>JAWZYU010000031.1:38038233-39399948 GCA_038380435.1 Ryuthela nishihirai
TTATGCTTTTTACCATTGTGTAATTTATCATTATTATGAATAATTCGCAAATTTTTTGAAAATATATTTTTTGTTATTAATATGACTGACAGCTGATCACGTTTAATTGTATTACTTTTCCAAGTTTGTTGGAAGCACGCACTGATCGTGGTCGTTTACTATTTTTCGTTAACGGAGTTAAATGATTGAAAATAAATATAATTCATCCTAAGTTATCTGTTGCTGTTGTTGTACATGGGGTACGAAATTATTATTATTGCGATTAGTGATATTGTGTTACCAAAATGAGATAATACAATTTAGTTTCTATTGGCTAAATATGTATATTCCCTTATTAGTTTGAGTGGTGTATTCATGTTTTGCTGAATTCACTTATTGCTTTAAGTGAATGGAACTTGAACAGCAGTTTGAAAACAACATTGTGCAGCTAAAGTGTGGAAAGAATTCAAATTAAACTCTTTAAATTTTTTTATTGGAGTGGTGTTGAAACATATACAGCATTCCCATTGAGGATTTAATTGAAAACGATAGCTCATATGCGTTTCAAATGCTGTATCGAGTAAAAAAATGCATCGAAATGTTTAATTTTGGAATCAACCATAAAAATGTGAAGAACGGAAACAGAGAAAAACTTGTTGGCAGATGATAATTAGAGAAAATATATTTTAATTTTCCAAACTGCTTCAACTGACTCATAAATACACTAGTAGCTCCTTCACTAGTTCTGTATTCAGAGTTAGTGATGTCGTTTGCTTATCCAAGAACTGCAATTTCAGTGTAAATATCTAAATCTGAACGTTTAATTACGTAAATAACAGATGTGAAACTCTTTTGATCTTGAAAAGTTTTTCGAATATTATTCATCCTAACTTGTCGGAATTAGTCCACGCAATGTTATTTGGAAGCAAAGGAGTGAATGTGGGGCCATATTCCTTTTTCCATTTCGTGTCGAATTGTTTCATATTTTGTTTCAAATTAACCTGCTTTATATTTAACATTAAATTTAAAAGAAATGAAAGAAAAAAGCCTAAAGTAGTCGAAAGATAAAGAATAATAAATTATTCTTATGCATATATTTATTTTAAACATAGATTTGGGAAGTCAGGATTTTCTTTTTTCTTTTTAAGGAAATTTTAGAACTTTTTTTGTTGTTGTGATTATTTTTGTTCACGATCACTTGAAATACTCAGTAAATGCTGCATTTGATTGTTTCAAAAGAAATTAATTTTCACTCACTCTTCTTGAAAGTTAGTCACTTTATTACTTCCTTAAAAAATAGGCGATGGAAAATATTTTGTCTTTTTTGTGTGAAGAACTCAAAGTGTTGCATTTTGGAAATTTCATACGTTTAGGAGCACAAATCCTGACTATAGCATATCAATCACCAAACTTATTGAATTTTCGTGCGATTCCCTGCCTAAATGTTGCTAATGCGCCCTAAAAACCTAAACAACGAACCAACCGCCTAAATGTGGAAATGTGCGCAATTTAGCGGAGATGGACAAAGTAGAATAAGAACAAAGAAATTGACCCTTGCTCATTATAACTTCGAAAGTGATAAATTAGAACTGTCTAAACGATTCAGTCAACCACATAATGAACATTTTTTTTAGCACGTGAGAATTTGCTACAGTCTAAAAAATACTAAACTTTTTTATAGACTAAAACTCTGAGTATATAACAATTAAATATATAGGTATATTTATTGGCGCTTTTAAATTCATTTTCTTGTGTTTCATATATATTTGGATGGCAGTCTCCCAAATCGTGCCATGCGTTCGTCGTTCTATAGGCCTCGTTGCAATAAACAGCAACTTCAGTTACTCTAGTTACCTTGAAATGGATTTGTAAAAAGCAGCCGCGGACTTTGGTTTATAAAACTTAGAAATATCACTTTTTTTACAGATCCATCTTCCAATAATCATGATGATCATCCTACACCACAACGCGATTAATCTATAAAGAGATTCCTACTTACCGATATCACTTTTAATTCCTAATCGGCTTTCTAGAATCGAATCTCGTTTCGTGTCTAAAGCACATCTTACTACAGGAAAGGTGATAATCGAGAGGAAATTATCGAGGGTTCATGAGCAAGGCAATGTCAGACTCTGATCCCTGGAGAGTGCATCACCATCGCAGCAGGTTCATTTTCTCCGCCGCTCCCGCGTCTGGATCAGGCCTTAGTATGGTATCTTGTTATAAAGCTCTGAAAGTGATTTATCTTAAACGAGTTTTGAGTTAAGTTGATGCTGAATCATAAATAGATTTTATTTCTACTTATCTGATTATTTTCTTAAAAGAATGAAATATAATAATGCTATGTAAAAGGATTAAATGATGTGGCCTACGAATCTCTCAAAACTCTAAACGCCGTCGCTACTGGTGCTTATTCAAGTTGCACTTCATGATTTGTTGAATATTTCTGTGAGAAAATAGCACTATTGTTCTATTGTCTAAGGTGCACTTCAAGATGTGGTAAGGATTTATTACTAGAGGCTTGGGCGCAAGCCCCAAGAATTTGAACGTGCATTAACCAAACGGTCAATGGCTGACTTATTAGATATGGGTGTTCAAGAAGCTCGTGTTTTGGGAATTGGGGAATTCAACGAGGAAAACGTGAGGAAGTTTTGGCCTTTGAAACGGATAAAGAAACGGGAAGGAAAAATCAGCAGCAGACATACCCACACACTCACTCATACACACTCTGGCCCGCACACACAAACACAACAAAGGCAACTTGTGCTGTCAACTGCTCGTGCTATTTGAGATAACTGCTGACGGGATACGGGGAGACTTGAGATGGGAAGAGTTGAATGTCGAAATCGACGAGACTTGTGCTTGTTAGCATCATTCGAGAAGATGTTGAAGTGATGGACATCTGTGCACGCGGGGAGGGGGAGGGAAAGAACTGCGCACCTAAACAAACAAACGAACAACAAAAAAAGAAAGAATATATACATCGCCGCAGCTGTTCCGGGTCCACCCGGTCGGCGCGGAGTGCTGGACGTCTAGTTTGTCCTACGCCCGGCTTCATTGAAGGGCCATGCAGGATTCCATGACAGCACGGTTTTACCCGCCAAGAGTCCGAACGTGTTAAACGATAGAAGGTTGTAATAGTTAGTCGGAGCAATAATAGGTAGCGGGAGTTAGTAGTAATAGTTGTATTAGTAGTATGAATAGTAACAGCAGTAGCATAAGGCGACGTAGTGTTTATTGGTACAGGTGGAGAATGATAATGAGAGTTGTGACGCAAGCGTGACGTCACCTCCGCGTGAAAGGCTGTTCCTCTCCCCCTCTTTTGTCGCTATGCTAGATGCACATGATCGTGATGAAGTGGCCAGTACCAAAACTAAAACAGTGTCCCCGTAAAAAACAAACAAACACACACACGCACACAGAGACGTGCAAGGGGGTGTCCATCAGTTCGTGTGTCCGTCGACAATTCAGAGGTCGTCACTTGCTTCCGAGGGGCACGACTCCGTCGTCCAGCACATCACTGATATGTAAGTAGATGATCCAGTACATGAGATTGAAACAGACGAAACACACGGGGAATACGACGCGGGAGTACTTGTCTATATCGCTGGGACTAACCCCGAACAGCTTGTTGGGGTTCCTGCAGTAGGCGGCTTCGTACTCGTGGCTCCCGTTGATCGGATTCTCTAACGTCGACGTCTTCGAAGAGTAGCACTTGGGGTCGATCATCTTCAGCCGGACCTTCAGGCAGGAAAGAAAAAGGCGGGAGAAAATCACTATATCAATTGTCTAGCATTATACACTCACGAACAATAACAATACATGAGAGGCATAAGAAAATTTTAACGTTGCATTTACAAAGTGAATAGAAAATACTAAATAAACATAATAAATGCAATCTTGTAAAACCTTTAGTATAGATTTAAATTTGGTTATTATAGATTTCACTCCTGTTTTCTGACAGATAATTAACTTCACTTCCCATTTCTTTAATGTCTGGGAAACTTTTACATTTCAACAATATAAGAGAAAAAAGACTACCTGCCAAAATCACGAGCTTTTTTTATTGTTACCATTCATGATAGATGCGGGTGGCTCACTTGGTATCTCGCCAGACTCGTAACCTGCAGTTCCCAGGTTCGAATTCCACTTGGACCAGCGTTGAGATTTATCTCCGCAAAACTCCCCACCCTGCCTTCTGTCAGTAAGGGACACCGATGGGCTAAGAAAGGGCGACGTCCATCGAATGGGACGTTAAGCCGTGATCCCATGTGCCGGAGAGCCATGCCATGTACCGTTAAAGAACACTTTAACGTGTACATGGCATGGCATTTATGGGTCAAGGACTCAAAACTTTATGTAAGGAAAACGGAAACATCCAGGGTGCTAAGGATTAGGGATAGTGATGACTTAAATCTGAAATGGAAAATAAAACGATGAGTGGACAATATTGTTTCTGGTACTGAGATGCTGAACAATGGCAATGACATGGAAACAATTCCTGTTTTTGATGATTGTAATTTGGATGAAATATACAGGGTCTGTGAAATAGATAGTGACAATGTTTATGATAGGAATTTGTATAAATGGCCTGGCGGTATAAATGTTGTTATGGGTAACATCAGAAGTTTGCGGAGGAATTTTGATCATTTTTTACTTTACTTAAATTTAATAGAACTTAAACCTGATATAATTGTTTTAACAGAGATATGGATTGGTGATGATGAAATATAATTGTATACAATACCTAATTATAAAGTTTATTATAAATGCCAAAATGAAAGTAGATCAGGTGGAGTGATTGTATTTGTTAAACAGTGCATAACAGTGTATGGATTTAATAATGCGTTTGTTACTGCCAATATGGTAGAAATTTCTTTTAAACTAAATAATATAACATTTCTCCTACTGCCGTTTTACAGGTTACATTCATATACAAAATTTTGTTACAGAACTAGGGAATAAACTAGAAACTATAAATAATAATAATGTTTTAATAATAGGTGATATGAATATTAATCTAAAAGGAAATCATAAAATTAAACATGAATATTTACAGCTGATTAAGTCAAATGGTTTTATTGTGTGTCATGGAGAGATCACTAGAGAGGAAGCAAAAACTTGTTTGGACCATGTATTTGTAAGAAGTATGATCCAAAATAATTTAACTACTTATATTATTACCGATCATTATTTTATAGGAATAAATTTTCCGTTAGAATTGAACAGAAATCGGAAAAAATTAAATACAATACGTAGGATAAATATGGACAAGTTAAAAGAATCTTTGAAGGGTAAAGACGAATGAAATTAAAATAGGAAATGATGTAAATGCTTCGTTCAGGTTATTTTTTATTGAAATTGCAGGATATGATAGAGTTATCAAAAGACACTATATATTTAAAGAATAGAGAAAAGAGGCTGAAACCATGGATAACAAATGCTCTTTTAAATTCTATTAAAAAGAAAAATAAGTTATATAAGTTGAGTAAAAATCAACCATTTAATACAAACCTAAATAATTATTTTAGAAAATACAGAAACTTAATATTAAAATTAATCAAAGAAGCAAAGTCAAAGTGTTACATTGCAAAATTTTTAGATAGTGACGGTGATACTAAACAATATTGGAAAATTATAAATGATTTGTCTGGTAGACAGCAAAAGAACTTAATGTCCCCTTCAGAAATAAAAATAAATGATATTATTTATTCTTTTAATGAAAATCCTGTGTTGTTTATTGATAAATTTAATACCTATTATATAGAAATTGTTGGTAATCTTGTAAAGGAAATTCCTGATTATGCTGATAATGAAAGCCATAAATCGATTTCATCTCAGAGAATGAGATTTTTGGAGTTATTGCATCATTAAAATTAGGAAAAGCAGTTGGAAGTGATCAGGTATCTGTGGAGACACTAAAAGAGATAAAAAGTTATATTGTAGATATGTTACCTATTTAATTTATCGTTATCATCTGGATGTTTTCCCTCGATTTTGAAAGATTCAACCGTTGTCCCAATATATAAAAGAGGTGAATATTTAGATATCGCAAATTACAGACCGATATCCTTGCTCTCAGTTTTTTCAAAGATTTTCGAAAAGCTATTTAAAACTAGAATTTTAAATTTCTTGAATAGAAATAAATTTTTTTCTGATCATCAGTATCGGTTTAGAAAAAATGTAGGTACTGAGGATGCTATATTACAATTGTCTTCCACAATATACAGATCTATAAATGATAATTTGAAAACTGTTGTGCTATTTTTGGACATCAAAAAAGCGTTTGACTCGGTTTCGCATGATTTGCTGATAAAAAAACTTGAAATGGCTGGAATTCGAGGAAATGTTTTGAAATGGTTGGAAACATATTTGAAAAATAGAATTCAAAGAGTAGAAATGGTAAACTTGTTTAGTAAGGGAATTGAACTAAAATATGGAGTTCCACAGGGTTCTGTGTTGGGGCCAATATTATTTAACGTTTTTATAAACGATCTTTGTAATCTTGAACTTAAAGGAAAAATAATAACTTTCGCTGATGATACAGATTTGATATATGCGGCTGACAACCGAGTGGTTAGCGTGCTTGGCTACTGATCTAAGGGACCTGGGTTCAAGCCCCGGGTAAGGCATGGATGTTCGTGTTGCTTACTGCTGAGGTCCTGCCATCCTCTCAGATCTTCTACTGTGGCATATAAACTGACAGGCTCCTGTCAGACCTCTGTGGCAAGCAGCTGCTTGAGGGGGTATTTTTTTTGGAGGGGGGGTAATATTAGAAAATGGTTCTTAAAAAATAAATTGTTATTGAATATTAATAAAACGAAATATTTATATTTCAATTTAAAACGTAATAAAGTCGATAAGTTAAAAAATAAATTATTATATCATTCTGTAAATTGCTTAGGACATCAGTGTGCATGTGAAGCAATTGAAAGAGTAGAATATTATAAATATTTGGGCGTATATATAGACAGTCAGTTAAATTGGAATGAACATATTAAATATTTGATAAAAAAAAATTAATGCAATAATTCCAAAATTGTTTTATATTAGAAATTTTATGAATCTTACTTTTTTAAAGCTTATATATAATGCTTGGGTTAAGTCATATTTAAGTTATGGAATAATATCTTGGGGAGGAATGTTTTATAGTAATATTAAATCCTTAGTTACTATTCAAAATAGAGTAATTAGATATATATTACGAAAAAGAAAATATGATAGTGTTAAATATTTTTATAATGATCTTCAAATTTTACCGCTGCGGAAAATGTATGTTTATAATGTAACCTTATATTTAAAAAAGCACTATAGAGAAAGTGATATTAAAAATGTGATGCAGAATACCAGAGCAAGTGCACATATTAATTTCATTGTACCACTTCCGAAGAAAACATTACGCAAAAACATATATTTTTGGCGCCTAAAATATTTAACAGTTTACCTGAAACTATAAAGGATGAAATAAATTCTTTTACGTTTTCTCGAAAACTAAGAGATTGGATTTGTAATATAGATGATGTAGAAAAATTTCTTTAGGTTGGAAGGTTTTTCCCCTATATTTCTGATTCTAAAATTTTCTTTTTATTTGTTTGCTCTTTGGGATGTTAAATTTTTGAATAAAAATTGGTGTATTTATAGTTTATTATTGATTCTGTTACTATGTTGTTGATGTAACCATGATAGAAAATATTAATATGGTAATATACTTAAAATGTTGTTTCTAATGTTTATATATGTTTTTTTATTTTAACCTTATACTCTGCGTGCGAGTCTATGAACTCTTGTGGAGTTGTATATTTCCAAAATTTTTGTAAATACTTATATTGTATCAAAATTTAATATAAATGGAAATAAAGGATACTACTACTACTACTACTTTGGATGGCCTTGACGGGAGGCTGCCATATATCTCCTAACAGCTGTCTAGTGGGTCCCCAAACTTCTCTTGAGCTCTCAGGGTCCTTGTGACCTGGCCATTTAGCCCATTGTGTGCAACAAAAAGTGTGCTCAAATATAAAACAAACCCATTCCTTATCATTCATGATTTTAATAATACTAGGCAACAGTAAAGATTTCTATTATCATGCATATTATTATCCCAGTTTTTAGCTCTTTAATATGCTTATGAAGATAATAATAATAATAATAATAATTTATTCGGTCAAATGTCATTAAAGCGTAGTAATATTATGAAACAAAATGGTGAAAACATTTTTCAAGCATTTACAAAAACATTTTCAAAAACATTACACTTTGTGTTACAGATAGCATCGTAAATAAAAATTTAGTAAGATTTCACACAGAATGCAGTGTTTAAAATAATTAATACATTTGACCAGGAGTCACAGAAAAGGGCTGTACAGCCTGACTAGCCTAGGGCCCCTGTTTGAAGGTGGTATTATGAGAGATGCTAATTATACATATAATTAAATATATATATACAAGTTAATTTATTATCTACATAGTATACAATTTGATAGATGCATACTACGCATAATTACAATGGGTTTCAGTAAGCATGGTGTGCCATGGAAAAGAACTAAACAGTAATAGTGTCATCCATGTATTGAAATGGCGAAAATTGAAGTTAACGTTTCGAAATCCCACGTAAGATTAAAACGTAAATTAAACACACCCCAAGAGAAAATATTTTAATTTCTTTTTAAAGTTAGCCTTATTAGTTGGAAGTTGCAGGTCTGATGGTTAAGGTATTCCACATTTTTGTCCCTGTTGAGTTTATGTTATTGTGCATCATAGATGTCCTCGATTATAGCAGGAATTAGTTTGTTTTTATCACTTGTAGTATAGTTGTTATAAAAAGTAGTAGCTTAATATTTACTGATAAGACATGATTGATTTTACTAATCACTCCAATATTTTTACTTAATTTTGTTATAGACATACTTTATATGCTAGTTCCATTTAAATTATCTGTCAAAATTACTCCAAGAAATTTAATTTCGTTTACAATGTTTATCTGTTGATTATGGACAGAAATATTATGGTTTATATTTAAATATCTGCGATGCAAATGAAAAAATGATTCCATTAGTTTTCGTACGATTGAGTGTTGAAAGATTACACTGAAACCAGTTTATGCATTTGTTAATTTCAATAATCGCGATTTCTATTGCGTTATTAAGGCTACTATGAAAAAAGAATAAATTTGTGCCATTTGCATATAGTATAGGTTAGAATTCCTTCTAATATTAATAATGTCATTAAATTAAAAAAGAAGTGGACCCAAAGTAGAACCTTGTGGCACACCATGCTCATTAATTAATAAGCTCGAATTTATATTATTGATTTTAACATATTGTTTTCTATTATTAAGATTTTTTCAGCAAGTTTTGAATAAGAATCCCTTATACCTATTGATATAATTTGTCTAGCAAAATAGCATGAGATATTGTGTCAAAAGCTTTGGATAAGTAAAAAAAATTATCAACAGTTGTTAAACCTTTGTCGAAATTGGTATGTAATACCAGGTGATCCAAAAGTAACAGAAAAAGTAAAAATGCAATAATTCGAAAAGTATAGACAGTAGCAAGATACGGTTTTCACAGAAATGCACAGAAAGAAGTGATTTTTTTTAATAACGAAAAATTTTATTGCCAGAATAGTTACATTTGTCACCGACAGGTGGTGCTGTAGCGGTCCCAGAGCTGTTGCCTGTCGCTATTGAAACAGATCCGCCGGCCGCCACTCCTCAAACGGTGCGAGACTGCGAACATTGATCAATCTGACTTTGCCGTGAGGTACATAAATTTCAGATGTAGTGAATACTGAAGTTAAACTTTCAGCATTTAATGTTTATTACCGAAGTTAAACGTTCTGCCAAGGTGAGGCATATTATCGTTATGAGATAAAGCACTTTTAGTTTAGCTGTATTATCAGAACTCCGAATGTGCAAGTGCGACTTTGCGCACTTATCGTTCAATGCAGGTTATTAGAAGTGGAAAGGGACCGATGTCTTGTTCTTCACTGATAGCTATGATGAAAAGATCTGAGGACACTAGCAATTTGGAAGCACGTGTAAGAAGCGGGAGACCCCCCCCCCAAAAAAAAACTATTGCAGTTGTGCACGAGGTCGAACACGAGGCCGAAACACAATCGGCAGCTTCCGCACATAGGGAATGCAGTGTGCGTGAAATTTCAAGACGAACTGGCATGGCATTTCGTATGGGACTGTGTGGCGATCACTCAGGATCATCCTCAAGAGGTATCCTTACAAAATCCAACACGTACAGGAAGTGAAACCAACCGATTTCGAGAGACGTCATTAATTTGCAAATTGGGCTTTTCCACAGATGGAAAACAATGCGGACTGGCTGTCAAACGTCCTGTGGACTGACGAGGTGCACTTTTCGCTTAATGGAAGTGTAAATGCACACAGCTGCTGCATCTGGGCGAGAGAAAACCCACACGCGATTGTGGAAACCCCTTTGCGTCAGCCTAAGGTGACAGCGTGGTGCGGGTTCACTGAGCCATTCATTATAGGCCCCTTTTTCTTTGAGGAAGTCCACATCGGTACATTTCGAACTGTTACTGTCACAGGCGAGCGTTATGCAGCTCTTTTAATAGACAGCATCATTCCCTGCTTGCAAGAGAGGCAAGTGCTCCATAGTGTAATATTCATGCAGGATGCAGCGCAGGTCCCGCAGCACATGCGCAGGTGCACATCGCAGGTCCTTTCCAGCACCTGCTGCAATCGACATTTGGAGATGACCATGTCCTCGGTCGCTCTTTCCCGCACGAATGGCCACCATGGTCTCCAGAACCTTACACCTTGTGACTTTGGGTTATGGGGCTACTTGAAGTCACAGGTGTACAGAGGTCAGCCGACGTCATTGGCGATGTTGAAAGAAGCTATTCGCCATCATGTGACAGGAATTACAGCTGTAACCGTCTTCGATGCTGTACAGAGTGTCGTGCTACGTCTGACGGCCATTCTCATGAATGACGGCCGTCACATTGAACATTTGTAATCCTAGCTGCGTTGCGAACTGTGCTGCGCCACTGTACAAACTATTGACACAACTGAAGCGCCACCTATCGGTGACAAATGCAACTATTCTGACAATAAAATTTTTCCTTATTAAAAAAAATCCCACGTCTTTCTGTGCATTTCTGTGAAAACCGCATCGTGCTACTGTCTATACTTTTCAAATTATTGCATTTTTATTTTTCTGTTACTTCTGGATCACCTGGTATGTTAAGAACATGCAGTATATATGTTTCGGTATTTTTATTTTTTCGAAAATCGTACTGATTATTATGTAGACATTTGTTTGTATCAAAAAAATGTATTAAGCGAATACTTATTAATTTCTCAAACACTTTGCTGAAAATTGATACTATGGATATGGGTCTACAATTTGAAATTTCCGTTTTATCTCCAGATTTACGAATAGCTGTTACTTTGCTGATCTGTAATAGATCATGAAAATTACCCACTGAAAGTCACAGGTTAAAAATTGCTACCAAAGGCTTCGCAAGAATTTCAGCGACATATTTCATAACTCTAGGGTGAAAGTCATTATGCCCGGTCCTTTAATAGCTCTAGGATGAAAATCAACTTGCCCTGGTTCGTTTTTGGATTGGAAAGATAAATAGTGAAAAGTATTTAAAATTTCCTATTCTGATAAAGGAGCAAAGTATTTGGAATGTAAATTAGAGTAATCAACAAGAAAATTAGAATATTACTCCTCAGTTGGTGGAATCTACGATAATAGTACATTTTCGGAAGTTCCGTAAAACATTTGTTAAATATATTTACTATTTCATTTACATTTGTAATGTCTTTATGTCATAATTATTTTATCAATATATATGAGATTTTTTGTGTGGGTTAATTAGCTGATTTAAATTCTTCCATGTTCTATGAGGGGACTGATTTTAAAAAAGAGTTTTGGTAGTACATTTTATACTTTGTAACATATATTTTTATGGTATATATAAAATGCTTCCTGCTGATAAGCTATATCAAGATTCGCGGAGAATTGATAAGCCATATTTTTCTTTCTAATACATCTTATGAAATGATTTTGGAAATGCATTTGAATGAAAAAGAGATTTTATATTGAATTAAGTTAACGGATTCACCAATGTGAACCTACCCAAGATGTAATTCCTTGACCAATCTTAAATCTTCAATCCAAGAATGATATTTTATTTTAAAAATTAATAAATACGTAGAATTTTGAATAAATTATAAACTTGGAGTTTTTACATTAATACATTTAATAGCATGGGAAAGATGGCTGACTCAGTTTAATCTGAAGTTTATGTTGGGTTGTTTTACCTCTGAACGACACTTGTTTTTTGCACACAATGGACAGATCAAAAGACTCCAATGACTCATAGAAGGCTGGGAACGGAACCCACTGAACAGCTGTTAAGAGACAGACAGAAACCTACCATCGAGGCCATCCAGCATGTTCTCTAACGTGCATAGGGTAGTTTCTTCACACGGGGACACGGCTTAACGTCCCATCGGACAGATGACAGACTTTCCAAGCCTATTGGAGCCCCCTTCCTAACCAGGAGAGAGGAATTAAATTTCAACACTGACACAGGTGGGACTCGAACTTGGGAACTAAGGCTACGAGTTTGGCTCGCTAACGACTAAACCAACCCCGCCCCCCAAGTTTATGAACACGCCCAAATATTTATTTTAATCAACTTCTTCAATATGCACATGCACTTATCACCAGTGTTGCTCTAACAATGATAATATGTCTCGTTTTTAATCTGTTCTAATATATATTATGGAAAGTTCCTTATATTAAGGTGGCGTAAATTATGATGCTCTAAAGATCCTCAGGAATGTAAAGAGAGTGTCGACGAAATGTTGTACTTTTTTTTTAAATCTACTCGGAAATGTTGAAAAAATGTACCTTATCTCTATAAAATGTGAGGCAGTTCGGAATCAAAAACTTGGTTGAAAATGACACACAAGAGCTTTGATGATGATGGATATTTCTTTTTATCAGCAGAATGGACAGTATGGTAAGTGGAATTGTAATGCATAACTCGATAGTTATAAATCACTCTCCTGTATTTGGAACATCCGCGGTTCAAGACATTTCGAATAAAAAGCGTTACGTTGCATTAATATTGTATAATATTTAGGATATCCTCTATTGTAATTGCAAAACTCGTTGTGTAGAATTGTGTGTACTTAGAAAGATCCATAACAGCAGCAGTAAGCCGAATAGTTTCTGTTAAAATGATTAAGGATTACCGTTTTAATCAGTGGCGAGGAATTGTTGTGAGGTACCATATCGCCATTGTCTATTGGATAGCTGGGAACGTGCATATCAAGTGAACTGCTTTTGGCTTTGTAAAGCTATTGTAAACATAGAGAAACTTCGATGAGCCTTTTGAATCTGGCACATACGAAAAAAAATTCTCCAGTGGGGATCATGGAGTTGTGGAGCATTTGTGCTTGTGTAACCGTGAAGCGAACCTTGGGGAAATCGCTCAGGCCTTCAAAGACCGTGAAGTACTGTTGGTCAATGTATCTATCTACCAGTAGGAGAGAGTTGTAATGGAGTAGATTTTGTTTGGAGAGCAATATCAGCAGCAGGCCACAAGATACTGATTGCCTTTCGAAGCACGAAAAAAAAAAAGACTCAAGAAGAGAATAAAATCATCAAAAGAGGATGTGGGGCGCTGGGGATAACTACCAGTAGATTGAAGAATTCTTTTCACTTTTGGCATTGTAACGGGAAACTGAGGTGTGAAAGTTAATTGGTGCACACTTCGTTCGATTGTACTTCTAAAGGTGAAAGAAGGAGTAGCAGCATTATGATGATGATGATGGTTCTCGTGTTTCAGCTCTTCTCTTTATTATTATTATCTGTAGCGATGGCATACACGACCTTTCGTGATATTCTGTAAAACTCACCGATTTTCGAATTTTATAGATGGCCAATGTCAGAATAATAATACACCTTATCACATTGTGCAACAAGAAGCGAGGTTTCGGCCCAGACGATACCGTGCAAGGCTCGTAAGGTTCTAGTCTTCAATGTGACTGCTTTTGGATTTTATCCTCTAAAACCCGCTCTGCTGTCGGTGAGAAAGATAACATCATAGTCTTGGAAAGTTCTCCGTCAGTCTCATGGTATAATAAGCCTATATACAATAGAGCCATACTGTGTGCACATTAAAAACATGCTGGATGGTTTTGACGGGAGATATCCATTAGGCTCTTTAACAGCAGTGCGTTGGATTCCCCTTTCCTGTACAGCTCTGAGACCTTGGGGTCCATTTAGTCCATTATGTGCAAAAAAGTGAGGCTCAAGAAAAATAGATAGATAAGATTATATATTCTTTAGCATGCATGAAAATGAAATTGTTTTAATACTAAACAGACGAAGAATAACACTACATGACACTAATATTGGCTCAGGAAATGAACTGGATGCAATCAAATATAAAATATCTGCGAGTGAAAGAAATGTTAAAAATGGATTACCGACAATACTTATATTGCGAAATGATTAAACTGATTTATTTTTTTCTATTTCATGCATTTAGATTACTGCGTGATTTATAAAAAAAAACGCTTGAAAGTTTGCCACACGATTGCCAAAACTTGACGTATCTATTAAACTGTAGTGCGCATGCATTAAAGGAATATATTCTGACACTTGCGCCAACATAACGCTGGAACAAAACATCTCTATAAATATTTAAACTTTTAATTGTTATTAAACGACTTTAGACAAAGGAATACTTGAGACGCAGATTCGTGACTACTCCTGGAATGAATTTTGAAGATGTCGTAAACTGCTCCGTGATCATGCACGAGTGGCAGAATTTTTGTCCTCCCCTCCTATTCTTCCCCCATTAACTCAGGCATGACTATTCTGACATCCTGGAAAGTTGCTAAAGTTTAACTGGTAATTTTAAATATTGATCTTCAGCGGAGAAGGACTTATGCAAAGCTCTTAAATTCTTAAAATGATAAAAACATTGACCGGAAGGAAAACTTATGGAAGAAGTATCGTGTACAGTTTATCGACTAAGAAAAGGACTTGCTCTTTAAGAGGAAGAAGACATCAATAAAAACGAGAAGAGGGGAGAGCAAAAGAAAAAAAACGTCCCAATCTCGGTTTATTGCTGTACGTGGACGAAGAAAGGTAAGTTCATAAAACAAGAGGAGAAGCCTTCTCTGACGTCTGCCGCAACGTCCAAAACGTAAAATTCTCGGTCTTTTGGCCGTGCCGCTTCGATTTTTTGGCGAAGGGGAAGGAACGCCGCCTTGCGCTCACGAAACAGATCGCGCGCTGCCGCAGAACGAAACGCAAACGAGGATGACGTAATTGTTTAAAAGCAACAGATCAATAACCGACGGAACTCTGGAGATTTGAAAAATCGACACTAGGCGAATCTTTCACCTTTTGCGAACTCTCCAATCTCTTACGAAAGAAAAAATAAGGAAGAAACGTGCGATTTACTATCGTTCCCCTGAGGTTGCACGCACACAATGAACTGCTCCACTATTTAGCATTAGAACAACAAGGAGATTATGACGTATTATCAGATGATTAACGTTTGAACGATGACTGGCTGGGCGGTCAGCTGTCTCCATCGGAGGGGCAACACGTGGATCAATAAGTGTTGATGTTGGAACAAAGGGGTTGCAAGCGAGACAGAAGCTTCTGGATCATCCCTCAAAGAACAAAAGTCGAAGAGATTATTGTATATTGCGCGTTGGAAGTTGGAGGAGAAACTTGTGGTCAACGATGACTCTGCACAGGGTTTAGGTGAGATCAATTGTAGGTATACGAATTGATCCTTTACAGTTCATTCAGGAATGAATCCTACGATTCCGTAGCGGTAAAATCGGAAATGAAGCCTTTTAGGTTTGTAAATGTGTGTAAACCAGCGATGTGTATTAAAGGATGTTTCTTCTGACGAAAGATGTTTAATGATGAGGTTTTAATGTGACCTAACACCGAGATGATTTCGGAGAAGAATGAATAAGGATAGTTTTAAAAGAATGTTGTCATTTAAGAGTTAAAGCGTTAATACCACCTAAGAATATCGTGGTAGAATAAAACAACGGTAAAAACAAACGAACTATGAAAGGAAAAAATTCAAAATTTGGCTAATCCGTACTTTAATGTTTTGACGATATAGATTTTTGTGCTGTCAAAAAATCATGTCCTTGATATTGATCTTATTTTTTTTTTCTAATTACGTTCTTCAGACTGTTTGTTTCAATTCTTCAGTTTGTTATTATTTTTTTTTATCGTTTTAATGACGTTTTTGTATTGTCGTAATTGTTGTTTATATTGGCGTAGATCTTTTTGCTTTATTGTTGTTCGATTTTTGGTTTTTCTCCATCATTGTGTCCTTGGCTTTCTTATTTTTTCCACTAGTATTGTTTTAAGTTCCTGCTAATATTCTCTTGTTTTTTCTACCGCTATTATTTGTTGCCCCTATATTTTGATCTGTATTGTCTGGAAGTTCAAGAAGGACAAACAATAATTTACTTAAGCCAAACCCTAAAGTATTCAGTATTAATTATGACGCTGTTTACATTAATCCCGTGTAGTTCCTTGCGAAATAAGAGATAAATTGGATTTTTTAGGTCATCTTTTCCTGTTTTTTAGAAGCATCCGACATCAGCAATAAGTCATGGCTGACGGATTTTAATTACTTTGTTTTTGAGCACTGCAGCAACTGAACTTGTTTACTTCGTAGATGTGAAGGGCGACTTTTCGGGAAATCATCTTCTGCTCAGACATTCGTGTGTGAAATGAATTGTAGTTTTAATTAAACTAAATGCAACCAGAGGCTGGGAGAATCTGTATGCTCACTAAGCAGTCTGCATGTCGATTAGACAAGACCTTGGAATGATGGTGTCTACATTTTCAACGAATTTGTAAGTTGCTTCCTTCCGCAACAAAAGTGTGATCGAATCAAGAAGGGATAACATAAATGACATTGCTTAGAAATTAAAAACAAGTGGTGGATACAAAGCAAATTCCTTTTTCGGAGACCTCTGGAAATTGTCAAGCATACCCCTATGAGTTCAAAATTCGATGTAATGTCTTTTTTTAACTTGTAAAAATTAGCACATCCTGCATCAGATCGCAAAATTTAATAAATTTATATAAATACCGTACTTTTGATATTCTTGAGGTGTTGTTATTTGATAGCCAAACATCTGATAATGTTAAATAAAACTGATCGTAGAACACTATAATATTGTAAGATTATTCACCCGTACACCGATTACGTACACAAAATATTTAACCTGTTGCTACGTCGTACATTTTAATGAAGTAGCTAATATTAAAAGCTGGCTAGATAATCACAATAATTCAAATCGCATACTGAAAAAATGTTTCCAAATATATTTACTGGTTTAAGATTTAGAATTTTGAATAAAAAAATTTTCATGCTGCTGAGATATTGTAATCGCAATTTCTTTCGAAATGATCAAACTGAGTGACGGAAATATATGTTTAATATTTATCTGACATTTGTTCACTTTAATATAGGAAATATAACGAAAAAAAAAATGTATCGAGATTATGGTTGATTTAAAGGGTTATGTAAATTGTGTATGATTCTGAAATTTGGATAAAATAAGAAGAGCGTTTTTTATTAAAAAATCTGACAGAGGCTGTCAGTTTAACATGCCATGCAGAAAATCTGTGAGGAAGGCCAGACCTCAGCAGAAAGACAACAACAAACATCCACCCTACCTGGGGCGCGAATACAGGTATCTTTGATCAATGGCCAAGCGCGCTAACCACTCAGCAACCGAGACAGCAATTAAACATTTCCCTAAGGTTTCCAATATAGGGATTCTAATGGATCAGGGGCAATGCGTAACCATCTATAAATTCATATTTTAAACAAATAATTCGATAATGGACTTATGTTGTAATTATAAACATATATGACATTTTTTCAAGTTGTTATGCCGATGAGGATGAGAAGGATAGGTTTTATGAACAACTTCAGGATATTTTGAATTCTGTCAAGAAAGGAGATATTACCCTTGTTCTTGGTCACTTCAATGCCAAAGTTGGTACTGACTCTGCCCTTTGGGGAGGAGCAATAGGCCCTTTTGGTATTGGTTGCTGCAATGGCAATGGGCAACGTCTCCTACAGGTAAGTAAACTCAATGGATTCAGAATAACTAACACTTATTACAAACACCGCGACATACATAAGTACACATGGGTTTCACCTGATGGGCTGCATAAGAATATGATTGATTACATATTAATTAACAGCAAATGGGCTAGTTCTGTTAGGAATACCAGGGCATATAGGGGAGCTGAAATTGGATCTGACCATTACCTTGTTAAAAGTGTCTTGCAACTTAAACTTAAAAAGTGTTGTGCTAGGGTTAAAAAATTTACTTTTAATACTGAAGCTCTGAAAGATCCAGTTATAGCCAAAGCTTACCATGATAGGTTACTTAGTCATTATGACAGTCATGGTTTGCTTACTACTGAAGTTGAGGAAGAATGGGTTCATTTTAAACAGGCTTTTTTGGACACTAACAGTACTCTTTTAGGAAAAAAGGAGTAGAAGAGGCAAAATTATCTGAGTGATAAGGCACTTGAGCTTATTTCTGAAAGAAAGAACTGCAGGAATGCCCTTAATCAATACCCTACTAGTCCTAATAGAAAGCATTACAGAGACCTTAATAAACTTGTAAAGGATCAGTTAGCTGCTGATAAGAATCTTTGGCTTGATGGTTTGGCTGACAAAGCCGAGGAAGCGGTTAGACAGCACAACAGCAGAGAGCTGTACCAGATAGTTAAAATTTTGTGTGGTAGAAAACGGACAGGCATGCAAGGATTGAAGGATAAACAAGGTAAGGTTATAGAAGTCTAGGATTCTGTCATGGCTAGGTCGGCTGAGCATTTCAGTGATGTTCTAAACAATGTAGTTAGTTCTACTCCCATTGTCTGCAATGATGATAGATGCATTGGTGGCTTTAATGTTGGCCCTATAACACAATCTGAAGTTATTTTGGCTGTTTCTAAACTTAAACTTCATAAATCCCCAGGGGTAGATGAAATTACTACGGAAATGCTTAGAGCTGGGAATGTTTCGGTTACCACTTGGATGACTGAAATTCTGAATATCTTTTATGATAAAGGCATGGTTCCTAAGGATTTTACCAGAGCTATTGTTATCCCTATTTTCAAAAAAGGTGATCGCAGTTCTTGTGATAACTATAGGGGTATCAGCCTACTCTCTGTTCCAGGTAAAGTTCTTTCCATGATTGTGCTTAATAGAATTAAGAATCTGGTTGACGGGCAATTGCGTAATGAGCAATGTGGATTCAGAAGTGGTAGGGGATGTGTGGATCAGATATTTTCACTTAGGCAGATTCTTGAGAAATGTTTAGAGTTTCAGAAACCTTTGGTTGCTAGCTTTGTTGATTTCAAAAAGGCTTTCGACTCTGTTGATCGTCATAATTTGTGGTTGATTGTGAGATCATATGGTATACCAGACAAGTTAGTTAACATAATGAAAGCTCTCTATAATAACACTGAGTCGTGTGTGAGAGTTGGTAAGGCTTGTAGTAATTGGTTTAGCATTACTTCTGGTGTTCGACAAGGGTGCATTTTGTCTCCTTTTCTCTTTAGCTTGGTTATTGATTATGTTATGCGAAATTCACTTCAAGGGAAAGATTTTGGCCTTAAATGGGCTGGAGATACGAAAATTTCTGATTTGGATTATGCTGATGATTTAGCCCTTTTGACAAATGATGTTGATGAGATGAACTCTTTCATTCGAGCTGTTGATGAGACTGGCAGTAGAGTAGGTTTGGTTATAAACAGAGAGAAAACTAAAGTGATGAAAACTGGTCAGGCAGGCTGTGATTCAGTTAATCTGAATGGTTGCAGTCTTGAGCAGGTGTCACAGTTTAATTATCTTGGGAGCTATGTAACAGATAATGGTGATGTGCGGCATGAGATTAACAGACGAATTGGGATTGCTGCCGGGACTTTTAAGAACCTATGGAGAGTGTGGAGAAATAGGCGTATACACCTAAAGACTAAAATTAGACTGTACAATAGTTTGGTTCTTTCTAGGGTTAGTTATGGTAGTGAAACTTGGACACTTTGTAAACAAGATAACAGGAAACTAGATGCTTTTGATTCCAGATGCTTACGCAGTATCTTGGGCATTAGGTGGTTCAACTTTGTAACTAATGATGAGATTAGGCATAGGAGTTTGCAACCTCCTTTAAGCAGCATATTGTGCAGAGAGAGACTCCGTTGGTTTGGCCATGTTGCCCGTATGAATAATTATAGATTGGCGAATAGGGTTATGAACAGTGTGCCTAAAGGCCTCAGAAAGAAGGGGAGACCTAGGATGCGGTGGGCAGACAATGTCAAACAGGACCTTGTTAGAATTGGTGTGCAGTGGCCAGATGCAGTAGATGTAGCTCAGGATAGACTTGCTTGGAGAACTAAATTGCACGGTCTGGTTGGACCTCCGTAGCCCATGGCTGCTTGAGGATGATGATGATGATGATGACTTAGTATATCTAGTGATTGGTGAATATTCTGTGCTACTTTCGTAAGTTTTATGAAATATTCCTTTTTTTTGTTAACTCTGGTTGCTGGAGAGGTTACGAGTAAAATGTAAACGAATATGTATTTACTTGTTGGAGAAACAACCAAGATGAGTAAGAAGATCACCTGATGACCGACTTGTCATACGGGCCATGTTTGCCATCGGCTAAGGCAGTGATTTTCACCGCTGTGCCGCGAAAATTTTTAAAGATCATTGTTTAAATTATTTTCGAAAGAAGTTCAAAGCACAATGAGTGTACATATCAAAATCAAAACATCTTTAAATTGATTATACGAGTATATCATTGTTAATAATCAAAAATTTTAACAAATAAATCGGAAAAGTATACTCTTTTTTTACTCTTTTTTGGATCATCATAATTTAGGTGTGCCGCGGAAGTTTAACTATAGGTTCAAGTGTGCCGTGAGATAAAAAAAAAGGTTGAAAAACACTGGGCTAAGGTGAGGGAGTGCCGTCGATCAAGTTCGGCTTCATATGGCAACAGCCTGATGTGGATGAGAAGCAAATGTAGATCACATGAAGAGTAAATGTAGATGCGGCTGACAACTGTTGAACTCTAAAGTAGCATTTTCTCATGCTCCAAAGGGGATAGATCAATCTTGCTATGTAATGGTTCAGAGGAGATCTGTGTTAGAGATCATAAGTTGTTCCTGGCGTAGAATCAGTTATTTCATTCGAGTTTGCAGCAGTTGAATAAAGGACAGGATGCACAGTTCATTTTCTGGTTGGAAAGCTGGTTCAATAAAGCTGAGGAGTCGGCTCTAAACTATGTTCCTCCAGCAACAGAGGGATCATTAGAGTGAGAAAAAAATCATCAAAAAGATACCAAACGTCTGAATAGCTCAGGGGAAAAAAATCACCTTTAGTGTTTTACCAATCGCCTTGCTCGATTCTTTCTAACCTCCTGAGGGATATTTCATTGATATCTTTGAATTGTTGGTGAGGGATCGAAGCTCATACATCGGCAAATAGAAAAACCCTTAGACCTGCATCAAAATAAATGGTTAAGGTTGTGTGCCCTGCAACTTGGCGGCCACAACTGTGATCGTTAATTAAGAGGAGAGAGGAGTTGGTAGGGAGTTTGGTTTTCCGTAAGAGATCCGGCTGTGTCTCCAAGGTATGTTCCGAAAATTTTCGCAGTGCACTCCAACCTCACTGACGATCATGCTGTGATACAAACTCGTGGGCGCCCTGTATTTATTCACTGCTCGGCTGGGTATTACGTGTCCATTCGCTGCGGATGCGGAACTTTGATCATTTGCATATCTCCGATGGCCGATTGCCTATTGTGATTTACATATATCTACTTCCATTGCTTTTTGATTTTGCCATTTTTCACTTTGAGCAGTATAAAACAACCTACCCCAATAAAATGTTAAAAGACAAAAACGTTATTTTAGGATCAGTTGATTCCACAAATCCATTTTTTTGGTTTCGAAATATGAGCATAGATTTATTGTCTAATACAAAGGACTACTAGGATTTAAAAAGGAAGACTGAGTTATTTAGATAATATTTTTTATTACAAACTGGATTAAATTTATTTCTGATATTGCAATCAGTGATAATTTATCAGACTTTAGCAGATCTTTTTGGTATAAAAAAGACAGTTGAGAAAAGGAATTCGACTTTATAAAATATAACAGGTATAATGACATGTTTTCAGGAGGTTGTGCACTCGTTCGGTTTCCACTGCAGCTGAAATTCAGTTTTTTCCAAATCGCCTTTCAATTGTTATAAGGCCATAAGTTGTAAGCCTATCTGTGAGTTATTGTGCGTAAATTTCTCACAGATAACATTTTCAGCGTTTGACTATAAAAATATCTTTCTGTGGACAGTTACTCTGTCTCAGTTCCAGACAACAGATGGCGCAACGATCACCTGCGTGTCAATTCCAGTCAACAGATGACCTTACCATGATTCGACCCCCCGGTAAGGCATGGATGGCTGTGTTGTCTTTCTGCTGAGGTCTCGCCTTCCTCACAGATCTCTATGGCGTGTAAACTGACAGGCTCCTATCAGACCTCTGTGTCAAGCAGCTGCTTCAGAGGGTATATATTTTATTTTAAAAGCTCAGCCGGAAGAGTATCTGCCCTGCTTTCAGGCTGTTGAAACATCTAATGCATATTGAAATGTTCTAATAAATAAAATTTGATTTGATATACGAAAAGGATATTTTTTTCGTGGCCCCCAATTTAGATTCAGAAATAACACTTTGATCAAGCAATAGTATATATTAACTGAGAAGATGTTTGAAATTATTATTAAAAAAGAGGCATGTATATATTAACTGAGAAGAAATGATCAAGCAATAGTATATATTAACTGAGAAGATGTTTGAAATTATTAAATAAAAAAGAGGCATATTTTGTTTATTGACATAATGATTTCGAAAGAGTTGACCGCGAAACATTTTTGAATAAATTATGCGAGTGGATTGAGAAAAATTTTTTAATTTGATGTAGGAGTTGTGTGGAAAATATCAAAACTGTAAATATTAAAGAATTATTTAGTTATTTTAAAAATTTAAGAATTTTCTACCAGAGGAATCTAAGATTAACATTGTTTCTGGGGTTTTAAATGATTTCTGTAACTTATATTTGAACGATTCTTTCACTTATTTTGTAAATAAGAAACTAGTTTTTATTCTTCAAGAAATACGAAAAATATATAGATTGAAGTTAAGATTTGCTGATTTGCTTAACGTCAATTTATTAATGATTCAAATTGAATAAATTTTAACTGACTACTCCAAATATTTAAATATATACTAATTGAACTTAAAAAATATGTCTTTCACTTTACAATAAAATAGCATAAAATAAATTGTGAGTGTTCAAAATCATACTTTGAAATCCACTTTAAAAAGGATAAGAAATTTTTAAATATTTCTTGATATATTTGGACCATATAATGAAATGGAAAAACAAAGATTTTCTGCCTAATAATTAAGTTTTTTACTTTTATTTCCTGGAAAAGTGTTTCGAAATAACTTTTTATTCGCAGATATATATATATATTAGTGATCAATGTGTTCCTTTGTACAAAACTGTATATTCAGTTGGGGAAGAGGATATGGAGATAATTTGCAGGACTTCTTTATTCTTCATAAAATAGCAATGGAACTTTTCATGTTAATGTTCTTGAAATTTAATTTCTATGAATATGTGACATTTTGTTTGTTAAAACAAATTTATAAATATAAAATCATATTATTTTCATTTTTGAATTGAAATTTGATAAAGAAATTGTTTTTACTTTATAATGCTTGAATAAAAACGTTTATATTCAAAATTACAAGAGAAGGTAATTAAGAGTGTTAATTAAAACGGTTTATGTTCTGAAATATTTAATTATCTGGATATAATTAGGATAATAGGTGGAAACGTAACATATTTTTCAGGAGAAATTAAAAAGAAAACAACCTACTTTTTAGAGTATAAAATATGGAGGAGTATATAAACACTAAATATATCTGAATGGCAATTCTCCAGTAGGAAATTATTAAGGCTATATTAGTGATATATTTTGGAACCGGAATGTGCCAAAACGTCCCCTTAGCTTCGATATTGTGATATCAGGTTTAATATACAAATAATGAAAAGAGCAAATTGAGATGATTTTATTGTTTCATCCCCGCAACACTTGAAAAAAGAATATAAACCCCGTGTGTGGAGGGGAATCGGAAAAGGGAAGGGAGGTCTCCTAAACACAAAAAGCAAAAACAACCCTCAAATTTCTGTCCTTTGGAACTTATTTGACTTGCAAACAACGAGGATACCTATTGCCAAATAATATGCTTCCGTAACCTCTATACCAGTTGACCATTTGTATAAGAAGGATACTTATTGCCTAATGGTGCGGTTCCTCAAATTCTAGGACAATTTGCCATATGCAACAGTTGAACATCACGAGACATCAAATTGGAACTTTTAAAATTATTGGTGTCTTGACTTCGCCATAGATAAAAGAGTTGCCCAGGCTGGAAGAAATTAATTTTAATATTATGAAGAAAATGAACGAAGAACGATAATTAATAAAATATTTGAAAATCGATTAAAGATCAAAAGATTCAGAAGAGAATCTAGAAAAAAGATAGAGGGGAATAGGATCGAAGAAGACGTAAAAAATAAGCTCAAGATTAGCAGACAATTAAGAGATTGAATGTGTGGTAAGATAGAAAAGTTTGGAGAGAGTTGGTCCAATTTGACTTCGTTGTAATACCGGACAGATATATATATATATCATAATGTGGACATTCAATATCAAATAATCAGAAGATCCTCCTGTAATCATGGAACAGGAATAGTCAGCTGAGAAACTGAGTTTCGCTACGAGTGGGGATCAGAATTTGCTGGTAATAAAAACATGATTCACTACTTTCCGGTTTCTGCCTTTAAACAGTAAGAAACCTCATTAGATGGATGGTGAGGAAAGAGTGTGTCGAAGGGCTTGAAATTAATAAAATAATATATACCTAATTCAAAGAAATCTTAATTCTCTACTCAAAGGACAAAAATACTGAATTTTCACTCGACTTAAAATTTAAATGATTAGGAATTCAGTGCAATGTTCTTATTGTTGGAAAGTTTCAGTTTATTTGCTTTAAAATTAGAGGGGATTCGATTCAATTATTCCTAATCTGCGCCTTTTCAAGAGAGTTCAGTCACATCGATATCATAATGTCGGATAGTATTTGGGCTTCAAAACAAGGGAATGGCCGTTATTAATAATAATAATTTATTCCATGCAGGGGATTACAGTAAAGTCAATGGTACAGGAACTTTTAAATATTAATTTAAACGTTCAAGTGGCTTAAAGCCAAGATAGATACGCCCACCACGTCACTTGATGTAGTATGCGGGTTACCAAGGTGATGTTAAATATTATTATTCTCCGAATGAAAGCAAGCATGCGTATTCCTTGACTTTGAACTCGCCGCCGTTGCTATCTTGAACCTTTTGCACTACAAATCTAAGTGTCCAAGACTCAATGCCTGCTTTATATAATTGCCTAATGGCGCTCTATTTTCATACAACTAATTTGAAGCGGACTAGAGTGAAACAGTGGTAGGAGTTTTTAGTTTAGTTCAAATAATAAATAATAGTAAATATAATAGCCAAAATAGTGGTTTAGTTCAACGCATCGATATTTTTTCCTCATAACATTTCAATTAATGCCATTCTGTTTCCCTGGCGCGGGTGGCTCAGTCGGTAGCGCGCCAGGCTCGTAATCTGTAGTTCCCAGGTTCGAATCCCAGCTGGGTCAGCGTTGAGATTTATCTCCGCAAAATTTCCCCGCCCTGCCCACGGTCAGTAGGGAACACCGATGGGCTTGGAAAGGCCGCCGTCCGTCGGATGGGACGTTAAGCCGTGGCCCCGTGTGCGGGAGAGCCATACCCTGTGCACGTTAAAGAACACGCTGGATGGCCTTGACGGGAGGCTACCATCTGTCTCCCAACAGCTGTTCCAGTGGGTCCCCTTCCCCAACCTTCTCTGAGCCTTCGGGGTCCATGTGACCTGGCCATTTAGCCCATGGTGTGCAAAAAAGCGCCCCTCAGAGGTAAAACAATCCAATCCATTCTGTTTACTCTTTTATCTTTCTCATCAGCAGTTATTTTTTCGTCGATAAGGCCTTTGAGACGAATATTACAATTTTAGCTCATGAGAGATTGCAATATTTCCTTGTAAAGGAAGTTGCAGAGCTGTCACCAACAGTAAAACATCGGTTTAGGAGCGATTTAGATTTTGTTGTGATTTTCCTACTTAAAATGTGAATGACCAAATTAAATTGTTCTCAGAATCTGCGGCCTGGGTTGGTGCATTCCTTTTTTTTGAATAACACAAATAATAAACGAGATAAACTAGTCAGCTGAAACCTACGATAAAATATATTATTGGACCAGATGGGACTTTTGTTTTGGAAATTATTTTTTTTTTTGTGGTCGAAGGCCTCCGATGAGGGTGATTTCGAATAAACATTTACTTTTTAAAAAACTATTACAAAGCAAGAAAAAAATGCTTCTTAGAGCCATTGACAAGTAATAACTTAGACGTATTTTAATGTTCACTCGAGCCGTGCAATGAACAAGATTTTACTTAGAGTTGACTCATTGTTACTTTTCTTTCGTAGTTTCGACACTTTGGATATTTCTTAAACTAGAATAGGATTATGATAAACTTGGCACTTAGCCATGTAACAAGCTACCGAGTTGGGTTGTTTTACCTCTGAGCGGCACTTTTTTGCACACAATGGGCTAAATGGCCAGGTCACATGGACCTCGAAGGCTCAGAGAAGGTTGGGGGAGGGGACCCACAGGAACAGCTGTTGGGAGACAGATGGTAGCCTCCCGTCAAGGCCATCCAGCGTGTTCTTTAACGTGCACAGGGTATGGCTTTCCCACACACGGGGCCACGGCTTAAAGTCCCATCCGACGGACGGCGGCCTTTCCAAGCCCATCGGTGTCCCCTACTGACCGTGGGCAGGGCGTGGAATGTTGCGGAGATAAATCTCAACGCTGACCCAGCTGGGACTCGAACCTGGGAACTGCAGATTACGAGCCTGACGCGCTACCGACTGAGCCACTCCCGCCCCACAAGCTACCGAATGAAGATGGCAATTACGACATGTCACAAAAGAGTTTATCTTATGTCTTCCAGAAGGAAGTCGGCGGATTCTCAAACATAGATTAATCTGTCATTCTTTCTGAAACGTGTGTTCAAAACATATTCAGAGAATTCTATACTCATTTTTATTTTTTTTTAAAACAGAAGCGTTCTTATCTGTCAGTTAAGTTATTATAGGCCTTTTGTTTGGCGCAATATGGCCCTGTTGCCCTTGTGGCATAAAACTCTAAAAAATCAAACCAAACGCTTTCAGCTGCGCACCTATTCGAAACAAGAGTTGCTATAACAAACATTGGCCGACAAATTTGGTTATTCTTTCAATTTCAGTTTCTCAGTTGCGGAAGTCTCATTTCTATAACCTTTTATCAGTTTTGCAGATAACACTAGACAACAAATTGAAACTTTTTTTTTATAACATTGGTCAAACATGATGTTTTTTAACGAATTTTGGGGTGCTAAATTCAAATATGGCTGTGAAAAATCTTCAGCACGTACAGTTCTTTTTAAATTAAGAATTGATGTATTTGAAATTTCAATGAATACGCATATCTAAGAAATGAAAATAAACGTTACAATTTTATTAAATTGCAACTTAAAACTCATTAATTAATTACATGATTACAGTGAAAAAAAATAGAAACCTCATAGTTATGACCACTGAATATAAGGTAACAAATGAAATAATATTGAAAAGCAAAATAAGAAAACATGGGTAAGGATCTTTTACACTTATAAAGAAGTTTATTTTTGGCTTTTATGTACTGAGGTATCTTTCTTCCGCAAGAACCAGCAGTAATCACCCATCCTTTCTGGGTCCCGCCTACCTAGGTATCTCTCCTTCATGGTTCGGATATCCTGATGAAATATTTTCCCTTGTTCATCACTGACAGCTCCTAAGTTCTGGTAAAGAAGTCGAAATACGAGAGCATGAAATGGATCTTCAAAGACATTCGGCAGCCAAGATTTTCATAGTTTTTGAGAAAATCTTGAATGAACTAATGGTAGATTTTCTCTTTCTGATTCCACAGAAAACCCTGGCCCACAGACGTGACGGATTTCCATGTAGTGCGCTCATTCACATTCAGTTTTTCTTTGAAGACAGTATCGTTCAGTAGCTTCATGGCCTGAGAGCCAACAAAGATACCTTCTTTGAGTTTATCATCACTTAGGTCTGGAAAATTTTCCTTTAAGTTCAAAAAACCTTTATCAGTTTTGTCCATAGCCTTTAGAAAGTTTTTCATAAGTCCCAGTTTGATGTGTAGTGGTGGGAGAAGTACATCAGAGGGATCAACTAAAGGCTTATACCTCACATTACATTTTCCAGGAATAAAAACATCTCTTTTGGGCCAGTCTTCTGTTTTGTAGTGTTCCTTTCTGGACCTACTGTAACAGAAAGAAAATAGCAAAATTTTGTGAAGCCTGAGCAAGATAAATATGACTTTTAGGTCACCACATTTTGTCCACTTAATCAGGTATATTTTATAGCAGTCAGTATTTCTTCCATGCTTTCATAAGTTTCCTTCATTCCCACAGCGTGTGTCACTGGAATGGAAGGTTTTTGGTTTCTTTTATGCAAAACGACAGCTTTTAAGCTAAATTTTGACCAATCTAGAAATAGACGCCATTCCTTAGGGTCGTGAATATTTCTGATTTCTTCCATCAGCCCTGAAATATTTGTGCAGAAGCACAAACCATCTTGCATCTCGTAAAAGCAGATAACGCAAAATTTCTCTTTTTGAACAGAGAAACTCTGGTACCCTTGGCCAGAAGATTCCACTCTTGAACCTAAAACCTCAGCTTGTTGTTTGGAAAGTCTTAGGTCTCGAACAAGATCATTTAGTTAATTTTGCTGAATCAGATGAAGCTCGTCTACCTTTTTAGAGGTGTTTGTAGGATCAGGATCTGTATGTGCCTCAAAGTCTTCCTCTGATGAATGTGAATCCATCTCCTCTCATTTGGTTGGAGGTGTTGGTATAGGAAGATTTTCTCCGTGAAGAACTAGCCTTATGCCTGAAGGGACATTTGGATATTGTATTTATCTTTTGTTCTTTTTTAGAAAGCCTGACACTTTAGTTAAACAAAAATAACAATCATGCAAGTGACTAGTCAGCTCACGCCAAACCACTGGAACTGGAAAGGGCGTGGATTTTATCTTACCTTTCAACCATTCACTCAGGTGAACAAAGCACGAAATGCAGCACACATGTGGAGCCCATGTTTTTTTTCTGATCTCCAACATGACATCCAAAATACAAGTTATAGGCTTTCTTCACAATCTTTGTCAAAGACTGACCCTGGGATTTTAAAATATAATTTCTACATCCATTGCAAAACTTATTTGGCATATTAACACATCCGTGATGCTGCCTTTGTGCCATTTAAACACCAAAATTTTCTCTTCAATGTACAGCACGTGTTCCTCCTACAAAGAAAACAACAAGAATGGCAGTCTGAGGTTAGATTACTGTTACATGATTTCTCCCGCAATCAGTATTGCCAGCTACAAAAAGTAAAATATCTAGTATCCTCCCAGTTGCCTGGAGGTGTTGGTATAGGAAGATAGCATGTCCCCTAGCGCTTCTCCTATTCCAGTTATATTTCATAACCTAAAGGAAAGCCATCTGCAAGGATTCGGTATGATCAAGAAGATTAAATGCATTCCCAATAATATGGAACACAACATTCTTCCTTGGAACTTTGAATTTCATAGATTCTTATCGAGAAGCTAATCTATCGGCAGAAGAATTCCTTATTTTGAATTGCTGCATGTAACAGTAATTATTTAACTTTCTCATTAGGGCATCCTCGAGGAAGACAAAACTCACAGAGCAGACCGCTCTTCCTGTAAGTAAATGATTTAGATAAACAGTGGCATATCTGTTTTTCGCATCATAGGACTGTTTCATAGGGCAGCGCGTGAGTTGACCCGTGACCTTTATCACCGGTTGCCTGTTGCTGCGCACTCGTCTCCCTGCATTTCGGCAGATCACGTGACAATGATAGTGGAAACTTTCAGTACTTGTAACAGAGGCTACGTTAGAAGTGGGAGTGTGTATGGAATTTTCCTGTATTTTTTAGAAGGGTTTTTCGGGACTTGGGATGTTTCACGCTCTTAGTTTGTAAAGGTATTTTTCTGCCACTTAGTACGCTCTATGTGAGAACATCGTTTTTCGTGACAAAAATGCAGAATTCTTTTATTGAGGCCTGATCAGAACATATATGTCAGAGCATAGTTAGTCGGATTTTTATGTAGCTGAAGAAGCTTGTTCCATAGATATACTGATATAATCTAAAAGTATTTGCTAAATTTTGTCTATCAGTCTAGCTGCAAATAAAATTTCGGTGGATTAACGCAGGTAAGTTGAGAGGGTACGATCGCGTGAGACTTATGTATTATTTTTTATAGTAGCTTTGTGTATTTGTTAATGTTCCCTACTCCATTAACTCATGTTGGAACTAAAGTTTTTTTTACGCAAGCGAAAACGTGTGAATTCTACTTTTAGCATTCTTACTTTCTATAGCATTCTGTTGCATTTCTTTACCCGATGAAAACAATTGACCTTGTAAAGCGTGTAACTGACGCCGCAACGCGAATTTCATCAGCGTGATGAGGCACTCCGGTAAACGGTGGACAAGGCGATTTTTACAAACTGTGAGAGCGTTTAGAACTGCAGATTTTTAAAAAAAACACTCCCATAGCTGATTTTTCTTTGGAGAAAGAAATAATGTTATCTTACCAAGTAGCGTTATTACTTACCAAGTACCGGTTAGTTTTGTTAGTCATACTTTTACAATCACGATGTCTTTGAAGTGACTTAGCAAAGAAAAATAAGTTAATAAATTGGGAGGTGATTGAAATTTGTAAGGAATTTAACGTAAAACCACTTTCTAAAACAAAAAAGTCCTGATGCGGAAACACATATCTAAAAGCTATATATATCTGACGGCAACATCCTTCAACCGATGGAGACTAAATAAGAGAGGCGCAACACTTGGAGGTTTAGGGGCTCGAAGGGAAATTCTTCCGACGGGGTAAACAAATATCTGACCTATCATAAAGGGGATGTTTTGATAAGAGGATAGAAAACATTGTTTCCATGTCCTGTGATGGCCTGAAACGAAAGGAGATTGTAATGAAGTAGACAATATGAGTTTAGTCAGAGGGGGTGTCATCCGTCTCTGGACTTGGAAAAATTCCGAGTCCTAACACAGTGGTCAAGGCTGCGAGTGGGTTTTCATGTTGTAAGACATCGTGCCTGATATGGAAGCAAAGGGGTATCGACAGCGCAGGGGGTGATCCAAGATTCATCCGTCAATAAAACCCGTGTGATTCCCCGTTTGGAATAATATTTTTTAATTTCACAGGACTTTTGTGTTAAAACCATCCATCAGTAAAACGTGATCCGGGGTGAGGTTCCGAATACGGGCCTTTTATGTCGCCCATACAGGTCACCAGACCATATTACCCCTGAAAATTTTTCATAATTACGAATGTTTTTAAATCAGATTTTTTCGCCGTTTTCCTTTTATTAATTTTTTTAGAATTTTTTTTATTTTTACCCAATAGCATTTTTTCATTTCATTTTCTGCAGGACAATCTTTTAAAACAGTTACTGTGGGATAGTCCTTATTCTAGTGAAGGTCGAATTCGCAAAATATGGGACCTTGTTCAAGGATTGCATCAGCCATTCTGTGAGGGGCTGCCACCGAAAGTTTAGTTGGTAGAAACCCTGGGACTTTTTCAGAGATTTCTAATAAGGGGGAGTTTAATAAAGAGGGGGAGGAATTTTTTAATAAAGGGGCGGAATTTTGATAAGGGGTTTTTTAATGAGGGGCGAGTCAAACTTGTTAAAGTATACACTAGATGGCGCCACCAAAAAACTATTTCAAGTGTTAGGAAATTCAGGGGGGCTTAAAAAATACAGGTGATTCAACCAGAGGGGCTTAAAAATACAGGTAGGGCCTTTTAATAAAGGGGGCAGAACTTTTGATAATGGGTTTTTTAATGAGGGGGAGTCAAAAATTGGAAAAATTACAACTAAAATTGGGGCTTTTTCTAAAAAATAGTACTCATTCTGTACACTAGATGGCGCCACGAGTGTTTAATAAAGGGGGAGGAATTTTTAATAAAGAGGGATTAATTTTAATTAATTTTTAATTATTAATTATGAATATTAATAAGGGGGCGTGACCAGTGACGTCATAGGAGGGAAAGCACTGTGCGTGGGGGATTCGTATAATGGGACCATACTACTAACGTGACCTGCTAGCCATTTTTTTAAGGATAGATCTGAAATCAGCACCTGAAAAATAGTTAAAGGCAGCTACAATTGTTCATGTTATAAAAACCTTGTAAACCAGTGTAATTGATTCTGTCATGCATCAAAAGTTATTTATAAAGCTATTAATAAAGACATATCTTTATTAATAGCAATTCATTGAGGGTCATTAAGCATATAGATTATTTATCATGTGGTAATTGGTAGGTACAGAAATGACACAAACAATAAACATACGGCACGTGTGGATTTTATCTTACCTTTCAACTATTCACTCAGTCCAACAAAAGGCCTGAGTGAATGGAAAATCATTCTTGACTGTCATTCTCGTTGTTTCATTGTAGGAGGAACACGTGCCCGTACGTTGAACACTTTTTCTTGAATACAAAGGGTCTGCATCAGCCAATAAAATAAGGGTGGAAAAGTCTTAAGACATCTCCGAACAGAGAAAATTATGTTATGTAGAGGAATATTCCATATGTTGGGGGAATTGTTTTTTCTCTGACCGGCGCTTTTTTGTGCACAGTATGTTAAATGGTCAGGCCACTAGGACTCTAAGGGTGCAGAGAAAGTTGGGGAAGGGGTTCCACTGGACAGCTGCTAGGAGACAGATGGGAGCCTCCCGTTAAGGCTATCTAGCGTGTTCTTCAATGTGCACAGAATACAGCTTTCCTGCACACGGAGTCACGGTTTAACTTTTCACCGACGGACTGTGGCCTTTCCTACTCTGCTCCTTTCTCATCGAGGGCAAAGTGATCTCAGAGCTGACATAGTTGAGACTCGAAATGGAAACTTCAGATTACGAGCCAGTCACTCTACTATCAGAGCCAACCTTCCCCATCTCCTCTGTGAGAATGACATCACTTATCTCGCGAGGAAGCAATGCTGGGAAACCGCATTAACTTTCTTTCCCCTGATCAACATTTGTTTCTCTTTGAACACATGAAACGAACGAGAGCGAAATGCTTTGTCTTCTTCCGTGGACAACCTTAGCTATTTTTAAAAAATTTCTATTTTCCAGGTTAACAATTTTTTATTAATATTAAATTATTCTAACCCCCCTCCTCCACCAAATTGGAGGATAAAAGTTTGATCCTCCAGCGTCATGAGAAATGGCGAGTCCACATACCATGGTAGTGAGCAGTAAAGAATCGCGTTGCCTTTCCCCCTGCTTATTTAATTTGCGATGCACAAACCTCTTCGCAAAACGCAAATGCTCCTCTTACTGCTTGTGAGGGAGCGAGGGGGATGACCGAAGGGAGGAGCTGTGGGAGGAGCGAGCAAGAATTCCTTCAGCCTCCAACAGTCGGCGCGTGGGCCTCGTGCATCCCTTCGGGAATGGCTGTCTGCGAAACGAACGAAACGGAGTGACGTCATGAGCGAGACGGAAATCGCACACCGCGAGATGGATGGTGTCGCCATCTGCCGACAGCGTCCGACCTTATGCTCTTGCTGTGGGATATCGATTCCCCGCAGAGGGGCTCTGTTGTCGACACTGATTACGGACAGGGACAAAATGCATTAGGATAGAGAGAAGTCAATCGTCTCTGAAGTTCACTGCCATCCCAACTCGAAATATTAAGAAATCTTGGCGGGATTCCATTTATAAATTATGTTGTCTCAACAGATCTCCTTCAGTTTCATTCATTTTAAAAAAATAAAAAATAAATGTCCCCTCAAGCAGCTTATTGCCAGAGAGGTCTGATACATAATAATTTCGCGTCCCTCGGGGGTTATGTCTTTGCCAATAAATCTGTTTCCGGAAGTTTCAGGATAACTCTTTTCTGAGCGACGTAAGGAACAAAAAAAAAAGTGGGGGGGGGGGGTGCAGTTCATTTAACAGATTTTTTACTTATTGGCAAGTCGTTGCGTCTTTTGACCAATTCTCGCTGCATTTCAGTTTCAAAAATTGAATTTAGTTCGGTTCCGAACTGTAGACGTTGTTTCAGATGAAAAATTTATGAATTAAAAAATGAGAACTATCTGTTCAACTTTTCGAGAGATTTTGTAAAACAAATATACAAATAAACAAAAACAAACCTACTACCAACGTACACAAAATGCTTAATGGTGGAGGAGAATTGGCTCTCCCACATTGCAACCATTAGGAATATATCAGATGTTGTACAGACATTGGCTATTTGTTCCTGAACAACAACTTGTTTAGTGGAGCGTTAAGTTGGTAGGTTTTTAAGTAGGATTGATAAGTGTGCTGCGGAATGGGAGGAACATTGGTTAAGCAAGTAAGGTGGATAGACAGTATCAGATAGAGCCTAATTAAATTTGGCTTCAAAGCATGAAGCTGCAATATTTACTTATTAAAGTTTGTTATTGTGTTGTAGAACACAGATTTCTAGAAAGCTATACTGAACTGCTTTGAAAATTAAGAGTGGACTAGCAAGTATTTTAAGTGAACAGTTGGTTTTCACATTTCATGAGTATGGAGATGAATTCTAGAGGACTGAATTAGAAGATTATAAGCCTAAAAAAACTGGAAAGGCGTCCTTGAAAGAAATTATGAGAATGGCGAAAGCAAATAGGAAAATGAAATTGAAAAGTATATATTGAAGAGATTTCCGTTTTGGAAGAAATGAAGTCGAGAAGGCAAATTATGTGCTAGACGCCTCCGAAGTATTGGATGTATGTGCTGTAGGTAAACTAGGAGAAAAGAAAGTGATGTTTTATGGGAGGGATGGCCGTAACGGAAGAGGCGGAAAAGAACGACGAAGAAAATGGGGAAAAGAGAAGTGAGGCCTTTGTGGACGAGACTGGAGGAGATGGAAAAATATCGGTGGTGGCAAATATGGGAAAGAGGCCTCGGAAGTGATGAGATGTGAGGCGAAAGTAAACGTTGGGAAGAGAGGTAATTCTTTTGTGGAAGGAATGTCCATAACGGAAGGCAGAGAAAAAGAATGGTGAAAAAAATCATAAAAAAGAAGGAGACTTGCCTTTATGCAAGATGTGTGGGAGAACAACAAAGGAAAGGGAAGGAAAGAAGTCTAGGAAGTGATGCAGAGGATACGAGAAGAAAAATACAGAAAAGAGAAACACACTTTATCGGGGAAAGAATGTGTTTAATGCACATTATGGAGAGCACTGTAACTGAAGCAATGAATAAGTTAAGAGTTGATGAAAAGTCGGAATGGGTGAATGATCTAACACTTATAAAGGAAAAGGAAGGAAATGAATCTTCAGTTTACATAATATTGCATCCTATCAATTGTATTCGGCTTATGCTGCGTGAACCTAAAGTCAAATTTGGGAAGCTCTTTATGTTCTAAACTGAATTTTTACTGCATTTAAATTAATTCATTTCCATTCACTAGCCCATTTGGGGATCAATTACACTGTTGATGCTACTATATTCCTTTGTCCCATAGACGGGGGTTGACTCAGTCGTAACGTGACAGGTGAGTAATCTGTAGATTCCAGATTCGAATCCCAATTGCTCAACTTTGAACTTTATCTCCGCTAACCCTCGTTCAGCCTTCGGGGAGAAAGGAGCCACCGTCCAATGGGATACTAAGCCATTGCTCCTGTGCAAGAGAGTCATTTCTGTGCACGTTAATGAACTCGCTTGAAGATCTTTGAAATATGCGATACATTCAAAATGGAAATTTTAATGCAAATCTCTTATACATTTTTTGTTTTTGTTCCTTAACTTCACCACCTGTAGAATTTTCTCAAGTTGCTCAGGTAACAGCGAAATCTTCATCACCATATCTTTCGAACGCGATGAAGAAAGTAAATGAAATATATGTCAAATGAAAGCTTGTAACGCAGGGAGTGTCATAGGATATACAACATTGACCGTCCTTGCTTTCTTCCTCCTAAAAAGGGGAAATATTAAACGATTGTTCCGCTATATCTTCGGAGCATGAGGGCCGAAAGTAACAGGCTTTGCGAGTGCGGAAAGTAACAAGCAATGCGGCAAATAAAAGCTTCTGACTATGGGAGTGCTATAAGCCATTAAAAATTCACCTTTCGTGTTTTCTCTCCCCCTAAAAGGGAAGTGTGAAAATCGTTCTACTATATATTCCATATGCGAGTGCCTACAATTACGAGTTAAGTTTCAAATGAAAGCTCATATGAGGACCGTCGTAGACTGTTTGGAATTTTGCCCCCCCCCCTCATCATTCTCCCCCCAAATGATGATGTATAAATAATAATATAATTTGAAATTAATTAAGGATCATCTGAACAGTTGTCATATCACTGAATAAAACTAAGATACGAAACTGATACAAATGTCGACAACTGTAGATTTCGAATGATTAAAAGCACAGGAATTTCCCTTTGGATTATATAATACTTTCAGGACAGATCGTTTCCTGAACAATAGAAAGAAGGATGGGTTCAGAGGAACCCAGTGCTCTGGATATAGAGCGAAAAGACATACGGATAACTTTTAAGGTCATATGGGAACATTACTATTCAAGGGCTTGAAATGTAGTCTTCAACATCATTGGGAATCACAGCCTAACTTCTTAACGGTTCGTACGACTGCACACTCAGGAAATAGAAGTTAAGGGACAAAAATATTTTTACTCCTTCATAAATAGCATTCTACAAGAGCTAAAAATTTAACTGCCTATGTAAATTAACTGTTAAAAAATTGCAAATTAAGTACGTAAATGAATATAAGTTAGGCGCCAATCAGAAAAGTTCTCAGACACACAGCTCCTTATTTCTTAACTTTGAGAACATAGTTTTCGTTTGAATTTTGCAAAGATGTTGTTTAAATAATTCTCTCACGATGCCGAGGATTTAGAAAATTGGATACTAATCAGGCTCAAAAACATTTATAAGATGGATCAGAGTGTCAAGACACGTGATTTCTGTTGGCATTAGCCAAAGAATTTGAAGAGGTGATATTACCTGAAGAAAAGTACATGGTTACCCAAGAATCAAAACCCCTCAAGGATGACCTGTCTCTAAGTGGCAGGCGTATTAGAGGTGACATGTTTGAAACTCACTTCGGAGCATCCTGACTTCACGGGATAGAAAACGTCATAGTGAATTTCAGAAAGAAACTTCACGAGTGGAGTCTATATGCGAGATCATCTGTTGTCTGGCTCACTCCGTAGATACGGGGATAATCTCAGTTTATATCTGCAACACATGGTCACAGAATGTTACATATGAAGTTATGGATAAATAGCGATTCACGTGAAATCTCGATGCACATTCATCTTGGGAGAATGTGTAACTGAATATCATATTTAAAATTTCAGAGATGTGTGGTCCACGGTGGTGCTAATTTTAAGATCGGGGGGCATTATTATTAATGGCCGCAGACGCTTTTACGACTTTGATGGAGAGTCACTGAGATGGGATGTCACTAATATATTCTTTCTTTTTCTGAGATATTGTTTCTGATTTTATTATGAAAGAAATTTCGTGGGACAGTACTTTCACCATTTTTCAAATTTAGCAGCAGAATAGGGTACAAATGATTTCTTTGTGCTTTGATCTCAAAAAAGAAAAAAAGGTTTTGCCCCTCACGATATTTTTTTTTCCTTTTCATTTGTACTTTCAACACAAGGTTCAAATAGTGGAGCAGTATTTTGACATTGAAAATATAAAGCTTATGAACTTGGCTGCATTAACTATACTCCTAAAACTTAAATATGTCTGAGATTCTCTCAGCAGGAGTTTTCAGGAAAAATACTATTCTTTGTCATCCAGATTTTCATTGTATCAACAATTATTTTATCCTCTAAAATGATATAGGTAATTATTGTAAGTATAGACAAAATTTTATGCCGTAAAGAAAACATTCTAACATTACTCTGAATTTCGATTTATGTGTATCCTAGATATTAGGGAGGCGAATTTGTTTCTAGACTCGTCGGCTTTATAACATTTTAATAATTTTAAGTGTCTGCTCCATATTAGACCTTTTCTTTTGAAACATAAAAGTTACTTTTGAAATTAGTTTTCTATTCATTTTTACTTTAGTGTTTCAGCCATAATGTAGGATTTGAATGTTTCCTTTTACTGCCTGAAAAGTATCATGTACCATACAGTTAACAACATTTGGTCCTGGAGAGACTGATTGCCAGCATCACTTCTCCTTTCAGGAGCCTCTAGGAGCTTTGGAGTGCTGCTTCCTAAAGGATGAATTCCCTCTTTACATCTCTCCTAAACGATAATGTTTATAGTTTGAGAAGGGTCTATTGATGCTCTAAATATTTGGGTGTGATTATTGATCGGATGTTAAAAAGGGGGTTGCACATAAATAAAGAAATTAAAATAATAAATTCAACAACACCGAGAATTTATTATGCAAGAAATTTTGTTTTGGCTGTTTTGAATGTAATTCGAGTGTATTAATGCGCAAAATTTCTTATTATGACAAAGATGAAAATTGCAAAAATTTCGTCACATTAGTGGCATTTGTAAAAATTTATAAATTGTTACTGTGCGTAAATTGTTTATTTTCTAAGCGATAAAAACAACAAAAGATTATTAAAACAATTGTTTTACACAATATTATGGCTTTTAGAGCAGCAGCAGAGTCACATTGCATTTATTTGGCTAATGCTATTATTTATTTATTTTTTTAATGCTATTCCAAGTATCTGGTCTTGCAATTTTGGAATGATTAATTCTTGTGGGAAATTTAAATTTGGTTAATAATTATTAACATAAAAACATCATATGTTCCTGTGTATTACGTTGTTCAGCTGCATACATGAATGTATGGCTATTATAAATAAATAATATAAATAAATGTATACATTAAAAACGGAAATATGAATGCAAATCTCTTATGACATTTTTTGTTTTGTTCCTTAACTTTATTATCTGTAGAATTTTATCAAATTGCTCAGCTAACAGCTAAATCCTGATGGATGAGAATTAATCTTCTACATAAGACGGTTGGGTTGGGTTGTTTTACCTCTGAGCGGCACTTTTTTGCACACCATGGGCTAAATGGCCAGGTCACATGGACCCCGAAGGCTCAGGGAAGGTTGGGGGAGGGAACCCACTGGAACAGCTGTTGGGAGACAGATGGTAGCCTCCCGTCAAGGCCATCCAGCGTGTTCTTTAACGTGCGCAGGGTAAGGCTCTCCCGCACACAGGGCCACGGCTTAACGTCCCATCCGACGGACGGCGGCATTTCCAAGCCCATCGGTGTCCCCTACTGACCGTGGGCAGGGCGGGGAATTTTGCGGAGATAAATCTCAACGCTGACCCAGCTGGGACTCGAACCTGGGAACTACAGATTACGAGCCTGGCGCGCTACCGACTGAGCCACCCCCGCCCCGACATAAGAAGGAAACAGTTATCTAGAAAGCTAAGTGTTATAAGTAGTGTTAAAGAAGCCCACGATTTCCCGATAATGTTAGGGGCGGATCTCGGTCAGTTCGTAGCACTCTAGAACCTGGTGTTCCCAAATTGAAGTGCGTAGATGTTTTTTCCTTTCTACACCTCTTTCTGCCCTTGTAGAGAAAGAGGAACACCGATGGGCCCATAAATGGAACGTTAAGCCGTGGTTCCTTGTGCAGTAGAGCATTCGAAATTCATTCTCTAAAGGAGAAGAATATCTTTAAATGCTAGCATTCAAATACGTCAAGTGACGTCTTAATGGAATAACGTTAGCAAGTATTCACTCCTTTCCCCCTCGGAGATCTACCTGCGGAGTTGCTTATTTGGTGTCGACAATTCTGACGCAACTGGTTTCCATTGCGCCTAACGTTTTCGGTATTACTGCATTTGCATTTATTCTGTGCTTTCAAGCTGAAAATATTCGGAATTCTGAATATCTTCTGAGATACATCCGGCTCTATGTATAGAAGGTAGGCTGCAAAACAAAATTCAAAACTTAAAAGAGCAATAGAAAAAAAAATATGTGCATTTGGTGTTAGATATTCAGACACGTGTATTTGTCCATTTTATTTAACTGCAATGTAGTTTTTTCTTAATGATACATTTCATGTTTTTGTATTCCAATATTTTCTTATGTCCTACTTAGAAAATTGTGCTTTTGGATTTCAATATTATTTCTTGTCTTACCTTAGAAATCGTGTTCATATTCTTCTGGAATCTAAATGTTATCGGTTGTCCCTACAGCAGGAGCAGAAATGCCGCGGCCGTTTGTTATCAATGGGCAAGATTTACGAGAATAACTATTTCTCATCGTGAGATACACTACTGCTTGCTAGTAATTTCTTGATCCTTATATATGTACACAAACGTATCATTCTAACCTACAAGTGATACATATTGTTACGACAGAAGAATCTGGCAACCGAAAGCAAAGTTTCAGCCAACGAATAAGAACTTTGGGAGAATTTGGAGAAGAAGAGTGGAGCGTTAACGGTCGTTTTGTTGTAACGGTCGAGGAGTTCGAAAATGGCCGGTGGGCTGTTCTGAGACAGTGCGCGTAAGTATCAAGAAGTAACTTGATGTGTTGTGTATACGCGGAAGGATAAAAGTGGGATCTTTTATCGTTAAGTATCAAGAAGTAACTTGATGTGTTGTGTATACGCGGAAGTATAAAAGTGGGAACTTTTATGGCTAACTTCGAATGTCTACACGGACTGTCTTTTTGTTCGGCTAGTGTGTGAAAAGTTATTAGCACAGGACGAGAATTGGTTTACGAGTGAAGATCTTCGGGTGACCTGGTAAATCAAGTAAAAGGTAGTATTTAGTAAAATACACAGAGCTGATATTGTGTGCTCTACGCAGGAAGATTGATGACTTGTGCATGTTAATAGTTGATTTGTTAATAATGTTGCGGATTACAAAAATGGATAGCCGCTGAGCGTGAGTATTAAAAGCTATATTTCAAAACCAAATTCAATACAAGGTAAATTGTTACAAAGGAAATATGGATGAAGTATCTTATTAACAAATCAACTATTAACATGCACAAGTCATCAATCTTCACGTAGAGCACACAACATCAGCTCTGTGTATTTTACTAAAATACTACCTTTTACTTGATTTACCAGGTCACCCGAAGATCTTCACTCGTAAACCAATTCTCGTCCTGTGCTAATAACTTTTCACACACTAGCCGAACAAAAAGACAGTCCGTGTAGACATTCGAAGTTAGCCATAAAAGTTCCCACTTTTATACTTCCGCGTATACACAACACATCAAGTTACTTCTTGATACTTAACGATAAAAGATCCCACTTTTATCCTTCCGCGTATACACAACACATCAAGTTACTTCTTGATACTTACGCGCACTGTCTCAGAACAGCTCACCGTCCATTTTCGAACTCACCGACCGTTACAATACACAACGACCGTTACAATACAAAACGACCGTTAACGCTCCACTCTTCTTCTCCAAATTCTCCCAAAGTTCCATTCGTTGGCTGAAACTTTGCTTTCGGTTGCCAGATTCTTCTGTCGTAACACTGCCCCCTTCCTAGGTATTGTTCGTCCCGAACAATTCTGGATTCCAAAGCTTCTTCAGTTCTTCGATGAAACGGGGCCAAACGATCCACGTGAACCACCTTGCACTTTGTAGCTGGACGTCGACGAATGCGATATACCACGTCATTAATCCTGTTAACTATTGTATATGGACCTTCCCAAGGTTTCTGAAGTTTTGGAGATAGTCCTTTCTTTCTATGTGGACTGTATAGCCAGACAAGATCTCCTTGATTGAAAATAGTTCCATTTATTTTACTGTCATATCTTGTTTTGGTTCTGTCACTTGTTATGTCGATGTTATGTCTAACGGAGTGATGGATTTCTTCTAGTCGTTGTTGCAATTCTTGTACGTATTGTGGAGTGGACACAGGCATTGCTTCGGGCCGACCATACAAAAGGTCACAGGGAAGACGTAACTCTCTTCCAAAAAGCATCATGGAAGGTGTCTGTCCAGTTGTCTCATGCACTGCCGTCCTATATGCCAGCAAAAGGAGTGGTACATGGCGATCCCAGTCACGTTGATGGTCGTTCACAAATAATGCTAAATGCTGAGCAATTGTTCTATTGAACCTTTCAACCATACCATCCGACTGAGGGTGTAAGGGAGTTGTTCTGGTTTTCTGAATGCCTAATAGTTGACAGATGCCTTTAAACACATTGGATTCAAAATTCCGTCCTTGATCAGAGTGGAGTTGTAAAGGTACTCCATACCTACTAATGAAGTTATTAACTATCATCTCAGCCACTGTTGTTGCTTCCTGGTCTTGGATGGGATATACCTCAGGCCACTTTGTGAAATAATCCATTACCACTAATAAATATCGATTTCCATCATCAGTTCTAGGAAACGGACCCATTACATCAATGGCTATTCTTTCAAAAGGGGCACCAACGTTATACGTCTGCAGCTTACCCCGACTCCTAGTCTTAGGGCCTTTCTTTGCTGCACAGGCTTCACATTGCCTACACCATCTTTCAACGTCTGCCCTACTTTTCAACCAATGAAATCGTTCCCTGGCTTTGGCTAATGTCTTATTAACACCGAAGTGTCCTCCAGTGGCACTATCATGTACATCTTTCATCACAAGTTCCACTCGGGATCGAGGAAGGATTATCTGCCAACGGATCAGCCGTCCAGTGGGATTCTCCCATCTTCTGTATAATACTCCGTCTTCCATTTTTAAGGAATCCCACTGTGCCCAGTAACTTTTAGTAGTTGGACTATACCTCGAGATTTGCTCCCAATTAGGTCTTACATCAGATTTTTCAATCAATTCTAATATTGGTTTTATGTCTTCATCATCTAGTTGAGCCTTCCTGATTTCAATTGGATTCCAGATGTTAGGGGTGTCACTGTTTGTTTGTGTCGATACTATTTGTCTTATGGGCATTATCTCTTTAGTTCCAAATTTCAGTTCTGCATTATAGCAATGTTTACAGTTGTCAATACATGGGCGCCTGGAAAGAGCATCTGCATTCTTATGCATTTTACCACTTCGATGTTCGATGAAGAAATCGTATTCTTGTAACCGTTGTATCCACCTAGCGATTTGTCCTTCAGGGTTTTTGAAGTTTAATAACCATCTAAGTGCAGCATGATCAGTACGTATAAGGAATTTCTGGCCATAGAGATAATGATGAAAATGTTCTATTGCTTTTACTATTGCTAACAGTTCTTTGCGTGTTACACAGTAATTCCGCTCTGGTTTGGATAAAGTTTTACTAAAGTATGCAATAACTCTCTCTTGTCCGTCTTGTTCTTGTGAAAGCACAGCACCAACTCCTGTGTTACTTGCGTCAGTATCTATTACGAATTGTTTTCCAGTTTGTGGGTACGCTAGCACTGGTGCTGTGGAAAGAGTGTTCTTTAGCTGTTGAAAGGCTATATCGCATTCGGTGGTCCACATAAACCGCTGGCCCTCTTCTGTCAGACGATGTAATGGTCTTGCGATGTTGGAGAAACCTTTGACAAATCTTCTATAGTAGGTGCAAAGTCCAATAAAACTACGAAGTTGATGAACATCTTGTGGTGGAGGCCAGTCTCTTACAGCTTCTATCTTACTGGGATCAGTCTTAATCCCTGCTGTAGTGATCACATGACCAAGGTAATGAACTTCTTGCTGGAACAGTTTACACTTTGTCGGTCCCAATTTTAACTTGGCTGCCTTAAGTTTTTCAAATACTTGACGAAGATTTCTCAAATGTTCTTCAAAAGTTCTTCCAAGAACTATGATGTCGTCCAAGTAAACCAGGCAGACCTCCAAAGACAAACCTTTGAGCACTGACTCCATTAGTCGCTCAAATGTGGCAGGTGCATTACAAAGTCCAAATGGCATCACCTTAAACTGCCAAAGTCCATTCCCTGTACTGAAAGCTGTTTTCTCACGGTCTTCAGGACGTATACCAACTTGCCAATAGCCGCTCTTTAAATCTAATGTTGAGAACCATTCTGACCCAGATAAAGTGTCTAGTGTATCGTCAATCCTGGGTAAAGGAAAGGAATCTTTCTTTGTTACGTCATTTAATCTGCGATAATCTACACAAAATCGTGTAGATCCATCCTTTTTCTTGACAAGAACTACTGGTGATGTCCAGGGACTCTGTGATGGTTCTATAATGCCCTGAGTTTCCATGTCCTTTATGAGTTGTTCCGTCTCCTCTCTTTTTGCCAATGGAAGCCTTCTTGCCGGCAGATGGACTGGAGGAGAATCACCAGTGTTGATTTTATGTTCTGTCAGGTTCGTACGGCCATAATCATTTGATGTGGCAGAAAAAATGTCAGAAAATTCTTTTAATAGGTTCTCGGCCTTAACAGCTTGGTTTTCAGTTAATATTTGTCTGGTTTCTCTCCATAATTCAGTAAGATGAGACGGGATGTCTGTACGATTTTGATATGAATCGGTAACTTCTATTTTATTTATACTTGTTACACAGGTAACAGCTTCACATATTGCTAATTCCTCACCTTTTTTTAACATTCTATTGGATTTGTTACAGTTCATCACTCTGATAGGGATCTGTTCTTTATCTATTCTGACTAAAGTCCTTGCAACCAGGATATTATGAGCCAAAGCTCCTTTACCAGAGGCATCGGTAACTGCCAATCGGAAGGCCCCAGAAGTCTCCGCCCGATGTCCACGGACTATAACTTCACTTTGTGCTGGGATCTCTGTGTCTTCCGTCACTAATATTGGAGTTACGCTTGATAAAGAATCAGACGTCCGGCTAAGCAGAGGAATCTCTTCTGTCTCATAGATGAGTAGGTTATCACTGGGTCTAATGTTGAATCCATGTTTCTTAAGAAAATCAAGGCCTAATATGCATTCGTCGTAGATGTCAGCGATGTAAACAGGGTGGTGTACCAGACAGCTACCAACTCGGATATTAAGTTCTATTTTTCCATGGACTTTTGCACGATCTCCAGTGGCTGTTTGTAGGCTTATTTTAGACTGTGTAGTATTCAAGTTTGGGTGAGGTATTATTTTCTTTATTATATCCGTTCTGAGTAAAGTTACATTTGCACCAGTGTCGACTATCATACGGCAAGGTATTCCATTTATGGCTCCATCAGCTACTAATCCATTATTATCGCCATGTAATGTCGAAACGTGGGCGACTTCCCCTGGGGCCATCCAATCAACTGCCAGCCTTTGCCCCGCAAGACTGACTAATTTCTGTTTCCCTGATCCTGTTGTCTAGTTGATGGACTTGGACTCCTCATTCGTTTCCTAGTGCAGTTGGTACGAATGTGTCTGGTCTTGCCACAATTCCAACACTGAAGGTCTGTTGTAGGTTTTGAAGAAGAACCTTTTATATCTTTCAAAACGGATAGTATGGCTTTGGTTAGTTCTTTCATTTCATTATCCTTTTCTACAGTTTCTTCTGCACTCACAAATCTCACTGCACGTTTGTTCGCTCGGGAGGAAAGCCTGGAGCACTCGTATTTCATAGCATGTACCACAGCTGACTTTAAGGATTCACCTTCCAACATCCTCAGAGATTGCTGAGTGTCAGGGTCAGCAATAGCATCAATAAATTGTAATTGAGCTAAATTATCTTGAATTTCTGGTGGACAGTTACTATAAGCCAATCTAGCTAGACGCTCAATATCACTAGCAAGCTCTTGCAAAGTTTCACCACTTTTCTGCATGCGATGTTTAAATTGAGTCACGTAATATTGTTTTAAATAACTATCACCAAACCTTAGTTCTAATGCAGAAACTAGACTTTGATAATCAAGTCGTTTTTCTTCTGGAACAGACTGCAAAACTTCCGCAGCAGAATTTCTTAAGGAAGCTGCAAGAAAACTGGCCTTTTGGAATTCATTCCACTCATTGGCTGTAGCGATAACTTCGAATTGTGTTTTAAATACTGTCCAAGATGATTGACCATCATATGTAGAAGGTTTAGTTGTATTTTTAGCGATATGTGTAATAACATTATTTCCACTAGAATTATTATTATCAAAAGCAGAAGGTAACATTTCATTTCTCAAAATCTGAAACTGGCGTTCACAATCAGTTTTTACAATTTCTATTTCATGTTTATAATCTAACTTAACAGTATCAAGATCATATTTTACACTGTCAATTTCAACCTTTAAACAATCACATTGTTTATTAAGTTCGGTTTTAATGTCCTTACACTGATCAGTAATCTTATCAATTTGAGAAGCCACTTCAGCTCTCATCTCAGTATTTTGTGCGGCCATTTCGGCTTTCAAGTCACCTATTTTATCGCTTTGGGCAGCTATATCACCTTTAATCTCAGTATTTTGTGCGGCCATTTCGACTTTCAAGTCACCTATTTTATCGCTTTGGGCAGCTATATCACCTTTAATCTCAGTATTTTGCGCGGCCATTTCGGCTTTCAAGTCATCTATTTTATTAGCCATATCGGCTTTCATATCAGTCATCAGCTTTATTAACTCATCCATACTTCTAGTGAAAGGCATTCAATTAAATAATTATAATCCCACTTCTGACACCAAATGTTGCGGATTACAAAAATGGATAGCCGCTGAGCGTGAGTATTAAAAGCTATATTTCAAAACCAAATTCAATACAAGGTAAATTGTTACAAAGGAAATATGGATGAAGTATCTTATTAACAAATCAACTATTAACATGCACAAGTCATCAATCTTCACGTAGAGCACACAACATCAGCTCTGTGTATTTTACTAAAATACTACCTTTTACTTGATTTACCAGGTCACCCGAAGATCTTCACTCGTAAACCAATTCTCGTCCTGTGCTAATAACTTTTCACACACTAGCCGAACAAAAAGACAGTCCGTGTAGACATTCGAAGTTAGCCATAAAAGTTCCCACTTTTATACTTCCGCGTATACACAACACATCAAGTTACTTCTTGATACTTAACGATAAAAGATCCCACTTTTATCCTTCCGCGTATACACAACACATCAAGTTACTTCTTGATACTTACGCGCACTGTCTCAGAACAGCTCACCGTCCATTTTCGAACTCACCGACCGTTACAATACACAACGACCGTTACAATACAAAACGACCGTTAACGCTCCACTCTTCTTCTCCAAATTCTCCCAAAGTTCCATTCGTTGGCTGAAACTTTGCTTTCGGTTGCCAGATTCTTCTGTCGTAACAATAAGATACTTCATCCATATTTCCTTTGTAACAATTTACCTTGTATTGAATTTGGTTTTGAAATATAGCTTTTAATACTCACGCTCAGTGGCTATCCATTTTTGTGATCCGCAACACTTGGTGTCAGAAGTGGGATAATTTATTGAATGCCGTTAACTGAAGTATGGATGAATTAGTAAAGTTGATGACTGATATTAAAGGTAAAATAGGTGACCTGGCCGCACAAAATAATGAGTTGAGAACTGAGATAGTTTCTCAAAAAGATGACTTGAAAGCCGATATGGCTACTCAGATGACTGATATTAAAGGTGATATAGCTGCCCAAAGCGATAAAATAGGTGACTTGAAAGCCGAAATGGCCGCACAAAATACTGAGATGAGAGCTGAAGTGGCTTCTCAAGTTGGTAAGATTATTGATCACTTCAAGGATCATAAAACCGAACTCAATAGACAATGCAATAGTTTAAATGTTGAATTTGTCAGTGAAAAAGATGATCTTGATAGTGTTAAGTTAGATTGTAAACATGGAAAAGAGAAAGGCAACGCATATAAAAATGTGGATCTGCTACTGGAAATCAAGAATCGAAGAGATAGCGCAGATAATGCCTTTGACCACGCAACTACTGGTAATGCATGGCAGAGTGTCTATGTCGCTGGTGACATGTCTAGGAACTGTGAAGAACAATCACACAGATCAGAGAGCTGCGAGACTATACAGTACGCTTTGCACTTCAAAATACCTAGGTATACAAGTCTGGCACGATCTGAAGAGAGATCCACACGAAAGGTATTCTATTCCTCGCCGTCAGCAAAATGCGTCATGGACAATTATCGCAAAGGCAGAGTAACGAGTGGTAATGAGGGGGAACGAAACAGAGTTTACGTTTCGCAGAGTGGTCCGAGTAAAGAAGAGGCGTCCATTCATCATAGAAACAAAGTGCCATTCGACGTTACCCGGGAAGTCGGAGAGATTTTTCCGAAGCATATAGCCACACTTGAATCGTTTATAGAAAGTGGGGAATTAAGGAAGAGGAATTCCGAAGAATGGCTTAGAAGCGTAACAGGTGATGCTAGTAAAGGAGCTTCAGGCAGAGACAGTACTTCAAAGACTAACTTTCTGGATGAAACTAAGCCTCAGAGTTACGATCAGAGAGAAGTGAATCCCTCAGATAATTTCAACGTAGCCACGCTGAATTTCTTTTCTGAACAGTCAATGTGCAGATTTGGACATTATAACCATTTAGATTATAAGGATATAGAAAAGTTTTATCACGACTACAAGAGCTCTAAAGTGGACAATATCATGTTACAAAACTCGTCGCTGATCTCCAGAATGAACAATTTGGCAATCATGACTGATGTTTCCCTGGCTAATTACAATGAGAGCTCCAAGAAAGTGAATTCCGAAGAAACAGCAACTATGACCTCCTCGGGTCATGTGTTTTGCTGGAGACCCGAGTGGCGCCATCGGATGGTAGATGAAAACAGCACAGGAGGTGTCGGCAACAAAGTGAGTCTTGTCTTGGCTCCTGCACTTGCTGCATTAGGTCTCAAGGTCCCTATGATCTCCGGTCGTGCTCTCCAATTGACGGGAGATACTCTGGACAAATTGGAATCCATCCCTGGCTTCACAGTCGACTGCACTAAAGATAAAATCGAGCAGATGATGGAAGACGTCGGATGCTGCATCGTAGGACAGACAGAGGAGCTGGTGCCAACAGATAAGGAGATTTACCGCTGCAAGGATCTGACGGCTACCGTAGATAGCGTTCCTCTAAGGAGATGCTCAATTGTGTCCAAAAAGCTGGCTGAAGGAGTGTGCGCTTTGGTTTATGATGTTGAATTCGGAAAAGGAGCTATTGATCTCATCAGTACAGAAGATGTTGCTGTTGATTTAGTTAAGAAAATGGTTGCAGCATCACAGGCTCGTGGAATGAAGAGTTTGAGTTGTTCAGCTGTTATCAGCAACATGGATTCACCTCTTGAAAACTCTGTTGACAACTCTCTGGAAGTGATGGAAGCTGTTCAGTGTTTCCTTGGTGACGGATCCTTGGAACTGCAAGAGCTCGTCGAAGAGTTAGGAGGAGAACTTCTGCATTTGGTGAACATTGTGGATAATAGGGTAGATGAAGCATCACGTGTCCGCAAGGTTCTGCATAACGGCAATGCTTTGAACAAGTTTCGTAACATGTTAATAGAACAAGGAGTATCTGAAGATGTTGCAAGCTGGCTATGTGAAGATAAAACAGAAAAAATATTGCTAGCAGCCCGACACATCACTGATTTCACTTATACAGGAGAAACAGGTAAGGTTGTCGGATTAGAAGCTGCAGTCCTAGCAAGAGTATGGAAGGAGGAGATGGACCGAAGCGCTAAAAAGAATTATGGAGCTGATATAATTGTGAAGCACCTTGGGGATCAAATTGAATCAGGTGAAATATGGCTGAAGGTTCATCACGACAGTTCTGAATTAAGTGAAAGTCAACTGACAAAAGGGTCAGACTGGAGGATGAAACTTCTCCCTAGATTTTATGTCACTAATGACTTTCATTCCTTGTTACTCTTGATAGAAGTAAAAATCCAAAGAAGAAAACTTTCGACAAAGAAGAAAACTTTTTACAGGTTTTGCACGAAAACTCTTAGTCGATTCTTCTCCCTGCAGAGACATAAACGTGTTCACAAGGGCTATAGGCCTTACACGTATTATGTTTGTGGACGAGGCTTCAGTCAGAAAAGAAATCTACGTCATAATGAGATTCGCTTTCATTTTGACACAGACGTGGTATATCGCATTCGTCGATGTCCAGCTACAAAGTGCAAGGTGGTTCACGTGGATCGTTTGGCCATGTTTCATCGAAGAACTGAAGAAGCTTTGGAATCCAGAATTGTTCGGGACGAACAAGACCTAGGAAGGGGGCAGTGTTACGACAGAAGAATCTGGCAACCGAAAGCAAAGTTTCAGCCAACGAATAAGAACTTTGGGAGAATTTGGAGAAGAAGAGTGGAGCGTTAACGGTCGTTTTGTTGTAACGGTCGAGGAGTTCGAAAATGGCCGGTGGGCTGTTCTGAGACAGTGCGCGTAAGTATCAAGAAGTAACTTGATGTGTTGTGTATACGCGGAAGGATAAAAGTGGGATCTTTTATCGTTAAGTATCAAGAAGTAACTTGATGTGTTGTGTATACGCGGAAGTATAAAAGTGGGAACTTTTATGGCTAACTTCGAATGTCTACACGGACTGTCTTTTTGTTCGGCTAGTGTGTGAAAAGTTATTAGCACAGGACGAGAATTGGTTTACGAGTGAAGATCTTCGGGTGACCTGGTAAATCAAGTAAAAGGTAGTATTTAGTAAAATACACAGAGCTGATATTGTGTGCTCTACGCAGGAAGATTGATGACTTGTGCATGTTAATAGTTGATTTGTTAATAAGATACTTCATCCATATTTCCTTTGTAACAATTTACCTTGTATTGAATTTGGTTTTGAAATATAGCTTTTAATACTCACGCTCAGTGGCTATCCATTTTTGTGATCCGCAACAATATTATAAACCAAGGTGATGCAGTTGACGGAAACAGAGTTGGAGGAGTCCCATTCTTTAAAATTCTTGGACAGTTTATTTAAAAAAAGTCTATCGGTATTCACACGCAAAACAGAAACCGATAAGTTGAAAATAAGTCGATAGATCACATCTGAAATTATTTGGTCCACCGAAGTTTATTAGAGGCCGAATTCCTGGCTCTTGTCCTCTAGAGGATCTCCTATGTATTAGAGGAATGCTGCGCTCGTGTTGGATGTGGATGTCTTGTCATTTCACCTTCCTATTATGGTCTATCTGCTGATGCGCTCATCATCGGCGCCCCTGGGGACTTGAAGAGGGATGAGCAGTGTGGTGAAGGGTCAGCGGGAGGGACGGAGGAGGGAAGTAGTCGAACGACAACGACCAACACCAACCGCCGCACATGTCCACTTTATTGGCTCCCTTCTTTTCTGTTATTTTCCGGCACGCTGGAAATGTCAAAGGTCAACAGAAGAGGTGAGTATAGATGAGTACAGAGGATGCGGTAACCACGGCAACAGTCTCCATGGAGGCGGGGTTGGTGGCACAGGCGACGGAAGGAAGGGATTTGTGCTGGTTGTTACGGTGGTGGCCCGTGCGTGAGGTGATGCGCAGGGAATTTCACCGAGGCTCTTGCACGAGGGCAGAAAGATCCGGAGGGAAAATGTTCTCAGCGCATCACAAGATCAATGGAGACTGAAATAGAAAGGATGCCAAGTCTTCAGGAATCGTTTGTGGTAGAATTTGAATGCCTTTTAAACTTATTTAAATTAGTATCAGACGAGGAAACGAATGCAAGGCGGTAAAGCCAGTTGCCTCTATTTCTTGCTCGTTTTCTGTTCCATGGTAAAGTCTTATCAGACGTAACTTTCAAAGTAAGGATTGTTTGAGAAATAAGTATTTCCCCTGACAGCCTACTTGCCAGTAGAAGTCTGCCTAATTGCCAAAGACAAGCTCTGTGGGGGAAGCAAGAACTTCACAAAAAAGTACTGCACGTGGGATTATAAATCATAATAAAGATAAATGATTGCAGATTTTCTTTAAGAAAAACATTATTTTCTTATTAATAAAGTATTTTTCAAGTAAGTTAAGAAATAAAGCAAAGTCTAAAGCAGAAACACAAAACAAACCGAAAAATTTAACCAATGCGTATTTGTGATATATTTATTGTTTCATAAATATATCACAAATTTATTGTTTCAGGCATAGAAACATTTTAGATTTCAGATATTGAAATTTAGAGGTGAATGTTTCAAAAATAATCTATATATATCAATTTTAGGAGAGAATTATTTTGTTAAAGACAACAACGTCATTACTCGGTGTCACTGAATCAATAAATGGACTTTAGAATACGACCTTCAAGAACATTCCAGAAGGAAAGGTATATCAAAATTTAACATATTACTGTATACGTAGCATTCTGATTCAAAGAGGATGAACACCTCAAGAACGATCATGATCCACTTGAATCTGCAAACTATTTCCCCTAAGTAAGACAGAGGAATCCGATGTGGTTTCAGTATAAAGTGCACTTTCCACGAATGCTGTTTCCTATTCTGTAACATACACACTCAGGAAGTTTCCACTTTCTGTTTCTTATTTTCTTTTTTATTTCTCACCTTAGCTTGCTCCCAAGTGGAATACTAACTAAAATCCGACTCTGCTGTTGCGCTCAAGGATAAAGAGAGTAACGCTCAGTTATTCGGACCGCATTCCTTCTGTCGCGTTCATATCTTAATTCGGTTGATCCTGAAAAAAAAAACGGTTCAAAAGTGTTCTTTTTCTTTTATGATTCGCCGCAGGCTGCCATTTGACTGAGCTGCGAAATGGTCCGCTGTGTGCTTGGAATGAGTGATTCATGCTCTGCTGCTTTTGTCGTTCGAAATCAATACTTAAGATGTAGCATACAGACTTGGGATAAAGTTCACAAAATTCCACTGCATCTGAAGCGCAATTTAATTATTTTGATCGCATTTTACTCTCGGCAGGGGGCTTATTACCAGAGATCGAATAATAGTAGAGGCTATTTGCTGTATGGAGTGTTTAGATGCTGTTTCCAACACAATTTCTACGATATAGATAAATCTTATTTCAGCGCAGAGAGAGCACATGTCTTTCTAAATTATGGTAATAGTACATCAGACATTTCGAAAAGCAATGCAAATTTAGCTGAGGAAGAAAGACCGGTTGTCATTGAGAATGATTACACTTTGATACATTAGTGTTCAAAATGTGTTCAAAATGTGTGTGTCCCCTCGAATTATCTAGAATACGAACAAAAGGGCGTATTATTTTAACAATAGGAGAAAGGCACTGATTCCTAATTACATTTCATTTGCGAATAGCAAATTACTAATTATAATTCAAAGATTAACCTCAATTTAGAATTATAGATACCGGGATAATAAAATTGTTATAAATTTTAAATGGAGGAGCACTGAGCGTGGATATAAGTAAGTACTGTTTTACAATACAAATTACAAAACAGTGCAATTTATTACAAAAGCATGGATGAATTTACTTATAAACAAATTAAATATTATCGTACAATGACTAATAATCTTTTCTTACAGAACAGTTAAAACTAGCTTTGTCTACTTAATTGATCAACGTTTTCCTCTTGATTTTTATAGATAATGTCCTTCATAACTTTAGAGATAAAATGACTAAACTATCATTTGTTGACCTCCGAGCTTAGACTCCCCCTTTGCTTGTGCTATTTCAGACCCACTAGTGCTGAACCTCTTTTCACAAATCCACAACTCTAACATTACAATTCTATCTTTCTTAAATTTCAGATCGGTTCTATATTCCAATTCTTTTGTTACATAAATCTCACGCAGAAGCATAGTCAGGTTAGCGTTCATGTCACGTTTTTCATAAACTCACTGCAGCACGTTCATCTGTCGTAACAATATGTACATTAAAAGCTCTGTACTTCGATGCCTAAAAGGCTAAAATATGTGTAATTAGGGAAATATTCACGGAATATGTTACATAAAGGAATAATATAGATCAGAGACGGCGAAACTTTAAATATGGGCTACTCTTTTCTTCTGTAGAATCGGCTGCAACCCAATTTCGCCATTTATATATGTATACTTATATACATTGATAACTTCTAATCAGCCAGAGGCTTTGAAGTTCTAACCAGAAGGCATAATTTATCTCCAAATACCTCTAGCCTAAGCTGAAGCTATTGGTTTTGGCCACTGTAGGCCAATTGTAAAAAAAGATACCATGTGACATTGTTTACTCATATAATTGTAGGTCTATTTCTTTTCTCAAATTATCTCAGTTAGGTGTTCAAAACGGTCTTGACACGTGTGTATGTTTGCACTCGTTCCTACAAAGTTAACGAGCTAGACGTTTTTGAAAGCTTGTCAAAACTTGTCATTACTTGTTAAAAACGAAGGCCGTGTCATAATTTTTCGCTTCGCTGGCGGCGCGTAAAGTCGGTCTGCGAAATCTGTGGGTTGTTACTATGGAGCCTACTGAAGACGGGGAAAGTTTTTAATTTTCACAAGGATGCAGCATGGGAATGAGAAAATCATTCATTCCGATTTATCACAAGTATTATATGGGGATCATCCTGTTCACATCACACTGTTACGGAATGGAGGCGCAAATTCAGAGACCTTTCTCGTGTTGAAAGACCGAAGGAGGACTTGAATGAAATAAACATCGCTGCTCTTTGTGAACTCTTCGTTACGGAAAATCTACACATCACCGTTCAGGTAATAAGTTTAGATGTCAGTGTATCGATTGGCAGCGTGGAAACAATTATTCATCAACATTTAAAGTTCCGAAAGATCTGTGCCAAATGCTTCAAAGTGACAGAAGAATTACAAAGGGCTAGAGTTGTCTCGTGCAAGAAGATGCTGGTAATGTTTGAACTTAGTGGCCCCAAACGGTTAATAGACATTGTTACAGGTGATGAAACGTGGTTAATTGCTATACAACTTTGTTTGGGTTGTGGAAGATTAACCGCGTCCCCAAATCCTCGGACAAGACTTTCTCCGAAAGAAGAGGATGTTCACAGTTTTGTTCAATTCTCAAGGAGTGGTAGCTGTGGACACCTTACCTGAAAAAAATTACTATAAATGGTAGGATGATACGTATATAATGGTACACCAACATTGTTATAATGGTAGGATACATATATAAATGGTACACCAATATTGTTTTGTGCAAAGTGGTCAAGAAGATGAAGGAGCAACTTCCAATAACAAGAATATCAGGGGTCCCCTTCTTCATGACAAAGCCAGTGCGCACAAAACCCGGCAAGTTACTGCCTATCTGGCGGAGGAAAAATCAGTTTCCCCATCCAGCGTATATTCACTCGATCTTGCACCATGCGATTTTTGGTTGTTTCCAAAAATGAAAAAGGAACTTGCTGGGAAGGCGTTTTCAAAGGGTTCAAGACCTTGCATAATGCGTTCATTCGGAGTTGCGGAGTATTCCGCAGCATGAGTACGACGAAGCGTTCTAGATTTGGCGTAGACATCTGCAACTTTGCATAGATGCTGGAGTGGGTTCCAATATTTTCGTATGCCCTACTTTTAAAGACAGTAAAAGTTTTGTTGAGGTAAGTGCAATGGTTGTTGTTTTGTGGTTGAATATCGAGAACGTTTTGAACGCCACTCGTAATTCACTAATATCTAGTTTGCACACGGATGACATGGCGAACTCAACACAATTCTCCTTGAAGAAGAGTCCACCTAAGAGTGGTTCATTACTCCTTCGTCTCCATATTCATCTATATCATTTCGTCTCTATATACGTCTAATATCTCATCTATATTTACTTAAACACATCACCAGATGCTGAATGAATATATAGAATAAACAACAATATGCTTTTTGTTTTCTTGCTGATAGACGGTTCAATTTCATTGCCACAGTAAGCTTTAAAGAGGGTCAAACTATTATAAAGCCGAAGTTCAGATTAGATTCTTAAAAGTCCCAGTAGTAATGCCTATTCCCATGTTTACCTTCTCTATCGCACATTGCCAGTATCTGTCGCACAATTCTAGAGGTAATTAATCTGAGGAACTTGTTCAATTGTGAAACTATTCAGAAGAGCTGGCTAGATTCATTTTCATCAATTTGGGTTTCTCTCTATTTATCAACAAACTAATCCTATTACCAGTCTCATCAATAGGTCCAATGAAAAACCATGGCCTCATTCTCTCATGTGATGAGTTTGTATCTGAATTTACATTTCGATGAGACTTTTGACTGATTTGAAGTGAAGAGTATTGATTCTGCTCGAACTTTTCACGTTGTACAACAATTCTCGAAAACGCTTGCAATGATCACCCTCCTCCTTGACAATGAAAACTGTTCACTAGCTCGACGATAAACTGAAGTTAACATACTCAGTTCCGAAATTGAAAAGCTTCCGCCCCAAATCGGAAATTTGTTTTCATGGACAATGGCAGAAATGGTTGGCGGAAATGGAAAATTTCTCCTTACTTCAGTTTAAACCTGGACTTAGTGGGCTAGAGAATCAAAATTTTCTAATTAACTGTATCTTTGCGTCATTATTTTGACTGTCAGATTTTCACTGAGCGATAAGTTTTCACGCTTACTTCTTGTATTCTATGCCTGCTTCTTAATATATTAATTCCACTCCAGGGGACTTTAAATTATGAAATTTCTTAAGGTTGCAGCAACATACTGCTGGGATCCTACAATAATACAATAATACTAGTACTATACTCATGTGCATTATATTCTGTGAAGAATGTCATAACTTTTGCACCTTACAAAATGTGCTGGATGGTTTTTGCGGAAACTTTCTTCTATCGCCTAACAGCTGTTTAGTGGGTCCCCTTCCGTTACCTAATTCTTAGCTATTGGGGTTCTTGCGACCTGTCCATTTTAGCCCAGTGTGTGTAGAAAAATGTCGCTCAGAAGCAAACAACCTTACCACTGGTACCATTGCTTTCAAGCATTTATGAGCATTGTGGGTTCTAACCCTTTCTACTGCTTTCATCATCATGGTCATCATAGAACTAATAACATAACATAACTCATCAAACTAAGCTCGTAAAAACTTATTTTGCATTATTTAGCATACTTAAAGTGCATTTGAAATAATATGTTTTCCTATATTAAATAATCATACCTCTTCATATCATAATTTTATTTTTGTGTACCCTTAACCTTCCTATACCTTTTCATATAAGTGAAGATCAGAAATTTCAAACAGTGAAGATCTACGTTATGAAAAAAAAATGTTATGAAGGATGTCTTAGGTTTGAGAATATACTCTGATAATGTTGGGTAATCCCTAGTGAATTTTACATTGAAACTTTAATTATAAAAAGTAAAATATTTTGTAGAATCAGTATACAAATTTTTCGAATCGCATTTTGTTGTATAGAATTTTATTTGCATAAAATTTTAAAATATGTGATTATCAAATGGTTTGAAGTAATACTTATTTCAGTTTCAATTCCCTCATGCAGCTGTTGCCACAGAGGTCTCCATCTTCTTTGGTCGTCTTTGAGACTTTGTGCAGCAGTAGTCCAGTCGTAGGCAAGCTGCTTCGGTTAATGCAGCGTGGCAACCGATAAAGTAACACTTATAAATAACGCCAATATAATTAAACGATTTCCCAGTATTTGTAAGCTTTTCATTATTTATTTCTACTCCATTATGCCGAAGAGTAACATAATAGTGTGCAGCTACTAAGCAGTAGAAATAATGACATCGAATTATGACCACCTTTTGTCAATGGGAAGTTAATTTCAAAAATCTATAACTTGTAAAATAAACGTTTTATGAGAAAATGTGGGTGAATATCATTCAAAGATTTCGATTAAATCTTGGCTTTGAAAAATATTCTTTCAGTATTTTAACAGGGATGGAGATTTAACACATTTAAGACTATCAATGCGTTCTAAGAAGTTTATCATAAAATTAAACGAATATTGAAGGAATTATTTGCATAAAATTTTAAAATATGTGATTATCAAATGGTTTGAAGTAATACTTATTTCAGTTTCAATTAATTTCAATGGCATATTCTTTTGGCTAGATTGATAATGCTAAATGTTAAAACTTCCACAACCTTTTAGCTGCTGAAGGAATATTGTTCAAAATTGACAATTAGATGGAAGTGTCATATTCCGTCATTGTCAAATTGTCATATAGTCATATTTTGCCATAAAATGCTTATTTTGTAAGTATAATAATTTGGGGTTGGGTTGTTTTAGTTCTGAGTGGCGCCTTTTGCACATAATGGGCTAAATGGCCAAGTCACAAGGACCCCTAGGACTCAGAGAAGTTTGGGTGGAGGGGACCCACTTGGCAGTTATTAGATGGTAGCCTCCCGGCAAGGCCATTTCTCGAGTTCTTTAACGTGCACAGGTATGGCCCTCCCGCACATGAGGATACGGCTTTACGTCCCATTCGACGGCCTTTACAAGCTTATCGGTATCCCCTACTGTTCGAGGGCAGGGTGGAGGCATAATTAGGGTAGGGGTGATCACAATTCAACGTAAACTCAGTGTATATGATTAGCATTGCAAAATAAAATGTTAAGTAGAAATATTTATTTGAAGCCACTGTTTCCACAGGTGTATTCTGCTAACACTGGGTTTAGGGGAAGAATTGTCTCGTGCTGGGTGTGACGCGAATCTATGACCTCTTGATAAGATGTCAGATGCTCTGACCGCTGAGCCAGCGGCCACTGATCAAGATTAGCAGAATACAATAACGAAGAGAGTGACTTCAAATAAACCTGATTATCGCTCTGAATGCAAAATAAAAAATGAGTAGAAACGTTGTTTTCTTCTGAAAAATTTACGGCTGGCAAAATTCTGAACCTCTAATTGTAAGGAGAGAATTGTAACGACGATAAAAAGCTAATCTAATAATATTTCTTTTATGTTTGGTAAAAAGTGAACTCTAGGAAGTAACTGGAAAGCACAAATTTACACAAAGAAAACGTGAAACTCTACTTGCTACTCTTTCATTGAAGCAAACTCCTTCACATCTGCTGTTACATCTTTTAGCTCAATTTCACCTCCATTTATATCTCACCAAAATAATACCTAATTTGAAATAATGCACACAAATGCATCAGATGTTTTAAACCGGTCCAAGGCAGTCGCAATTCTTTTGCGGAAATGTGGATGAATTTAACTTCTAAACGGCACTTTTGCACACAAGGGCTTAAAATGAGAGTCTTAAAGACATAACAATAAAAAAATCTGATTATGAAAAGGGGATCAAATCTGATTATGAAAAGGGGATCCATTCTGTAATTGTTAGGAGATAAATGTAAGTTCACTCTTTCTAGGGTTAGTTATGGTAGTGAAACTTGGATGCTGTGTAAACAAGATAACAGGAAACTAGATGCTTTTGATTCTAGATGCTTACGCAGTATCTCGGGTATTAGGTGGTTTAACTTTGTAATTAATGATGAGGTTAGGCAAAGGAGTCTGCAACCTCCTTTAAGCAGCATATTGTGCAGAGAGAGACTCCGCTGGTTTGGCCATGTTGTCCGTATGGATAATTATAGATTGGCGAATAGGGTTATGAACAGTGTGCCTAGAGGCCTCAGAAGGAGGGGGAGACCTAGGATGCGGTGGGCTGACAATGTCAAACAGGACCTTGTTAGAATTGGTGTACAGTGGCCGGATGCAGCAGATGTAGCTCAGGACTATGCTTGGAGAATTAAACTGCGGTCTGGTTGGACCTCCTAGCCCATGGCTGCTTGAGGATGATGATGATGAAATGTAATCCTTGAGTTGGATTGTTTTGCCTCTTATTGCTAAGCCAGCTGGCATGTCATTGTGTAGGTGTTTCTATGTTATATGAGAAACCAGGACAATCTTGATATAGCTTCTACAAGATTTCTCCATCCTCTGTGTAGAGAGTAAGCTCGCCCTTAAAAAAACACTGAACCCATATTATGCTTTGCTGTTAAATGCATAAGAGATAGTTGGTGAATGTTTTATGTTGAAAATTTGCCTCTTTTATTTTAATTCACCTACTCTAAATTTCAAAGTCATTTCGACTTCAATGCTGAAATATTTCATCTCCTACCACCCAACGGAAAAAAAAATGCTCTCCATGTGATGTTAATAAGAAACGTGAATAGCAGCGAGGTGGCACTTCATCTTCGCCAATACGATAAGAGGAGATCGACATTCTGCAAAATCGCTTTCTCCGAAAGAATTTTAAAAGTTACGGACTCCTTCGGAATCGCAGCTGCTCTTTTCAGTGCATCAGAATTTTAAAGTCCGCAAAAGACAACAGTGGCTAGAGTATCTTTCTGTGTCGCTTCCTCAGCCCACAGCGTGTTATTAACTTCTTTCATTTCCCGCTGGATGCCCTACACGAGGTTTCCATGGCAACGGACCGAAGCGAATATTGCCATCAGGTTTATAATGCCGTAAAGATGGCGGAAGGTGAGGCTACGGCAGCGCCCTCTCCTGAATCGCAGATGCGGTCGGTTGCAAATCCAATCCTCAGTGATGGCTTGCTTCGGTGGATCGGTGACCAGAGATCCATTGCACGCCGCAGCCTACCGGGAAATAAGGGGGTTGAAAATGAATGCAAATTTTTGGCCTCGTGGTTCGGATTGAATACGTCACTTTCTGGTTGACTAAACTTTCTGTTGGCCGATCTCATTGTGAAGTCGGGAGCAAAATGTCTATTACAGAGCTGTCAGTTATCGAAAGAGACATCGCGGCAAACTTTCCCACCTATTTGGTGTAGGGAAGGGGGAGTTGTTACTTTTAGAGACACCCGTTGCACCGAGGTGGTTTTTTCATTGACGTCTGTGAAAATTATCATTCCCAAAGGAGGGAGGTTTAAAAGGAATCTAAGAAAAAAAAACATCATTATTGTGATTCAAAAGAGATAATTTTCAGAAATCATTTCGATGTATTTCAAAAATGAAACGTCAACGCATCTTAATATATTAAATATAAAACAAAAAATATGAAAACTTTGAAGAGCAGTAACACGTGTTTTTATTAATGTTAGCCCACTTTATAGCATTTTAGGGTGAAAATTATGTAAAAATAAGAAGTCTTCATTATCGGACATAGAAATTCACAGCTCATCGTTGATGTAATGAATATTCACTAGCAAGCTGTTTTTTTAAGTAAAGGAGAAGATAGGTGTAGAGGAAAAATTGTTTTAAGCCGGGTAATATTTGAACCAACGACTTGCTGATGACATGCATTATTGACTGCTGTGACTGCATTATTGGTATATTGTGACCAAATTTCGAGTTCAAGTTAAGTAACTAACAATCAGCTGATTACCATAATTCTAGAGAGTTCGAAAGGGAATCGTCACTTAACAGATATTAAGTTACACAGTCAGTCTTTATAATTTCTCTTTCAGTAATCCCAGTGAACTCGTCGTTTTCAGATTATGTATCATGTACGTATTAACCATTATTAAATTAAAGACACAGATTATGAGAAAAACCACTGTCAAAGTCATCTAAAGTGTTCTTTAACGTGTACGAGGATGGCTTTCCTTTACACGGCTTAACGATCCATCCGATGCAAGGTTTAGAGCAGAAAATCTTTAAAGAGGCACCGTAACGACCCAAATCTGGGAACATTGGTTTGCTGGTCTGACGTGCTACCGATTGATCCAACTCCAACCAAAAAATAAAAACAAAGAGAAACCTATAACTGGAAGAAAGGAGGTAACCCGAAATAGGGTCTCATCTGATTCCAGGTATGCGCCCAAGAGCGGTCTTTTGGGTTCGGTTGGATTGTTTTACCTCTGAGCGGCACTTTTTTGCACACCATGGGCTAAATGGCCAGGTCACATGGACCCCGAAGGCTCAGAAAAGGTTGGGGGAGGGGACCCACTGGAACAGCTGTTGGGAGACAGATGGTAGCCTCCCGTCAAGGCCATCCAGCGTGTTCTTTAACGTGCAAAGGTTATGTCTCTCCCGCACACGGGGCCATGGCTTAACGTCCCATCCGACGGCATAACGTTCATTCCAAGCCTATCGGTGTCCCCTACTGACCGTGGGCAGGGCGGGGAATTTTGCCGAGATAAATCTCAGCGCTGATCCAGCTGGGACTCGAACCTGGGAACTACAGATTACGAGCCTGGCGCGCTACCAACTGAGCCACCCCCGACCCCAAGAGCGGTCTCTGGAACCAGATTGTTTTTCTTGGGGGGAGCAACTATTAAAAGCGGAACTCATTGGAATTGCACAATTGTTCTCTCTGAGCCTTTGGACCCCCCCCCCCTTCCTCCCCCGACTGAATGCAATCCGAAAAAATGTATACCGATCCACAGGTTTTCAGTCATTTTAAATATTATTTCAAGTGTATCATTGCTCAGTTGCGTTTTTTGTCACTGACCTAATCTATAGAGAACTTGACCAATTTTCATTTGCTTGCACAAGGTTCAGAATTAAGTGAGATATAGTTAATTTTTTGATATTGTTTGCATTTTCAGAACTAAAGGCTGAATTACTTTTTCCATTATGACTATTACAGTTAACCCGATCGGGTTAAGTATTCTCTATTGTAAGAATTAGAATTCGCAATATGCATCGTTAGTTTAATTATGGTTAATACGTAAATGATACATAATCTGATAACTATGGATTTTACAGAGATTTCGGAAAGAAAAGTTATAAAGACTGTGGTAATCAAAATATGTGTGTTAAGTAACGATTCACTTATGAACTGTGTAGAATTATGATGATAGAAACTAAAGAAAGAGTGAAAACACGTCCCGATTATAAATATATGACATAATATAAAATTCCTTCTCTTCCTTTTCTGGGCGGGGGTGGCTCAGTCGGTAGCGCGCCAGGCTCGTAATCTGTAGTTCCCAGGTTCGAGTCCCAGCTGGGTCAGCGTTGAGATTTATCTCCGCAAAATTCCACGCCCTGCCCACGGTCAGTAGGGAACACCGATGGGCTTGGAAAGGCCGCCGTCCGTCGGATGGGACGTTAAGCCGTGGCCCCGTATGCGGAAGAGCCATACCCTGTGCACGTTAAAGAACACGCTGGATGGCCTTGACATGAGGCTACCATCTGTCTCCCAACAGCTGTTCCAGTGGGTCCCCTCCCACAACTTTCTCTGAGCCTGCGGGGTCCATGTGACCTGGCCATTTAGCCCAGGGTGTGCAAAAAAGTGCCGCTCAGAGGTAAAACAACCCAACCCAAATCTCTTCCTTTTCTAAGATCCTTAGGATATGTAATTCATCTACTTTGTGATATTTACCTGATTAAAACGAAGTAAGATATCTTTTAATTGCCACCCAGAGTGGAACCATAATTGACTAATTTGTTATTGCTACGTCTCGGAATTTGATGTTTTCAGGATATTCGTACTGTCCTCGAGTTTATCCGCTGATCAGCACTGCCCTCTATGAGAAAGATGGCACCTACGCTCTTGGAAGGCATCCGACCCGCCGTGTTGCGAAAACGGCATAAGGACGAATTAAAATTAATAACTTGAGCAAAAAAATTGTACAAATGCCTTGAAATTTGGAATGGCATTTGCTGTTGGGAAAGTTTATAGCATTTTTAAAAATGGCCGAAATATATTTCATATGAATATTAAACGCTAATGGTAGCCAATGATAACATTTTGGAGGAGAATCTAAACCAAATAACGAAAAAATTATTTGTGATATTTGGAATAATAATTTATATATTTGAAAATGGTGTGAACAGACTAAATTGGTTTTTACGAAAATGCCATTTTAATTTCCCACAATAATGATTTTAAGAATGAATTTCCTTTAAATTAGTGTGGAAAGTATTAACACGAAAAAAAAATTCTGTCTTACCAAAGTGCAGGAAATTGATGCTGCCTGCCACCTCTTAAATAGATCAGAAATAGCAAACACAATAAGAATTGGCATTTTTTTAAAGTTTCAGTTGCAAACATTTCAGTTCATTTCAGTTGCAAACATTTCAGTTCATTTCAGTTGCAAACGGTAATAATATTCTATCCTCTTTGTGTTTTTGTTTGGTAATCTTAATGGCACATTACTCTAAGATGCAACAATTTATATACCAATTTTACATTACTGGACTTTCTCTCTCTTGAAACTATGCTACAGAAATCGAAATGTTTAACATTTATGAATATTTTCAACGATTTCCCCAGGAATATTATTAGAAATTGTCATGCTAGATGGCCTTAACGAGATTTTCATCTCTCAGTGCCCTATGCCAATCTCTCTCTGAACTCTTGGTGCCCTTGTGACCTGACTATTCAGCCCATTGTGTGCCAAAAAAGTGCTCTCTGAATGAAACCAGATCATCAACCAGAAAGTCTGATAACCCGGTGAATTAATACGGCTGTTAATATAGCAACAGCCGAGAGGTGCAGCAGGTAGCTGCTGTTGCGGATCAAAACGCGATCAATCGACACTGCACGTCAAATCGGCAGCATCTTCTAATCTGTACGCAGATTTCCGACGTCGCGTGTGCCGATGCCTGAACCGAGTCATACAGGTGGAAGGTCGCGCGTGTTCTCCGCGTGACGTCACAGCAGCCACCGTTTCACAACGGCTACACGGCGCAGCCAATCGATGCTCTGTTTACGGACACGAGGAGGAAAGCAGTCATGGTAAAACCTGTTGCCTAGCAACAGTCGCATCACTTCCCTGGAGATGGATGGCTAGAGCATGAGATTTGCGATCTGAGGTGTCGGCGCTATTACCCATGCCAACTGTTCGGAAAGATGGGAGCCGAGGCCACCCTTTTCATTCTTGTATCGAATCATACCATCCAATCATCAGGCGTCAATAGATCTCGGCTACCCTTGCTCCCTCTTATGCATTTTCTCGCAAGCTATATGGTCGGACACGTGCGTCATCTGAACGCTACGGCAGATTCCCATGATTTATCCTTTTGTTCATATTGCCTCTCAGTAAGTCGACTTACTCTAGCGTCACTCTACTTTTAATGTCCTTCGATGACCAGAGGGTTAAACAATCAAGCTTCGTGGTGGGGAATTTCTTTCAATTAGAAAGCTTTTTTTTTTGGTTAGTTCGCTTGGCTGTTGATCAAAGAGACCCAAGTTCGAGCTCAGGTTAAAGCATGAATGTTTCTTTTCTGTGTTCTTCTTCTGCTGAGATCTCATCTTCCCCATAGATCTCTATGACTTATTAAACTGATCGGCTGCTTGCCATATATGGAAAGCAGCTGCTTCAGGGATTACTTATTTTTTAGGACATCAGAAGAAATGAAAATATTATTTTAGCGCAAGCCTGACCCACGGGTTTTTATCCAACCGCGTTACCTTAAAGTTATATGGTCATTCGTGCCCTGACCTTGGTGAGTCGTGAGAAAGGGGACACCGACGGTCTGTTTTCTAACATCTCTCCAGTAAATCCATTTCCCCCTTTTAATTCTGAGCCTTTAAGCCTTGTGGCCTGTTCATTAGTCTATTTTGTTCACAAAAATATCATTTAGAGATAAAAACTAAAAATCTCAATGAGCGAGGAAGCTATTACGGTTGCATGAAAATTAAAATCCTTGATCCAAGGCTACGTTTTAAATAAAAAAATTACATGAAAATTAAAGTACGAAAATTAAAATTTTTTCTGTTAGAAACAAGAAAAAAAAAATATATGAAGACTTGCAAGTTTTATCTGATTCAATCGATAAATTTATCATGTATTGTGCCATTAACTCTGATCAGTCATAACATTTTTATCCATCTTCCAATACAGCTGTAAAGATGGATAAGAGACTATTATATATTACCAGTTTGAGCTTGTCGAGTTCAGTTTATTATGGTATAATGAAACTTTGCTTCGTAAAACTTTCGAAGATGGAAAATCGAAAAATGTTTAAAAAAAAAAGAATTCTTCTCAAAGGGTAAGAAATGCCATCAAGTAAGCATCTGGTTATGTATTGGGACTCATCTATGAATTTGTTTGTCAAATATAGCAAACAATTGAGATATTTATTTAGACAGAGTAACAAGTACTAAATTGTGAAACTTTATTTGCTAAAAATTCATTCTTCGAATTTCATCCGGGATATGCAGTAGCTTTAATTCGTCGTCAAATGGTTCTTTTAAATGGAAGAAATAATAAGATATTCAGCATTAAAAGCATTCATGCCCCAGTACGTTCTCATAAAAAAATCTTTTGTTTAGATTTACTAAAAAAAACAAATTTTGACCTTGTTCAGTTTTTGTTGGAAACAAAAACTGAACTCAATTTTAACCTGAACACGTTAGCTAATTTTAACTCAATTTTAACCTGAACACGTTAGCTATGCTGAAATTTGCATATATGGTGCTGTCTTATCCATCTCTATATCTGCGTTGAAAATGGGTAGAAAATATTGAAGTTGATTAGAGCTAATGATAGAAGCCATGTCGAAATTTATGGACTGAAACAAATAACTCTTGAAAGTCTTCAAATGATTCATTTTTCTCAGATTTTTTTACTCTCTCTCAAAAATAAAACCATTTTTTTACATTAATTTTTTGAATACCTGTATAAGTAAAATACCTGGTCTGTCTACAGTTACGATTTTGAGTATTGGATTAATGCATTGTTGGGCTTCTGTTGAATGAGAATCTACCTCTGTGTTTTCGTTTTGCCTCTGTGTTTTTCGTTTGCTACCTCTGTGTTTTTCGTTTGCTTTGGGTTGGGTTGGTTTTGCGCATAATAGTTTGTTTTTCATTTACCAGTTTTAAGTGAATATATATATATATGATATTTTATATCAGCTGGCAGATGATCCTGATCAGAATCCATCTCAGGTATCTTTTTCCATGAAGGTAGTTTTAGAATCACTAATCTTAAATTGGACTCGAACCTCAGCTGTTCTTGTTTGAAAGAGCCCAATGAGTCTGATTGTGAACATTCCATGTGATCCGTAGTTCTGTGTTTCGACCAGCATGGTGATTTCTGCTTATAGCTGATGGGAAACGGGCTTTTTCTCTGATTTTCTGGGGTAGATATCAGTAGACCAAGTTTGGCGATGGCAACGCTGACTGTCTAGAAAACGTTGTAGAACAAACAGACATAAAATAATAAATAAATAATAAATAAATAAATTCCCCCTCAAGCAGCTGCTTGCCACAGAGGTCTGACAGGAGCCTGTCAGTTTATATGCCACAGTAGGAGATCTGAGAAGATGGCAGGACCTCAGCAGAAAAACGACACACACATCCATGCCTTTATCATTATGCACATAAACCATCTCTTAGTTACAAATCAAAGATTAACTTAGATTGCTTTGAAGTGAGTTTACCCCTCAGGGTGTAATAAAATAATAAATAAAACTATTTGTGATGGTATTATAAAGTGAATGATATCTTTGGAAAAAAAGATTTTTTTGGTAATCTTTCTTTTTGTCTTTTGTTTTGATAAAAAGAGACCGGTTACTCCCATATACGAAAGGCGGAAAACAAGTGGTAACTATAATCTGCTTAAATTTTCATATAAGATAAACTTAAGACACAGATTCACTTTCTTTTGAACAAATACTCCTAATATTTCGATCCCTGACTGTGATCTTCCTAATTGACATATTAGGAGCATTTGTTCATAAATAAGTGAATCCGTGTCTTAAGCTTATTCTTTAGTCAAATACAAATTCTTATTCTAAGACAGCCATGAATTCAATTTTTAATGCTTTGATCTAATTTATACATGTTTCTCTTATAACATGCAAACAAGTCACACAAGGACTTATCTACTGGCTTAAGAGTCGGGTTTCTAAACCTTTACACCACTTAGGAATTTTTTTCTGCGACACGTCGTCATAGAAAATCCTCCTAAGTACGGATGATCTCTGCTGTTGCTGCACCGTGTGTGGCTCTAGGGAATATTCCACAATGTATTTGCAACTCCGACAAATTCATAAATAACTTACGAAAAAGATGTATTTCCTCTTGCAACGTAAAAATCAATAACTTTCCAAAAGGTCTCAAAATGTAGATGAAGCTGACTAGATTAAATAACTGAAACCGTTTATTATTCCAGAGAGAGAGAGTCTCTAAATAAGTGAATTATAATATAATCAGTTAGGTTGATGTGTCCTATTTAAGATTAAAACAGACTAGACAATGCAAGAAAGATATCTACGATACTTGGATCTCTTTCTCACCAGCAGCTGAAAACTGATCAAGCACAATAGTGAAAATGGCTGTTGCTGCCAGAGTTCATCTTCACTTAATCTCCAGATTTATGTGACTCTTAGGTCTGTTGCGCTTGAAAACGAACGTCTCTCGGCTAATCCTAAGAACTTTATCTGAAATATAAGAGCAGCATCAATGACGTATTCAATATTTAGCAAGACAAGGTGCAAGCAATAAGGTTGTTTCCTATCTCCCTGACGTCATTTGCTTTTTTTGCCATTTCAACAGCGAAACCTGGGAGTAACTAATTTGAATGAGAATTAAAATGAATGAATTCTGATACTTTCTAGAAATATAATTCATTTCAATTAATTCTATAGTTTGTGTAACCAAGCAGAAAAACTAAACTGTCATTTCCAAGAGCCTGATCACGCTCGGCACATCAACAAAAACGCACTTTTCTTTTATTCTCAAATAGAGTGCGAAGATATGCTGAAACGGTCAAATATAGAGAAAGACAATAACCAAAAACCCTAACTCGTGTAGTGGTTAGAGAACCTCACTACTAAAGCCAGAGCGCAAGTCTTTGTGTAAGTGTTGTACGAGAAACCGATACTGGCCAAAAGCTTATAGGTAATCTCCGTTCATTTTGTATTAAAAAAATATTATTCGAAGATTTAGCCTTATTTCGACAGATTAAACCAGCTTTAAATTTTGCAATCCCCCCCGCCAATTATCAGTTGCACCTGTGGAGGATGATGCAACTGGTAGCCTGTCATATAAAAGTGGTTGGTACTGCAAGTGAGATATGTAGGGATTATCATTCATTTAAGTTCATTTTAAACATTAGCTGGCCGACAAATACTCTCTTCGTTCAGGTTCGCATATGAAGTGTGATATTTCCGGACAGTTTTCCTCCTTTCTGTGGTCATTTTAATGAATATTGGCGAATTGCAAGCTGCTCATAAGAATTTTCACAAAGCAACACGTATATACATTAGTCTTTTTTCAGTTTCGAACCTATAACCAGTGATGAATTCGGAGAGAAGCAGAATAGACAAGTAGGTAGGCGCCAGATGCTGAAGGCTAGAAGGGGCTCATATAATTTCGGATCAAGAGTTCTTCATGTTCTTGATATTTAAAATTTTTTAATCACGATTCAAGATGTAATGATTGAAGTTCCCATATCAACTATATTTTTTTATTTTTGTGACTTAGATATAAATGGCAATGGGGGAGAGAGTTCATGTTGAGTAACTATCCTGGGTCCAGACACCTGTAATTCTTTCCTGCCGCTACCTGTCAGAGAATATGTCAATATGATTAGGTTTAATTTCTATAAGGAGCGTAATTCTCACACTCAGCCAAATAATTGAAACAATGAACTGTCCTAAATCTCCATATAATAAATAAATTATAATTAATTTCGTATAATCAGAGAGTAGCTGGTGCATTTCGTTTTTTTCACACACCTTAATTGTGTTTCTTTTTTATTATATTGCAATATGATTTTCAGTTATGTTGCAAGAAGGAGGAACACCAATGAAACGACCTCGGATTTTAAGAATTATAGTTCTTTTTTTTACCATGCTTCCATTATGAGATAAAATGCTTTTGCAATTTACCTTGAAGATATAAAAATTTAAAGATTAAAAGATTTAAAAAAATAAGATTTAAAATGAAAGATTTAAATATTAGTTTCCTAACTGCTTAATATTATGGCAATCAATTTTATCAAAAATTAGAAATGTCGAAATATTTCTACATATTAAAGCAAGTTATATCTGTTGAATTCTTAATACACTGCAATATCAAAATTGTAAATGGTAGCTAGGCGTAAACTGGAAGGAGAGCTGTGCACCAATCCCTAGTGATGATGCACAGAACCGGCCAGGTCTAGCACCTAATGTCCGACCCCGCCTTCTCGTGGTGCAGGCCGTTAGTACCTTTCAAAAGAGATATTCTCTTTTGGAAGGGAACGGAAGGGGAGGGCTGCCAGTTCAGTATGGCCTACTGATCTGGTCATCTATGGCCACTTTTTTCCTTTTTTTCAACCCTGCTGAGGAGTGGTCAACTTCACAGGGTACTGGTGCTGACCATTTATACCTACTAGACTAGACTTGTTTATGGATTTGAACTTGATTATTGATCCTGGACTTGCTGCACTGGTGGGCCTCTGTTGAGGGAGAGTCTGCCGCTGTGTTTTCTGTTTGCTTCTGGGTTGCCAGCTCTAAGTGAACAGAGGCATGGGATACCTTATATCAGCTGGTGGATAATCCTAATCAGAGGCCATCGCAGGTACTTGAACCTTACTTAGCTAGTTGGGCATCGTCAAGCCTAAACTGGAGTAATGTGTCTCAGGCAGGACATATGGCTTTTGAAAAATTCCACTTGAAAAGGTGGTGCCTGAAGTTCTTACCAGCATCGGTGACTTCAGCCTTTAGCAGAGGAGAAACAGGTCTTTGCCCCATGCCTGCGATCAGGGGGCTGTTTGATATTGTTAGCCTTACCAATCTCAATAAACCTAATTTCTTTAAAAATCCTACTAATCATTTTCTCGCTGCAGGAACCTGGAACGTGAAGACATTACATAGAGATTATTCTCTTGATTACCTCATGCAGGAATTCCAGCGCTATAACCTAGATATTCTAGGCTTGCAAGAGACCAGATGGACAGGTAAAGGTGAGATACTTAAAAATAACTTTAAATTTCTCTTTACAGGGAGGGAGGATGGAAAGCATCACCAAGGCGTGGGTCTGCTGCTCAGCAGACATGCTAGTGATGCTCTTCTAGGATATGAGTGCATTAATGAAAGGTTTCTTACAGCAAAATTTCAGACAAGCATTAAAGACTTGAATGTTTGCTGTTATGCCCCCACTGAGGATGCTGATGAGGATGAGAAGGATAGGTTTTAGGACAACTTCAGGATATTTTGAATTCTGTCAAGAAAAGAGATATTACCCTTGTTCTAGGTGACTTCAATGCCAAAGTTGGTACTGACTCTGATCTTTTGGGAGGGGTGATAGGCCCTTTTGGTATTGGTAGCTGGCAATGGACAACGTCTCCTACAGGTAAGTAAACTTAATGGTTTGAAAATAACTAACATATATTACAAATACCGCGACATACATAAATAAATACACATGGGTTTCACCTGATGGGCTGCATAGGAATATGATTGATTACATATTAATTAACAGCAAATGGGCTAGTTCTGTTAGGAATACCAGGGCATATAGGGGAGCTGAAATTGGATCTGACCATTACCTTGTTAAAAGTGTCTTGCAACTTAAACTTAAAAAGTGTTGTGCTAGGGTTAAAAAATGTACCTTTAATACTGAGGCTCTGAAAGACACAGTTATAGCTAAAGCTTACCATGATAGGTTACTTAGTCATTATGATAGTCATGGTTTGCTTAATACTGAAGATGAGGATGAATGGGGCCATTTTAAACAGGCTTTTTTGGAAATAAACAGTACTCTTTTAGGAAAAAAGGAGCAGAGGAGACAGAATTATTTAAGTGATAAGGCACTTGAGCTTATTTCAGAAAGAAGGAACTGCAGGAATGTCCATAATCAGTACCCTACTAGTCCTAATAGAAAGGATTACAGAGAGCTTAATAAACGTGTAAAGGATCAGTTAGCTACTGATAAGAATGTTTGGCTTGATGGGTTGGCTGACAAAGCTGAGGAAGCAGTTAGGCAGCACAAGAGCAGAGAGCTGTACCAGATAGTTAATGTTTTATGTGGTAGAAAACGAACAGGCATACAAGGATTGAAGGATAAATAAGGTAAGGTTATAGAAGGTGAGGATTCTGTCATGGCTAGGTGGGCTGAGCATTTCAGTGATATTCTAAACAATGCGGTTAGTTCTATTCCCATTGTTTGTAATGACGATAGATGCATTGGTGGCTTTAATGTTTGCCCTATAACACAATCTGAAGTTATTTTGGCTATCTCTAAACTTAAACTTCATAAATCCCCAGGGGTAGATGAAATTACTACAGAAATGCTCAGAGCTGGAAATGTTTCGGTTACCACTTGGATGACTGAAATTTTGAATAACTTTTATGATAAAGGCATGGTTCCTAAAGATTTTACCAGAGCTATTATTATCCCTATTTTCAAAAAAGGTGATCGCAATTCTTGTGATAACTATAGGGGTATCAGCCTACTCTCTGTTCCAGGTAAAGTTCTTTCCATGATTGTGCTTAATAGAATTAAGAATCTGGTTGACAGGCAATTGCGTGATGAGCAATGTGGATTCAGAAGTGGTAGGGGATGTGTAGATCAGATATTTTCACTTAGGCAGATTCTTGAGAAATGTTTAGAGTTTCAGAAACCTTTGGTTGCTAGCTTTGTTGATTTCAAAAAGGCTTTCGACTCTGTTGATCGTCATAATTTGTGGTTGATTGTGAGAACATATGGTATACCAGACAAGTTAGTTAACATTATGAAAGCTCTCTATAATAACACTGAGTCATGTGTGAGAGTTGGTAAGTCTTGTAGCAATTGGTTTAGCATTACTTCTGGTGTTCGACAAGGGTGCATTTTGTCTCCTTTTCTCTTTAGTTTGGTTGTTGATTATGCTATGCGAAATTCACTTCAAGGGAAAGATTTTGGCCTGAAATGGGCTAGAGATACGACAATTTCTGATTTAGATTATGTTGATGATTTAGCCCTTTTGGCAAATGATATTGATGAGATGAAGTCTTTCATTCGAGCTGTTGATGAGACTGGTAGTAGAGTAGGTTTGGTTATAAACAGAGAGAAAACTATAGTGATGAAAATTGGTCAGGTAGGTTGTGATTCAGTTAATCTGAATGGTTGCAGTCTTGAGCAGGTGTCACAGTTTAATTACCTTGGGAGCTATGTAACTGATACTGGTGATGTTCGGCATGAAATTAACAGACGAATAGGTGTTGCTGCAGAGACTTTTAAGAATCTATGGAGATTGTGGAGAAATAGGCGTATACACCTAAAGACTAAAATTAGACTGTATAATAGTTTGGTTCTTTCTAGGGTTAGTTATGGTAGTGAAACGGACGCTGTGTAAACAAGATAACAGGAAACTAGATGCTTACGCAGTATCTTGGGTATTAGGTGGTTTAACTTTGTAACTAACGATGAGGTTAGGCAAAGGAGTTTGCAACCTCCTTTAAGCAGCATATTGTGCAGAGAGAGACTCCGCTGGTTTGGCAATGTTGCCCATATGGATAATTATAGTTTGGCGAATAGGGTTATGAACAGTGTGCCTAGAAGCCTCAGAAGGAGGGGGAAACCTAGGATGCGGTGGGCCGACAATGTCAAACAGGACCTTGTTAGAATTGGTGTGCAGTGGCCGGATGCAGAAGATGTAGCTCAGTACAGATATGCTTGGAGAATTAAACTGCGCGGTCTGGTTGGACCTCCGTAGCCCATGGCTGCTTGAGGAGGAGGAGGAGGAGGAGGATGACATAGAATTTCCATGCTATGTCAACGGTAATCTTATTTTAAAGCACTATGACTTCTAAAATATGCATTTGATGAAAAAATATGAGTGAACATAAAGATCATAGTTAGATCTATTTAACTTTCGATTTTCAACCTATTCTTTCAGTATTTAAAGAGTTATGAGAGCTGGAATATTTAATAATGAGATATTTTGTTTATGAAATCATTCATAATTGTGTACTATTGAAATACATCGCTGTTCATAATTTAAAGAAGCTGAACAAAGTTGCAAATATCTCGATAAAACGTTTCTGCAATTTAATGAAAGTTTCAGAGGATATTTAGCTTGAATAACTCCCACTTCTCGACTATTCAATTTACATTTCTCAATGCGAAAGACTGCGATATGCAAATTAAGCAGGCGATAAACGATGATTAAAGAACTGTCGCTTCACATTTCGGATTAAGAGCGGCTTTGTCGAGCGCTTCGGATTAGTTTTGTTACAATGCGAAGGAGGAATCATTTGAATGACGGTCAGAGGTGGAGGGAGCCATCGGACGGATGGAAGCAGGTCACATAGAGAGATTGCCAGAGTCATGAATGTTTCGGAAAGTGTAATTTCCAGACTGTGGAGATGTTTTCAAAGCAGTGGAACATGCTTAGGAAGAACTAGCCAGTGTAGGCTCAGAGCAATAACAGTTCAAGATGGTCCAATGATCAAAAGTGAAGAAGTGCTCTGTTTTCTGAGGAATCAAAATATAGCGTAAGAAGTGATTCTCAGCGCCTGTCCACGTGGACAGAGCGTTATCATCCCCTGAATATCGTGGAACTGTTTTGGTGGGAGTGGTTTATTCGGCTGGGGAGATATCAATGACCGCACTGAACTGCATGGTCTTCTCAGGATCTAGCTGCCCTAAGATACAGAGACAAGATCCTAGAACGTTGTGCGAGTCTTTTTAGAGGTGACATTGGGTCAGAATTCCTTTTTATGGAAGATAACGTTCATCCACATAGATCTCAAGCAGTGGAGAAGTACCCATAGAGTGAAGATTATAATTATTATTGGAAAATGGATGGCCCAGACCTTACATCCCTTGAACATGCATCAGATGAGTTGGAAAGGCGAGATTCAAATCTTCTACACCCCCTCCAAGGATCTTTCATGAACTGAGAAATTCTCATATAGAGGAATGAGATTTATGCCTTGTTGAATAACCTTTATTAGAAGCATGAGAGTTCGTTGTGCAAGCTGTGTTGATGTTAGGGCTAATCATATTCCTTATTAAATAACGTTTACTTTAATATCTGCGGTGATCTATAATTTTTCATAATTGGAAAAATTTTCCGATATATTCTTTGATTGGAAATTTAATTTTATAATTGGACAAGTATTCCGATATAATCTTTATTTGAAACGAAAATATTAATATATGTGATATCAAATATCCTCTGAAACTTTAGTTAAATTCTAAAAATAATTTCTTGAGATACTTGATTTTTTTTCAATTTCCATAAATTATGAACTACAGTGTAATTACACAAATTTCTAAAATGTGATTATTAAATGCTATGAACATTGCTTATTACTTTAGTTTTAATTAATTTCTGAATAAATTACTATGGCGCATTACTCTGTGAACTAGTTTAGCCTCCATAACTCTTGAAATCCGAATGACCTATGGTTGAAAAATCGATATTTAAGTAAATTTTTAATGTTTATCTTCAGTCACAGGTGTCCATTCAATGCATACTTTAGAAGTTTAAAGAGCTCTGAATTTAGGAACATGAAAGTTCTCTAATATTTCAGTAAGACAGTGTAGAACTGTATATAATAATATTCAGTTTTGAATCAGTTATTTATTTGAACTTATTTAATTCATAACGTCTATTGTGTAATATGTCTCAAAGAGAAATTCTTTGCTCTTCAAAAAACAAAAGAAAGGGAAAGCTACTAACTTTTTCTGCATTTTCTAAAAGAGCGTGTGAACGTTTCGAAAAGATTCCCTTTAAAGATAATGCGCATGCAGCTTAAGGGCGAAACATTTGTCTTTTTATTTTAATATTCGGTCGTTAATAGTTACGTGTCTATAAATATTCAACGTCGTCAAAGTGAACGTAAACCATTAGGGTGTGAATTGGAATTTTAAGTGCAAGACTCATCAGAAGTTTTTGACATATTGCTTTATGGCGTTTAGAACAGAGTCAAAGGTCATTAGGATTCATGGACGGTTTTTCTTATTTGCGTTTCAGCTATCAATCTTTTGCTTGTCCGAACGACACTCTGTTACTTTAAAGATATTTCTTTTCTATCGCTACTTTTGATTATCCTGAGACGATGGTGCCATCTCTGGGCTCTCTGTTTTTATCTCGGATCCAGCTTCTAATCAGAAGACTTCATTCTTCATGAGACAATGCGTTCGAGAACAGCGCGTGTAATTTCATTCATACTTTCAGTTTCACTATTAAAAAATCAATCACATTTGAAATTAAAAAAATGCAAACAAATTAAAATTTGAATGGTTTAAACATACAAACGAAATGAAGCAAAAATCAGAAAATGAAACTACTTAATATTTATTTAACTATATTTATATTAAATGCGTTGAGTTTTATGATTTTGTTTTTGAGACCACTTAAAGTTTTTGGTTCGTTTATAAAGGGAAGGAGCGAACTGAGGTGGTTGAGAAGGATGAAGCGAAGTGGGGGATAGTTGAGGAGGATGAAGCGAAGTGGGGGATAGTTGAGAAGGATGAAGCGAAGTGGGGGATAGTTGAGAAGGAAGAAGTGAATTGGGAGATAGTTGAGAAGGATGAAGCGAAGTGGGGGATAGTTGAGAAGGATGAAGCGAAGTGGGGGATAGTTGAGAAGGATGAAGCGAAGTGGGGGATTGTTGAGAAGGAAGAAGTGAATTGGGAGATAGTTGAGAAGGATGAAGCGAAGTGGGGGATAGTTGAGAAGGATGAAGCGAAGTGGGGGATAGTTGAGAAGGATGAAGCGAAGTGGGGGATTGTTGAGAAGGATGAGGCGAAGTGGGGGATAGTTGAGAAGGATGAAGCGAAGTGGGGGATAGTTGAGAAGGATGAAACGAAGTGAGGGTAGTTGAGGAGGAAGAAGCGAAGTGGGGGATTGTTGAAAAGGAAGAAGAGGGAGGGGTAATTGAGAAGGATGAAGCGAAATGGAGTAGTTGAGAAGGATGAAGCGAGCTGAGGTAGTTGAGATTGATGAAGCGAACTAGGGTTGCTGAGAAGGATGAAGCGAACTGGGATAGTTGAGAAGGTTGAAACGAACTAGAGTAGTTGAAAAAGATGAAGCGAACTGGAGTAGTTGAGAAGGATGAAGCGAACTGAAGTAGTTGAGAATGATGAAGCGAATTCGGATAGTTGAGAAGGATGAAGCGAACTGGAGTAGGTGAGAAGGATGAAGCGAAGTAGAGTAGTTGAGAAAGATGAAGCGAACTCGGATAGTTGAAAAGAATTAAACGAACTGGAGTAGTTGAGAAGGATGAAGCGAACTGGAGTAGTTGAGAAGGGTGAAGCGAAGTGGGGAATAGTTGAGAAGGATGAAGTGAATGGAGTAGTGGAGAAGGATGATGCGAACTGGAGTAGTTGGGAAGGACGAAGCGAGCTGAAGTAGATTAAAGCTTGGATTTAAAAAAAATAACCGTTCAAAATTCGAAGACTCATTATACAAACTTCTAAAATTAGATGTTTTTTGTAAATTAATTGTTGAAACGTTATTGTCATGTAATTCATTTTTGTAGTAATTTCTTATGACTAGCAAGGCTGCTACAAATGTTTGAGCTTCATTGACGTTTTAACTGCTGAGTGAACTTTGTTGAAAATCGATATTTAAATAGATTTGATTATGATGTTTAATTTACTGCAGTCACCTCTTTACGTACAAAACTTATTTTCGTAGTTATTGAGCTTTGAATGTGGCCTTCCATTCATAACAGGAAAGTGTCCAAACATTTTTGGTAATATAATGTATCTGGTAAGGAAAGGAAATGGTGGGGGGGGGGGAGAGAAGGTGTAAGGAAAGGAATGGCAAAGGAAGGACGTTCAAAAGAAAAAGATAACAGAGAAAGAATAATTTAAAAGAAGAGGGCATAGAAAGAGCTTTCAACAAACGCACTTTCGTTGACTAGGTTTTTAATTCGCGGTCAGATTCAGTTAAAAGGAGCTGCCTGTGACAGCTTGTGTGCAAAACAAAATCTTTCTTTCTTTTTATAGGAAGAGTAGATATAGAGAAATTATTTCGAAATCCATTACTACAGGGCTTCCCTAAAATCAGTGGCCAATATATGGTGCATAGGCTCTGCACCTAAAGGCCAAACTGAGTGGTAGCGACGAGAGATTACCTCTCATTAGCTGTCTCGTGAGTCTCTCCAATATGTCCCGAGCCTTTGGCCCACGTGACCTGGCCATTTAGCACCATGTACCACAGCTGCGATTTCCATATCTTGGAAGAGGCAGATCATCTCTCGCCCTCGAGACTCATTTGACAAGCAGAGCCAATCTCTAAAGAGCGATAAAGTAAGATGCGGTCGTCGCGGGGATGGAGGGATTGCTGGCCGTCGACACGTGCATTCCCTCACCCAAAAGTATCGCCTCTCGGCACCTCAAATGTGACGTTTTACCATCTGCTGGATGGCGAGCGTCGTTTTCTTTACTCGTGTCTCGAGCTTCTTTAACGTTTTCATTAATCCCTAAATTAATCGGTCCGCAATCATTGCCTTCTTTTTGAACGCACGTGCTGCGTTTAATTAGATCGCGAGCAATCAAGAGCTTGCGCAGAAAAAGAATTAATGAAGATGAAATTGGTTCTTTAATGAGTTTGCCCCAAATTATCGGAAAATAGAAAACCCTTATGTTGAACAAGTTGTTGAGCTGGGTAAAGGAAATTTTAGAATGTGTGTACCGATCATATTATTTTTTATGACGTTTTTTTTCTCTCTGTCGATTTTGCGTTTATTTGGAAGAATCTGAAGTAATGCCTTTCGGATATCGTTATTATTTGGTGGGAAGCAAGGGAAACCGAAGAGGAGGCATGCGCTGTGAATTAGAAAAGGAAAACGTAAGAAGTATAAATATATATTTCATCATTGAACATATTGCCGTTGAATATTTAATTACTCGGGATGAAAAAAAACAGCAGCGATTACGCCAAACAAAATATCAGCTGTAACAGCTCGTTACTGAAGTATTTAAAGGGTTTAAATACAGCAATGATTGGGTAGTTCGTAAATGTCAAGCTCTTCAAAGAACTTTTATAATATATTATCTAAATTAGGCCATCTGATGAAATGCCACGGGGGAAAAAAGGATAGCATGGTATCGCTAAAACCGCCCCTTTTCTTTTACTTTCAGAAAAATCGCAAACTTTGGCACTGCTGAAGTCTGTTGGTGAGGGTGAATTAATTTAACTGGAGGTAGATCAATATTCATTTACTAAAATTTTCGCTGTGAACATAGCTTAATTTAGGTAATGGTATGGAGACTGATTCATTGCTGGTTTGTTTAAATGTGCTCTACTGAAATGCGGTGATCTTATTGGACGATTAAATTACGATGTAACTAAATAAATTTCACGTGGGCAAATGGCAGCTTTCCAAGACACTCTGCGCGATAGCATCTTTGCCAAAGCTTTCATAATGAAGATATTAGATTGATGCACTGGCAGCCATATTCTAATGAAAAAAGTGTCGTAGTCATAAATAAAATCACCCTGGACTTGTCTGTAATATGGAAATTCAGACTATATTTCCATAAGTAAAAAATATTCGTCATATTATTTTCAACTTTTGAATACTTGATATCTTCATATGTGTAAACTTTATCCGCGAACAGATTTTCAACAAGAGAGTAAAATGTGAAATCTGAATCCTTGATTATGCAGTATCAGATTGGAACATAAAATATTTTAAGTAGTACATTTTTTTTGAGAATGATTTAAATAGCTGAAATTTTTGAACCCTTTTTCAAAATATCTTTATGTGATTAGTGGCAACAGTAAGATGAAACCTTTTACCCCACAGAGAAAAGAGAAATTGATAATCGAAATGGTTATTTACTTTTAAATTTCGGTTTTATTGCAAATACTCCAATCAAATGAAAAGGGGGGCGGTGGTTGGCTGTTCGGTAATGCACCATGATTGCAATCTGATGTTTTCGAATTCGAGTCCAAACTATGTCTACGTTGAGATTTTTTCAGCTAAATCCCACTCTGTCATCCACGAGAAAGGGGATACCAATGGCTTTCAAGATCCCGCCGTCCGTCGTGAAAAATTCATTGTTCTTTTGCCATAAATATGAGGTCAGTTCCGAAATTATGAACTCTAATAAAACTCTTTCGTTTATCAGAATTATCGAATGGTTTCTATAAATGAAACTTATGTACCAAATGTTCAGTTACGTGTCAGTAATTTCCCATACATTTAATTTTATCCACGAAAAACGTTCATCTTTAATGTAAACGTGCACTATCAAATTTGAAGCCGAAATTCGAAACAAGGATATTTATGAACTGAATATAAATTAGAAATTCAGCATTTATATGAACACGTAATGTTGTATTTTGTAAAATTAGTATTTATATGATATTTTAAGAAATACTGAACTTACGAATCAGTGGCATGTCAATGCGGGCCACAGCAGTTCGTTTAAATGTTCCAAAGTCAACGTTAGTGATTGACTTTTGCTGATGCAGCTGTACTTACGCGTTCCAGTAAGGCACGAAAATTGAGTGACCGAGACTGTCGATATCTGAGAAGAGCAGTCAGAACCAGTCGACTATGCAAAAGCACACCAAACCACGGGGCCATGGTAGTCACCGCTTAGACTGATGCAAAATCCATTGTTCTTATGAACTGGAAGAGTGTAAACAGTTTCTATCAAGGGATGAGTCTCATTTCACCATGTTCCACTATGACGGTGGGAGTCTTGATTTGGAGAATGCCAGAAGAACGCCACCTATCGTCGTGTGTTATCCCAAAGATGAAGTTTGGAGAAGGCGGAGTCTTTGGATTCGTGATTGGTATGATGTCCTTTAATCATTGCGCCTTGAACTCACATTGCCGATTTCGACATTATGGAGAACTGGGCACTGGCAATGCAATGACAATCCCAAGGGGAGTTATAACTGTAGCCCCTTCTAAGACTTGAACAGCATGCATATTTTAAGTTAGCTCCGAAAATCATACTCTCCATCATGAGAACTCCGCCCTCCCCATGTAATAGATTTCTGGATGCACCATTAGCTATGACAATATTATGGAAATGATCCTGGAACTTCTAATATGATAGCACGTCTTGCTACACAGCACGACTTGCATCCACATAGTTTAGAACAGACTAAAGTGAATGAAGTGAACTAACCAGCAGATAGTTCTTTCCCTATCGCACATCTTTGGAATGATTTGAAATGCTGAGGACCAGTTCACCGTACTTCCACTAGGGAGTAGGAGGAATGGTGCAATATTCCAGCAGCATTTCCCAACAATTTGTAAATAGAGTGCTTAAAAGAATCTTGTGTTTATCAGGGCGAAATTTGGGACCACATGTTACTGCAGATGTCCACAAACAAAAATGTCTGAAAGGTTCAAGGCCTCTAGTAACCTTTTGGTAGCATTCTGTATAGAATATAATATTTTTGTCGTATAGTGAACACATAATACAACATCATAAGTCAAAACTTTCACTAAGCCTTGAGGCAAGACATCTGTAATCGATGAACATTTTATGCAGTCCTTTAAAGCACAAGATTGCCCAGAACGTGAAATTTATTTCAGTGGGCGTATTTATTTCCTAAAACACACATTCTACAACGCGCGAGATCTATTCTAGACGATAGAGATCTACTTTAGCACAATTTATTGATAAAACAACTACTTTTGATGTTCAAAATGATTCCTTTAAACATTTCGGATATCTCGATATTAGGAATTTTTAATATCAAAATACTTCCTTTATACTTTGTCAAATCACTGCGAAATCTTCAATTAGATGTAAGAAATTCTTGATGTAATAGTAATTACTTTATGTATATTAAGTCACTTTCGTGATAAATTCTTAAGATTTGTAACTGTTCGTTTAAATGTTCTGGTTACCATAACTCTTTAAACAACTAGCGAATATGATTGAAAACAAAGATCTGCAGAAATTAGATCATGAACTTCAATGTCAGTTTTCTGCAAAAGAGTGTTTCTGTAGTTGAGATCTTCGATTTTTGTATTCTCTGAGGGCAAACTGTTGAGTGATCCTTCTTGGATAAGAGATTTGCATCATTCAAATATCTACTTGCACACTGTTTTGCAAATTTACAGTACTGTGCAAATTAGTTGGAACAATAGGAAAATGCAGTAACAGAGACACAACTAAAATATTTATTTGTTTAATAGTGTACATAGTTAATAGTGAATGTGACCACCTTAGCTTTAATTACTTCTTTCACCCTCTCAACCATTGATGCCACTAGCTTTCCACACATCACCTTCACTTCAGGGTCGTGGTATCACACTTTCATGACACTTTCTATCATTTTGGTTTTCGTCGTGCAATCCATCTTAGATATGCGCACTTTAATAATGGCCCACAAATTTTCAATGGGGTTTAGATCGGGTGAATTTCCTGGCCACTCCAATACCTTCAAATGTTGCTGGGTAAAGAAATTTTTAGCAAGCTTAGAATTGTGGCATGGAGCTAGATCCTGTTGAAATACCCCATCGCCGTTAGGAAATAGCTTCTGCAGGGTTGGGACCATTTTCGTCTACAGAGCGCCTATGTACTTTTGCTGTCCATCATTCCTTCAATGGGGTGAAGCATCTGTGGCCCGGAAGCTGTGAAACATCCTCAAAACATGACCTTGAGTGAGTGTTTGGGGTATTGCTGGATGTGGCCGGATCGAAGAGGCTCTCCAGGCGAGCGGCAGACGAAATTTGACCTGTAGTCATACACCTCAAAATGGGTTTCGTCGGTAAATATCACTTTTTCCCAATTCTCCACAGTCCAGTCTCGATGTTTCTTTGCCCAGGATACCCTTTTTTGCTTCATAGCGGGTTTCAAAAGCTGCTTTTTGGAGGGGCGTCGAGCCCGGCGGCCACACTCCAGAAGGCGATGACGTACGGTGGAAGCATCTATATTAACCCCATGAGCCCCCTCGACAGGGAACCACCTTGTCGTGGTGGTGGTGGTGGTGGTGGTGGTGGTGGGGGAGGGGCTGTGGCCCAGTGCGGTCGAAGACTCTGCTGACCGGTTTGGGCCCCAGTTGGACAGAGTCAAGACCATCCTGAGGTCGAAGGTGCTGCTGACCAGTTTAGTGACCCAGTTAGTTAGTGCTAAGACCTCCATCAGGTGCTTAGTGGAGCAAGTTCGGGGCCCTGCTGAACGACTTGGTACCTCTAGTCGGCTAGGGCCCTTTTCAAAATTTGGGTCCAACTAAGTGTTCCCACCCTGGGAGCCGACTCAGCTTGGATCTATATATCCTTGTTGTGGCTAACCGGGGAACAGAGTAAATTTAGGTTTTGACCGATGGATGAGCTTTCCGTCTATAGGACTGTTCGTCACAGGATCGTCGGGGATGAGCTATATCTATATGGCATAGTATTGCACCTGACGGTAGATAGTACACGGAAATTCCTTACTGGTAGTGTCAAAAGGCGGAATCAGGGTTTGTCGTGATTGCTGTGGTGTACAGCAATACAGAAAGTAATCAACCCCATGAGATCCAATCTCCCTTCTGATGTCTCCACTGGTCTTCTTTGGGTCTATGATGCTAATTCTTCGAATTAGACTATCATCTCTAGGGGTGGTTTTTCATTTTCTTCCATAATGTCCTTTACGGGATGTGTTCACGGACCTTGTTTCCTTATGCAGCTTCATGATCCGTGAAACGCTGGATTTCTCAACGCCAACTGCTTTTGCTATCTGCCTAGCTTAGTAAGTGAAGTGTTTCCGCCTAAAGCGATTATTTTAGCTCGTTTACGAGGCGTGATCTCCATGATGTATTTAATAAAAAAAGTTTCCAATGAAAATTGTGAACATAATCACGTCCTCAGCCTATGAAATATCAATTCCGACTAAAGTGGAAGTGTAAATAATAGCAGAGTAACACAACAGACAATTCTAGACTTATAGATATCGCTCTGCTGCAAGTCCATTGTAGGGAATCGCGTAACGAGTATGCTTTTGTTTTACTAATTTTGTTTCACAAAAAGTACCGCATTTTTAAAAGACATGTTCGATGAAAATCTGCTTAAATCGATTGCTCATGAAGTTGCATACAAGATGCAATTTTTTTAACATTTGAAATATATCGTGAATGTGAACAGTTCTTTGTCTGAATGTGGATTTAGAAGCGTGAGGTGTTTTAAAGGGAAGCGTGATGTTGTACCTTCGAAGTCCTTGGCACAGGACAGAAGACAGATTTTGCGACATAGCCAGCCAAACGTCTCTCCGTCTCAGAAGTATTGCTGTTCCCTAATTAGCATATCAGTCTGTCGTCGGCGCACGTGCACAATTTACCGATCGTGCAGTCCTCTTCGCATTGTCCACGAGTAAATCTTGACTCTGACATGGAGAAGCGCGCGCCTCACTACAAATGAGCCTCGAGCGCAGAATGGTGGAACATCCATAGTGGCGACAATATCTCGGGCAAGACAGGCTCGAGCTCTGTAGCGCACTCACTCCCCCTCTATGGGCAATAAATTGAATGACGTCGTTGCAGCGGCTAGTGTAAATGTCAAAGGATCAGGCGGAGAAACCGACGCACGACAGAAAGAGCTACTTGCACATAGTCCCTGTCAGATGGCGGCGTGGTGGAGGTGGGGGGAGAGAGGTTCAGCACCCTAGACAACTACCAGTGATGTCATTTGTCAGGAAAGGGACTCGCGGTCTTTTCCTCCCTCACTTGGAACTGGTTCTATTGTGGAAAATTGGAAGCCGAGTCATTCCCAGCGATATTAAAGAGAAGACAGATTGCACTTAACGCTAACAGAGACAGACAGACTATTTCCTCTTTGACGACATTTGAAACGAAGTTTGTTGGTTGAAATAACTCCATAACTGACTTCAAAACTTTTTGTTTTGGGACAATCTAACCATTAGAAGATAACAATAAAGCTCTATTTTTTTATTTGGTGCTTATTTAAAGAAAACATTTTAGTTCAGCTAAGATTTGCAGTGATTGGAGAGGTGAATTGAACTGGAAAAGGAAGTGAAATATTGTAAACAGTCGTTTTATCTAGAGCAGTGATTCTTTATCTTTTATGCTTCACATACCCCCTGGAAATGTGTATGAAACTGGCGTACCCCTTATATAGATAGATAAAACTCTAGTTATAGTATAATAATGACAACTTAGCGACTTTATTACTAGATCTAGCGACATTTGAACTCTCACGGCGTATCGCAAAAACTTTTACCGCATACCCGCAAGGTGTACGTGTACCCCACGTTGAGAAATCCTGATCTAGAGTAATAAATATTGCAAAATAAATAAAAACAGTAGGAGGATGACAAAAAAGTATGACCTACTAATGATATTAGAAAATTAATCTATATTTGAGTCAAATTTTGGATTTCGTTAAAAAAATCACAATAATCTTAGGATTTTACAGGGAATTTTCAGAGGGAAGCAAGATATTAATAGAGTTAGCATCAAAGTAAGCATTGCGCAGTTAAAATCAGTAAATTGAAATATTTATTGTCGGAGCACACTAAGATCATGATTTATAAATCAATAAGTGAATCCTTTATACGATCCAATATTGCAATTTATGAAGCACTTTCGTGTGTAAGATTAAAGATATCCAAAACAGTATTTTCAAAATTCCGTTGGCCTGCAATTCTAAAGGTATCCTAGCGTATAAAAGAACAGAAATATTAAAGTCCTACGATTTAGAGAATTATATTTCTCGATTTTAATAATTAGGAACTTTTTTTTCTCCCTGTTGTAAAACGTTATTCACAACCATGATACATGATTTACTTCAGCGTGCTATTTCAAAATATCGCATGTTATCAATAATTATGGAAAATGCACTCCAGATTACCAAAACATCACTAATATTCATTAAGATGGATTGATATATTTTATGTTTAAAGCATTGAATCCATAGAAGAAACTGTACAATTATAGCTGAACAATAGCTATTTCAATTTTGTCAATCTTCTCGAAAATATTTGAAAAACTAATTTGTACACGTATTATTAAATTCTTAGATAATAATGAAAATTATTACCCAACGACAATATGGTGTTCAAAATAAAAAATCTACTCAGACAGCCATTTCAGATTTATACGAGCATATTGTCAACCATTTGGATGCAGGTCACGTTTGGATTAGTTGTATATCTTGATTTTACAAAAGCATTTGACAGTATATAACCACGAAAATTTGTTAAAGAAAATGAAGTTTTATGGCCTGAGAGGTAGAATAAACAACTGGTTAAGAAGCTACTTATTTCAGAGGAAAGCTCTTGTAGAAGTAAATGGTAATATATCAGATGAACATTTTATTCATAGAGGTGGGCCTCGGTTCGATTTCTTGGTCCAATCCTTTTCCTACTCTACATTAACGACTTAGCAGAGTTACACATTAATTCAGAGATGTTATTGTATGCTGATGATACAAGCATTATCGATTTCAACCAAGATTCTGCAAGCCTGATTAACCGAAATGTGATACGCAAGTAAAATTTAGCTTCTGCACTTTTGAAATTAGACTGTGTTAATATGGGATGAGTTAATCGAAAAACTAAACATTTAAACAACCTTTCGTGTCTAGTCATGCACGAGTCACTGACACAGAATGAAGTATCAGTGACGCCATTACATGCCTCCATCATTTACGCATCATATTTACGCACATTCGGCATTTAATTAAGAAGTCACTCGTATCTTGTTCACTTCTAACAACGTTCCTGTGTATGCGGGCAACAAACGTTCACGCATATTATCTACGAATTATCTCTACTAAAGTTTCTGTAAGTCCTAATAAACAGTCTAATAAAAATTCTGTATTATTGTCCTTTAAACAATATTAGTGTGCTACCTGATGAAAATTTTGAGTGCTGGTCTGCTAGTTTAAAAATGACTGGAAATTAAGTCCATTTCAAATCTTAATTGCATTTCTTGTTGATGTTATCATTGAAGTTGTTCATGAGTAATTTTTGCTTTATTGCAATAAATATATATGTAACGCGATATTTAACATGATAATGGGTTGGGTTGGGTTGTTTTACCTCTGAGCGGCACTTTTTTGCACACAATGGGCTAAATGGCCAGGTCACATGGACCCCGAAGGCTCAGAGAAGGTTGGGGGAGGGGACCCACTGGAACAGCTGTTGAGAGACAGATGGTAGCCTCCCGTCAAGGCCATCCAGCGTGTTCTTTAACATGCACAGGGCATGGCTCTCCCACACACGGGGCCACGGCTTAACGTCCCATCCGATGGACGGCGGCCTTTCCAAGCCCATCGGTGTCCCCTACTGACCGTGGGCAGGGCGGGGAATTTTGCAACATGGTGGTGGAAAATTAATAATAATGATGGTAGTATGCTAATAAGGTTATATTTTACAAAGCAAAAAGACGTCAGATTTTTAGTTATCGCCATTTATATTTTTTCAATTGCTAGAATTAAGTTGACGAAGTTGCTCGTTTTAGCTGGAGCCATTTTTATAAGAAAGACTTAAGTAGTGTCACGAAGCGGTGGATACAAGGTACGAACCATTCAACATGTTTCTTGAAACTAACTTTCTGACAGCCAACCTGAAGGCGAAGGTTGAACACTTTTGACATTTCAGAGCCTTAAGAATCGGAGACTTTAAATGGAGATTTGTTCTGACGGCGGGCAAATGTTTTTTTCCCTAACGATGCGCGGCGGCGGAACATCGTCTTGATGCCCAGCAATATTTATTGCCAAATAATCGTGTAATTGTGTTAGAGAAACCCGCAGCAAGAAAATAAATATGCGGGTAATTTATTTGTGATGTCAGATGCTCAATAATGTCGCCCAGGGACAAGCAGTTAAGTGGTCATTAGGGAGATTATTGCGTCACTTGCTGTTGTTGGAGTGGCACGTGAGGTAGTAATTGCTCGTGGAATTCAATTTTCGCAGCGTCCTCGTGCAACAGGAAAGAAGCAACTTTGGGGATCATTACTCAAACCGAAACAGAAGAGAGTCCGAGCTGAAAATAGAGAGATTAAGGGGGCCCTTACGAAAACGTCACAGCTGTGACGTCAAGGTCCGTTAAAAACAAATGCAGCGTGAAGGCAGAGCGAAATGTGGACGAATTCCTTCGGCTCATTAAGGCTGCAAATTCTATACATTCCTTAGAGCGTCCTCGGAAGAAGTCATCTCTTTATGAAGTATGCCTATCACTGAACGGGAGATGTCTGTTACTCGGAAAATAAATCTGGATAATTTAAAAATTATTTAGTTAAATGTGTATCTTGCCTCTGCACGTCACTGCACACGCGCAGAGAACGTAAGAGCGAATCTTACGACTCTGAATGCTTTTAAGCGACGGAACGGTTGAACTTTGACATTTCGCAGTGAGGTAAAATGTATGCGACGGAATAACGAAGCAACTGAAGTCGAAAAATATTTCAATCTTTCGCTTTAATTTAAATTTTTTTTGTTCATTTAGAGTTAATGAAGAAGATTTTCGAAATGAATAAATGAGGAGTATAAAAAAATCGGAATTGAACTATTCACTGTTGAAATATTTTTGTGTTAGATTCTCTCAAACAGTTTACCTAACTAAAAGAAAGTAGATGCAAAGATCTGACTAAATGTGAATAATTATATAACATGATTAAATATGAAATAATCTATTAATATCATAAGCGTCTTTGACTCATTGAGGGACTATGTCAATTTGATCAATCAGCCGCGCATCAAATTTGTTACTTTCATGAATATGATTCAAATGCAAATTCCTATATGGAAAAAAGATTCTATCCGTTATTTCTGTTGAGTCGTAAGTTACCTCTCAAAGGGGCGAGGTTTCTCGGTCGGTAGTGCGCCAGGCTTGTAATCTGAGGTTCTCAGGTTCGAGTCCCAACTGTGCCAGCCTTGAGATTTATTTCCGCTAACCCACGCATTGTCCTCGATGAGAAAGGTGACACCGATGGGCCATCCATCCGTTGGATGGGAAGTTAAGCTGTGTCTCTGTTCTAATCTAAAGAACAATCTGAATGACAAAAAGCTACCATCTGTCTTCTAGAGACGGAGGTGGCTCAGTCGGTAGCGTGCCAAGCTCGTAATCTGTAGTTCCCAGGTTCGAGTCCCAGCTGGGTCAGCGTTAAGATTTATCTCCGCAAAAATTTCCCGCCCTGCCCACGGTCAGTAGGGGACACCGATGGGCTTGGAAAGGCCGCCGTCCGTCCGATGGGACGTTAAGCCGTGGCCCCGTGTCCTGGAGAGCCATACACCGTGCACGTTAAAGAACACGCTGAATGACCTTGACGGGAGGCTACCATCTGTCTCCCAACAGCTGTTGCAGTGGGTCCCCTCCCCCAACCTTCTCTGAGCCTTCGGGTTTCATGTGACCTGGCCATTTAGTCCATGGTGTGCAAAAAAAGTGCCGCTCAGAGGTAAAACAATCCAATCCAAAATCTGTCCCTTAACAGCTGTGCAGTATGTCTCCTTCTTCCAACCTTCTCTGAGCCCTTCGGATCCTTGTGATTTGTCTACTGACCCAAATGTGTGCTAAAAACGCCGCTCGGAGATCAAACAATCCAACTCCTTTCAGACGAGAGATTGTACGTGCATTTTTATCAGATCCCAAGATTTAAGTGGATGTTTTCGCACAATAAACGTAGGTAGGAAGAGTGCGATTGGATGCTCTACTTGCTGAAATACGCGCCTTTTTGGTTAAGGCTGCAAGAGAGTTGTTTAGCGTTAACTTTTCTAAAATTTCTTGCGTTGTCAAACACAATCAATTCAAAGAAGTGCAAGTGGTCTCATAGTCATTTGGGATGTACGCCTTGATTATAATGCTTCAGTTTCCCATGACGCTACATTCGTTCTTCCAAATGGTTTTGTTTGACAACGCCTAAAGGTTAAGGAATGTTAATAACTCTAAACCGCTCAAGTCGTTCTGTACGGTCCCACAGACTCCATTTATGCGTGCGAAAACATCCACTTAAATCTTGGGATCTGACAAAAATGCATCTATGAAGAATCTCTCATCTGCAAGGAGTTGAATTATTTGTCCTGCGAGCGGCGTTTTTTGCACACATTTGGCTAAATAGACAGGTCACAAGGATCCCAAGTGTTCAGAGAAGGTTGGAACCGTACTTGTCTAGTCGCGAGTTTCTTAGGCTCAAATTGCAAATGTGAATTTCACAGGAACGTTCCTTTTGTCACGCTTTCAATCAGTCGAAAATAACTTCATTGGAATTGATTTGTGGTTTCTTTACTTTTCATTTAATGCTGCTTTTGATACTAAGACTGAGTAAACTTTTCACAGGGAATTATTAATCGATGAAATTGAATTAAGTTCTGTGGGGACTTTTTATCAGATAAGTTTAAAGAGGAAGAAAAAAAAACTGGATCCTGGACAAAAATTTGAAACCAATTTTTTTTTTCTAATTTGAAACCAATTTTTTTCTAATTTGAAATAATATAAGCTTAACAACCCCATCCCGGTTGACGAGTGGTTTGCTCGTTTTGCTACTGATCAAAGAAAACCGGGTTCGAGTACCCGATAAGGTATGGATATTCTTTTAAACTTTTGAAAAAAATTATCGCCGACACGGCGGGAATCGAACCCGCAACTCTCCAGCTTCATGCCAGAGTGCGCTACCATTACACCACGCATCGGACGGTAAAATCTTTCACTGAGAAGTGGTGGACCTTGCGCCCTGGAGAGTTGCGGGTTCGATTCCCGCCATGTCGGCGATAATTTTTTTCAGTTTTCACTATTGTTGAAGTCTATTTCTACAGCTAATCTGTGTATTTACTATAGATGGATATTTCTTTTCTGTGCTGTCTTTCTGCTGAGAGATATTCTCTAGTGCGCATTGCAAAGACAGGTTTTTGGCAGGCTGGCTCTGTGGGAGACAAACACCCTGGAAAGCAGTTATTTGAGGGATTATTTGTTTATTTACTTAGTGCAAACTTAAAATGAAAACGCTGTTTATTCTAGATAATATGAAAAAATGTTTCATTCTAACGTTACAATACTTAAGTGCTAATGATAATAATAATAGTCTTTTTGAAGCCAAAGTTTTCATGTTCTCTGATCTACAGTGAGCCAAGCATTTTGTTGATAATCATAATATTAGTTTTATTAATATGATTATATTATTTACAATAAAAATATTTAAGGGAATGGACTTTCAGTTTTTCATGGGAGATAGATTTTGATAATTTTGTGAATTTTTGTTTTTTTATTTAGTATCACAGTATACACTACTGTGATACTGTGAACTACTAAAATAAAAATTTTATGCTTACCTATAAAAGATCTCTCATTTTTATGTACTTATTATATGGTATGCAGAAAATATTAAAGTAGCGAAAAAAATCCGTCTAGTATTCGGTTGGCACTGGTTTTAAGTGGACTATTAACAAGAATAAGTGATTTTCGCAAAACATCATCTCCCTCTTTGTCGGTCTCCCCTAATTATACTGCTAGAATAGAAGATTAAAAAAATATACCTACTGACAATTACATTTTTATATATTATGTGTTATGCTTTTCACACTTTCGCTTGCTCCTTTTTTACGGAAAGCGTACAAAAAGTTCTTGGCACTTATCTCTATATTTGCAGTCGTTCGTCCAACGTTAACGAGCTACGACTAGTTTGAAAGCTTGTCGGAACTTGTCATCACGTGTTAAAAACAAAGGCCGTAAAATTATTTCTCTCTTCGCTGGCGGTGCGTACTCAGTTCGGTCTGCGAAATCTGTGCATTGTTGTTACGGAACCTAGCAAAGACGGGAAAGATTTTACATTTTCAAAAGGATGCAGCTTGGAAACGACGTGCAAACATTTTTGCCGATTTACACAGGTGCATGGTGATCATGCCCGTTCACATAACACTTTTACGGGATAGATGCGCAAATTCAGAGAAGAGTGGCACAGCTTCGAAAACTTCCTTCGTGCAGGAAGTTAGAATACCCTGAACGAGAGAACCATTGCTTCTGTTCGTGAACTCGTTAAGAAAAACTCACACATCACTGTTTATGTAATAGGTTTAGATGTCAGTGTATCAACTGGCAGTGGGGAAACAATTATTCTTCAACATTTAAAGTTCTGAAAGATCTGTGGCAAATGGGTACCCCACAAACTGGCAGAACAGCAAAAAAAGGGCTAGAGTCAACTCGTGCAAGGAAATGCTGGTAATGTTTGAATCTAGCGTCCCCAAACAGTTAACAGACATTGTCATAGGTGATGTGGCTTTATTACTATACAAGTCCTAGAAATATATACAACTATGTTTGGATTGTAGAAAATGAACCGCATCTCCAAATTCTTTGACAAGACTTTCGCTGAAGGAAGAGGATATTCATATTTGTTTTTCAATTCCCAAGTAGTGGTAAACGTGGACACCTTACTTGAAAAAAATGACTATAAATGGCGAATACAACACGAACATTGTTTTGCCCAAAATGGTTAAGGAGATGAAGATCCAACAACAGTCGTGTCAGGGGTTCTCCTTTATGATAATGCCAGTGCTCACAAAACCCGGCAAGTTACTGTCTATCTTTAGCAGGAAAAAAAATCAAAGAGCTACCCCATCCTGCATATTCACCAGTTTAGTTGTTTCCAAAAATTAAAAGTAATTTGCTGGGAAGCGTTCTTCAAGATTGCAAGAGCTTGCAAAATGCGTTCATTCAGAGTTGCGGAGTATTTCCCAATAGGAATACCACCAAGAGTTCCAGAATTGTCCTAGACGTCGGCACCTTTGTATAGATGCTGGATGGGAGTATATTTTGAAGGACAGTAAAAATTTTATTGAAATAAGAGTAATGGTTTTGTTTTGCAGATGCATATCATGAATGTTTTTTGAAAGTCCCTCGTATATTTCTATTGTGAAAAGAAATTTTTTTGTTTTGCATTAATTTTGTGTTTTTCCCACATTATACGACCATAAAATTTTTTTCTGGTCACCCACTTGATTAAGAAAACCTTTTACGTTTTGACAATGATCACTTGACAAAGGGAAAGAAATTACGTAGTTAAGGGCAAGTGATTTATTCCTAAGTGCGAGCTTATTAATTATATTTATTATTAAACTTGTTAACCTTAACTTGGCTAATATTTAAGAATACTTGGATACAACTAAGTTTCTCTATACTCTATATAGCATATCGATACTTCATTTTAAAGCTTGTGAAAGTATCTTCGAAACCATAGTTGTCTCACTTTTGGACAAAATTGTGGAGGGCACAATATACTCTTAGAATACCTGAAGAAATTCACAGTCATGATTATTTTGGAACGCCTCTAGAGAATACGCCCATAGGAGGAACCAACATTGCAAATGCAAATTCTCCTTGGAATAAACGATCGTTTAAAATATGATAAGATTTTCATTGAAAGACTCTACCTCTGTTAAATTCAGTACATTTAATTCTTAAATACTCTTACAGAGTCAAAATTTACCACGTTTAAATTTGAAGTTCTGCTACTGCAGTATGATATTAGTTTGGAGCATTAATTCCTGATTGTTTTTGCGTAGGAATTAGAAATAACTCAAACTTAAAATAAAAATGCTGTTTATTTTAAATGATATGAGGAGATGTGATGCTACCTATATTATTTAAGGATTAATAATAATACTCTTCGTTTAAGTTAAAAGTTTTCATATTTTCTAATCTACAGTGATCCGAAGAATTTTTTTATATTTCAAAGCATTTTACACGAATGTCACTCCCTTACGTATATAATACGAAAACAGTAATAAATATTCTTTGCAAGATAAACTAATGAATTTTCAAAAAAAATGTTTATAACTATTTACATAGGGAGTGACTATTCGTGAAAATTTGCGATCAGTTTTAAACAGACTTCACGAGATAGGCCATATAATACTTTTATAGTTAGGTCAAAATAATAATCACTCAAGGTCAATAATGTAGAGGTGTCATCGGCATTACGAGTGCAGAGTTGCATTTAAGAAAGGAATGTTTTTATCACCACATCCAGATAAAGTCAGAATATTAAAATTCGAATTTCTGATTTAGTAGAGTTTGGAAGATCCCACTGAACTGTGGTCTCAATTTTTGATGAAAAATGAAATTGATACTAAGGAATCTATGTTGCTCTTGCATTGTCATTCAATATTAACACAAAATGAGGGACGTGGGTTCTCGGTTGGTAGCGTGCCATGCTCGAGTTCCAGATGGGCCAGCATTGAGATTTGTCTTCGCTATTGGACTCCCCTCCCTCGCCTCGGTCAGTAGGGGAAGCGATGGGCTTCCCCTACTGACAATCAAAGGCAGGCTTGAAAATGCAGCCTTCATTTGATTGGACTTTAAGCCGGGTGCGGGAGAGCCATACCCTATGCACGTAAAAAATACGTGGATTGCCTTGACGGGAGGATACCACCTATCTACCAACAGCTATCCAGTTGGTCCCCTCCCCCCAACCTTCTCTTAGCCCTTGGGGTCCTTCTGACCTGGCCATTTAGCCCATTGCGTGTAAAAAGTGCTGCTCAGAGTCTCAACCAAGCAAAAAATGCAGTCTCAAAGTTGAATATTTCTTTAAGCCTTCTAACCACAGAATCTGTAATAGATGAAAGTGATGTGGAGATCGCCAAATTTTATTAAGAAAGTTAACTGTATTTTATTGGATGCGTATAGTAAGCTTATGGACCATAAGGCTTATGCAATAGAGGAATAAACTTCCTAAAAATAGGTAAAATTTGATGATAAAAAGTAGAAGGATTTAGGCCAATATGGTTTTCACATTTAATTTATCGCACTACATGGTTTGTATTAGCAAGGCCACTTTTGAGGATGGAAATTTTTTTAGATATAAAGTTTAAATTCGATAGCTTGAACCATTCGGCAACTAAAGGAACTCGACATCGAGAAAAACCACTTCTTCTTTTCAGTAAGCTCTGAAATATAATCCTAACAGAAAATATCGACATCCCTTTATTTTTGTTACACTTTTTAAGGGAAAAGCTATGTTGCCCTTAATTGCATGCGTACAATGTGCAAAAAACATTGTGTTCGTTTGTTATTCGATTAATCTACCAAAAGGAAATTGAACATTTGTAAACAACATAAAACCTGATCCTTTGTAAACAAGATAATAGCGGGAAACTTGATGCCTTTAATTTTAAAAGTTTACTCAGTATCTTGGACACTAAATGGTTCGACTTTGTAACTAAGGATGAGTTTAGGCGAAGGAGTTGGTAACCACCTCTAAGCAGCATATTGTGCAGAGAGCGACTATATTGGTTTCGCTCTTTCAGGGAGGGAGGATGGAAAGCATCACCAAGGCGTGGGTCTGCTTCTCAGCAGACATGCTACTGATGCTCTTTTACGATATGAGTGCATTAATGAAAAGTTTCTTACAGTAACATTTCAGACAAGCATTGAAGACTTGAAAGTTATCTGCTGTTATGCCCCGACTGAAGATGCCGATGAGGATGAGAAGGATAGGTTTTACGGACAACTTCAGGATATTTTGAATTCTGTCAAGAAAGGAGATATTATCCTTGTTCTTGGTGACTTCAGTGCCAACGTTGGTACTGACTCTGACCTTTGCGGAGGAGTAATAGGCCCTTTTGTTATTGGTAGCTGCAATGGCAATGGGCAACTGCAATGGCAATGTCTCCTACAGGTAAGTAAACTCATTGGATTCAGAATAACTAATACTTATTACAAACACCGCGACATACATAAGTACACATGGGTTTCACCCGATGGGCTGCATAAGAATATGATTGATTATATATTAGTTAACAGCAAATGGGCTAGTTCTGTTAGGAATACCAGGTCATATAGGGGAGCTGAAATTGGATCTGATCATTACCTTGTTAAAAGTGTCTTGCAACTTAAACTTAAAAAGTGTGTTAGGGTTAAAAATTTTTATTTTATTCCTGAAGCTCTGAAAGATCCAGTTATAGATAAAGCTTACCATGTCGTTATGACAGTCATGGTATGCTTACTACTGAAGTTACTATTTAATTATAAAAATATATTTTTATTATTATAATAATTAATAAAAATATATTATGTTACTATTTAATTTTTAATAAAGCTTACCAAAATTTCCTTTTATTCCTGAAGCTCTGAAAGACCCAGTTATAGATAAAGTTACTTAGTCGTTATGACAGTCATGGTATGCTTACTACTGAAGTTGAGGAAGAATGGGATCATTTTAAACAGGCTTTTTTGGACACTAACAGTACTCTGTTAGGAAAAAAGGAGCAGAGGAGACACAATTATTTGAGTGATAAGGCACTTGAGCTTATTTCAGAAAGAAGAAACTGCAGGAATGTCCTTAATCAATACCCTACTAGTCCCAATAGAAAGCATTACAGAGAGTTTAATAAATATGTAAAGGATCAGTTAGCTGCTGATAAGAATCTTTGGCTTGATGGCTTGACTGGCAAAGCCAAGCCATGCAGACAGCACAACCGCAGAGAGCTGTACCAGATAGTTAATGTTTTGTGTGGTACAAAACGGACAGGTATACAGGGATTGAAGGATAAACAAGGTAAGGTTATAGAAGGTGAGGATTCTGTAATGGCTAGGTGGGCTGAGCATTTCAGTGATGTTCTAAACAATGTGGTTAGTTCTACTCCCATTGTTTGCAATGATGATAGATGCATTGGTGGCTTTAATGTTGGACCTATAACACAATCTGAAGTTATTTTGGCTGTTTCTGAACTTACACTTCATAAATCCCCAGGGGTAGATGAAATTACCACGGAAATGCTTAGAGCTGGGAATGTTCCGGTTACCACTTGGATGACTGAAATTTTGAATAACTTTTATGATAAAGGCATGGTTCCTAAATATTTTACCAGAGCTATTGTTATCGCTATTTTTAAAAACGGTGACCGCAGTTCTTGTGATAAGTATAGGGGTATCAGCCTACTCTCTGTTCCAGGTAAAGTTCTTTGCATGATTGTGCTTTAATTGAGAATCTGGTTGACAGGCAATTGCGTGATGCGCAATGTGGATTCAGAAGTGGTAGGGGATGTGTGGATCATATATTTTCACTTAAGCAGGTTCTTTAGAAATGTGTAGAGTTTCAGAAACCTTTGTTTGCTAGCTTTGTTTATTTCAAAAAGACTTTCGACTCTGTTGATCGTCATAATTTGTGGTTGATTGTGAGGTCATATATTATATCCAGACAGGTTAGTTAACATAATGAAAGCTCTCTATAATAACACGGAGTCGTGTGTGAGAGTTGGTAAGGCTTGTAGCAATTGTTTAGCATTACTTCTGGTGTTCGACCTGGATGCATTTTGTCTCCTTTCCTCTTTAGTTTGGTTATTGATTATGTTATGCGAAATTCACTTCAAGGGAGAGATTTCGGCCTTAAATGGGCTGGAGATACTAAAATTTCTGATTTAGATTATGCTGATGATTTAGCCCTTTTGGCAAATGATGTTGATGAGATGAAATCTTTCATCTGGGCTGTTGATGAAACTGATAGTAGAGTAGGTTTGGTTATAAACAGAGAGAAAACTAAAGTGATGATAGTTGGTCAGGCAGGCTGTGATTATGTTAATCTGAATGGTTGCAGTCTTGAGCAGGTGTCACAGTTTAATTACCTTGGGAGCTATGTAACAGATAATGGTGATGTGCGGCATGAGATTAACAGACGAATAGGGATTGCTGCCGGAACTTTAAAGAATCTTTGGAGAGTGTGGAGAAATAGGCGTATGCACCTAAAGACTAAAATTAGACTGTATTATAGTTTGGTTCTTTCTAGGGTTAGTTATGGTAGTGAAACATGGACGCTTTGTAAACAAGGTAACAGGAAACTAGATGCTTTTGGTTCTAGATGCTTACGCAGTGTCTTGGGCATTAAGTGATTTAACTTTGTAACTAATGATGAGGTTAGGCAAAAAGTATGCAGCCTCCTTTAAGCTGCATATAATGCAGAGAGAGACTCCGTTGGTTTGGCCAACTTGCCCGTATGGATAATTATAGATTGGCGAATAGGGTTATGAACAGTGTGCCTAGTGACCTCAGAAAGAGGGTGAGAATTAGGATGCTGTGTGCAGATAATGTCAAACAGCACCTTGTTAGAATTGGTGTGCCGTGGCCAGATGCAGCAGATGTAGTTCAGGACAGATATTCTTGGAAAACTAAATTGCACGGTCTGGTTGGACCTCCGTAGCCCTTGGCTGCTTGATGATGATGATGATGATTGTTTCCCATGTGAATAACTACAGATTAACGAATAGGGTTATGCCGTTTATGAAAAGTGTGTATAAAAGAAAAAGGGGAAGACTTAGGATGCGGTGGGCAGACAGTGTCAAACAGGAACTTGTTAGAATTGGCTTACAATGATCTAATGTAGCATTTACAACTCAGGATGCAACAGTTGGAGAACTGAAATTGTCTGATTGGACCTCCGTAGCCAATGGTCCATTTCTTGAAAATATAGAAGAATTAAGTAATAAACAACGTTTAAATTTCTCTTTCCTCTTTTTTCTGCCAATTCAGACATAAAAATTGTATTTTTGTGTAAGGCAGTGCTGTCCAACTTCTCTAAGACCACGGGCCATTTTTTGTCTCTAAGACCACGGGCCTTTGCCAATATTTCGCGGGTGAACAAAAAAAGAATAGGACATAATAGGTAAATGAAAAGTCAGTTCATGTCACCTCGAAAAATTATTTTATTTATACGAACTATAATACGTAATAATAACGTCAAAACCCCCAAAATTATTTGTACGAAAAATAATAAGCAATAATAAGCCTCAAAAACCTCAAAAAATTATTTTATTTATACGAAACATAATAAGTGATAATAAACCAATATAAATTTTTTTAAACCTTATCAAATATTTAATAAATTTAAAGGTAGCATTGTGGCCGTAGTTGTTGGGCAATAATTTCTTTTACGTCCATATCGATATTTGTTGTTGCGAGCCGAAGTATATGTTCAAGTGTAGAGTCTTTCAAGCAGTTTCTGTATCTTGATTTTATATATTTCATGTCAGAAAATGCGCGCTCGCAGATATATGTACTTCCGAACATAGAAATTATTTGGTGTCCGAAATCTTTCATTTTTGGATATTATTCTTTAGGCAAAAGTTTTAATAATTCTATTCCAATTTCTCTATTAGATATGCAATAATTGGGTTGACCTGAAGGTCACATAATTCCGTTTGATATTTAGGATCTACGGTGCTAATATCAATATTTAATGGATTATTGAATAAATTTAAACTTTGCTTAAGGTCATCAAATTGAGAAAATCTTCTATTAAAATCTTCAATTGGGATATCTAATTTAGGAACAAATTTTTCAAAATTAACTGTTTTACTAAGTTGGTTCATTTCTTCATAGAACTCTTTAAAGTTTCAAAATGAATTAAATTGTTTTCTGCAAATTTGACTTCAACAATTGCAGTTTATTTCAAACCCCAGTAACATGACAGCACACTTTTTGATATTTTCTTTGTAAGAAGATTGATCTTTTCCTTCCTGTGAGAAAAAGATGAATATCTTTTCGAAGTGTAAAAAATCTCTTGAGGCATTCTCCGGCACTTAACCAGTGTTGGGTTGTTTTATCTCTGAGCGGCACTTTTTTGCACACCATGGGTTCAATGGCCAGGTCACATGGACCCCGAAAGCTCAGAGAAGGTTGGGGGAGGGGACCCGCTGGAACAGCTGTTGGGAGACAGATGGTAGCCTCCTGTCAAGGCCATCCAGCGTGTTCTTTATCGTGCACAGGGTATGAGCTCTCCTGCACACGGGGCCACAGCTTAACGTCCCATCCGACGGACGGTGGCCTTCCCAAGCCCATCGGTGTCCTCTACTGACCGTGGGTAGGGCGGGGAATTTTGCGGAGATAAATCTCAACGCTGACCCAGCTGGGACTCGAACCTGGGAACTACAGATTATGAGCCTGGCGCGCTACCGGACTGAGCCATCCCCGCCCCACACTTAGCCAGCGAATGTTACCATGTAAAAGCAGATCGCCATACTCAGCATGCAGTTCGTCCAAAAAAGATTTAAAATTTCTGTTTGTGTAAAAGAACGATATCCGCCACGAATTAAATTGGTAATTTTGACAACCTTTTCCATTGTGTCGTTAAGTCTCAGCGAAATGCCAGACACTGTCTCCTGGTGCACAATACAGTGCAACATTCGACAATGTATGCCATATGCATGCGCAGTGAGAGCGATTCGTGCTGTCGTTAAGATGCTTCTTATTACTGCAGCTTCATAAAAATATTTGTTTGATGACGCCGCACCGCTCTTAAAAGGTTTCAGAAGTTTGCCGATCGGCTTGGGTTGTTTTATCTCTGAGCAGCACTTTTTTGTACACCGTGGTCTAAATGGCCAGGTCACATGGACCCCGAAGGCTCAGAGAAGGTTGGGGGAGGGGATCCACTGGAACAGCTGTTGGGAGACAGAAGGTAGCTTCCCGTCAAGGTAATCCAGCGTGTTCTTTAACGTGTACAGGGTATGGCTCTCCCGCATACGCGCCACGACTTAGCGTTCCATCCTACGGACGGCGGCCTTTCCAAGTCCACCGGTATCCCCTAATGATCGTGGTATGGCGGGGAATTTTGCGGAGATAAATCTCAACGCTGACCCAGCTGGGACTCGAACCTATGAACTACAGATTAGGAGTCTGGCGCTCTACGGACTGACCCACCCCTTTGCAGATCGGCTTAAGACTGTTTTGTAAACTTTACAAAATCAGTAAGTTGAAGATTGCATATCAAGTAAAGTAATATAAGTTAACAAAAAATTATAAGGTGGATTACAGATATTTATTTAAAATTTTAAGTAAAAACTTGATTTTGTTCGCGGGCCACAAAAATCCTTGTGCGGGCCGCTAGTTGGACAGCGCTGATGTAAGGTATGTTTTTAGTCCGCATTTAAATACCATCTGTGTGCAATTAAAATAGTCTGTCATCCTTATTCGGTTGTTCAACGAAAGTCAACAACCGAGCGGCAAACTGACAGAAGGCAAAGCAAAAAGTCAAGCAAGCGTTGTTTGATCACTTCGTTTTATAAAACTGAACTCAGTTACTAACTGACGATACTTCATATAGATCGAAAGTTATTTCGCCTTAATTTAGGTCTCCTAGAAACGGTTTCAACATCCTGATGTAGCGATGCCCTTTCCTTAATCCAGCCTGGTATAAATGTGATACTCTCGTACTGTCAAGGATGGTTCCGATGAACTTTTACCGACTGAATTAACCGTGAAGATTGCGTCATTGGGAGCAGAACGGAAAAGACAGAACCCCCACCCTCACCCCCTCCGTGTCCGCTGATGTGTAGAGAAGGGGATCTGGAGATGTTGCTTGGCCTGAAGGTTTTGCCGATTAACATTCTGAGCACAGGAGCACACATCCGCACCTCGGCGAGAAAAGCGAGGAACTAAAATTAGAAAGCATCCGTCTCTGTGGCACTAATGAAAGTCTTCTTCGGAGGAAGAATTTGGAGAGAGACAACGAAGGGAGACACAATGGCAAAATAAATACTCTCTTCGTTGGAGGGGGGGAGGTAAAGGAGGGGAATGTCTCAACAGAGGCAAAAGTGAGCGAAAATACGCCACGGATTTGTGAGAGAAATTACCAACAAGTCAACTTGCTTGATGAAAGGTTTTGGTAGAGTATGATGTTTTCTGTGGCAGAATTGTGTGTCGCGCTGCCCAACGCATGTTCGGATTAATTAACCTGGGCTGTAGAGGATGTTGGCTCAGTAATTAGTCCTAGCGATAGGGTGACGATAAAAATAAGTCGACATACGTCAGTTACAGTCAACAGTGTCGACCAATAGGAGCTTCAGCGCGAGCAGCGGGCATAGGGAGAAGAGGCGTTAAACGACAGAGCAAAGGAATTGTTGGGGGAGGTGTTGGGGGTCGAAGTTGGGGGAGGACGTAATGAAGTTAATTGAGCTTTAGTGTCGAATTCATTGCTGGGAAACAGAAGGCATTTTGCTTGTTGTGCATAACGAAAATGAGGAACAGCCCGGAAATTCAATTTGGATTCATATGCGAAGAAGCAATGACACGAGCTGCTGAATTGAATTCTTTTCCTCAGAGTCATAATGCTTCGAAGGCGGGACTGAACAGTACTTTTAGTTTTATTTAGTTGTTTTATTTTCAAGTGTATTTGCGTCATATTCACATATTTAATTACATCGTAAATGTTCTTCCTTTCATTTTGCTTCAATGAGTTCACATAATGGAGTATCAACTCTGTCGCATAATGTAGTCTCAACTGTTTACTTCGTCTTCAATATGGAGGAAACATAATGTTTGGAGATTTTATGTTTTCCGATTTGAAAGGAAATAAAAAGAATTACACGTGCAGTTCTGTAAAAACAAAGCGAAGTACGTGTAGCAAGAGGTAGACGAAATTCTTATGTTAGATGGGAAAAAAACCTGCGTTTGTAAAAAAAATATTTGATCGAGATTAATAAAAAAAATTACGTAACGAAATGTCTTGAATTTAGTTAATTTAAGGTTATAGTGACAACCGTTAATTACACTGTTTTGCTGTTTTTTCGTTTAATAAATTTTGCAGTTTCATTTTTATATGCCACCTATGACTTTTGACATGTTGTGTTTTGTTCTTAAAACGATCAGACAAAAATGTCAAAATGAATTTAATGGAAATGAATTATGAGAATATGGAATTAATGGAAATGAATTATACTAAGAGGTGAAATCACCAAAAAACATAACAAACATAATTTTAAACACCCATACGTTAAATACAAAAATAATGGAATAGCAAACATTTTTCTGTTGTTGCATCACTTTGTTTTTTTGTTTGAAATTTCTGGTAAAAATTTTTCTGATAATCAGTTCGCATTTTGTAAAAATATCAAAAAAAGTTTTCTCACATGTGGATAAAGAAAATAATCCCACTTTTTCATTTATTGATGTTAAAAAAGCATTTCATACAGTTCATCATGAACTGTTATTGTTGAAAATGTTAAAATAGAAATTAGAGGAAATACTTATGAGTGGTTGAAATTTTATGTAACCAACAGAAATCGAACAGTAAAAATTAACATTGTTCAATGTAACTTTCAGCTTATATATAAAAGAGTTCCAAAGGGATCAGTTTTAGGATCGTCATTTTTAATTTTTATAAATGGTTTGAATTGTTTTTGGTTTAAATGAAGACATTATTGGATTTGTTGATGAAACTGCTTTAATATATGGAGGTAAGATCTGCTAGAATTGTGTGCAAGTATGCTATATGCTACCAGCTTCACAAAAGGTTTTATATTCGGGTGGAATAGACTGACAAGGAGTCATGAATCTTAGTGGGGATGCCAATGAGAAGAAATGTGTGCCATATTACCTTCACAGTGAATTCTTTGGAAACTACATTAATTTACCTTATTCTAACTATTTAACTTTTGCACAGTTTATTTTCTAACCGTTCTCTTTAATTTTCTTTGCGACATTGCTAGTGCAAAACATTATTATTATGAGCACCGCTGATTTCATCTGCGTACAACTCATAATAATCACTCGTTTCTGAAATCACATTCTTAAATAAAATGTACAAAAAATCGATCATCTTAAGGCAATGATACTTCGAACTGATATTTTAAAGTTTTGCACATGATGTCTTTGTGAAAGAGATGATTTAGTCAAATACCTGTAAATCGACCATTCTATGATTGGGGTTTGATGATCTATCCCATTCAGATCTCGACATCGACTATATCCCTTCATCTGATCTGAAATATTTCCATTCACATGCAAATCTATTTACCTGTCAAGCTTTCTTTGAACTGTTTTCTAAATATGGAAACTGTAACCGCTCCAGATCTATTTGTATCAGTCGCAGCAGATGGTTATTACGTAGCCCATTGGCTATTAGGGATACAAGCGAGAGCGCGCAATCGGACCATGCCTGGAATATTCGCTGAAATAGCTAACATTAAGTTAGTCATTAAATGACTTGGCATGTAGTAAATTCGCTTTGCGAAGAACACACCATCGTTTCTGTTATTTTTCTAACTGTTTATGGCTACGAGGAAATGGCTTTTGCGGCCACGGCACGCTTTGTTCATCTTCTTAAGGGACGCTAGTAACCACACTCGCGGATTGCTGTGGAGTAGCTTTTAATGCCATCCATACGGACAATGCCTTAAGTACTTTCCAATATTCATTTACAGAGTTCAACGTCTGTTATCAGGTAGAGCGGGGGCGCTTTGGTGAGCGAGTCGAAAGAGCTGTTATTGAATAAACAAGCTTGGAGGCAAGCCTTTCAGCATCTGGTCTCTGGGAGAAGGCTTCAACCGCCCTAGACTTAGCGAGATTGGCTCCACCATTATGCATAATGAACTTTGAGATGAACTAATTCAGTCTCGAGGTGAGTTCGCTCCACTGTGACGTGACAGAAGAGGAGGGGGCTGTTCTCTTCAATGAGAAAGATACGTGCAACATAATTCTGGACTCATTAAAGGGATGAGGGGAAATGTGCGAAGTAGGAAGCCGGCAAGATGAGAATGGCCAGACTCCGTGTAGAACGAATCGGAGACTCATTCTTTTCCATAATGACGGAGAAATCTTAAAATATCTCAATTTCGAATGACAGAGTGTGACGTCGCTTTTGTTGAAAACTAAAAGAAAATTATAGAAAATTATTTCGATCGACTTAGAATGTGAGACCTGATTTTGGATTCTGATTCCTAATAATCCGTAGAAAAGACTTGAAAGAAACTCACCCAATGAAAATTGGCGATTAATGGTTAATGAATGCACGATATTGAACTATACTAAAGCGCAAAAGTTAAGTTACACACATGCTCTTCTCTTAATGATTTGATAAATAGATGGACTTAAAAATTTAGTTCCTTAGTGACGTCGTGTTGTGGATACGTAAATAATTGGTAAAACCACTTCAGAAATTTCGTAAGGCTGAAATAAACCTCCGTATGAAAGACTCTCTCTAGCAGATCTGTGCATTGTTTTTTGTTTGCCTACGAATTGCAAATCGGAGATTACCATTTCGTTAAGAATTTCTCAAAGACGTTGTATAGATGACTCGTTAAGTTGTCTTGCCTTTGGAAGAATGGAGGTTAGATAGTCTGAAGCCAAATGTAACTAGAAGGCTGACTATGTTTCTAAGGATGGTCTAAAGCATGGTTCTCGAACTTTATGCTTCACGTACCCCCTGGAAATGTGTATGCAACTGGCGTACCCTTTGTATATATAGATAAAACTGTAGTTATAGTATAATAATGGGGAACAAAACATATATATATATATAACATCTATCTAGAGACTTTTGAGCTCTCACGGTGTACCTCAAAAATTTTACTGCGTACCCCACATTGAGAACCTATAGTCCAATTTGAAGATACAGGTGATGTTGCTTGGATATAGGTGATGTTGCTGGAGAGAGACAATTTGAAGATGAAGGTGAAGAGCAGTAGAATGTCGCGCAGCAGTCACAACATCTCGAGATTACCGGTATTTGGCTTTAACTGAGTTATAGAGCAATGAATGCTCCGCAACTTGCCTTCCTACAGGAAGGAAAATTTCAAGCTGGATGGTTTTCATAAGTCTTCAAAAGGTGGTATCTTCGGCTATGTAAAAGACGACCCATGGTATGGAGGAGCCGTCTGAATTGGGTACAGCAACATATGAATGATATTTAGGAACTGTGGTTGACTGTTATCATCACACATGAGTCAAGAGTCAGATTGTAGATCATGATTTTCGATTAACATTCATCTCAGAGAATGCGGGACAAAGGTATAATATATATAATATAATATAATATCATCATCATCATCATCATCATCCTCAAGCAGCCATGGGCTACGGAGGTCCAACCAGACCGTGCAATTTAGTTCTCCAAGCAAGTCTATCCTGAGCTACATCTACTGCATCTGGCCACTGCACACCAATTCTAACAAGGTCCTGTTTGACATTGTCTGCCCACCGCATCCTAGGTCTCCCCTTCTTTCTGAGGCCTTTAGGCACACTGTTCATAACCCTATTCGACAATCTATAATTATTCATACGGGCAACATGGCCAAACCAACGGAGTCTCTCTCTGCACAATATGCTGCTTAAAGGAGGTTGCAAACTCCTTTTCCTAATCTCATCATTAGTTACAAAGTTGAACCACCTAATGCCCAAGATACTGCGTAAGCATCTGGAATCAAAAGCATCTAGTTTCCTGTTATCTTGTTTACAAAGTGTCCAAGTTTCACTACCATAACTAACCCTAGAAAGAACCAAACTATTATACAGTCTAATTTTAGTCTTTAGGTGTATACGCCTATTTCTCCACACTCTCCATAGATTCTTAAAAGTCCCAGCAGCAATCCCTATTCGTCTGTTAATCTCATGCCGCACATCACCATTATCTGTTACATAGCTCCCAAGATAATTAAACTGTGACACCTGCTCAAGACTGCAACCATTCAGATTAACTGAATCACAGCCTGCCTGACCAATTTTCATCACTTTAGTTTTCTCTCTGTTTATAACCAAACCTACTCTACTACCAGTCTCATCAACAGCTCGAATGAAAGAGTTCATCTCATCAACATCATTTGCCAGAAGGGCTAAATCATCAGCATAATCTAAATCAGAAATTTTCCTATCTCCAGCCCATTTAAGGCCAAAATCTTTCCCTTGAAGTGAATTTCGCATAACATAATCAATAACCAAGCTAAAGAGAAAAGGAGACAAAATGCACCCTTGTCGAACACCAGAAGTAATGCTAAACCAATTGCTACAAGCCTTACCAACTCTCACACATGACTCAGTGTTATTATAGAGAGCTTTCATAATGTTAACTAACTTGTCTGGTATACCATATGATCTCACAATCAACCACAAATTATGACGATCAACAGAGTCGAAAGCCTTTTTGAAATCAACAAAGCTAGCAACCAAAGGTTTCTGAAACTCTAAACATTTCTCAAGAATCTGCCTAAGTGAAAATATCTGATCTACACATCCCCTACCACTTCTGAATCCACATTGCTCATCACGCAATTGCCTGTCAACCAGATTCTTAATTCTATTAAGCACAATCATGGAAAGAACTTTACCTGGAACAGAGAGTAGGCTGATACCCCTATAGTTATCACAAGAACTGCGATCACCTTTTTTGAAAATAGGGATAACAATAGCTCTGGTAAAATCCTTAGGAACCATGCCTTTATCATAAAAGAGATTCAGAATTTCAGTCATCCAAGTGGTAACCGAAACATTCCCAGCTCTAAGCATTTCCGTAGTAATTTCATCTACCCCTGGGGATTTATGAAGTTTAAGTTTAGAAACAGCCAAACTAACTTCAGATTGTGTTATAGGGCCAACATTAAAGCCACCAATGCATCTATCATCATTGCAAACAATGGGAGTAGAACTAACTACATTGTTTAGAACATCACTGAAATGCTCAGCCCACCTAGCCATGACAGAATCCTCCCCTTCTATAACCTTACCTTGTTTATCCTTCAATCCTTGTATGCATGTCCGTTTTCTACCACACAAAACATTAACTATCTGGTACAGCTCTCTGCTGTTGTGCTGTCTAACTGCTTCCTCGGCTTTGTCAGCCAAACCATCAAGCCAAAAATTTTTATCAGCAGCTAACTGATCCTTTACAAGTTTATTAAGGTCTCTGTAATGCTTTCTATTAGGACTAGTAGGGTATTGATTAAGGGCATTCCTGCAGTTCTTTCTTTCCGAAATAAGCTCAAGTGCCTTATCACTCAGATAATTTTGCCTCTTCTGCTCCTTTTTTCCTAAAAGAGTACTGTTAGTGTCCAAAAAAGCCTGTTTAAAATGATCCCATTCTTCCTCAACTTCAGTAGTAAGCAAACCATGACTGTCATAATGACTAAGTAACCTATCATGGTAAGCTTTGGCTATAACTGGATCTTTCAGAGCTTCAGTATTAAAAGTAAATTTTTTAACCCTAGCACAACACTTTTTAAGTTTAAGTTGCAACACACTTTTAACAAGGTAATGGTCAGATCCAATTTCAGCTCCCCTATATGCCCTGGTATTCCTAACAGAACTAGTCCATTTGCTGTTAATTAATATGTAATCAATCATATTCTTATGCAGCCCATCAGGTGAAACCCATGTGTACTTATGTATGTCGCGGTGTTTGTAATAAGTGTTAGTTATTCTGAATCCATTGAGTTTACTTACCTGTAGGAGACGTTGCCCATTGCTATTGCAGCTACCAATACCAAAAGGGCCTATTACTCCTCCCCAAAGGTCAGAGTCAGTACCAACTTTGGCATTGAAGTCACCAAGAACAAGGGTAATATCTCCTTTCTTGACAGAATTCAAAATATCCTGAAGTTGTTCATAAAACCTATCCTTCTCATCCTCATCGGCATCCTCAGTGGGGGCATAACAGCAGATAACATTCAAGTCTTTAACGCTTGTCTGAAATTTTGCTGTAAGAAACCTTTCATTAATGCACTCATATCCTAGAAGAGCATCACTAGCGTGTCTGCTGAGAAGCAGACCCACGCCTTGGTGATGCTTTTTGTCGTCCCTCCCTGAAAAGAGAAATTTAAGATTATTTTTAAGAATCTGACCTTTATCTGTCCATCTGGTCTCTTGCAAGCCGAGAATATCTAAATTATAACGGTGGAATTCTTGTGTGAGGACATCAAGAGAAAAAGCTCTGTGCAGAGTCCTCACATTCCAACTACCTATGGAGAGAAAATGGTTAGTGGGATGTTTAAAGAAACTATGTTTATTGAGAGAGGGAATGCCGACAATATCAAACAACCCCCTAATCGCAGACATGGGGCAAAGACCCGTTCCCCCACTACTAAAGGCTGAAGCCATCTACACTGGAAGACTTCCTCCAATGTAGAATTTGACGATGCCAATAGAAGCAAAGAGTTCAGGTGCCTGCGATGACTTCTGCTCAGGATTATCCACCAGCTGATAAACATATCCTGTGGATCTATTCACTTGGGGCTGTCAACCCACAAACAAAAAGAAAACACAGCGGAAGATTTTCCCTCCACAGAAGCCCACCAGTGCAGCAAAATCAGGATCCATAATCAAGCTCAGAGCCATATATCTGTCCAGTCCAGTAGGTTTATATGGTCAGCACCAGGACCCTGTGTGGTTGACCACTCCTCAGCAGGGTAGAAAAAAAAGAAAAGTAGCCATAGTTGTCCAGATCAGTAGGCTACACTAATCTGGCAGCCCTCCCCTTCCGTTCACTTCCACAAGATAGTATCTCTTTTGAAAGTTACTAACGGTCCGCACCACGAGAAGGCGGGGTTGGACATTAGGTGCTAGGCCTGGCCGGTTCTATGCATCATCACAGGGGATTGGTGCATCAGGAAGAGGGACCGATATTGTTGTAGTTTGATGGCCTAAACAGGTGTCAACACCAGATGGCCTCACCTATCTCCACGTATCTGATAGAGGATACTTGACTGCTAGAAATATCGGGATGACATCCTCGAACCTTATGTTTACCCATTTGCAGGTGTAGTAAGTTCGGGGTTCATTTTAACAATAATAATAATAATGATTTTATTGCATAAACAAAAAACATACATAGGAAACAATACACAGACCATGCACAATAAATAATAATATATCATAAATAAAAATAAACAACATAATATAATCTCAGTAATTGAGAACCAACGGGCAGTTGCCCATCTAGATTCTGCTGAACATTTACATGTAAAGATCCGCAGTGGCATGCTTTGCCACATGGTAAACAACAATATAAAGTAGAACTCTTGGGATATTTTAAAATAAATGTTCTACATTAGACATATTTAAAAAAATAATCGTAAATGTTTCATAAATGACATAGGGTTATTTTCGCTTCTGATTTCTGAAGGTAAAGAATTAAACACTGATGGTACAAGATATGAGAAATGACTGTGTAATTTTTTTAAAGGAACTTTATATAATATCACGGTGTGTATTAAATTAAAAGCAAAAGTTTTCCGAATTTTTTGCTGGTATAGAAATAATTTTTAAAAATAAACTTATATATGTTATGAAAATATCTTAGTGGTAAAGAGATATTTGGGTCTGTAAATGGTAGCTAGGCATAAACTGGAAGGATAGTTTGTACAACTATCTCCAGTGCTGATGCACAGAACCGGCCAGGCGTAGCTAGCGCATGTCCGAACTCGCCCTTTCGTGATGCAGCCCTTTAGTACCTTTCAAAAGCGTTATTCTATTATGGAAGGGAACGGAAGTGGAGGGCTGCCATATCAGTGTGGCCTACTGAAATGCTCATCTACGGCTACTTTTTTTTTTTCTGTCCTGCTGAGGAGTGGTCAATTTCACAGGGTCCTGGTCCTGACTATTTATACCCACTAGACTGGACTGGTTTATGGCTTTGAGTTTGATTATAGATCCTGGACTTGCTGCACTAGTGGGACTGTGTTGAAGGAAAATCTGCCGATGTTTTCTGTTTGTATGTCGGTTTCCAGCCCTAAGTGAATAGAAACACAGCATGCCTTATATCAGCTGGTGGATAATCCTGATCAGAGGCTATCGCAAGTACTTGAACCCTGCGATCTCAAGAAACGAGATATTTCTCTTTTGCTAAGTGACTTCAATGCTAAAGTTGGTACTGACTCTGACCTTTTATCATGAATGTTAGATCCCTTTGACATCGGTAGCTCCATTACCAATGGGCAACGTCTCCTACAGGTAAAAAATTAACGGTTTGCGAATAACTAACATGTACTGCAAACACCGAGACATTTATGAATACACATGGGTTTCACCTGATGGGTTGCACACGGATATAATAGATTATATTTTAATTAGCAATAAATGGGCTAGTTCAGTTAGGAATACCAGATCATACAGGAGAGCCGAAATTGGGTCTGACCATTACGTGGTCAAAAGTGTCTTGCAAATGAAGCTTAAGTAATGTTGTGCTATGGTTAAGAGAATTTATTTTAACACCGAAACTGTGAAAGGTACAGATATAGCCAAAGCATACCATGAGCAGCTACTTAGTCATTACGACAAACGTGTTTTGGTTACTGCTAAAGTTGAGAAAGAATGGGATCAGTTTAAACAGGTTTTTCTTGAAACCAATGATATCTTTTGGGCAAAAAGGTACAGAGGAATGTCAGCTTCCAATGACAAATATTTAATTAAAATATTTGAAATATTCACATGCTTTGTAAAAAGATTCTCACTAATACTTCAATTGATTAGCAGTTGGTTTGAAGTGAAACATATTTTCCGATTAACTCATATCTGTGCAATCGAGTGTTGAATAACTGTAGATACTCAAAGGGTCTTCTCTTTATGTAATAACGAATACCCGATATCACAACAGAGTAGATTAATGTAATTCACCAGTAAAAGTGTATAAGAGAGCAATGGGTAACAAGAATAGGGATTTGCCCTTTCTTGAAGAGCATATCAGAGAAGTCACCGGCACGGATGGGGCGAGCAGAGGTGTCAGCTCACGAACGCAAGGGTACACAGGAGTGAGGGTGGACACATTGAACCAGCTTTCCTCCATATGAAGTCTTCAACCTTTACCAAAGCTATACTTGAGACCAAAAGACAGCAAACAGAATGTAACTGCGAAGGGGAAGATATTTTCGCTCGTGCTCCAGACTCGATCGTGACTGTTTGGGCAGGACTCGAGGATGCACACGACGCTCAAATAACTGCGAATGTTAGCTCAAGCGATGAGACAGAGGATGAAAGAAAGTCGACGAACAATGGCGAATCGTTGAGGACAAGGCTAGTCTGGTTGTGATGTAGTTAACAACAATTGTTAAAAGTTCTTTTGGGTCGCGAGGCAAAAAAATGTTTTCTCTTACAAAAGTGGATTCCGGATTAATTGAAGTTGCATCAAATATTGCTTAATCGTCGGGAGACAGGAAAAGTAAGCTAGTTGTTTTAGTGGCACTGGAAAAGTAATAAGATGGCCTGGTATTTAAGCACATTTGTTTGTTTAATAATTTTTCGGAGCGTTATTTATGTCTTCTGGTTTAGCAAGATTGGTGGGACATATCGGCTGAATAAGAAATTAATATTTCTTTGGTTTGGTTTTATTACTTCATTCTAAGTGAATGGCGTGGCGAAATGATACACTCACTCCTGAAATGTGAAAGGTACGAAAGATGTACCTTAAAACTTACTACTAACCCCCATGGCATAACTAGAAGCGGAAGGGCCCGTGGTCCAGATGATCTAAATGATTATGACTGATCGTTCATTCAGATGATTATGACAGCTGAACCAAGCTCTGCTAATGGGTACAAGCTCAGACGATTATTGGAAAACGTAATCGTTACTCATTAGGCATTTATGCACCTCTCGCGCTATGTGAACCATAATACCTTCATGTATAGTATTGATGAGAATCCGCATTAGATAGAGGTACAACTCCTTTAAGATCCTCAGGTGATGGCCTCGTGTGACATTCATTATGATTAAATCATTACACCATTTCTTTCAGAACAATTTGATACTTAGAACTGCCTTAGTGTGTTGAAAAATGTGCTGATTCTTTATCATCTCAAGGATTTGCCTCAATCTAAAGAACACCTACCTTCAAAGGAGGGTGAACAAAGTGAACACTTTTCATTTATTAAGCGATAATATTCCAGACTGGTTACATTATAACCTACCTCGGAAATGAATTGAACCGAGATATTCATTGAATAACCGACTCATTCACCTGAATTAGTACATTTGACTTCTTTTTGTAGAAACAACCTCAAATACCAGATTTATCATCCGAATTCCTTTCACACTTCAAGAATTGAAGGCTGCGATAGTAGATGAGATACACATGATCAGCGAAGAAACAATGGTAGCGGCAAAGGAGGCATGGAAAAGTTGCGTACAAGTGCGATACGAACTCTCACGTGACAATATTGACCATTTTCGTTCAATTTTTTTAATATCACTTGTAGTCTCTAACAAGAATTTCCAAGCCAAAATTTCGATCCAAGCCAAACCTTTCATAGCCTATCACTGCTTTATCATTATGATGATAAATGCATACCGAAGAAAGTCTAGCCTTTTACATTCTTTGATGAATAATATCCTTTTTAGGCACATTGTGTTCTATTGGCTTACTAATCAGTGTATTCTCAGTGCTAAGTAACACTAAAGCAATGGCATATGTATAAAACAGCTGAAAAATCCGATATTTATAGTTATGCCAACCATATTTTGTGTTTGAAATACCTTTTTGGTTGGCAGAAGTCTTAATTTTCTCTAACATTCATATCAAATGGCTTATTATAGTAGGCTATTAATCTTTGCAATCTATTTGCTAAAAAAAATTAAGCACAAGTAATCAGTTTTCGCTTACGTTTGTCTTTGAAACGAGCTTTTAAGTCAGCGTTTTGCAACGTATAAGTTGCAAATCTATACGAAATCGCCAAAATTTTTCTCTAGGGTCGCGGTCTATAAAAGACGCTGGGGGATACCATTCCATGCACTTTCAACTTGGACGCGTGATTCAACGATGGTCATTGCCTGCCACGGTCCGCGGAAAAGTCTGTCCGATCCAGTTCCAGACATGCTCGATTGGAGACAAGTCCGGAGAGCGTGCTGGCCAAGGGAGTAGGTGCAACGTAAGTATTGCTATTCAGCATACCTTGTACAAACACCAGACACGTACGAGAGTGATAGCTAATCTTTCCGCACACAGTGATGCCCCGGCGTGGTTCCTATGTGTCGCTGACCGATGTACAATGGAAGAAGCCGCTCGTCTTGTGACCTTTGGAAGCGTAAACGACCATCAGACGCTCCTAAGCAGAATCGGCTTTCATCGCTGAAGACACAGACTGCCATTCTTCCCTCCAATGAACTCGTTCTTCACACCACTGCAAACGTGCTCGGCAGTGATGAAGTAACAGTGGTAACTATGTTTTTTTTCATTTATTACATTACACTTATCTGGGACTTCGGTGAGCATGCACCTCCTACCCACATATGGTTTTGTCTTAGCTATCCTGCTTCCAAAAGGCGATTGCGTATCGTTCTTGTAGACACCCTTGGTACGACAGAGTGTCGAATTTGTGATGCCGTAACCGTCCGCTCTGCCACCGCCGCCCTCCTGATACACCGATCCTCTCCTATGTCCGTAACTCTGTGTTGCCCGGAACCATGTCTGCGAGTGTGCGAATTCTGACCATCGACACCACCATAGTACCACTGCCGATACCTGTCGTCCAACGCGGTGTGCAATTTGACGAAAAGACCAACCTGCTTCCCGAAGACGTACTATACGACCTCGCTCAAACTCCGCTAACTGAACAAATGTTGCGCGCCTGCGTCGTCCAAGCATGATAGCTTCTTCAAAGAGAACTGAACAACACGTTACAAGACGAACAACTTCTTTCTTCACGTCCTAGTCCTTAATTTGCATGTTGTCCTCCTCAGTGACGTCATTATTTCATCAAATGACTTTCAATCTTGAATCACGGTTTCTGCTTCCCTTAACTATTAACATATTATAATATGACGTTCCTAAAGGAATTCCTTCTGGGTTTTCTTTTTTCAATTTCTGCCAGTGTATTAAGGGGCAAGAAAAAGATGTACAACTCTTGCAAGGTGTGCAATGAGGAGAAAAAAAGACTGAAGGTCATCATTTGGATTTCCCCTTTGACCCTAAGAAAGTTATGTCTTTTATTACTGCTCCAAAGATCCTAGTAAATGGATTCCAATCATGTTAATATCTACCATCTGCGTCTTCCCCGCTGTAAAGCCCAATTGATTCAGAGTACCCTTGCTCTATATTTGTGGGGTTCAGTTGGTAGCGGGCCATTCTTGTAATTTAGGTCAGTGTTGAGATTTATCTCCGAAAAATTCCCGGCCTGCCCTCGGTTAATAGGGGACACCGATGGGCTTGTAAAATCCACCGTCCGTCGGATGAGACGTTAAGCCGTGAATCCGTGTGCGGGAGACCCTGTGCACGTTAAAGAACACACTATATGGCCTTGACGGGAAGCTACCATATATCTCCCAACAACTGTCTAGTGGGTTTCATCCCCCCAACCTTCTCTGTGTCCTTGGGGTTCATCCAAGCGGATTGCCTGACGCCATTTAGCCCATTGTGTGCAAAAAATGTGCCGCTCAGAGGTAAAACAAGAGGGCTCTAGCAATGGAAATTGTGGTTTTGATGGAATCAGTAACTCCAAGATCTTTTCCCCTGTAATAGTTTTGTTCATAGTGGCTCTAATTTTAAGGTTAGATTTCCCATTATGGTGGGAAATCTTACCTTGTTTCTATTACAGTGCAGTATTTACAATATTTTATTCATTTTAATATTAAGTTTTCAAATTTTGTGCACCAATAATGGTTTACGCTAAATACAACTGCAGGTATGGACTTCTTGCCCAGAAGATTTGATTTGTTGGCAGGAATCAAAGGTATTTATATTAATTGTTATACAGGGATCAAAGAACCAATTAACGGCACTACACGGTTGATAACTACTGTTTGTGTAATGCAGAATTATTGTAGGGACTCGATCAGCTAGGGCAGAAAGGGAGAGATCCGGGATCGCCATTTTGGTAGCAGGGCCGTTTCCGCCTAGCAAAAGTGCCAGCAGTTGATCTAGTTTGGGGATTAGGTGAAGAAATGAACATGTGTTTGGCTGAGAACGTCTGTTTGGCCACGTCCCATTGGCTGAGATACGCTTTCGTCCCAGAAATCCAACGTCCAAGAAATCATCACGTGACCACATCTGGCTGCTCTTTCGCACGAGAGAACAATTTTGAACTGAGAGACAACAACGTGACTTTTCACATGTCAGGCGGATTGTCTGAGGCATGATTTAGCCATCTTATCTTTCAATCTAGTGGTGGGACCACTGAGGCTCCTTGCAGCCTGCTGTTAAGGTAGCGAGCGACTGTACCGGGTGGGCAGTCATTAATTTGTTGTAGGGGTATATCTTATAAATTGTAAATATTTTGTAAATAAAGCGTACTTATAATGGTACCCGAGTTTGTATTTAACGGCCACCTAGATAGCAGCAACATCCTGAGAAGGTATCACACAATTCAAATTTTGTGCACCAATAATGAAATTTCACACAATAATAAATTTTCACACAAGTACCCTTCTGCACAATTCTGCGAAATTAACTCTCACACATGGTCGGTTAGAAAAGAACGTAGCCCTGACAGGTCGACGGAGACGACCTTTTCAATACACCTGTATTGTTATAATATAATTTAAATACTACATTATTTAAACTAATCAGCAAGAAAGCAAATACACACGCATCCTTTTACTTTTTGTAATTTATATATATTTGAAACTATTTGTAGAGGAAAGGGGAAAGGGATTTTGCATAAGCAACCGCTTGAAAGTCATGAAAGTTTGCTTCCACTCTCTGCTGGGTCGAACCTGGCCATTTAGCCCATTGTGTGCAAAAAAGTGCAGCTCAGAGGTAAAACAACCCAACCCAATCTGCTGGGTTGAGGAATGTGAAATGGGGGGGGGACAACGCATTTCTTCAGCATCGAATGAAATTGAAAGCGATCTATCTTTGTAGCAGATCTTCTGAATTTGATGTGATCAAAATAAGAACTTAGCTGATCAGACACCAGAAATAACAAGGGACTAAGTTGACGAGAACACAAATGTGAAGACTGTGGCAATTAAGGCGAAATAGGTTCTTGTGTGGAACGGTATTTGAAAAGAAATTTTAATTCTGTATCGATATAAGAAAATTTGAAGCAGTAGTTTATGGAATATAATTTATAGACTTTGTTTCGGTGATTTCTTCTACCATTTCTGCAGTGTGTAGCATCTTGTACAAAGATCACACCAATCTGTCAATGGTGAAATGCAAAATTTGAATTTGACACAAAGAATTCGCTCAATTTGTCATTCCTATTGGGTTATACTGTACATTTTGTTAACGTTTGTGCACATGTTACTCAACGTACTCATTTTCATTACAATAAACAAAAGAGTACGATCTCAATGTGCTTTTTGCAGTTATTGTTGCATTTTAGAAGACTAATCTCTCCCTTTCACTGACACATTCATTAGTATTTTACTATTTTTTATATTGCTACGAACTTTGTAGGTGAAGAGTTACAAGGCATATTCATTAGAATACATTAACAGTGCAAATATAAGTATGAAAATGTTTATTTTTCTTCTCTCGTTTAAACGGAAGAACAAATATAGCAAAATTCTACATAAGAGTTCTTGATAATATAAATATACAGTATATTTTCTTCTTCTTAAGCTTTCTTCCACGACAACATTTGTTAAGTTGAGCAATGAAAAGGAAAATTTCTCTTGATAAGATCAAAAAAAGAAATTTCCTATGTATTGATTTGCAAAGTCGGTCACGTTTGTGTTAGCGGTCGGAAAGTTGAAATGCTAAACAAAAAGAGGCACGTGAACAGGTGAAGGAATTCTATTCGAGGAAAATATGACGTTTGCTTCGCTTGTCAGAGCTTTCTATATTTATCAGCTTGGGCATTCACGCATATAATTTTATTTGCATGTCTTTTTCACCTGCGAAGCGCTTTTTTTTTCCCTCGCATATGTCCTTCTTAATTCTGAAGGGCGGCCACCGTTTTTGCACTGGGAATTGAAAAAGAAAAATTTGAGAGAACAAAGTTCCTTCAGAATGTATTAAAAATCACCATGAAATATTAGAAATGCTTCATAGTGTTCTCAAAATGCAATCTAATAAGCACATTTAGGTGGAACTTTCCGCATATAAAAAATGTTCTTTTGCTATTGAAAGAGAAATTTCCGGTATTCTGTTTTACTGAACATCAGTGCCTCTTCAAATGTCGTTCAATATATTACTATTATTATTAACCGGGGGGTCATGTGTATTACTAAGACCAAAAATTTGCCAGTAATTATAAAGTCTTTGTGCGTTTGTTTTCAATATTTCCATTCTTTTCCGCAGACTTTGTCCTCATACATTCCACTTGGAAAAACATATTCTTACCACATGGTGGAAGGGGGGGGGGGGGGGGCAAAGCATTTTTGGACCAATGCAGTTTTGCTTCAAAAACTACTTCTTTTTTACTCAGGGACAACATATGACCTCCTCAATTCCCATCTTGAGTGACTAAACTACTTAACAGAAAAACGTTTTATAATTTTGGACTATTTATTAAAAATATCATTGTTCTCAATTTCTAAGATATTTTTTACTCTTTTGGTTTTATTATTCTACAACTGTTTGTTTAACGTACATATTTTATATTTCCCAATTTTGTCTGCTTTTATAATGCAATTGTCTGTGGACGATATCTACAGATATGCTATAATTCAAAACTGTGTCATCAAAAGTGATTATAGATCAAATTTAGATCATACGATTAGCTTGGCTACACGCAAATGATATTATTAAATTTCAAATTTTAGCAACAATTACAGTGAACGTGTCAGAATCTATACAAATTCCACGCAATTTTAACTCATTGCCTAGAGAACTGTTATCTGTTGAAACGTTATCAGAATTTAAGTATGAGACCCAATATTGGTTTTTAATCTCGCTCAAATATATCATTATCTCTATTTTCAACAATATTGATTTTTTTTATTTTGATTTATAACACATAGAACAGAGAAGAATCCTAGAAGTTACTCCTAGCTTTTACAGGCCTCCTCGTACAAGGACATGCCCTACTAAAACCGAAGTCACTTCTGATCATTGCCTCATTAGAGCTAACACAGCACACAAAGTTGCCTTGCTGGAACAGTCATTAGTTCCCTAACCACTATACCAGTTAAAGATTAAATTAATATTAGTTCAATATTTAATTAGTTATTGAAGTTTAAATATTTAACAATAACAATGCCAGTCACAAAAATTCACTTCAGAAGTTAATTGAAACTTTGTAATATGTATTGTATCAATTATTACGTATTGTATTTTAGAATTTTGTGTAAAGAATTCCTTCCCTATTTAACAGTTTTGTATAAGTTTCTTAAGACTCGCATTTCTGCTGTTAAATATTTAAACTTCCGTAACTCATTTAACATTGAACGAATATTGTTGAAAATTGAGATATTGATATAACTGTTTAGGATCGTTATCTGCTAACACAATTTTCAAAACAGAAAAAATTATTTTAAAAGTTATAGAGCTTTGACCTTAACTTCTCATTGACATAAGAAGGTTGTCCTCAAATTACGGAAACGAATGTAAATATTATCTATCATTTTGCTCCTATTTGTTTGTAGAATATATTCTAGAACTTCATATGTATGATTGTTAATATGTATTCGATGTATTTATAACTGGTCTTAATTGCATAATATGCAAAATGTTTCTTTCGGATAAACAATATCTGACTGTGTGGGGGAATTTATAAACTATATTTTAAAGAATTTTATTCTATGCATCAATTATAAATAGTATATAACATTTGTTACTGCAGACGAACTCTCAGAACTTGCTATGATGTTTGTCTCTACAGGTGAATACAAATATATCTTAAATGTACGTTTAAAAATTTCTGAATTTCTTTATTCAAATATCGTGCTTTGTCCATGTTGCTTACGTGCAGAACAACAGATTCGCGAATAAAGAACAGTGTTCCAAATGCCTTTAGGAAAGTACTAGATTGAGGTGGGTGGACAATGCCAAAAAAGAGAATTGACCTAAAATGGACAAGTGCAAAAGTTTGTTGATCAGGACGAATGAATTTGGATAGCTTTATTATTCTGTTAGTTGAATCTCCACAGCCTATAGCTATTTGACGATTTTGCGTGCTCATTGGAGAACATGGAAGACACGTAGAAGTGTTCCCTCAAAGCCATTCAATTTGTTCTGTAACGTAAGTGTATGTCTTTTCTGCAAACGGTCCGACGGAGGACAGTCTATCTAAGCTCATCAGTGTTCCCTTTCTCATCGAGGAGTGGGGATTAGCGTAGAAAATTCTTAACTTAGGCACAACTGTAAACCGAACCTGGAACATCAGATGACGAGCCTGGAGTACTACGAGCCGACTGAACCAATGTTATCCTCCTTATTTATTGAGTGATGACATAACATTAGTGTCATTAACCATTTTTTCCAATATCAAGTAGAGAATAAATAATAACCAATATTAAAAACCATTTGCTTCGTAAATTAAATTTATAAAATTTATTGATTGTGTTCAATAACTTTTTACTTTTTTTGACACTGATTATGAGTTTTTAAAGGTGAAATAGACATCACTGCTGATTTTAATTATTCAATTATTTTCTCAGATTATGAAGGTTTTAGTGGAAATTATAAGGATGATTTGCTTAACCTTTGTGGTTTCCGTAACTCTTGAAGCGAAATGATGGAAGAGTTTCGTATATCAGGATTGAAATAGATTTAATCATATTTCCGAAGGGACATTTTCCATGTTTTTTGAGATCGCAGATAGATGAATATGATGCCCTTTTCACATAATATCGGAACGTTAATTTTGTACTTTTATCAGTTGTCATGATCATAATTCGTAGACTTTCACAGATCAGCCGATTTGATAGAAATGCCTATCTTTCAGAGTTTCAAACTCGAATCTTTATAAGTGAAAACCTGTTTGAATAAATAAATAACAATAATTCAACAAAGCCCTATTTTTTCCATTAAGACATGAAGTGAGGCATTTAAAAAATACAACACATGAAAGATAGTCGTCTGTAAGCTCTGCTAATAATTTTCGGTGTCATCCATTGAAAGATGGTCTTCATTTGTCACAATTCAAATGAATTGGATAAGAAACCACCCTCTTCTTATCTTCCCTCGTTGCAGAATGATCCTCGAAGTGGATTCCAAGAGATGAGCAGAAATTATTTATTGCCAAAGGAACTGGATTTCGAATTCTGCCATCTGGTGTGATTAACGATGACGATTAACCTTTATCGTCTCATCGGTACTTATCGGTTTGGAAATGGCAACCCAAATGGCTCTGTGCACGTGAGCAGAGCATTTGTCCAGCCACTCATTACTGTGAAACGCGGCCGCTCGCGAGCGACGATACGAATTGAGACTTTAGCGGAAGCTGTAAGTTCGGTAGGGTAAACGTTTACTAATAAATAGCAAATCGTTACATAAACATTGCTTGTGGAAGCAGTGGTGTGGCCCTATCTTCGGTTTGCACATGTTGAGTTGAAGGTTATCATGTGCTGAGAGACAGGCACGAATGCAGAAGGAATTGCATTTCCGTTACATTTCTCTAAATTTTGATAATCGCTGAATAGATTTAAAACACGATCATAAATCAGACCAGTGATTTAAATACATTTGTTTTTTCTTTTATATTTCAGATTTTTTTTATACAAATATAGCTTTGGCCAGAAAATTGTAAAAACTACTGGAAAAAAATCCCTAAAGTTTATATTTTAATTAAATTAAATAATAAATAATGTATGAAAATACATTACTATTATTTAAATAATAGTAATTTAATATTAAAATAGTAGTAATGTATGAAAATATCGTTAACATGTATACATTATTCTCCAAATAGATGGAACAACGCCATACAATGTGAATGGAAACCCACATTCATAATTACCTGACTTTGAAACTACACTTTTTACCTAAAACTGTTACAGCAAATAAATTGAAGTTCTCAAGTTGTAGCTCAGTGTAGGAGTGTAAATACGTATTTACGTAGGCAACAAAAGAAATTATATTAGGCAATAACATCTTTTTAATCCTAAAGGCTCCAAAAATTGGGAGAATCGTTGCACCAACTTATAAATTACATTTCTTTTAGAAAACAATTTCTTATAATAGTATTTATTGTATTTCAATTAACTCCAGAAGCAGATTCTTATGACTGGATTACTGTTAAATGTTTAAGCTTTCTTAACTCTTTGAATATTAAAGAATATTGATGGTAATCGAATCGGGAGCAATTTGATTGAGATCTTCTATATATTCGTACGAAATATTTCCAGTGAAGGTTTACATAAAGTAATTTATTTTCGATGTTGGGGAACTTTGAACGTGGCTTTCCATTTACACAACGTAGAAGCTCCGCAAAGCATGGTGGAATCTAATGTATATAGATATTGATTGTGAGTTTTTAAAGGTGAACAGAGATCACTGCTAATTTTAATTCGTCCTGAGCTGCTTTATATTTGCTCATAACGGGCTAAGTCATTGATAGGCGAACTATGACCCGAAGACTAAATGTGACCTTTAATCCCGCCCGTGAAGTATTTTTGAATCTAAATATTGACTGAATAAAAATGCGTTAATGAGAATGTATATTCTAAAATAAAAAAAAAAATATCATTAATATCCTCAATAATACGTGAGTTTTTTAGTCTGTATTAAATTTAAATCTTCGTATCTTTAGCGTGACTCAAATGATAAAAAAAAATATTTTTTATGGTACCTAAAATTTTGGCTAATAATAATGCACATCTGTACTGGGAATAAAAAAGGTCGCCAACCACTGGGTTAAATGATCAAGTTAAAATGACACCCAAAACTCAGATCAGGCTCAGTGACAATCGACAGGGCTCTCCCATCAAGGTTATCCAGAGTATATTTTAACAACTCCAAGGATTAAGGTTGATGTTTCATTCAGTACACATGGCAATTTTTGTGACGCAGGTTATGACATTTCGAAGTACATTTAAACACACAGAAATATATATTTCGATGGAGGGAACTTTGTTAGCTACGATCGTAAATGTAAGAAAAAATTATAATTAGTTATGTGAACGTTTCTCACATGTGTGAGAGTTGGTAAGGCTTGTAGCAATTGGTTTAGCATTACTTCTGGTGTTCGACAAGGGTGCATTTTGTCTCCTTTTCTCTTTAGTTTGGTTATTGATTAGGTTATGCGAAATTCACTTCAAGGGAAAGATTTTGGTCTATAATGGGCAGGAGATACGAATATTTTTGATTTAGATTATGCTGATGATTTAGCCCTCTTGGCAAATGATGTTGATGAGATGAACTCTTTCGTTCGAGCTGTTGATAAAACTGGTACTAGAGTAGGTTTGGTTATAAAGTGATGAAAATTGGTCAGGCAGGCTGTGATTCAGTTAATCTGAATGGTTGCAGTCTTGAGCAGGTGTCACAGTTTAATTACCTTGGGAGCTATGTAATAGATGCTGGTGATGTGCGGCATGAGATTAACAGACGAATAGAGATTGCTGCCGGGACTTTTAAGAATTTATGGAGATTGTGGAGAAATAGGCGTATACACCTAAAGACTAAAATTAGACTGTATTTTAGTTTGGTTCTTTTAGGGTTAGTTATGGTAGTGAAACGTGGACGCTTTGTAAACAAGATAGCAGGAAACTAGATGCTTTTGATTCTAGATGCTTATGTAGTATCTTGGGCATTAGGTGGTTCAACATTATAAGTAATGATGATTTTAGGCAAAGGAGTCTGCAACCTCCTCTGAGCAGCACATTGTGCAGAGAGAGACTCCGTTGGTTTGGCCAAGTTGCCCATATGGATAATTATAGATTGGCGAATAGGGTTATGAACAGTGTGCCTAGTGGCCTGAGAAAGAGGGTGAGAACTAGGATGCTGTGTGCAGATAATGTCAAACAGCACCTTGTTAGAATTGGTGTGACGTGGCCAGATGCAGTAGATGTAGTTCAGGACAGATATTCTTGGAGAGCTAAATTGCACGGTATGGTTGAACCTCCGTAGCCCATGGCTGCTTGAGGATGATGATGATGTGAACGTTTCAAGGTCAAAGAATTTTCAGTGCTGACCATAGCAGTTGAACAACATTGATTAGTGGTAACTAAGGGGGGCGGGGGTGCTCAGTCGGTAGCGCGTCAGGCTCGTAATGTGTAGTTCACAGGTTCGAGTCCCAGCTGGGTCAGCGTTGAGATTTATCTCCGCAAACTTCCCCGCCCTGCCCACGGTCAGTAGGGGACACCGATGGGCTTCGAAAGGCCGCTGTCCGTCGGATGGGACGTTAAGCCGTGGCCCCGTGTGCGGGAGAGCCATACCCTGTGCACGTGAAAGAACACGCTGGATGGCCTTGACGGGAGGCTACCATCTGTCTCCCAACAGCTATTCCAGTGGGTCACCTCCCCCAACCTTCTCTGAGCCTTCGGGGTCCATGTGATCTGGCCATTTAGCCCATTGTGTGCAAAAAAGTGCAGCTCCGAGGTAAAACAACCCAACCCTGGTAACTAAGAAGCTTTACAGAATAATCGAATGTCAATGTGGTCAAATTAAAGATTACTATGTAATAATCATGTTTATTCAATGCTAAATCTAGAACCTTCAATCATCTGGCTTTCAGGACTCATTTATTTTTATATCACGAAATCGACTGTGATATTTCAATCAATATAGATTATTCAACTACTGTTCCATGCTAGCATGATAGTTTGGAATTTCAATTTTTCAGTCTTCTTTCGAGTGAAGTAAAATGAAACTTTATTAGAATAGATGACAAAAGATTCTTCTGTTCTTCATTTATTTTTTAATCTTCTGATTCAGCTTCGCTTTACATAACACGAAACATTTTTTAATTCCATTTGCACTTGTTAAATCTTGGGAAGCGTCCTCAGTAGTAAACATAAATTGTTCTAAAGCAGCATTATTATTGAAATATCGAAATCGATTTCCGCTCGCTCCTGCCCGGCAGTCGATTTATATTTGCATCATTTTTATCTGAGAGAACATGCCGAAAAGCTCAAAGCAAGTCTCGTAGGCTCGATCTCTTTTTGAAGAGCCAAATAGTTTGGGATCGATCAGCCGGAAACTGTTTCTGCTTGTAACCGACGAATTCCGATAAGTTTTGATCTCTTTTTCCTTCGGGCTGTTAAAAGTGCATGGAAATAAATTTCCATCACTTTGAAGTGAAAAACAAAGAATCACACAGCGATGCTTGCTTTTTTCTTTCCGAGGGATGCGAGTATTATCTTTCGCCATTCGTTCTTCATTAGAACCGAGCTTGGTAAGTGAAAACGCCAAAAGCGGAATATTTCTTTCATCTATAACTTTCTAAGTGGGATGCAAATGTTCGAATTTTTCGTGTTTTTTTAAATATTTCGTACGAAATATTAGTTTGATATTACTTCTAAAAATTATTAATGAAGACAAGCTTATTAGTTACTAAAAGGCATAGATTTTACTATTATTGTTCAAATGATTTTACTGTTGTTACTACTGCTCTCACGATATTAAACATGATAAAATAAAAATAGAGTTTAATTTCTCTTTATGAAACTGTAAGGTGAATTAAGACAAATCTCTATGCAATATACAATGTAGTTTCACTGGTTTGCTCAATCCATAGCGCATCAGGCTCGTAATCTGCAATTCCCATGTTTGAGCCCCATCTGGGTTAGCGTTGAGATTTATCTCCACTAAACCCGCATCTTTATCCCCTTGGTCAGAAAGGGTACACCAAGGGCTCAGAAAGGCCGCCGTTCATCGGATGGGATGTAAAGCCTGAATCCAAGTGCGGAAGAGCTTTATCTTCTGAATGTTAAAGAACGCGCTGGATGAACTTCACAGGAAGCAACGATCTGTCTCCAAACAGCTGTCCAGCCGGTCCCCCAATTTACTCTGAGCGCTTGGAGTCCTTGTAATCTGGCTATGTAGCCCGTGGCATGCAAAAAAAAAAGTGTCAGTCAGGGATAAAACAACCTAAATCTACTTCATTTCGTAAGCTCCATTACAATGAACTTTCAGATAGTAGTGCACTGGAGTGTATAGCTATGTACGATCGGTTTTTGTTTTACGTAGTGGTTGCGTTTTTAAAAATGGCTGTATAAATTAACCGTAATTTTCCCATAAGTAATAAAGAAAATTGTAGGATAGGATGGGAGCGCTGCCTCAAAACTCATACAGTCATGTGTTTCTCCCAAGTATTATTTTTCACTATACGGTATTTATTTGTAGCAGTAATAAAGACATTACAGTACATTACTGTAACGCTTAAAACGAAAGAAGCAATTTATGTGAAAACAAAAAGATATCACAGGCTATCTAGAATAAGAAAATAATAATTATTCCTGACAATGTTTTCTAACACTTTCTCACAGTAAGGAAAAATCCCGCATTAAGAATTTATGTTTGGGTTGTCCTTTTGCTGAAATATTCTCTTTTGTGACTTTATCGCCAATAGCCTGACAGACAGTTCTTAAAAATGATCGGTTGAGAAGATATTTGTTTTCAGTTGTTTTCTCATTGATATTTTTCTTACACATTTACACTGCTTTGGGTAACTTTTGGTAACCGGAATATTCCCTAAACTTCTATTCATGCAATCAATTTAAGAATTGTTCATTATTTTGGAATTCGACACAATATTCGCTTTCTCCTTGAGCAAATCGATGAATTAACGAGATAAAGCATTCCCAGTTTTTATTTCATCGACAAGGATGACTTGCACTTTCGTGCAATTATATCATATGCAGATTCCGAACTGGATAATATTTTTCTGCAGTCAGTATAAGTGATTACTGTCGATCGTGTGGATGTTCTATCAAATCTTATATTTTACGGATTGAAATTAATTCTTTAATTTTACCGTTTACCTGCAATGTGTCTTAATAAAAGTTGAGATATTTCTCCACTGCAGAGTTTGAGAGTGCTCCCAGTGTATTCTGTGATCACACCCTTGAGACATGTAGATGACCTTGTCGTATGCACCATGAGGAAATAGTTCCAGTTCTTTTCTGTTTAAGTGATGAGAATAGCAGCTTAGACAACAGAAGTGGTGCTTGCTGTTATAGAGTGAAGTATTAACCAATATTTGAAGTTATTTTACATGTCAACGACCACACTCTCTGCTGCGAACTCGTGCGTCATGTCGCGTGCGAGTGGGAAACAAAAATAAAAAAAGCTAGGTGCAGAACGTGATTGATTGGCGGGAAGCCAGTTTGGCGTCAACGATATAGTCGTTGTTTACTCAGCCATCGAGCAAGCGGAATAGAAAAAAAAACTCTTGTGAGGAAAACTGGAAAAGATCTTAAAGATGAAGCGTGCAGTAGATATGTGTAATAAAGGAATAATTCTCCACTTACTGAAACGGCCGTAAACATGTCCAAGTTGGGTTGTTGGGTTGTTTTACCTCGGAGTGGCACTTTTTTTGCACACCATGGGCTAAATGGCCAGGTCACATGGACTCCGAAGGCTCAGAGAAGGTTGGGGGAGGGGACCCACTGGAACAGCTGTTGAGAGACAGATGGTAACCTCCCGTAAAGACCATCCAGCGTGTTCTTTAATGTGCACAGGGTATGGCTCTCCCGCACACGGGGCCACGGCTTAACGTCCCATCCGACGGACGGCGGCCTTTCCAAGCCCATCGGTGTCCCCTACTGACCGTGGGCAGGGCGGGAAATTTTTGCGGAGATAAATCTCAACGCTGACTCAGCTGGGACTCGAACCTGGGAACTACAGATTACGAGCCTGACGCGCTACCGACTGAGCCACCCCCACCCCGTAAACATGTCCAAAAGAAGGTTTATTGTAAAGATAAATATGCAGTTTTAGATACAGTAAGTAGTTTGATACCTCAAATGCGAAACAAATGCGCAATAATATTTAAAAGGAAAAGATAATTCCTTATAATGACGTCTGAAGATAGAGTACAACTTTCACACTCATGATGCACAGCAGTATGCCATTGAATGTAGAAGATTCTTTACAAGTTGGTGCTTCATTCCTCATTCTTGCTTTTCTGATTGAAATCTTACAGCAAAATGTCAGAAACGTTATCATATTGACTGAGTGTTGTTTGAAGTAATTTTTTAGACATTTGTATTCTTTCTAGTTTTGGGAATTAACAAATTTTGTTTCTTTCCATTAGATCTGTTAGTTGTAGCTCAGTTATATTTATATATACAGGGTGATGGTAAACTCTTTGAACAAAAAAGAGGGGTGATAGTACACATCAAGACAAACAATTTTTGCAATGGAACCTAGGGTCGCATTCCACTCCTGCCGCCGGAGAAGTGTAAAGTTACATATCCGCGTTGATCCTTCGACAGTGAACACAAAGGCACTTAACTTGCCTTTGTTGCATCTGGGCAGGTATCCTGGGTCTGCAGAACCCAGGATACCTGCCCAGATGTTGATGCCAAATTTCTGCTGGTGTTTACGAGGGTCAGTGATGTGTGGATTTTCTTGAGTCCAAGCGTGCTGGTTGTGATTGTTGAAAATGCGTTCCTGGGCAAAACGTGGCCTCATCACTAAATAACACTAATGCGGGAAATTGCGGATTAACATTGTTAATCTGGAGCATCCACCTAATAAACTCTACCCGGCGGGGATAGTCATCTTCGTTCAAAGCTTAGGCCTTCTGCACGTGGAAGGGATGCATCCGTGCCTCATGTAGGACATTCCACATCGAGGTTTGACAAACTCCCATTTCGGATGACACCACTCGCGTATTGTGGAAGGAACTTCTGCAAATCGCTGCAAGACACGTTCTTCCATTTCCGGTGTCCGCACACTTCGCGAACGTCCAGTATCACTCATTGAGATAACCAACGAGCCAGTTTCACGCAGTCTTCGATCAACACTGGCGAAGGTCGAATGGTAAGGAATACGACGATTCGGAAATCTCTCACGGTACAATCTTTGTGCTTCACGTCCATTACCATCTGCTTGGCCGTATATCAGTTGCATATCCGCCAATTTCCCGTAAGTGTAGTCTTCCATGTCCTTCACGAATACGTCACGTATCATGTGACGATATCACGGTAATGTCGATGCACGGGTTCGGCTGCGTTTTGAAATGTTTGTTCTTAATCATCTACGCACTTGCTCATCGCACCTGATTTGCATCTTGTGCTTTTCATGCACCGGATGTAAATACTTGTGCATGCGTGGCGTTTTTCGAAAGTACTCTTCTCTGGCGGAAGGAGTGGAATGCGACCCTAGCTTCCATTGCAAAAAGTTGCGTCTTGATGTGTACTATCACCCGTCATTTTTTGTTGAAGAGTTTACAATCACCTTGCATATATATACACACACACACACTTTATTACGTGCTACATGTATTTCTTAAAATTCCTACGACACTCATTTAGTACTCAAAATTGGCCTAAAAACAAATTAATTTACTTCACCTATATACTACCTTTATTTTTTATCGCTTCATTATTGCTTTTAGCTTCTCAGTGCATTTTACATATTCGCAGCCACTACAAAAGTTCAATATCTTGCTATTCTTCTTTACCTGGACGTTTTGTGTTGTTTATTCTATTGTTATATGTATTTTCAGTTTATTCTAGTTGAATAAATAATTATTTAAAAGGAAATAACACTTTTCGTAGTACTTCAGTTACAGATTTAAGAGATCTTTAAGTCAGAGTGATAAAATGGGGAAAAAAATATCTACCGATGTAAAGATTCTTTGCCTGAAGAACATAAAAAGCTAATGCAATTTCTATGATGTCGACTCATACTTTTGTTTTACTTTAGTTCATTTCTTAAGATCAACATCTATTTGCCTGGAGCTGGCAATTCCTTCTAGTTAATTGGAATTACTTTCAATATCTGTTGCAATACTATAACATTTTTCCATGTGTTTTGTATTCAAATATTTATAAAAAGTTTTGTAGGATGGAGGGTCAGATTATTTTACCTCTGAGCGATACTGTTTTTGAATACAAGGGTTTAAATGGCCAAGATTATAAAAACGCAAGAGCTAAGTAGGGGAATGGGATCCACGGGACAGCTGCTAGGAGACATGGAAACCTACCTCAAGGCCATCTAGAATATTATTGAGGGTTCATCAGGTATGGTTTTCGTGCACACGGAGACACGATTTAATGTCCCATCCGAAGATGGTGGTTTTTGTACACCATTCAGTGTCCCCTTTTTCAACGAGGGCAAAGATGAGGTTAGCAAAAAATTCTAAGCGCAAGTACAATGGGGACTCGAACCCGGGATATTAGGTCACGAGTCTATCTTCTGAGACAACCTATTCAGACAACATTAGGATTGAGAGTCAGTTTAACTTTAAGCATTTTTACGATACGGATTAGAGATATAAGATATATTTATTATTATTAATATTACAAGGCTAATACCCTTTGGGGCCATTAAATTTTATCCACCCACCTAATACCATGTGTGGTATCTCTGGCTCGAATAATTGCCCGATCATAACGTGGCATGGATGTTACCAGCTCTGTTACATCGATGGAAACGAGTTTAATCAAGCTGACTATACAAATCAGGGACGGGCAAAGGTATCTGATGGTACGGGGGCAAAGATCCATTTGGGACCTATATCCAATTTTTAAAATAATTTTTTGTTTGAAAACTGTTAGAGATTAAAATAAAATTATCTGTACTTCTTAATTTTTCTTTGGTTATTACAAGAAAACACAAAGTTCACAATAAAACTATGAGTATGATTTTTAATAGAATTCAGATATAAAATACAATTTGAATACTGTAGATAAAGTTACACGATAATATTCATCTTTATATGTAGTAGTATAATCTACCTTGTTCTGAGATATATTTTTAAATGAACATGCTTGAAACGTTTCTCTCTCAATTGATAATATAACATAGACACTTAATCTTTCCTGTAACATTGTTGAACGCAAGTAGCTAAATATTAGTATGAAGAATTCAAAGGGGCACATTCACTTGTGGGACCCCGGGGGGGGGGCAACCTCCCAATGTGCCCCCTCCCTATTTTTCACGGCCCTGGCGCACTCACAGTTCAGCAATAGTGACCAATTGTGTATCAGTATATCAGATTGCAGTTCCACGAGTTCCAATAGATGTGCGATGGCTTTGAAATCTATGTAGTTGACTGCCATTTGGGGAGCATAAGGTCAGGAATATTGCATAAATCATTCATGTACGGTATGAGTTCTGATGACATGGTGAATTGTTTTGTTGAAACATACCATCACCTCAAGGGAACAACTTTACTTTGAAAAGTGTACTGGATCTTCAACGATATTCAAGGTAGTCTGGCCTTCATAGTTTATATCTCACCTGTATCAGAAGACCCAACACATCCCAACAGAACACCCTCCAGACCATGAAATTACTGCCACTGACGTGACTGTTTATATAATTCACGTGATGCCTTCAACCTTATGGGCAGCCGCCCGTTTTCATGGTGCAAAAGGAAATGTTACTCATCGGCTTAACAGAACTTTTCTCAATTGTGCACAGTCCATGCTTTTGATGTTCCTGGCACCACCCAAGGCGTAACTTTCACTTTTGTGGGTTTAAGGTTGGATGTTGTTGTGAATGTCTATTCTGATATCCAAACCAAGGAGAGTTCAACACACACTCATATTGGAAATCTGTTGTGGCCGTACTGTAGAGTAATTCGTAGCTGAGTGTCAGAAAGTTGTTGGCAGAACGAAGAGTGTGAATCGTCGTAATACATTGCATATGTACAGAAAATGCCGACTCGTAAGTAGCCAAAAGAAATCTGCCAAACGGTTTTCTCAAGAGCAGGATTTAAAACAAAAACTGTTGTTCCAAAAAACTTGAAAAAAGGGGAAAAAACGCCATTTTTTAAAAAAATTTAGATGCATCAAACCCTGAACGATGTGAATAAAAACACACGAACTGACTTTTGTTATTCATTTCGTTAATATTTGGAAGACAATGCAACAGAAATTCATCACATTAGGGCTCACTGATGAAGGGCACTTAAATTGGCACTTCAACAAACAGAATACCTATTTATGGGGCGATGGAAATCCTCAAACAGTCACGGAGACATCTTTGCATTTACAAAATTGAAAGGTGGTAGGGTGATATTTCATTTTCTGGAATTGCGGATCAATCTTTCACAGCATAAGGAATGCTGAACATTACCTAAAGCACCTTCAAGATAACTTTGTTCCAATTCTTAAAAACATGGGACGAAAATGATTCTTCCATAATGTGGAAAAACGATAAAGAATTAATGGAGAAAACATCAGTATGAAAGAAACGTTTTTTTTTTCAAAAGATGGGGCGTTACGAAATAGGGCGAATGAGGTTCTTCATTTTCTAAATGGACATTTTCGTGATAGGATCATTTGTAAACGATATCTTGAGCGATTTGAAATTGAATATTTTGGTCACTGTGGTCAGATTTTTAGATACTTTGAACGAATTTTGCTAAGCTCATACATGCAAATTGAAGTATTAATTCAAATACAGCAATTTAAAGCTTTACCTAGTCTTTTATTTACTCTTTGGATTCTTGATATTTAATAAGAATAGTTTGAAATACCTCATAAGAAATGTAATGGAATTATTTTTATTACTTTTTCGATTATCGAAATAAAAGATCCTTCATTCTCGTATAGAAAAAATTGCAGCTAGAGTCTTGGTATCACGTATAAATAAGTAGTTCGCAGTTTAAAATGAAAATGTTGTTCGGTGTTTTCTCGTATATGTCAAAATTATACACTCTGTAATAACTATAACATAAGCACTGAAAAAGAATAGTCGATGTGGGGGACAAAGACATAGTCGACTAAGAATAGAGTTAAGACGGCTGTCCAAATATCAGGAGTTTCCCGGATAATAAATTTCCATTTTAACACCATGGTGTCCAGCAGCCAATGATTATGTACGCCCCACTCCATGCTGAAGAATGAACTGCAAGAGGAATAAAAGCTAAAGTATGCATACCATCGGTGAAATCGTTCAGCTCGTGGGGAAGTTTTAGAGACCTTAGAGAGAACAAACTGAGAAGTTTATTAGAATTTGAAATAAGCGTGAGGGAGTATCACGTGCATTCTAGAGACCAATGATACTCTACCAGTGTGTCGCGAAAATTTAAGAAAAGGGATAATGCTGCGTAATAATTTGTACTTCGTACTTTTTGCAATTTTTCTAACTATGATTTTGCTTTTTGTCAAATAATGAGTGTAATATATGATTTTCTTTAAACAAACTGAATTTTGAGTTATAGCAAAACTAATTGATTTTTACTACAGCTGTGTCGCTGTAATTGGACTATTTCAGAAGTGTGTCACCAAGATAAAAAGGTTGCAAAACACTGTTATAGACAGTGCAGACCAGTGGCGTGGGTGTTGTGATCTCGGATGTTCTGTGGAGATGCGTTGCCCCCCACCCTCGAAACAAGTAAAACCAGCGCAAGAAGGATGTAGACTATCTTGAACATTGTTACAGATCAAGTAGACTCTTCATTTTCAATGTTATATCCTAATGGTAATGTCATCATTAAAAAAGACAATGCATCATGTCATCAGGCTTGTATTGCAGAGAATGGTTTCCAGAACATTCTGCCTCACAAGGCCAGTCGATTCCCCTGATCTTAAGCCATTAACATTTATAGTAAATTGTGGAAGTGGCAATGAGCGAATACACCAGTGGTCATTGTTAATCAACTATCAACTGCTTTACAGTCAGCTTCGGTTGGGTTGGGTTGTTTTACATCTGAGCGGCACTTTTTTTGCACACCATGGGCTAAATGGCCAGGTCACATGGACCCCAAAGGCTCAGAGAAGGTTGGGGGAGGGGACCCACTGGAACACTGTTGGGACACAGATGGTAGCCTCTCGTCAAGGGCATCCAGCGTGTTCTTTAACGTGCACAGGGTATGACTCTCCCGCACACGGGGTCACGGCTTAACGTCCCATCCGACGGACGGCGGCCTTTCCAAGCCCATCGGTGTCCCCTACTGACCGTGGGCAGGGCGGGGAATTTTGCGGAGATAAATCTCAACGCTGACCCAGCTGGGACTGGATCCTGGGAAGTACAGATTACGAGCCTAGCGCGCTACCGACTGAGCCACCCCCTCCCAGTCAGCTTGGCTGAACAGATCCTACTTTCATTACAACTTCTAGGATACACCACTGACCCAGTAACATCCAGAATTTTTCTTGTTGAAACAGTTATTTGAGCCCGACGAGGATCCACACGAGATTATTTAGGTGAGCAGTCATAATTCAGGTGCCTCTGAATAATACAAGAGAGTTGGGTCTACCCATAAGATTGGATGGCGACGCACTACCCTCCAAAATTTAGGCACTGATTACAGCACTCAGTGAAGAGAATTAATAATGGAAATATGAGAATGAAGAAGTGAGTCATTCTCACGCACACTCTCCAGCCAAAAATAAAAGGTCTCGGCGCCTGTATACTTAGAGCTCTATGCTTAGCTCACAGGAATCGCTTAGCTTTCTATTAGCGTTGCTGCATAAAAAAATAAATACCCCCTCAAGCAGCTGCTTGCCACAGAGGTCTGACAGGAACCTGTCAGTTTATATGCCATAGTAGAAGGTCTGAGAGGATGGCAGGACCTCAGCAGAAAATTACACACACATCCATGCCTTATCCGGGGCTCGAACCCAGGTCCCTTAGATCAGTAGCCAAGCGTGCTAACCACTCAGCCATGAGACGGCTGCATATGATGGGATATTCTGCTTCTTGTATTTTGGCTAATTAATGGGAATAAAAGACCTCTTTTGGGGATGTTTATAGTAGTGTACCGCTCATTTTGCTGATTGTAGCTAGTTTTATATAAATATTTTGGTTCATTTGAATGCAGTTGAATGACTAACTCGTCTGGCACTGTTTCACGACTGACAAGTTTGGCTAACGCAATTGCTCAATTAGTTAAAGTTCTTTAACTTTTCATTTCTCTAAGTGAACTATTATGCAGTGACTATCCGAGTGTTTGTTTGATAGGCTTAGGTGATTGTCATGTCCTTCTAATTTTTTTATTGTTGCATTTTATTGTATTTTGGTTATGTAAATATTTTTATGTATTAAGTATGTTCTTGGAAGTGCTATTGTGGAGATGTGACTCGTAGGTGTTGTTTTCGAGTCTGAGCTGGCTGCCTGCATGAGAAGACGGGTCCCATAAGTCCTTTTATGGGCTGTACGACTAGCATGGGGCGAGAGTGTCAGCGCTGCAGAGGTGCCGGCTGTCAAACAGGAAGGACGTTTGGATATGCGTCAAGGGACGCTGCTCTTGCTCGAACAAAATCGGTAAGGAGAAGTTTCGATTCTATGTGAGAATCAGGATTCGGTTCTTGGTGAACCAAGTAGTTCTGTGCAACTGAAGTAGATTCTGTTTGAACCACATTGTAGGCAAAGGTTAAATATCCTTTCGCCGAGTTTGAGGTAGGTAAAGCGAGAATCTGCGAAGTGCGGTTCTCCACCTCATTCGCGTAATTGTTTGCAGCAGCAAAGGCCTACAGAGTCGAGAGCAACCCCAGCACGTAATTGTATATAGTGTGAATAAACTGTAGCGTCTCTATATAACTCGTGCGTGAACTGTTGGAGGTATTTTTATACATCACTTGACGCAGCAAGTCTGAGGCATAGGTCGGTACGAATGTAACAACTCGCGAACCTGTTATTTCACCGAAATAAGGATAAAGGTAATTAAGGGACAAATTCATCGTCCTCCGGCGGCCACGACATTTGGCCCACCCATCACTTCCGGAGCGAGCTCATCACAGTGATGTACAGTACTTCAAATTTTTGTGTGTATTCCTTATTTATGGATCTTTCACTGTTGAAAAAGTGAAAGAATATATATGTTTATATGTAAGAGAATCTCTCTTTAATTTGCATCTCCTGAGATAGGGAGAAGTTTTCCTACATGATGGATTGTCCCACTAAATTTCTTCCTACTTTCAAAAAATAAGAAGGAGAAATCCTTCTAAAAAAGCACGATCTAGACTAGGGGTTCTCAACGTGGGATACACGGTAAAATTTTTTGGGGTACGCCGTGAGAGCTCAAAAGTCGTTAGATATTTATTATATATGTTTTATTTTATTCCCATTGTTACACTATAACTATATAGTTTTATCTATCTATACAAGGGGTACATACACATTTCCAGGGGGTACGTGAAGCATAAAAGGTTGAGAACCACTGATCTAGACCATTGAATTCTGTATACATCATCTTCTTATCATAACTTAAAGCAACGTAGAGACTGTCCCAAATTATATTCCGCTCTCCAAATAAAAAAAGAAAATCTGCTAAATGGTAATGGCTATGATCACTAAAATTCGTTATACATCTTTCTCTTTTTATATTATAGATCTCTCTAAAACTCTTGTAGTAACCTAACGTAAAATTTCCACCCCAAAAAACGTTTATCTCCCCTCCCCAACGAAGATTAAGTCTTAAAATTGGGACAAAACAAATTGCCAGACATGACGAGTTATAAATCTAAAGAAAGCTTCTGACATGGGTAGTAGTATCATTGGATATTTGAAAATGTGCTCCCTTCTTTCTACTTTGCCTTAGGTATCAAAAGCAGAGGAAGAGAAACGCGGAATCGATCGTAACGTTGGGTTGGGTTGTTTTACCTCTGAGCGGCACTTTTTTGCACACAATGAGCTAAATGGCCAGGTCACATGGACCCCGAAGGCTCAGAGAAGGTTGGGGGAGGGGACCCACTGGAACAGCTGTTGGGAGACAAGATGGTAGCCTCCCGTCAAGGCCATCCAGCGTGTTCTTTAACGTGCACAGGGTATGGCTCTCCCGCACACGGGGACACGGCTTAACGTCCCATCCGACGGACGGCGGCCTTTCCAAGCCCATCGGTGTCCCCTACTGACCGTGGGCAAGGCGGGGAATTTTGCGGAGATAAATCTGAACGCTGACCCAGCTGGGACTCGAACCTGGGAACTACAAATTACGAGCCTGGCGCGCTACCGTCTGAGCCACCCCCGCCCTCGATCGTAACGAGTTGTATGGCAATGAAATTTTGCAGCATTGGCAGTTTCAACCTTCAGAGTTAAATTCAGTTAAAGATCATGAAACACCGGATGTATCCGCTTCTAGTTACACTATCTGCCAAAAGGTAAGCACGGATAGCAAAATGTTAAAAATAATCATTAGAGAAAAATAAAACATTTTTAACGTGCTAGGTGATTTAATGTGTAATTTGAGAAAAAAAATCAACTTGTAAATACCATATAACGTGATGAAATATGTAAAATACACTATTTCAGAAATATTTCACCAAGATAAAAACGTTGCGACACACTGCTATAGACAGTGTAGACCAGTGGCGCGGCTCTCTGTTGTGGTCTCGGATGTTCTATGGGTTCACAAGCTCGCACTCTGTACTCTTCAACCTGTTGCATGCATCCCATTAACCTTTAGACACAGACGGGACTGCTTGAAATGGTGTTACGATCATGTGAACCTTATTAAGCCACATGAAGGCAAGTATCTGAAAATGCACAGAAAAGCAAGGATTGAGCGTTAAAAGCGGACTTTTCTAAGTTGTTCACCTGCAAAGTATGGGGTTTAAACGGTGAACGAATGTTGTTGAAAATCGAAATTTAAATGCATTTCATTATGATCTTTATCTTCAGTCACATGCTTCCATTGAATGCATAATTTAGAATTTATAAAACTTCGAAGTCAGATTCCCATTCACATAACACGGAAATTCCCTAATATTTTGTTAGGGCAGTGTATATGATACGAATACGTTTAGCGCTTTTATTGTTCTACGGAATTCAATAAATAGGCTGCCTTTAGATTATTTGATTTTCAGGATTACTGCTTCCTGAATTCGGAACTGTTGGCAACCGTCATGTGCGCAGGAATCTAGCATATAATATTACCAAAATAATTCTTTTTGGTATTCTTTATGAGCATTAGATAAAAGCATGTGATGCAGCAGAGCATTAATTGAATCGATGTTCATACTAAAATATCGAACTATTGAGGGTCATTGACAACTGATATCAACCCTTTGGGAAGTGAAAACCTTTTCTAAAAGAAGGAGGAAAGGAAGAGTTCCGGTAGAAAAGAATCAAGAAGGAAATCCCCTGCGTCAGTTGATAGAAACTAACCTGTAATGTGCAGATTTCTTTTTAGTTAAAGTTAATTGCATATTATTATTAAAATAGCTCTTAAATAATAACGATGTCAAATGGAATAAAGTCTTAAAATTCGATTATTTTCGTTTGTAAATATTGATTTGCTTTGGGATTTTCCAATTTAATATTAGTTTTGTTATTTTTTCCTATCACTATTCATTCGTGTAGCTTAGTAGCCAACGTTGACGAAGAGTAGGAATCATGCTTCGTTCCTTTTTTGCATGTTCTTTTGAGACGTATGGTTGCGCATCTGAGAGATCATATCAATCACAAACGCCCAGATATATAATACAATAAATATATGTGTTTTCTATTTTAAAAAATAATGTTTATAATCACATCAATGTAAGGGATAGGTTGCTACAAGACGTTCTAGATATCTCGGTATGATCCAGATGTTTATTACAATTTCATATAGAATAGGTTTCAAAATTCAGTACAGATGGTTAATGAACAGAGTATTACAACCTTTACAGATCCCCACTCCCCTACCCCCAACACATTTAACCTTCCTCCCTTAATTTCAGGGTAGGTTGCTTTACCTCTGAACTGCAGCACTATTCTCATATATAGTGCGCCAAATGGAAAGGTCACAAGGACTCCAAAGGCTAAGAGATGAGTAGGAAAGAGAATCTGTGGACAGCTGTTAAGGGACAGATGGAAGCCTCCCATCAACATCATCATCATCATCATCAGTTATGTTCCTTAAAGTGTATAAGGTATAGCTCTCCTGCACAGAAGATCACGGCTTAATGCCCCATCCGATGAACCGCGGTCTTTCCAAACCCACCGGTGTTCTCTTTTCCAACGAGATCAGAATGAGATCATTCACAGTGGGGACTCAAACCTGCTAAGATCACATTACGAACCTGCAGCGCTACCAAATGAACCAATCTTGCCCCTAATAATTTCGAGAGTGATATTAGCTATTTATTTCATGTAAGACGTTCTTCAATGCAGCATTACAAAATGAGTTACACGATTTACTTATATTGAAACAGATGATAAATACTTGTAACAAAATTATAACTATCCCTATGATATGAGCTAACCTAATTTAATCGCTCTCCTTATCACAGCCAAAATATATTTTGATTCTTATTAACGAAGCATTTTAAGTAATATTGATTACTTTAATGCACCAACATCAAAAATAATGGTGGAAGGTGTTGCGGCCGTACTGCAGAATGGCTGTATTAGCCATAAATTTCAAATGGTAGTTAATCAGGTTAGATATTCCATATTGTGGGTTGGGTTGTTTTACCTCTGAGCGGCACTTTTTTGCACACCATGGACTAAATGGCCAGGTCACATGGACCCCGAAGGCTCAGAGAAGGTTGGGGGAGGGGACCCATTGGAACAGCTGTTGGGAGACGGATGGTAGCCTCCCGTCAAGGTCATCCAGCGTGTTCTTTAACATGCACAGGGTATGGCTCTCCCGCACACGGGGTCACGGCTTAACGTCCCATCCGACGGACGGCGGCCTTTCCAAGCCCATCGGTGTCCCCTACTGACCGTGGGGAGGGCGGGGTAATTTTGCGGAGATAAATCTCAACGCTGACCCAGGTGGGACTCGAACCTGGGAACTACAGATTACGAGCCTGGCGCGCTACCGACTGAGCCACCCCGCCCCTTCCATATTGTGACTGTGTATTCTAATCGAACATGTAGGTACTGGACAGAATAATGGAAACAGTTCCATGTTATATCAGTAGAAAATCTCATTTAAAACTCAATAACTTCTTCAATACGATTCTTAATGAATAATGAATAAATTTAAAATCTCAATCAAATCTATCTAAATCTCGATTTTGAACAATATTGTACCAAAGAGTTATGAAAGCTGGAAAATATTAAAAAGGATACAAAAAGTTGAACTCAAAATTTAATTTTAACATTAAACCAGGTTAAAGATCATAATTGACTTGAGATCTAGTACCGGGTGCAATGCACCCATTACTGATACCTTAAACTATTTTAATGCTTTAATTAAATTTTGGGGTCAATTTTATGCAGCTTGTTAAATATTCCAGCGTTAATAACTCTTTGAATGCTGAACAAATATTGTTTAAAATCGAGATGTAGATAGATTTGATTGAGAGCTTTAATTTATCATTAGACGTATATGTTTCCTTAAAAATCAAATTGGAGATGTTGTTGAGCTCTGAATGGGATATGCTATTGAGATAACAGGGAACTGTTTTTATTTTTCTGTCCAGTATCTCTCTCGCTATATATGAATAAAAAGAGAGAAGTTGGTCTCCCCTATCCAAAGAGAGCAGTTAACTTAGAAGCATTCCGTAGCGTGTCCTGGTGTTTGATGTACAACATACAAACAAATGCTGAAGGACACACCCGATGGCTTAGACTCAACTACCTAACCATCTGGTCTTCGGGGATCCTTGTAACCTTTCCATTTAGCGCACTATATGCAAATAGTGCAGTTCGAAGGTAAAACAACTGAACCTGAAATTGTGGGAAGAAGCTTAAATGCCCCAGTGTATGTGTGTCATCTTAGTAAGTGGGACAGACATAAGTTTCCACTTGTTTGTAAGTTTAAATTTAAAAGTGCGGAAATCAAATTTTCGATTTTAAGAAACTTACTTTTTTGTCGTAGGTTGATATGCTAATTTATTTATTTCTCTCTTTTTCAGCAGAAAGTTTGTGTGAGTTTTGTGACACTATATTTAACTGTCAGGTTCTTATGGAATAGGTTGCTTTTCCTTTGAGGAGTTGTTTTACCTATTAAATTAATGGCCAGATTACAAGGACTCGAAGAGTTCAGAGCTGGGTAGGTAAAAAAAAGGATCTATTTGAAGATATCGCAAAACAAAGGCCGCCCAAAGGGTCCTTTAACGTACACATAGTAGAAAAACGTTTATGAGAATGCAAGAAACATTTCATTTTAACTACTTTTGGCTCTTCTGCACACGTGTACACAACTTTTCGTTCCATCCAACGGATTAGTCTTTCCAAGCTCTTCTGTGTTCCCCTTTCTCACCGAGAGTAGAAAATCTCAACAGGTACAGTTTCCACTTGAACCTGAGAATATCAGATTGCAATCTACGCACTCTACCATTCATCCAGCAGCTTCTTATTTGTGTTAGTTATTCAGGTTTAAATTGATATTTGGATTGTAGAGTGAACAACTTAAAGGAAATATTTTAACTTTTACGTTTTATATCTAAGCTCCTTTCACTCGGACACTTTTAATTATAATCTTGTTTTTCTTTTAAAACGATGATGGGATTTTTAGCCAAGGGAAGCTATATATCCCAAAAACATTTTTTTGCAAAATTTTACACTGATTAATTGTTCACAATTAATGCTAACGATTAAAGAAAGCAGAGTCACTTCTGAAGTCTAGATCTGTGAGAGTTGTGAATATACAATTCCAGGTATCAGAATTGGTCATGACAGTGAGAAGATATCAATGTTGGAATATGGAGCAAACTGTTGAAGGCACTTGTGACGTAATTTCACTAAGAAAACAGACCTTGTATGTTCTATATTGAGACATCTTAAAAAGTAATGTTCCGTTGTTTCAGAATCTCCACAAAGAGGCCAGTTGTCACTATCGGTAATACGACAACGGAAAAGAAATGCATTCAAGTGGAGCAACATTGAGTCTAACTGGGGTAATCACTCTAGAACAGAATACATGTAGTCGTAGTCTTGGAAATCTAGATACATACTGATATAAGAATGCCCATAATAGAAGAATTACGCTGATCAAAGTGTTGAATTTTAAATGTGCGTTTATTATGACAGATGTCTTCTGATCCTGGACCGAAACGTTTAAGTACAAAGCCATAACAATGTACTCGTTCAGCAATGAAATCAGCCAATTCATTTGAAATAATTCCTTGATGGCCAGGCGTCCAGACAAGTGTTATGGATGCTCTTGAAATGGAAGCTCTTATAAGAATTTGATGTAGCTGTAAAATGGCCGAATGGCTGTTAATGCTGGTATTATGTAGAGCCATAAGGGCTGAAATATCAGTAAAAATGACATTATTTCCCACTGTCTCTATACATTTTTATCTTTAAATATAAGTCTGTATTACACTAACGACCATTGTACAGAATGTTACTAGCCGCGTAAATTTGGTAACGATTGAAATTATGTTGGTTATTGTTTAATGTATATATCAAGACTAAACATCATTAGAAAAACCTTATGTTAGCTATGTAACAATGCGTAGAAATTACACATTACACGTTAATTTCGATTGGTGAATCGCAATTTGCATGTCAAATTAGGTTTAATAACTTACTTTCTAATTAATATATTTGTCATTTTTATAAGTGTAGCATTTTGAAAGTATTTTATTATCTATATATGCGCAAATAGGTGATCTGCTGTTAACTTAAAAATATTCGCTATCATGTGATGAAAACAGTGGAAAAAAAACATCATGGTTGGACTGAAAGGAATCTTAACCAATTAATTCGACTACCTTACTATTTACACATTACAACGATTGTGCCTTCTTTTGTAAACTCTTGCTATAAAATATAAAAATAAATGTAAAAAATGAAACTAAATTACCCTTCAAGCAACTACTTGCCACAGAGTTCTGATAGGAGCCTATCAGTATAAACAAATCACAGAGAAGATCTATGAGGAAGGCGAGACCTCACTAGAAGTACAGCATAGAAAGATAGCAGCTATACCTTATCCAGGGCTCGAACCCGTGTCCTTTTGATGAATAACCAAGCATGCTGACCACTTGGCCACCGAGACCCCTGATTGAAATTGATAATCTTATTGTGGATGAAAAGATTGTGAAAAGAGAATTATGATATTTGCTGTTGAGAGTCGTCACCGAGAGTGCGATAGAAAGTCCAGTGGATCTGATTTGCTTGGCGAAACTACGCCGATTCTGATGCAAATCAATCGCCCTTAAAGAAGAAGGCGTTGAATTTATTTGTTACGAATATGCGTGCATCTGCAATTTAAATAAATGATAAGTATTTGATATTTTATTAACTTGTGTACCTCGACATTAAAAATATTAGATAGCAAATGATGTTTTCGATCGCTGATACGTTTTGTATCAGCAGTTGCTGATTACGAGTGGCGTCACGGGCGCCGAGTCAACTTAGATCTTTATATCCTTGTTTGTGGCGACCCAGGACGAAGATTAAAGTTAGGTTTTGACTGAGGGATGGACTTTGCTTTTATAGTAATGTTCGCCCTAGGATGTCGTGGTCTGAGCTTTACCTAAATGGTACTGACTTGTCCCCGACGTAGATAGTGGTAACTTAGCATACTCCTTATAGATGACATGCAGTCTGAATTGTGAAACATCTGAGTATGCCATTCATTTTAATTACTTGATTACGAGCATTTTGGTAGACGTGTGTTCTCACGCACAACATAATAATTTCAATCCGTTGGAACTTTTATTTAATGATTAATAAGGATGATAATTTTCTGATAATTTGATTATTTGAAAATCAAATTAATACAAAATTCAAATATTTGAAATAAACTGTTGCTATAAATGCAGTGAGATTTCAAAAAAGAGAGCAAATATATTTAGGTTTCAATGACTTGTTTGTTATTTTTAGTAATAAGATTTTCATTGAGTAAATGGAATATAATTTTTAGCCATTTCTTTAGCCTTTATTTCTTTTTAAAAGCATTAAAGATTTAGCACTATCCTCCTATTTTTGATCACTCCGTTATATTTAATACATGTTCTTAAGCGTATGATTTTCTTCTAATATATATATTCAGCCTAACAAGGTAATTTTAATTGCATTGCTGTACAAATGATATTTCCAAAATACAGTATCCTGTCGATTACTGGCCTTTATAGTGGTAGGAGACCAGAGGTCGCGATAATCTGCAATTATTGAAATTTTGTTTTCAAAGTATTATGACTTATAATTGAAAGTATTGATGCTCATGATTTAAGAATAACTGCACTACAAAATGAAAAATATCCGGAGTAAAAATAAATATATGTTGTCACACACAAAAGTAAATTCATAAAAAGTTAAATTTTTGATATTTATTTTTGAAAAACCTTTTTTGCAGATAATTCGCCTCGCGAACAGTTTTGATGTAGATAGTAATCGAGATTATGCTGTGTAAAGAATTGATTTTGATGGTTTCTGTTTGACGTAGTTAAAGACTAAACTTTTCCGCAGATAAATTCATGAAAACAGCTAATTCGACTTTGAAAACATACTTATCGTTACAAATTACTTCTAGACTTTAGTTTTGCTTCAGTGGACTCTGTGTTATTTCGTGTAATATAGGTCATCAACTTTCAAAGCGTAAAACTTATTTTGCTACCTCTAACTTAAGTGAAAAGAATGATGCTCAAGATTAAGAATTCTTCCCTTAGAAGTGGCATCTGGAATTCAACGCAGCAAAGAGGAAAGGCAACAAAGGAAAGAAGGTGACGGAGGCATAGAATCGGCCACAGATTGCCAACACGAACTTCACTCACCGCTGTCCTGACCATAGGCACCTCGGCATTCCCGGAGAGAAGAACGGCGTCTCCTGGCCCTTCGGTGGCGGCAGTTGCATGCGCGTGGTGTGCGGCGCACCGTTGCCGATGCTGCTCCGCGATCTTCGCTATCAGCTGCGTGCGGGTTTTCCTCATGGCGATGCGCTTGCCGAGGTAGCCGACGGTGGCATACTCCAAGAGGGAGGCGAACACCATCACGAAGCACGTGCCCAGATAGACGTCGATGCTCTTGATGTAGGAGATCTTGGGTAAGGCGGCGTTGGTACTGGACATGAGCGTGGTCATTGTGAGCACAGTGGTGACCCCGAGTGCCACGCGAGCCGGGGTCGCATTGCGGTGCAGCCAGAATGATACCCACGAGATGATAACGATGAGACCTGCAGGGATGTAGATCTGGATCAAGTAGTAGCCCATACTGCGAATGAACTGGATCTCACAGATGAGACGAGAATAGTTCCCTGGGGGGAGAGAGAGAAGCACGATGTTAAATGATACGTCAAGGCTTGCAGCTAACGGGCTCCTGTAATGGTGGACACGTGATAACGGTCAGTGCTTAGCAACTACTCCCCAGTTGACCTTACACGTACACACATATATGCTGAGAATAAATAGTACGTTAACGCAGCACCGATGTGTAACACGGCAACTCCAGCAGAGATTACAAGCAAAGACCATTACCAGTGCGAACACTATAATTTGGGAATTCACAGTTACATCTCATATAATTTGTTCACTGAAATAAATTGAATTATCATGCTCTTATGTAACGTTAAATCCATCACGTTCCTCCTGATGAGAATGCAATTCTGATTAATCCTAATTTTATTTTTTTCAATTAACGCAAGGTATTAATTTTATGGCTAAATGCCATCCCAGGGAATAATTATATCTTTTATATCATCTTAAATAACTATTCTCAGACTCTGTAGACTGTCCCTAAATAAGAACTCCTTCAAATCTATAGGATTTACTATATTAGTTTCAGTGACATATCCTGTATAACGGAGCAATGCACGATTGATGAATTACCTAGTGACGGAATGGTGTTCCTGTAACCCCTCTTAAGAAGAATCAAATTGAATTCCGTCAGCACCTGCTTTAAAAGCGTAATTTATTTATAATAGGTGAAATTACTTTAGGTTTAATTATTTCAGTTTATGCATCATTATAATATCCTTTGAAAGTAGTAGAGTTATCGTTAAAAGAAATTTTGTATTACACGTTTGTTCGAATCAAATGCGTTAAGGTGTCATTTCATGTAAGAGGTTCTGACCAGTCTCAGGAACCCATGGCCTAAAGCAGTGGCTCCCAACCTTTTTGAGCCGAGAGCCCCTTTTACTCTCATACATATTTTTTCATGTATAAAACTAGTTGAAATAATATTTATTGTGAAAACAAATTTACGAATATTTTGCATAGATGAATTTGTAAAATGAATAAACAAAACATTTATATGTATCTCTGTGAATATAAGAACTATTCGATATTCTATTTAATCTATTTCTACCAAAAACTTAAGAAAATGCTCCTCTAAAAATCTAAAACGCACCCATTGGAAACCACTGCCCTAAAAAGATAGGGTTATATTTTATATTGTCATTGAATAAAGATGGTCGGCTATAAAGCTAACAATCGGTGACTAATAAACTTTGATTCAATTTGCATTGCTGATTCCTGGTTGGCATAAGGATCAGCAGCGATGTTTCTTGGGTGATGACAACTAATCCCCCGCCCCCTCTCAGTCGATAAGGATTGGGATGTTTTACCTCTGAGCGGCACTTTTTTTGCACAAAATGGGCTAAATGATCAGGTCACAAGGACCCCAAGGGCACAGAGAAGGTTGGGGGATGGGAACCACTGGACAGCTGTTAGGAGACAGATGATGGTCTCCTGTCAAAGACGTCCAGTGCATTCTTTAAAGTGCACAGGATATGGCTCTTCCGCCACGACGGCCTTTCCAAGCCCATCGGTGTCGAGATTATGCTGACCGTGGTCAGAGTGGGAATTTTGCGGAGATAAATCTCAACGCTGGCCCAGCTGGGACTCGAACATGGGAATTGCAGCTATTATGACATATTAATGTGACACGAATTAAGCTCGATGACATACCACCCCACAACTTCCTGATGACCTATCAGATTATCTGACGACGATCAAGTTCTCTGGGTTAAGAGCTAAGGGCTATCAGTTAAAATAAATTATGGCCGAATTTCAGGCATCTTTGTCTTTATGTATTAATCTAGGAGATGCCAATTTAAGCCAACTAATTTTTTTGTTGACGTAGCACTTTTAAAATTCATACGAACTAACTTATAAGTTTAGTATTTCCACTGTTTTTCATTTCGAACCAAAATTGTAAATATTTCCATATAATTAAAATTTAAACGAATTTCGTTTCTCCCAGACACTCCATATTAAAAGACAAATTTACCACTGAAAGTAATAAAAATGAAATGAAAACGACTTCGTTATGCTTTAACGCAAAAACAGAATGATATATGTGATTTGACCTTTATAGACTGGGAACATTTAAAGTGAGAAGCCTCAGTGAACTGACTGAAGCACGACTCACTTAGAGTAGCCCTAAATAAATTTAAAGCAGAAATAAAAAAATGATGAATATTCGCTCATACCAAGAATGTTCAGAGAATGTACCAATTTCTTCTGGGAGTTAGAACAGATTAGCATATACAGTCGTATCGAAATAATATGACCACCTACCATTACATATACTATGGTAGGTGGTCATATTATTCTGATACGACTGTGTATATAATTATTAGAATAAATTTCCGGAATGAATGAGAAAATGTCCACGTAAAACGTTGTACTAGAAAAGTAGCTCTCAAAATTCTTAGACCTGGTAAATAACTGATGAGTGTGCTAAATACGTGATAAGATTATTGTATAGTTTAGAAGTAGAACAATAAATTTTAAAAGCTGTTTTTCTTTGAAGTATTTTGCTATATTCCTCATGGCAATTTAACAAGAGAGAAAAATTGGCTTGGTTTAATTTCTTAGGTCGTTAAAAATTTATTTAAGATCATGATAATGTAAAAATGTTTATCATAGAATAGAGTACATTTCTTTTTGATTGAACACATAAAAATTCACATAATGAATATTAATCATGTAATTTATACTTGACTGTTTCTTTATCACATATTAGAACAGAATTCAGATTCACCGAGAACGAGTAGGGAGCTCCTTCTGCCGGAAAGGATTCGGTAAACTGATCGACCGCTATGCTAAGTGTCTCAACAAGTTTGGTGACTAAGTGAAACAATAATAGATATAGGGTGAACGTTTTCTGTTCATTCTCTTTGGTGTAATTAGCTGACCTCTGCAAAAATCAAATAGGGAATCTTATTTTCTGACTTATCTTCGTACCTATCTAAATCTAGAGTATCAATAACATTTGTTCAGCATTCAAAGGGTAATGAAAGTTGGAATATTAAATCAGTTAAAATAATTAATCTGGAAAGCTGATTTCATCATATTAAAATGAAAGCAGCAGCCATTATATTGAACTCGACTAAAAATGTTTAGGTTGTTTTTAGCAATTTCTATAATGATTATTTAATTTTTTACGAATTTTGAACGAATTTATTTTTTCAAAATGAGCTAACGATGTGATGAATCATCATAAATGGAATATATATTCCATCTTAGCATTCCATCTTAGCATCTAAGATGGAATATATATATTCCATCTTAGCAGCTCATTCAAACTTCATAGACCTTTAAATACTGAAATAATATTGTTGAAAATCTGAAATTTAACAGAATTAGAATGAGATTTTGATTTTATCTTCGGGCATATTTTAAATGCCCATTTTAAGAATAACAGTGAACTCCCTGTTGAAATAATAGGCAACTGTTTCTCTTTGACTCTCCTGCAAAATGCTGTGCTTATTGCCTAAAGAAATTTAAGTTTTTGCTCTTTCATTAAACGTTTTATTCTGAGTGGGGAGGGGATGAATGAAATACATTAGAGATATTAAAAGAATATAAAAAAGTAATGATTCGCTATAATGATAACAACTAGGTTATTTTATGATGTATGTGTAAACATATTCTGCTAAAAAGTTATAATAACGGCAAAAATTAAAACATCATATTTCTGTGCAAGTTTACACTTACTTTTGAAGTGCGTTTACACCCTCCGAAAATGAAACTGACTAGCTAGTGCTGCCATATATGGCCAAAGTAAAAGAAAAAATCTAAATACCCCTCAAGCAACTGCTTGCCACAGAGGTTTGACAGGAGCCTGTCAGTTTATATGCCATAGTAGAAGCTCTGTGAAGTTGGCAGGACTTCAGCAGAAAAACAACACAAACGTCCATGCCTTATCCGGGGCTCGAACCCAGATCCATTAGATCAGTAGTCAAGCGCACTAACCACTCGGCCACGGGACGACTAAAAATGGTCAAGGTGGAGAAATTTATTTTTCCTCCCATCCATTTTCCCAGTTTTTTAAACATCTAACATCATTACTGCATTCCAGAAAGAACATATTTTCTCAAAAGCTAATTCGAATTAATTCACATCTGTTATCTTAGAGCAATGAAATGTATCTACTTCGTAACGGGAAAGTCATTATTTTGATACAATACGTCATTGTTCTAATTATCATGATATGTTAAGGAATAAAATTCTGCTTCAATTAATAAAACTTTGAATTTTTTACTAAAAATTATTCTACAATCCTAAATGTATTTTAACCCGAATAAAATCCACTTATTCCCAGTTACTTTCTGGAAGATTCCGTATGAAATCACAATGATATAGAGTAATGTGAAATTTAGAAAGTAATAACTTAATATTTCCTAAATATGATACACAATAAGTGAATATTTGGCTAAGGTCAATTTGTCTGCAATTTCGTTTTCTTGGTTATTGGCAAAAATGTATTTTTATTGTATTGAAGCGAAATTCTGCTTGACCAAAATTTGATAACATATTACGGCAGTGAAGGAAATAATTATTATATTTGAAAGTGAAAGATTCCAGTGAACTCTTTAGCTTTATATCCATTTACCTATCTTTACAATTAATGCGATTGGAAGATTTTAATACGTGAACACTACCTCTACTTTTGCTGTTTTCATCGTTAGCTACTTTTTTTTCGCAACTTTCGTTCTAATCAAAACGTTCCAAGACTGAGTCTTTGTCAGAATGCTACGATAGTACAAAATAATTTAAGATTTCCCTCTTTAAACAATACTTTAATACTAAACGCAACACCGATTTCAAGGATCAATTTCTGGAAACAAGTCTGGTACTCTTCTTCCGGACAGATGCTCCAAACAACACCCCATGGCACATTGGTTCCAGATGTCCTATCGCTTCTGGAAGCAGAACTGGTAACCTTCTTTCGCAAGCTGTGTCATCTGGAAAAAACATTTTTGTGGCAACACTTTTTGGCACAATAAATGGCGATGATATCTACTTACCCGTCGTGAGTGGCACTACTTTTGATCTCTGCCGATGACCTAGGACTTTGAACTGTGGCAGCTCTACATCATGCGACATCCGCACAGATTTGTCTCCTTCCGCCCACGAGTAGCGAATATCTCTCATCGGGTAACCAACTGCCAAAGAGAAATAAACACATATCTTGTAAAAACCGAATTCATTCCAGCTGGAGACAAGAAAATATGTAAATAAACACATCATCTGACCTGGAGAATATTTCACTTTTAAATGGTGTCTTTCGAAGGAAATATCCTTTAATGTTGAAATAAATTTAAAATAAAGGATTAACTGGTGAAAAATAACGGTCATCGATTGGGAATTTCCTAATTCTTGCTTCCACGGCGCAAGGGTTATCCCAGATGCTGTAAATTTGGAATGTTTTCTTATGGTAAAAAGTATTTTTTCTATTTTCTTTTACATTGAAAATCATTTGCGATATAATTTCATCTTCATTTTGTATCTGAATGACAGAAATATTTTAATGTAGTTTTCTGATATTTATCAGTAAATTAGGTTGTCTATAACAGTAACATTTAATTTCACGTGTTAGAAAGTGTTTTTTCTGCTCGAGTGAATAATTCTGCAATCCGAAAAGTTACCAAATCCTTCGAAAAAGCTTTTCCAAGACACACAAAAAATAATGAATTCTTTTTAATACTTTCAAATTAGAATTAAAGTCATCAAATTGAACATCGTCGTTGTGTGCTTTACACCGACTCGCTTAGCTCGCTACAGGCTTTGATCTCGGTGAGGCATCGGCCTCACCCTGTTCTCTCTAAGATCCGCCAACAGCTCCATCGTCTGGCAGCCACCACCAATGTTCTCTTCTGTTGGGTGCCCGGTCACGTCGAGGCAGGGGCAATGACTTGGCAGCCGCTGCTGCCAAGTCAGCCACGCCCTTGTCCGATTCTCCGCTGCCGGTTCCATATTTGGATTTCTGGCAGCGTTTTACCACCGAGCTCCGGGCACAGTGGCATAGATCTTGGTCAGAACAGCTTACGAACAAGCTCTTTGAGACCAAACCTATCATCAAACCATGGCAGTCTTGTTACCGCAGGAATTGCAAGGAGGAAGTTGTACTTGCTCGGCTCCGCTTAGGTCATTCGTTTCTTACTCATTCGTTTCTTCTACGGGCGGACGACGTACCTAATTGCGAGTTTTGTGACACCGTTTTAACCGTTAAACATGTTTTAATTGAATGTAAAGCTTTTAATATTGAACGAAAATTGTATTTTAACTTTCATGATTTTGCGTCCGAGCCTCTTACACTCGGACATCTTTTAACTGATCATTGCTTTTTACCTCCAATTTTTGCTTTTTTACAGTATACAGGTTATTTTAACAGGTTATGATTTTATGGATTTCTTATTTATTTGCCATCTGACCTAGGTCATTTACACCTGGGTTTGTTTTATCCATTGTATATACTGTATATATATATAAATATTTGTTGTTTTACACAAATTTTTATCGTTGTTTTTTGTTATATATATTTTGTTAGTTTTGTCTTTTCCTGTTTTACACTTGTTACTCTTTTTGTGTTGTATTTTATCACATTTAGATGTTGCTTTTAACTTTGGTTGTAGGTTTACACGATTTTTATCTCTTATTTACTATTTGTCTTTGTTTGGCGCATTATGGCCTCAGTTGTCGATGCGCCAATAAACCTCAACCAACCAACCAACCATCAAATTGAAAACAACGTATAGAAATTAAGCACACTAATTTCGTAAAAAAACTGAATGTTTTGAAATAAGATGGATGAAATAAAATATTGAACCATTCTATGAGAAAGTCAGATAGTATAAGGTTGCGTAATGAATTACCTAAAAGGATTATACGTTGGTAAAAAATTAAACTTTTTAAGCCATCATTTTATGGAAACACGCAGAGGAAATGCTGAATATTTAAAATCTAATTTCTCGGTTTACAATTCAAGATTAAAGTATGTACTTTTGTTGAGAGCTGTAGTTTATTAGCCCTGAGTTGCTAACTGCAATGAACTAGTTTACAAAACCCATAAGAATTAAGCTAACTTAATACAGTAGAGTTTCGATTAATGATATAGAGAGGAATTATGCATTATATAAATATATATCAAATATTTTAACAGTCTTCTAAAAGGTGTGACATCTATATTGAACAATTGAAAACATTTTACAGTTAAACTGATCATGAAAATTAAAACGAATTATGCACAAAGCGAAAAAAAACATGGTAGAACCAAAATTATATAAATTCGAGTATACAAATATTAAGAGACATAATTTTTTTAAATAATTTTTAACTTTTAATCTCCGTAAATATGTTTAGATACAAGATTTCTCTTGGTAACTGGTCAATAACCTCTGGCACTTTATACTCCTTAAGATTTTTACCACAATTATGAAGAAAACTGATGTTAAAAACATTATTTGTTTGGAGTCTGGTATTCTTATCACGAAGAATGTGTACTTCATAATTGTCATTAGAAAGTTGTCCAGAATAATGCGATATCTTAAGGGATTAATTGAGAGAAATATCTAAGAATAGAAATCTGTCGTTTGCATTTGAATGAACATCTTTAAGCCTGTATGGAATTTTAGTTTTTTAATGGATGATAATTATTTCTTTATTTTTCTAAGGTTAGGGGCGCCAGTAGTCGCATAGATTGTAATTCCATGTCGAAATTTAAATTCATAAACTGTTCTGTAAACAATAAAACAAACGTCGGTATTAACTAAGAACTGCAATTTATATATTTTTGTAGCACGATATCTAAGATTTTTGTATATTTTAATATAATGAGTGTTCCATCGAAGTGTAGAAGCCATATATATGTCAAGATATTTAAAATTATCTACCAAACCAATACTACGATAGTCACAAGTATTATTTTTAAAAGTTTCAGATTTATTAATACGATTTATTTTGCGGGTCTTAATTATATATACATAAAGAATTATATTTCAGCCATCTGACCAAGCAAATAAAGTCTTATCTAATTCTTTTATAGCCGCATCCAAGTCGCGATTGTTATTTAAAAATAAGGATCATCGGAGTAAATTACTAATTAGGAATAGCATTAATAGGTATAGTTTAATTGAATGAACATCTTTAAGCCTGTATGGAATTTTATTTTATGATGGATGATAATTATTTCTTAATTTTTCTAAGGTTAGGGACGCCAGTAGTCGCATAGTGGATTTTTATGGAGATAATATTGCATCTGTAGATGACACTATACTTTTATATATTGCTGAAAATAATGCAGGAATAATGTAATAAACAGAGACAACGCGCCAGGTTCGTAATCTTGTAGTTCCCAGGTTCGAGTCCCAGCTGGGTCAGCGTTGAGATTTATCTCCGCAAAATTCCCCGCCCTGCCCGCGGTCAGTAGGGGACACCGATGGGCTTGGAAAGGCCGCCGTCCGTCGGATGGGACGTTAAGCCGTGGCCCCGTGTGCGGGAGAGAGCCATACCCTGTGCACGTTACAGAACACGCTGGATGGCCTTGACGGGAGGCTACCATCTGTCTCCCAACAGTTGTTCCAGTGGGTCCCCTCCCCCAACCTTCTCTGAGCCTTCGGGGTCCATGTGACCTGGCCATTTAACCCATGGTGTGCAAAAAAGTGCCGCTCAGTAAAACAACCGAACCCAACATGCCCTAAAATTAAAAATGCTTCTAAAATTAAATGTATTGGATTATATAAAAAAAATATTGTTTATAGCAAACTTCCTCTGGAATAGTTGGTTGGTTGGGTTACCTCTGAGCGACAATTTTTTGCATACCATGGGCTGAATGGCCAGGTCACATGGACCCCGAAGGCTCAGAGAAGGTTGGGGGAAGGTACCCACTGGAACAGCTGTTGGGAGACAGATGGTAGCCTTCCGTCAAGGCCATCCAGCGTGTTCTTTAACGTGCACAGGGTATGGCTCTCTCGCACACGGAGCCACAGCTAAACGTCCCATCCGACGGAAGGCGGCCTTTCCAAGCCCATCGGTGCCCCCTACTGACCGTGGGTAAGGCGGAGAATCCACTGGAAAAACATTGAAGATGTAGCAAAGAGGAAGTTTGCTATAAACAATTTTTTTTTATAATAAGAGATATTTTGAATATTGAAACCTTATTACAGTTTTTATTTTTCATGTATTCAGTAATATATACAGTTTGCTCTATCAATCACCGGAGCGTTAATAAAGAGAAACTGAATAGATTAGAAGTAATATTACAGAGACACATTGTTAGAGTTATTTTGAAGAGAACTTAATTTACAAATGCTAATTCCTTGTTCTTATAATAGAAAATTTTGCCGCTTAACATCTTAAATATATTTTAAATAATCATTCAGTTATTGAATTTTCATTTTAAGTTAACATATATGATCGAAATTTAAAAGTATTTAAATGCAAAAACCGTTAATTTCTGCATTTCAACATTTCACTGATTTTTCCTCCAGTTCTAATCCGATTATTAGATAAGAAATAATATTAGAAAATTAGCAATACTTAAGATATTTAGGGACGGGTGGCTCAGTCGGTAGCGCTCCAGACTCGTAATTTGCAGTTCTCAGGTTCGAGTCCCGTCTGGGCCAGCGTTGAGATTTATCTCTTCAGAACTCCCCGCTCACGATCAATAGAGGACACCAATGGACTTGGAAAAGCCGTCGTCGTTTGATGGGATGTTAAACCGTGGCTCCATTTGCGCGAGAGACGTACTATGTGCACGTTAAAGAAAACTCTGTATGGCCTTGATGGGGCGGGGGCTACTACCTGTATCCTAACAGCTGCCCAGTGGGTCCCATTCCGCCAACCTTATCTGTGTCCTTGGAATCCTTATGATCTGGCCATTTAACCCATTGTGTGCAAATAAAAGTGCTGCTCAGAGATAAAACAACCCAACCCTAAGAATTTTGAATTGGAATATAGACAGAATATTTTATATTGTTTATTTTAAGATGTAATAACCAATTAGAAATATATTTTTATATATAGTGACATTATTTAATATTCTAATTTTTATTCTGTTTAACAGAAATGTGCTTTTTTTTCCAACCACGAACAAGTTTTCGTAGGCGGTTGAAACGTACAAAGTATGTTGAAATGTTCTGATAAATAAAATTTCGTTTGATATGCGACAGGGTCATTTGAGTGATAACGCAATGTGGCTTTTTTCTGATAAGAGGTTTAGAGGTGAATCGGTGCACTACTAATGTTAACAGACAGCATCACTCTTAGTTAACATACGCTTAAGGGATCAATTGAAAGTTGTTAGAGCAGTCGATAAGAATCTTTGGCTTGATGGCATGGTTGACAAAGAAGAGAAAGCTGGTTGAGAGCTTAACAATAGAGTGTATACCATATAATAGAAAGGTGAAGAGAAGAAAGGATTGGTGGTTGAAGAATGCCATGCTATGGAAGATGAGGATTCTGTTATCACAAGTCGGGGCGAACGTTTCAGAGCTGTTATCAATTATTACTTACGTAAAATATACTAATTGCTTTCGTGAAATGAATATTTGTTTCACATCTTGCAGATGCCAAGTCTGAAATTCTACCGATTTACGAAGTGGGTTTACGAACTTGAAATGTGAGTTTGTTTATGGTACTGAGAAATTTAACATTTTTGTGTATAAATATATTTTAAATAATCATTCAGTTATTGAATTATTATTTTAAGTTAATGTATATAATCGAAATGAGAGAATCTATCTTCGAAAATAATTTCTTTTTCAAACAGTCGTCGTATTTTAAGTATCAGCATTTTCTACTCAACACTCTCCATCCTTCATTTTCTTGAAGTGAAGCAGTCTCATCTTTTCTTTATCGACTAAATATTTCGCCTTTTGGCGCAACAGAAATAAACACACAGTTTTGCCATCTATGACGCACATAGCAAATGCAGTTGTCATTTCACTAATGCATTCAAATAAGGTTGTCTTTTTTTAATCCTCTCAGGAGATAGTTCATTTGTTATCTCGCTGCAGTATAACGAATTATATCAACAGACCACAGCCCAGACCTAGACGCTTTTAAAGAACTAGCAGAATCTGATTTGAAGCCGACTTGCATACTGGACCGTGGCCCTCCCTAGAGAACAACATCGAAATGGCATTCGCGTGCACAGACAGCTCACCGCAAGACCCCCCCTCTCCCCCAACACGACATATTCTCAACCTGTGACGTGAACACACAGTAGTGAAGTTCTTATGCAAAATTCACCAAGCTTCCATTTTTTTGAGTTGGTTAAATTCACCATGATGTAAGGAAAGCTATTTGGGATATTGGCAAAATCATTAGCTATTAAATGAAACCTTTCCCTTTTTTATGGTCGGAAGTTATTTCCTCATCTATTTCTTCCTCCTTCGTGCAAAAGCAGACAAACATGTGCAAAGAGAACTTTTGATGCACGACAGCTGATTATTTAAGAGCAAATAGCACGCAGCCTCCCGTGTGGTGCTCTGCTTTTTTAAATTCTTATGAACTTCGTAAGTTTCAAGAGTAGACAGAGTGACACGAAACAGCTCACGAAACCAGAAAGTACTTTGTTTAAAAGTTAACTTCTATTTGGCAATTAAAAATAAAAACAACAATAAGTCCTAAATTAAGCTTACCTTTAGAATTGCACACTTTCGTTTCTGTAAATCGAACAAGAATTTCTGATTATGAAGTGGACCTATTTAAGTTGTTCGTGTTAAATTACTTTAAGCTAATGTTTTAAAAGTTTTTTCGACATTACCTAATTATATTGTTTCACCTCGAATAATTTAGAAGCGATTGCCTATGATACTGTTAAAGAAGAGAATATGCTAAAAGTACTTTGTTTAATATAAAATAAGATTCGAGTAATAGTGGTTAGAGGCACGAACCGTCAGTAAATAATAGTCAATTATCAACTAAAATTACATATGCATAGAGAAGATATAAATGCATTTATATCTATCAGCAATTTCTTTGTTCCTTTATCCTCCGATTCGATATTTTGTGATGCAGCCACAGAAATGAAGTAACAAGTTCAAACATTTCTCGTCTCATTCCTTAATCATTAAAATTAGAAGACAAGTGGATGGCTCAGTCGGTAGCGCGCCAGGCTCGTAATCTGTAATTTCCAGGTTCGAGTCCACCCTGGGCCATCGTTGAGATTTATTTCCTCAAAACTCCCCCCCGCCCCCCTCCTCTCGGTCAGTAAGGGACACTGATGGACTTGAAATGGCTGCCGTCCTTCCACTCTCCAGCATACGGAGCCATGGCCCCGTATGCTGAAGAGCCATACGCTGTGCACGTTAAAGAACACGCAGGATAACCTTGACAGGAGGCTACTATCTGTCTCTTAACAGCTGTCTGTGGATTCCCTTCCCCCAACCTTCTCTGAACTCTCGGGGTCCTTGTGACCTGGCCATTTAATCCCTTGGGTTGAAATAAGTGCCGCTCAGAGATAAAGAAAACCCAACTGTTACACTTTTCCTCTTATTTCATTCTGTTAGGACTCGGATGAGTTTTTCACAGTTCTCTTTTCTTTTTCTTTTTGTTTATTTGTGAGGGCTTGGCTCATTGACTGTGTGGGAATAGTGCCGATTCAACACTGGCACCCAAATAGGCGTTTCCTTGTTGGGCTCAGTGGTGGGTGGGGGACCATGGTCACTAAACCGCAACTCAACAAACAAGAAATCCGAAATATCTTTGGATTCAACTGTGCTGTTAAAGGACCGTGCACTAGTCCCCATCTTTTTAGTTGTCTTTGTCGCCATCATCTATTTCTTCATCCCCACAATTCCTGATGCCATTCCATGGGTGATCAGGTAATTGGGGACTCCACTTTTTTATAAGTAAGGGTGGGTTTGGATGGTCTCTCAGGACCGTTAAAATCAGTCAAGCGCCTAAGATCTGGTGACTTCTGGTGGAGACTGAATGCTTCAAAACATTCCTGAAAGTAACGGCGATTGTGGGGTGGTAGTCACCGTGACACACTATAAGCTGTATGAGCTCGCTGCGGCAGTCAGGTGGCAAGCTGAGTGAAATGCAGTGGTCCCATCCAGCGTATTCCCGTGACTGTCTAAAGTGGAAAGAGGTCCGTCATGTGAAAACGATACAGAACACCTCGTATCCAGAGGCAAGAAAGATCTCTGGTCCACTTGGCAAACTTCTTTATGTCACGATGACTACTGGGAAATCTATCGTTCCCACAGCATCCGTGATGGTGGAAATCGGCATCGGTGTTCCACCCACTGAGGCTTTCTCGCTAGCCACTCGGTATTTCTGGGAGCAGGGGAAATCACGGTCGGTGTCAGCCTCGACATCGACTCCCGTTTCCATTCTTGCTTCTGTGCCTTCCACCTCCACCACTGAAAGGCTCCCCCTCCCTGTCCTCAGGCAGCTCGACCTTGGAAATCGAATGTGTCCCTACCGAGGCCGAAGAAGAAGACATTGATCCCATCTCGTTTGGTAGTCTCTGATCCGTGTCCTTCAGGCGATTATGAGGAGATGGACACAGACCACCCTGATTTTAAGAAACCGTCCTCTGCGATGGTTAAATTGAACAGAAAACTGTCTTCCACCTATTCTCCTAACAACTGTGTTGCCCACACTATTACAATGGAACTGTCGTGGGTTCCAGAGGAATCTTGGTGACATCAAGGTCTTCCTGAGAGCACACAAGCCCATTTGGGTATGCCTGCCGAAGACTTACTTGCAGACAGTCACTAATCCCATGATCCTGCACTTGTCCATCATTCACCAGGACTGAGATGAAGATAGACCAGCTCGTAGCGGTATCACCATTCTCGCGAGCAAACATTCTCCTTTCCAGGTCATTCCCTTCACCACTACACTCGACGTGGTAGCCATCTGCCTCTTAAGTAGGATTTTCATTATCTCTCTGCTCCGTCTATCTGCCATCGAGAAGAATCATCTTTTGGGAAGACCTTGATGACCTCGTCTCGTAGCCATCGTCTCCCTTCTCATCATCGATGATTTCAACGGACACAGTCCTCTTTTGGGCAGTGCTGATACAAATGGGAGGTTGAGGTCCTCAAGTTATGGCTCGTGAATCCTTCACTCCCCTTGTTGAACAAAAGGTGTCATACTTTCATTTTCATACCGCACTCTCCCTGACATTGATCTCACCATCAGCTCCTCCTCGGTCCTACCACTCTTTACATGGGAGGTCGAGGACAACCCTTTCGGAACTGATCACCTCCCTATGGTCTGTAGCATCTTCCGTGGGAAGCCTTTCAACCCTTCAGACATCTCACAGTGGAAGCTTGATCGGGCTGACTAGAGTGGCTTCGAACACTTTTGTAAGTTTGACGAACACTCTGTCAGGCAGGAGCCAATCAGTGTTGCAGTGGTGGAGATGATGGACTGTATCATGCATGCCTCGACCATTCCTCGGACCTTGAACCAGTTTCCATAATATTCGAAACCACGGTAGAATCCTGACTGCACTGCAGCTCGTAAGGCTCAGAAGGCTTGGGAGATGTTTCAGAGATATCTGACTTCCTCCAACCTTCATGCTTCTAGACACGCCAACGCAAAAGCCCGTTACATTTGGTGCCAGGAAAATCTTGGATCAAAGATATATATTCGATCACCTGCATGATCAATTCTAAAGTCATGAGGGATAAAGTCCGGAAGATGGGTGGGGATTACACGCTACACTCATCATCGATCTTGGATCACTCTGGATAAGTAACTGCTGATCTTGAAGCAATTGTCTACAGTCTGTTGGAATCGTTTTCCTCCATCTCTTCCTCGTGCTCTTATTCCCCCAAGTTTCTGGCCCATAAGAACCTTAAGACCTTAAGAAGTTTCTGAACCCTCTTCACTGTTCTTCCAATCGAATGGTCTGGAACCTTACAACAAGCCATTAACAGTGGAGGAGCCTTGCTCCGCACTCTTCTTGTGCATCTGCCCTCAAGCCAGACAATGTCCATTTTGCAGTGCTTCAAGATCTCTCACCATCGAGTAAGGATTGGCTACTCCGACTTTTAATTGCGTTTTCTTGAAGGAGCAGTTTCTGTACTCCTGGGTGGGAGACCATCGTCTTGGCTTTCCCGAAGCCCTGAAATGATCTCAAGATTCCTTCCAGTTATCATTCCACTGTGTTTGTGAGTTGCTTGTGCAAATGTTTGGAAATAATTGTAAATGCCAGACTCCTCTGGTATTTAGAACACCATATCGGGAGGGGGTGGTTTCCAACACATAGTGTGGCTTTCGCAGGCAATGATCTACCTTAGACCACCTTATCCGCCTCGAATAGGCGATCAGGAATTCGATTTCACATAGAGGGTACCTAGTGTCATTATTCTTCGACATCGAAAAAGCGTACAACATGGCGTGGAGTTTCAGAATTCTTCATGATCTCCATGCCTCCTTCTTGAGAGGTCACATGCCAATCTTCATTTCCAACATTTTAACTCCCCATAACCTTTTGTGTCCATGTCAGAAACACTGTCATCGCCTTTCCTCCAAGAGCAGAGGATACCATATAACTGCGTTTTGAGTGTTCTACGTTTTGCTGTCAAGATAAATTCTATAGCACGACAGCTTCCCCCGACTGTAGGCAATGCCCTCTATGTTGACGATTTTAGCATATTTTGTTATTCGTCCAGCATGAGGGTCATTGAACAAGAACTAAAAACTGCCTTTTACAATCTTTCAGCTTGGGCAACGGCCGATTAGTTTTTGTTCTCTCCGCAATAGATAGCTTGTGTGCACTTTTGCCACAAGTGTAATCATCATCTGGACCCCGAGATGCGTCTCAGGTATACCATCATTCCAGTTGTGGTAGAGAGCTAGTTTCTCAGTCTCATCTTCAACTGGAAATTGATCTATTTTGCCACAAATACATCATATCAGGTCCACGTGCACGTAGGCATTGAACGTCTGTATGGTCCTCTCCTTCCTGTCATAGAGAGCTGCCCGATGTTCTTTGCTTCGTTTTTACTGTGCACTTGTCTGGTCAAAACTAGACTGTTTTCCAGGTGTATGACCCTGCCTGGGATTCAGTGATAAAGGTGCTGGAGACTCTCCATCATCAGGCCCTCCATGTTTGCACAGGGACCTTCAACACCTCAAAAGTCTTTAAATTGAGACTGACGAATCATCTTTATATATATATAACATCAGCAGTTGTCGCTACAGTTCGCTTGTAATTTGTGACACCAGCCGGGCCATCCTACTTGCAACAGGGTTTTCAGTCCTCAGTGGGAAATGCTTTACATATATCGCCCAATTGTCATTCTTCATTTCGGTTTGCGTATCCTATGCTACCTCAGAGGCATCAATATCAGTTTTGATAGTGTTGCCCAGTCAACAGCCGAGCCACTTCTACCATGGTTCTCTGTTTTCCCTTCCTGCTTTGATTTTGGTGAAGCATCGTCCTCACCATGTTCTTTCCAAGATCCACCAGCAGCTCCAATATCTGGCAGCCACTACCACCATTCTTTTCTGTTGGGTGACACGTCATATCGGGATCAGAGACAATGACTTGGCAGATGCTGCTGCCACGTTGCCCATTCCTCTGTCCTACTCTTCACTGCTTGTTCCATACCTGGACTTTCGACAGTGTTTCTCCATCGAACTTCAGACACAAGTGGCAGAGATCTTGGTCTGAACAGATCGGTAATAAACTTTTCGGGATCAAGTTAATTATAAAACCGTAACAGTTATGTTTTCTCAGGAATCGCAAGGCGGAAGTTGTACTTGCTCAGCTCCGTATAGTCATTCGTTTATAACACGTTCATTCCTTTTTCGCTCGGACGACGAACAGAAGTGCGAGTTTTATGACACCATTTTAACCATCAAACATATTTTATTACATTAGATTTATCGCATTTAATCTTGAAAGCCATGTTTTTTCATGATTTCACTCCCAAGCCCGTTATACTCGGGCATCTTTAATCAGATCATAGCTTTTTTAACCTTCAGTTTTATTTCCTTTTTATACTATACTGGATATTTTAATAGACTTTGGTTTTACATTTTTGTTGTTTCTTCTATATTTTTAACTTCGATGGTTTACACCTAGGTTGAATTTACATTGTGTTTCTGTTTCAATCATTGTTTTACCTGTTATTTCTACACTTGTTGTTTGTTGTTTTAGCTCTTTACCTTATTCGTGTTTTTTGTATTTTGTGCTGTCATTTCAACTTTTGGTTACGTGTTTACATGTCTTTTATCATTTAGTTTGTCCTTTGACGCTATACGGCGGTGTTGCCCTTGCGCCATAAAACCCCAGCCAACCAATCGGCACACACTTTGAGAACCAACCAAGAATATATTGATGGCATATCACCAACTCCCAAAATCTCTCAGACTCCTGAAAAGTTCCCTCCAGCATTACTGTAATACAATACTCTCCCTTCCATGGCCTCCTCTCCCAAAAGTTCTGAATTCCTCTCGTAATTAAAAGCGCAACATTCGGCTCCCACTGGAAATTTAGCTGCATACGCCCACATTCGTGTGCAATTATATTCTAAAAAATGAAACAATCGAGGTACAAATTTTCGTACTTAAGTCATCATTTGTCATCTTATGTCAGGTAAAATTCATAGAATTAATCAGATTGGAAAACAGCATTAGATAAATTTGTCTTTTTTAAGACAGGAAAAAACATTTTTTTTTAAATTATATTATCCGTCGAATTAGAAGTAGCTTTGTTTTTTTCTGTCAGACTGCAAATGGTAAGCTATTCATCAAAGATCAAATTATATGTTTTCTGATCAGTTTGTTCTGAAGAGGAAATGGAGACATTTTTTGAAAAACATTTCTGTTTCTCCCAAAGTTATTGATCGCTGTCTGGGCACCTGTGACCTACTTCCCCCTCGTGGACTTACCACCCCCCCACCTCGGCCTTACCCGTGACTCAGGTACTGGTAATTCATCACTCTTGTCACTAGATGGCTCTGTGCAATCCATTTCTGTGGGCGCGGTTCGGTTTCCCAAGTCGAGGTGGGTTTTAGATCGACGTGGCCGATCTTGGCTTTCTGGATTATTGATCACAGTTCTTGAAACTTTCCTGTGTAGAGTAATGTCGCAATGTCCCGCTGCATCACGTGACCAACTGTCTGCAATCTCTTCTCGTGAATAGCAATGCCCGGCGACGTTCCGGCCATCGAAGGGCGGGGGTGTAGAGGGGGGATATTTTCAAACCATGCACGTAGTGCAAATGAAGTGGACGAAGACTAAGGATTATAAGTATCTAGGATCATATCAAAAAGCATGCAACAGTTCAGATTAGGACAATTCTTTCATTAATATTTGCTATGTTAGCTAAGACTTCGTAGAGAAATGTAGGTAATTTAAAGGGATAATTAATTTGATTTGTAGTTGATGTAGAAGGTATGAAAAGCAAGTTGCTTTCGGAAAAAAATGCGTCATCAGAAATTGGACTCCACGTTTCATAAAATACTTCGTTTCATTCCAATTTGCAACTGATCACATTTATAGTATTCTTCCCTTCAACATGTGCGGTGACACATCCATGCTATATAAATGGGAAGTTGTGGAAAATGGCACAGAAAATAAATTAATGATATTAGAATTTACCTAAATAACGATTTTCGATAATTATTTGTTTAATATTTAGAGTTATGGAAGCTGAAACATTTAATAGCAGTGCTCATCATCATAAGAATTTACTCAAAAGTTAATTGACACAATTGAGTCCCTTAGAAAAGACGAAAGTAGGAATTTTCATTTTCGTTCTTCAACTTTCCATTTTCCAGTTTCAATAATACTTTAATATTAAATGAATGTTGTTGAAAATTGAGAGTTCGGCGACATCTTCAATTTATTTCCATTGACTCAACCCACGCAATCATCGATATGTTGGCTCTGACATGGTGAAACGAAATTACTACCCAAGTTAACGCCAGGTTGGTTCTAACAATCGCAGTCACACGCTGTCCCATAGACAGATGAAATATAGAAACCCTATTTGCATGTTCGTGGTACCGTTGTTTAAAGATGCACACATATTCTTTTTCTGTAGTGCAAAATTTACGTAGATACCAAAGGGGGAGTTTTTTGGCTCAGTCGGTTGTTCGTCAGGCTCATAATCTGCAGTACCTCTTTAATATTGGTATGTATAAATAAATGCAACATTATTCAAAAACCTTTAGTGAAACTTATTTTTATTTCGTAAACGACTAGAAATAATTTGAAAAATAATACTAATTTAAATAGAGTATAAGACATCTTTACAGAAAATTGATTGACTAGAGATTGATAAGATGTGTCGAGACAAAAATTTTGAGTGGAGGTTTCGTTGAAAATATCAGTAATTGTGATTTATAAAATATTAAAATATTGTCAGAGAAAATATTTTTATCTGTGCAATGACAGTTATTAGAGACCGAAACATGATAAAAAATTGAAGTATAAGATCTCATCCATGATTTGTATGTATACAGTAAGTAGCGTTAAGAAGCATTACCTATCTGAAAACGTCTCAAATTAATTTGTCTTTTTTTTTTCGGTGAGAAATACGTTGCACACTGCCCTATCATAATATTAGAGAATTTCCACATTATGCCAATGGGAATATGATTTCGAAGCTTCTAAATATGCATTTTAGGAAACAATGTGACTGAAGATAAATAACTTGGATTATGATCTTAAATTTAAATATCGATTTTCAGCGATAAGCGTTTAGTATTTAAAGAGTTATGCGAGCTGGAATATTTCACAACAGTAATGCGTCATAAGCATTTACCTCAGAAATTAAAACCTTTATTAATAAATATTGGCTTTAAGCCATTTAATAAAATAAATATATATTTTAGAAGTTTGCATAATGATTATTTCAATATTAAACAAACATGAATGATTTTTATAAAACAAGATAGTTTGCTTTGAAATTTACAGCTTTCATACTTTAAATCCTGAAAGAGTATTATTTAAAAATCAAGATTTGAATAGATTTGATTTTGATCTTTATCTTCAGTCACAGTTTTCCATTAAATGTCGATGTTTTGGAAGTTATAGAGCTTCGAAGTTGGAGAATTTTTATGATATGTCCCATGTGAATCTAATATTTTGATAAGGCAATGTTTATGTATTTATATAATTTAATACGTTATGGTGAACTAACGATATTGAATTCAGAATTGACATGCAAAATCTATCTTTATATGGCTTCATCAACCTCCTAGTTTTAGACATTGAAATATACACACACATATATATATACAGTATACTGTATATATGTATATATACGGTTTTTATTTTAGTGCCTGAGTTTGGGAAGTTGTTAAAATTGCATTAAGGTTAAAAGTAAGATCAATTATCTAATGACTTGAGTTCGTAATAATTAGGATTTGTGTGCCAAGAGTTGGAAATCTGTTGTGAACGTTTTGCATCTGCCAACTCAGGTCTATTGGCCCATGAAGGTGAAGTTGTACGACTTTCGTCTACAGCTGGTGCAAACGCCGCAATCTTCTACTACATTGTGTGAATGATTACTCGATAACAGTCAATGTTTAGTGTTTGGTTGCTTAGAGACTAAAAGGCTTCTTGGCACTTATCCCTTCTTCGTCGTTTGCTTTTTTAATATCGGCTGTCAGGCATCTGCGTCCGATATGCATATCTGCAGCTCTCCAGCTTCGTCCGAAGGGCAAGCAAGAAGCGAGAAACATCGACGAGGATCGATGACTCGGGAGGAGCAACTCAAGATCATCACTTGCACCTGGATGTCCTCTGCGTGGGAGGGCCTGTCGGTTGGGGAACAGCAAGAGGACGTATGACCTTGCATAAGTCCTCCGTTTGATCTCTACGAAAGCTCCAAAGAACTTTCTCTAATGACTTGGAATATTTCGTATAGGGAAGATAGGGACTTTTTTTTTCTTCTACTGATATATATATATATGTACATTTAGGAGGTACAGTTTTTTTATTATATTTGCTTTTGTTTTTATATTTAACTCTAATAATTTACTTTCATTTTCTTTTGTGATAAAATTTTTAAATGAAACTGAAGTATAGTGTATACGAGTATATATATTTCCAATTTCTATTACGTTGTTTCTTCATTTAAATAACTTCCTTTTCTCACGGTGGGTATTTGACGAACAGAAGACGATGCCATTGCTCAGAATAGGTTTGGGGAAGGATATTTCATTTGGAGGAGAACTTCCCTCATTATTATCATCATTGTCCTCATCGTCATATAGCGTGACTATTCTAAGCACGAAACCATGGCCTAATGCCCCATTGGATAAACGTGACTATTCTAAGCACGAAACCATGGCCTAATGCCCCATTGGATAAACGTGACTATTCTAAGCACGAAACCATGGCCTAATGCCCCATTGGATAAACCCGCAGTCCCTCCTACCCCAACTGCTACCATTGAATACTTTCTACTGATCTCGTTATTAAGAAATATTTTCCATTGAAAATTATATTGTTCTTCATTTCGTGCAATAATGTTTTATCATTTTGTATGTTGTCTACCCATGCATTATTAAGCATAAGAAGAAGCAAACCATATTTTTCAGGGATAGCAGGGCGGAAAACCTCTTGCATAGTTATGATTGGAACCTGGATACCTGAAATTGTGAGATTACCACGTTGCTGACTGTGTCAAACGCACTCTAATCTGTATCTCTGTCGTTATGTAGGGTGCTTCAAAAGTAGGGTTTACAACTTTGAGAGTGCGTATACATTTATTAATAAATGGTTGTTACGAATCAAATGCATAGAAATGTAGCCAAACACATCAAGTTTCGTAATATGTATCAGAATTTTCGAAATCGGCTAGTAGGCCGAGCGGGTCCGATATCACGGCAATCTCGAGACCTGATTTAATTCCACTAGACCTTTTCTTGTGACGCCTTTTTAAATATAAAGTGTACTTTTCACCTTTATCTGTAAATATTAATGATCTACGGGCAAGAATTACAAGCACAGTTGAAGAAGTCTCGTGCCTGGGGAGAAATCCATTGTAGGTGGGATCAGACCCGGATCTAGAAAATAATCGGGGGGGGGGGGGCAAGAAACACAATCTAAAGGGAAAAACGTAAAAGGGGGTTGGGGCAAGAGACTGGATTTCTAATGGTCCTTAAATATTTCTTGAAAAATGCATGGAATATAAGTAAGTTTAAAATGTTTTATCAATATTACACTTACTGGCATTCTGAGAGGTTGGAGGGGGTTATTGCCCCTGTCCCTTCCCTAGATCCGGCCTTGGGTAGAATACTTGTCTTCTTACTTTTGAAAGTCACATCGAACTCTCACTCGGATTCCTCTCATAAAACGTGATGGGTTTGGCTACATTTCTATGTATTTGATTTTTATCGACCATTCATTAATAAATGTATACATCCTGTCGAAAAGGTAAACTTACTTTAGAAACACAATGCATTTGATTGATCTAGAAATGTTGATTTTTATGTATTTTTTTAGTCAATAATTTCTATATTATCGAAATGTATGCCATTTTTAGATATTCTTTGAATGAAAATGGAAAATTAGAGGTAATTATATTGTAATTATTTTTTCTTATTAGGACGAAACAAATTGATATTTTATGCCCCTAGAATGATAAATTATCTCTGCGTAGTGCGATCGTGCGTTCCTTAATACCATTGACTCATCAGAGTATTCAAATTATATGGTCTCTAAGAACGCAAATGATCCGGAATTTCATTTGATCATTTGTGCAATTTTGAAATGCCTTCAGGCATCAGAAGTGCTGCACAAAGTAATATTAGTTCTGTGCCATTTCACTGAAAGCATTTTAGATCGATCCTACTTTTCTTCCAACAAATATAGTAAAAGTTACTATGAAGTGTATGGAGCTTTTATGAAAGCATTTTGCAAAAATTTGCGATATACTTTCGTATATTTTTATTCTATCAAGAGTTATATCAACCAGTAACTTACCCAGAATTTGGTGTGGGAGAGGTTTCGACTTACCAGGAGACGATAAGCTGCACGGAAGTGCGCGTATCATTTGAAATTGACGCATGCCCCAAAATTAAAATTTTGCGATTTTTTTTCTATAAAAATATAAGTTGTAAAATCTTGACGGAGGTGGTCTGAACTCCCAAAAACCCCAACATAAATACACATCTTATTTCAACCTTAATTTTTTGCCAAATATTTATTTCGCCAATGATTTTTTTTCTTCTTGTTGCTATTGAGCTATTTCACATAAAATGTGAACGATTTCTTCTCGTTTCAGTCAGTATCGTCACGTACGTTTAAATCGTATAAATTGTACTCTCGATAGAGCACTTGATATCTAACAACTGTTGACTTTAGCAAGAGGTTGTGCGTTTTTCTTTCCTTCCCCTGGGTGCGAGATTTGTTCCTGCAAGTTCATCTCGTGGGAATCAAACTACGAGGTGATTTTTTAAAAGTCCCCCCCCCCCTCCGTTTCCTTGTGTGCGGTGTTCTTCGGTCCCAGCTTTGACAGTGCACGTTATCCTCAAAGGGAGGAGCTCATTTGCATAGGAAGAGCAGCGCTAACGCCGGAAGATGCATCTCCCTTTCGGGGTCTTCCACCAGCAAAGAAAATAAATTAATGCAAGCGCTAAAACATAAAGTGAAAAACAGAAGTTAATTAAACCTAAGTAAAAAAGAAATGAAAGTAAAATACATGCATATAAATAAGATATTTCACACTTGATGACTTGCACTTCCATTTACTTTTATCCATAGCTTCTACACAAACTTCTTTGCATTCTTAAAAAGATTTAACACATGATTTCCTCCCCTTCATACTCGTAATTTGTCACTTCCTGGCTATTCCTTCGCCTACAGCCTCTGTCCTCCTACGACTTTGCGAGGGTCGGCCGTCAAGCTTCGCCTAATGGAGGCGTAATATTACGTAGTAGCTCATCGAAGGGTTAAAAGAAATGATAATTGGTAAACGAAAGAAAAACACGTGATTTGGAAAATTTTGCTTCCTGTATCGTATGATTTGCATCGCACTTCCATTAGTTTCACGCCGTTCAGTTCCCTTTCATTTTTCTCTAAGGTCGTTCTTTTGCTTTCATAAGGATAAAGAATTCATTTCACTTTTCTCTCTTCGCATCCTCACTTTCTCATCAGCTTCACTGTTTTCATCTCCATCTCCTCTCGTCGTCTTTCTGCTCTTCCGTTGCCATATTCCCATCTTCTGCTAATCTTCACAGGCTCTTCATCTTCTACCGGTTTTTCTCCCTCGCGCCAGGCTTCGTGTTCTCGCCGCGGCCATTATCTGAAGCTGTGGAAACAGCAAAAGTGCGCGGGAAAGATGCGGAACGAGCGGCATCCCTTCGCGTTCGCACACAACGCGCCAGAACCTTTTGTGACGTCACAACAGCGCGCGTGCCGATAAACAAACCGTTGCTAAGGTGTCGCTAAGGCCGCCGTCATGGCAACAGGATCTTCAACAGTCGACCTGTTGGCGACCGAAGCGGTAATTAACGAAGTGGCCGCAAACTCCTTCGCATTTGCATAAATAACTGCTTTCGTCCGACACTGTCATCAGCAGGAGAATGCACGTGAGTTGGAGGCGGATCCATTTTGACGGCATCAGCACCCTCGTGAAAAGGGAACTTTTCACACCACAACAACGATCGGACTTGTTAACTAGGTTACTTTAAATTGGTTAGCCCACACACACACACAGCTAACAGGCATGCAGATTAATATTTTTGCAATTCATTTATAGGATAGTTATGGCTCATATGTAAACTTTGCATGTTAACCCCATGTGTTTGCAATTTGATAAAATATTTCTTCAAAATATATTTGGTTCATTTTTATCACACATCATTTATTTCTCATATGATTGTCATTTCACTAATATTGGATTTTTTCCACTATCTTGAATTTCACCTTATGACGAGTATCATGAAACAGGTAGGCATCATGAAACATAGTTGCATCCTCTCCCCATCATTTTATTACGCAGTCCTCTCCCCATCATTTTAATATCCATCGTCTTGTAATCACCTTGCCGAGAACGAAGTCAGATCTTCAGTTAACATTTGCACAAATCAAGCGGACTCCGAATGCAATTGAGCATATATTTCAGAGAAGCAGCGAAAAAAAATGTTTACGATAGATTGGCAATGACTGTTATGGCAGGCGATACCGTATTTATCAAGGCAGTCGTGCAAGGGCCAAATGATCAAGGTGTAAGTACTTTAAGCGAATGCGGATGCTTCGTCGTAGCCCGTGGCAGGGATCAATAGGGGTAGGTTGCCACACGTTAGTTGTGCAGCTCTTACCTGCTGTGGCGAGAACGAATATGATAGATTTATGTTGGTTTCAAAATGCCTAATGCCCTTCCAATAAAGAGTTCAACATCCGGAGTGTTAGGCTATTTTTCTCTGCCTTGCAGTTACGCCAGTTGCTATCCAGAGCAAATGGTTATTTAGTAATGAAGTCGGAGTGTTTAGCAAGAACAATCTTTCACACCAAGGTTGGTCCTCAAGATCGACTGGGAGCTAAAAGAGTCTAAGGGGTTCAAAGCAATAAGCCGCTTACACTTGATTCCAGTGAGGTGGTTGTTCACTGTGGGCACCAATTACAGTGTCAGCCCGGATGTTACGAAGCAGTTACGCTTGGTTTCAAATAAGCTTTACAATTACCTGCAACAGCTTCCAAACAGATACATCATTATCGTTTAGGCAATGAATTATGAAAAATGTGTTGGAACTGTGTGTACCTTCAAGTAGTTCTGTCTCATTTGACGTCCTTTTTTGTTTTTTTTTACTGTAATGAAGCAAGTGAATGGATGCTAAAAATGACAATAGAAATTTATTCAGAAAATTTTCACTGTACTTTTTAAACTTAAATTCCATATTCAAAGAAAAAGTGTATATGTGCTAAAACAAATTTTTTTGAATTTTTAGTTCATTATCCCTTTTAGTTCCCCTATGATCTTAAGGCAACACTAACTGATAAACTATTTTTAATCAATATAAATCAGTTAAATTAATTTTTCGAATATTGCTTTTCCATATGAGAATGTTCTCATATGGAAAGCAGTATTCGAAAAATAATTACTTATAATACATTTACTTAAAATTTAATTACCTATAATACATATACATTACTTATAATACATTTAGAGGTAATATATTTTTTTCATTTTCCTGTACGTTTTTTGTTTTTATTAGTTTTAATTTGGTGTTCGTAAACCATATTTATTTGAGTCCAAATAGCATCATCTTCCAAACATTATTAGCTGAACTTAGTGCATTCTCAAATCGTCGCAATATTAAGCTATTATTATACTCAAAGTCCGAACTAACCCAACTTGAGAACTTTTACGATTTTATGCTCTTTTTAAGTGAAAAAAATAGATGAACATGCAAGTCCATAAATAGACGAATTTCCATACATACTGTGTACTGTTTCAAAAAAAAAAGGATATATTCATAAATCTGAACTAATATGTCCTCTGCCTTCTCATTATTAATTCATTGTCGAGGACGAATATATGTATTTTTTATAAAACACTCTCAAAAAGACAAGGCTTATTAAATTTAATAATATTTCGGTTTTTATTATTGTATAATTTAAGATAAACTTCATTATTGAATATTATTACAGAGCAGTTAAAATAATTGAATTTTCCATTAATAACCTTTGGTCATTTTCTTCGATAGTTTTTGCAAGCGCCCTTGACTGTTCTTCATTTTTGCAGAATTTACAGCTGTTGCTTTCCTCTATCATGGTCAACATCTACGTAACCTACTATCTTCATCAGTATTAGAAGCAGTTTCTGTTTTTCTTTTCAGTATAGAGAGGGAGATGGCTCAGTCGGTAGCAGGCCAGGTTCGTAATCTGCAGTTCACAGGTTCGAGTCCCTCCTCGGTCAGCATTGAGATTTATCTCCGCAAAACTCCTTGCCCTGCCGTCGGCCAATAGGGGACACCGATGACTTGGAAAGACCTCCGTCCGTCGTATGGGACTTTAAGCAGTGGCTCTGTGTACGGAAGAGCCATATCCTGTGCACGTTAAAGAACACGCTGGATGGCCTTGACGGGAGTATACCATCTGTCTACCAATAGCTATTACAGTGGGTCCCCTCTTCCAACCTTCGCTGAACCCTCGGGGTTCTTATGGCCAGGACATTTAGCTCATTGTGTGCAAATAAGGGCCACTCAGAGGTGAAACAACCTAACTATTCTCTGTAGACACTCACCACCACAGACTGCCTAGATACCAACACTAGTTTAGATTTTGAGTACTCCGTGGCAGATGAACTGGAATCTGATGGTCAAATCAATCGATCAATTTTTTTAGGTCTGACAGGAGCCTGCCAGTTTATATGCCATTTGAATGAATTTATATTATTATTTATGATGAATTTATATGCCTGCCAGTTTATATGCCGTAGAAGGATCTGAGAGGATGACAGGGCCTCAGCAGAAAAACGACACATACATCCATGCCTTACCCGGGGCTTGAACCCAGGTCCCTTAGGTCAGTAGCCAAGCGCGCTAACCACTCGGCATATAGCAGACTTATTTTTCTCGAAGTTCTGTCAGAAATGTGTTAAAATAACTGCTTAAAATAATTCCATTCTTCATCAACCATAGTTGTAGGTAAAACTTTGCTTGTTATAATGATTACGTAATCTACCCTGCTAAGATAGGACTACTTCGGTTTGCTCACTAACTGAAAATAATATTTTTGAATAAAAATATTACTGGCGATAAATTAAAGATCAAAATTAAATCTTTTTTTTTATATTTTGACTTTAAAGTATTCGTTCAATATTTAAAGATTGCATTATATTCAGAGCAATTTAGTAAGATATGCGTTATAGTTTGTGGTAAATTGAAATATGAACCAAAGCAAGGCCAAGGATTATAGGTAGATAAGTATAACAATATTTATCTATAATCAGACAAAACAAAGAATTTCTACTCCAGCTGCAAAACGGGAAACCTTAGTTAAAAGTCAGAAACTATATTATTATTTGGGCTTTAATTAGCTTTAGAAATAAACTGAATGAACAAATTATTATATACACATACACAATAACCTGTTGCCCACCTTCTGCTCTCACAACAGCAGCCACACATCTTGGTAAGGACTCAATGAAATGTTGAATACTCGGAGGTGGTATTGCCGCCTTTGAGCGAGGATTGCCTCTCGTAGAGCATCCACAGTTGCCGATGGAGGTTGGCGGGCTCGAACAGATCTTTCCAATTCGTCCCACAAATTCTCAATGGGGTTGAGGTCCGGCGATCGAGGGGCCATTCCAGTGTGGTAAACTCACTTGAATGCTCCTGCAATCACTTGGGAAGTATTTTGTGTGTGTTGTCCTGTAGAAAGTGGCGTCATGGTGCGGAAAGATAATCGTTACGAAACTGCTGTAGATGGTCGGCGAGGATGTTCATATACCTTGTGCCGGGGATAAAGATCTCGACGGGTACGAGGGGCCCGAAGGAAGCCCATGTAAACGCCCTCCAAACTGTTACACCGCCTCCACCTGCCTGTATTACCCGAACTTGGCAAACTATGTACATCGCTTCGTGTTATTTATGCCACACATGCACCCTCCCATCGGCATTGTCATGTCCCTCGAATTTTATATTTATTTATTTATTGTATATTTTTGTTCTATTATATTGTTGTATATATTTTTATGTGTTCTTAGAAATGTTTGTGCTGGGATGACTCACTGTTGTTGTTTTCGGGTCTGAAGCTTGCTGCTTGGGGAAAGAATCAATGTCAGAAGTTGTTTGTGCCGTATATGACTAACTAGCCTGCAGCGTGAAGTCTGCGCATGAGGCTAGGGAAGGAGTTGGAAGTATGAGTCTGTGCGTTAGCTGTCAAGCGAAGAGGTCGCGTTGACACGCGTCAAAAGGACGCCGTCTTTCTCAAATTAACCCTAGAGGTCAGGGTGCGATTCCAAGAGGGAATCCAGATTCTTGGAGAATCTTGTCTTTTATTCTTATGGTTCAGGAGGAGCCACAGTGTAGGCAAAGGAAAATCCTTTCGCCGAGTTTTTGAGGTCTGTAAATTGAGAAATTGCAGAGTGTGCAATTCTCCACCTCATTATTAATATTTGCAGTAGCAAAGCAGCAAAGGTCACGGAGTTGAGCGGTGAATTTGATAGTAGTTTTCTGGATTCAGAAAGAACCACAGTGTGAAGCAGCAAAGGCCCACGGAGTAGAGTTCATTCCCAGCACGTAGCTGTATATAGTGTGAATAAAAATTGTGTCGTGCAGTAATTGACTCTCGTGCAGTAATTGATGGACCATTGTTATTCTTCATTCAACGCAGCACAGTTGAGGCATACAGTGGCACAGGCGTAAAAACCCGCAAATCTGTGAATTCACCGAAGTGAATTAAGAAGCAATTACGTCGTCCCTCTCTCCTGTGTGGACTGGGTTATCACATCTGGCACAGTCGGACAGGATCCGAACAACTGGCCACTACATCTGACATAATCCTACAGGATCCGAACACAGGGGTCATCACAGGTATGATAGAGTTGAAACCTGATTCGTCAGACCAGATGACGTCTTTCCAGTCCTCCGCACTCCAATTGCGATAGGCCTTTGCAAACTGAAACCTAATCTTTCGGTGCCTTGCAGTCAACAAGGAGACACGATGTGGACGTCGACTGCCATGGCCTATTCCCGTGGTACGACAGATAGCCTTTGTGCATAAGCTTGTGAATGTGCCCTCATTCAGTTCCGACATTATCTGCTCCATGGTAGCCGTGCGATTCCTTTTAACACTGTGGAACAGTCTGCTCAAACCTCGAGAATTATTTGCACGTTTACGTCCACATTTCTCCCCCTGGTTGGAAGGTTTGTCGTATTTCACGTAGTCTTGGTATACACGTGTGACGATCAGACCTGTAAATCCCAACAGTTAAGCAGTTGCATTGATTGAATAACTGGCTTTACTTGCACCTACTATCTGGCCACGGTCAAACATATGTCGCTTCCTTTACCCATGATTACTTTTCCGCGATTGGTTTCCAATGCGTAGAGACCTGCTCTATTTATAGGCATTGTCAGTTTCAACGTCCCACATGACTGGACGTAACACTTCTGCTTTGCATATTGTTATCGGGGTGTATATAATAATTTGTCCATTCAGTGTATAATTCTTATGAATCACCACGCCAATGCTTAATGACCTAGCTTCCATATGTCTTTAAATATACAGGGTGAATCTGAAAAAGTGGGCAAAACTTTACCGGGTGGTAGAACGCAGCTATACGAGCAATATTTGTCATAGAATGTATGGTCGGAACGCAAGCGGTGAGAAGTTAAAAGGTAGTTTTCCACTGTCACATTTAAAGAATGAACACAAGAAGGAGAGGAGATACTTCAGAAAACATTTTATTAACAGGAATGTAATTGAGGTACATGCTCAAAGAAATTGTTCGAAAGAGCTGCCGCCAGCTGTAATGCAGGCTTCACACCTGCGGGATAGGGACCGACGCACATTTGCGAAGACACCAGGCATTTCCCGAATATCGCCGGCAACAACGGCGATCCTGGCGACTAGATCCATATCGGTTTCAATGGGGCACTCGTAGATTAGGCTTTTCATATGGCCCCACAGGAAAATTTTTCGTGGTTAGTATAACCAGCCATCCTCTCGGCAATCCACGGTAGAAATGCCGTTGGGTGCGAGGACCGACCCTTTTATATCATTTCCAACGCCACCTAGCGGCTCGCCGTTTGCGTTCCGACCATACATTCTATGACGAATATTGCTCGTATAGCTGCGTTCTACCACCCCGTAAAGTTTTGCCCACTTTTTCAGATTCACCCTGTATAATGAATGCGATTGAAAATTGAACTTTAAAAATATTTAATTTAGATCTTTTACTTATTACCAGTGACAGTATTTTGATAAAACTATTATTTTCATATTGCGAGCTTCTGATGCGGATTTCCCTTGTCATAACATGTGCATTTTCCTCTGAATCATTTGGACAGTATATATTTAATATTTAAGCCAATTATTTTTCAATAAAATGTTAATGGTATATAGCTGCTACGAGTCTTTATATTTCTTTAAAGCCTTGGAAAGATTCGCCGAATCGCTTTTAAGATATCGAACGGTATGTAATCACGAAGACGAAAAAAAAACTGAAATTTCGTATAGGAGATATCAGCCGCCGATTAACATTTTTCAATGAACTTTGAAGGCTGCGATCACCCCTAAACTCGTCATGTATTTGTGAAGTTTCGAAAATATTCATGAAATCCCTTTTGAAACAATTTAGAAATTGAAATTAGTCATGTATTAATATTCATTCAGTATTTAATATTTCATCTTGCAACGGAATGGAATATGAAAAATGCATGCTCTTAATTTAGGTTTCATATAGTATGTGTTAGTCTGGAAGATATTCCTTGAATCACATGTGAAATAATTGATGAAGGAAAAGAATTTCGAGGCACAAAAAACGACATATTCTAGGTTCTTTTATAAATTAAAATATTAAATGTGTTACAACGATCTTTGCATATGTTTGTTTTGTGAATGAGACAATGAAAATGCGAATAGATATTGCAGACGTTTCTACTTCTCGTGTTCCCAGGGATCCCAAATTTTGTAAAAACCTCTCAACGTTTCCTTCCAGCAGACTGGACTCCTTAATTCTAACAAAATGTGTAGGCGATACAGCAAAGTAATATCGTCAAAATATAGAGCAATTACAAAGACGTTGGGGCGGGGGTGGCTCAGTCGGTAGCGCGCCAGGCTCGTAATCTGTAGTTCCCAGGTTCGAGTCCCAGCTGGGTCAGCGTTGAGATTTATCTTCGCAAAATTTCCCCGCCCTGCCCACGGTCAGTAGGGAACACCGATGGGCTTGGAAAGGACGCCGTCCGTCGGATGGGACGTTAAGCCGTGACCCCGTGTGCGGGAGAGCCATACCCTGTGCACGTTAAAGAACACGCTGGATGGCCTTGACGGGAGGCTACTATCTGTCTCCCAACAGCTGTTCCAGTGGGTCTCCTCCCCCAACCTTCTCTGAGCCTTCGGGGTCCATTGTGACCTGGCTATTTAGCCCATGGTGTGCAAAAAAGTGCCGCTCAGAGGTACACGAAACGAAAACAAATAGTATGCCAATGAAGATAAATCAATCAAGATTTCAGATACTCAACAAGAGAGCCGGAGGTAATGCGGTAACTCTTTTTATAATATGACTTTAAAAGTTTGCGTTCAATATTTAAAGAGTTGCGGGCGCTGAAACATGAAACAAAGAAAGTGAGTCAATGTGTTTTCTCTTCCTCACACACTCTGTAGAGCATATCAAGAGTTAGGTGGATGAAGAAATAGTAAATCTGTCCTTCAGTTCATTGATGAGTTGTGGAATGGCCGGTGATAAATTTTCGAAAATAGAGATTGTGTTTTCTCTGTACTTGTCTAATCCTCAATATTTTTATTTCCTGCATCAGTGCTTCCCGTGGACACAGTAGCAACTGCAGAGCAAGGAAAAAAGAAAACTTCATACATATTTCATTATCGCCATACCATTTGTTTTCTTTTCGGGTCACAAATAAAGGAATTACGTATTTTTGAAGTTGTAAAACGACTTTGTAATTGCCCTTCAGCTGTTTGATAAAACTTGCTAATTTTTTTCTTCCCCAACAGTACCTTGATGTTGCGCAACCCCGTTTACACTTTTATTGTAATCTTATCAACCTTCATTGGCCTATTGTTCCAATAGTCAGATTTAATTGATCTGTGAATTTGACGCTTTTTTTATAATTACTAAAGGGATGAGGCTTGCAACGGTTCAAGAGCTTTTAACTGCTCAATTCCGCATGTGAACGCGAATTGTGAGAAATGTCGTACAGAGTCAGGGCCTTCGCTTTTTCTTTATCAATTAGGATATCTGATGTCGATTTCAACTTTAGTGACAGTTTCTTTGATTAGTTGGATTTAATGTTCACGCACCTCAGTACTGATCAATGTGTTTCTTTTTTGTACTGCAGATTAAAAATGGAATTCTCAGATGACATATTTGACAGTCGCACGTAAACGTTCCAACAACAGTAATCGAGGGAGAGATAAGACCTTGAGGTTTTTCAGTCGTAGAGAAGGGAGGAAGGGTCGGTGGCTGCGGCGAATACTTTCAGTTCGTGACGTACAGTTTCAGGCGCACAAGGTAAGTGTTGCATTATTAAGTACAAAAAAAAAAGAAAAAAAGCTGGAGATGGATTTAAGTACCTCGCAGGAAGGAATTCTAAGAAGTGTGAGAAGGGGTGGAGAGGACAGGATAATTTAAGTCACGCTCTCCAACACTCAACGTGTTATAAAGTCTGAGAGATCGGATGGTTAGATATTAACCCAACAACAGTTTGGTACCTCTTAAGCCTTAATCGGTAGGTGAAGAACCTCATGATTTCTATGAGGTTTTGTTCTTTAAAACTAAAGTAACAAAAACTGTCAAATCTCACCACTCAAAGAGATGTTTCTTGCAAAAGCCAGATTTATCATCTTTGGAATCTAACATTCGCACCTAAAAGTCTGACTGAAACATTAGCTATTTTTAAGTATCAGTTTCTGCTAAGTCAATATTTCTGCAGTAAAATCAAAGCATAGAATTTGCAAAAGTGTATCATAAATATTTCACACTTGATCATTAATTACTGGATGATAAAGAGCTTCTGTTGATTATCTAGTAGGATAGTGAAAGAGTGACTCAATGACACTACATTATTTATTCTATTCCACCTAAGTTTATAGTGACAAGAAACCGTGATAAAATGCAAACAATTCTTGGTAACCCCTTCCCCCCCTACTAACTATTTTAACTATTAAGTAATAATTATTAAATATGAAATTTCGTTCCAGCTACTTCTTAATTTCTCCTACTGTAGTATAAATATTAATCTAAATCAGGCGTGTCCAACCTTTTGACTTCCCTGGGCCACATTGAGTGAAGATAAATTGTTTTGGGCCGCATATAAAATATATATTATAGTTAATGCATATGAATAATAAAACTTCATTTATTTTCTTATGTTTTTTTATCATAAAATTAAAAAAAAGCAACATAAAATTAGTGGGATATCAAAAATTCGCTGAAAATCACATAATCATGTTGAAAGCTTATGTGGTAAACACGTAAACTTTACGATTTTTTGGGCCGCATTATTAGCTCTCCAGGTCCGCGGGTTGGACACGCCTGATCTAAACAATAATTCTTGTTTATTTAATGGGATTTTGTGTAATTCATGCTTGCAAAAAAAAAAACTGAAAGTACAAATGCTGCTTAATAATATATCGCAATTTCATTCTGATTATATTATTTAAGAGTAAAGCGTTATTTATGCAATTTGAAAATATGGTACATCGTGGAATTAATAATGATAGTGTGGTTGGCAAACGTTGTTTTTCCAGCAGTGCGAACTGTGATAAATTTTAATGCCATTGCGTCATTCATTTACACTTTCTGTATGACATAAAATGCACGTTTCTACTTCTTCGAAGTATTATGAATATATTATTATTTAATGATGGTGTGGTCTCTATATATTAATATATTATATGTATACACTAACCTTCAACATGTCTCGGGGCTTCGATGTTATCGAATGGAAAACCGCATTAAAAATCCCTAACCTTGCAAATAAATGTTGTTTTTTTTGTGGAAAAATGTCCTTGGAGATAAACTGAAAACATCAATGAAATTTATCTAAATTTTATTTTTAAAAAATATTTGTTTAATATGAAAGAAATATTGAGTGGAAAGTTTAATAGCGGATCTTTCTGTTTAAAACGTAGCAGGAAATCTGCTAACACTTAACTAAAAATGTAATCACACCTGCTGCTACATTTTCTTAAAATCAAAATTAGCGAAAACGGAAAAAATTATCTTTATGAACTTCTGAAATTGCATATATTTAGTGAAGGATTTATTATAACATTATAAAGTTTATTTTAACAGTAACAGTAACAATTATAAAGTTTATTTCGTGGTAAATTGTTATGGTTAGCAACGGTGCTGATAAAAGTTTAGCTTCCACAATATCTTCAAATATTAAGCAAATATTTTTCAAGTTCGAGATTTGGATAAATTTTATTGAGATCTAATTTATTTCCAGTGATATATTACTTTGAAAAAGATTATTTTCAGTTAGGAAGCTTTTAATGTGGTTTTCCATTCACATAATGTGGAAGAGTCCTAGTACATGTTGTAAGGTAGTGCATTTAATGTACAGTGTTTGTACATAATATACATTGACATACCAAAATAATCGAGAATTTCTCTTTTACGCCAATGGAAATATTATGTTGAACCTCTAAAACTTCTAAAATATGCATTTAATGGAAGAATGTGATTAAAGGTAAAAATCATAATCAGATTTAAATATAGATTTTCAACAATATTCGTTAAGTATTTAAAGAGTTATGAAAGCTGGGAAATGTTATTCGTCTTAACCGTCCCGTGGCTGAGTGGTTACCGTGCTTGGCTACTGATCAAAAGGACCTGGGCTCGATCCCCGCTAAAGAAAGTATAGATGTTTCTGTAGTTTTTCGGCTAAGATCCCGCCTTCTTCACTGACCAACTACTATGGAGTATAAAGTGACAGGCTTCGCCCGACATCTGTGGCAAGCAGTTGCTTGAGGGAATATTAATTTCTATTATTCCATCATAAGAATTTACCTTAGAAATTAATTAAAACTGGAATAATAGATATTGTTCCAAACCACTTAATAAAATAAATATACATTTTAGAAGTTTGCGTAATGATTTTTTCCAATATTAGGCAATTCTAAATGATTTTTATTGAACAAGATAATTTATTCTTAATTTTTCCGGATACCATAACTTTTTAAATACTGAACGAATGTTTTTTAAAATCGATATTAAAAAGATTAAGTTATAGTTTTTAATATACCGTGAGTCGCAAATTTTTCATTAAATGTATATTTCAGAAGCTATAGAGCTTCGAAATTATATTTCCCTTGATATAAAATGGAAATCCTCTAATAAATTGGTAGGACAGCGTATATTTGGTGTATCGATGGATGCCGTATGATAATGTACATTGCTTTTTATGCCTAACTACACTTTTAGTGAGTCCAGGGTCTACAGTAAGGGCCAAATTAGCTTCGGTCCCTACTGTACAAGTAAGAATAAATGTCTTTGGAAAAGTAAGAATAAAATACGTAAAATTTAAATGACGTGTGATTTAATTTTTAAGAATGGATCCTGAATTTGCTGCCCTGGGGGAAATTCTGTGGGGGGAAAATCTTCAGCTGTGTTTTCTGTTTGTTTGTGGGTTGACAGCCCCAAGTGAATAGATTCACAAGATATGTTTATCAGCTGGTGGATAATCCTGATCAGAGGTCATCGCAGGCACATGAACTCTTTGCTTCTACTGGCATCATGAAATTCTACATTGGAGGAAGTCTTCCAGTGTAGATGGCTTCAGTTTTTAGTGGTGGGGGAACGGGTCTTTGCCCCATGTCTGCGATTAGGCGGCTGTTTGATATGTTGGCATTCCCTCTCTCAATAAACATAGTTTCTTTAAACATCCCACTAACCATTTTCTTTCCCTAGGTAGTTGGAATGTGAGGTTTTGCACAGAACGTATTCTCTTGATGCCCTCACACAAGACTTCCAACGATATAATTTAGATATCCTCGGCTTGATAAAGGTCAGATTCTTAAAAATAATCTTAAATTTCTCTTTTCAGGGAGGGAAGATAACAAGCATTACCAAGGCGTGGGTCCGCTTCTCAGCAGACACGCTAGTGATGCTCTTCTAGGATATGAGTGCATTAATGAAAGGTTTCCTACAGCAAAATTTCAGACAAGCATTAAAGACTTGAATGTCATCTGCTGTTATGCCCCCACTGAGGATGCCGATGAGGATGAGAAGGATAGGTTTTACGGACAACTTCAGGATATTTTGAATTCTGTCAAAGAAGGAGATATTACCCTTGTTCTAAGTGACTTCAATGCCAAAGTTGGTACTGATTCTGACCTTTGGGAAGGGGTGATAGGTTCTTTTGGTATTGGTAGCTGCAACGGCAATGGACAACATCAACTACAGGTAAGTAAACACAATGGTTTCAGAATAACTAACACTTATTACAAACACCGCGACATACATAAGTACCCATGGGTTTCATCTGATGGGCTGCACTTCTTAAATCCCCAGGGGTAGGTGGAATTACTACGGAAATGCTTAGAGCTGGGAATGTTTCGGTTACCACTTGGATGAATGAAATTTTGAATATCTTTTATGATAAAGACATGGTTTCTAAGGATTTTACCAGAGCTATTGTTATCCTTATTTTCAGAAAAGGTGATCGCAGTTCTTGTGATAACTATAGGGGTATCAGTCTACTCTCTGTTCCAGGTAAAGTTCTTTGCATGATTGTGCTTAATAGAATTAAGAATCTGGTTGACACGCAAATATGTAATGAGCAATGTGGATTCAGAAGTGGTAGGGGATGTGTGGACCAGGTTCTTGAGAAATGTGTAGAGTTTCAGAAACCTTTGGTTGCCAGCTTTGTTTATTTCCAAAAGGCTTTCGACTCTGTTGATCGTCATGATTTGTGGTTATTTGTGAGGTCATATGGTATATCTGACAAGTTAGTTAACATAATGAAAGCTCTCTATAATAACACTGAGTCGTGTGTGAGAGTTGGTAAGGCTTGTAGCAATTGGTTTAGCATTACTTCTGGTGTTCGACAAGGGTGCATTTTGTCTCCTTTTCTCTTTAGTTTGGTTATTGATTATGTTATTCGAAATTCACTTCAAGAGAAAGATTTTGGCTTTAAATGGGCTCGAGATACGAAAATTTCTGATTTAGATTATGCTGACGATTTAGCCCTTTTGGCAAATGATGTTGATGAGATGAACTCTTTCATTAGGGTTGTTGATGAGAGTGATAGCGGAATAGGTTTGGTTATAAACAGAGAGAAACCTAAATTGATGAAAATTGGTAAGATAGGCTGTGATTCAGTTAATCTGAATGGTTGCAGTCTTGAGCAGGTGTCACAGTTTAATTTTCTTGGGAGCTATGTAACAGATGGTGGTGATGTGCAGCATGAGATTAACAGACGAATAGTGGTTGCTGCCGGGACTTTTAAGAATCTAAGGAGAGTGTGGAGAAATAGGCGTATACACCTAAAGACTAAAATTAGACTGTGTAATAGTTTTGTTCTTTCTAGAGTTAGTTATGGTAATGAAACGTGGACGCTGTGTAAACAAGATAACAGGAAACAAGATGCCTTTGATTCTAGATGCTTACGCAGTATCTTGGGCATTAAGTGATTTAACTTTGTAACTAATGATGAGGTTAGACAAAGGAGTCGACAACCTCCTTTAAGCAACATATTGTGCAGAGAGAGACTCCGTTGGTTTGGCCATGTTTTCCGTATGGATAATTATAGATTGGCGAATAAGGTTATGAATAGTGTGCCTAAAGGCCTCAGAAAGAGGGGGAGACCTAGGATGCTGTGGGCAGACAATGTCACACAGTATTTTTTTTTGAATAAATGAATATTTGAATAATTGGAAATATAGGAACCCTAATCATGCGGTAGCGATCCAACTGACTAGTGTTTGTACAATATAGGTGCATGCAACGCAGTCTGTTAACGTTAACTGCTTGTGCCTCGACTCAGTTCCCTCAGTCTCCGGTAGTCGTCATCCAGCGAGCACGTTAGACATGGGAACCGCGCAGTGTCTGCTCAGTAGTACGTTTGCGACTTATATTTTTAACTGTGTAGAGTGAATTTAATAATAATAAACATTATGCTAAAGCCCAGCATCAGTATGAGTAAGAAAAGATCAGTTGAAGAACACCGAAATTTTCAGGAGAAATATTTTTGTATCCTAGCCAAGAATAAAATATTATGTCTGATATATAGGTATTATGTTAGTTTGTAAGGAGTACAATCTTAAAAGGCACTATGACACAAATCACAAAGTAAACCATGACCAATACGCTGCGATATTTCGTGAAAACAAATTGTCAGAATTGAAGTCAATTCTTCAAAAACAAGCATATTTACTAAACCCGTTGAAGACAATGCAGCTGCTGTAAAAACTAGTTATTTGTTATGACATTTAATTGCAAGCAAGTCCAAATATTTAATGAAGGGGAATTTATGAGCGAATGCTTAATTAAAGCAGTGGAAGTGTTGTACCCAGAACGATTAAAAAAATTCAAAGGTGTAAGTTTAAGTCGAAATATTCTGGCTAGCAGAATCGGTGAAATAACCGAGAATTTGAAGAATTAGTTAAGTTCAACAATATAAATATTTGAGGTCTATTCTAATGCAATCGGCGAAAGTACACACATTTGAGATATCTGTCAACTGGCCGTTTCTATTCGCTGATGTGATATGAATTTAAAAGTGAGTGAAGAGTTTTTGGAAATTATTCCCATGCATGATACAACCACTGGAATACTTTTGGTGCACTCATGGATGGAAATTCTTAATAAATAAAGTTACCATTGGAAAAGTTGGTTTGTCTTGCAACTGATGTTGCACCTGCCATGACGGGTATTCTAAGGGAGTTGTTGTTAACTAAAGGAAACATGCAATGAAGGTAGTAATAATTATTTTGAATTTTTTCATTGCATTATTCACCAGCAAGCTTTATGTTCCAAAGTTTCAAATATCGAATAGGTTAAAAAAAAAGTCGCTAAAATTGTAAATTTTTTTCGAGCATGTGAACTTAATCATCACCAATTTGCTTCATTTCTGGAAGACATACGAAGTGAATACACCGATCTACCCTATTATACGGAAGTTCGATTGCTTTCGAGTCACAAAGTCTTAAAATGATTCTTCGAATTGCTGGACGAAATCGTAATTTTCTTAGTATCGTAATTTTCTTAGTAATCGTAATTTTCTTAGTAAATCGTAATTCGCCAATCTCTGTTGCTAAAATCATCTGAATACTCACCAAATTAAGCTGTTAGAAACGGAGTTTGATAAGAAGATTTTCTGATTTCAAAAACTGTGAATTGCAGTTTCGTCTTTTTACTTCGCCTCTGTCCATTGATATTTAAATTGTTGATGGTAACTTACAAATGGAATTAATTGAAATCCAATGTGGCTCTTTGTTGAAGCAAAAATATACGGAAGTTGGAATTCCAGAATTTTACACTTATTCACCTGCGGATCGGTTTCTCAAAGTGTTGTCTTTCGTTAGGCCTATACTGGCTATGTTCAGGAGCAGCACATATTTATGAGAGCAACCATTTTCTTTAATGAAAAATAACAAAACTCCAGAAAGGGCAGGATTAACTGATCAGCATCTATCGTCAATTTTGAAAATACTTCAGCTCAAGACATTCAACCAAATTATGATGATTTGCTTTTTGGTAAAAGGTGCCAAGTGTTCTCAAAAAATAATATAATAATAAAAAAATGTGATTTTGTTGTAAATTTTTATAAATTCTATTTTTGTTGTTTTTTATATAAGTAAATGCTATAAATTACAGTGTGAAATATTTAGCATTTGGAAAATAACATCTTTTTCTCTCCTACTTTATTTATTTAATATTTAAAACATGCGGCCCTTGGCCTACTGCAAAATAGCTTATGTGGCCCGTGGTGTAAAACGAGTTTGACATGCTTGAGTTAGAGCAAAAAAAATAATCTATTTCACAACGTTTTTAAATTTGTTATGTGCTAGTATCTCTTGTGTGATAAAATCGATTTGAATATTAATAACCCAGCAACCCAAACTCGCACCGTGCTCTCATTGAGCAAGTGGATTTCGATAAGCTTGAAAAGACCCCGTCGTCCGTCGGTTTAGGAAGTAAATCTGTTCAGGAGAGCCACACTTTGTCCAGTTAAAGAACACATTGGATGGCCTTGACGGGAGGTTTCTCTCTGTTTCTTAAGAACCGTTTAGTGGGTTCCATTTTCCAACCTTCTCTGAGCCTTTAGGGTTCTAATGATCTGTTCATTTAACCCCTTGTGTCTGCAAAAGTACCACTCAGAGATAAACAACTCAACTGCTTTCAAACTATTTTATGTCGAAATCAGAGAAGCATTAACAACTCGTCTCAAATATAATGGTTGAAGAATGTACCTGATCGACTTTGAATGAAGCATGTTAAGAGTTTGTGCTAATCATGCCGGTTATAGCATCTCCCAAAAGGTCGCCCTCCTGGGCTTTCACGCAGAATCGTTTCAAGGGTTTACCGAGAATGGTCCGAAAAGCAAAAAACTACAGTGACGGCGATCATGTGGACGAAGACATCTTGTGGATCAGAGGAGCCAAAGGAGACTGGTGAGAATCGTGAAAGCGAACAGATGGGCCATAACTAGGCAAATCGCAGCAGAATTAAATCTTGGTGTGAAGAGGGTCATCTCCGAATGTACCATGTAAGCGGATCTTGTCGCGAATGGGCTACAAAAGCTGCCAACCATGTCGAGTACCAATGCTGTCAGCGAAAAACACGAAAGTGCGTCTGTAGTGAGCGCAGGAGCAGTAACACTGGACCTTTGAGGAGTGGAAAAAGGTATCCGGATCGGACTAATCAAGGTTCCTTTTGCAGCACGCTGATGGAAGGATGAGAATTTGGCTCAAGCAATACGAGGCCATGGAGCCATCTTGTCTGGTGTCAACAGTACAAGCATGTAGTGGCGGTGTGGTGATTGTTTTCCTGGTACACATTAAATCCTCTGATACCTATAAAAGGATATCTGAAAGCCACGGCGTATACGGACGGACGACAAACATAAATGTGAGTTTTGTGACATCGTTTTAACTATTAAATATATTTTAATCGAATGTCCTTGTTTTAATATCGAACAACGTTTGCATTTTAGCTTTCATAATTTTATGTCCGAGCCTCTTACACTCGAACACCTTTTACCCGATCATTACTTTTTACCACCGGATTTTGCTTTTTTTTTTAAATATTTGGTTATTTTAATAGAATTTGGTTTTACCTTGTATTTTGTATATTTAACCCAGGTCTTTTACATGTGGGATTGTTATATCTTGTATTTTTCAAGTTATTTTACTTTATACTTATACCTTTGTTCTTTCTTGGTCTACAATTTAACAATGTAGTGTTTTTGTTTTAACTATTGGTTGCGGGTAAATACATCTTTTATCTTTTATATTGCCTTTTGTTTGGCGCATTATGGCCTAGTCGCCCATGCGCCATAAAACCATAAACAACCAAACCAAGCCACGGCGTATTGGAACATCGTTGCTGACCAAGATCATGGCTGCAGTTTATCCCTACTCGGATGGACACGTTCAGCAAGAAAATGCACCTGCTCACACGGTATGTGTCATCCAGTTGGAACATGTCGACGAGTTTTTCATGTTTCATTGGCCTGCACAGTCCCTACCCAGATCGAAACCTTGTCGAGAATCTTTGGGATGAGGTGGTGAGGGCTGTTCGCAGCTATATTCTGCCGCCGTCCTATTTACAACAACTGCGCAACACAATCATTTCCTCATGGTACAACATTCCTACACAACGCATTCAGCACCTTGTAAGCAAGTTCCATGCACCGACGAATTCGGGATTTTCTGAAGGCCAAATGAGGCACAACACGCTGCAAGGTAAGTGTACCTAATAAACTAGCCTCTCGGTATATATCATATTTTATAACTAGCTGACTGTAGTGGCCACTCGTATTAATTTCTTGTAATCTTACTATATACAGTAAAGCGAATGTACACGAAAATTCTTGCAACGCACATTTAATTTTTCAAATGTGTCATGTATTGTTTGCAGAGATACGTTTTAAGCGCAGGTGTTTTTTCACAGGCGCGATATAAGCTCATAAAATTCTCTTTATCGTGATCTACCACGCTTTTTAGCTACAGCCCATAAAAGACCGTTTTCCTTGCATTCATTCCATGGGAAATTTCCCATCTGGCATTTCCGATATTTTTTTTCCTTTTAGCATTCCCCACTGCGCCCAATCTCTTCATTTGCATGTTGTGTTCTCGTGCAGGCGCTTGACAAAAAAGAGGGCAGCAGATGACACGTGAGGCAGACATTAATGAGGGCGGCGGCGGCAAAAAATCGGCCTTCGTGCTCGCCGCTGTCGGAACACAGCAGAGTTTACATAAAGTTTACAAACGATATCGCAGCTGAGATGCAAGTTTTATTGCTTTCGATAATTCTGGTTCTTTCATTTTTTTTATAAACAAAAATCGTCTGAGTATGATCATTGATTTTAAGATTAATGCTTCGTTTTTTCCAACTATATTATTGTTACACAAGTTTTTCTCTAAGACTGTTAGTCCTTTTGGTATTCACTGGGAACTAAATAGCTTCACAATTAATGGTTACAGTGAGAAAAAATGATGCCCAAATGTGAAAAAACTTGTTTGTTTCTATATTGAGACATTGTAAATACACCTGGAAAAAAGTTGGATAAACCTTTTATGAAGAAGAACCTTGCATTATGCACATCATGGTGAATTAAATATCGTTCATGAGGTTAATCGTTTCGAGTTTGAGAAAGGTTAATGTGTTTCGCAGGTGATAAAAATGAGCAGAGTCCGAAGTTTGGAGAAGGCATGCATGCATGTTTTGTTCTCCTTTCATACTCAAGTCTCTTTTTCTTCGTGTCTATTCTAGGCAACTTACACAGAATTTCAGAGTATGGCAGACTCTGATGCAAGTGTGTGAGTGTAGAGTAAACATTAGTTATGGACAGAGCCATATCTAGGGGGAGGGAAGGAAGGACAAGGGGTCGTGGCACTCCTCCTTTAAGAATGCTAGTGGGTTAAATAGCCAGGTCACAAGGTAAACCTCAGGACTCAGAAAAGATTGGAGAATGGTACTTGTGTAGACTGAAGTTTTCAGACTAGGGAAAATTGTGTTTTATCTCGTGTTTCGCAACAAGTTCAACTTTGCAGACTATTATATAGTCTAAATACAGATGATTCGTGGGACGGGGGTGGCTCAGTCGGTAGCGCTCCAGGTTCGTAATCTGTAGTTCCGAGGTTCGTGTCCCAGCTGGGTCAGCGTTGAGATTTATCTCCGCAAAATTCCCCGCCCTGCCCACGGTCAGTAGGGGACACCGATGGGCTTGGAAAGCCTGCCGTCCGTCGGATGGGACGTTAAGCCGTGGCCCCGTGTACGGGAGAGTCATACCCTGTGCACGTAAAAGAACACGCTGGATGGCCTTGACGGGAGGCTACCATCTGTCTCCCAACAGCTGTTCCAGTGGGTCCCCTCCCCCAACCTTCTCTGAGCCTTCGGGGTCCTTGTGACCTGGCCATTTAGCCCATGGTGTGCAAAAAAGTGCCACTCGGTGGTAAAACAAACAAACAAAACAAACAGATGATTCGTAAGTACACTATTTCATAAAATAGCATGTAAATAATAATGTTAGAAAATAAAGCACTAAATGATCGTACAAAAGCAAAATTTCTCGTTTATATTTAGGTTTAAATATCTTTCTTTCAAATTCCATCTTCAAATTTGATAGTGTACGTCTACATTAACGATGAGTATTTTTCGTTATCAAAAAGAAATGTATTAGAAATTAATTTTAACTTATTAGTGCAAATAAAGTACAAAATAATGTTACACCAATGCTTATTATTACTGTTGAACTGAAATTTGATTTAAATATGTATAAATAAAACTTTCACTGTACGTTTTATTTATAACAAGGATTTTTTCGGAACCTATTCCCCCTTTTACCGTAATATATTAGTTTCGATTTGCACAGATTCATATACACAGTGAATTCCTGGAACCTGGAACCACAGTGAATACCTACCGTGTATATCGAGGAATGGGGGAAGGCAACTTTTAATTCATACTATTAGTTTGTAGGGTTTTATCTGTGAGAATTTGATAAAACTGAACCGTGTAAATTTAAATGTAAATTTCTTTCAATCAGCGAAAGAAAGATTCCTTAAGAAAGGAAGAATTAGAATAGAAGTTTGAGTCACTTTAGCAAAATATTACGTAATGGCAAATTCTTTTAGAAAATTTGGTGAAAATAATTTCATACCTATTTTAAATATCTGACTTTTAATTCCTTCAATATTCAAAGAGATTTGAGAAAGAAAAGAAAACTGCACACGTTTTTTTTTAAGGAACTTTCCAGATTTTGAACTGATATTAAGAACGGTTAATCTGAACTCTTCGACTCTTTGTTTTTAGCAGCGCCTGTATTTTAAGTTAATTTTCGTTTCTGCAATCTTGTAGAGCTAGGTAGCTGATGGATTTTCTCGTATGACATTTTTTTCATACGAGATTTTTTATGGTTAATGTATATATTAATAAACTCAATTCAGGTGAACAGAAATGTACAGATTGAAAAGAAATCATTCGAAATATCTGTAAGTAATTGTTTACTTATTAAGTTATCAATTTTCATTCCTCAATTTCTCGTTTTTTAACTAATTTAAAATGAATTGAAATGCAGTTAAAAGGATAATTTTTCTGAAACATTCTGAAGTCCCGAAAATCTGTGTTCCATTGCCAGGTATTGGAAAGTCTCGTCACTGACTCTTCCGAAGCAAAGTTACAAAAATCAAATTTATGTTCTTGAAAACATGCGTTATGCAAGCAATATTAATAATATATATTAAGGAAATTAAAAAAAAACTGTGTTTTTCCTCTTAACTATTCTGCGAATGGATTAGGTTCATCTGATATAACTCGGGCCGTGATCTCCCCAGATCCGTTTATTGTGATTTTAACAGGATCTCTTTGTATTGGTGCGAGGATGCCCATGGGACCTTTTCAATTCAATGGGATTCTTGTTATATCTGAGGTCGATTTTTCAGCAGAACCCAATTTACTATTGTGGCTAGTGGTTCGTTTCATATACTGAAGATTGATTGGAAGAGGAATGCTGGTCCGACTAAATATAAACTGTTTCTCTTAGTGAATGTTTCCATATAAAGTAAGATGAAGCATAAAGAATTCGTGTGAAAACATATTTGGCATTAGTTTGGCCCGTCCTATGAATCTTAGATTTAAAAAACAGTGAACAGCGAATGATTTTCCCAGTATTTTTGCTGTCAGGGCACTGAACCAATGGAATGTAACGTGTAGCGTTGGTTTCTCTGCATTATGCTCTACCCATCAGGGAATGCGAACGGGTCGGCGAATCGCAGCGATTGGTTTTCCCTTTCCGTTTTCGATGGAGTGTCTTCGAGAGTCAGATCACGTGAGAATTATTGAACAGCCACATAAAAAATAGGATGTTAAGAAGAGGCAGATAAGCACAAGAGCAGCTATCACACCGTAGAGAGTTCCTGCGAAGAAGAAGAAGCGACAGCAGCAGCCGGAGAGCGTCCCACCCTCTTCATCACGTTAATGGCGGGGCGCGGGCTCCTCTCTGTTCCTTGCAGTAGCCCACTTCATTAATGACCTACGGCGTCACCTGTCCCTGTTTGTGGTTAAGACATCACTTCCTTTAATCTTCTCTTCTCTAGCTAGCTTTGGATGAAAGGTCAGGAAGTGTTGCGTGCTACCATTACAGCTGTTTAAAAACCCGCGCATTCCTGCTGATTACATATTTGGCACGACTTATGACGATAAAGTAAATGATTTAGAAGCTAAATTATTCTGTGGATTAAAAATGGCTTAATTTTACGACTTAAAATGGTAATGTGTGTTTGGTATTTAACATTGATTGCAAATTATTTACTTCGGCGCAAGTTAGGCTAACGCTTGGATAATCCTTTCGTCCCTAAATACACAGATTCCGAGTTGTTAAGATGAGTAACTATTGTCAGTTATGAGCCCCCCCCCCCCTCAAAAAGAATGAAAGACTTGCCGTTTCTTACATAGCGATGTCAAATATAACCAGGTACAATATTGAAATAAGCCCAGAAATCCCCTAAAGTAAAATAAGCGAAAAGAGGACTTAGTGGATAAATAAAACGGTGAAAAACCTGATACGTCAAAAAACATCACATTCACTACCTTACAGCCTGTTTGAGGGGCGCTTCTATATTATGTAAATTGAAAATTATGTTTTATTCTTCCTAAATTCGAAAATACGATTTTAGAGGAAATTATCGCTAGAGATCAATCTCTTTCGATCAAAATCTCTCTAAATCTGGATTTTGAACAATATTAGTTTAATATTTAAGCAAATATTGAAGCTAGAACATTTAACAGCAGAGTTCCTAGTCATAAGAATTAGTCAGAAAAGTCATTGAACCCTTCCCTCTTATTTTGTCGACATATTGGATGTAATGAGATTCATGAATTTAAATAATTTGTTTATGAGAAATTACCCATCAGATAAATCTCGCAGATACTTCTTTGACAACTTAATAGTGGACTTCATCTCGTTTTCTTAGCAAGAGAAATGTTAACTCTAGCTGCTGTACAGACAAAAAATGAAATGTCGGATCCGGCCCGATATAGAAGTAGAAAGTGTTAAATCACACGTGTTAACTGTTATAAAAGAATCATTTGCTAAAACAAATATAATTCAAGAATTTTGCTTAGTGATTCTTCTCCTTCTCGCCATTTTTGAAAAGGATTGCTAAGGTGAGTACAATGGCAGCGTCTGTTGTAAATGTTACAGATTTAATGACTCTTTAAATACACTGGTTTCCATAAATTAAGGAAAATCATTATGTTAAATCAATGGAAATCTACGTCAAAGCTCTATAACTTCTAAAATAAGTTTTGTTTTGTTTTGAAAAATGTGATTGCGGATAAAAGATCTCAGTCAAATAAATCAATATCTCGATTTTCAACAATATTCGTTCGGTATTTAACGAGTTAGGGATGTTTGAATATTTAGTGATAACAGTGCCAGCCACAAAAATTGACTTCAGAAGTTAATTAAAACTTAGTAATAAGTATTGGATCAAAGTGTTTAATAAAAATAAGTTTGTATTTTAGACCTTTGTGTAAAGAATTCTTTCACCTTTCTTCAGCTTCGTATAAGTTTCTTAAGACTGGCATTGCTATTGTTAAATATTCAAACTTCCATAACTCATTAAATACTGAACGAATATTGTTGAAAAACGAGATATTGATTTATTTGATTTAGATATTTATCTTCAATCACATTTTTCAAAACAAAAGAACTTATTTTAGAAGTTAAAGAGCTTTGACATTAGCTCCCATTGACTTAACATACGGATTTTCCTTAATTTCTGGAAACCAGTGTATTAAACGAATATTGTTGAAAATCGAGATTTATAAAGCATGAGTGATATTCACAATATACCTCTAGTATCATATATTTTTAAAAGCTAATTTTCAAGTTTAGTATCTTGGAATGTGGTTTTCTAGTCAGATTGCGTGGACAAGTTTCCTATGTCTGTTCGAGGGTAGCAGAGTAAAATGGATTCCTTTCTAGTGCATAAAATGCTTTTGTGAAGAGGTATGTCTCCAGCTGATGAATACATACGATACCTCACATCAGCTGGTCGATTCGTAGTGTTGAATTTGTAGCGGTTAAATTACATGTTTACGCGCATCTCTGTATAGTTAAAAAATTTTGAGAGATTTATCTAAATAAACTGAAAATTAAATTTTTCAATATTTAATGAGTAAATAGTTATCTGAAAAATTTAGTTTTAACGGGAATGGGATGAAGATCCAAGATTACGTTGTTCTGGATTCGTGCTTCACGCCCTCCAAAATCAGTTATTCAGTTTACCTTCCATTTTGCCCAAGTTTTACGGATCATTTGGCTTTGAGTTACTATTTCTGTGGACTTAAAACGCTATTGCAATTGGAACTTTAGACACTACTTTTGCAGCTTTTCAAAAATCTCAGAGAAAGACCTGTTTGGATCACATTTCTACAATTTAGAATGCTCCTAAAAGTACAGTTCAGGTGCGTGAAATGGGCTGTGGTCAAAAAAATCGACCAGCGGATGTGAGGTATCTTATGTATTCATCCACTGGAGACTGATAACTATCAAAATAAATAGAAACAGCGCTATTATCAACCTTACCAGAATTAAGGATATGATTTAACAAGTCCAATATTCGTAATCGTTATTGAAGCAGTCAGAAGTTCCAGTGATTAAGAGATCCTCTGAAAAAGTCACTTTATATGTAATCCTACCCTTTCCATTCACTGTGTAAGTAATGAATGCTGTTGATAATACGAAATAACGGATATTTTAATAATGTATTAATCGGATTGCATCGCTTTTGAAATTTACTCTTTCCAGTGCTACATAAGAAAAACGTGGAAAGTGTGGAAGAAATGCATCTAACTCGCAATGGGAGATGAATCGATTGGATGGAGTAATATATATAATTCATTATTATCAAAACATTATATGCTTTATCTATTATTTATATATCTTACATTTCGCGACAAAAGTCATTTTTTCGACGTCAAGATGCATTTGAAAAGGGAAAAGTTGAAAAGAATCGTCATCTGTGATTTTCATTTATATTATTTTTAGCTCAAAGTTTAATTTCTTAAATATTTATTTTAGTTAGTGAAACCGTTCTCTGTGTGTTGGGACATTTAATGAATTTGAAGGGAGATCAATTTTTAAGTTTTGCTGCAGCTTTGGCGTCGATTCAGCAGAAAGCACTAGAGATCCGAAAGTTGGATTGGTTTAAATGAAGTACCAGAAGTAAAGAATCTTCTATGAATAATGGCCACGAAAAGCCGCCAGACGTTATCGAAATCGTTCTTTCTGCAATATTCAGGATATTCAAGTTTCGTGCGAATAATCCTTCCGCATATAGCGTATTTTCCCTTATCTATTTTTGTTTTATCTCTAATCAGAATTTCACGCATATTTCTTTTTAAAATTTATCAATCACCTTCATTTTTACACCTTTTATTTTTCCCAAGTAGACAGGAAATTAACTTTTTCCATCTTATATGATGCAATGTTGTTAATTCTTGTTAATGACCATTTGATTGATAAAGCCTCCCACGTTACATTACAGAAACAATGCCCCCCGGCTCTGGGGTGGACTTTTGCGCACTTGGGCGAAAAACATTTTTATTCACACGCATTTTGTTGGCAATGCATTCGAGTTTTGTATGTTGCCAAATTTCAAGCAATTAGCTACTCCGTCGTTTCTTTGCTTTTAAATAAAGTCAGAAAATTAATTAAAGGAAGCAAAACAAAGCTCATTGTGCATTTGCCCTTTGCGACGACATGAACGTAGCTCACGAACAGTCATAACTAATGAGACGACATCTGGCCTAAAGCCATTTCCTTCGGAGAGGTTCTCTCTCGATGCCCGATGTTTAACAGAATTGGCGCTCTTTTGAAGTTAAAGGCAACGCGACTGCAATTGGAGAAAAATGTTTTGCATAAAAAGTAAAGAAATAACTTTTTTTCCAACAAAAGCTAAAAAAAAGGAATTTCCAAAAAAAAAACAAGAAGAAAACAGCCAATTATTTTAGAATCTCTAAGAGAAAAGTGAAATGACTTTACTTGTTTGTTTTCATTGAGCATTGGACAGTTGAAAAGTCTCCTTTTAAAGTTGGATCAGAGCATAGAAATTTCCATTTATTTCTCAGCTTTCTTCAAATGCGAAGATAGACTATTTGCGTTCAAAACTGCAGCAAACTTAGCAATGAAAATTAAAAAACGTTCTGTCTCAACTCTGGCTTTTCTTGTAAGAGATATTCTTAAAACTCGGTTGAAGTTAAAAAGTTCTAAGAATTCTAAATGCAAACTCGGTAATTAAAAACGTTTAAAAGCTATTAAATGGAGTGTACGCATTTTTTTCGAAAACTCTCAGCTTCAATTGATGGAATTTCATTCCCATTTAAACTAAGATCGTTCAAAAGTGAATTTATTGTTTGGCTTTTCATGTTGCACAATGGGTTGTATGAGAGGTCGGAAAAAATTCACTGAAATGCTGCTGAGGCACCTCAAAACTTCTCGTTCAGCTCATTCAGAGCATATCCTCATAGAACTGGGATCTGATTCACGTGCATACAACCATCGTCAGAATCGAGATAAGGACAAGATCAGTTTGCCAGATCAGTATGGCTTACTAATATGGGCTTCTGTGGCCACTTATTCTTTTTTTTCTTCCCTGCTGATTAGTGAAGAGGCCATCGTAGGTACATCAACCCTTACTTTTGTGGGTAGGGCATCGCCAATCTTACCCTGGAGTAATGTGCCTCAGGCAGGTCAGTTTCTCTCTAGATTCTGGTTGTTGAAAGTTGTGCCTGAAGTTCTTGCAGCAGCCAGTGGGAGGGTTATATCAGCTTATACTGTTCGTAGAAGGTTTCATGAGGGAAGTCTGTCCGCTAGAAGGCCAGTAATTTGTATACCCCTCAAGTCACGTCACAGGAGAGAGCGGTTGAATTGGGCACGCACGCATGTTAAATGGACAGAAGAGCAATGGAGGTCCGTACTCTTCACAGATGAGTCCAGATATTGCTTGCAGAGTGATTCCAGACATTGATATGGAGAGAACGAGGTACCCGTTATCATCCCAGTAACATACGTCAAAGAAACAGTAACGGCGGAGGTAGCGTGTGTGTTTCGGGTGGCATTTCCTTAGGTGGACGCACAGACCTCATGTGTTGACGAGTGGGAACTTCAAAGCTCAGAGGATTAGAGATGACATCCTGGACCCTTATTTACGTCCTTACGCTGTCTCAATAGGTGAAACATTCATCTTACAGAGACGATAACGCTCGTCCACACAGAGCTAGTGGAACAATACCTTCAAGAGTAGACCATTATGCGCATGGAGTGGCCAGCTCGATCTCCCTACCTAAATACGATTGAGCATGTGTGGGATGCTCTAGGGAGACGTGTTGCTGCCCTCAACCCGCCACCTGAAACAAAAAGGGAGTTTATTACTACTTTAAAGGAACAATGGTCCTTACTCCCTACTAAGCTGATTCACAACATCATAAACAGCATGGAACATCGCTATCATGCCTGCATTGCTGTAAGGGGTGACCACACTCCTTATTAAAGAAACTTCGCCCATTGCATTCTGACACCTCACTTTTGGGCAAATTCCTGTAAGTGTTATTTTTGGACGAAAAATGTTTCTAGTGTAAAATATTTTATGCCATTCTGAAACACGCATTGTAATTCATGTTTTCATCAAATTTCATTGAAATCATTCATATGGTTTTTGTTTATCAAACTTTTCTGAGCTTTCCTTAATTTATGGAAACCAGTGTATATTAATTAACAGAAAATTGGCTAGTTCGGTTAGAAATACCATATGATATAAGGGAGCCGATATTGGGCCTGGCCATTACCTGGTGAAAAATATCTTACGACTGAGGACTAGGAAATGCTTTGCTAAGGTTAAAAGAATTGTCTTTAACACTGAAGCTCTGAAAGTTCTAGATGTAGCCAAAACATACCATCATCGGCTACTTAATCACTATGACAGTCGTGGTTTGCTTACTACTGAAGTTGAAATAATGGGCTCAGTTTAAACAGGCTTTTCTTCAAACTAAAAGTGCTGTTTTGAGTCAAAAGTAACAGAGGAGACTAAGTTATTTGAATGATAAGGCCATGGAGTGTATTTCTCATAGAAGGAAGTGCAGGAAATATATTAATCAACACCCTACTTGCCCTAACACAAGACATTACAACGTGCTTAATAAACGTGTAAAGGATCAGTTAACAGCTGATAAGAATCTTTGGCTTGATAGCTTGGCTGACAAAGCAGAGGGAGAAGTTAGACAGCACAACAGCAGTGGGTTGTACCAGATTGTTAATGTTTTATGTGGGAAGAAACAGACAGGGATTGAGGGATAAATATGGTAAGGTGGTTGAAGGTGAGGATTCTATGATGACTAGGTGGGCTGAGCATTTCAGAGATGTTCTCAACAATGGGTTATTTCAACTCACATTGTCTGTAATGAGGATAGATGTATTACAGTTTTAATGTTGGCCATGTATCACCTTCAGATGTCACTCTAACTGTCTCTAAACCAAATCTGCATTAATCCCCGGGGGTGCATGAAATCACTACTGAAATGCGTAGAGCTGGGAATATTTATTTATTCACATGCCTGACTGAAATTTTGATTATATTTTATGATAAAGGTGTTGTTTCTAAGAATTTTGCTAGAGGTAATATTTCATTATTTAAAAAAAAAGGGTCATCTTATTTATTTTGATAATTATAGGGGAATTAGTTTACATTCTGTTCTACCTAAAGCTATTATCATGATTATGCTTAATAGAATTAAGAATTTGTTTCATGTACAACTGCGTGATGAACATTGTGGATTTAGAAGTGGGGAGCTTAGAAGTGGTAGGGGGTATATAGATCAAATATTTTCGCTTAGGCATATTGTTGAGAAATGATTAGAGAGTCAGAATCTTGTGGTATATAGCTTTATAGATTTCAAAAAGGCTTTTGATTCTGTTGATCGACGTAATTTGTGGTTGATCGTGAGATCGTATGGCATACTAGACAAGTTAGTTAACATAAGGAAAGCTCTCTATAATGACACAGTCGTGTGTGAGAGTTGGTAAGGCTTGTAGCAATTACTTTAGCATCCTTCTGTTGTTCGACAAGGAAGTCTGAGAAATCTCCACTGAGAAGCTGTTAGGACACAGATGTTAGTCTCCCGTCAAGGATATACGGTGTGTTGTTTAACTTACACATGAACCCTGTCTTTCGTAAGAGAGTCATATAATGTGCATTTCGAAAACACTCTAGTGGCGTCAAGAGATGTTTCTGGCTACCCAAAATAACTTTTCAATAGATGTTCGTCACCATCTTTGTTCATTGTGAACTGTCCATTGGAAAGAAGAAAAGCGACCTTGAGCAGCAAAAACAAAGAGATCTACACAACATGCATTAACGGATGCTACCTTTAAATGCAGTTTCTTTTAAACATTGCGGTCTTTACATTTTTATTCCCTTGTTATTATTACGTTTGTTTGTCGCATCAAGTATCAAAGCTGTCTCTCTTCGTTAACTACTGACTCCATCTAAATTCTCGGATTCTGCGTTCGCCACTCTTTAACTGATGACAGGTTTCATCTTTGCAAAATTAAACATTCTCTATGCGGAGAATATTAGTCGGCCATGTTTAAAAATATCCCCTTACGATGGCGATCAGCAATTACCTTCAACCTATATCCCTCGACAATTCCTAATTTCAGGTATTGCTCAATTTTGAAATTTTGATTTTCCTCAGCAGGAAACCCATCAACTGTTGCACGAACGTATACTCTGAATCTCATTTTCGTGTCAGCGGCACACGTTATGGAGCACGCGCCTTATACAGGGAACCGGGAATGAATCATTTTGATTTCTCGTCCTGCGGAGTGCAGCATCCAGAAGATGTCGCTGTCCGAACTGTGCAGCGAATGCCAGATCTGTAATGAGAGCTCTCCCTCTGTAATGAAGGAGCGCTGAACAGATGGCGCACATTTCTCCCAGCGTCAATTAATGGGATGTAACTCTAGGAGGTGGCTGCAACAATGGCAGAGGGATTCTTTATCCAGATAGCGGTCAGATACACTCTTCTTGGAATCTCCTCGAGTTTGGGACTGATTTTTCAAATGCTTGATTTTGTCAGAGTTGAGTGCCCTTAAGTGTGATCGCTAGTATCGCTTTCTTGTCATCTTCGACCAGGCCACGAAGCTACTTACAACTTCTCTGATTCTTGGCTCATCACTATTCCAAGAGTAATGATGCGCCATTCAGTGTAAAAGAAGTTACAGAAAAGCCACATACAGGTTATATCGAAGATTAATGGCAAAAACAAAAGACTCAATAACATTATGTCTCAATAACATTAAAACCCGTTACGGGTTTTATGTCCCGTGTAAAAGGAAACATTGCAATCAAGAAAAACACAAATATTCATAAAAGAGACAGAAATGAAAATGTAATAGGCAATATATAATGCTTAAAACTATTTTATCAAATAAAAGAAGCTTCAAAAATATAACAATACTAATTTTAGAAATATTATGAAAATTTCAAAAATGTTGGAATAAAGATTAATGCAACAAGAGTCGAATAATAAGGAAGAATAGATAAGGGATAAGGAAAGCGAGTGGATGGATCAGCAGAAAAGGAGAAAAAAAATAGAGGAGTGACTCAGGTGAGCCGAGTAATGTTCTAACAGAGGGCAAGCGGTAATTGTTTTATTCTTTTTTAATTAACATTTTGAATCTTTATGCATATTTTGTTTTATTATATCTTAACAAATGCAATCATGGATTAAGAATGATAAGGATATACATTCAATGCATTTTATAAAACATCATTTTATTTAAAACTTCTCATCATGTTTTTAACTGTGGGTATTCGCATCAATTGCTCCAACAAAAATATGTTTATAAGCTGAGACACCATAAAATTTCTGAAAATTAGGCATAATTAACAATATTTGATTTATGTCATATTTATTGATTCTGAAACTCACTACTACATGAACGAAATGATTAATTCTGATGAGCTCAGTTTTAAAAAGAAACTTATCTCTGTCGGAATGAGACGTCTACTGTCTACGGCTACCATTACTTTTCTTAATAGGAATAGTCACTCAGTCACAAAAGAAAAACGAAAAACTTTCTGTCTCATTCATCTATCTCTACGTGTAACTTTAGTTCAGAGACCCCTGATCTAGCTTCAGATTGCGATATAAAGTCGATTGTGATATCACTCAAGTAGTTCGATTCTTACATTATGACACGTAAATGTATTTTTTTTTTTTTGTTTGCTTTCAAGCCGATTTAAAATGGCCCGATTTGTCGTCAACTTTATAAGTAATTGTTGGTAACATTTCTTCTCAACGATTAAGAGGTTCGCCAGGATAAGCTTTTAATATCATTGGATCGAGCAAAGTTGTGGTATTAAAGGTAATTCTAATCTAAACACAGCATTCATAAGTATCGACTGTAAAGTAATTAATCTGTGCCAAAATATCCTTATCCAGATGTCTAGGTAGGTACCATTTTTAGCACTGAAGTCACCAAGCACAGGATAACTTACTGCATGTATTTGAAATCCTCATTCATAGTGGATCGCGGAAAACTAGATCTCACACAATGTTTTATTTATCGACATACAGGCGTTAAACAGTTGCTTAATCAGTCTCAATTTAATTCAAGCACTGCGTTTAAATACTAAAATGCTAATCTTTCTTCTTTATTTGGAATAATCATATTAACATTTGATGTTTATAATTAAGCTTATATAAGTAAAAAACCAAATGTAACTGGAGCAATATTTTTCAATCATTTGGTAAATCGTTTACTTGATGAGATAACCCAATAGTACAAGTGTATCAAATCTATCTTAATAAAAACCAAATATCTATCTGTACGGAACGCTCAGTTTCGAACTAAAAATATCTTATTACTGTTGTTAGTATACCCTAATTCTACAGACAATTGTTCGATCGGTCGGAAACATTTTTACTGTAATCCCTCGGGCCACCCCGTATTGCTTCGAAAATCAAGTCTCTGTCTAAAATGGAAATACTTTTTCTTGAGCTTTTAGGTTTTTGCGTTTTTTTTTCTTTACTCTAACTGGTTAAGACCCGTCGTAAATAACTAAATACTTGGTTCCAAATTTTTTTTTTGCATATTGAGTTAAAAATTCAAATTTCCATCCGTAATAGAACCGTATATAGAGTTTATTATTTTTATGCTGTCATAGGAGAAATTCATTTCCAACCTCCCCAGACCTCACATTTTGTAGGTGCGAAGGGTTCATAAACTAATAATGCGCCACCTATGTGTTTTACTCCGCCTAGAGCTCGTATACGTACATGAGTCCTATTATTCGCTGATACGATTTATCGATATATTCGTTGTAGAAACCCTAAATCAGATACAGTCGGTCAAGAAAAAATAGTCATAGGGTCGGCAAGAAAAATTAAAATGCACATTTCCTGCACGTTAGGTATGTAACTCGTACTCGTGAACAGCTGTATTCCTTTTCTGCGCTGGACATTGTTTTTTGATTCGTTTTACACATGGTTGAGTTATTATTTTGATTTCATTATCATATTTCTAATCACCTTTCATTGATGATTTATTTTTGAAACAATCTTTCCAAGTGTTTACTACTATAGTACTTTACCTAACTAATAATGTGAATAAAAATTGTTCGGGGGTAATGGTAATAAGCAATGAATAAGAAGCGATGTCCAAACATTGTAGAGGTTATTTCCCATCGGTCTGTTGTTTTGTCAGCGACTTGAGTGGAGGTGGAAAGGCAAGATAAAAACCGGATGGTTGCAGAGGAAGGAAACGAGGCACACACGTATCACCGAGATGAAAGGGGAGGAGAGAGAGGGATGGGGATGCAAGAGACGAGCCGTGATCGCAGCACATCGCTTCCAGTCCATTTTCTGAGGCCCTCACCGAAAGCTCTGGAAATGTTGACTGCGTTAAGGTGGCCATAGGCTGCAATTTCGGCAGCAGCAAAGAGCGAGATGGACGCTTGCACTACTACACTGCCAGGTAATATTGGTGCTGGGCAGTGCTGGCTGAGGATCCGTACGGAGTGGCTCCATTTGTTGCAGATGCCGGGTGGAGCCCTGTAATGGCGACGGTTGGGAACGTGACTCCACTGGCCAATGGCTGCGCTCGCGAGCCACGTGCAGGCAGCGGAAGACACGTTGATTACACACGCAGATGCACTCTACTTTAAATAATGAACATCGGGACGTTAATGTCGACCTTTGGAATCTAGTTACCTATGGGATAGGACAAGGAAAAAGGACGGGCCATTTAGATGCGTATCGTATTACAGGCACTCTCCCTTTGCCCTTGCAATGATGCACTCGTTCGTGTGTTCTGCAGAGAGAAGTCCATTCCCTTTAACATGCCGAAAGTGCACCTCAAAAGTAACATTTTCGGATTCTGTTCGGTGCTTTCTCTTTTTGCACATAGGATGGATTAACTGGATTTGTGGTGGAAGAACAACTCTCAGTAATTGCAAAACACTTTCTACTCTTATTCAATTACGTCCTTTTTACCTTTGCTTTTCGTTTAGAAATATTATTTTATACTTTAATAAGAACCCAATGAAGCATAACATTCCTCTGTGAGTGTTATAAAAGTTCATTCAGTTGAAATATACTTTTGTTTCTGAGTCGGTCGATTGCTGTTCACTTACCTCCTTCAACGTTTCACTTGATAAGAGTTACTTCGTGATCGAAATAAATGTAAGATATTCTTTTATTGGAAACAGGGCAGGATCTTGTCTGATATACAGACGCTCTTATGCTTTATATTGTGTTCAAGGCCACTTACAAGTTTCCTCAATGGATATCTAAATTGGAATCTTTCTAACTTCTAAAATGAGTTATTGATAGAAGCATGAGATAGGAGACAAATCAAAGATTTATATTTTGATTTTGACCATTATTTGTTCGTTGTTGGAACTCATAAAAGAGGAATCGGTTGTCCAAGGAAACCTCTTCAGGTTTTCAGAAAACTCTAATAGTAATCGTTCAAAACTTATAAGTTTTTCATGAAATATTTTTATATAGGAGTTATGGCTTTTTTTTAGCATTAATAATAAAATCACAAAATTAAATTAAATTTTTAGCTCATTTCATTTTTCGATAAAAACTTAATTTAATCAAATAAAGTACAGAATTTTGGATTTTGATTTCCTTTAGAAAATAAAAACTCATTTGAGCGAAATTACTTGTAAACTGTTTGGCCAAATTAGAAAAACATCACTGTCAACATTTAGACATTTTATCTCATTGAATCACCAAAAGCTTCATACCTCTCACGTAGAATTCCTTCATCTGCTGCTCAAAACTATCACGCCAAGCTCCTGCGCTTCAGCGTCCGACTGAATTGGAAATCCTTGGTCCTCCACCCCACCCCTCCAACTTCACTATATCCTCCGATACCTATTATTAGGTATTACATAAAATGATATCATTCACTCTTAAACCGTTCCCTCTTTAGGAGTAAAACTTGATTATTACTTGAACTTTCAAATCAAACCAGTATTTTAAATAATCCTACTGGGAAATTCTCAATCGAATGCTCAGCAATCTAAAGCTATGAAAATTATATGAGGATGGGGCGAATTACTTACAGTACGGATGATTCTCTAATAAACTCTGACCCCATTCCACTTAACCTTGAAGATATTTACTGCCTGTAAGCGTAAGTCGTCATGAAGGAGTGGAATTCTAGGTATAAGTCTTTCCAGAAATTTAATCTCAATAAACTTACTCAACCTTTTGTCTTGGATACATAAGCATGATTATACATTCATCTTCCTGTAATGAACCTCAGCCTCTGTACGGCTCTTTGCACCTAAAACTGTATCATTGAAACTAATCCTTTTTTGAAACACACAACTGATCACACTTTCTTATGCGCCTCTATTACGCATTTACTGCTATACATTGCTCACGTTTCGTGTCATGGGATGATGCAACACAATGGCTGAAAGCAGGTCCAAGTTTTTATTGCCTCAGACCTCCGTTAATATAATACACCTTTCAGAATAGTCTGTGAGGAAAACGAGACCTCAGCAGAAAGGCAACACAAGAAAAGAGACATTCATGTTTGAACCCAGGTCCCTTTGATCTGTAGCTAAACACGCTAACCACTCTCCCAGAACACGTATATTCCCACGAATTGCTGAAATGTTCATTTCTATTCCACAGTAATTATCCAGTGCAGGTTAACACTCAAATGCAAAATTATTATTTGATGCCTTTGTTTCAGTGTCATGCAGATATCCTCAGATGATAATTATTGTGGGCTAGAGACTATTGACAATTTTTCTAAGCACAGTTGAAGCTATAAATAAGTTTCAACACATGTGAAGCTGTCCATTTCTGCGCCATAACAATTTGTATCGATCAGTCTACAGCTTGTCCCATAGCTTGGTAGTCATTCAGTTCCCAATGCCTTATTTGTTGGCCATCCAGGAGATAGATTATAAAGTTTTCGTTATAAAGGCCAAATTGATTTTGGTGAAATATTAATTCTGAGGACATTGAGAAAATTAAAACCTCCACTCTTTAGTGGATGTTTTTTCAAATATGTGGCTACACAACAATATTTTTCAGCAGCCATCGCCCCAAATGTCGACAACGTGAAACTCAAACACTTCATTCCCCATTCCCCAACCTGGATAGCATATGAGCCTCAATGACAACATTCTTCTGATTCAACGTACAGGAAATATTTGCACTTTATATATGATGGAATTTTTTCTTCCTAGTTGAAAAAATCTTCATAAAATATAAAACTATATCAGACTTTCACGTATATTTTATAAGAAATTTTCAATTGCAACGTGAAATACCTTCATTATCTGATATTACGATATTTTCAATAATCCTTAGCCAACTTTATAAACTCTTAGCAAATAACTCTACAGTTTGAGATATAAAGCTGAGTATTATAACATAGTCTGATATCATATATACATATCGTATGAAAAAGTATTGTGGTATGACTAAGTAACAGAAAGTAGAATAATGAAAAAATCGCGTAATATGCATGAGTTGTCATAATGGAGGTGCTAACGTTAGGTAATAAGAGATGTTAATCAAGTGTGTAATCATCCCTGACAACCGTGCAACACCTTTTTATACGGTTGACGAAGCTATTGATAATAAAATCCCCTTATACTTAAAAGTAGATCTGAGCTCATGGAGGGTTTTGGAAGGGGGTCTGAAATTTGCCTCTTCAGGCTTTTCCACACATCCTCAAGTGGATTCAGTTCCTGGGATCTTGCTGGACGCTGAATCCTATAGGCATTTTCACTTTCATGGAAATCGTCGACTATGTGAACCCCACGAAAATGGACATTATCATCCATGAAGATGAAATCAGGCCGAGAGTACCGCTGAAACACCAGAGTACAGTGCGGAGAGCAAAGATGAAATCCTCACATAGAGCAAAAGAATTTCCTCTGTATCGCTGAGCAGTGAGGGAGTTTTCTGCAAAATGATAAGCTTTATGCTGCCAGTCATCATGACGCCAATCCATATCATCATATGACTGTCATCAAATGGATTCCTTTTCTCCGATGTTACAGAGATTGTGGCGAGTTACCCGTTTTCTCTATACTAATACACGTCAAGGATCAGTGCACAAGCTAAATCTGGATTCGTCACTGAAGAACACATTTGCACACTGCTCTGGGATGCAAAGGTGATGCTGTCTGCATCACATTAAACCAACTTTTGAAGGCGAAGTGGGGCACACAAATCGTTTATCTTTGGACATAGAGGCCTTGATCATGCAGCCTCGTGTACATAATATGCCTTAAACTGACATCCTTTGGCAGGGTCGAATTATGCAATTCTGGGCCCTGGGTACCGAAAGAGTTTGGAGCCTCCCTTTATGCTATCAGAAATGAAACACAAATCATTGACTAAGTAAATAAAAGCACCAATCTTATACTACTTTATTTCGGTATAATATTGTTGTTACCTGTGGCCTCTGACAGCTCGCGAGACAATTACTTAGCTGTCATTTCCTTAGGTCGACTTGCAGTTAACGACAGATAGAGGTCTTCCTCAACAATTGTGGCCCTGGAACGAGTAACCTCTCTCCTTTCTTGAAGTAGTCACCAAAGTCTCGAGGGGATATTTTATGGTGCATTTAAAGCCCTGGATACCTCGGTTTGGGACTGACCCTCTTCTATTCTACCTATCACTCTCCAACGCAAAAAATTACCATTACGTTATTTTTTGACGTGAGGAAATTAAATTGCTAAACAAGTTAAAGCCAGACTGGTTGGCATAAATAAGTGGCGACAGCAACCACGTGATCCTTTTTAGCGACGCTAATTTGCACGCACATGGTCGCGTCGGTTAATTTTCCATGCATTTTCTTCTTCGGCATTGCGAAATAAACGTGTACATCACATTTCATGTCATATACTTTTTGATACATTATCTTATAAACGCCCCAGAAGTGAGTAATTCAAATAAATAAATAAATAAATATATGTATTTAGTAATACTTGATCTAGTGATAAGAATGGTAATAGGATAGGTTTGATGATTAATAGAGAGAAAACTAAAGTGATGAAAATTAATCAAGTGTTAGTTCTTCAGTTTTCTTTAATCGCTGTGCTCTTGAGCAAGTTTCTCAATTTGATTATTTTGGGAACTGTGTGATAGGCGCTGGCAATGTGCGGCGTGAGATAAACAGGAGAATAGGCGTTGCTGCTGGACCTTTAAGAATCTGTGGAGATTGTGGAAAGAAAGACGTATACTAATGACTAAAATTAGGCTGTACAATAGTTCTAATCCTTTCTAAGGTTTGTTATGGTAGAGAAAATTGGATCTTTTGTATATGAGAAAGCAAGAAACTTGAATCCTTCAAATCTAAACATTAGGTGATTTCATTTGGTAAGTAACGATGAAGTTAGACAAAGTAGTCATCAACCACCTTTGAGTAGCATCTTGCGCACCAATGGCATAACTTCAGATTAGGCATGCTTTCTAATTCTATTCGCTGAAATCCTCAGAAAAGAAAGGAAATTGTAGAGATTTAGAAGGTCGAAACTAAATTGCACACTGTTAGATATTCGTAGCCCATGATTGTTGAGAATTATGTACATAAGTATGTTTGTTTTAAAAGGAAGCAAAACATTTATGGATATCGTATTTTTTATATATTTTTATCGTATCGTATATATATTAAAGTTAATATATTGCAGTACCTGTAATGTTAAGGTACCGGTGGAATCTAAATTTATCGCCCTTTGAAATGATTGGGTTGGGTTGTTTTACCTCTGAGCGGCACTTTTTTGCACACCATGGGCTAAATGGCCAGGTCACATGGACCCCGAAGGCTCAGAGAAGGTTGGGGGAGGGGACCCACTGGAACAGCTGTTGGGAGACAGATGGTAGCCTCCCGTCAAGGCCATCCAGCGTGTTCTTTAACGTGCACAGGGTATGGCTCTCCCGCACACGGGGCCACGGCTTAACGTCCCATCCGACGGACGGCGGCCTTTCCAAGCCCATCGGTGTCCCCTACTGACCGTGGGCAGGGCGGGGAAATTTTGCGGAGATAAATCTCAACGCTGACCCAGCTGGGACTCGAACCTGGGAACTACAGATTACGAGCCTGGCGCGCTACCGACTGAGCCACCCCCGCCCCCCCTTTGAAATGATGTATAGTAGATCATCGCAATCTGCAGTTTTAGAGATTTTCAAAAAGTTGTAGATTTTACCTTAACGTCATTGTGGATCCCTTGGATCCCCTATTTATTTTTGGGGTTACACTCTCTACATAGATTTTTCTGAATGTCTTACGAAATTTTAAGTAAGACTGCCGCCAATGTTTGTATAACTGTCTGATTTGACATGGTTTGACTCAGCTGCAATAGAAGTCCATTCATTGGAGCATTAAAAATATTCAAGTTTACGACATTTAAGCTATTCTTCTCCACATTTGAAGTTTTGTCTCAAGAAGACAGACCATGTGTAGATTGGACGGAATGCAATCTAAATTTCAGAAATCTAAAGAGCATAAGCATTATTAATAACTTGAAAATCCTCGTATCTGAACTCGTTTTTTGACCATTCTTAACTATTTTCGCATTCTTTCCAATCATAGTTCTAATATTCTATTGTTAGCAGAACGGTTTTAAAATAGAGTATAGATGTGTTTCAAAGGCAATTTCATTAAGTCTGTTTGAAGATGTAGGTAATGAGAAAGTGAAAGGAATTTCTTTCATGAAAAATTCGCAGTTCTTTTCATTTCCTTTGAAAAGGAATGAATGAAAAATTCACAGTTCATGTCATCTCCTTTGTGTGATAAATGGCTATAGTGGGAAGTTGAGAACTAAAAATATATAAATTCTTTGCCGGTCTTATATAGTTAATATGACAATACGTACTGGTTTTATCAGTAGAGTACTGGTTTTTTGGACATTGTTCTGGTTGTATTTCATGACTAACCAGTACAGTTTAGGAGCACAAAATCAAAAATTATTAATTTATATGAAGATCGAGTACATAAATCCTTGATAAACCAGTCTTAAATCAATTTTATTAATTTATCCTAGTTTTAGTTTTATTTTACACGTATGTTCATATCACCGCCACAGCCAGGGTTACCGGAAATTACTGTTGTCAAATCGCTAAGATAGTCAATCAATATTGCCTAAAAATACCTCAGGTAGCCCAATTCACTTTTTTATAAGAAGAAGAATTTTATTTAATAAAACCAGAAGGTCCCAGCCTATATACCTCGAGTTTCGGGCATCTGTTCGTAGGGGCCGCTTAGGGTTAACCCCTCGTGATTATCCAAGGGATAATTTTGGGATGTTCGTTTGGACAAGATGAGATCGGCCGGGAGTTGAACCGCTGGTGGTGAAATTTTACGGTTAGGTAGAATCGAGTGGTTTGACCACTGCGCTACCGATCCCATCACTTTTTATAATGTTGCAACATAATATGGGATTTTTTCACTCTGGCATATATTAACCTAATAATAAATGATTCATGCCATTACACATGTATATCATATCAACGCAAAACTGCAACTTCGAATAATAAATTCAATGTACAAATTTTATATCTTGCAAATATTTTCATCTTTTTCCATTCGCCATTGTATTTTTTTTCGTACTTCCCATACTTTCCCATCTCATGTTATAATTGGACTAAGAATGACCCGGTTAAGGTTGAATTTCAAAAACTAATCAAAATCATCCGCATTCTACTTAATAGAAAATATCACGAATAGTTCACACATTCGTAACAAATTAGTCCTATTGCTATTTTATTTTATTTAAGGCGAAGTTACAATTGAAATATGTATGCATAAAAGTAATCAATCTAAACTTCAACGGATCACAGTTACATCAATGCCACTTCAAGTTTTGTGTTGTTCATGTCATAGATTCACTCTGCGCTAAACTAGTTTATTGATAGAAATCGTAAAGTTTGCTGACATAAAGCTATCTGTGGGGGTACAATAAAATCGCAAGGAGTCAGGAAAAATATTATAATATTCAACTTTAGCTGCGACTTTGAGTTCCATAAATAAATTAATAAATCGCCCACTCTGGCAACGCTGGTCACAGCGCAGACTTCTTCCTGGCTAGGTGGTCGTGAAGTTTAGAATAATTGCTTATTTTTGGACCCCCATGGCGACAAAACGACGAAAATGCTTCTTTAATAACGAGTTGAAATCAAAATATACATTTATCAAAGCAAGTACTAAGAATGACAATAGTGATGTAGAACGTGTAAAATGCAAAAGTGTATTTTTATTGCAAACAGTGGAAAAACCTTCATTGAAAACCACATACAAACAGTCAAACATAAACGGGCCGTGTCTGCAGAAATTGCAATTACAAGTGTGACATCGTATTTTAAGAAAAAACAATTTGAAGATGATGAAAGAAAACTAGCTTCAGCTGAAGGATTATGGGCGTACCATACAGTAACGCATAATCACTCATTCAGATCAATGGATTGTACCTGCAAACTGATTAAAACATGTTTTAATGCCAAGTTTACATGTTCTAGAACAAAATGCGAAGCAATAGTTACGGATGTGCTGGTGCCTTATGCGAAACAGTTATTGGAAGAGGATTTAAATTCTGAAAATTTTGTTTCTATTTATTCAGATGCATCAAATCACAAGGAAGTAAAGTTGGTTCCCATAATCATAAGGTATTTTTCATACCGATCTGGAATACATGTCAAAATTTTGGAAATAAGAGATTTGCCAGGCGAAACATCTGACATAGTTACTGATTATATTTTGGAAGCGTTAAAAAGCATCGTTTAGATACCAAATTACTTGGATTTTGTGCTGACAACACCAATGCTAACTTTGGAGGAATGCGAAGAAGTGGGAAAAATAACATTTTTACCAAGCTGAAATCAAATTCGGGTGGAAGAGACCTTGTGGGGATTGGTTGTGCCGCTCATATATTGAACAATGCTATACAAACTGCAGCCGACTGTGTACCAATTGATGTGCAAGCTTTCATCACAAAGATTTATTCATACGTTTATATATATACAGTGCGTGTTAATGAATTGAAAGAATTTTGTGAATTCGTGGATATAGAATGTAAGAAAGTCTTGGGATACAGTTCCACACGATGGTTGGCATTAAGACCCGCTATTGAGCGCGTCCTTCAAATATATCCTGCCTTGAAATCATATTTTGCCTCAAACGAGAAGACCCCTACAATTATCACAAATTATTTTGATAATCCAGAGACAGAGCCTTGGCTTTACCTTTTTGCATAACGTGTCATCAATGTTCCACAATGCTATTTTGAAAATAGAAGGACAGGAGATTTCTATTATAGAAACTAGCAATATTTACAAGGACTTAAAAGCAAAATTAGCCGACAGAAAAGCAAACGTTTTCTTGCCGTTACAGGTGCGGCAAAATTTGAAGCAGCTTGAGGAAGAAGGCATATTAAAACCTGCTATTTTCAAAGAAAAAACGATGGAATTTTATGACACGTGTATTCAATATCTAGAGGAATGGGAAGGACCTATTAAGCAAACGGAAAATTCAATTGAGTTTTGTTAAACATTAACTCCACGCATGACAACATTCAAGTATGCAGTGATTAGATTCATCAGCACTTTTCTGAGTCACTTTAGTAGAAGATGAACTGTTTGATGAAACCTGCTTTCTCCTGCGCTACACTACAGATGAAAAAATTACTCACTGGAGACAACATTCTGTATCAGTATCGAACAGATGGATTGAAATATTCAAAGCCTTCAGTGAAAATGATGTTTCCTGCAACAATATTGGGAAATTGGTAGAATATTGTCTCTGTTTACCGGGAACCGATGCTCCTGCCGAAAGTCTTTTTCTTTTGATGAACAATATGTGGTCCAGCGATAAAACTCAATTACACGTTGAAACTTTGAAATGTATGTTAATCGCTAAATGTAATTTTAACCAAACTTGCATGAATTTTATAAAAACATTCAGGAAAACGAATTATTATTAAAATCAATCCACTTTTCACAAAAATATATGAAGAAAAATTGGGAATGTAAATAAAGTACTTTTGTGCCTTTCTTTTATTAAAACCATTTTATTTTACCGCTACACTTGTTTCTTTATTACTTAAATTCAAAAATTCTAAGTATACAATTATGCAGGTACTAATCTACCCATATCAAATATAACAAAAGATAAGCATACTGCGCAATATTTTTCCAACTTATATTCTTTGACAGCGACTATTACTCATGCTGACTGAGCTATTGTAAATGTCCTGGTTTTGAATTTTAAAAAAATGGTCACCTTATATATAGTTAAAAATTATTCTACAATACACAGCGCAAATTTTAGATTCTCTGAATTAATTAAATCCCTTTAAGTTAAGAGACATTCTCTATTTGGAGTTTTTCTTTCTTTGAAGTTTGAAAATTTGCTTTTTTCAGCATTCATTTCTTTGATTCGCTCTAGGGTGTTTTGACATATTTCTCAATTTCATTCAAACGTCTCACTGCGCTTAAAAGCTGAGTTAATCACGAAGGACGTCAAACCTTAAATGAAAGCATGATACAGCATGGATTTCAGCATAAAAAATGCCTTACGAACCTTAGTGTGAAGATATTGAAGTGTAAGAATCAGATGAAAAGAAAACTGATTACTGTTAATCACCTTAATTTTCGTTATGTAAAATTTCTATCGAGTGAATGGTAGAATAAATAAACCGTTAATTGGATGGCTTCGTTTCCTGAATATTAACGAAAAGTGCTTGCTGGAATAGTATTGCATGTGTAAAGTTGGGTTATTTTATCTCTGAGCAGCACTCTTTTGCACACAATGGGCTAAATGGTCAGGTAACAATTATCCCGAGGGCTCAGAGAAGGTTAGAGGGAGAGAATCCACTGGATAGTTGTTGGGAGACAGATGATAGCCTTCTGCCCAGACCATCCGTCGGATCGCGACCTTTCCAAACCCATCGGTGTTCCTTATTGTCCACGGGCAAGGCGGAGAAATTTGCGGAGAGAAATCTCAACGCTGATCCAGCTGGGACTCGAACCTGGGAACTACAGATTACCTGCCTGGCGCGCAACCGACTGAGACACCCCCGCTCCTCATGTGTAAGGATAAAGAGATGTAGGAGAAATAAAAACTGCTTTCGGAAACAAGGTATTTTTATTAATGCAGTTACATTTAAGGAAGTGAAAATTTGGAAATAGCATATATTTTTTTCCAAATGTGGTCTGAAGACTTCAAGCGCTGAAACAGTCGCTGATTAAGGTTAGCTGAGCAATTACATAAAGGATAAACGAAATAGGAATAACAGCGAAAGAGTATTTTTGATTGGGTGATAATTCCATTCCCATTTTAAATCAAGTGTTTCCCTATTTTATCTTTTGCCGTGGATGTAAAGCTGAAGAGACCTTTAGACCTCTGCTTTTATCATCAGTCGGCATTAAGAATAATTGCTTTTAAGAATGATTAAAAATATTAAATCAAAACTTTCACGAACGTATTTCAATTTTGAGTGAGAGATTTTATGCGCAGCCGAGAAACGCAGTGCAGCGGCAAATAAGATCCGATCGTCATAAAATCTTCTGGAACAAGTTCCTGAGTATTTTCTTCATCCGATCGAAATTGCGACACAGTCGGTAAAAATATAGTGTCGTCGTCTACAACATATCGCGAAATGTTGTCAACAATCTTTTCCCGTCTTCGTCGTCGTGAAAGCTTTACCTCATTCTTCGTCCAGCTCCCGCGCGCTCCATTAAACATGATTAAATAGAGACAAACATCGTCGTCAGTGGCCGCCGATACAGTGAGCGATCTCGTTGCAGGTGACGTCAGCAAAACCAATGGGGGACTGCTGCTGGGTCGACTTGATTTCTCAGTAAAGGAGTGATGCAGCAAGAGGGCTGACTTCACGGTTACGTGCAGGTCGGGTTACGTCGACCACGAGTTTTGTTGCGCCGCCCTAGGTCGGCGGTGATTGATCACGTGGCATCCACTCTGTCCGTCAATCTGCCGATGAGAGGACGAAATCTCAAGTCCTCAGAGCAGGCGGGGGGGGGGGGGGGTCGCGGAGGAAAATTCACACATTTCAAGAGGAGTTTAGAACGACACAAATAAAGGGAATTTTTTTCAATAAAGACAGGAAACTAATATCTCCTGTGATATAAATTTTGATGGCAGTGGTGACGAATATTGAGATCTGCGACCTGCATATACTGTGTACATTTTCCGAGATCTACGATCTGCATTACCCCAAGTGGAAAGTTTCAGAGCTCTATCATTTCTACATCATATTGTAGTTAGAATTGTCACAATCGTATATATATATATATTGGACTGACTTAAAAAAAAATTGTTTTCTAAGGAAACCCCAAATTATTTTGAAATTTTTTGTAAAACCTGCTTCCCTTTCTCTCATCAAAATCAGCTAATGACATTCAGATTCTTAATTCTTGTATTAAGTTGAACTGCAAGAATTTTATCGCTAAGCAGCTATCACTCAAAATAGCATAATTGGGATTCCTGCTGAGCGATGATCCTACAACCTGGCTTTACTAGTCATCAGTGGGGCGGGGGTGGCTCAGTCGGTAGCGCGCCAGGCTCGTAATCTGTATTCGAGTCCCAGCTGGGTCAGCGTTGAGATTTATCTCCGCAAAATTCTCCGCCCTGCCCACGGTCAGTAGGGGACACCGATGGGCTTGGAAAGGCCTCCGTCCGTCGGATGGGACGTTAAGCCGTGGCCCCGTGTGCGGGAGAGCCATACCTTGTGCACGTTAAAGAACACGCTGGATGGCCTTGACGGGAGGCTACCATCTGTCTCCCAACAGCTGTTGCAGTGGGTCCCCTCCCCCAACCTTCTCTGAGCCTTCGGGGTCCATGTGACCTGGCTATTTAACCCATGATGTGCAAAAAAGTGCCGCTCAGGGGTAAAACAATCCACGTTAAAGAACACTCTGGATGGCCTTGACGGGAGGCTACTATCTGTCTCCCAACAGCTGTTCCAGTGGGTCCCTTCCCTCAACTTTCTCTGAGCCTTCGGGGTCCACGTGACTTGGCCATTTAGCCCATGGTGTGCAAAAAGTGCCGCTCAGAGGTAAGACAACCCAACCCAACTAGTCATCAGCTTTATACCCTGAGCACGTTGAAGAACTCTCTGAATGGCCTTAACGGGAGCCTTCCAGCTCTAGGAGACACATGGTAGTCTCTCGTCACACAGCTGTCCCCTTCCATTACCCTTCTCTGAGCATTTTAGGTCCTTGTGATCTGGCTATTTAGTCCATTGTGTGCAAAGAGAAAAAAGAACCGCTCTGAAGTAAAAACCCAACCCACCAACCTAGTGCGAAATGAGGTATCGGTATTAAACTGTTTTGAATCACTTTTGCCAGTTCATCTGACCACTTAAAAGCCCAAATAATTTAACTTTATTCCTGTGAGATTTTATTGTAAGAATATTAATATAATTTGTTTTCACTTTCCAATAGAAACATCATTATGTTTGCTAAAAAAGTATTTAATAAAAAGTATTCAACAACGTGAAACATTATGAAAAGATCCTTTTCCGACTCCTAATGATTTTAATCATCATGCTGGAAAGGATTTCGGACACTAATGCTTTTTATTCAATGTAACTTTTAAGAACCAACGGAGTACTCCTGTCTGAGAGATGTTAATCCATTTGAGTATCAGAGACTAGAAGCGGTGACGTACCTGAGATGATCCCTGATCAGGATCACCCACCATATGATGTGTCCCCTATTTCCATATACTTGTTACCTTCAAAATGAACAGAAACTTAAAGGTGGTTTTGTCTTCATCCGAAGTCAACAACTGCGCCAGAGATGGGATCGTTCTCCTGAAATCAATTCCGAAGTGCAGTGAGGTAAATTGTGAGCTGTTGACCATTAGAAATTGGAAAAGTTTCAACCTATTTAAATGTTCCTAGAATTTCTCAGAATGATTCCATTGGAGGTGTCAAATCGTCGAGTAAAAAATAATTGCCGTGGAAACCAACGCTTTGTCTGCCAGCCCATTGTTTAGAAACAGAAAAGGATAGTATGTAGTTATAATTCTGATTCCAACGGATGCTAATTTGTTATATGCAAATGCATTGCGGTATAAGAATTGTTAAAATTTATTGTTGTTCCACTACTTTCAAATTATGAATAAATTCGTCTAGCTTAAAACACATCTTTCAACTTAACAAAATCAAATTTTATTAGCATATGTTATTGCACTTAGTTTATTAAGTTTCCTTCTCGTTTATTTAAATTTCTCCAAAGACATTGCTTCTATTAGAGGAGAATCATCAACTCTTGGCGTTCACATCATTTTATTTTCTGGCCACGAGCGATTCTCCTAGTGGTTGAATTCTTTCGATTCTTAAAGACATAAAGTTTTACATATTAAACAATTAATATTACAACAAAACGTATTTCCTTTGCATATGAATAATTCATAATTACTTCTGATAATTCTGATTGGCAGTGATGAACATTTTCCTATCGGTTGCATCACAATCTCGTATTGATATTAAATGGATTCTGGTTGCATCAAAGGAGAAATTCTACTTTTTGAAATTGCATTATTTTGCGATGCACGATTAATTTTATATTAATTGGAAATAATATGAATTTTTTTTTTAATCGCTTTCCAGAATATTGAGCCATGAAGCAAGTATTGTTAATCAGTAATCTCCGATTGCTACATAGCGGAGATTGGCTCAGTCGCTAACGCCCCAGGCTCTTTCATCTGATAATAATAATAATTTATATCCGTATAATTGAATACAATAAGGGTCAGATGGGGCAATGCACTCTTACTCTTTCCCTTTTGACTTAAAAAGACAATAAACGAAAAGCAAATGACTCTACAAAACTTAGCATATATATATTGTTACGACAGATGAACGCGCTACAATGGACTCGTGATATGATATATCGTTTTGAATCTCGTGTGTGCTTCAGCGTGCGAATTACAGCAACAACGACTTGGAACCCTGATTTGACTCAAAGGATATTCAGTTGTGAGTTCGGTGAATTAAAATGAAGAAAAGAGTTGATTTAGTATTGTGCGCGATTAGTCGGCTTGAGTATTGTTTTATAATTACTATTGTGTGTTTATCTTGAAGGAGATGTTTCTAGTCAGTGTTAAATAGTGAATTGAGTGTATTCAAGAAGAGAAGACAGAAGTTATGTTCTTTCTTATAAACTTGTGCTACTACATAATAGAAGGCAGAGGTGGTATGAATAAGACATATGGTCGTAATATCATTTAAAGAAAATACTTGGTATTCTTGTAAACAAAGTAAAGTAGGTTTTACTAATAATTGATTTATGTAACCTGTTATTGCTAAGTAGAGATTTGCTTGATAATGTGCTTTTGATACTCAATTAAAATAGTTCGACTCTTAAGACTCTTTAATTCAAATGTCGTGTTAAGGATATTGGAATATTCTGTTCTATTAACATTTGTCAATAGAAGATAGTGAATAATTAGTCATAAGCATATTTAGTTCAATATTTAAATTCCCATACTTCTTGTATAAATAACTCACGCCCAGTGCTCATCTGTTTAAATTGGTATCAATATAAACAAAGTAAACTATAAGGTTCAGAATCTAAAGCATCGAAGAAATGGTGAGAAGTCCACCTTTTTCAATTTTCCGCTGAAACTTTGGAATGTTGGCGAAAGTACAACATCCGTCGGAAGTTGGTTCCAAACCCTCCCTTCTCTGGATACGAGAAAATGATATAATTATTTTTCACCAGACGATTGTTAATACTCATGGTGTGACTGTGAATGTTGATACTCATGGTGATATTCATGGTGTGACTTCTCGTGTTGCTCCTTGAAATTGTTAGTAAGAGATGTTGGATGTCTTGGTGAGTTGCCCCATAAATGAGTTTGTGGCATGTTTTCAGATCCAGTTCAAGTCTTCTCCATTCCAGTGAATGAATCTTAAGATTTGCCAGCTTTCTTCGTATGTCAGGTTGAAGTAAGGTTGAAGTAGTCTTTTAGTGAACCATCTCTGTGGCCTTTCTAATGAGATAATATCCAGACCAAGTGAGGGCACTATACTGGCGAAGCATATTCGACTACGGGTCTAACTTGTGTGATAAACGCATTGAGAGGGTAACGTGATTGCACTTTCGGTAGTTTCGTAGAACATGCTGGCAGTGCCAAGGGCCTTGGCAGCAACTTTTTTGCAATGGGGTGAAAATGACATAGCGTCGTTGAACGTGACGCTAAGATCAGAAAGTTCGTGGACACTCTCAAGGGAATTGTTTCCAGCGTAATAGTGGTAGTGGTTATTATTATGGCCTAAAATGAATGACTGACGATTTGGTTGTCTAGATAGAGAGTTCATGGATTATGCTCCATTCCAAAATGTTGTTACAAGCTGTCTGCAATTGGTCTTGGTCTTGTGTTGCTGTAGCCTGGAAAAATTTGATATCATCCGCAAAGATATTATTCTTGATTGGGGTAAGAATATCTGGAATGTTAAACGTAAAGAAGACAAAAAGTAATGTGCCAAGCACTGTTCCCTGAACAACTCCACTTGTGACACTTTTGAATGGTGACAATTCGTCGTTGACTCTGATTTGATGATTGCGATTTGAGAGCAATGCTTGGATCAGCTTGACTAGTTTATTCGGAATCCCACATTTAAGGAATTTATTATAAAGGATAGACCTTTTAAGTTTGTCAAATGCCTTTTCAAAGTCCAAGTAGATGATATCGAAGGGCTCATTCGTGTCTAAAGGAGGATGACTATTGAGGAACACGTTGAAGTAATCGAATGGTTGCAGATCTACCAGGAACGAATCCGAAATACTAAACGGGAATGAGGCTGTGGAGAAAAAGAAACTTCATCAACTTGACTAAGAATCGTCTTTCCATGAGCTTAAGAACTTTGTTGGTGAGGCAAATCGGGTGATAGTTGCAAGGGTCAGAGGCGTCTCCATTTCTTTTGTATAGCGGTGTTACAATCGCCTGATTCCCGTCTGAAGTATTTTTTCCTGATTGGTAGTAAGCTTTCAAAGGGATTGAAAGTTTAGGTGCTATATTTATAATAAGCTTTTTTGTAGAAAATAGTAGGAATTCCATCTGGGCCTGGGGAAGATCATGAAGGAGATGCTACGATAACTTCTGAGACCATTTAGTGAAATCAAACATGCCATCGAAAAAAGTCGTTATTTGTTTTTTCTTTAGGGTAGGTTCCCAGGATGGAGTCCTCATTGTTAAACACTTTTGGGTTTTCTCTGTTAACATCCTCGGTGAGAAAGATGATAATGGTGGTCGTGGTAAAAGCCTCTGCTCATCGGATCGGACGTTAAAACCGTAGCTTCGTATATGCACGAGAGCCGTACCCTGTGCTCGTTAAAGAAACCGCTAGATGATCTTAGCAGGAGTCTCCCTCCTATTTCCTAAAAGCTGTCCAGTAACTCCCTTCCTCTTTTCAGCTCTAAATCTGTGAGGTTCGGGTGACTTGATCCATTGTACAAAAACTTTGCAGGTGAGAGGTAAAACAATTCAAACTAAGTGTTGTCAATTAGTCCACTTGAATTATTCGTAAATATTTACTTTGCATTTTTAGGGCCAAGCTTTCCCTTTTTTTTTTGTAATTTCCACTCTGTAATTATAAATGTGATGAATGAGAGCCTTAAATTGTCAGGATTGTTTCGGAATAGGATGAATATTTTCTAAAAACAAAATAATTCGACGATGAACGAAGCTCATTATATGTACGAGCGTCGACTTAATATTTTCAGGTTTCTCGCCATACTTTTGGTGATGTAGTGTACGTAACATTTGCGATTTTTGAAAAAAAAAGTTTCTTATTTATCCGTTTCTGGCCTTTTCGAAGTCAGCGAATGATCTACTCATAATCGTTATCGGAGTGAAAACTAGTTTCATGCATTGATGCATTGACCAGTATTAACTTAAAAGCTTCACCAAACTCTCCTGCTGTTTTAGGTATCTCTTCCAATGAGTTTGGGCTTTGGCCAAAGCTACAATGGACTGTGAAGTAATAGGTGTACGAGAGAAGCCAGAGCCTTTTCGTAAATTGCTTTTTCCCCCCTCCTAATAGAAACACCAGCGCCTGTGCGATGCGACTGTGAAGCCAGCCCCTATCCCACGAAAATCACCCCGCATTACGAACTTGTAACGGTTCTTATTGCAGCATCACTTTCCTACTACTGTTCATCCTTAAAACAGATGGCCACATTTGCACACATACACCGAGCACGTTATTGGCCCTGGTCTTATTTCTGGGGTGTGCTTTGCGACATATATGTACAGTTATATTCCATTTCATTTTGCACGCTTCGCGTCATTCAATTGGTTTCAAAGTGATCTTGTTGCCTCAACATGTAAGAGAATTTGTAAGAGGGTGTTGTGACATCTTACTCAACTCACATTTGTGTTTTCGGGAGGATCAATAAAGCCAAACGTGAAATGAAAACAGATTACGAAGTTACAGAAGTTATCAGTACTTCTGTATTCAATACCACAAGTAGTTACGACAGAAGATTTTTTAAACCTTGCATATTTCTTATTTATTTATTTTTCTCAGTTGCTCCTCATCTAACACAATCTAAGAATACTCAGACTGCTTTGGTAGATAATCTCGTTAGAGATAGACTTTAAAATACCACCAGACATTATTCTGTGATGTACAGGTAGTCGTAGAAAGAATTAAACAAAAGCATCCCGGAATTCACTCAACAAATACATTTATAGCTTCTAGTTTCAGCGTGTAGTTAACTGAGTGATAGCAGTTCGAAAAGTTTGAATCATGCCGTTCTGGGATAATTTTCACGTTGCGATATGCATAAAACAAATGTTCCAAGTTTTGAAATACTAGAATTCCTATACATTTACATTTAAGCATCAAAACAGTCTCCTGTTTAATTCCTTACCTAAGCGGTATTTGCCAAATACTTTAATCTGGAGTAACTTACAAGTTATCCAAACTTATTCCGATTGCTCAGTGTGGGAAAGTTTTATTGTTGATTTTCATTTACATTCGATTTGCTGGAGATTAAAGGAAGCAGTCCATCCAAATGAATTCGTTTTACTATACAAAAATGATTTAATAATTACATGTTGGCAAATTTAAATTGAAATCTCATTCTCTTTCAGTCGGAAATTTATAATCGATTTCCAAATAAGAAATCTCAGCTCTCATTTCGCGTCACGGGGCAGAATCATCAGATTCGACGAAAGCTGTGGATGATGGATTGCTCCTCAAGACATGCCGCTACTTAAAAAAAAATCGTGTATCCAGAGTTGGAGATTTCAGTTCATTTCCTTATTTTTCAGCAGTTTTTGATGCCTTTTATGCTAAGATGGTCTGTTACACTTATGCTAGGAAGTTTAAAGCGTTTCTATATGTCCTACTCTTTCCACAGCCATTTAGTTTCTGGTTTAGTTTGTTTTATTGATATAAACACAATAATTTCAAAGACCTCAGAATATTGCAGTATTTTCAACTGAGGTTGGTGACTGGCTCAGTCGGTGGAGCACTAAGTTCGTACCAAATGTATCAAGGTTTGAATCCCCGTTGTGCTTGTGGTCAAATCTGCTTTGCTAACACTCCGCTCTGCCGTCGGTGATAAAAGAGGACTTTAAAACAATATATGATTTTAAATGATAGGAAGAGTTTTCGCAAACATGAAAATAATCAGTCATGTGCCGTTTCCGCATTACGAACATACAAATTTTGACTTTCTCTTCATATTTATGAATGGATAATTCACCAAATAACCACTGATATTGCTTAATTCTTTGTTTGATACAAATCACATTTCTAGAACTGTGGGAGACTTGGGAAGGGCAGAGGTTGAATCAATTTGTACTGTGCCATACTCGTAATCTTAGGTTCAGGTCTTCATTGTGTCTGCATTCTTCGCTCTGCCCTCGGGGAGAAAGCGAACACCGATGGTCTTCGAAAGCCCACCTTCGGTTGGATGGAACTTTAAGCTGTGGCCCTGCGCGTATGAGATTCACATCCTATGCACTTTAACGAGTGCGAGATGGCCTTGACGAAAAAATTCAACCTATCTCTTAATAGCTGTCCAGTGGATCCACTTCCCCTACCCTGCTCTGAGTCCTTGCAGTCCTTGTGACCTGACAATTATTGAGCGCGCAAAATGTCTCTCAGCGTAATGCAAGAGACAATAAATTATCAATGAAATTACCAATAGCATCTTAATTTTGACAATAAAAAAGCTTCCCGGTGGCACAGTCGTTAGCGTGCTTGGTTACTGATCAAAGGGACCAGGGTTCGAGCCATGAATAAAGTATGGATCTGTTATCTTTATCCTCATAGATCTCCTCAATTCTGTATTATACTGACAAATTTCTGTCAGATCACTGTGACAAGCAGCTGATTGAGGGGCAAGCTTTTTTCATTATTAAGTTTACCAATATAAACAATGCATTCTATAGCAAATGAAGACCATAACTCTCTAATTCAAGCATTTGATAGTCATTGGCGAATAATGAAATGGGTTCTTGCAAGATTTTGAGGAACGTTATGGAAGAAAGACAATCCCATAAAGAAGCAAATAAAAATTTCCAGCAATCATCTTCATTGTCCTCAAGTAACCATGTGCTACGGACGTCCAACCAGACATGGCAATTTAGTTCTCCAAGCAGAACTGTCCGGAGCTATATCTGCTGCATCTGGCCACTGCAAACCAATTGTAACAGTCCTGTTTGACATTGTCTACCCACTGCAACTTAGATCTCCCCTCTTTCAGAGACTTTTACGCACACGGTTCGTAACCCTGTTCAGTAATCTATAATTATCCATACGAGCAACATGGCCAAACCAACGGAGTCTCTCTCTGCACAATATGCTGCATAAAGGACATTGGAAACTCCTTTTTTAATCTCGTTATTACTTACAAAGTTGAACCACCTAATGCCCAAGATACTTCATAAGCACCTAGAATTTAAAGCATCTAGTTTCCTGTTATCTTGTTAACAAAGCGTCCAAGTTTCATTGCAATAACTAACCCTAGAAAGAACCAAATTATTATAGTCAAATTTTAGTCTTTAGGTATATACGCCTGTTTCTCCACACTCTCCCTAGATTCTTAAAGGTCCCGGCAGCAATCCCTATTCTTTTTTCATGTCGCATATCACCAGTATCTGTTACATAGTTCCCAAGATAATTAAATTGTAACACCTGCTTAAGACTGCAACCACTCAGATTACCTGAATCACATTCTGCCTGACCAGTTTTCATTACTTTAGTTTTTTCTTTGTTTATCATCAAACATACTCTATTACCAGTCTTATTAAGAGCCCTAATGAAAGAATTCATCTCATCAATATCATTTGCCAAAAGGACCAAATCATCAGCTTAATGTAAATCAGAAATTTTCGTATCTCCAGACCATATAAGGCCAAAATCTTTCCCTTGAAGTGAATTTCGCATAACATAATCAATAACCAAACTAAAGAGAAAAGGGGACAAAATGCACTCTTGTCAAACATCAGAATCAATGCTAAACCAATTGCTACAACCCTTACCAACTCTCACACACGACTCAGTGTTATTATAGAGAGCTTTCATTATGTTAACTAACTTGTCTGGTATGCCACACGATCTCTCAATCAACCACAAATCATGACGATCAACAAAGCTAGCAACCAAAGGTTTCTGAAACTCTAAACATTTCTCAAGAATTTATCTGAGTGAAAATATCTGATCCACACATCCTCTACCACTTCTGAATCCACATTGCTCATCACGCAATTTACTGTCAACCAGATTCTTAATTCTGTTAAGCACAATCATTCAAAGAATTTTCCCTGGAACAGAGAGTAGGCTGATACCCCTATAGTTATCACAAGAACTGCGATTACCTATTTTTGAAAATAGGGATAATAATAGCTCTGGTAAAATCCTTAGGGACATGCCTTTATCATAAAAAAATATTCAAAATTTCGATCATCCATGTGGTAACCGAAACATTCTCAATTCTAAGCATTTCAATTGAAAATTCATCTAACCTCGTATTTATGTAGTTTAAGTTTAGAAATAGCCAAAATTAGTTTAGAATGTGTTATGGGGCCAACTTTATTATTAATATAATAAATTTAATATAAGCCATATTATTAAAAATAATAAAGCCAGTAATGCATCTATTATCATTATAAACAATGGGAGTAGAACTAATCACATTGTTTAGAATAGAGGTTCTCAACGTGGGGTACGCGGTAAAATTTTTCGGGGTACGCCGTGAGAGCTCAGAAGTCGCTAGATGTACGTTAAGTACAAAATTTAATGTGTATTGATATGTTTTATTTTATTCTCATTGTTATACTATAACTATGCTTTTATATATCTATACAAGGGGTACGCCAGTTACATACACCTTTCCAAGGGTTACGTGAAGCATAAAAGGTTGAGAACCACTGGTTTAGAAAATCACTAAAATACTCAGCCCACCTAGCCATGATAGAATCCACACCTTCTATAATCTTACTTTGTTTATCCTTCAATCCCTGTAAACCTGTCCGTTCTCTACCACACAAAATATTAACTATCTGGTACAGCATTCTGCTGTTGTGTTGTCTAACTGCTTCCTCGGCTTCGTCATCCAGGCCATCAAGCCAAAAAAATCTTATCAGTAGGTAACTGATCCTTTACACGTTTATTAAACTCTCTGTAATGCTTTTTATGAGGACTAGTAGGGTATTAATTCAGGACATTCCTACAGTTCCTTCTTTCTGAAATAAGCTCAAGTGCTTTATCACCCAAATAATTTTGCATCATCTCCGTTTTTCCTAAATTAGTACTGTTAATTTCAAGAAAAGCTTGTTTAAAACGATCCCATTCTTCCTCAACTTCAGTTGTAAGCAAACCATGACGGTCATAATGACTAAGTAACCTATCTTGGTAAGCTTTAGCGATAACTGGGTCTTTCATAGCTTCAGTATTAAAGGTAAAATTTTTAACCCTAGCAGAACACTTTTTAAGTTTAAGTTGCAAGACACTTTTAACAAGGTAATGGTCAGATCCAATTTCAGCTCCCCTATATGACCTGGTATTGCTAACAAACTAGCCCATTTGCTGTTAATTAATATATAATCAATCATATTCTTATGCAGCCCATCAAGTGTAACCCATGTGTACACGTGTATGTCGCGGTGTTTGTAATATGTGTTAGTTATTCTGAAACCATTGAGTTTACTTACCTGTAAGAGACGTTTCCCATTGCCATTGCAGCTACCAATACCAAAAGAGTCTATCACCCCTCCCCAAAGGTCATAGCTAGTACCAACTTTGGCATTGGAGTCACCTAGAACAAGGGTAATATCTCCTTTCTTGACAGAATTCAAAGTATCCTGAAGTTGTCCGTAAAACCTATCCTTCTCATCGTCATCGGCATCCTCAGTGGGGGCATAACAACAGATAATATTCAAGTTTTTAATGCTTGTCTGAAATTTAGCTGTGAGAAACCTTTCATTAATGCACTCATATCCTAGAAGAGCATCACTAGCGCTGGTGCTGAGAAGCAGACCTATGCCTTGGAGACTTCCTCCCTGAAAAGAAAATTAAAGTTATTTTTAAGAATCTGACCTTTATCTGTCCATCTGGTCTCTTGCAAACAGAGAATATCAACGCTATAACCGTGGAATTGTGCAAGTACATTAAGAAAATGAGCTGTGTGCAGAGTCCTCAGATTCCAACACCTTGGAAATAAAATGGCTAATGGGATGTTTAAAGAAACTATATTTATTGAGAGAGGGAATGCGGACAATATCAAACAGCCCCCTAATTGCAGACATGGGGAAAAGACTCGTTCCCTCACTATTAAAGGCTGAAGCCATCTACACTGGAAGACTTCCTGCAATGTAGAATTTGACGATGTCCGCAGAAGCAAGAGTTCAGTGTCTGCGATAACTTCTGCCCAGGCTGCCCATACTGTGAATCTATTCACTTGGGGCTGTCAACCCACAAACAGAAACATTCCTTCCACAGAAGCCCACCAGTGTATCAAATTCAGGATCCATAATCAAGCTCAAAGCCTAATTCCAGTCCGGTCCGGTAAGTTTATATGATCAGCATCCGGACCCTGTGTGGCTGATCACTCCTCAGCAGGGTAGAAAAAAGAAAAGAAAAGTAGCCATATCTGTCCAAATCAGTAGGCTACACCGATGTCGCAGCCCTCTCCTTCCGTTCACTTCCACAAGAGAGTATCTCTTTTGAAAGGTATTAACGGCCTGCACCACGAGAAGGCGGGGTCGGACATATACGAATGTGGAAAAGTCGAATGTAAATCACATACTTCATAAAAAAGGCACTTGTTCTTATTAATTGAGAATGTAGATAATTAGCAGTGTCTCTGTATTTAGAAATCACTTCAGTTATTTTCCCACTATTGAATTCATTTTTCCTTCATTATATACGTGTATAAGCATTACAGAAACATCATACATTTCGTTTAATGCCGATACGAATGCCGTAAAAACTATCTTCATCACATCAATAAGGTATCATATTCCAAAAGAGTGACACGTTCCTTCCAATTAACCCTTGTCACGTGTATCTCTTCCTCGTATCTCATAATTCGGAGAACAAGTCCCATTCCGTTACATGACCCCTTTACCTGCGATTTCCTGTATGACCTCTCTCCTCCTGAGCTGCGGCCATGTTAGCGAAAACAAAGCACAGACTGCTGAGAGGCAATGATACGGAGAGATAGCGGAAGTAGCCATCCTTAATGTTCTCTTCACCTCGCGTCTGTATCTGGCTCGTGAGCAGGCTATACGGTCTGCTGGCTGAGGGAGAGCTCGCGCCACCTTTCATCAGCAGATAAGATGAGAGCGAGCAAAATGCATCGCCCCTGCCCCATGCCAACACGTTCGCGGAATTACTTCCCTTTACACAACCAATTCGCGGAAGTAGTAGTGCCAATCCGAAGACGAACGAACTATAGGGGTACACTATCGCCTGCACTTCGCCATTTGCAACCCAGCTGCGTAATTGTTTATACAACAGCTGTCTAAGAGCCAACTGTTAAGAAGCAAATCTCCCAATACTATTTCGTTTAACATTTTAGTTTTTTTAAGAGAAAAATATCAGTGTTTATATTGGTTTTAGAGTTATAAGGGTAGTGTTTATTATGTATATATATATATAAACAATGAAAATATTTTAGAACAGATGCATTTAAAAAGTATTCTTCTCGTTTCAAGTGATAACTCTACAACTTAGAATGTGACGGAGTAGACGTTTTTCTCAGTTTCTGGAATGCGATTTCAGAGTCGAATATCGTGGCAACGATTGTGGTGTGAATGATGATAAATATTCCTGTTTGATTATGTGAAGCAAAAGCCGTATATTCCGTATTAAACAGTTAGAAATAGAAGTCGAATCTTTTTTCATATGTCGAAGACGGGAAACCGAACGTCGTCTACTGTGCCTCTTGATTTTCCGGCAGTCGGACAAGTATTCTATTTGAAATTGAAATAATATCGAAACTCCATTCCGTCACTTTTTCGTAGATATGCTTTACAGATTTGCATCCATACCAGCATTGAGTTATATCTCCATTAATCTTCCACCCTGTCCTCGGTCGGAAAGGGACACCGATGGACTTGAAAAGGCTGCTGTCCGTTCAATGGGACGTTAAGCTATGGCCCGTGTGCTGGAGCACCATACACTGTAGACGTTAAAGAATACACTGAATGGCTTTGTCGGGATGCTAACAGATGTCTAGTGGGTCTCCTTTTCGTGACCTTGCCATTTAGTCCATTGTGCGCAAAAATAATGCCGCTCAGAGGTAAAACAACAGAACAATCCTATTTTTCTTCCCTTCCTCACAGTTCTATTTATGATATAGTGGTAATAACTATATATATATATCTGTTTATGATACAGTAGTAATAATTTTAAAGCGAACAACACAGCTAAACGGATTCTATGTTTTTCTTGAATGGAGAGGGCTATAACTGGAAGTTCAGTTATGGAGCTCCCGTTGATATTTTTAAGTTGTAAATTCAAAATTCGATTATATTGTTGTGACGCAACATTTTTGGGAGGAGATGCTTTGATATTTATAAATGGATGCGTTAAGGTTTTGGTTAAGAGGGAAATGAATCGAACAAGTTTTCATAAATTACGATAGTTCTGTTACATGCTTCACCTTCGCGATGATCAGAAAAATAAATGATTGTGGAGATTTTTTTCAGTTGGGAGCAAAAGAAGCTTTCGGATTTGGAGAGACGTCTTCTGGTCGTGAGAGACACTTACTTTGCTGCGCCAGTGGTTAATTCGAAAGAGCCTCGAATTCAGGAGAGAGTTGGAGAAGGACATTAGATAGATACTAAGAACAAATAGGATTCTGCCATCAAAGAATCAATTTTTTTAAACGTATGTTCAGAATATATCTTTGTTCCACACGGGGATACGATGAAATGTTTCATCCGACACACAACGTTTTCTATACAAGGTAGGAGTTTTTGTCGAGAGTAGAGCATGGGTAGGTTCGGTTGTTTTATTTCTGAACGGCGCTTTTTTCACACAATGAACTAAATGACCAGGTCACAAGGACCCCGATGGCTCAGAGAAGGTTGGGGGAAGAGGACGCATTAGAGAGCTGTATAGGGAGACAGGTGGTAACCTCTCGTCAAGGCCATCCAGCGGTTCTTTAATGTGCATAGTATATGGCTCTCACACACACGAGGCCACGGCTTAACATCCCATGCAAAGGACGGCGGCCTTTCCTATCCGAATTGCCTTTCCAAGCCTCGAATTTGCGAATCGAAGATTAAAGATTACTGCAACTTCTTGCTGTACAACTGAGTGACGAGATGGCTCAGATGAATCAAGAAGAGTACACTAGATGATCAGTTTCCCTGGCAAAGTTTAGAAATCTGTGCTCAAGATCATTCTGCGTATAGAATCGAAATATACAGTTAAGAGTGTGCCTCTCATTCCCCGATTATGGAATTATTTTCACCCCAAATGAGTTTTGGAAAATTCTAAGCTCGTATTTCATGTATGCATTTCGAAGTCGAAGAAGAACAATTTTCCAGAATAATGACGAAACTTTTTTCTTAGAAGACGAAAATTGAGCAGCATTTTTAAAGATAGCATTTACTTTTGGAGTAAACGTTTTGATATAGTACTTACGTTCCTTATTAATCTACCTGAAAAATAACTTAGAAAGAAAAATAGCTTGCAGGATAAATTATTATAAAATTGATTTCCGTTTAATTGAACGAGCTTCCAGTTAAAATGGAATAAATTTCTGAAAAAGTAACATCATAAATGACTCACAATTCCAAGTTCCAAAATAGTTAAATAATCTGTAATGTCTATTAATTCCTTCACAGAAGAAAATGATAACACAAATTCCCACATTGTCAGCTTTCAGGATTGCCAAATAATCTTCCAGTGAAAAACTTAGGTTATGTCCCATATAAAAGAACATGCTAACATAAATCTTCCCAGTGTCAACTTCCAGATTAACTGAATAATTTTTCAGTCATATGTTTGGAATATGTTCTATAAAATAAATAGAAAAAAAAATACCTATCTTACCTACATCTGCCCTAAAATTACAAAATATGTCTAAAACACATCGATGGTGCAATCATTCACTGAATTCGTATTCACACGAAAGGCGGATAGGACGCCAATTTACCTACTCAACGAGGACTGTCAGCGCTCTATCTTACTTTGAAGTGAATACAAATTCAGTGATTAACCATCGATATTTTTAGCTTTATTATCTACATTTTAGGACACGTATAGGAAGTATGTAATTTTTAAATATTTAATTAATTTATATGTTTTCTTTTTCACTAAAAAAAAGCTTACCTCCCGAATCTTTCATTCGATATCTTTTCGATTTTTCGATTTTCAATTTATCGATTTCTCATAAATATCGACCACATTTTCCTTCTCCCGTTTTTTGAGTCGTTTTTGAGGATGGCATTGAAGACGTTACATGCTTTCATTTGATATATAACTAGTTAAAGTCACCCCCCTTAAATTTCCATCCTCTTTGGGGGGAAGGGAAAAGAGTGGGGGGAATAATCGCAAGTTGTCTACGACTGTCGTTGTACACTGGCGGAAACCGAAAAAAGAACATCAAGAAAGAATTGCTTTTGGTACGTCATATTTTATAATATGTTAATAGTTATGGGCAGCAGAAACCCAGAAACCGTGATCCAAGATTGAAAGTCATTGGATGAAACAATGACGTCACTGAGGACGACAACATGCAAATATAGGCAGCGCGTATTTAAGGATTAGGGCGTGAAGAAAGAAATTGTTCGTCTTGTATCGTATTGTTCAGTGCTCTTTGAAGAAGCTATCATGCTTGGGCGACGCAGGCGCGCAACATTTGTTCAGTTAGCGGCGTTTGAGCGAGGTCGTATAGTGCGCCTTCGGGAAGCAGGTTGGTCTTTTCGTCAAATTGCACACCGCGTTGGACGAGAGGTATCCGCAATGGTACGATGGTGGTGTCGATGGTCAGAAGAACATTCGCACACTCGCAGACGTGGTTCCGTGCAACACAGAGTTACGGACGCACGAGAGGGTCGGCGTATCAGGAGGGCGGTGGTGGCATAGTGGACGGATACAGCGTCACAAACACGATCCTCTGTCGTACCATTGGTGTCTACAAGAACGATACGCAATCGTCTTTTGGAAACAAGACTATTGGCACGCGTGCCGCTGGCACGATTACCACTTTCACCTCGTCACTGTCGAGCACGTTTGCAGTGGTGTCAAGAACGAGTTCATTCAAGGGAAGAATGGCAGTCTGTGGTTTTCAGCGATGAAAGCCGATTCTGCTTAGGAGCGTCTGATGATTGTTTACGCTTCCAAAGGTCACAAGGCGAGCGGCTTCTTCCATTGTACATCGGCCAGCGACACATAGGAACCACGCCGGGCATCATGGTGTGCGGAACGATTAGATATCACACTCGTACGTGTCTGGTGTTTGTACAAGGTATACTGAATAGCAATATGTACGTCAGAGACATCGTACAGCCGGTCGTCCTGCCATATTTGAGTATAATCACAAATGCGATATTCCAGCAGGATAACGCCCGCCCACTCTCCGCTCGGGCAACTCAACACACTCTTAGGCAGTGCACCAACTCCCCTGGCTAACACGCACTCCGGACTTGTCTCCAATCGAGCATGTCTGGGACTGGATCAGACAAAGACTCTTCCACGGACCGCGGCAGACAATGACCATCGCTGAATTACGCGTCGAAGTTGAAAGCGCATGGAATGGTATCCCCCAGCGTGATATCCAGCATTTGTACGACCGATTGCATGCCAGACTGGAAGCTTATATTGCTGCTCGAGGAGGTTCAACACCTTATTAAAATGTGCCTTCTGTAATGTGTAATATCCATTAAAAGGTAAAATAAACATTGAATTACTTCACACGTGTGATCACTGACCTTTCTCAATAAGTTGTTTCTCCTAAATAAATCTGATAGATTACGCTTCAATTGTTAATGGTGTTCTTTTTTCAATTTCCGCTAGTGTATGATCTTTCATTTGGCACCTAACTAGTGACTGCAGACCGTCGAGTTCAGAAGATATAGCAGAAGAACGACTTTCTCATTTCCCCTTTTCTAGGAGGGAGGAAATCAAGAGGGGTATATTTTTATTGCGCACATCATTCTGTACATCACAAGCTTTCATTGGACTTGCAACCTGTTGCGTTCCGAAGATATAGCAGAACATTAATATTCAAATTTTCTCTTTTTTGGGGGGAAGGAGGAAAGAGTGAAATATTTATAACCCAAGTCACAATTTTTGCATATCATGAGCTTTCCTCTGACGCATAGTCCGTTACTTTCAGCCTTTGTGCTCAGAAATTATAACGGAACAATCGTTTTCATATTTCCCGTTTTTAGAGGGGAAGAAATCACGGAAGATCAATGTTTTATAGCCTATGGCACTCCCGCGTCACAAGCTTTCATTTGACACCTAAATCATTAAATTTGTCCGTCGCGTTCCTAAGATATGGTAGAACAACAGTTTTGACAAATCCACAAACCGACAAAGGTGGAGAGAAAAGTAATAGGAAGATAGGTAAAAATAGCATGGTTGGGTTGTTTTACCTCTGAGCGGCACTTTTTTGCACACCATGGGCTAAATGGCCAGGTCACAAGGACCCCGAAGGCTCAGAGAAGGTTGGGGGAGGGGACCCACTGGAACAGCCGTTGGGAGACAGATGGTAGCCTCCCGTCAAGTCCATCCAGCGTGTTCTTTAACGTGCACAGGGTATGGCTCTCCCGTACACGGGGCCACGGCTTAACGTCCCATCCGACGGACGGCGGCCTTTCCAAGCCCATCGGTGTCCCCTACTGACCGTGGGCAGGGCGGGGAATTTTGCGGAGATAAATCTCAACGCTGACCCAGCTCGGACTCGAACCTGGGAACTACAGTTTACGAGCCTGGGCGCGCTACCGACTGAGCCTCCCCGCCCCAAAAATAGCATGGTAACACAAATGATCACAATGCCAACTTGCAGTTTAGCTGAATAACCTTGTAGTTAAAATCTCGTATAGAATGATCATGATAACATAATTCATCACAATGCTAATACCCATATTATTAAATAAATCTCATCAAACGCTTATAAGAAAAAAACTTCATAAAAATAATAAAATAACCTGAATCTTCACGTTGTTGACTTCCTGATTAAGTGAATAACCTTGCATCAAAGGCTTGAATAAGTTACAGGAGAAAATGGACACTGTAGCCTAAATCATCTCAGTTTTCCATGAAATCTAAATAATCTGTCAGTAAAATGCTTGCAATAATTGAAATATAAAAATAGTATTCTAACGGAAATCATCACTGTGCTTACTTCCATATTTGTTGAATAATCTCCCTGTTAAATGTGTAGAACAAGTTCCACAAAAACAGCACGGAACCATAAAATCATGACATTGGCAACTCCGAAATTACAGGAAGACTCTCATTGTCTCACAATCAAGATAGCGTAGAGCAAATCAAAAAGTATATTTTTTAACTCTACTATTTCTTCTTTAAATTAACCTCTACTTTGAAATTAAAGCAATAATTTGCAAGTGCATCGAATTCGAAGTTAATTGATACATAGAACTTTCAGAATATGCTTAGAACGGTCTTCAACTTTTGTTGGTTGTCTTATTGCAATTTAAAGTGTTGAATGTTTAACCCAACAGCTGGATCATCTTTAGCACGTGACATTGAGAAGAAGAAGCAGCGGTTATAAAGGAGGAAGGATAAAAAGGCGCGTTTCTTCTCGTCCTAGGCTATGTTAACAAAGTAGTTGATCAGATTTTGCACGAGCAATCTAGTGTTTCTAGTTCGAAACGTGCCAATATGATCTGGCGCAGTGCTGCAGCAAAAGAACGCAAAGTGAGCTCAGTCAAATCAGATATTTTTCCTTGCGCTTTACATATTCTCATCTTGAGACCCTCTTGCGCAGCTTGCGTGCACATTGATTAATCCAAATGAATTTTTAATCAACGTTACATCCGATCTCTTCCCGAGCTACTAGATATCATATTTTATTTTTCTCTTTTGCCTCCTCCTCTCGTGTTCCTTCCTCTCCCCCCTTCCATTTATTCCCATTCTTCCTTTCTATCCATTCACGAAGAGTTCGCTCACGTGACGAAGTGAATCTCTGATCCGGACCAATTTGGAATCTAGAAAAACCTTGTTTTCTTGTTTAATTCGAAGTTCTTGTCAGTCTGTCACAGAGCTCGAGTCACCTGGGAAATTAGCAGCCTTGCGGTTTCGAGCTCTCTTTTTTTTTCGTTATCTGATTGAGCCAATGAGAGGTCAAAGCAGTCTCGTTCTGGCACTTGATCGCCAGAGGAAAGAGACGCGGCCGGTGACACGCACCAGCCACGCACGAGCTTTTTATTTCGTTTGATTCACTCTTATTGAGGTGGACAGTAACTTAAACAAAGGAGGGCAAAACAAGGCGGACGGATTGTGCCGCCAGAACCCCGCAGAGGAATCTAATTCTTTGGTCATTTATAAAGTTCACTACAAAATGTACGACCCCCAACTCTCGTGAAACGTTTATCTTCATTGCCGTACATCAGTTATTCCTATATTTCCCTCGACCCTCAAAGATGTTTCCTTTTTTTTTGTGGGAGTGCCCCAGGAAAGACGATCATCTACCTGTTCGTCTTGTTGAGTGAAGTGTTTCTTGCCGAACGAGTTTCACGATTCAGAGTATCATTCTTAGTCTTGCTTTCTCTGTCTTCGTAGAGGAAGGATTCTTGGCAAATTGACATCTTGCATCAGGAAAAGTAAGGAAAACAAAAAAAATCTCTCGCGTTCTAATACGTTTTACATTATTTCACATATCACTTCTGTTCATTCTGTCAACTCAGTTCTCATGTAGTCCTACCGTCAAGTAATCTTTCCTCTCTCTGCTAAGCACAGACTTTCTGTTTTTAAATTACATGTCCTTTTGAGATAATCGATAATGCAAAATGGTGTGTGTCTTTCTACCAAATGATCAAGATAGAAGTTCAGTTCGTCGCGTGCTGCGATTGGAGTATGAGGGGCACAGATTCGAGTTCTGGTTGTGTCAGAGTTGAGCTTTACCGTTTCCTCAAAGAGGAAGTGAAAACGATAGGTTTCGAAAGGTCACCGCCTTCCTTCATTAGGAACGTTAAGCGTAGTTCCGTGTGTAGGTTAACGAATATTCTGAATGTTAGTGGAAAAGCTTCTCTCTGTTCTAATGCTTGCGAAGTGAGATTTCTTTCATAATCTTGTGAATTTTATGACGTGACGAATCATCCTTTAAGAAATACCTTTACGATCCACTTCAAAGCAATCCGATCTTAACCTTATTCGAAATTTCGTTCGCACATGTTTTCCTACAGAATATTCATACCTCAAATGTCTTAATTATTTGCATGTCACCAAACTCGTATCAAACAGAGTTGCGAAATTTTGTTGAATACATTTCTAGCATTCGTCACAGAAATCCATCTCAAGGAAAATAAGATGCATCTTGCAGACAAATAAGCGGGGCTTCCAACTAAAAAATTTAAAAGTGAAATATCAAACTCATAATTCCTATTTGCACACAATGAAAGTGTTGGATGAAGAGTTTTGATAGTAGTTCCCATTTGCATCCTATCAACTATCAGGTGATCTTTCCAGCAGTCCTATGAATCGTCAGATCTGTGCAATTTGTTTAGTTTATTTCGCAGAGAAAATTATCGCTGCCGAGTAAATCAACTCAACACTCCTTGTGAATCATTGTAAAATTAGATTCTTCAAAGGATCGTTTCATTACAGATAGACAGAAGGATATAGGTTATGGGTTAGGTTGTTTTTCCTCTGAGCGGCACTTTTTTGCACACAATGGGCTAAGTGGCCAGGTCATAGGGACCCTGAAAATTCAGAGAAGGTTGGGGGAGGGGATCCACTGGAAGAGCTGTTAGCTTCTCGTCAAGGCCATCCAGCGTGTTCATTAAAGCGTGCACTGGGTATGGCTCTCCCGCACAACTGCGCCACGGCTTAACACCCCATCTGACGGGCGGCTGCCTTCCAAGCCCATTGGTATCCCTCCAGACCGAGAGCAGAGCGGAGAGTTTTGCGGAGATAAATCCCAACGCTGACCCAGTTGGGACTCGAACCTGAGAACTGCAGATTACGAGCCTGGCGCGCTACCGACTGATCTCCCTTCGCCCTCATGGAAGGATATAGAGACCTCTTGCCACTCGTTGGTTTCACTTGCAGCGAGAAAGTTAAAAAATATATGATGGCATTTGAGTTGAAACTCAGAGACAATTTCTTGTTTTACAAGAGAGTCGTTCTCAAAAGTGTTTAATGCATATTTCAAGAAAGAGCTGAAATATGTACTAAGGGCGTACAAGGGGTTCTTTCAATAGATATATAAAAGCAAAATAAATGATCATAACTAGTTTATTTTAACAAGTTAGAACCTCACAATACAATCGCAACATTTCTTAAGCCTCTATGTGTGTGTGTGTGTGTGAAGAAGTCTATTCTTCCTGAATGATTCTCAAGAAGGATCATAGGGGTTCTTATTCTCCTCCTCTTCCAACAACATCATCATCTTTATGCTTCTTTGTCATCAATAAATCGAAGTTTTAAAAGTACCTTTTTTATTAATTTTTTATTATATTCATAATGTTTAATGCAATTAGTACCTGGAAGACCAAGCTTTGCTCGGTAAAGGTGGGCTTTGTGATAAACTTGCTGTGCATTCAAAATTTTATGTTTTGCTATGTTATTTCCAAAGATTGTAATACTAAGTGAAAATCATCAAGACTAATAATTTAAGACGAATCAGAGATAGGCAACTCGTCAATGATCTCGGCGTTGATCTTACTGACGTCTTTGTTCAATGGCGCGAGTATGGCTCGGTCCTTCATCCCTTCATAGTTTTCATTGGCGAGACAATTTCCGAAGACTTCATCGATGAGATTGCAATTAAAAAGGATGGTCTATATTGGATCAGGTGGAACATCATCACACCTTTTATTATTATTATTATTATTATTATTATTTTATTCTTCAAATACAAAAAAAGATCCACCATGATATCCTCGGATGACCCCCTAAATGAATTTTCCCAAAGTCGGGACCTAACTAAATCGCTTTCTCGCACCGAAAACGGTATTTACCCCATTTCAACAATATCTTTAGGCCCGTTTTCAAGATAAAAGTTACATACATACATACATACATACATATGCATGCACGCACGCACGCACATACTGCATCTCGATTCTAGCGAGGTCATGTTTGATATTGCCCACTGCATCCTAGGTCTCCCTCTTTTTCTGAGGGCCTTAGGCACACTGTTCATAACCCTATTCACTAATTTGTAGTTATGCATACGAGAAATATGGCGAAACATATCTAATTTCTCTACGCAAAATAGGAGCGTGACTGTCTCAGTCGGTAGAACGCCAGGCTCGTAATCTGCAGTTCCCAGGTTCGAGTCCCATCTAGACAAGCATTGAAATTTTATCTCCACAAAATCCCACCTACTCTCTGTCAACAGGGAACACCGATGGGCTTGGCAAGGTCGCCGTACGTCAGATGGAACGTTAAGCTCTGTCACAGTGTGCGGGATAGCCATACCCTGTGCACGTTAAAGAACATGCTGGATGGCCTTCACTGGAGACTATCATCTGTCTCCTAACAGCTTCCAGTAGGTCCTCTCCCCCAACCTTCTCTGAGCCTTCGGGGTCCTTGTAACATGGCCATTTAGCCCATTGTATGCAACAAACTGCAACTTACAGGTAAAGCAATCCAACTCTACACACAATATGCTACTCAGAGGTAATTGCTGACTCCTTCTAACTTCATCATTACTTACAAAGCCAAACGACTTCATGCCCAAGATACTGCATAAGCATATAGAATCGATGCCATCTTCCTGTCATCTTTGCTTACAAACGGTCTAAGTTTCAGTACCATAGGTAACATTAGAAAGAATGAAACTATTATACAGCCTAAGTTTTAGTTTTTAGGTGTAGACGCCTATTTTTTCACACTTTCCATTGATTCTTAAAACTCTCAGAAGTAATTTCTATTCTTCTGTTTACTTCATGCTGCACGTCACATCCCAAGATATTTAAACTGGGACACTTAGTCAAGAGTGCAGCCGTTCAAAACAACTGAAGTGCCACCTGCTTGACCAATTTTCATCACTTTAGTTTTCTCTCTGTTTATCACCAAACTTACTCTATTACCAGTCTCATTAACTGCTCTAATGGTAGAATTCATCTTATCAACATCATTAGCCAACAGGGCCAAATCATCCGCATAATTTTAATCAGAAAATTTGAAATCTCTAGACCATTTGAGACCGAAATGTTTCCCTTGCAAAGAATTCCTCGTAATATAATCAATAATAAAATCAAAGAGAAATGGAGACAAATGCTATCTCTTCTAAGTCCACTAGCAATGTTAAACCAATTGCTAGAATCCTTACAACTGTCACACCCGACTCAGTGTTATTATAGAGAACCATCATAATGCTAACTAATCAGGTATGTCAGACGATCTCATGGTCAAAAGAGCAAAACCCTTTTTGAAATATACGAAGCTAGTAATCACAGGTTTGTGAAACTCTAAACATATCTCAAGAATCTGTCTAAGTGAAAAAAAATCTCTGATTTGCACATCCCCTACACTTCTAAATCTACACTGTAGATACATATGATACTAGATTCAAAATGAAGCGAAATAAATTAGAATTGTAGTTTGGATATTGTAACTTGCAGGATCCCAAAAATGTTTTCGTTTGTTCTATAGAAAAAAATGCATATATTTGAGGTTGCCAAATATTTCCACGGAATCATCTGATAGTCCAGTTAAGCAAAACGTTAGCTTTCATATGTTTTGGTGTTAATAACTGAGGAATATTTCAAAATTAGTTTTTCTACGAAACAGTTTGTCGACTGTTAGCTAAAGAGCAAGTATGAACTAAGAATATGAGAAAAAAAAACGTGTTTTTTGCTGTCTGTATTTAAAACGTTAAAACGTTTTCTTAAACAGGTAAATAAATAAGTGGGCAGTGAAACACGATTAGGAATTAAACGCTTGAATCAAGATTTTCATTTAAAAAATAAACTGTGTGCATATAGCGTAAAACCTTTTGTTCTGAACGTAAAGTACGTTTTTGAGAATCTTCAAAGGGTTTTTTTTCACCTCATTTATGATGATATGCAAATGTTGCTTCTTTGTGTAGGCAAAGTCACTGAACCGTGAAAGCCGCGCGCAGGGTAATTTAGGCGTCAGCCATTTGCTTCTCAACCGATGAATTTAGCCGGAGCATCATGAAACAGCTCAGACAACAGAAAGTGGGAAGCTAAAGAGAGGCCACGTGAGAAGGCTGGTCCAGTTGAACCACACACTCTGGATATTCATCCCCAGGAGGAATCCATGAGCAGTTGAAGTACGAAACAAAAGAATGAAACCATTACCCGGAGAAGAGGGAAAAAAAGCTTTTACAAGCCTCTTACCATTAACGTAAAAAGCAGAAAAAGCAAAATTGGAACACTTAAAATGCCTTTAAATATCGAAGCAAGATTAGAGTGCACTAGTCAAGGAATAAGATAGCGAAAAGCCCCAGCATCACGGTCTTCAACTCTCTGACAGAAAATAATGATTTATCGCTTCCTTTGTCACACTCAAAATAAAATTTATTCTTCTTGTGCACTTGTCAGTCACTGCTGAAGGAGTGTAATCCAACCATCAATTAATCCTTCTCGTTTTGTGCAATTATATGTTTTCCTATAAAGAGTAACACGAGTGAAGCCCAACCTTTCCAGGAGTTTAGTGAACAGACTGCTACACAGTGAGCTCATCGACATTTATGATGAACATTTTATTCTCCTTTATTTTATGACATAGTCTGCCCACGCCTTTATTACGCAAAGGAAAGGGAAATTTTAAAGCTCCGTAATTTCAAAAAATATTTTTATATATAAATGAGACTTAAGAATATTTAAATGATTCATTGAAGAAAAGCAATATTTAAAGAGATTTGCAAGCTGCAATATTTAATATTGTAAAAATTAAAGGCGAATTCCTTCCTTAGGATTTTATTAGCGTCATTTTCTAACCATGTTTTAAGAATTTCACAATACTATGGCTGCGATGAATGTCATATCTATTTGTAGAAGAGAAAACATGAATAAATAACAATATTAGTAAATCGTTACAACTGCCAATTTAATCATCTCACGCGATAAAGGCGGAGAATTGCGCAAGAGGAGACTATTTTATTCGTAGAAGGTTTTGGGTTTTACGGCTAATTAAATTGATGCATTTGGAGGCGATCATTTTGGCAACGTGACGCTTTTGCACACTCTCAGCTATTTAAATGAAGTGTCCAAAACATGAAGAGACTACTTCAAGATGATTAAGTTAGATCGCAGCTATACACACCTTGATGGTGCTACCGTGAATGCATTTTGCAACTGTTAATAAGTTGTTCGTGATGGCGAAGCAAGCGCATTTCGCATTCAGGTAGCGAACATTAATTTTAACAACAAGGCAGATTGTGGTGAGGAATTAGAGAGCTCATTTGCTCTTTTATAGTTAAAGGTCAATGACTATGCATATTTTGCTTGGTCACTGACTTTGGAATATCTTAGTTAAGCTAATTTCATTCTTACATCCGGGCTTAATGAATAATGAAGAATTGTATTAATATATCATCTACAGACATTCATTATAAATAGAAGATGAGGAAGATATTAAAGTAGCAGTAAATTCTTAACATTTGAAATTTTGAATCCTTTTTGTAAAAAGTTAAACCACTTCACTAATTTCGCTTAACTAAATTATTTTACGGAGATTTACAAGAAATATTTTTAATAACGGGGAGTTTGTATTTTAAAGAATGTAATGTTTTTGTGGGTTCCTTTTTTATCAGAATTTAATTCGATGTTCTATTACTAACTTACTTTCTCTGCGTTCCTCCCTTATAATGACCAATTCTCTTTATTCTTAGAAACAAAAATTGCCTCTTCACCATTTGTGTTGTTCAAAATCTGAAGCGGAATAAAATATGTTAGTAAAAACCTTTTGAATTTTTTGTTCTGAATCTTTTATTTCTGAGCGAAACGCCAAATCTGAAACAGAAGTAGAAGTACCTTCGAACTGAACCACTTTTCTGATTCTTGAAAGGTAATATCAGTTGCATGAAAAAAGATGCTTTGGGTAATAAAATCAGGACCGTTACTGCGTCCTGAGTCAAAGGTTAAATAATCTATGTTGACTATATGAGAGATTCAAGACTCATATATTAAAATGTTAAGTTCAAAAGAGAATGGGATTTTTCAAGGAAACGAAGTTTGTATTTTTAATGTAACTCCCGTAAATGTTGTGTTACCGAAAGAGGTTTTCATTTCGTACTTTTTCTTCTTCTTCTTGTGGGTTTGCTTCTTCCTAAATAGCAGGGGATTTAATGTACTTGCTCGAGCAGGTGGTGGGTCGAAGCCTCGTGAAGGTTTTCATGCACGCACTCGTGCGGAGGATCACTTGAAAACGGAAACCGATCAATGGGAGAGCGTTTGCCTTCACTAGAGGGTTCCCCTCCCCACTATCTCCTCCTGCCTCAGACTTTAATCATGAACCACTGGAGAAGGTAAAATGCAACTTCTAGGCGTTGGTCGCTTCGCGGAACACTGACAACTCGAGGAGGGAGGATTTATTTTTTCTCGCTTCTTCCATTCCGATGTCAGTTCCGAATGACCAAAGAGCATTTCTTTCATGAGTAATTGATGCCGCTTCTTAATGTTAATAACTTCTCACACAACCACAATATATAGAAGATATCTTTTGGATATTTTCTCGATATTGTGATTGTGTGGGTTGTTATCGTCGTGACAATAATCTTGTGCTGCATGATGTGGGAAACGGTACTCAGTAAAAAGGAATATCTTGAATCCAGTGCCTTAATGTCTTTTCATTCATTAAAAGTATCTTAATTATGTAGTTATTTTTAAGATCGTATTGTGATTAAGTAAAATTTATTGTTTTCAACATAAAATGCACTAACAATAACACTTTTAGGAAGAGATAATGAAGTAGAGTTTAATTCACAAACATTTTCCGTTTATATGATATTCCTCTAGATTTAACAAAATTCATAGATCATACTTTGATATCATAAATCGAATAGAAATATGTATATATTGTACCTGTTGAATAAATATAGAGGAAATATTGTCATTTGCCAGGTGGCATCTGAACCCACGGCCTCCTGATAACATGCCAGGTGTTATTCTATTCAACATGTCACCAGTGGCATCAGCCACTTGAACGTTTAAATTAATATCCAAATTTATTGTACCTTGGCTTTACTGTAACCCCTTGCATGAAATAAATTATTATTATTATATCTGTGATTTCGTATTATTTCAACATGTGTACTCTGTAGTATAATGGCAATATACAGTAAGGTACAGTAATAAATAATAAATAAATACCTCTTCAAGCAGCTGCTTGCCACAGAGGTCTAACAGGAGCCTGTTAGTTTATATGCGATAGGAGATGGTCTGTGAGGATGGCAGAACCTCAGCAGAAAAACAAAACGAACATCCATGCCTTACTGGGGCTCGTAACCAGGTCCCTTAGATCAGTAGCCAAGCGCGCTAACCACTCGGCCACAGGTCGGTTAAGGTGCAGTATACACTGGTGGAAATCGAAAACACAAAACAAAAATACAAACACCATTAACAATTGAAGCGTAATCTATGAGATTTATTTAGGAGAAGCAATTTGTTGAGAAAGGACAATGATCACACGTGTGAAGTAATTCAATGTTTATTCTACCTTTTAATGAATATTACATTTTACAGAAGGCACATTGTAATAAGGTGTTGAACCTCCTCGAGCAGCAATACAAGCTTCCAATCTGGCATGCAATCGGTCGTACAAATGCTGGATATCACGCTGGGGGATACCATTCCATGCGCTTTCAACTTCGATGCGTAATTCAGCGATGGTCATTGTCTGCCGCGGTCCGCGGAAGAGTCTTTGTCCGATCCAGTCCCAGACATGCTCTATTGGAGACAGGTCCGGAGAGCGTGTTAGCCAGGGGAGTTGGTGCACTGCCTAAGAGTGTGTTGAGTTGCCCGAGCGGAGAGTGGGCTGGCGTTATCCTGCTGGAATATCGCATTTGTGATTATACTCAAATATGGCAGGACGACCGGCTGTACGATGTCTCTGACGTACGTATTGCTATTCAGTATACCTTGTACAAACACCAGACACGTACGAGTGTGATAGCTAATCGCTCCCCACATTATGATGCCCGGCGTGGCCTTGTGTGTCGCTGGCGAATGCCCGATGGAAGAAGCCGCTCACATTTTCGCCTTCGGACGCTATAAACGACCATCAGAAGCTCCTAAGCAGAATCGGCTTTCATCGTTGAAGACAACAGACTGCCATTCTTACCTTCCATGAACTCGTTCTTGACACCACTGCAAACGTGCTCGACAGTGACGAGGTGAAAGTGGTAACCGTGCCAGCGGCACGCGTGCCCATAGTCTTGTTTCCAAAAGACGATTGCGTATCGTTCTTGTAGACACCATTGGTACGACAGAGGATCGTGTTTGTGACGCCGTATCCGTCCACAATGCGACCACCGCCCTCCTGATACGCCGACCCTCTCGTGCGTCCGTAACTCTGTGTTGCACGGAACCACGTCTGCGAGTGTGCGAATGCTCTTCTGACCATCGACACCACCATCGTACCACTGCGGATACCTCTCGTCCAACGCGGTGTGCAATTTGACGAAAAGACCAACCTGCTTCCCGAAGACGCACTATACGACTTCGCTCAAACGCCGCTAACTGAACAAATGTTGCGCGCCTGTGTCGTCCAAGCATGGTAGCTTCTTCAAAGAGCACTGAACAACACGATACAAGACGAATAACTTCCTTTTTCACGCCCTAGTCCTTAAATACGCGCTGCGTATATTTGCATGTTGTCGTCCTCAGTGACGTCATTATTTCATCCAATGATTCTCAATCTTGGATCACGGTTCTGCTTCCCTTAACTATTCACATTGTAATATGACATTCCTAAAGGAGTTCCTTATGGGTGTTCTTTGTTCAATTTCCCCAGTGTATATACGTATATAGTAGTATCATGATATAAAAGCTGCTATTTGATTTAGAAATATTCTAAGATGTCCAAAGCTTGATATGGGATTCTGAGCTCTTATACTGTAGTTTCAATCTTCGTACAATGATAACAGAACGAACAGTTCAGTTCTCGCAAAGCTGTTGATTTAACATTAAGTCTTCTTACACTCAACTTATATCAAATCTAAGCTCATCCATCTATCAGATGGGAGGGGGAGGGGGGTGCGGGGGCTCTGTCGACAGCGCGCTAGGCTCGTAATCTGCAGTTACCAGGTTCAAGTCCCAGCTGGGTCAGCGCTGAGATTTATCTCCGCAAAATTCCTCACCCTGTCCTCTGTCCGTAGGGGACACAGACGGACTTGAAAAGGCAGCCGTCTGTCGAATGGGACTTTACGTCGTGGACCCATGTGTTGGAGAACTCATACCCTGCGCACGTAAAGAACACGCTGGATGGATTTAACAGGAGGTTACCATCTATCTCCCAACAGCTGTTCCAGTGGGTCCAATCCCCCAACCTTCTCTAAGCCTTCGAGGTCCATCTGACCTAGCCATTTAGCCCATGGTGTGCAAAAAAGTGCTGCTCAGATGTAAAACAACCCAACTCTATCAGATGGCTCAATATTCAATGACTATATAATGTTTCTCTTGTGAAGATGAAGATATAGATAAGATAATTTTTATTTCAGATAATGTTTAACGGCATACAAAAACTTTTGAGGTCTCACAAGAGTAGGCTCGTTCGTCAGTCTGCATACAGAAACAATTTAAATTGAAAAACATCATTTGTCACATTAAATATAATGCACAAAAATGAAAACAACTCAAAACGAAAAAATTCTAGTAATCCACAAGTGTGAAAGTCAGAATGGAAGAAACATTCAATATCTATGTTACACATAAAGAGTTCTAGTAGTTTAATGCAAAAAAAAGTATATACAGGGTGATTCAGAATTCATCATCAATATTTAGTGGGGAGGAAGAGAATAAGAAAAGAAAGAGATTTCACATAGAAAAGTATGGGGGCAGACGAACGCATGGTGGTGTAGAGGGCGCTGTGTATACACACCTCTCATACAGAAGCACAGCTGTTTGACGCGTGCAGTCTGTTGTCATTCGACAAGGTGAATTTGCAGAAGTAACATGAACCGGTATACGTGGAATGAATGTGCAGATATGCATGTAACGTACGGTGCGGCAGGAGAAAGATGTCTTCGAGCCAGGCAATTGTATGCAGCGCGCTTCCCAAACCGCCGTGTGCCACAGCATCAAATGTTTTCACGTATTCATCGCCAACTGCGTGAAACAGGATCGTTTGCTGCTAGTAATGTTAATTGAGGGAGGCGCAGATTGGCACGGACAGTAGCAGTAGAGGAAGCTGTCCTACAGGAAATCGAGGAACAACCTGGTGCTAGCACCCGAGGTATGGCTAGGCAGTTTGGAATTTCGCAAGCAACAGCGTGGCAGATATTACACGATGAAGGGTTACATCCGTTTCATCTGCAAAGAGTGCAATTATTGGCAGCAGACGACCATCCCAAGCGTGTTATTTTTTGTCAGTGGTTCATGCAGAGAACAGCCGTTGATCCCAATTTCCCAACGTATGTTCTTTTCACCGATGAGGCGTTGTTCACTCGAGAGGGTGTCTTCAACACACACAATTGGCATGTGTGGGCTCATCAGAACCCACACGGTACAAGACCTGGAGCTGCGCAACAACGTTTTGCTGTCAGTGTGTGGACTGGGATTGTCGGTGACTGTTTGTTGGGCCCGTATTTACTACCATCCCGTTTGGACGGTGCCAAGTAACTAACATTTCTTCAGACTGTGTTACCGGATCTTCTGAACGAGGTTCCTGATGGTAGTCTCCAGCGAATGTGGTTCCAGCATGACGGCGCTCCTGCACATTTCGCAAATGCTGTGCGTGCTTACCTACGCAGACAGTTTGGTGGTCAATGGATTGGCCGCGGTGGACCGGTTTCTTGGCCACCACGTTCACCGGATTTATCTCCAATCGATTTCTTTGTATGGGGTGCTATGAAAAACATCTTGTACGAGACCCCTGTTGATAGTGCTATGGATCTTGTAGCACGCATATCAGTTGCTGCCTCAAACATCCGGGAAATGCCAGGCATCTTCCACAGGGTCCGGCTGTCCATGCAACGCCGTTGTGAGTCATGCATTCTAGCACATGGTCGGCAGTTCGAGCACCTTTGTAAGTCTGTACAACCAATGCAAAGAAATGTTACATGTAAGATAATAAATGTTTTTTCCTTACCACTTCCTTCTTATGTGTTCTTTCCATCATTGAACTGGGGTCATTTTGCCCTACTACATGGCATATGCCCCCATGCTTTCCTATGTGAAATCTCCTTCGTTTCTTATTACCTACCTCCCCACCAAATATTGATGATGAATTCTGAATCACCCTGTATAATCATAATCATAATATTCATCTAACCGTTGATGTTTGCTTCATTAACATATAGTACATCGGTTGCTTAAGCAGAAGAGTAAGTCCATAGATTAGGGGGAGGAGAGCGGCAGTTGAATTTGTGTATACGTGACAAAGTGACAAGCGAGTCAACTAATTGCCTTTTAATGTAGGCGGTGTTCAACAAGTCAATATATCATATAATTTGTGATAAATCTTTCATTTTTTTTCGTAGATACTCAATGTTACTTTCGTAATCAGAAAAGAACGATAACTGAAATTTTATAAAAATATGTTTAAGATGCTTATTTAAATTTTGAGCGGCATTTTTATGCACAGATGGTTAGGTCAAAAAGCTCCGAGAGCTCAGACTTAGATTGGAAATGAGATACACCAGATAGCTGTAAGGAGAACTACGGAAGTCAACCATTATGGTAATCCAGTGTATTCTTTAATGAGCACAAAATGTAATTGCCACACACAAGGTCACGTGTTAACGCCCCTTCCGACGGATGGTGACTTTTCCAAACTATTTCATTAGATTTGCTGTTTGGAGATTTATGGCGCAATAACTAAAGTATAGTGCGCTTCCACTTAAGATCACTTGGGACTAATTTTATATTCACGTATTTAAATAATATTAGAATAAATACTAATAAATTAAATATTGTTATCCTTTTTTTTATGAGAAAACAGTTAATTCGTGATATAGTGTGTGGATAATTTGAATAAATTATTTAAATTACACTCGTATCCAAAAGTTCCGGGGCTACCTTACGTTATATCAGTTGGGTTGTTTTACCTCTGAGCGGCACAATGACCAAGTCACAAGCACCCCGAGAACTCAGAGAAGGTTGGGAGAGGGTACCCATTGGATAGCTGTTGGGAGACAGATGGTAGCCTCCCATCAACGCCATCCAGCGTGTTCTTTAACGTGCGCAGGGTATGTCTCTCCCGCACAATGTGCACGGCTTAACGTTCGATTTCCCCTACTGACCGAGGGCAGGTCAGGAAGTTTTGTGGAGATAATTCTCAATTATGGCCCAGTCACGACTCGAACCTGGGAACTGCAGATTGCGAGCCTAGCGCGCTACCGATTGAGTCCCCCCCCCAAAAAAAAAAACATATGACTCACTATACAGTAAAGATCTGAGAGAAATCTATCGAAAAGAAATCTATTTAAATATTAATTTTCAAAGATGTACACATGCCTTAAACATGCTGTACTGTATCCTGGTGAAAGCTTAATACCTGCTTGTGAAGATGTCTTTAAAAGTTCGATAGGATTTGCTATTTGCAATTTTTTCTTTGCTCGGATAAAGTGCTGCCATCTGGTGAGCTGTTGAAATGACAGGCTTGGTGTTAGGTTTCTCAACGAGGCGAATTTCTACAAATTTAGTTTAGCATACCTTGCTTTTGTACCTGTTATGTTGTTGTTTTCTGCTTATGGAAAATGGAGTATTAAAAAAAAATCCTGAAATGTTTGGAATATTTCCGAAATCCAACTCGATAGGGAGCAGATTTGATTCTGTCGGTAGTTCCCAGCTAGGTGGAATGTAAACGTTTCAATGCACATGTATGTTTCAGAATTCACGGGTAGATGTAAGAAATTTTATATATTGCGTAGCTATTGTTTACAGTGCTTGGATTTGGCATGCACTTTGCCTGTAATATATGCACTGTTCGGGTGTGCAAGAGATAGGATAGTCATAATCTGCAGTTCCCAGGTTCGAGTCTCATCTGAGCCAGCGTTGAGTTTGTCTTCGCTAAACTTTACCCTTCCCTCCGTAAGTAAGCGGACACCGATGGGCTTGGAAAGGCCGCCGTCTGTCGGATGGGACGTAAAACTGTTGATCCGTCTGCAGAAGAGCCATTATCTGTTCACAATAAAGAACACACTGGATGGCCTTAACAGGAGGCTTCTATATTCTGTCCAGTGGGTTCCTTCCTGAGCCTTGCAGGCCTTTTGACCCGACCATTTATCCTGGGCGGTGCAGTAGAGTGCTGCTTACAAGTAAAGCAAACAGAACCCGTCTCATTTTATTGGCATGCATGCCTTATAACGATAATAGTCTTAAGGCTAGATTTTGAACTATGTTTTGATCCCTCTTTAAAACGTTATGGTGGAAGCTCGAACATTCAACAACAATTTGTCAAAAATACTTCGGAAATTAACTGAAACATAGAAAATAAGTATCGTTTCAAATCGTAAAATGAATTTTTATTTTACACGTTTTTGTTATTCTTTCAATATTCGTTAGTTTTGTATTAGGTTTTAAATATTGGCATTGCTGCTGTTAAATATTCCAGCTTCCACAACTTAATTCCAGATTTAAATGGGTGTGAATGAGATCTTTATCGTTAGTCACATTTTCCCCACAAAGGGTTATTAAGAAGTCACGGAAATTTGAAATTAGCTTCTCCTGGACGTATCATGGGGTCTTACTTTTGGTCACGACTGTAAATTTCCGATTAATTAGAAAATGCTATAAAAAACTAGAAATGGACTCGGTTCGACATTACTGTAATGATAGCCTTGCAAACACTAATATTTTAATGAAAGAGTTCGGCTGAAAGAAGTGTAAAGTTTGGAGTAAATATTCCCGCCTACTTATCCCTCCCTACTGTGCCTGAGTTGAGAGTTTCTCTGCTAATTGGCAAGAAAGGGGTGGGGTGGGGATGGTCTTGGAATGGTCACCGTGATCTGAAAGATGGAAGTCAAGCCTTGGCTCCATGTGAAGGAGAGTCATTCTCTGAACTCTAAAGAACGCGATAGATGACTCTGAAAGATGATTTCCATCTGTCTCCTAATTGCTGTACAGCGGAACTCTTTTGCTAACCACCTCTCTAATGTTGGGGAGTTTTGTGGCCTAGCTATTGATATCTGGCAATGGCTGCTAAACTGTGTACAACATGCTTAAAAACTCTCCTCGAGAAAAATGACATTATTCAGTGTTTAAAAGATTCAAAAAATGTTTATCAACTCGCCTGTGGTGGTTTTAGTGGCTTATTTGCTTGGAATGCACTAATTTAAATCTGAATGCAGCAAAACATCCTGAAGCTACATGTGTCAATAACGAATATTAAGGAAATATATGTACTTAATATTCAATTCAATTTGGATCAAGCATTCCAAATTGAGAGATATTGTATTCTTAGTATTTTTTTTTTATCTTATACAAATGATACTACCAGGGCAGTAAATAATTCAGGTAGTTGCACAGATCAAATTTTTCCTAGGAACCATAAAAGATAGGAATATATATTCTGCAATTTTCTTTAGTAATTTGGCTAACCATCATTAAATCTTGTTAAAAATGTCAATATTTAATAAAACCATTTCAATGAAAATTGATCATCAGACAAATAAAAATGGTGCATATGATTATGAAGAGTTTGATAAAATTGAAAAAGTTATAAATTACAATATTGTGATTTCATGGATGTAAATCAATTTATACAGTGGATTTTAAAAAATGATTAATTATGCGGATACTAAGTAGGTTTATTCGAGAGTTGTTAATAGGAAAGCAAATGTTCACAACCATCGGATAACTGTTGAATTAAAAATTTGATAAAAATAAAAATAATATTATATATTAAACACAGGAAAAAACCATCATAACTCATATACCTATAAAATTTGCTAATGTTTAAAATTAATTAAGAAAGGTCGAATAACGAATACGGTTATGAACATTGTTCCTAAAAGCCTCAGAAAGAGGGGGGGGGGGGGCTAGTATGTGGTAGGCAAACAATGTCAAACCAGGACCTTGTTAGAATTGGTGTGCAGTGGCCCGATGCAGCAGATATTGCTCAGGACAGATGTGTTTGGAGAACTAAATTGCACGGACTGGTTGAACCTCAGTAGCCCATGGCTGCTTGAGGATGATGGGGATGATGATGATGATGATTTAAATTATAAATGTAACCTAATTTGAAAGTTGAAAAAAATAAAATATTTAGGATTAAATGTAGATAGCAACTTAAAATGGAAGCCGCATGGATCTTTTTTGGTATATAAATTAAGATATATTATTAATAGAATTTATTTTCTGAAGTATGTTCATGGTTTGAATATGAATTGCAATATGCAATTATATGTTGGCGTGGTGATTATTTTAATAACTTACTGTCATTAATAAGATTACAAAATAAAATGATACGTTCAGTTTCTGTTAATAATTTATACTCCGTTAGAGATCTATGCAAGTTACTGGATATTTTTCCTTTGCCTAAATTGTATTTATTTAATAGTTTGTTATTTGTTAAAAAGCATAGTAGTATTTTTCCAACAAAAATGGTTACTTATAGTTTGCGTTATACTGGTAATACTTTTATTGTTCCTAAAGCTAATAAAGAAATTTTTCACAAATCATTTTAATTTCGAGTCCGCCTGGGCTGGTGTTAAGATTTATCTCCACAAAACTCCCCGCCTTACCGTCGGTCAGTAGCGGACAGCGATGGGATTGGAAAGGCCGCCGTCCGTTGGATTGGAGATCTGGAACTTGGATGGTTAAAGAAACTTGGATGGCCTTGACGGGAGGCTACCATCTGTTTTCCAATAGCTGTAACAGTGGGTCCCCTTCCCCAACCTTCCCTGAGCCCTTGGGGTCCTTGTGACCTGGCCATTAAGCCTATTGTGTGCAAAAAAGTGCCGCTCAGAGATAAAAAACCTAAACATTTGAATTTCTAGCACTTAGTAATCATCTAATATCCTCCAGTAGATGATAATAGAAATATTTATTCAATTCGTATATAGGGAAACCAGTTGAAACAGTTTCAAATATTTATGATATTGAGCTCTGCTTTAAGATATTCAAGTAAATATTTAGATATTATACATGTATGTTTCAGGTCAATTTTGATCACCTAAAGTTTACTTTTTGTATTTACAGTAATATGCCAGATATTTATTTTAAAAGTGTCTCTAAGTTATTTTATTAACAGTTTCACTTTCTAGAAATATATTTTTATTTTGTCACTGTATGGTTTCGATCCTGGGTTATACATTTATATTTCTTTGTTTTCCTTTTTTTTTGCTTGCGCCCTTTTATTACTTTGATATTTTGATGCCTTTTATATATGGTAATTGACATAAATGAATTACTAGTGAAAATCGTAACCAATCTATTTGTACTGAATTATTGTCAATATAGTGTTCATTTCATATTTCGTATTCCATATTTTGTCCTGGTGTTAAAAAAAAGCTTCGCTTAGAGATAGAACAATCCAACCTGCTCATTTCGAACTACTTACTCGTATTTTAATGTATATGATTATACGGAAATATATGCACCAGGTTTAGTCACTAACTGATGGAACATAAAAAAAAATTAGTCTGTCTGCCGTAGTAAATTTAGAGAATATTAAAAATTTTACCAAAAAACTTTTCCCGCAGAATTAATCTGAATAGAACGAAAACGATAACTTGTCGCAAGTTTGAAATAGCAAATGTAAACGCGTCCCTAAGATTTTCGTGTCTATGATAAGAGATCAAAAGAAACAATAAAGATGAAAACAAAGAATGCTGAAATAAGATTTATAAAATATAATCTGTCCCAAAAAGATGAAATCTTTGCGCAGCTTGATTTATGCTGGCAACGGGTTTCGCTTCATTAAATAACAATTCCGTTGTGACCAAATTTCATAATAGAACCTGGCAACTGTAATGAATGATTGACTGAGACACGTGATTTCACTTATGGATGAATGCATGTACGCATTCATGCTTCTCGGACTGGCGCTGTTCTCCCTTGGGGTTCAATTTCAATTTCATCCTCCATTTGCTCCCTGCACTACACACTGACCAACATTTCCCGTGACCGCTTCCAGTGGCACTATAAACGTTACGCATGATTTTTCTTTTTTGATTTTTCATACAGAACGTAAAGCCACGTTTGAAACAAAAAAAAAATACATCTACCAATTTTAGTGTCAGGGAAAGCGAAAAAAGCGGTCTCTTTTTTTTTACAAATAAATGAAGCACTTCGCAGATTTTTCCATTTGGTAATGTTAAACTGGCTCATTTGTTAATCATCAAGTTTAACGTCGTGTAGATGAATTCGCTGACTTTTCAGTGAAGTTGAAACAAAATGCCAGAGATGAGAAAGAGACGGAAGGAGAGAAAACAAGAATTAGAGTGAAGAGAAGAAGATGTAGTTCACATTTCTCTCTCTAAACATATGATAGATACGAGTGCAAGTACTGCAGTAGAAGGAGCCTCGAGCCATTAGACCATCGAAGCCCTATTTGGCTGCTTCTCCTCCCGCAGGGGTGCGGCAGAAGGTAACGCGTGATGTCTCCACACTCGTCATCGATTTCTTCATCCCCCCCACGTTCCCTCATCTTCCTGCAAAGAGACAGCACGCGCACCACGCTATGCCTTGATTGGCCAGCTCGTTCTTTGCTGAGCCTTTTCCCTCTGCACACAACACACGCGCCATCACTCCCACGTGACAAGCCACACTCCTCTGTTCACCACAGTTCCACCCTCGCTACGCCTCCACATTGACCCCGACTAAGACCATCCATTGATTGGCGCCAATTTCACTCTTTCACCGACCTCAAACGATTTACAAATTGCAATTCATCGGCAGAAAGAAATATCTGGGACCGTTTCCATACGCTAGATAGTTACAGAGAGGCATTGCTGTAGACAGAAGATAGAAAAGGTTTATAATCAAATGGTTACGCGTTTTCCCAGAATGAAACAGAAAATGGGTACCATAAGACTGGTTACATTCTTATGCTCAATTACTGCTAAGTTTCTAAGGTATCTTTTGTCTGCTTTGCAGTGTTTTATTTTTCAACCCGAGTTATCTGAAATCTTTAGGTTCCGAAAGGCATCTTTGAAATTCTAGGCACAGTTTTCTATATATGTATGTTAGGCCGTCCCGTGGCCGAGTGGTTAGCGCTCTTGGCTAGTGATCTAAGGGACATGGGTTCGAGCCCCGGGTAACGCATGGATGTACGTGTTGTTTTTCTGCTGAGGGCCTGCCATCCTCTCAGACCTTCTACTTTGGCATATAAACTGACAGGCTCCTGTCAGACCTCTGTGGCAAGCAGCTGCTTGAGGGGGTATTCATTTTTTATTTTATATATATGTAGAGGTAGTTTGAAAAGTGTGCCAGATAGAAATGAATTCCTGCCATGCCCTGCCCAAAAAGATATGGAGTACTCAGGAAATGTTAGCAATATATTTAGGGTAAGTCAGAAAGTAAGGTTCCCTGTTTAATTTCTGTAGAGGGCAGGTAATTACGCCGAAGACAATATATAGGAAAGATACGCAAATACGTGTATTATTTTTCCACATAGTCACTAGATTATTTCCTGAAACACTTGTTATAACACTTGATCGAAAATAGATGGACGCATCATGCTCCTGAAGCCACTTTGTGACCTCCTCTCTGACGATCATATCTGATGGAAAGTGTCTTCCTCGGAAATGCCTTTTCAGCTTCCCAAAAAAGAAACATCCGAAGGCGCCAAGTGCGAACTGTATCGACTACATCGGATGATGTCGATAGGCGTCCATTTCTTTCCTCATCCACTACAACAACACGACCATGTTTGACATACGATGGATGGCATTTGACTGCCATCGTATGCAAAACTCAAAGCCATCGAACTCACGGCAGCATTTCGTCACATGTTGCACTGACAGGACATCCGGGTCTTACACAGTCACAAGCTGTCGAAGGATATACACCAGCTGAGTCTCCTTGGCCCCCACCAAAAAACGGAATTGCTACTGGGATTTCCAGATTCGTATATACGTGCAGTACCTTCGCCATGTTACCTCCGACTCTGCGCCTCACAGCAAGAGGGTGTGTAACTGCTGCCATTTAGTGACATTATTTGTACTAACATGCGGTGGGGGCACAGTCCCAGGTCTTCGTTAGTTTTGCGAGAACAAACTGGGAGCTTTACTTTTTGACTTGCCATCATAAAATCAATAATATTATGATACCAATAACTTAATATTTAATAGTAACCATAAAAATTACGCCTTTTTCTTTTTTTTTTATTAAGGATTGTAGTTCTACAGCTACAGTATAACACTGGGCAACAAATTTTCACAAAAGTCATGCTCTCAGATACAAGTAGGCATTTCTGAAAGATTTCAAGGTGCTGAACACGAATATGACAATGAAAATTCAAAATTGGCTACGCTTTCTGATAAATCTGCAATAGTTTCTTATATAATAGAGTAATACATGCATATGGCATGTATCGGTAAGACTCCGCTTCTACTTCCGAGTCGCTTTGCCCGTCGCTTGTACAGCTGCTCAGGACACAAGGTCATCTTCCTTTCTGAAGTAAGGCGCAAACTGCTCATGACGAGTTCGAAATGAAGTCACTCGAATATTTTCCATCAGAAGATTCCGTTGTTTAAGTCTTGATCCTAGTAACTCTGCTTTGGTCTTGGAAAGCTCCAGATTGCGAGTAAGATCGTTCATTTCTTTTTCGGTGAAAATGTGTCGCGCAGATGATGCACCGTGGCAGATGTATGGATCATCATTAGACACCGAAGGCTGTGGAGAACCCGACGTCGGTTCTCCTCCCTCATCATCTGAATCGATGGAAAATTCTTTTGGAGGTTCGGGAACGGGAAGACCTTTGTTGTGCAGAATTGGTCGGAGAGCAGATTGTATATTCGGGCACGCTATTGTCCACTTCTTTTTCCTTGTGATGTCTCCAGAAACAGGTGGAACCATGCAAAAGTAGCAGTCATTTGCTTGATTACTTGGTTCTCTTCAAACCATAGGAACATTAAACGGCATCGCTACTTTTTCGCCTTTCAGCCACTTCGGAAGATTTCTTGCACATGTAGTGCAACATACGTGTGGGGCCCAGGCCTTGTCCTGGTCCCCGATCTTGCATCCAAAATAAAACTCGTACGCCGCTTTCACTATTGGAGTGATGACCCTTTTCTGGTTTGCAAACGTCAATGTAATGGTTTCCCGCAAATGTAAAAAAAATGTATCTGGACTATTAACACAGTTACGAGGCATCACTACTGCTGGATTATTACTGCAAGGGTCACTTGTGTTGTACTTATGACTTAGGGTTAAATGGGAGTCGCTCAAAAGATTTGCTCACCCTACGAGACGTCGCTTACAGCTAACGACTACATCATCTTTTGTCCGCGATCGTAAAGCCGCGATGTCATGACTCAACTACATTGCATCAGATAACGATGCAATACCTCTGGGGATTGTGTGTATTGCGGGCTGATGCAATACAACTCAATATGTTGCAATCTGGAGTTTGAAATACAGCGTTGCGAAATGGTTACCTGTGTACTCAATGCGGACTGAGTCGTTTGTACATGACCATCTCTGACTTTCCTAGACAAGAGCCAATCGACAAATTTTATTCTCATTTTCGTGTTCAGCACCTCGAAATTAGTAAAGATTGGCTATTTTCATTTCAAAACCTTTTTGTGTGTGTTGCTCCAGTGTAATTAGAGAATTTCTTAGTAAACAAATCACTGCTTTATATATAATATAAATTGAGCAAAATTTTGCAGCTGGAGTAGACCTAGATAGTTAGTAATTATTAAAATCCTCTTTTAAGATTTTATTTTTAGTTTGAATTCCGGAGATCTCCGATTAATTTTTTTTTCCATTTTCTAATTTCTTTTTTATTCCTGCATTATTAGATACCAGTTTCGTCTGCCGCTTCCTCTTCTATTCTCCATGCAATTAATATGTCTTCTGCCACAGATTTGATCACGACGTCCCCAATAGTTCGCACATCCTTATCAATATATTTTTCACTTTTTTCTTTTGCTCGTATCGTACGCTTATATTCTGGTTAAGGTTGAAGAGCGAAATGAATGAATTTGACTGGAGCCTTTATGCTAACCAACAGTTCTGCACTCCAAATTTTGACCTCATTTCTATGTCTTCGCTAGTTGTCTTATTGTGCAGTAAATAACTCGTGCAGGTTTACCAACTTGATATAGATGGAATACTTGTAGCATTTACATTCATTTAAATGAACAAATGTCTAATTGATACAGCTACGTGAAATAAAGTTACTTTTAATTTTTACCAGCATAATTCGATTACAAATAACAAATACCCTCATAACTTGTAATTTAAATAAACTATCACAAGAAATGGATTATTCTTTATATAAAATAAAAAAAAATAAATACCCCCTCAAGCAGCTACTTGCCACAGAGGTCTGACAGGAGCCTGTCAGTTTATATGCCACAGAGGTCTGACAGGAGCCTGTCAGTTTATATGCCACAGTAGAAGATCTGAGAGGATGGCATAACCATATATAAATATCCTAGAGTAAAAATGCTTAGAAATTATGCAAATGATATATGCGAATATTCATTTTCATCTTGATCTCTTCTATGATGTTAATTTCTTTCTTCTGTTTCTTCCTGAGTGTCGAATTTATTATGCAGATCAATCCGCTTTAGCATTGGAAACGTAATAATGCCCATTGACACTGTCTCATATCTGCTCCCGCGTCTCGTGACTCAGCTCTCGAAGGACCAAGGAAAGCAAACAATGGCGAAAGCCTCGTCTTCGCAGGAAATCGGAAAAAGGGAAAGAGAAAACGATCACTGCATCGTGTTTACCGAATGTCAACAGATTCATAGCACTAGGCACACCACACAGTCGAACGACACAGTTAGGCATGCCGATTTGGCGCGGTTGACTTAAGTGCAAATTATCGCCTTTTTTTATTTCATTCTCTTTTTTTCAAAGAATTAAATCTATGTTTAATAAAAATAATTGAATTTTTTTAAACTGCTTCACATGACATGTAAAATATCATCTTTAAAGTCTTGCATAGCAATTTTGTCAGTATAAGTTGCGTTGTTGAATTCTGTCATGTGGGACAAATTTTCAAACAACTAAGTTTATTCTAAAAGTCTGATTTTTTCTAAACGTATTTTACTTGGCTTCGATCATCAAGTGCCCCAAAAATCTGAGCAACTTTGAAATGAAGAAAAATTAATAATAACATATTTTTTTCTACCATAATGCCGTTACGGAAGTTGTTTTCATGCCTTAGGCATATAAAATCAAGAAATGTCTAAAAATAAGCCTTTATTAAACACGGGGCAGAATAGAAACAAAAAAACATTTTATTATACTAAATTACAAAAGCTCTTCATTAGATTTAGAATTGCATTATATTATTTATAATGAAACTTAATGTTTTCGCTGTATTCGTGAAACGAGAAAGAGGTAAAGTTTATAGCGATAATTTATTAGATTATACTTTAAAATTTCATCTCTCCTTGTGGAAATCATGAAATTGCGAAGTTTTAGTAAAAAGGAGTGGATGTACACATCGTAGATATCAATAACATGAAGTGGAATTATAGATAGGTAATACCATGAAGTGGTATTATAGATAGGTAATACCATGAAGTGGTATTATAGATAGGTAATAACATGAAGTGGTATTATAGATAGGTAATAACATGAAACAATATTCCCACAACTAACTATTTTGGCGTTTTAAATTAGAAGGTCTGGCTCATACCAGAGTGACCCGTTCAGATAATTTGGAATTTCTAGTTGATATTCTTTTTTGTCTATCAGTGATGAAGTATGGAAATTATTTTTTGGGACATTTTTGCTGCACACCTGTGATGACCCAAAAGGATCTTATCCTCTCAGACTAAGTCAGATGCCGTGTCCTCCCTTTCTCCGATCTATGGAGACTGAGCCAGATGTGATGACCTTCCTATTCGGAATGCGATGGGACTGGACGAAATGCCGTGGCCGCCGGAGGACGATGCGATTGTTGCTTAATAATTACTTCACCCTCACTTCGGTGAAAAGAGAGGTTCGCGGGTTTTTGGGCATGTGCCACTGCACACCTTTGAAGAGATTGGTGTTGAATGATGAATAACAACAATCCATTAATTAACCGCACGAGAGATATATAGGGACGACACACTTTAATAACAATATATATAGCTACGTGCTGCGAATGCGCTCAACTCAGTGGGCCTTTGCTGCCTTGCTGCTGCAAACGTTAATAATGAGGTGGAGAATCGCACACTCTGCAAGTTCTCACTTTACAGACCTCAAACTCGGCGAAAGGATAATCAACATTTGCCTACACTGTGGTTCGCTCTGAATCCACAAAACTGTTTTCACATTCACCGCTCAACTCAGTGGGCCTTTGCTGCCTTGCTGCTGCAAACGTTAATAATGAGGTGGAGAATCGCACACTCTGCAAGTTCTCACTTTACAGACCTCAAACTCTGCGAAAGGATAATCAACATTTGCCTACACTGTGGTTCGCTCTGAATCCACAAAACTGTTTTCACATTCACCGCTCAACTCCGTGAGCCTTTGCTGCCTTGCTGCTGCAAACTTTAACAATGAGGTGGAGAATCGCACACTCTGCAAGTTCTCACTTTACAGACCTCAAACTCTGCGAAAGGATAATCAACATTTGCCTACACTGTGGTTCGCTCTGAATCCACAAAACTGTTTTCACATTCACCGCTCAACTCCGTGAGCCTTTGCTGCCTTGCTGCTGCAAACTTTAACAATGAGGTGGAGAATCGCACACTCTGCAAGTTCTCACTTTACAGACCTCAAACACGGCGAAAGGATAATCAACATTTGCCTACACTGTGGTTCGCTCTGAATCCACAAAACTGTTTTCACATTCACCGCTCAACTCCGTGAGCCTTTGCTGCCTTGCTGCTGCAAACTTTAACAATGAGGTGGAGAATCGCACACTCTGCAAGTTCTCACTTTACAGACCTCAAACACGGCGAAAGGATAATCAACATTTGCCTACACTGTGGTTCGCTCTGAATCCACAAAACTGTTTTCACATTCACCGCTCAACTCCGTGAGCCTTTGCTGCCTTGCTGCTGCAAACTTTAACAATAAGGTGGAGAATCGCACACTCTGCAAGTTCTCACTTTACAGACCTCAAACTCTGCGAAAGGATAATCAACATTTGCCTACACTGTGGTTCGCTCTGAATCCACAAAACTGTTTTCACATTCACCGCTCAACTCCGTGAGCCTTTGCTGCCTTGCTGCTGCAAACTTTAACAATGAGGTGGAGAATCGCACACTCTGCAAGTTCTCACTTTACAGACCTCAAACTCTGCGAAAGGATAATCAACATTTGCCTACACTGTGGTTCGCTCTGAATCCACAAAACTGTTTTCACATTCACCGCTCAACTCCGTGAGCCTTTGCTGCCTTGCTGCTGCAAACTTTAACAATGAGGTGGAGAATCGCACACTCTGCAAGTTCTCACTTTACAGACCTCAAACACGGCGAAAGGATAATCAACATTTGCCTACACTGTGGTTCGCTCTGAATCCACAAAACTGTTTTCACATTCACCGCTCAACTCCGTGAGCCTTTGCTGCCTTGCTGCTGCAAACTTTAACAATGAGGTGGAGAATCGCACACTCTGCAAGTTCTCACTTTACAGACCTCAAACACGGCGAAAGGATAATCAACATTTGCCTACACTGTGGTTCGCTCTGAATCCACAAAACTGTTTTCACATTCACCGCTCAACTCCGTGAGCCTTTGCTGCCTTGCTGCTGCAAACATTAACAATGAGGTGGAGAATCGCACACTCTGCAAGTTCTCACTTTACAGACCTCAAACACGGCGAAAGGATAATCAACATTTGCCTACACTGTGGTTCGCTCTGAATCCACAAAACTGTTTTCACATTCACCGCTCAACTCCGTGAGCCTTTGCTGCCTTGCTGCTGTAAACATTAACAATGAGGTGGAGAATCGCACACTCTGCAAGTTCTCACTTTACAGACCTCAAACACGGCGAAAGGATAATCAACATTTGCCTACACTGTGGTTCGCTCTGAATCCACAAAACTGTTTTCACATTCACCGCTCAACTCCGTGAGCCTTTGCTGCCTTGCTGCTGCAAACATTAACAATGAGGTGGAGAATCGCATGCTTTGCGGATCCTCACTTTATTTACAGACCTCAAAACTCGGCGAAAGGATAACCAACCTTTGCTACTACACTACTACTTTGTGGTTCCTTCTGAACCACTATAATAAAACAGATTCACACAAGAATCTCGATTCCCCTTTGGAATCGCACCCTCACTTCAAGGGTTTCCTTTGAATATGGGCGACGTCCTTCTGACGCTTGTTGAAACGAGCTTTCGCTCAACGTGTTCGCACCAAAACTAAAGCTTCAAATCTCCCGCCTAGCCTCTTCGCTGCACTAGCGCCCTAGGCTAGTCATTTACGGCCATAAACAACTTCTGGAGCTGATTTCATTACTTGCATGCAGTCGCTTTAGACCCGAGAAACGACCTCGTTAGTCATCCCCAGCACACGAACACACTCAATACATAGAAATATATACAACAATAATTAAATAAACATAAAATTCGTGGGACATGACCACACCTAAAATGCTGCCACAGCATCACAGTGCACCCTTGGTATCCCATTTGCGGAACATTCGCTTAGATTATATAACAAATACATTGTTGCCAGTGTTAAAGCAGTCTACAATTGAAAGAAATGCATCAGGCTTTTGTGATCATTATAGCAGGGAGTGTTCTATCTTCGTGCAATTGCATAATCGAAGGAATAGGCAACGCAATTGGATCATTTATTAAGAAGCTTTGCAAAAGTTACCACCATTGTGAATATATTCTAACGTTCCTAAATTTTACTTCTTTCTCCGGTTAAGTTTCAAAATCGGAACATTTTTAAGCACCTGCCAATACTATACATTAGAGTCATTTAAAAGAAGTTGCAGAAGCTGCTGTGCTCTATTCATGTTAGAAATTCTTCCGTCGAATTATTTTCAATTTTATTTATAAAGCAAGCGTGACCATTGGTCACAGCATGTGGGACGAGTTCACTATGGCAACATTAGAAATCGGTGCAACGTTTTCTAACATTATTCAATAGTTGCAAGATTGCAATCATTCTGTCGGGTTAGGGTACCCCTATGGCGAGGTTTCACTGCTTGATGAGAAATATTGCAATGGAAACAACCAGCAGGGTTAAACCTCGCTCCTGGGGAAGATAAAATGAATTTTACGAATAATGTTAAAATTACCATGATTGAGATGTAAGATGATTGAAAATATTAATATTTATTTATTGGCTAGGTATTTATATATTGGAAAAAATCATCATTTAAAAATATCCAAATATTAAAATGAGAACTTGTAAATATATACAGGATTGGTTTCCAATTTCAGATGGTTGGTTAATTTCGGCTCTATAGCGCACAAACAACCGAGGCAAAATTAGAGAGACGTTTGTTTTTGTCTGTTATAATCGTGTCACAGTTTTAGCTATCGGAGAATAAGAAAAGTATTATTTTGGACTCGTTCAACTATGTAGTTAAATCTGGGTTAACATGATGCTCATTCATGATGCTCTTGGTAAATAAATTCTCAGTCTGTAAAGCCATAAAAAATACGTTTCGAAGTCTGAAGGTTGCGAAAAACAGTATCACTAGTTATATTAAATATTACAATTAAGGATATATTTGGAGTAATATTTTAAGCACAATAATTGATTTCCTACCGAAAAGCTAATGTGAAATTGATACTTGCTGTTATTGTTTTACCTCAGGGCTGCACATTTGTGCTCACAATGGGCAAAATGGCTCGGCCACAAGCGTTAAGGGTAGGGTTGAGAGTACATAAACTATGACTCTCCTCCACATGGATTCACATATTAACGTCCCATTTGATTGATGGTGGCCTTTGTAAGCCGATTGATGTATTCTTTTCTCAGCGAGGGAAGAACGGGAATTAGCGGGTAAACTTCATATGTAAAACACATATTATCAGTGAAATAATCGCACCCTTTAGTTAAACTAAATAATAGATTTAATTCGTTCTTGTTCAAACGATTGAAGAATTTCCAGCTATTGGAGTTAAATGAGTTTTCACATTTCAAAATAAGTTCTTTTCTCTGAGTTTTAACCCTTTCACTAACGATTTCACACATTATATGGGACATTATGCTCCATTGGTGGTGAAATTTATTTAGTAGGAATGGAATAAAGAAGCAAATATGAGGACTGTTACATCATGCGACTCTCCTTTTTCAATTCTATATAACAGATGCAAAAGAGAATTGTTTTGTATCCATTTAACCCCCTAAACTCACTTTAAAAGACTTATTTTTCACCCATCTCACATCAGTATTTTGAATAATTGGCAAAAATTTAACATTGATGCATATTTATATTAATATGATTATTATCTAAAAAAATATATATATAAATGAGATACTAATTTCACTCCATCATAACAAGGGAACTTTGAGTTTCTTGACATTTTGAAAACACAGTTGCTTTTATTGCTTAATTATTTAATAAAATATAACACTTTAAAATACTTTTTTTTTATAATGACTCTATATCTAAGTAGCAGAATTGTGTTATGTAAATACGAGCAAGTTTTGTGATTCTGCCATTGTATTAGTTCGCACCTGTTTATATGAGGTAAATGTTGCACTACAGTTGTGAAGAGGACAGCGCGGAAGGTTTATTAAATTGGAGAGAAAGTGCAACGGTTTCTCCCTCTTGCCTTCAACTATTATTGTGATGGATTGCAGAATTAAAGTTTGCCTCACGTTATATGCCTCATCACAAAGGATTAGTGCGCAGCACCCCTTCTAGTGTATGCCTGGGTACCAATTACTGGTCAATTACACTGGTTTACAAGACTTTTATAACATGAACAATTGCAGCTATCTTTAACTATTTTTCAGGTGCTGATTTCAGATCTAGCCTTAAAAATGACTAGCATATATGTTATTGGTCATTTTGACTCCTATTAAGATCTTCCTATATCAACATCTACAGGCAACTGGGAGGATACTAGATATTTTAATTTTTGTGGCTCGTAACACTAATTGCCAAGTGGGAGAATACATGTAACATTAACTTAACCTCAGACCGCCATTCTTGTTATTTTCGTTATAGGAGGAACACGTGCTGTACGTTGGAGACTGAATTTTGGCGTTTAAATGGCACAAAGGCTGCGTCGCGGATGTGTTAATGTGCCAGATAAGTTTTGTTATGTGTGTGGAAATTACATTTTAAAATTTCAGGGTCGTTCTTTGACAAAGAGTGTGAAAAAATCCTATGAATTGTATTTTGGATGTCATGTTGGAGATCGGGACAAACCATGACCTCCACATGTGTGTGTGCTGCATTTCCTGCTTTGTTGGCCTAAGTGAATGGTTGAAAGGTTGAAAGGTAAGATAAAATCCATGCCCTTTGCAGTTCCAATGGTTTGGAGTGAGCCAACTAGTCATTTGCATGATTACTATTTTTGTTTAACTAAAGTGTCGGGCTTTTCAAAAAAAAAGAAAAAAAAGAAAAAAAAGCTAAATACAATATCCAAATGTGCCTTCAGGCATAAGGTCAGTTCCTCATGGAGAAGATCTTCTTATACCAACACCTCCAACCAACTGGGAGGCGATAGATTCATATTCATCAGAGGAAGACTTTGAGGCACATACAGATCCTGATCCTACATACACCTCTAAAAAGTTAGACGAGCCTGATCTGATTCAGCAAAATGAATTAAATGATCTTGTTCGAGATCTAGGACTTTCCAAACAACAAGCTAAGGTTTTAGGTTCAAAACTTTACGAGTGGAATCTTCTGGACAAGGATACCAGGCTTTATCTGCTTATTACGAGATGCAAGATGGTTTGTGTTTCTGCACAGATATTTCAGGGTTGATAGAAGAAATTGGAACAACTCACGACACTAAAGAATGGCGTCTATTTGTATAATCGTCAAAATTCAGCTTAAAAGCTGTCCTTTTGCGTAAAGGAAACCAAAAACCTTCCATTCCAGTGACACACGCTGTGGGAATGAAGGAAACTTATGAACGCATGGAAAAAATACTGACTGCTATAAAATATACCTGATTAAGTGGACAAAATGTGGTGACCTAAAAGTCATATTTCTCTTGTTGGGCTTCAAAGAGACTTCACAAAATTTTGCTATTTTATGTGTGTCTGTCCCAGTAGGACCAGAAAGGAACACTACAAAAGACTGGCCCAAAAGAGATGTTGTTATTCCTGGAAAGAGTAATGTGAGGTATAAGCCTCTAGTTGACCCCGCTGATATTCTGCTCCCACCACTACACATCAAACTATGGCTTATGAAAAATTTTGTAAAGGCTATGGACAAAACTGATAAAGATTTTTTGTACTTGAAGGAAAATTTTCCAAACCTAAGTGATGATAAACTCAAAGAAGGTATCTTTGTTGGCCCTTAGGTCATGAAGCTACTGAACGATACTGTCTTCAAAGAAAAACTGAATGTGAAGGAGCGCACTGCATGGAAATCCGTCACGTCTGTGGGCCAGGGTTTTCTGTGGAATCACAAAGAGAAAACCTACCATCAGTTCATTCAAGATCTTCTCAAAAACTATGAAAATCTTGGCGCCGAATGTCTTTAAAGATCCATTTCTTGCCCTCGCATCTCAACCTCTTTCCCAAGAGGTTAGGAGCTATCAGTGGATGAGCAAAGGGAAAGATTTCACCAGGATATCCGAACCATGGATGAGAGATACAAAGGCAGGTGGGAACCAGCAATGATGAGTGACTACTGCTGGTTCTTGCAGAAGGAAGATACATCAGCGCATAAAAGACAAACATGAACTTCTTGTAAGTATAAAAGATATATATATATATACCCATGTTTTCTTATTTTGCGTTTCAATATTATTTCTTTTAATACTTTATATTCATTGGTCTATAACTATGGTGTTTCTAATTTTTTTCACTGTAATCATGTAATTAATTAATGAGTTTTAAGTTGCAATTTAATAAAATAGTCACATTTATTTTTATTTCTCAGATATGCGTATTCATTGAAAGTTCAAATACATCAATGCGTAATTTAAAAAAAACTGTACGTACTGTCGATGTTTCACAACCATATTTGAATTTAGCACCCCAAAATTAGTTAAAAACATCCTATTTGACCAATGTTATAAAAAAGTTTCAATTTTTTGTGTAGTGTTATTAATTTGCGCATTATTATTATCAATGCATTTTATTATAGTTTTATGTTGTTTGGTGCATAGTGTGTCAGTTCTTAGCAAATTCTATAAATAGCCTCATTGGTAGAGCAAAAATCCTCCGAGGATTTCAAAATTATGTTGTTTATGTAAGAAAAAACAAATTAACTGGGAAGCCAAAATCCATTATTCGATCATCGAAATGTAATCATCAGTTAGTGAATGTTGTGTGACAATAAAGCTTTCAGTGTCGTCTTTTAAAAATGAGTGAGAAAAAGAATTATGTAGTCAGTGATGACTTTAGAGCAAGCTTTCCGATTCCGCCGATGCTGTGTCAGCAGAGAAAATATCTTCTGGTGTCTATTATACAGAAATTGTGCAATCGAATGATTGAGGTCACCTCAAGTAAGTTGGTGGCACCAAGATTTAAATAGCTAATTGGAATATGAAAATGTTCTAATTATTGCGACGGAAATTAAATTCATTTTTCGAATTATATCTTTAGACGAGAATCAGTTTATTTTATATATATTGTTTTTCTTGTTTTTCTCATAGAAAAACTTTTACGAAATAAATTTTAGTTTAACTGGAAATCAAACGTTTTATCCATTTGTTTCATTTCATATCTGGGATGATCGTTAGAATTCTTAAACTCTAAATCTTTAACTAAAGTCACTCAATTGACTGTTTAACGCTTTCTCCAATTTAGAGTACAATGTTAAGAGGCGAACGGAAACGATTAAGCCATTTTTTAGGTACTATGATAACAAATTATTTTGCAATAAAACTCGGTTATGTTTTAACTGTACTCTAGAGAAAATGCGTTAGATTTTTCTTTTGGTCTTTTAAGCAGTATAGATCAAAGAAAAGATTTTTCGTGATCTTCTTAAAATACAGGAATAAGCTTTGATGGTAACAGACATACCCTAATATGAAAGGATTTCAGGAGAGGAGAATTTCAGGGAAAATGTTTTAGAGGAGATTAATGTTCGAGGTTTAACCTTCTCGAAAATTGACAACTAAAGTACTATTACAGAATAAAATAATTGAGTTATTTTATCTCTGAATGAGATATATATTTAAAACGAATAGGCTAAATGGCCAGCTGATAAGCACTCTAAGGACTCACGGCTAAGTAGGGATGGAAATCCATTGGACATCTGTTAAGAGACCTAGGAAACCCCCCATCCAGGCTATCCAACTTGTTATTTGATAGGCACTGTGTAAGTATGCACACAGACCATGCTTTAACATCCCATTCGATGAACAATTTTCCAAAGCCCATTCATTAGTGTCCTCTTTCCGATGAGAATTAGCGAGAAAAATCGCAACGCAAACGCAATAAGGAATCGAACCTAGAAACATCAAGTTACAGAAAAGGGGCGACACACTAGAAAACTAGTGTACTAACTTGAACTAGTTAGCCCTTTAGCTTTACTTACTCCAACAGTAATATAAATAAATTCTAATAATATATGCTGTTTGTACACCTAAGATAGCATGGTTAAATAAATTGTTAACACATTGACATCGACTGAAGACGCATTTTCCCCTCCTTATTGACCTGCAGAGTGAGTACAATTTTTCTTACGGCTGAGTTATCATCACTCTGTCGCAGGCGCAACAAAAAATTCAGATGCTTAACAGTAACGAAGACGAAATTGTTAAAGTTATGTGGAAAGATGAGAAACTCGGTACGGAATGGATTCTAAACATCTAGTGAAAAGAAGTCATTTGACGATATCACCGTGAAGAAGAGTTAAGGCTGAAATCAGCGTGGAGGAGAGAACCTCTGAAGGGAGTGATAAGCAAGAGATGCGGTTGATGTGAAGAACATCCTCCTCCTCTGCGACGAGCAACGACTGTAAGAGACACGAGCTCCGAGTGCTTCTAGCAAATGCCATCCGCCGACACTGTTTGCTTGCGCCGTGTCGTGCACATGTAATCCCAGTCCTTCTCCACCTCTTCCATGCGATCTGCCTGCGTTTCCATGACAACAGAGTGTTTTTCTCCGACGCAGAGCAGCTGCAGTGATATAGCGGCCTTCATTTTTCTGAATATTTAACATATGTCCGGGAGCAACAGATGCCCTTTCTGCGCGAGTCAATAGCAAAGAGACAAGGCTGACCAGAGAGTGGATACAGATTCAGATCTATGCTCGCGGGAATAAGTGAGTCAGCTTCATCTTCAGATCAATAGTGGCAACCAAGTAATGCATCCTAATTCTCTTATCTGCAGTTACTGAAAGAAATATATATTATATATTGTCATCTTTTGCGTCCTGGGTGATATGTGTTGTGCTCTGTCGGCGGTAAGGCGACCATTTGCATAATATAACCAGGGTGAGGATGCAAGGAAAAAACGTCATCTCTACATTCAGAGCACTGACGCCCATAACAAGTCATCGCAGCAAATGGAAAGAGAGAGTTAAGACTAGTCTGGATACGATTCTTGGGTCTTGCGATGGTTCGAGGATTACGAACCACGGGGAATGGCCATGAATTTTGTATCCTTTCTTGCATTACATGGTGACTTTGGAAGACTGAATTTAGGAGTTGAAATCGCAAACAGATACAAACTGAATAAGATAAAACACGGCTCCTTACCTTTTGTATTACTTGAATTATTAAAAGAGGAAAAAAGCAACCATTTTAGAATTTTTTTTCAAAACAATATTATGACAGTATCTCATACATCGAAATAGAAAAATTGAAATTATTTCTTCTATTTCGGAAGCTAAATTCGTTACCAGATATAATATTTTCTGGCTTTTAGGAAAATATAAAAAAGCAGATGGAATTGGATTGATAAACTTTGATAGTATTTTTCCCACGCATTCTCCAGGATTATTTTTAGCACTTTCAAAATTACAAACCTGTACATATTGTTTACAACTATCTCCCATATATTGCACGTGCTCCATTAAAAGGCAGCTGATTTCGCTGTCTTCTTTAGTTCATTTAGTTGTGTATTTTTAAGCATATTAGACTCGCATTTTCTAATAAAGATCAATGTAGAGCGATTCCTTTTTTTGAGGTATGTAGCGAGAACTAACTAATAAGGGCAGAATCGGAAAGGGAAGGATTTTCATAATCACTTTATTCTGAAAGAGAGAGATCCTTATTTAAATTATTTATTAGTGTTATTTTTATACCCTTATTGTGATGTATTAAAATGTCGAGAACCTTTTGTTTATAGGAAACCGTAACAAGAAATAGAAAGCATGTCTTTAAATGATAGGCGTTTGGATTTGTAGAAAAAGCTAAATAAACGACTGAATTACGACTGTTATAAGCATCCGTTTCTAACAAAGTATATTTCAACTTCTTCAGTTTCGTTCAACAAAAAAGTTTCATCTTTGCTGCAGAAGTTTAGAAATTTTCTTCGGACCATTTCTGTTCATAAATAATGACATCTTTACTTTTCTTGGCAGTCTATCAAAATTCTGTAAGTGTGCATACCCTGTATGGGATCGCTGTCTCGCGCGTTGAAATAACGAAGACACTTTTTTTTCAAGTTGGAAAAAATGCAGTTCGTCCAAATGCAGGAATCAAACAACACGCTTCTAAACTCTCTCTGCTCTCCATTATCTAAATACATACTCTCCTATTATATCGAGAATATATATAGATCTGTACGTGCCTGAAATTTCAAGCAGCAATTATGTGAAAAGAGTTTTTCGTATCAAGAAGATGGAAACTTTCAATTTTATGGAACTTTAAAAATTTAAATAAGTGATACTTATTTTTTTTGTGTTTCGATGGGGAAATTTAAACTAACCTGAAAAAGTTTGTTTACGCATTTCTAACGTTTTCGCTAAACAAAAAGACAAATGATAAGAAGTCGAAGCTTTAAAATTGGAAAGGTTTCCTAATTATATTTAAAAATATAAATCGTGGACGGAATATTAATCATTTATAATTTATCACAACTAAGTTTATAACAATTTCTATTGCCTTGATAATAAATATTTTCTATAGAGATATTTAAATTTTCTTTAACTGCCAATTGTTATGATATATTCAGGAATAGCTTCATTCCAGGTATCAGCTCCAATATGACTTATTAAGTCCAGTAAGATTTATTATAAAGAGAGAGTCTAATTTAGGTTTTAAATCTAATATTATAATCATATTCAAATATCTTCTGCAACAGGAAACGTTGCAATAAAACCGCGCTATAAATGAACAAATAAAACTAATGATTACCGAAGGGAAAGATAACAGGAAACTAGATGCTTTTGATTCCAGATGCTTACGCAGTATCGTGGGCATTAGGTGGTTCAACTTTGTAACTAATGATGAGATTAGGCAAAGGAGTTTGCAACCTCCTTTAAGCAGCATATTATGCAGAGAGAGACTCCGTTGGTTTGGCCATGTTGCCCGTATGAATAATTATAGATTGGCGAATAGGGTTATGAACATTGTTCCTAAAAGCCTCAGAAGGAGGAGGAGACCTAGGATGCGGTGGGCAGACAATGTCAAACAGGACCTTGTTAGAATTGGTGTGCAGTGTGCCAGATGCAGTAGATGTAGCTCAGGATAGACTTGCTTGGAGAACTAAATTGCACGGTCTGATTGGACCTCCATAACCCATGGCTGCTTGAGGATGATGATGATGATGACCGAAGGGAAATTTAAGTGACATTAGTCAGTTTACCCAACATTGCTCGGATTCTTAACTCAAATAAATGTAACTCTTTAAAATAAATGAAAGTGACACTCCATGCTGCAAGATTTTATTTGACATACAGTCGTCACGATTGAACTCCATGAAATTTTCTTACCTTCGTTTTTGAGGAGAAGAGGGGCAGAGTATGGGGAATATAATTTGAGGTAGTCTATGTGATACTCTGCACCAGAAGTTTTCATTTAATATATAACTCATTCAGCGTAGCAAACTTTAATAATAATTCTTTATATAACTCATTCAGCTTAGCAAAATTTACTCTTTATAATTGCTCTTTTTTTATGAGAAGACTATTTTCAGGGAGGCAGTGCGAGAAAGATTGGGAGAAAATTCTTATTTTGCATTAAGTTAAGAGATAGCTGACTGCCGAAGTTTGGTGGTCATAACCCTTAATATTTAGATGCTTTATCGTTTTTTCAAAATTTTTGGGGAATGAAGAATGAAACTTAGGGGGTAGGGGACACACCCCAGACAAATAACTTCCCAAAACATAAAAAAAATAGGAGTCCTATTAATACGAGTCGTACTAAGAAAAATGCTTTGGTATTATTAAAAAACAGTTGAGTGATTCAATCTCATTCAATTTTAAATGGCAAGTAGGATGGAATTATGAAGTAATCGACGGAGGTTAAGGGGGGTGACGTATTCCATTCGACCTTTTCACCTTCAGTCTGGTGTGGTTCTGTTTCCTTGTTCCTAAACAACCCTCGATCTGTTAGATGTTTGGTGCTTAGCTTCATTACGAAACAGTACGACTCAGGATAGAAGGTAAAACAGATACGCTTATTAAAATAATAAATGGCAGCAAACATTCGGAGACTTTCAACGGGAATAACAAATTTTGCTTAATTCTAAATCCGAAACCATCAGAGATATTTGAAAATGGTTGGCAATAGGATTTATTTCTTTTGTGACTATTTAATCCTCTTACAGTATTAAACTGTGTAATGAAACACGTGGCTTGTATACATCTGGAAAATTCCGCGTTACAACATAAGTTTGGATTTTTTTAATATTGTCCTGTTTAGCTACAATAACAACGAGTAGGTTGGTAAGACAATAATGAAGCTCTAAAGTTACCGAAAGAAATGAATTCACATTAAACTTCTTGAGATTTATTAGTAAAAAAACCCACTTGTAAATCTGCTGACTGGAAGCATTAATATCAATAAAATAGGAAAATCGGGACTTGCTTTTACCCCCTATAAAATGTTTCCCATTTCAGTAATAATCAAATCCTTCATATATTTAAAAATATAATGCCTAAGAACATGTGTTCTCAGACACCTTCAGCTAGGAACTTATCTCCAGGATATGAGAAAAGCAAACACACAATACTTCTGAAAAAACATTTGCATCATTCTTTTTTATTTCGTTTCTGATTTCTTAGCTTCGATTTTTAGCATTTAAATTTTCCTAAAGCTAAGATACCTAAACTACTACAAAATTAATCGAAATCCATATTAAACACTCCTGATGACAACAAAATAAATTAAAAATAAATATATATATATATACATGTATATGGATAAGGCTTGGAAAAACCTTTTAACTGAAGGGCCGCATAAAAAACTAAAGTGGAATAGCAGGCCGCATAAAAAAACAAGTAGAATAGCGGGCCGCATAGAAAACTGAAATGGCGGGCCACCAAAGTATTAAAAAAATTCGTAACTTGGGAAAAAACAACCTAAAATGAAACATAAAGATTGTAATTTTATTAAAATTATTTTAATGAGAATTTGTGTCGCACTAGTTGGACTTCTCGTCCTCTATATGTCCTTTTTCTCTTTTGCAAATTTATTTGTTATTAGTAGCAAGCTGGCTGCACAAAAGGAAGTGGAGGGCTATAGTTTGCACACTCCTGGTCTCGATTGTAATACAGAAGGGGTGTTAAAGGTCATAAGAATCCTTCAGATCTGAGCAATGTTCAAATTACTCGAAATCTCACTCACTCTGCATCGAAACACGATTGCTTATGAAACAGGTTGATGTAGACTCGGATAACTAACTCGCTCAACCGTGACAAATGCATTGAGTCAAATAAAACAATTAATGTAGCCAACTTTGCTCTAAGTGAATAGATATTCCGTCCAGTGTTTCATCGCACATTATAATAATCCCGCATTTATTCCCATGGGAGTTACATCTGTGAATATAGTTTTCAGAGCAGTCTGCTGCTGAGATTTATGTTCCTGTAAGCGAGTCAGTAATTACATTCAACAAAGCGTGTGACAAAAACATGAAAAAGCTTTATCTATAGTGCCACATGAAATATTAGTAGTTTTTTGTATATTTCAGTAGAAAAATAAACGTGGGCGTGTTTAATATTTTATTTTGGAGTATAAAAAGTACCATTTCCCTTACCTGAATATCGTGATAATAGGGTTCGTGTGAAGTATGAGGCTCATATAAATTTATTGCATTAAACACAAAACGTAAGAAAATATCAGCATTTGCTCACGATATTCATTTTCATCAGAATAATGACTCTAAAAATTGCGTATAAGAATAGTTCGTGTTAATATTCATGATCACATCATTTACACTTTCTTCTTTATAAATCTATGTGATAAAATTCATCTGATTCTTTAATTTGCATTATGCTTCATTCAGCTTTTGAAGCCGTGGAAGGCAGCCATAATTTCCAGAAAGTATTGCTGGTATTAAAACTAGTCTTCCACACTGAAATGATCACCATACATATTTATAGTCTTTTAAAACAGATAGGTTGATGAAAAGTATCATTTATACTTTAATTAAATTTAGAGCGATATTTTGAAAATATTATCAGAGAAGGATATCTTAGTGGAATTTAAATTATAGCTTTCAAGGATATGGACCAAGTGGTCCATATCCTTAAAAGATACACAAAGTACAAGATTATAAAAGTACAAAATCAAAGTATAGACACAAAGTACGAAGATTTCGTACTTTGTGTTATTGTTTTCTATCGTCATCAACCCTTTCATAACGGAAACTGGAAAACCGTATTTTCTCTTTGTTTGTTGTAAATTGGGTTCCGATCCACATCGTTAAACCTTTTTAGCCTGTCGGGGCTGATGTGTCCCAATTCAGAAATCAAAAGATTGCTATGGTTCAAATTAAGGGAATAGTCATCCCTTCGAGAGTCTGAGTCATATTAACACTAAAAATTCTTTCTAAACATTATATAACGTTTTCTTCACTTATCTATTAAAAACAGACATTTCTCTATAATAAAACAGTTTCTATGTTTCTTTTTTGTTAATATACGAAAATTAGGGCCATAAAAGGTTAATATTATCTCGTGGTATCTCTATGGAAAACTCTATTCAGTTCTTACAGTAAGACACCTCGAAGTCAGTTCATAAACGTTAAGGTATCGGTGACACTTGCATTGTCATCTCGAATGAAAAGTTCTAGTTCTTGGACAATTAACATGAGTAAGAACAAGAACATATTTGTTCGAACTTTTAGAACCCATTCACTGCCGATATCATTTCTGGCATTGTATAGAATGGGAATTAGGAAACATTACACACTCTGTATGAAGGTTTTGGACATACTACGCATGACCTAGTTTAATACTTCTGACACTTATAGCGGATGAACCTAAATGGAGCAATTATGGTATAATAAATACTTTAATGCATTTTCTAACTCATCACACATTCTTGAAACTCTTCTTCCTCAAACTAAGTTCTAGGAAAGCTGTTAAAATGCACGCAACTATGAATAAATACGCCATTAAAATACATTAAAGCACCTTAATGGCGTACTGACTTTCATATATAGTACAACGTACGGATTTTAACTTTATGTCGATAGTATGAATGTTATCAAAATTCCACGGAAAGATATTGTTCTTAGATATCTCTATTACTGGGCCAATATTTTTCGGAAATAAAGTTTAAGTTTTGTACATATCTCTAGTTTGTATTCGCTAGTATTTTCGATGCTAAACTTATTTTCGAGTCACTGTGCCCGGAGTTTAGTTTTTCTTTACTCGTGGCATGAAAATTTTAATTTTATCTTCATATTCATGTCTCATGCTCAGTCAGTTATGCATGAAATTGATTTCGGTAAGCTGATTAGATTAACCAGAAAACGGTAGACGATGTTGAAAAAAGAAATGAGTTGGATATATATTTTTAAATATGATCTTATTCCTTTCAGTGGTAGGATTCTGCAAACAATTCTTAGATAGCTCTGAGAAACGAAATTTAATTATATGATTGAACTCAATAGTTTTTGGTTACCTAAGGATTTTAGAGTTTATGAATGAATGGATAGACAAGAAAATAATTCAATCGAAAGAAATATGTGCCTTTTATATTTAACGTTTAGTAAATGGCATTATTTCGGGAAAATGAATGTAGAATCGAGAGTTGATCGGCAAGAACGCTGTTCTGTTTGTACCCTAGAATATTGAAAATCAATAAAGCTTCATTTAATGTTAAAAGCATCTCCCAAGATATAAGCGAAGTAAAATCTCTACTGTTTTCAGCAAACAAGGCGAAATCACATATTGGGGAGGCAGCCAGGCTATTACGCTAATGACTCCAATGCTATTGCTGTCCTAATTTTTCCCCTGCTGCTCTGAAGGTTTAATGATTGGTTTATTCCTGGTTGTTTTCCGAGTAATGAACATAACTTCTGGTCGGAAGGGATTTGTCGCTTTCTGTTTCCGAAACAGGTTATTTGTTGTACGCGAGTTTTGTTAATGGAAGGAAAGGGTGTATGTTTGGTGTCCGTTGTCATAGCAACTTGTGTTGTGTTTATGGCAGAACCTTCGATAAACAGAAGACGCACAAAGCAACAAAGCAAGTCATATGGTAGGTAACGAGATGATATTATCAGACAGTAACAACACTGTAGCATCTGGTTACAGGGATTAAACTCAGTTTCAGTACCTCGTGGTTCGTCATATCGAATTATAGACGATATTGGGCACGATAGTTGTAGTTATCTCTCTTGGTAGAAGATATCGTGGCTGCTACAATTCAAGCATTTTTTTTTCTAGCTTTTTCCACTGCTTATTATACCTCCTCTTTGAGTCATTCCATTTGATCGGGGCGATTGATCAACTGATAATAAATTATATCGAGACTCACCCTAAGCGTTTTTTATTTTGACACTTGTCATCTATCCCATTCCATTCGACTCCTCCCTACATAGATTTCTCACCTCTGGTATGCTGGGTTTATCATCAGCTTCGAAGATTGCCTCACTTGATGAAATTTTGAAACGGTAAACAAATGACGAATCATGCATTTCACAATCCAGATTTAAATTAAAATAATTAGTTCAGATGAAAGTAATAAGTTCTATCTAACCTTATCAAACCCTTATGTCTTTCAACTTTGACTCTACAAATTGGATAGAGCTCAAATTATTTGCCAGAATTTTTATATAATTTGGTTTTTTCGTTTAATCATTATTGGTTGAAAGTTAAAATGTATAATAGTTCCTTTCACCATTTTAACGGTTTGTTTCCAGCTATTCGAAATAAGCATTTTGATTATAGCACTTTGAAATATATATTTTTTTATATCTGTCCTTTTATGATTTTACTGATATCTATTTTTTTCAATAATATCCCCTCTTTCCTTTCTATGTAAGAGTGATTGGGTTGCTTGATATCAGAGTCATCGGGGCGAGGGTTGCTCAGTTAGTAGCGCGCCAGGCTCTCAATCTGTAGTTCCCAAGTTTCAGTCTCACCCATCGTGTTTATCCTTTGATGCTTCTTTAAATATCTTCGTTATCATATTCCAAAAACATTTTAATTAGTAATTTGTTTGAAATTTTAGTTTATTTTCAGCGTTTTTTATTATTCTCCTTCAGTTCACCGCCTTAAATCTTGATTTCAAAATATGTAATCGAATTAAATTTAGGAAATTAATTTTAGGTATTTATGAATCCCCTATTCTTTAGTGTTAGTCATATTATTTCAGTATTTTTCAGTACGCTAAATATTTGGTAAAGAAAAACTCTGAGGCTGATGTCTTGCCCATCGGTATTTGTTTATATCAACGTTAATGTGAAATCGTATAAGTTGGAGGCGTTGTTTTATCTCACAGCAGCATTTTTATGCATATAATGGGATAATTGGCCAGGTCACAAGACCCAAGGCCTCAGAGAGAGGATTCCAGCCTTTCGTAAAAACTGTTGTTTGAAGATCCCCACGTTGCTGTACTGATGGAATAATAGTATCATCCAAAAAGGCATGGTATTGCTGACTGGTCACAAAATGTTACAGGTCCTGTCGGACAGACCTCCTCAAGAAGGTGGGCATCAATAATAAATTCAACTCTAAAAACGTACCATACGGTCACTTGAGTCGAGCGCAGTGGTCTTTCCTGTATCGCATCCAGTATATAATCGTATGTTCGGTATTCACTGTTTCATTCAAATAAAAATGAGACTCATTACCCCATGAAACGTTTCATGAATTCTACACCTCCATTCGTGGAAGAAATTGCTGTGCAAAGGCCGGTCGAGTTATCGGATCACCAGTGAGAAGCTGGTGCGAACGGTAGATCTTGTATGGATAATGGTGAAGCACTTGATTCAACACTTTTATGACACACTGGTCTCGGGCAACGATAGTTGCCATGTAACGCGAGTGCATGACGAGGACTGCTGCTTCTATGTTTGTCAGGCGTTACATGTAGCATAGTAGATAGCTCTTCTACAACCCCTAGAGCAAGGGATTTCAGTCCTCGTCCACTTCAGAGAACTGTTTCCACTTTCCTCATAATTAATCATTTTTTGAAGCCCATGGGTGTCATAGGGCGCTCTTCTAAATCCTCCCCTCGATATGTTTTTGATGATTGTGTTTTCAATGCTTCAGTTCTCATAAAACAGTTTCATCAGCAGTGCTTGGTTTTTCAGATACAGGGACATGATTCTTATTTGCAAGTACTTCTTACGTATAATTCGGGCAACTACATTTTATTACTTTATGTCCTATTCTTTGAAATGATATGCAAATGCATTCATTCCCGAAAGAAAAAATAAAGGATCGGTTCGCCACCTTTATTTCTGCTAAGTAAGATGTCAGTTGGCTTAACGAGATTCCTGTGGTTTTCCATTTTCGAATATTTGCCCAAAATCGAAAATCTGAACTGCGTGTTTCACTTCGCTCTCTGGTCCCTTAAACCTTGTCAAGATCCTTGAGTACAAAACGCTGGTCTGATGAGCTTCTCTGTTTCAACGAGCTGGACTAGCAAATTAATTCGAGCCCAGCATAAGAGTTAACAACTACACGTGTAAGTGTCGCTGACGCATTCCGTGGATTGCTTTTAAGCATGAAAACTCTCGAGCAGTTAAGGTGTCATTCCTCTCCCCTCCCCCTCTCCCATCCTCTAGATATATTGTCTCATTTTCCCATTGCTTGGATTCAGTAGAGACGAAAATCCATTTCGTTGAGGGAAGTGAGGGAGAGGAAAACGGATGGCAACGTGAGGAAATTTTCTCGATGATGACGTTGGCAAAACTGGCAGTTTCTTTGATGGAGAAGTGTTGGGATAGAAGATTGGTCGAGTAACTTTGAGAGATTGGAGATTTAACGTGCAACGCAGTTAAACGTTTAATGAACTTATTCTAATCATGTAGCGTTTCTGAAAACAGTTAATTAAGTTTTAGAATCAAAATTCTCGATTTGTGCAATGTTATGTAGTAGTCGCACATGCTAGAATTCTCTAAACATTTTCAACCAGGTAGGAAAAAATCCTAAAACTGTTTTAATAAACAACTAATTATTTTTTTATTTTTTTTGGAAATATTTATTGTATCAGAATTTAGTACCATGAGGTACGAAAATTCTTGGATAATCGAATAATTCTTACTATACATTCAGCATCGAATAAAATGGTGATAAATGTTGACGTAACAGAAACAGTAAAACGTAAAACTTACGTAATCACTAATATAAGGTGAAATTTTCCCTGTGAATAGCCTTTGAACTACTGACCTTACACCACAAATTGGTGTAAAGTCGGGACTTTACATCGTTTTCATATTTAACACCATGTTGTGATGTAACCTAACACCAAGCTTGAAGCAATGGAACGTCACCCAGTGCGTGCGACATCGTCACACAACTCCAGCATCTGATGTCTTGGTGTGGGGTGCCATTAGTTGGACATCTCGGTCAGAACTGGTCATCATAAGGGGATCTCTAACTATCCAAAAATATGTTACCAATATTTTGCAGCCAATAGCTGTCCCATTTGTTCACCAGCACGGAACCTTTTACCAGCAAGATAACGTTCGTCCCCACACAGCCCGCATTGGTCTGCAGTATCTACACCAGCAAAACGTTCAAATACTACCATGGTCAGCATGTTCGCCGGACCTTTCACCTATTGAACACGTCTGGGACATGATGTGCCTACAGCTCCAACACCCAAGAGGTGCGCCAACCACTGTCGCTGAAATGGAACAGCGACTTAGCGCTATTTGGCCTTCTATCCCTCAGGAGGACATTATAGAGCTCTACGATAGCCTTCTCCGCCGTGTTCACGAATGCATTGCTGCGCGGAGCGATTCAACATCATACTAATTATACCAATTTACCGGGTAGGTGAAGTGATTATTTTCCATTTTTTTTGATAATGTAATCAATCGCACATCTCAGTATATTGCTAAGAGCTGCTGCGTTTTAATAAAATGGCATTAATTTTTCCAGGTGTTGCAATTTTTTTCCTGTAGTGTATTGACTCCCTTTCACGACGTTAATTTTTAATTTTTAAAGTGTATGGTTACACCAGAAAAAGTTACCTTTCACCTGTTTCTGATATTATATTACACTATTTGGGTGTAATCTCACACCAGACTAAAGTGTTACTTTACACCATAAAATGGTGGTAACCTAGCTGCCACCATAAACTGATATAACGTAAAACCGTTTTTTTACAGCTTATATCGGTTGGAGTAAAATAAAAATCACCCTTGTTGATATCGCTTGCTCAACCCAACTGCGATGGAAAGGAATAAGACATCTCGTGCGATTGTCAAACCACGCAATTAACAAAATACCATCCCCTTTGCACATTGTAAAATAATGTTGCGGATCACAAAAATTGATAGCCACTGAGCGTGAGTATTAAAAGCTATATTTCAAAACCAAATTCAATACAAGGTAAATTGTTACAAAGGAAATATGGATGAAGTATCTTATTAACAAATCAACTATTAACATGCACAAGTCATCAATCTTCCTGCGTAGAGCACACAATATCAGCTCTGTGTATTTTACTAAACACTACCTTTTACTTGATTTACCAGGTCACCCGAAGATCTTCACTCGTAAACCAATTCTCGTCCTGTGCTAATAACTTTTCACACACTAGCCGAACAAAAAGACAGTCCGTGTAGACATTCGAAGTTAGCCATAAAAGTTCCCACTTTTATACTTCCGCGTATACACAACATATCAAGTTACTTCTTGATACTTAACGATAAAAGATCCCACTTTTATCCTTCCGCGTATACACAACACATCAAGTTACTTCTTGATACTTAACGCGCACTGTCTCAGAACAGCTCACCGGCCATTTTCGAACTCACCGACCGTTACAACACAACAACCGTTACAATACAAAACGACCGTTAACGCTCCACTCTTCTTCTCCAAATTCTCCCAACGTTCTTATTCGTTGGCTGAAACTTTTTTGCTTTCGGTTGCCAGATTCCTTCTGTCGTAACACTGCCCCCTCCCTAGGTCTTGTTCGTCCCGAACAATTCTGGATTCCAAAGTTTCTTCAGTTCTTCGATGAAACGGGGCCAAACGATCCACGTGAACCACCTTGCACTTTGTAGCTGGACGTCGACGAATGCGATATACCACGTCATTAATTCTGTTAACTATTGTATATGGGCCTTCCCAAGGTTTCTGAAGTTTTGGAGATAGTCCTTTCTTTCTATGTGGACTGTATAGCCAGACAAGATCTCCTTGATTGAAAATAGTTCCATTTATTTTACTGTCATATCTTGTTTTGGTTCTGTCACTTGTTATGTCGATGTTATGTCTAACGGAGTGATGGATTTCTTCTAGTCGTTGTTGCAATTCTTGTACGTATTGTGGAGTGGACACAGGCATTGCTTCGGGCCGACCATATAAAAGGTCACAGGGAAGACGTAACTCTCTTCCAAAAAGCATCATGGAAGGTGTCTGTCCAGTTGTCTCATGCACTGCCGTCCTATATGCCAGCAAAAGGAGTGGTACATGGCGATCCCAGTCACGTTGGTGGTCGTTCACAAATAATGCTAAATGCTGAGCAATTGTTCTATTGAATCTTTCAACCATACCATCCGACTGAGGGTGTAAGGGAGTTGTTCTGGTTTTCTGAATGCCTAATAGTTGACAGATGCCTTTAAACACATTGGATTCAAAATTCCGTCCTTGATCAGAGTGGAGTTGTAAAGGTACTCCATACCTACTAATGAAGTTATTAACTATCATCTCAGCCACTGTTGTTGCTTCCTGGTCTTGAATGGGATATACCTCAGGCCACTTTGTGAAATAATCCATTACCACTAATAAATATCGATTTCCATCATCAGTTCTAGGAAACGGACCCATTACATCAATGGCTATTCTTTCAAAAGGGGCACCAACGTTATACGTCTGCAGCTTACCCCGACTCCTAGTCTTAGGGCCTTTCTTTGCTGCACAGGCTTCACATTGCCTACACCATCTCTCAACGTCTGCCCTACTTTTCAACCAATGAAATCGTTCCCTGGCTTTGGCTAATGTCTTATTAACACCGAAGTGTCCTCCAGTGGCACTATCATGTACATCTTTCATCACAAGTTCCACTCGGGATCGAGGAAGGATTATCTGCCAACGGATCAGCCGTCCAGTGGGATTCTCCCATCTTCTGTATAATACTCCGTCTTCCATTTTTAAGGAGTCCCACTGTGCCCAGTAACTTTTAGTAGTTGGACTATACCTCGAGATTTGCTCCCAATTAGGTCTTACAACAGATTTTTCAATCAATTCTAATATTGGTTTTATGTCTTCATCATCTAGTTGAGCCTTCCTGATTTCAATTGGATTCCAGATGTTAGGGGTGTCATTGTTTGTTTGTGTCGATACTATTTGTCTTATGGGCATTATCTCTTTAGTTCCAAATTTCAGTTCTGCATTATAGCAATGTTTACAATTGTCAATACATGGGCGCCTGGAAAGAGCATCTGCATTCTTATGCATTTTACCACTTCGATGTTCGATGGAGAAATCGTATTCTTGTAACCGTTGTATCCACCTAGCGATTTGTCCTTCAGGGTTTTTGAAGTTTAATAACCATCTAAGTGCAGCATGATCAGTACGTATAAGGAATTTCTGGCCATAGAGATAATGATGAAAATGTTCTATTGCTTTTACTATTGCTAACAGTTCTTTGCGTGTTACACAGTAATTCCGCTCTGGTTTGGATAAAGTTTTACTAAAGTATGCAATAACTCTCTCTTGTCCGTCTTGTTCCTGTGAAAGCACAGCACCAACTCCTGTGTTACTTGCGTCAGTATCTATTACGAATTGTTTTCCAGTTTGTGGGTACGCTAGCACTGGTGCTGTGGAAAGAGTTTTCTTTAGCTGTTGAAAGGCTATATCGCATTCGGTGGTCCACATAAACCGTTGGCCCTCTTCTGTCAGACGATGTAATGGCCTTGCGATGTTGGAGAAACCTTTGACAAATCTTCTATAGTAGGTGCAAAGTCCAATAAAACTACGAAGTTGATGAACATCTTGTGGTGGAGGCCAGTCTCTTACAGCTTCTATCTTACTAGGATCAGTCTTAATCCCTGCTGTAGTGATCACATGACCAAGGTAATGAACTTCTTGCTGGAACAGTTTACACTTTGTCGGTCCCAATTTTAACTTGGCTGCCTTAAGTTTTTCAAATACTTGACGAAGATTGCTCAAATGTTCTTCAAAAGTTCTTCCAAGAACTATGATGTCGTCCAAGTAAACCAGGCAGACCTCCAAAGACAAACCTTTGAGCACTGACTCCATTAGTCGCTCAAATGTGGCAGGTGCATTACAAAGTCCAAATGGCATCACCTTAAACTGCCAAAGTCCATTCCCTGTACTGAAAGCTGTTTTCTCACGGTCTTCAGGACGTATACCAACTTGCCAATAGCCGCTCTTTAAATCTAATGTTGAGAACCATTCTGACCCAGATAAAGTGTCTAGTGTATCGTCAATCCTGGGTAAAGGAAAGGAATCTTTCTTTGTTACGTCATTTAATCTGCGATAATCTACACAAAATCGTGTAGATCCATCCTTTTTCTTGACAAGAACTACTGGTGATGTCCAGGGACTCTGTGATGGTTCTATAATGCCCTGAGCTTCCATGTCCTTTACGAGTTGTTCCGTCTCCTCTCTTTTTGCCAATGGAAGCCTTCTTGCCGGCAGATGGACTGGAGGAGAATCACCAGTGTTGATTTTATGTTCTGTCAGGTTAGTACGGCCATAATCATTTGATGTGGCAGAAAAAATGTCAGAAAATTCTTTTAATAGGTTCTCGGCCTTAACAGCTTGGTTTTCAGTTAATATTTGTCTTGTTTCTCTCCATAATTCAGTAAGATGAGATGGGATGTCTGTATGATTTTGATGTGAATCGGTAACTTCTATTTTATTTATACTTGTTACACAGGTAACAGCTTCACATATTGCTAATTCCTCACCTTTTTTTAACATTCTACTGGATTTGTTACAGTTCATCACTCTGATAGGGATCTGTTCTTTATCTATTCTGACTAAAGTCCTTGCAACCAGGATATTATGAGCCAAAGCTCCTTTACCAGAGGCATCAGTAACTGCCAATCGGAAGGCCCCAGAAGTATCCGCCCGATGTCCACGGACTATAACTTCACTTTGTGCTGGGATCTCTGTGTCTTCCGTCACTAATATTGGAGTTACGCTTGATAAAGAATCAGACGTCCGGCTAAGCAGAGGAATCTCTTCTGTCTCATAGATGAGTAGGTTATCACTGGGTCTAATGTTGAATCCATGTTTCTTAAGAAAATCAAGGCCTAATATGCATTCGTCGTAGATGTCAGCGATGTAAACAGGATGGCGAACCAGACAGCTACCAACTCGAATATTAAGTTCTATTTTTCCATGAACCTTTGCACGATCTCCAGTGGCCGTTTGTAGGCTTATTCTAGACTGTGTAGTATTCAAGTTTGGGTGAGGTATTATTTTCTTTATTATATCCGTTCTGAGTAAAGTTACATTTGCACCAGTGTCGACTATCATACGGCAAGGTATTCCATTTATAGCTCCATCAGCTACTAATCCATTATTATCGCCATGTAATGTTGAAACGTGGGCGACTTCCCCTGGGGCCAACCAATCAACTGCCTTCCTTTGCCCCGCAAGACTGACTAATTTTCTGTTTCCCTGATCCTGTTGTCTAGTTGATGGACTTGGACTCATCATTCGTTTCCTAGTGCAGTTGGTACGAATGTGTCCGGTCTTGCCACAATTCCAACACTGAAGGTCTGTTGTAGGTTTTGAAGAAGAACCTTTTATATCTTTCAAAACGGATAGTATGGCTTTGGTTAGTTCTTTCATTTCATTATCCTTTTCTACAGTTTCTTCTGCACTCACAAATCTCACTGCACGTTTGTTCGCTCGGGAGGAAAGCCTGGAGCACTCGTATTTCATAGCATGTACCACAGCTGACTTTAAGGATTCACCTTCCAACATCCTCAGAGATTGCTGAGTGTCAGGGTCAGCAATAGCATCAATAAATTGTAATTGAGCTAAATTATCTTGAATTTCTGGTGGACAGTTACTATAAGCCAATCTAGCTAGACGCTCAATATCACTAGCAAGCTCTTGCAAAGTTTCACCACTTTTCTGCATGCGATGTTTAAATTGAGTCACGTAATATTGTTTTAAATAACTATCACCAAACCTTAGTTCTAATGCAGAAACTAGACTTTGATAATCAAGTCGTTTTTCTTCTGGAACAGACTGCAAAACTTCCGCAGCAGAATTTCTTAAGGAAGCTGCAAGAAAACTGGCCTTTTGGAATTCATTCCACTCATTGGCTGTAGCGATAACTTCGAATTGTGTTTTAAATACTGTCCAAGATGATTGACCATCATATGTAGAAGGTTTAGTTGTATTTTTAGCGATATGTGTAATAACATTATTTCCACTAGAATTATTATTATCACAAGCAGAAGGTAACATTTCATTTCTCAAAATCTGAAACTGGCGTTCACAATCAGTTTTTACAATTTCTATTTCATGTTTATAATCTAACTTAACACTATCAAGATCATATTTTACACTGTCAATTTCAACCTTTAAACAATCACATTGTTTATTAAGTTCGGTTTTAATGTCCTTACACTGATCAGTAATCTTATCAATTTGAGAAGCCACTTCAGCTCTCATCTCAGTATTTTGTGCGGCCATTTCGGCTTTCAAGTCACCTATTTTATCGCTTTGGGCAGCTATATCACCTTTAATCTCAGTATTTTGTGCGGCCATTTCGGCTTTCAAGTCACCTATTTTATCGCTTTGGGCAGCTATATCACCTTTAATCTCAGTATTTTGTGCGGCCAGGTCACCTATTTTGTTAGCCATATCGGCTTTCAAGTCATTATTTTGACTTTTAATGTCATTCATCTGTGTAGCCATATCGGCTTTCATATCAGTCATCTGCGTAGCCATATCGACTTTCAAGCTATTTATCAACTTTACTAATTCATCCATACTTCTAGTTAACGGCATTCAATAAATTATCCCACTTCTGACACCAAATGTTGCGGATCACAAAAATTGATAGCCACTGAGCGTGAGTATTAAAAGCTATATTTCAAAACCAAATTCAATACAAGGTAAATTGTTACAAAGGAAATATGGATGAAGTATCTTATTAACAAATCAACTATTAACATGCACAAGTCATCAATCTTCCTGCGTAGAGCACACAATATCAGCTCTGTGTATTTTACTAAACACTACCTTTTACTTGATTTACCAGGTCACCCGAAGATCTTCACTCGTAAACCAATTCTCGTCCTGTGCTAATAACTTTTCACACACTAGCCGAACAAAAAGACAGTCCGTGTAGACATTCGAAGTTAGCCATAAAAGTTCCCACTTTTATACTTCCGCGTATACACAACATATCAAGTTACTTCTTGATACTTAACGATAAAAGATCCCACTTTTATCCTTCCGCGTATACACAACACATCAAGTTACTTCTTGATACTTAACGCGCACTGTCTCAGAACAGCTCACCGGCCATTTTCGAACTCACCGACCGTTACAACACAACAACCGTTACAATACAAAACGACCGTTAACGCTCCACTCTTCTTCTCCAAATTCTCCCAACGTTCTTATTCGTTGGCTGAAACTTTTTTGCTTTCGGTTGCCAGATTCCTTCTGTCGTAACAATAATATTCTAGGGTTAATTCTTTCGCTAATATTTTCGATTCGTTAGGTATTGTTACGACAGAAGGAATCTGGCAACCGAAAGCAAAAAGTTTCAGCCAACGAACAAGAACGTTGGGAGAATTTGGAGAAGAGTGGAGCGTTAACGGTCGTTGTGTTGTAACGGTCGTGAGTTCGAAAATGGACGGTGAGCTGTTCTGAGAAAGTGCGCGTAAGTATCAAGAAGTAACTTGATGTGTTGTGTATACGCGGAAGGATAAAAGTGGGATCTTTTATCGTTAAGCATCAAGAAGTAACTTGATGTGTTGTGTATACGCGGAAGTATAAAAGTGGGAACTTTTATGGCTAACTTCGAATGTCTACACGGACTGTCTTTTTGTTCGGCTAGTGTGTGAAAAGTTATTAGCACAGGACGAGAATTGGTTTACGAGTGAAGATCTTCGGGTGACCTGGTAAATCAAGTAAAAGGTAGTATTTAGTAAAATACACAGAGCTGATATTGTGTGCTCTACGCAGGAAGATTGATGACTTGTGCATGTTAATAGTTGATTTGTTAATAAGATACTTCATCCATATTTCCTTTGTAACAATTTACCTTGTATTGAATTTGGTTTTGAAATATAGCTTTTAATACTCACGCTCAGTGGCTATCCATTTTTATGATCCGCAACATTTGGTGTCAGAAGTGGGATAATTTATTGAATGCCGTTAACTAGAAGTATGGATGAATTTGAAAAGTTGATAAATAGCTTGAAAGTCGATATGGCTACGCAGATGACTGATATGAAAGCCGATATGGCTACGCAGATGACTGATATGAAAGCCGATATGGCTACACAGATGAATGACATTAAAAGTCAAAATAATGACTTGAAAGCCGATATGGCTAACAAAATAGGTGACCTGGCCGCACAAAATACTGAGATTAAAGGTGATATAGCTGCCCAAAGCGATAAAATAGGTGACTTGAAAGCCGAAATGGCCGCACAAAATGCTGAGATGAGAGCTGAAGTGGCTTCTCAAATTGATAAGATTACTGATCAGTGTAAGGACATTAAAACCGAACTTAATAAACAATGTGATTGTTTAAAGGTTGAAATTGACAGTGTAAAATATGATCTTGATAGTGTTAAGTTAGATTATAAACATGAAATAGAAATTGTAAAAACTGATTGTGAACGCCAGTTTCAGATTTTGAGAAATGAAATGTTACCTTCTGCTTGTGATAATAATAATTCTAGTGGAAATAATGTTATTACACATATCGCTAAAAATACAACTAAACCTTCTACATATGATGGTCAATCATCTTGGACAGTATTTAAAACACAATTCGAAGTTATCGCTACAGCCAATGAGTGGAATGAATTCCAAAAGGCCAGTTTTCTTGCAGCTTCCTTAAGAAATTCTGCTGCGGAAGTTTTGCAGTCTGTTCCAGAAGAAAAACGACTTGATTATCAAAGTCTAGTTTCTGCATTAGAACTAAGGTTTGGTGATAGTTATTTAAAACAATATTACGTGACTCAATTTAAACATCGCATGCAGAAAAGTGGTGAAACTTTGCAAGAGCTTGCTAGTGATATTGAGCGTCTAGCTAGATTGGCTTATAGTAACTGTCCACCAGAAATTCAAGATAATTTAGCTCAATTACAATTTATTGATGCTATTGCTGACCCTGACACTCAGCAATCTCTGAGGATGTTGGAAGGTGAATCCTTAAAGTCAGCTGTGGTACATGCTATGAAATACGAGTGCTCCAGGCTTTCCTCCCGAGCGAACAAACGTGCAGTGAGGTTTGTGAGTGCAGAAGAAACTGTAGAAAAGGATAATGAAATGAAAGAACTAACCAAAGCCATACTATCCGTTTTGAAAGATATAAAAGGTTCTTCTTCAAAACCTACAACAGACCTTCAGTGTTGGAATTGTGGCAAGACCGGACACATTCGTACCAACTGCACTAGGAAACGAATGAGGAGTCCAAGTCCATCAACTAGACAACAGAATCAGGGAAACTGAAATTAGTCAGTCTTGCGGGGCAAAGGCTGGCTGTTGATTGGTTGGCCCCAGGGGAAGTCGCCCATGTTTCAACATTACATGGTGATAATAATGGATTAGTAGCTGATGGAGCCATAAATGGAATACCTTGCCGTATGATAGTCGACACTGGTGCAAATGTAACTTTACTCAGAACGGATATAGTAAAGAAAATAATACCTCACCCAAACTTGAATACTACACAGTCTAAAATAAGCCTACAAACAGCCACTGGAGATCGTGCGAAAGTCCATGGAAAAATAGAACTTAACATCCGAGTTGGTAGCTGTCTGGTTCGCCATCCTGTTTACATCGCTGACATCTACGATGAATGCATATTAGGTCTTGATTTTCTTAAGAAACATGGATTCGACATCAGACCCAGTGATAACCTACTCATCTATGAGACAGAAGAGATTCCTCTGCTTAGCCGGACGTCTGATTCTTTATCAAGCGTAACTCCAATATTAGTGACGGAAGACACAGAGATCCCAGCACAAAGTGAAGTTATAGTCTATGGACATCGGGCGGAGACTTCTGGGGCCTTCCGATTGGCAGTTACTGATGCCTCTGGTAAAGGAGCTTTGGCTCATAATATCCTGGTTGCAAGGACGTTAGTCAGAATAGATAAAGAACAGATCCCTATCAGAGTGATGAACTGTAACAAATCCAATAGAATGTTAAAAAAAGGTGAGGAATTAGCAATATGTGAAGCTGTTACCTGTGTAACAAGTATAAATAAAATAGAAGTTACCGATTCACATCAAAATCATACAGACATCCCATCTCATCTTACTGAATTATGGAGAGAAACAAGACAAATATTAACTGAAAACCAAGCTGTTAAGGCCGAGAACCTATTAAAAGAATTTTCTGACATTTTTTCTGCCACATCAAATGATTATGGCCATTACATCGTCTGACAGAAGAGGGCCAGCGGTTTATGTGGACCACCGAATGCGATATAGCCTTTCAACAGCTAAAGAAAACTCTTTCCACAGCACCAGTGCTAGCGTACCCACAAACTGGAAAACAATTCGTAATAGATACTGACGCAAGTAACACAGGAGTTGGTGCTGTGCTTTCACAGGAACAAGACGGACAAGAGAGAGTTATTGCATACTTTAGTAAAACTTTATCCAAACCAGAGCGGAATTACTGTGTAACACGCAAAGAACTGTTAGCAATAGTAAAAGCAATAGAACATTTTCATCATTATCTCTATGGCCAGAAATTCCTTATACGTACTGATCATGCTGCACTTAGATGGTTATTAAACTTCAAAAACCCTGAAGGACAAATCGCTAGGTGGATACAACGGTTACAAGAATACGATTTCTCCATCGAACATCGAAGTGGTAAAATGCATAAGAATGCAGATGCTCTTTCCAGGCGCCCATGTATTGACAACTGTAAACATTGCTATAATGCAGAACTGAAATTTGGAACTAAAGAGATAATGCCCATAAGACAAATAGTATCGACACAAACAAACAATGACACCCCTAACATCTGGAATCCAATTGAAATCAGGAAGGCTCAACTAGATGATGAAGACATAAAACCAATATTAGAATTGATTGAAAAATCTGATGTAAGACCTAATTGGGAGCAAATCTCGAGGTATAGTCCAACTACTAAAAGTTACTGGGCACAGTGGGACTCCTTAAAAATGGAAGACGGAGTATTATACAGAAGATGGGAGAATCCCACTGGACGGCTGATCCGTTGGCAGATAATCCTTCCTCGATCCCGAGTGGAACTTGTGATGAAAGATGTACATGATAGTGCCACTGGAGGACACTTCGGTGTTAATAAGACATTAGCCAAAGCCAGGGAACGATTTCATTGGTTGAAAAGTAGGGCAGACGTTGAGAGATGGTGTAGGCAATGTGAAGCCTGTGCAGCAAAGAAAGGCCCTAAGACTAGGAGTCGGGGTAAGCTGCAGACGTATAACGTTGGTGCCCCTTTTGAAAGAATAGCCATTGATGTAATGGGTCCGTTTCCTAGAACTGATGATGGAAATCGATATTTATTAGTGGTAATGGATTATTTCACAAAGTGGCCTGAGGTATATCCCATCCAAGACCAGGAAGCAACAACAGTGGCTGAGATGATAGTTAATAACTTCATTAGTAGGTATGGAGTACCTTTACAACTCCACTCTGATCAAGGACGGAATTTTGAATCCAATGTGTTTAAAGGCATCTGTCAACTATTAGGCATTCAGAAAACCAGAACAACTCCCTTACACCCTCAGTCGGATGGTATGGTTGAAAGATTCAATAGAACAATTGCTCAGCATTTAGCATTATTTGTGAACGACCACCAACGTGACTGGGATCGCCATGTACCACTCCTTTTGCTGGCATATAGGACGGCAGTGCATGAGACAACTGGACAGACACCTTCCATGATGCTTTTTGGAAGAGAGTTACGTCTTCCCTGTGACCTTTTATATGGTCGGCCCGAAGCAATGCCTGTGTCCACTCCACAATACGTACAAGAATTGCAACAACGACTAGAAGAAATCCATCACTCCGTTAGACATAACATCGACATAACAAGTGACAGAACCAAAACAAGATATGACAGTAAAATAAATGGAACTATTTTCAATCAAGGAGATCTTGTCTGGCTATACAGTCCACATAGAAAGAAAGGACTATCTCCAAAACTTCAGAAACCTTGGGAAGGCCCATATACAATAGTTAACAGGATTAATGACGTGGTATATCGCATTCGTCGACGTCCAGCTACAAAGTGCAAGGTGGTTCACGTGGATCGTTTGGCCCCGTTTCATCGAAGAACTGAAGAAACTTTGGAATCCAGAATTGTTCGGGACGAACAAGACCTAGGAAGGGGGCAGTGTTACGACAGAAGGAATCTGGCAACCGAAAGCAAAAAGTTTCAGCCAACGAACAAGAACGTTGGGAGAATTTGGAGAAGAAGAGTGGAGCGTTAACGGTCGTTGTGTTGTAACGGTCGTGAGTTCGAAAATGGACGGTGAGCTGTTCTGAGAAAGTGCGCGTAAGTATCAAGAAGTAACTTGATGTGTTGTGTATACGCGGAAGGATAAAAGTGGGATCTTTTATCGTTAAGCATCAAGAAGTAACTTGATGTGTTGTGTATACGCGGAAGTATAAAAGTGGGAACTTTTATGGCTAACTTCGAATGTCTACACGGACTGTCTTTTTGTTCGGCTAGTGTGTGAAAAGTTATTAGCACAGGACGAGAATTGGTTTACGAGTGAAGATCTTCGGGTGACCTGGTAAATCAAGTAAAAGGTAGTATTTAGTAAAATACACAGAGCTGATATTGTGTGCTCTACGCAGGAAGATTGATGACTTGTGCATGTTAATAGTTGATTTGTTAATAAGATACTTCATCCATATTTCCTTTGTAACAATTTACCTTGTATTGAATTTGGTTTTGAAATATAGCTTTTAATACTCACGCTCAGTGGCTATCCATTTTTATGATCCGCAACAGTATATTAAGTCCTTTCCAAATAACTGGCATAAGTATTCTGAAATGCAGGAATTCCTGTTAATCTGTGATGTCGGAAGTCTTCTGACATGAATTTTATCGGGAATGCGAACTTTGAATTTCATCTGCAGGGGACAAAGTCAAAACTGAATTTTTCCCATCAGTGTGTGCTCAAGTGTGACGTCGAAGTTCATATTTTATGCTTTTTATTGATTACTATCATTATATAAAAACCACTTTATTCGAATTCCACAAAATATTTTTGTTTCCATTCTCTTGGAAATTTCCAGGATTTCAGTAGTTTTTTGCCGAAATGAAATTTGTCAAAGCTGCCATGTACTAACATGATATATTGGAAAAGTTTCAACACATTTTACCAAAATAAAAAAGCTTTTAATGTTTCTTTCGTCAGTGAAGAGCTCCGTTCTGAGTCACATAACTGACCTTCCTGCCGTTTCACCACACTTTCCTTTCATAATTCCCAACAGCCATCAATCAATTAAAGCGTTTTACTTCCAGATAATTGGTGGCCAACGCCCAGTACAGCATCCCCATTGTAATTAAACGCCTTCAGTAAGTTGGCACGTTCTCCTAGCACAATTATTCTCTGATTTCGCTACTCCGATTTTCAAAAAGAAACATCGGACACAGTTCAACCAGTCAATGTCAAAGATTAAGCTGAGAATCCATATTAGATGGGATTTCAGCTGGATGTGCAGGAGAATGTCGTGACCGCCGCGGGGAAGGATAGACGTACACTCTTCCGAGCTACTTCGTGGATAACGATCAATTAGTCCACCTAATTAATATTCACCGTTATCCTAGGTGAAATCATAGGTTCGTAGGTTTTTGCACTCGTGCTTAGGTGTGCTTCAGATGGGCTGTGCTAAACGTCGTGCAGAAAGATGAAATAAACCAATACACCAGAGGACGGACCACACAGTTTATTTACATTCACACATGTATGTACATATGGGAATGCGCTCGATTCCTTGGCCTTTAGCTGCCTCAAGCTCTACAGATGTTCTGGTAGCATTCCTCCACTCAGATTTCTTTAATCCGAATGCTGCTTTGCTACTGCAAGCATTCATATGATGAAGAGGAAATCTGTACTTTGCAGAAATCTCTTTACAGACCTCAAAACTCGGCGAGAGGATATTTATTCCTTTCCTACTACCTGGTTCACACAGAACCGAACCCGGTCCTATAGGGTCTCTTTTGAGAAAGAGCTACGTCCATTTGACGTGCTTAACAAACGCCCTTCCTGTTTGCCAGCAACTCTCAGTCTGCTCGTTCATTGTTTGTCGTTGCTCTCCGTCACTCGTACCAACCTCGAGCTAGAAGTTGCGACGGAGGGACGGAAGTGCCACAAAAGCGCTTTTGCTGCACGAGCATATGCAAAACAGCTCGACCCGAATGACAACTAATGAGCTACAATACCATTTCGGACAGTTCAGAATATACTTAACATAGATTATACACAATCACAATAAAATGCAATAATAAAATAATTCGAGATAAAACGATAAACACAGAAGAAGCAAGGCTGTTTAAAAAAAAAACGAAAATTGTTAAGAATTTTAAAGTAATTTCATCTTTCTTAAATTTGTTGTTAATTTTATCTGTGTTTGCTTTTGTATCGTATTTCAGAACTGTACATGTGTTTTCTTCTAGGCACTAAATTTAATGTAAAATTTTGAACCACCACAATGGAGCTTCCACTGAAATTCACATTTCGATGACATTGTTTTAAACTATATCTTATGTATCTTCATGTAACGTTATTATTCTTCTCTCTTGCAGATAAGCAGATGCTTTGCGGGTCATTTGTTTAAACCCTTATATAACTAACATGAATATAGTATATGTTGATATGTATACTATATGCAGCAAATAGTGGTAATTGCAAAATATGCCTGATTGTCGTTGCAGCTAAGTTATAACTCGCAAGGAAATTTATAAATCATACTTAAACTTTTATGTATGTACTTAGTTTCAAAATAGAAATGGCATTTGTTTCTACGGAGTCTGTATATGACAACCATGCATACTAGGAAACAACCAGGTCGTGCACTGTTACCATGTGATGATGACAGAATTTGCCAGGGGTAGTTCAATGTTTTCACCTACCAATATGGAACAGGGTAGAGTAAGTCCCTTTACAGATGGAATAAATCTTCAGTAATAATTCTGGTAGGTAAACTTGATAGCATGTGACAGAAAACATCAAGTTTGTGTAACAATAGATAAAAGGAGAACTTGCCAAATGTAATGCGTAAAACATAAAAAATTCATGAATTAGTTCATGATGGCCCTTTGATTCTTCACCCTTTTGGGGAAAGAGCATTTTTTTAGTGTTAATCCATAACGTTCAATAAAAAAGATCACGTCCTCTAAAACAAGTTGATTTTGCGGTGTTTGAGATTTTTTATCCAAAATTAGAGTTTATCCCAAATTTCATGTCATTAATTAAATTTTCGTACCGATGGTCCGATCAAACGACTCTATTGAACATTCACTTACATACTTAGCACAACACACTCCCATCATCATTATTGCTTCGCAACAGTTTATGGCTGTCGGCGTTATCGATTACTCAACGGGAGACCGATAACTTAACATATTGATACTATCTGTGTAGGTAGATAGGCAGGCAGACATGTATTGCTTAGAAGATGTTTTCAGAACTTAATGGTATCTATATATTTTAATATTTCTATGCGTTTAGAGAAAACAAAAAAACTAACAAAATTTAAGTTATTTGAGAACTAAAACGCGCTTTGAGATATAATTACATATTATTGTGTTTCAATGTTTCCCTAAATAATTACAAGCTAATCATCATCATCATCATCCTCAAGCAGCCATGGGCTACGGAGGTCCAATCAGACCGTGCAATTTAGTTCTCCAAGCAAGTCTATCCTGAGCTACATCTACTGCATCTGGCCACTGCACACCAATTCTAACAAGGACCTGTTTGATATTGTCTGCCCACCGCATCTTAGGTCTCCCCTTCTTTCTGAGGCCTTCAGGCACACTGTTCATAACCCTATTCGCCAATCTAGCTAATACATTGATTTTAACATTCATTCGATAGCTCTTAGCATCCTCGATTCCTAGTACGTAGATAGATCCCCATCACTCAGCAGAAACTGAAAATTGTTTTATTTTGAGCCGATTGGGCACTTCGTAGACGTCACTTGTCACGTCCCCATTAAGTACCATGCTAATGGAGACTGACGGCGTCGATACTGATGTCTGAGCATGTCACTCTCAATCTTGAGAGTTGCCATGACGACGAGGGCTCCCCCACTCGGGCATCCGCGCTCTGACGGAACCCGAATATCAACAACCGAATCCTCTTGCGCTCGGCCTCTCGAGTCGTTTGTCACCGGCACTGACGTCACCGTCGAGCGTCAGATCGCGCCCCTGCAGCTTCACGAGCTGGGCCAACGAAAGCGGAAACCGTTACGGAATTTTTGTGCTGTTGCCTGACAGAAGAGAGTGAAATAAAACGCATTCGTATAATCTTCCGGAAAATGATGGTAAAATTTAAAGCCAATTTGTGTCATTGATGTTGAAATAATGATGCTATCCATAAAAGAGTGTTACAAAATGCTGTAAAACAGAATAGAATCCTAGATTTAGGAATTGTAAACGTCTTTAGTATAAAGAAGTGGACTCGTAGAACTTCTTCTTCTGGTACCGATTTCTTTAACTTGTACCTTTCAGGATATAATCATGTTCCACACGATGACCACCGTTTAATTATCTTTTGATCCAAGTAAGAAATCTAGTTGCAGAAATAATATCAGTGCCAACAAAAGGACATTACAAAGAATACAGTTTCCTAGGTGGCTTGATAAGATATAGCTTTCAAATTGAGGTACATATACGAATTCATTCAATTGTTAAGTTGGAACTGAACAATAAAATATTAAACAGATTAGCGCCTTGGGGAACTTCGAAGGAAAAATAAATCAAACTCAATATTTCTGCCGATAATTATCAGAGTAGAAACCGATAGCAATTTTTGAAAAGGTCGTCGGCACTATTTTTTTTCCCATTATTTTCAATCCTCCAATCTCTATATTATTGCAAATTGGATGATTTTCTGCACCAAAGAAAAGGATATCGGAACATTCATTCATGATGACTCTTGCATAATGTAGAATGACATGATGATGTGCATACATAATCTTCAAGTAGGTCAACCTTTACTGGCAATTAAATCCTCGAACCTCATGTATCCTTAGTTACCAGTGGGGCATTGGGCCAGAGAGACAGATTCTAATAAAGACCCGTTTGACATTGTCTGCCACCACGAGGTATTTTTTATAGCACTATCTAGGTATTCTATTTTATTTTTTGAGGCCTTTGAGAATACTTTTAATAACTCTGTTAGCTAATCTGTAGTTCCACACGCAGGAAATGTGACAAACCAACGCTGCCTCTTCTGACAAAAGATGGTCTTTAAAGGTGGCTCCTGACTCATTCGTCTGACTTCATCATAGTCAAACTATTTAATGCCGAAGATAACTCCTAGGCATCTAAATTGCCAGATCAAATTACAATGAACACCTACCTAATGCTATCTTATGTAGCATGGTATAGTCCCAAATTTCAAAGTTTTCAATTTTTTCCCCATAGTTCTTTTTGAAATGGGCTTTGAAGTATTATTAGAGGTCATCTCTTTCAGCTGATGAATTGTATCAGCTGTATTTTGCCATTCAGTTGGCGCAAACGAACGTCTTTCTCTGTCTGTCACTTGTTTGGCGCATCACGGCCTTAATTGCCCTTGCGCAATAAAATCCCAGACAACCAACCCTTGTCTGTTGGAGTCTTTTTCCTCTCGCATTTACCACGATTGGCAGACGTGTACCTCTGATCCCAGACAACCAACCCTTGTCTGTTGGAGTCTTTTTCCTCTCGCATTTACCACGATTGGCAGACGTGTACCTCTGATCCCAGACAACCAACCCTTGTCTGTTGGAGTCTTTTTCCTCTCGCATTTACCACGATTGGCAGACGTGTACCTCTGATCCCAGACAACCAACCCTTGTCTGTTGGAGTCTTTTTCCTCTCGCATTTACCACGATTGGCAGACGTGTACCTCTGATCCCAGACAACCAACCCTTGTCTGTTGGAGTCTTTTTCCTCTCGCATTTACCACGATTGGCAGACGTGTACCTCTGATCCCAGACAACCAACCCTTGTCTGTTGGAATCTTTTTCCTCTCGCATTTACCACGATTGGCAGACGTGTACCTCTGATCCCAGACAACCAACCCTTGTCTGTTGGAGTCTTTTTCCTCTCGCATTTACCACGATTGGCAGACGTGTACCTCTGATCCCAGACAACCAACCCTTGTCTGTTGGAGTCTTTTTCCTCTCGCATTTACCACGATTGGCAGACGTGTACCTCTGATCCCAGACAACCAACCCTTGTCTGTTGGAGTCTTTTTCCTCTCGCATTTACCACGATTGGCAGACGTGTACCTCTGATCCCAGACAACCAACCCTTGTCTGTTGGAGTCTTTTTCCTCTCGCATTTACCACGATTGGCAGACGTGTACCTCTGATCCCAGACAACCAACCCTTGTCTGTTGGAGTCTTTTTCCTCTCGCATTTACCACGATTGGCAGACGTGTACCTCTGATCCCAGACAACCAACCCTTGTCTGTTGGAGTCTTTTTCCTCTCGCATTTACCACGATTGGCAGACGTGTACCTCTGATCCCAGACAACCAACCCTTGTCTGTTGGAGTCTTTTTCCTCTCGCATTTACCACGATTGGCAGACGTGTACCTCTGATCCCAGACAACCAACCCTTGTCTGTTGGAGTCTTTTTCCTCTCGCATTTACCACGATTGGCAGACGTGTACCTCTGATCCCAGACAACCAACCCTTGTCTGTTGGAGTCTTTTTCCTCTCGCATTTACCACGATTGGCAGACGTGTACCTCTGATCCCAGACAACCAACCCTTGTCTGTTGGAGTCTTTTTCCTCTCGCATTTACCACGATTGGCAGACGTGTACCTCTAATCCCAGACAACCAACCCTTGTCTGTTGGAATCTTTTTCCTCTCGCATTTACCACGATTGGCAGACGTGTACCTCTGATCCCAGACAACCAACCCTTGTCTGTTGGAGTCTTTTTCCTCTCGCATTTACCACGATTGGCAGACGTGTACCTCTGATCCCAGACAACCAACCCTTGTCTGTTGGAGTCTTTTTCCTCTCGCATTTACCACGATTGGCAGACGTGTACCTCTAATCCCAGACAACCAACCCTTGTCTGTTGGAATCTTTTTCCTCTCGCATTTACCACGATTGGCAGACGTGTACCTCTGATCCCAGACAACCAACCCTTGTCTGTTGGAGTCTTTTTCCTCTCGCATTTACCACGATTGGCAGACGTGTACCTCTAATCCCAGACAACCAACCCTTGTCTGTTGGAGTCTTTTTCCTCTCGCATTTACCACGATTGGCAGACGTGTACCTCTGATCCCAGACAACCAACCCTTGTCTGTTGGAGTCTTTTTCCTCTCGCATTTACCACGATTGGCAGACGTGTACCTCTGATCCCAGACAACCAACCCTTGTCTGTTGGAGTCTTTTTCCTCTCGCATTTACCACGATTGGCAGACGTGTACCTCTGATCCCAGACAACCAACCCTTGTCTGTTGGAATCTTTTTCCTCTCGCATTTACCACGATTGGCAGACGTGTACCTCTGATCCCAGACAACCAACCCTTGTCTGTTGGAGTCTTTTTCCTCTCGCATTTACCACGATTGGCAGACGTGTACCTCTGATCCCAGACAACCAACCCTTGTCTGTTGGAGTCTTTTTCCTCTCGCATTTACCACGATTGGCAGACGTGTACCTCTGATCCCAGACAACCAACCCTTGTCTGTTGGATCTTTTTCCTCTCGCATTTACCACGATTGGCAGACGTGTACCTCTGATCCCAGACAACCAACCCTTGTCTGTTGGAGTCTTTTTCCTCTCGCATTTACCACGATTGGCAGACGTGTACCTCTGATCCCAGACAACCAACCCTTGTCTGTTGGAGTCTTTTTCCTCTCGCATTTACCACGATTGGCAGACGTGTACCTCTGATCCCAGACAACCAACCCTTGTCTGTTGGAGTCTTTTTCCTCTCGCATTTACCACGATTGGCAGACGTGTACCTCTGATCCCAGACAACCAACCCTTGTCTGTTGGAGTCTTTTTCCTCTCGCATTTACCACGATTGGCAGACGTGTACCTCTGATCCCAGACAACCAACCCTTGTCTGTTGGAGTCTTTTTCCTCTCGCATTTACCACGATTGGCAGACGTGTACCTCTGATCCCAGACAACCAACCCTTGTCTGTTGGAGTCTTTTTCCTCTCGCATTTACCACGATTGGCAGACGTGTACCTCTGATCCCAGACAACCAACCCTTGTCTGTTGGAGTCTTTTTCCTCTCGCATTTACCACGATTGGCAGACGTGTACCTCTGATCCCAGACAACCAACCCTTGTCTGTTGGAGTCTTTTTCCTCTCGCATTTACCACGATTGGCAGACGTGTACCTCTGATCCCAGACAACCAACCCTTGTCTGTTGGAGTCTTTTTCCTCTCGCATTTACCACGATTGGCAGACGTGTACCTCTGATCCCAGACAACCAACCCTTGTCTGTTGGAGTCTTTTTCCTCTCGCATTTACCACGATTGGCAGACGTGTACCTCTGATCCCAGACAACCAACCCTTGTCTGTTGGAGTCTTTTTCCTCTCGCATTTACCACGATTGGCAGACGTGTACCTCTGATCCCAGACAACCAACCCTTGTCTGTTGGAGTCTTTTTCCTCTCGCATTTACCACGATTGGCAGACGTGTACCTCTGATCCCAGACAACCAACCCTTGTCTGTTGGAGTCTTTTTCCTCTCGCATTTACCACGATTGGCAGACGTGTACCTCTGATCCCAGACAACCAACCCTTGTCTGTTGGAGTCTTTTTCCTCTCGCATTTACCACGATTGGCAGACGTGTACCTCTGATCCCAGACAACCAACCCTTGTCTGTTGGAGTCTTTTTCCTCTCGCATTTACCACGATTGGCAGACGTGTACCTCTGATCCCAGACAACCAACCCTTGTCTGTTGGAGTCTTTTTCCTCTCGCATTTACCACGATTGGCAGACGTGTACCTCTGATCCCAGACAACCAACCCTTGTCTGTTGGAGTCTTTTTCCTCTCGCATTTACCACGATTGGCAGACGTGTACCTCTGATCCCAGACAACCAACCCTTGTCTGTTGGAGTCTTTTTCCTCTCGCATTTACCACGATTGGCAGACGTGTACCTCTGATCCCAGACAACCAACCCTTGTCTGTTGGAGTCTTTTTCCTCTCGCATTTACCACGATTGGCAGACGTGTACCTCTGATCCCAGACAACCAACCCTTGTCTGTTGGAGTCTTTTTCCTCTCGCATTTACCACGATTGGCAGACGTGTACCTCTGATCCCAGACAACCAACCCTTGTCTGTTGGAGTCTTTTTCCTCTCGCATTTACCACGATTGGCAGACGTGTACCTCTGATCCCAGACAACCAACCCTTGTCTGTTGGAGTCTTTTTCCTCTCGCATTTACCACGATTGGCAGACGTGTACCTCTGATCCCAGACAACCAACCCTTGTCTGTTGGAGTCTTTTTCCTCTCGCATTTACCACGATTGGCAGACGTGTACCTCTGATCCCAGACAACCAACCCTTGTCTGTTGGAGTCTTTTTCCTCTCGCATTTACCACGATTGGCAGACGTGTACCTCTGATCCCAGACAACCAACCCTTGTCTGTTGGAGTCTTTTTCCTCTCGCATTTACCACGATTGGCAGACGTGTACCTCTGATCCCAGACAACCAACCCTTGTCTGTTGGAGTCTTTTTCCTCTCGCATTTACCACGATTGGCAGACGTGTACCTCTGATCCCAGACAACCAACCCTTGTCTGTTGGAGTCTTTTTCCTCTCGCATTTACCACGATTGGCAGACGTGTACCTCTGATCCCAGACAACCAACCCTTGTCTGTTGGAGTCTTTTTCCTCTCGCATTTACCACGATTGGCAGACGTGTACCTCTGATCCCAGACAACCAACCCTTGTCTGTTGGAGTCTTTTTCCTCTCGCATTTACCACGATTGGCAGACGTGTACCTCTGATCCCAGACAACCAACCCTTGTCTGTTGGAGTCTTTTTCCTCTCGCATTTACCACGATTGGCAGACGTGTACCTCTGATCCCAGACAACCAACCCTTGTCTGTTGGAGTCTTTTTCCTCTCGCATTTACCACGATTGGCAGACGTGTACCTCTGATCCCAGACAACCAACCCTTGTCTGTTGGAGTCTTTTTCCTCTCGCATTTACCACGATTGGCAGACGTGTACCTCTGATCCCAGACAACCAACCCTTGTCTGTTGGAGTCTTTTTCCTCTCGCATTTACCACGATTGGCAGACGTGTACCTCTGATCCCAGACAACCAACCCTTGTCTGTTGGAGTCTTTTTCCTCTCGCATTTACCACGATTGGCAGACGTGTACCTCTGATCCCAGACAACCAACCCTTGTCTGTTGGAGTCTTTTTCCTCTCGCATTTACCACGATTGGCAGACGTGTACCTCTGATCCCAGACAACCAACCCTTGTCTGTTGGAGTCTTTTTCCTCTCGCATTTACCACGATTGGCAGACGTGTACCTCTGATCCCAGACAACCAACCCTTGTCTGTTGGAGTCTTTTTCCTCTCGCATTTACCACGATTGGCAGACGTGTACCTCTGATCCCAGACAACCAACCCTTGTCTGTTGGAGTCTTTTTCCTCTCGCATTTACCACGATTGGCAGACGTGTACCTCTGATCCCAGACAACCAACCCTTGTCTGTTGGAGTCTTTTTCCTCTCGCATTTACCACGATTGGCAGACGTGTACCTCTGATCCCAGACAACCAACCCTTGTCTGTTGGAGTCTTTTTCCTCTCGCATTTACCACGATTGGCAGACGTGTACCTCTGATCCCAGACAACCAACCCTTGTCTGTTGGAGTCTTTTTCCTCTCGCATTTACCACGATTGGCAGACGTGTACCTCTGATCCCAGACAACCAACTCTTGTCTGTTGGAGTCTTTTTCCTCTCGCATTTACCACGATTGGCAGACGTGTACCTCTGATCCCAGACAACCAACCCTTGTCTGTTGGAGTCTTTTTCCTCTCGCATTTACCACGATTGGCAGACGTGTACCTCTGATCCCAGACAACCAACCCTTGTCTGTTGGAGTCTTTTTCCTCTCGCATTTACCACGATTGGCAGACGTGTACTTCTGATCCCAGACAACCAACCCTTGTCTGTTGGAGTCTTTTTCCTCTCGCATTTACCACGATTGGCAGACGTGTACCTCTGATCCCAGACAACCAACCCTTGTCTGTTGGAGTCTTTTTCCTCTCGCATTTACCACGATTGGCAGACGTGTACCTCTGATCCCAGACAACCAACCCTTGTCTGTTGGAGTCTTTTTCCTCTCGCATTTACCACGATTGGCAGACGTGTACCTCTGATCCCAGACAACCAACCCTTGTCTGTTGGAGTCTTTTTCCTCTCGCATTTACCACGATTGGCAGACGTGTACCTCTGATCCCAGACAACCAACCCTTGTCTGTTGGAGTCTTTTTCCTCTCGCATTTACCACGATTGGCAGACGTGTACCTCTGATCCCAGACAACCAACCCTTGTCTGTTGGAGTCTTTTTCCTCTCGCATTTACCACGATTGGCAGACGTGTACCTCTGATCCCAGACAACCAACCCTTGTCTGTTGGAGTCTTTTTCCTCTCGCATTTACCACGATTGGCAGACGTGTACCTCTGATCCCAGACAACCAACCCTTGTCTCTTGGAGTCTTTTTCCTCTCGCATTTACCACGATTGGCAGACGTGTACCTCTGATCCCAGACAACCAACCCTTGTCTGTTGGAGTCTTTTTCCTCTCGCATTTACCACGATTGGCAGACGTGTACCTCTGATCCCAGACAACCAACCCTTGTCTGTTGGAGTCTTTTTCCTCTCGCATTTACCACGATTGGCAGACGTGTACCTCTGATCCCAGACAACCAACCCTTGTCTGTTGGAGTCTTTTTCCTCTCGCATTTACCACGATTGGCAGACGTGTACCTCTGATCCCAGACAACCAACCCTTGTCTGTTGGAGTCTTTTTCCTCTCGCATTTACCACGATTGGCAGACGTGTACCTCTGATCCCAGACAACCAACCCTTGTCTGTTGGAGTCTTTTTCCTCTCGCATTTACCACGATTGGCAGACGTGTACCTCTGATCCCAGACAACCAACCCTTGTCTGTTGGAGTCTTTTTCCTCTCGCATTTACCACGATTGGCAGACGTGTACCTCTGATCCCAGACAACCAACCCTTGTCTGTTGGAGTCTTTTTCCTCTCGCATTTACCACGATTGGCAGACGTGTACCTCTGATCCCAGACAACCAACCCTTGTCTGTTGGAGTCTTTTTCCTCTCGCATTTACCACGATTGGCAGACGTGTACCTCTGATCCCAGACAACCAACCCTTGTCTGTTGGAGTCTTTTTCCTCTCGCATTTACCACGATTGGCAGACGTGTACCTCTGATCCCAGACAACCAACCCTTGTCTGTTGGAGTCTTTTTCCTCTCGCATTTACCACGATTGGCAGACGTGTACCTCTGATCCCAGACTACCAACCCTTGTCTGTTGGAGTCTTTTTCCTCTCGCATTTACCACGATTGGCAGACGTGTACCTCTGATCCCAGACAACCAACCCTTGTCTGTTGGAGTCTTTTTCCTCTCGCATTTACCACGATTGGCAGACGTGTACCTCTGATCCCAGACAACCAACCCTTGTCTGTTGGAGTCTTTTTCCTCTCGCATTTACCACGATTGGCAGACGTGTACCTCTGATCCCAGACAACCAACCCTTGTCTGTTGGAGTCTTTTTCCTCTCGCATTTACCACGATTGGCAGACGTGTACCTCTGATCCCAGACAACCAACCCTTGTCTGTTGGAGTCTTTTTCCTCTCGCATTTACCACGATTGGCAGACGTGTACCTCTGATCCCAGACAACCAACCCTTGTCTGTTGGAGTCTTTTTCCTCTCGCATTTACCACGATTGGCAGACGTGTACCTCTGATCCCAGACAACCAACCCTTGTCTGTTGGAGTCTTTTTCCTCTCGCATTTACCACGATTGGCAGACGTGTACCTCTGATCCCAGACAACCAACCCTTGTCTGTTGGAATCTTTTTCCTCTCGCATTTACCACGATTGGCAGACGTGTACCTCTGATCCCAGACAACCAACCCTTGTCTGTTGGAGTCTTTTTCCTCTCGCATTTACCACGATTGGCAGACGTGTACCTCTGATCCCAGACAACCAACCCTTGTCTGTTGGAGTCTTTTTCCTCTCGCATTTACCACGATTGGCAGACGTGTACCTCTGATCCCAGACAACCAACCCTTGTCTGTTGGAGTCTTTTTCCTCTCGCATTTACCACGATTGGCAGACGTGTTCTAAGACAGTTACCATTCTCCGTAAACTTGCACCTCCATTACGAATGCTCCTGCTCATCTTGTTCGAACAATGAGTCCTTTTCTTAAGTCAGTCTAATCAGCCTTTATACACATGTTGCACTTTATTTTTGCTTTCCCCCCATGCCTTTACAGCTGTTATAGAACTTCATAGTGACATAGAACACTAATGTCAGTAAAAAAGTATGAAAACATTGGCATGTTTCATGTTACTTCGCGCACGATTAAGTTGGTTGGTTGTTTGGTTGTTTTACCTCTGATCGGCACTTTTTTGCACACCATGTGCTAAATGGCCAGGTCACATGGACCCCGAAGGCTCAGAGAAGGTTGGGGGAGGGGACCCACTGGAATAGCTGTTGGGAGACAGATGGTAGCTTCCCGTCAAGGCCATCCAGCGTGTTCTTTAACGTGCACAGGGGATGGCTCTCCCGCACACGGGGTCACGGCTTAACGTCCCATCCGACGGACGGCGGCCTTTCCAAGCCCATCGATGTCCCCTACTGACCGTGGGCAGGGCAGGGAATTTTGCGGAGATAAATCTCAACGCTGACCCAACTGGGACTCGAACCTGGGAACTACAGATTACGACCCTGATGACTGAGCCACCCCCGCCACCACGATTAAGTAATTTTTCATAACGATTTTGCCAGGCAGTGAAGAGTCAAAGACAATATTTCCTGTATCTTGCTTACAAAGGATTCGGGATTCGCAAACTTTAGAATGGAACAAACAGTTATAAAGTCTAATATTAGTATTTAGACGTATATCATTATTTCTTCACAATACCGACAAATTCTTTAAAAGGTTCACCAACAAGATTCATGTCGTCAGTGTATTTGCCAAAAGAAATTAATCCTCAATTTAATCCGTATGAAAAAATTTCAGATCTCTATACCAGGCTTGTCTGACATTCCTATCCGACCCGACTGGTAAATATTTAAAATTTTAGAGCGATCCCTTTCTAGCGCCATCTGTCTCCAGAAACTAGCAGTATATAACACTATAATACATATATGTAGCTCTCGGTGGGCCATTAATTAACGTGTGGCCCATTATGAAAAACGTTGGAGAATCCTTCTCTAGTCCTTCTAAGACCAAGGGCGGGGTGGCTCAATCGGTAGCGCGCCAGGCTCGTAATCTGTAGTTCCCAGGTTCGAGTCCCAGCTGGGTCAGCGTAGAGATTTATCTCCGCAAAAATTCCCCGCCCTGCCCACGGTCAGTAGGGGACACCGATGGGCTTGGAAAGGCCGCCATCCCTCGGATGGGACGTTAAGCCGTGGCCCCGTGTGCGGGGAGAACCATACCCTGTGCACGTTAAATAACACGCTGGATGGCCTTGATGGGAGTCTACCATCTGTCTCCCAACAGCTGTTCCAGTGGGTCCCCTCCCCCAACCTTCTCTGAGCCTTCGGGGTCCTTGTGGCCTGGCCATTTAGCCCATGGTGTGCAAAAAAGTGCCGCTCAGAGGTAAAACAACCCAACCCTTCTAAGACCCCAAACTACTCACAAATGATGATGATCAACAGGTTCAAAGAATTTTTGAAATCTTCGAAAGGTTTTCTGGTACACTAGACCTTTTCCAAGAATTTCCTAAGTGAAAATATTTAATCTATGCTGTCTTGACGAAACTTACAAACTAAAATTCAACATAATAAAAATACAAGACTTCAAAACCAGGGTTATTACAAATTGCCAAATTTTCGAAATAATTACGGGAAGCATACCTCCGAATATCAAGTACCACTTATATTTAATGCTATTCCAAAAGAATTACTAAATATAGATTCTTTTAGAAGACTTAAAATGGAATTAAAAAATTATTTGGTATTTTCTAGTTAGCTGATTTTTATGTGTTGTGTTTTGTGGATTTATTTGATGTACACCATTTTTGTGGCTGAATGACTTATGTTAATATAATTTATTCATTTTCCTGCAGATAAGCTATTTAGCTTTGCGGGTCAAAGTGTAAATGTATTTGTATTCTTTACTCTTATGAATAAAAATTATTAAATTAATTATACCAATTTTTGAATCTTTGCATTTTATTTCGAATTGGCCATTAACCGAATTTTTGATTCTATTAAACACAATGCGAAACATTTTAACTAGAACGGTAAGTTGAGTGATGCTGTCCCAGAAATTATCGCATGAATTGTGATCTCCATTCTCCAAAATACGTATAACAATTCTTCGAATAAAATCCTTAGGAACATCTTTATCATTCAAAATATTCAAAATTTCCATCATCCACGTGGCCACATAAATATTCCCAGTTCCAAGAATTTCGGTTGATAATTTCATCTATCCTGCGAATATGTGTGATTTAATTTAGAGATAGCCAAAGTAGCTTTCAGAACGTGAAATAGTGTCAATGTTAAAGCCAGCAATTCAGTGTCTTCATTATAAACAATGGGAACACAATTAACCACACTGTTCAAAACTTCTATGAAATGTTAAGCCCATCTAGCTACGACAGAAATATCACTTTCGATCCTAGTCCCTGAATTTCTATGTTGAATTTTTTTTTTCCACATAAAAAACATTTACTATCTCGTACTACTTTCACTTGTATTTCCTAGCATCTTTCTCTGCTTTGTCAGCCTGATTATTAAGACACAAATTCCTATCAGCTTTCAACTAATCATTTACACATTTATTAAGCTCTCTTTAATGTTTTATATTAAGGCCAACACTTCATTTTATGCACAACAGTAGTGTTGATCTCAAGAATAGCCTGTTTAAAATGATCCCATTCTTCTTCAACCTCAGTGGTACGAAAACCACGTTTCTTTAATGACTAACATGTCATGACATTCTTTGGCTATATTTGGATCTTTAAGAGATTCAATATTAAAGTTGATTCTCTTAATCTTACACAAAATTTCTTAAGCTTAAGTTGCAAAACACTTTCAACTAGAAAGTGGACAGACCAAATTTCGGCTCCCCTATATGACTTGGTGTTCCTAACCAAGCTAGCCCATTTTCTGTTAACTATATATGATCGATTATATTCTTACGTCACTCATATAAAACATTTTTATTTAAAAAAATAAAAAATATTTAATATTTTTAATTAATATTAATTTTTAGATTTATAGATAATTATATTTATATTTATTGTTTATATTTGTTTATAATTAATTTCTCATTTAGATTCGTGTAATACATTTTTTTCACTTTTTTGTCAATTTTGAGAAATCTTTTTAAGGAGGAATGACGCTGCGGTTAAATATTTCAGCTTCCATAGCTTTAAATATTCAACGCATATTTTCGAGTTTAAAGATTTTGAAAAACTTCATTTAGATTTTTAATTTACCTCCTGTCCCGTTACCATAAAAATTATATTCAAGATAACGAGTTTCTAATTTGTATTCCCAATAGCATTAACATTGGAATTCCCCTTTTATTTTTTGGATAGGCACTGTACTTAATGCTTAGATGTCAACTGAGTTATTTCAAAGATGCTCATAAAAGCGATCTCCTTTTAATCACTCACGAAAGCAAAGGTGAAATGATAAAAAAAAGCTTAACGCATCTCTAGTTGAGAATAGATTGAAAGTGAGCATGGAGCCAACAGAAGCGAAAGAAGAGGGGTAGATAGGAGAAGAAATAGATCTCGAGAATCCGTGAACATTCTTCGAGTCTCCCCGAGCCTGGAGCGTCGGAGTGAGACGTGGCGCCCAATGTTCGTCCTTACCGCGCGCACAATGGCCATCCGCTCTTGCGGGAGTCGCAGAGTTTTATGTCTCGCGCACCGCCGCCGTCCATTCGATATCGGGACACATGAGATTTTAATGAGCTCTTCCCTGGCCCCTGCCCTTTTGTGTCAGCTGTCCGGAGATGCTGCTTCTGATGATGGGCTGCGTGCTCTGGATCAGTTGCAGCATCCGCGAAACGAGGAGGAGGTCCCACTTCCTTCTGCTCTTGTACGGTGACTGGATGCCTTGAAACAGGGGCTCTAATTAGGGTGAAGGGGTGGAAGGCGGTAATATGTCGCTGCTGCTCCAGGCTTCGACCTCAAAGGGATGCTTGGTGTCGCCACGATGGTTACCAAAGAAGATAATGAGGAAGCTTGGGATCAATAGGACTTGGTAGAGGATCGAGAGATGCACTCAGTTATGGGGCAGTCAAAAAGGAGGTAGAGCCCTTCGCGCATCGGATGAAGTAGTATCAAGAACGTCTTTAATATGCTCGTCGAAAGAGAGGCATTTAGAAGATGACATTTCACGTACATGAATTCGGAAGCTTCTTCTGAAAAGCGTCGGAGCTCAGATTTTTTGTTTTCGGGAAGAAAAATGGATATCGTTAGGTCGAAGCTGGATGGGTTTAAGGGGACTAATGTGGCATTTATGTTAGAGTGCAATGTAAGTCGATGAAGTACTAACTAACTGGTAGGAAAAGTGAAAATAATGCAGGAAATGAATCCGATTTCTGAGATTGGCCTTTGGGAAATTTTAATCTTGTGACTCCCGATGGTTCCACCTGATAGAAGATGAATATGGGCGCTGAATTCAAGGATGTAACGCTGGGGAGATATTTACTATATTGCAAGACTAGGACTCATTAATATAACATGATATAAGAAGTTTTTTTTGTCTATGTTAGCCGAAGGAAAATTTTGAATAGATGGAAATGTAATTTTCTTATGAACACATTTGTGGGAACCATTATTTTGATTTATAACCTTTTGATGGTAACACGTAAATAGAAATTCAATAACTCCATGATAGGGTGAAGCCTAATTTAATTTGCACATTTGTTTTAGAAAACTGTGATGTAAAAGATTTGCTTGTAAATTTCGCAGCAACAGTATGTATTTAGATAATATTATGAGAAATGAATTAAATATTTCAAAGTTTTCTTAGCACTATTTATGTACTAAAGAAATCGTTATTGAAAGAATAGTCTTTCATAAAATACGTTACGTTTATAAGATAGATTATTAATAAATTCTTATTTTACCTATTGTTTTAATTTTTATATCGTTCTATGTGTTTATGATTCATTAGTTTTTTAATTATTTATTTATTCAAACAATTACAAATTAATTATTTCTGTTTACAGATGTCCCGCAAAGCTAAGAGTTTACCTATAAGAGAGAATAATACATTAGCATAATATATTACACCTTCTTTCGGCCTTAATATGCAATCTTAATACATTTACACCTTGTTGCATTTATTATATATTATTTTACAATTTCATTTGAAAACTTCAATGTTTAAATAATCTGCTCTCTTTACTAAAATTTTTTACACCTTTTTTTTTCCATTTCGAATATTTCATAATAACATTGGGAATTTTATATTTACCTTTTGTACTACATGATTTTGTTACTAAGTGTTAATTTTAATTTCCTAATTCTTTTTTTAAATATATTTAATTCGTGTCTGTATTCTCTAAAAGAACTTATGGCTAACAATTTCCTTGGTAAGAGATTGAAAATATTTTGTAGCCACTTGTATACTTTCCGTAGTTATTTGTAAAATTCGGTAGTTGAAAATATTTTTTTTCTTCAAATTTTGTGGTTTTATCATGTTGGTATTTAATTTTATGTGCGTTGTCAAAAAATTACGTATAGGCTCTGGTAAGGTAAAATATCCAAGTAAAATCTATCTTGGGCTGTAGTTAGATGTATATGGTCTATATAATTATGGTCTATATTAATATAATATATATATATATCTGTAATAATATTATATAATTATGGTCTATATAATTATGGACTATATAATTGGTATAATATTTTTAGCTATTGGTGATCGAATACGTTCTTTTTTTCTAAGATTTGTTAAGCTGATTGTCCCATGTATCTTTATCTAACAATGATTACTGTAGCACATAAATAGTGCTAAAAAATTTGAAATATTTATTCCATTTCTCATAAAATTAAAGTCCAACATGATAAAACCACAAGATTAAAAAATTATCGAATTTTACAAATAACTATGGAAAGTGCACAAGTGGCTTTAAATACCATATCATCTATATCTATCAGGCTATTCGTAGTAGAAATCGAGGCTTTTCCTTATGAAAGTTGCTTAATGGACTCTTCTGAATTTTGAAATATTCATGCTCGTTGTAAATTAACATTAAAATTTTACTTCAAACATGTACAAAAAGGTTCAATTCACGACTGAACAGTTTACATATTGGAATTTCCTCTTTTGAGCTATCCGCGACGTGCATTTGCCTACGTCTGATAATAATTGAAGTGATTTACGTACCGAATAGCAAAAGTGAGAAAATGTTCCACAGACAAATGACTGAGTAAGATAAAATAAGGAACTCTATTACAAGCTCATGAATGTTACATGATTTCGAGGCAAAGTGATGTCTCTCCGTGCTAACATAAAACTCGTTCATCAAAAATTAATTATGGAGTTTGATGACGTTGTCCATGCTTAAACATATCGTGAATGTTGAAAAAAAAAAACGTTCTCGGCAATGTCGAAATTCGTCTATTAACATTTGTAGCTTTCAATATCGATAATATTTATTCCATACCTGAAAGTGCATATGAAGAACAATCCGTCACCATTTGCTGATTATGACGGAAAATTAAAAAAAAAACTGTAAAAGCGTAAATAAAATTATTTTCCTGGTGCATCACCGTCTGTTCATAATGAGAGCAGTAAATATTTCATGAATTAAAACAAATAGTTACAAATTAACTTTCTAGAAATTTAAAGTTTCCTTTTTTCAGCTGACAGTAGTGCTTGGATACGACGTTTTACGTTTATGTTTTGAGTCTTTTGCAAAAGTTAGCACTGACTCACCGAAAATTATATTTTTCACGACATATTCAGTCGTAAAGTCTTCGTGAAGACCTATGAGGTTTGAATTATGCACCATTATTTCATCAGGATGCTACAAGTGGACTATGAATGGTGCAGCGGCAATGTAATATTCCCTTTTCAAAAGTTTCATTACGTAGTTTCCTTTTAAGAACGGAGCAAGGCTGGCTCACTCGGTAGCGTGCCCAGGCTCGTAATCTCTAGTTCCCAGAGATTTATTTCCTCAAAACTCCCAGCCCTGTCTTCGGTCAGCAGGGGACACCGATGGGCTTAGAAAATCCGCCGTCTATCGGATGGAACGTTAAGCCGTGGTCCGTGTGCGGTAGAGCCATACCTTGTGCACGTTAAATAACGCGCTGGATTTCTTTGATGGAAGGCTACCATCGGTTTCCTAAAATCTATCCAGTGGGTCCCTCCTGCCCCCAAACGTCTCTGAGCCCTCGGATCAGAAATTACTTATGATCTATCCATTTGTGTGCACAAAAAGTGCCGCTCAGAGATTAAACAACCCATCCCTATGAAAACATAGCTTGTGATGTTTGTGATATTTTTACACTTCGAATTAAAGAGAGTCTTTTAAGGCATAGCAATCATGTTCATTTCGAATGTAGTATATTCACTTTACATAGGATCGCTAAATCAGAAAAAAAATTGTTTTGTTTTTGAAATGCTTTGCTTTACCGTACTAAAAACAGTGTTTTAAATTGAGACAATGCATTAAGCAAGTTTTTTACACTAAAAGCCCATTTTAATATGCACACCGCACCCATTTACAAACCTGCCCTACTTCGACACAATAATGCGACCAGCCGAAACCCCATGCGAGCTATAAATAGATCAGAGAGGTTCCTGCTGCATAAGGTTTGGTTGGGTTTTTTTTTACTTCTGAAAGGCACTTTTTGTCACTCAGTTGTCTAAATGGCCAGGTTAAAAGGACTCTGAAGGCTCAGAGAAGGCTGGGGAAAGAGACCCACTGGAACAGCTGTTGGGAGATAGATGGTAACCTCCTGTTAAAGCCATCCAGCGTGTTCTTTACGTGCGCAGGGTATGGGCTCTCCAACACATGGGTCCACGACGTAAAGCCCCATCCGACAGACGGCTGCCTTTTCAAGTCCGTCTGTGTCCCCTACGGACCAAGGACAGGGTGAGGAATTTTGCGGAGATAAATCTCAGCGCTGACCCAGCTGGGACTCGAACCTGGTAACTGCAGATTACGAGCCTAGCGCACTGTCGACTGTGCCCCCCCCCCCCCCCCGCTCACTATATAGCATACCTGTGACTGTTATGATGGCTAAACACGGCGACCTGAGCGAGTTCGTTCGTGGTCGGTGCGAGGAAGATGAGGTGCAGCCTATCGGCGACTGCAGAAAGTCACTGACCCATGGAAAAAGAAACCATATTATGTTTATATATTTCCATATTATGTTTATATATTTTTTAATGTATTCTCGTATTGAAACCAAAGAATGCTAATTTAAATGATTTTTTTTCATTTAATTCGATTTAATTCAAAAATAATCAAGAATACTAGAATTATTATAAAAAAGTCCATATCGAATGCACCTCTTCATTACTATTTTGTTATTCTTTGGTTTTCTTGAACAGCTGAGCAATGATTACAAAAGAAATATTTTACGTAAAGATCAGGATCAAATTGAACCAACGATATCAAATTAAAAATAGTTTAATAATAGTCTTGTGAGCCCGCTATAGACCACCACTGTAGGCAAGTATGTATTAGGGTTGGGTTCTTTTTACCTCAGAGCTGCCAGTTTTTTTCCCCCAACAAAATCGTCTAAATGGCAAGTCACTAGAGTCGAAGGCTCAGAGGAATTTGAGGAGGGGGATCTACTGAACAGCTGTTAAGAGACAGGTGAAGGCATATTCCCTATATAATAAGGCACGTCAAGGCATCCAGCGTGTTCTTAACGTGTGCAAGAAATGGCTGTCGTGCACAAGGGGTAGGGTTGTTTTACCTCTGAACGATACCTATTTACATGCGATGGGCTAAATGATCAGGCCACAAGGATCCCGAGGGCTCAGAGAACATTGTAGGGGAGGGGACCCATTGGAAGCTGCTAGGAGGTAGATGATAGTCTCCCCTCAAAGTCATCAAACGTGTGGCTCTCCCGCCCACGCTGCCACGGCTTAATGTCCCATTCGACGGATAGCGGCCTTTTCAAGCCCATCGGTATCCCATACAGACCGATGGCAGGGCAGGGAGTTTTGCGGAGATAAATCTCAACGCTGGTTCAGGTGGGACTCGAACCTGGGAACTGCAGATTACGAGCCTGGTGCGCTACCTTCTGAGCTAGTCCTGTACCTCTCTCCCCCTCCTACACCCAGGGTCCACGGCTTTGATTTAATGATTATATCCTATCGGATGGATGATGCCCTTTCTAATCCCAAAAGTTTCCTTTATGACCGTGGGTAGAACGAACGTTAGCGGAGAAATTTCTCAAAGCCAGCACAGTTAGGGATCGAACCTGGCAACTTCAGACTACGAACTTTGCGCACTACCGATTCAACCAACCTCTTCCCTATAGTTCAGAACAAATAGTGTTTCATAGAATAACTCTTCATGTCATGATTATTCCATAGCAAATTGTAGTAGTATGCAATGAAATGATTTAATAAAAAAACACCAAGTATAGTATTCAACATTTTTTATTTTCCCAAAATATTTGACCATTGTGAAGAAAATGTCTTGAAGCACATAGACGATGAGTTCCCACCTCATTCTATTTGCGCCTCTCTAAGGTTAGGTGGCAACATCAGTATGCCATTCCCCAGTTAGTGGCAACAGTTCCCGTTTCATATCCTTTCGCATGACAAAGAATCCAAACCATTCGGCAGAGCAATGCTTCCTTGTTGCCAATCACCGAGCTGTCCGAGAGGTGGCAACGCAAAGACGGCTGTTGCATTCCTTGCTCGTTCTCTGAGCCGTGCGCTCTGGCGCAAACACACGTGTTAAATTTAATCAGGCGACGTTTGTGAGCGCATGGCAGTATCCATTACCTACTTGGACAAGGCCTTCAGGCTACCATTGCAACGAGAGAGATACACTCACATCGTAGGCTTTCCAGCTCGACAGTTGTAAATGAAATTTTATTTCTTTTGGAGAAAGGCTTCCTGATGAAGGTGCAATTGCTTACCCAAGGGCGAGGCATCTGGAAACGAACTGCTGAATTCCACCCAGTTTCGGCAGAGCTGTTGTTTTAGCAGATTCAACCGGAGAGAATGTCAGAGACAACCACTTCGAGATGTTTCAACCCGTCTGTTGCTTTAGGGTTTGCTTAGTAAAGGAAAATGCTGGGATGGAGTTTAGAGTTAATAGGAAAAGATTCAGTTGCTTCATCTGTTACTTAAAGGTTGTTTAGGATAAAATGAAAACCGACAGCAAAAAAGTTTTAACTCAATGTTGCCTCAGTAGTTCTGAAGAGTAGAATGTTTAACGCAAGACTCAGTTGTTGTTTCAGAGGTTTCCATGTGGAATTGAAGGTTCCATTGATCAGTGGGATTCATGAAGGAGTCAGCTGCTGTTTTTGTTGTTAACCAAAAAAGTCATCAATCTAACAAAATAAACCTTTGTCAAATATTAATCATTTGACCTACTTTCACCCAGTTACAAACTCCCAACATTCGAATTGGCACTTGAGCTTCCCCCTGAAAACTACTGCTTTGTAATTTTAGAATAAACTGTAGTTTTTTATTCCATTTGCAACTTCAAGAGTTGTTTTATTGGAGATAAATTTGTTTCACACCAATGTTTCAAATTCGGATCTGATATAGCATACTTAAGAAGGCAGCACCGACATATATAGGAAGTATTTGGAACCATTTCAGAAATGAATTTTAAGGTTTTTTTCTTTTGTCGAAAGCTAAAATTTTCTTCCACTTAGCATCCATAGACAAAAATTTACGACTTTTTTTTGTCAATGTACTAAAATTGTAACGAATAGTTATAAGATTTAACAGTTCAATAATTTTTGGATATTAGTAGATTAAACACAAGAAATGTCATGATTAGCGATCTTCTTCTATTCGAATTTGTTAATGCTCCTATGTAATATTTTATTTAGCGAAAGTCTACGAACCTCTCTTAAAGTCTCAAAGTAATTCAACACTAAATACTACACCATATTAACTGTGCTTTACAAATCGTCGTATTTAAATCTACCATATTTACTATTTAAAAATTTATGCTCTTGAATGCTACTTTTATATACTACTTTTAACTGTTAAATGCTATTTTTTTGTGTTAATAATGAAACAAACATCCTGAAAAATGCACGTTTTGTGACCATTATTCATTTACTTTTTACTCTAATTTCATGACTTATTATTTCTTCTTTTGTTTCATGGTTACACTAAACATTTTTCGCCGTTGTTGAGGTGCACGATCTTCAGATAGCTTATTAATTAGCATAAGATTAGCATAGTCAACAACTTGACGAGTACAGTTTTAATAGGGTGTATATTAATGCTACAAAGGAAAACTCTGATAGAGAGCAATAACTAACTCTCGAATTAGATAAAACTCTTCCAATGATTAAAAACTTCGAGATATAGAACTGTTTTGTCGCCATTTAAATTCACGTCATCAGTTGTTGAGAATCTTAACATTTATAATTTACTTTGATAAACTTAAACTTTATGATTTTCGTAAGCTACTTGGTGTTGTTTGTACTGTTCTTTAATAAAATGGAACATATGAAGTTTCAAAAGAGAATCTTAACTATATATTAGATATTCACATTCCTTTTAATATGGTTCTGTCAGACTTAATGCTCTTTCTCTCAGTAATATAACTGCCAAATATTAAGCGCAAACTATATTCCGTTTGATGTTTGAATAATAGTAAGTGGAGTAATGGAAAGGACAGATCCTTTTATTTTCCACTGTGGAAAGAAACTCGTTCTGAAAATGGCTGCTACAAAAATAGATTTAACTGCATAAGAGAGACACATTGGGTTAAACTGCAGCTTTTATTAGCCTTATACTACAACGTTTAAGGATTACCTAAGACGTGAATTTCTTATTATGTTTTGTACGTTGCTTTCTATAAAAAAAAGATTCCATATTTCGAACTTAAGGAAATATGTTAAAATGACATTCAGATTGATTCATGACTTTTGGCTGCTTTGATATAAACTTTCAATTCCACTTCAACTTGTTTCATCAGCTGCATGATTTATTTTTCTTCTTCTATTCGAATTTGTTAATGCTTCTATGTAATATTTTATTTATGAATTTTTAAAACTTTTTTGCGTTATGAATTTCATGTATTTTTCCTTTTGTCTTTTTTACCCTTTTTTCGTTCATTGCCGAATGAATTCAATTTGTCCCATCACAGGTCAAATGGAAAAGCATCAGATTGAGTTGAATAATTTATCCTCGTCAGTCTGCTCGTGCTCCAAGATTTTGTAAAACGTTTCGAAGAAAATTGAATTTCGAAATTTTCTTATTTTGTTTTTATTCAACGTTTTGAATTGTGCGCCATTATTTCTTCTAGGTTACACAAGTAGACTTCCTGCACCGACATTGTATTCTTATTTATAGGTACGAAAAAACTTTGAAAGAAGAATAATTCACTAGGCATAAGTTGGTCAAGCATTTTGCAAGCGAATAACGAGGAAGAGAGTATTTTGTTCCTTTTAAATTAATTTTTAGAATTCATATAGAAAATCCAGACAAATTCGAATAATTTTCATGTGATTTCCTACACAACAAAAGGTACAACGAAATTAGGAAATTAAAAAAATTTGAATAATATGTGATTGATTTTTAATATTGTCGTATAAGATTTTTATCTTTCCCTCCTTTTAACCCATTAGTAAAGTTTGCAGAAAATATACATGTCGCACTAAATAAATTCATTTTTCGAAAGCGATAGGAAAAAAAAAGCTTTTGCTCTGATGGGCAATATAAATGATCTGAGAATTGTGCATGCCATTTTCATTTGTGCTGCAGGCAACTTAATTATTTTGCCATGTATAATCTAGTTGCACGTGGGCCTCGTCTTCGCACTCTTTCTGTGTGAAGTACCAGCCTTGTTTCCATAGCAACTGAAAGCGTACGGCTATAAATATAATTAGTTTTGGTAAATAAATAAGAACGTTGTCATTCTCATTTATTGCTAAATGGACAGTTTGAACAATTAAACACATTTGCTGTTTACTTTCGCATTAGTGTATCCTTTAAACGTGTTAGAAAATAGCCTTAGGGTAAAAATTCTTAGGGTAAAAATCGCTTTTAGGAGTTACAAGGAAATTGCTCAGGTAATTTCATTACGTCAAGAACTAGCTCCTCCTTTTTGGTATTGTTTTGTTCTCATAATACTTTCTGTTTCACCATCCAAATATTTCGATTGTCGGTAGAAGAAAAGTAAATATCTGCCTCTCCGATACTTTCATTCAGGTAACAATAACAAACTGATGCTGGATTTAAAAAGGAAAAGAAGTCTGAGGTAAAAAACGAATTTGCCAAGGCAACGAAAGCATCAGATTATCGTCTTAAGTCAGGTTAACACTTTCTTCCATTTATCTTATGCTCTGACGGCACAAAAAGGCTTTTTGTCAGCTTCATATTAAACTTCAACACATTTTTAATCTTCCAAGAGAATAGTTCGTCATTTAGTATGAATCTGCCCATTCTATAAATAGCTTATAAAGACAATTGTTTTTGGGCTACGAATGCAATAGGAAAAACGGAATATTTTCATCTATACTATGATTGAAATACAACATTCGAACTTTTTTAAGGCCTACTTGTTCTATTAAGAAATTACTGGATTTCGTAAGTATGTCAGACAAGAATAAAATTAATGCATAGCCCTAATACGTTCCATTACGAGATAATTTATTTAGTAAAACAGTATTTGCGGAGATATTTTGAGTGAGATTTTCGGCTCGCCGTTTATAGTGGCGGAGCGCGTTCACCTATATTTAGAGCAAAATCTTAGAGTCTTTGTGCTTTCCTCCTTTGGGTAGAAGGCGAAAATGATTCAAAGACTCATTTTAAAAAAGTGAGGAGGTTTCCTGCAGCATGTTGAGACAATACTCTCTCTGGTCTAGAGAAATGCTGAGCAAATAGTCCACAAATCCTTCACCGAAAGAGAATGTAGTGACAGCAGTTAATCGACTTTTCATCGTTTTTATATTTAACACCAAATTATGGCAAAAGTCAACACTAATTCAGTTTCAAATAAATCGATTTGTTTGTATATGTATGTTTTGTGTGGTGCACAGGAATACCACAAAAATAGAGCTTTACAGTGTTCAGGAACCTGAAGTGGTGTCATAATTGTAAGTGGTAATTAGAGTTCACACATCTTCACCTTTAGGCAAATCAGATTAGTTTGTTTTTTGATTGAATTATTTTTATTATTATTAATTTAAAATTGAATTTTTTAATTATTATTTCAGCCAGAGAAATTATCTCAATATTTTTAAATCTGCAGCATTCTTTACTCCTAGATACATTTTCTATTTTTTCACTGTCCACACCATAGTTGAAATTTGAAATGATTCTATTCAACCACGAAAGAAGATCCTTCTCTTGAGTTTGACATTAAATTTATAAGACATCTTATATTTAACACTCTGCAATGTGTTACAAAAATGTTTGAAAATTAATAACAATATGCTACTTTGGAATTTAAAAAATCGAAAAGAATTTTATTTTTAGTTCTTTACATATTTAATTATTTTTATATTATATCTGTTAGAATACGTTTTTACAAACTATTTTATAAAATTCATCATTTGTTTCGAAACGTAGCCCAATATACATATTTCCAGCTAAGTTAACTATGATCATAAATGTCCACAAAGTTGCAAAAGACGTAAGAGTGCCTTGAAGTGCATTCACGATTTCGATTTTCACCAGAAACTTTCTAAGAGATGTTGAGCTCCAGTTTTAACTGGTTTATTACTGTTAGTTTATCAGAACCACTGACATAACTCCATTGACAAAGGTATGGGTTGGCTAAATGGCCCAGTTACTTCACCCTGTAACAGCATGATCTATGAATCTTGAAAAACATCAATAATGTAAACGTTATTAGCTTAACACTTGTTGGTATTAACTTTCGCTTTTCCTGAATAAAGTTTCCCTGAACAGGGTGTTACCCATTTCTGTTGTTAAATCGAATGCAGTGGTATTTTATTCTTTTTTCTGGTGTTACGTTTCACTTTTCATGCGTAACCTTTCTACAGAATATATTGTTATTCTGATTGATAGCTGATGACAGCGCAGATAGAGAATGTTTCTCGAACTGCATGTGAAGCATGCGATCCTTGTAAATTAAGAAAATGCAAACAACACAGATACTTTCCTGAATTTTCAAAAAGCCTGCTAATTAAACAATTGTATATACAAATAGTTCTTAAGGAGCCATGACTGCGTAGATTTAAACAGACTGTTAATTCAGTACTGCAAACACGCCTATTCTGAGCTACTGCTATTGCATAAAGTTACTGCAGGTCAATTCTAACAGTGTCCTCTTGAACATTGGCTGGCCATCGAATTCTGGGTCTTCCAAGGGAAATTCACCATAGGTAATCAGGTTCACGATTTTGAACCGAGTCACGTGCTACAGAATATCAGTAAATCACAAGCCATAAACTTGTGTAAAAAAAGACCAATTTATAAATTCCATATTATGAGTAGTCATGCTGTGTTTCACATTCGAATTAAGTCTAGATTTTAAGAGAAAAAGTTAAAATGTTATTATATGAAAATGTTTAATTATTTCGTATGCTCTAAAAAAAAAGCTATAAATTTCAGTTAAATCCATTACAAATGAAGGAAATAATTTTAAAACAGTGTACTGTCTGCCGGAAATTGCAATCCAGAAACTGAAAGTTGTTTATTTATTCACTATTAGTTGCAAGCAGTGCTTCAATGATATAAGTAAATGAAAGGGTTTTGACTGCTGGGAATTATTGTGTTCTTTCATTTGAAGATCTCTCCCACAACTCCTAAAAAGATAAGTGTGCTTCCGCTGCACTATACAGACGAGTACATTTCGTATCTTTTGTAGCATTGCAGACCCTACAAAAATGCTCTCCAAACAAAATCTCTAAATTTCATTAAAAGTCTTGGGCACATGACAGCTACAGACTTCGTCTGCAGTGCCTCAACCGCATCGCGGTCCCTAACAGTTTCTTCGGTGGCCCCTTTTGCTGCTGACGGCCATTACAAACGACTGCGGCAGCAAAAACAAACAGCGGCTTCGTCTGCGGCAGCTGCTCGGCTGAAATTAGCCTTTGTCGCTGCTTCACGTGAAGTTCGCCGTTCGGGCACGTTCTGTTGTGTTTCTCATCGAGCACATGGTGGGGGGAAGAAGGAGTCGGATTGAAACTGCGTCATTAGTGATATGCCGAAAAATAACAATTCGCAAATGATTCCACGATTCTTTCTTTCGTTTCTATTTGCTCTTGATCATCGCGCTGACTTAACATGGCGACGGCAATTTATTGCCCTAGAGATGGCGCCTTCAAATAAGGCTTGGTTCAACAAGAGATCAAATGAAAACGATTTCTCCTTATGGAATAGAATTTCTGTTATCGATTTCTGTTCGGTTGTATCTGAACGACATCTAGTTTTATGATGCATAGTTCATTAAAAATAGAAATTGCGAAAAAGAAAATATGGAAAGGAAAAATAAAATTAAATTTCAATGTATTTTATTTACCGTTGTTAAACATGTAATTCAGGGTGTAAAATAACAAATGGCTTAAAGACAACTAAATACAGATGAAAAATTATTTCTTAAATTATATACGATATGCTAAATTTTTCGCAGAAAATTCCTAATATACATTGTATTATTTTCCCTATAAGTAAAATTTCTTTCTCCTGTTACTAATTGCGAAAAAAAAAAACTGACGTGGGTTGTAAGGAAAAACAATATTAATAATAATTTCCCCCCTCAAGCACCTGCTTACCAGAGATACGCCATATAGGAGATCTGTAAGGGAGACGAGACCTCAGCAGAAGGACAACAAACGAAGGAAAGCATTGTACCTTATCAGAGACTCGAACCCGGAGTCCCTGTGATCAGTAACCAAGCACGCTTTCCATTCGACCACCTAACGATCGATCTGACAAACTGCTTCCGTATTTTGGAAATGGTTTGTTATTAAAGTGCGCATCTATATAAGGATCCAAATGATTTGAGGAACAGTTATTTGTCTAAGTCTGTATAATATTGTTTAATAAAATATTTCATCGCGTTTATTTCTTGTCAATTTCATACTAAAAAAATACCTAAAATAATTGTCATCTTTCCGAAGATTGGCATTGAGTAGAATTTTACCTTGCCAGTGTCTCTACCGAGAACTATGTAACGAGACTGAAGGAAAAAGTTTGCTTTTGCATGTAATGCAAACACTTTGGCAAATAAAAATGTACGATTAGTCTAAATTTTGCACCATAGTCTTCAGCGATGATAGATATAAGATAAAAAAATCTCAAAAGATATACAGTAACTTTCTCCGACTCTTTCGAATGTTTTCAGATATGCCACCAACCTCTGAATTTATTCCGCATTATTTAGTATCTCTGAAACCTTCCAACCGCATGCAACCTGTTCATCCTTCCGCAGATAGTATTTGGTATCGTAATGACGTGACAGCCCCGCCTAACAACTACTGATTATGGCTACACGTGGCGTTTATAAGGCAGATAGAGGGATAACAATGCAATGCTAGGAGGATGAAAGGCTCATTAAAAAATGAACTTTTCGAGATCGTTGACCTTTAAAGTTAAAAGGATCCACGTCACTACAGTTCCAATGGAAGTATTGACTATATCACTGGCGACAATACATTTTCTCTAGAATTTGTCTATTGGTTAAATAGTTACGACTAGTAGGAAAACCAGATATACATTTAATATTAATCGTTCATCGGTATTATATGCAGAGTTTTGGCAAATCACATATTTTTTTAAATTGTTTCAGTATTACAAATAAATAATAAAAATCAAGCGAAACTTTCAAATAGGTTTTTCATTACCAAACTAGCAATTCATTATTTCTTTGACTCATGTCCGAGTGGTGAATTTCCGTAGATCTCAAATAGAAACTGAAAACCTTGCGTTATCACCAAACAAAGCAGATCCGTTGACATATTTTTCCAACTCTACGTCATGCAGTGTCGCATTCTATTCGTTATCCACTCTTACCATATTAAACAGCGATACGTCAGAATCATGTGATTGCTTCCCCCCCCCCTTTTATTCTAGTATATAAAGTGATTTATTAATTCATTCTTTTGAATCTACCCCATCGTTTTTGTGACTTTGGATCATCTCAAAATAGATTTTATTTTTGTCGTAATGTTCTTAAGAAAAGTCTTAAATTACGACGTGGCTAAAGAACATGATTAAAACTAGGGCATATGTTCTGGACTTTCCTTTAAAGTATGATTGTGCATAGGGGTGTAACGAATTTTTTAAGGTCTCGGATGAAGTAAATAAGAGAATCCCTTTCCCCCCTCACACATGGACCTCATGAACTGTATTGGATTTGAACGATGTATATATACGTGTATAAGTATATCGTAAAACATGTAAAGGTAAAATGTAATAATCAGTATATATATATATAAAGATAACTATATTATAGAGGTATTGGCGCCAACGGCGCTCTTTTGCTCTAGAGTAGTTACGCTGCTACAAAAGACATACAAATAAAATTTTTTAAATATGTGTAGAATTAAAATCAAAACGAATCAATTATTACTCTTGCTAAGAATGAAAAACGCTGTTGCCTTTAGAGGCATTAATAATATTCTTATGATGGTATTCCAATTGCAAATCGAAGTTTTATTTTAGGAATACACTTTTCAACGAAAGAGATATGGAATTCAACCGTTTCATCATAAGTAAAATTACCACAACAGTGGCAAGTGAATTTGAAGGAAGAATATAATAATTTCATAAGGCATGAAATTTCTCGAAATGGCGTGGAAACTAAAAAAAGGGGAAAAGACGTGTGTGTGGGGAGGGGGCTAGCAACCTCATGTGACATTTCTCGTGGCGGTAAATCGTATTCACTTTTCTGTGAAGGTGGAAAATATCATAAATGACAAGAACTGTAAAATTTTCATCTGATGATCGTCATTTTACTTCCCGATGCCTTTTTGAGAGAAAATATCAGAATTCGATGACTGAATTATATAGGCTGGACAATTATCTGATCGAAAAGTGTGTCCCTGGTCTTGTCTGGGCCGTGGCACTGTCGCACCCTCTGCAACATTACAGTTATGCTTCTGGTTTTGCAATTTTTTTAAAAGAAATATTGTAGTTTAAGAAAGAAGTTATTTTATTTATTTGTAATCTTGTACACGAATAACTAAATACGGTGATTAACATTCTAAAGAAGAAATTTTCGAGACGACACTGTTCGAAGAACTTTTCGCATTCCGATTGGTTGATCTTGCGATTCTTCGCACCTTTCCGCTTCCAACAATCGATATCTCAAACATATATGTCACGATATAGGAAATCCGTTGTCTTCATGCAGCGAACATGATTCGTGCAAAGAATTCATGAAACGCGGCTCCAGTTGGCCATTGCTTTTCGGACTTGACTGAAACCTCGTGGTCATAGATCTGTTAAATCATTATACATTCGCTAAAATCATGTATAAAAATATTTCGAATCCAGTTAATCCGACCTGCATGTGTCTGTCTGCCAAACAGTCCGACCCCAATATCTCGAGCCAACCGAATGGTCCGGCTTAATAGATGACTTAATTTCTCTTCTATTCATTTCTATTCATTTCGAAGATTCGTTCAACTAGAGTAAGCGATGCATCGGCGCCGGAGCGACACCAAACGTAATCTGCTTCAGTCTGATAGGCGCGGTAGGTCTAGTGCACCTTAGAGCTAAAAATAGAACATCTCGGAGATCTGTATTGTGGAACCGGCGTTGCTATGGAAACAGGCATACGAATAATAAGTGACTCGGGCTCTCGCTGAGTGGTCTCTGTCTTGAGTGATCCTAGAGACGCGCGTGAGAGGCATAGCATCCTCGTGACATTTCTCATAGCGGTAAACTACATTCACCTTTTTGTGGGAGTGGAAAATATCGTAAATGAAAAGAATTCTGAAATTTTCCTTTGATGAAGAATATCTCCATCTTTCTTTCCGATGTTCTCTTCGGGAAAAAATATGAGAATTCGATAACTGAATTTTATAGGCTGGACCATTATCCAAACGACCTTTTTTCGTCTCCATGACTCTTTTGCATTCTAAGAAATGCATTTTGAAACTCTCTTCTAGCGGTCTCCACCACTCTGGCTCTCATTTCGCGTTGCCCGCATCCGATACTTTTGGTAGCAAACTGAGGGTTGCTATCTTGGCTCAACTGTGATGATCTCATGCAAATACGGAGAACGGTAGAAGAGAAATAAAATTCATGTTTTGGTATTAAAAGTGTATAGCATTTAAATACTAACTCAACAATATAAGTAAATATGTTTTGCTTATTATTGCTTAAAATAAAATGCGGCTTGCTGTACTATATTAAAAAGTAACTGATTTGGCCTCCCTATATGATTTCAGTTTAAGACCTCTGTTTTAATCCAAGGGTATCTGCTTACTCTACCGTCAACACAATTATACTGAAAAAAAAAACCTGTTTGAACTGCCATTTACAACTATCAATAAACGTTTTCAGAGATAACAGATTTCGTTTTCGAAGCGCGGAATTAGACCCATGGGTCGGAAGCTATGGGTCGACATTGGACCTTGCTAAATATAAGTTATGAAAATATCGTATTACATCCTAATAAGTCTAATGACAGTATTCATTAACACTGTATGGAAATATGAAAAGGTACTTTGCATCAATAGAAGAAGAATCATGTTTGAAATAATGATGCAGCAATTGAAACAGAGGACACGATGAACTCGGCCAATTACCTTACCTACTCTTATCTTACTCCCAAATTATTTCAGATTTCAGTTGTCTGTTGTAGTGTCAATCTGAATTTTAGGGAAACCGCTGGCTATGTCGTTTTAATTACTCATTTTAAAACTTCTCATAGTTCGCGCTTGTAAATTATCCCGATACCTCCTTAAAATCATTTAAATGTACCTCATTCATATTTTAATCGCTGTGTACTCCTAACATCTCATTTACTCATATCTAGTATTTTTTGTTACAGTAAAGACATTTTGATAGCGAAGTAAAAAGCAAATTACATTTTGCACCAACAGGATATAAATGGTTTTGGAAATGGAATGCGATTTACGAAGCACTTCGTTTTTTGCTAAAATATGTAATTCAAAGACAAGTTATCAAACGTTGGAAAATCATAAGAGAATTGAAGTATTGTTTTTAAAGTTTTTGTCACGGGATTTTATTGCATCTGGAGAAATTTGCATCCTCTCAGTAAGGGCAGGGACGAAGCATGAGTGGGGAACTATGAGACTGCGCAGTTGAGACTTCGACCGTTCTCAGAGATCATTGTGTGATCACATGATTGATAGAATATTGGCTCATTTGATTCATTAATTTTCAGTTGATTGATGAATAGTTTACTTATGATTCAAGAGAACTTACGAGGTGTCAATTGCGCAGTCTCATAGTCTCCCATTACTTCTCCAGTTGCATTCATGCTTAGCCACAGAAGAGCTGGTTGCTATGGTTACAAGCAATGCAGTAACTGGACGGGGCAGCAGTTTTTATAGTCTTTCACCATTTCTTTAAGCCAGTGATCCTCAACCTTTTATGCTTCACGTACCCCCTGGAAATGTGTATGTAACTGGCGTACCCCTTGTATAGATAGATAAAACTATAGTTGTAGTATAAGAATGGGAATAAAACTCTGTTACTTTAAGCGAACAAAAAACTTTTGTAATTCTTCTATTTACACTTGTTCGACAACTTCCTCTCTTCAGACTTTCAAATGAATAATGTTCCACAAATTGAAATAAAACTCTTCAGGTTTTGAGATATTAAATGTCTTAATTTTGAAAGAAGAATTTTCAAGCAAATGGCTGTTTTGTAGTACAAAATATTTTTACTTTTTCAGTATAGTAAATCGAACATTTAATGGTATACGAGGAGTTTTTGAATCCTACGCTAATATTTAGTTACGTTTTCGTTTCAGAAAAATAAATAAAACAAAAAATCACTCATTTGCTTCTATCTCTGTAATTGCTAATTTCGAAAGGTTCCTCGAATGTTCTGCTGAAAAATGTATTCGTTTCCACCAGTTTAAAGTTGCCTCTCTTTATTTTTTTTTTAGTAAGAGCAAATTGTTCCCTGGACAGTTTTCCCGATAATTTACTCGTAATGGGTATTTATAGAGTGCTTATCAAGTAATAAACTGTTAAAGAAATTAAGTTACTCACAGCTTTCCACTTCCACTGTACATTCCTGTCGATCCATGGGGAAGTATCTCAAATCCATAGGGCAACTACTGGTTACTGTAAGTCTGGAAATTAAGAAATATTTATTTCAATAATTTTTTTCTGTTATATCACAGTTGAATCATTGCTTCAAATTTTAAAATTTAATGCAGAGCTTATTTATAAAGTATGTTTTTCCGCACGATTTTTCGGCAATTGCTTTCGCCTCATTAAAAAACTAATTTGTAAAGTTTCCTATTTACTCGCTCTCCCGACACGTTTATCCATACATCACTTATTTCAAATCTTTTACATAATAATCAACATAGCCAAATGAAAATATTAAATTGGAATATATTTACTGCACTTATATTAGGATTTACACAAAATAATTTAAAGCAATTTAGTGCATTTTGAGAAATAATCTATCGGTAATAACTTTTGTACACAACTTTCCAAAATCTCATAATTTGTTCCATTGTTTGCTGGACGTACGAGTGTGTTCTTTCTTTCCTATGACTCTGTATATTGCAAAAACAGTTTGGTTTCTATTGATGCATTTGATTTTCACACGATATTGATGGACACTTTCTTGCGGATGACAAGTCAACTCACCATTCCATAATCCGCAGGTTTGCGGCAAAAATTTGCTTTCGCAACCAGTGGGAAGAGGTTGGAATCAGTCCATTTGGGCCATCCGGCAATATCTGTAGTAATATCTTTTCACTGTTTTGCAATTTAAGCTTATCAAAGGAGAATTTTTATTTAACTTTCAACATAACTAGAGTGTATTTTTCTGAATCTTTGTACACACACAAATGCTTCTTCTAGACATAAGCAATTGTTTTCTATTCAATTTCGAGGTTTCTTCATTGTGTCAAAAACCTTCAGTTTAGAGCAAGTAAATATTTCATTCCCCAGCGTTTTATTGAGGAGACGGTCCCCCTCTGCGTGCAAGTCTTTAGAAAGAGTCTAAATCTTTGGTCCTGAACGTGCTCTGTCTCCTCCACCATATGCACAGAGAGTGGCACTCTGTAAGCATAGGACTTCGAATAGCGGGCCACACTGCCACAGATAGCCACGGTGTCCCTGCCGAACCATTCCTGCACGCTCCACCAACACCGAGAGCAGAACACCGCCCGAATGCCGCCGTCACCCCTGCTGGAACGGCGGCGTTGTCTAGGCAACAGGCGACGAGAGCAGTGAGCCAGCGAACACACACTTGCCATTACTGCCACAACCGGTTGCCATAGCAACACGAAGAGCAGTGTGCACGCCGAGCGTCCACTCACGACGTAGAACTCTCAGTTCTCGAATAACTTCCTCCCTCGTCTTCTTATTCCTTTCGTTCGGTGGCTCGATAGAAAAACGATATACAAAACCGCTGCATGAAGCCCCCCCTCTCCTTTTCCCCCCACCTCACAGTTGCTTGCCTCTATAGACAACCATGGGAAAGGACAAACCTGCTATTTCCTCTTCTGTTCTTTTTTTTTATCTGTCACTCATATCGTTTCGACATTGGGTATTGCCAACTGATCTCCTGCCGACAGTTTCATGCAGTGGCGTGGTGAGAAAAGTTTCTGTGGTTGTGAAAACGCTGCTTCCGGGTTAATGTAGTATTCATGGTTTTTGCAAACGGAAAATGGAAGCAGTAACACGAAGAGTCATTGCATCCAAATCAAGTGGTGAAGGTTTTTCTTTCATTTCTTCACCACCTTTCAGCTAACAATCAAAATATCGTATATAAATTGAAACAATCAACATAGCTGAAAAGGGGCAAAACTCAGTAAATGACACAATGTCAGTCAAGAATATTTTCATTCCTTTGGATTGTAAATAACTTCATGTGTTAGAAGTTAAAGCTATCGTAGTCAGATATTCAATTCCGATGATCTTTCAAAAACGTTTGTTTTACTGCTTTGGCACCAAAAGAGATTATAAACTGTGCAATGGACAGCTTTAGTTTGCTCCATGAAGTTCTTGTAAACATTTTAGTGCAATATTAGCTATGACAACGATGAATTAAGGCGATTGCCTTATGGGGTATATGACAAAAGCAAATAGCGATTGCTCGTGAACAGATTTTGTTTCTCTTCCATACAAAACGATGATCAAAGCATTTAGAGGTAATGCAGACGCTCTGCCAATGGCAAGCCACAAAGGAAGCTCCCTGAGATTGGAAATGGAATAAAGGTTTAGTGGAAAAATACCATTGGAGATATCTAACCCTTTCAGTTTCCATGTGCCCATTTGTGAACAGTAAAACTACTTTTGATTAATATAAAATTATTCTATATACTTTTTTGAAATTGTTTTCCATATAGGAATAAATTTACAATCAATAATGAGTTTTTTAATTGTCTATTTTAATTTTTTGTTCGCCTTTTCATTTTGGCTAACGATGTTGATTTGCATCTAAATAACACTAGCATCGTGCTCCAAACATTATTAAATGAACCAGATTAATTCTTGTCTGGATGGGTTAAGATAAATCTCAATCAAATCTTTATTCGTGGCAATGTTTCTTCAATTTTTGAAAAGTTATGCAAACCGAAACTTTAAGCAATGATCTCGTGGGTCATAAGAAGTTTTCTAAAGAGCTTTTGTAGCTCAAATAATAACTTTTATATGCAACATTGGAATAGAGTAATTGCATTTTCTGAAGTGTAGATAAATGTTTTCACGAAAGATTCTTACGGATTATGGCGCCATTTTCAATGTTCCTGATTCCACATTAACCCATATGGCCTAATGGTTGACTATTAAACCAGCGGGCATGCCTCTGTGTATGTGTTTAAATGTTGCATGAGAAATCGTTACAAGCCCAATAAAGCTTCTACCTTATCTCTGTCATTTGTGTAGGGAAGATCCTTCTTCTATTTTTTAAATTAAAAAGATAATTAGTTAATAAAAGAATGGTGTTGAAACTGAATGTTGAAAGAATGCTGAATGAGAACCTTAGCTTATTTTGAGTGATATTTTTCTATAAAAAGTTTATTTTCAAAGTTATCTCTGAAACTCCGTTGACATAATATTATTATACAACCACTAAATGTCTCGATTTCTTACTCTCATAAGAATCTTTGCTCTCTGGAGGAACATAACATCAGCTATTTATTTGTGTGTCATCAGAGAACGTAAAAAGAAGATTAAAAAATATTTAAATATTGTAACACCTCACTAAGTGTAATAGCATTTAAATGGCATGTTTTAAAGAGTGGTGACCATTTCAAATATGGTGGCATCCATTACAGTGCTGATTGGGTGGGCTACAGCCCCTTTTACACTGAAAAGGAATGGTGGCTTTTGGTTAGGTGTGCTTATTATAACTCTATTTGAACATAACTCTATATATAAATATTATAACTCTATATAGAAATTTAAAGTAGAGTTAAATCGGAAATTATGTTCGGAGTTATCAGTAATTGTTTAACTGAACAAGAAAAATATTTTGTATGTTAAAATCATTCTGCCTCTCTTTTAAAACTTATAATTATTGACATAACTAATAGGTATTATAATAATATGCACTAGTATCTTCCGCCTTGGTGGAACAGCAGACAAAATCATGAAGGCTTCTAATGTCACATCATTAAAGGTTAATATATATTTTTCCATCGATTCAGGAAATACAAATAAGATAAATGATTGACTTCTGTCAGCGTCAATCTGAAATATGCATTTTCCACCTTTCACTCTTAAATATATTATGTTTAACAAACTTCTTTTTTCACTGAAAAATTGTTTTGTCATTATGAATAAATTCAATTCATTTTTCAAAGGCATTTCTAACAATGCAAATTCCTATAAATGTGGATGTTGAACATATCTTTTCCTACATTATTGCAAAGCAGAAAATCAAAAACCTGAAACAGTCAAATATCTTTCCTTAACTTAAATGTTCGTAACTTGATGTTCCCAAGCTCGAGTCCCCCCCCCCCCTTCACTAGTTTTCTGACTACTCTCGGTGTGAAAGAGAATACCGAAGGGCTAGGAAAGGTAAACTCACTCCGATTGGACTTTTAATTCATGACCCATTGCTCGGTAAAGTATTATTTTTCTTCACATTAAAGGACATGCTATGTGACCTTGACGAAAACATTTCATCTTTCCTATCCTGTCTATACCCCTACCCAGTTCTGTGCCTTTGGGGTTCTTGTGGCCTGTCCTTTTAGCCCACTGTTGACAAAAAATGCCACTTAGAGGTGAAACTCCAACCCTGATTTAAAAGCGTAGGAAAGGCAAACGAATGTTCATGTAAATTTAAGGTGAACTACCTCGAACTGCCACTTTTATAATGCGCCTATAAAAATGGCGTCCCCACACCTGGAATCCCTCCTTCATACCGATAAGCCATCTTCCTCATCTGTAGGGCTATGTACATCTGCATATGAGGAGACTGCATCAGGCTAATTTCTGTGAATTGAATTGAGACGTCGTTAACCCTAATGTAATCTCAGTAGGCAGCAAGGCATCGCTATTTTGGAGGCAATGAAAATGGTGAGCAAGCAGTGTGAAACAGCATCGTGATTATAAAATCAATTTTTAAGGGACCTGAAAAAAGCACAGAGCTGCAAGACGTTTAGTGGAAGTGCCACGCTAATAAGTAGTGAAATCAAAAGTAATAGTTTCTCTCTCGGTTAAATGTGCACGCAGGTAGGCCTATTAGAAAGCTTAACTAAATTGATTTTGTAATTATGAAGGGTGTATGAGACAGTGATGTGATCTTTAAACACGCGTCTGCACATAATTTTTTTATCTTGTAGTGCATGTTTCATCGCACAGAGGAAGAACATATACTGCTCACAAAAATTAGGGGATATTTCAAAATAAATATGATGCGATAAAAATATCCCCTAATTTTTGTGAGCAGTATAGTTTTGAATCAATCGACACGTCGTCTATAGTCGAAGCTTTTTGAATTATTCTGTTGTATTTTATTGTAAATTGGAATATACAACTGCTTTTTATCAAAATTAATATTCACCTTAAGAAAGTATCCAGTTTATATTAAACTGCGTCATTAAGGCTGGGGTTGTACAGACCGAAAAATATCTTTTACTTAACTTAATTTGAGTAGTAGCGCATTTTTGAACTTGAGATGCGTTTAGAAATCGAGCTGGTGCTTAGCAGCGATTAGAAAATGTTTGCATCTTCGTTTTTGCTACTTTGAGAGTTTCTACTGTCACGTGGACCCTTCTCGAGGTATGTAAGGGCACCCACCTTATTTAAAAACTTTTATTTTGGCAAATGAGGGTTTCGTATTTTTTTTTCTTTTTGCCGAAACAGAAAAGCAAGTGTTTTCCGTACAAAATGCCACAAACCAATTTACATGAAGCACAGACATAGTCTCTAGCGTTTGACAATATGAGTACTTTCAATTCATCAATAAGGAAGGAATATTTTTTGCTCCTCCTTTTAAATTATTCTCTATTTTTGGCAGCTAAATTTATTTTCTCCTTTTTTGATCTATGAAATTGAAAGGGGCGAGGTCAGTCACCATTTATTTATTTTATTGAATAATAATAATACAATATCTAAAAAAGCACAAATAAATAATACAATGAAACTGGAACTTCAGTTTCATAGAATAACATAATGAAACAACACAATTTCAGAAAGAAGAAAATAATAACAGTTGATGTAGAAACCAAGGAGTATCAAAGTACTCATCCAGGTGGGGCGAGGGTGCTTAGTCGGTATCGCGCCAAGCTCCAAATCTGCAGTTCCCAGATTCGAGTCCCAGCTGGGCCAGCTTTGAGATTTATCTCCAAAAAACTCTCTGCCTTGGGTCAGTAATATACACCGATAGGGCTTGGTAAAGCCGACGTCCGTCGGACGGAATGTTAAGCGGTAGTCCCTTGCGTGGGGAGCCATGCCCTGTGCACTTTAAAGAACACGCTAGATGGACTTGCCAGGTGAGGCTACATATGTCTTTTTTTGAGCTCTTGGAGTCCTTGTGACCTGGTCGTTTAGCCCATTATGTGGAAAAAAAAAAACGCTGCTGAGAGGTAAAACAACCCAAACCAACTCTTCCAGGTTTCAATTTAAATTGCTACTGTCAGGCTAGAGGCCTTTTTAGATTTTTTTTTGTTCAGGCTGTATATTTATTTTGGATTTCGCCAAAATAGTCATATGCTACGGGGAGGCTCTCTCTCCCGACATCTGGAAAGTTAATTGCAGTAGCAGTGTACAGGGAACGGCTAGCGTCCGCTGGCAAGTGACCCGGGTCCCTGAGGGCTAACGGACGCCCAGATGGTGAAGCATAGAAAAGAAAGGAAGAAAAGGTTTGGCAACGATGAAGGGAGAGCCGGGCTAGTTTCGGAAGGAGAGGGACGAGAAATTGAAAAGCTGGGGAATGCCGACTGGAAATAGCGGCATTGGCTCTGTAAATACAACTGAACAGGCATAGTAAGCTGGTGTTGTTGTAATCCATGTAATTGAGCATATGTCCTCGTCCAGCAAGTACGTTGGAAGGTTAAATAAATCTTTGTTATTTTTAAGTAAAGCCTGAAGTTGGACTAATTTATTGGGGAGGAGCCTCAGTATCGAGTCTCTGCAACTGCGAATAAACCGTTTGATTCTATCCGAAAGACTCTTTCACCCGTCGCGTATAGCGATCGAACCGAGGGACCGACAAACGAAGAGTTAACATCACAGCTACATTTACAATTTATGACAAACGTTGCTTGAGAGTTAATCTATACAAAATAGCTACATATGATTGCAATCTCAGTATTTCTTCACAATTGTTTAATATAAGTATAAATTTCCCAACCTTTACTTTAAATTTCGATAAATTAATTCCCATTGTTGTATTTAGTTCTAATCTGTTATACAATGTTGGTGCTGTGTACATATTACGCCTTATTATATTTTTATGTGCCCAAGGTAGAGTGAATTTATCTTTTCCTCTTCCCATATCATTAGCTGATATAGTTTTAGGTAACCAATGTTTATCCATAACTAAAAATATTAGAATATTATATAAACAAATCTGTCTTAAATTGTAAAAGTGATACGTTTTCAGTAATTGTCTATTTTAAAAAGTTTTTACATTAAATGCTAACTTATAAATTTTCTTATGAACAATAAATAAATTATGTAAATTATTTTCGTACTCGCCTCCCAAACACATATACCATATTGTAACAAGGCAAAAACCAATGAATAATACAAAATATTTCAAAATGTTTTGACACTATTTTCTCTAAGTACCTTAGTCTTTTTTGTTAATTTATTGCATGAGTTTCCCCATTTTAAATTTTTATACAAAAACACTCCTAAATATTTATATGATAAATAAGTTACCGCTCTCTGAGAGGTCTGTTACCGGCTTTCTCAATTCTCCAATCATAATCCTTAGAATTTTTTCGTGATGGAAAAGGTGGAGTTAAGAATGAGAAATGAATTTTAATTGGTTAATATTTGCATTTTCTATGAATATATAATAGCTTTACATTTTTTTATGAATATTTAATTAATAAGGAGCTTCTATATTTTTCTCCAAAGATTTGAATCCGGAAGAAATCGTCCTACAAGGATGAATTTTTTTTTCCTAATTATTGAATTTGGATAGTCTGAAATATTAAAAATAGTAAATTCATCAATTCCAATTAAGATTAGTTATTTAAACATATTATTCCGTGAAATAGAATATTTTGGGCAGTTTAATAAAACATGATTTATGGTTTCTAAGGTGTTACAATAAGTACAATTTGGAGTATTAATTTGTTTCATTTCGAATAAAAATGGGTTAAGCGTAGTAGCTCCGGTTCTAAACTTATAGATTTTATCCTTTAGTGATCGAGGAAGATTATATTTATAAATATATTGTATATTAGAGTATAGAATAGGACAATCACAATACTGAACACAATCCAACTGATGATACTTAATATTAAAAACTATATTAATTTCTAATAATTCAAAATATATAAACTTAATTTTTTTATGTATTTAAAAATAATTTGTTCATAGTAAAACTTAAATGAATAGTCAGTAAATTAGATTAGATACAATCTATTGATTTATTTAAATTATCAGAATTTGAAGTATTGCTGCATCTTCTGCAAAACAGGTCAGTAAACCATCAAATTTTTTAACTGCAAAGTCATTCATGTAAACCAAAACTAAAATTGATCCTAGAACAGATCCTTGAGGAACTCTTGTTTTTATACTCAAATAATTGCTAATTCCTCCATTTAGTCTTAACAGCTGCCTGTTTCCTATTTGACAAATGATTTTTAAACCAAGTATGATATATTCCTCTTATTCCACTATTAAACAGTTTTTTCAACAAAATTTCATAATCAACAGAATCAAAAGCTTCTCTTATATATAAGAATAGCACAACAGTTTTTTTTTATTGTCATTAATCCCAGTATAGACACTCTTTGAAACATCCGATATCGCATTTTCAGAGTTGCTGTTTTGCCTGAATCCGAATTGAGTCTCATAAAACAAAAACAAAAAAAATATTGTAAACATTTAAAACTCTATTTTTATTGCCTTTTTCAATCACCTTTGAAAACATTGGTAGTATTGATTTAGGTACATAATTAATAAATTTTTATTTTCTGACTTCAATATTGGTGTAATAACAGTTAATTTCAAATCATCATAAAATATTCTTTTTCTAAAGATATATTCACTAGTTTTGTTAAAAATCTCAGGTGATATTTAGCAACAATCTTTAACATTTGTAGAGTAAAACCACCGTGTCCTGCAATTTGGTTGTGGTTTAAACTGTTTATAATGTCCTTATTTTTTATTAATACTATCTATAAAAATGGAATCTGAATTACTATTTGAATTAAAAACATGTATATGAATTGATGTTTCCCCTTCTGGTATTCCAATAATTTTAACTTTGTCAAAGGAAGCTAAATTCATATTATTAGGCAATTTTTGTGAATTTATTTTGGTATTTCCCAATCTTGGTCTCACTCGATATTCAAAGAATCCCCTATAGATCCAATGCCCGAGATGCACTGTAGCATCTGATCGTCAAAGATCCGAAAACTCTTCCTCTTATAACTGCCACCCAATCCGAACTATGAACTGATGCCTGTTCACTTCTAGCATGACAGTAGGCTCGGTTCGGCAGGAAGATGCCCATTTCTCGACCCACGGCAACCATAAACTAAGCGTAGATGTGGCCCAAGTGCTCCCATCTGATTGCCCAGACCTCCGTGTTATCAACAATATTTAATCAGATGGGGACAATTGTTGGCCTCATATCGACGCAAACAAGTCTCTATATTATCTGAGAAACGGCGTCCAGTTCGCGGAGATGACGGGCGAAGCTTCCTCGTTCCCTCACTGGCCGAGGCGTTGCCGTCTGCCTCCGCTCGCTACATTTGACGGAGTGGAAGCGTATTTTTAGCATCGAACCTCTTGGCTCTTTGGCGCTGCTTTTCTACAGCCGCTGGCTTCACGTTCTCAACTCGCATTGTCTTCCGAAGCGGAATAGCCCGAGTCTCTACTCTGGGAAAGAGGGACTGTCAAAACAACTCTGTTCTTCGCTGCTTTATAGCGATTCCTCGGCTCTTCTGTAATAAAGCAATTGTGCGATTGGCCATTATGAGTGCGCTTGTAGTAGCAATACGAGGAGGATTACGGCACAGAAGGTTTTTCCCATTCCTTTTACGTTTACAGCCGAAAAATATCCTCAAAAAAAAAAAGGAAAAGCTCTCCAAACGAAATCGTAACACAAACAAGTCGCAAAACAAAACAAATTCTTAGAAATGTAGAAAACTTTATCTCCGTCCCATGGAATAATTATAAACTAAAACGGAGAGTTTAATTTTGTAAGCATTTCTTGAACTTTTTGCATTGATATTATCATTATGCAAATATTCTGGTTGGAATGTGTCAAGGTATTTAACATTAGTTTTTAGATAATACTTCATTAAATCTCACCGTATTATTCTGATTTATTTTTTAAAAGCTAAATTACGCATATGGAATAAAAAATATTTAATAATAGGAAATGAAATCGTAATGCAGGAATCAGTTTAAGCAGATAGAATTATAGCAATCGTTTTCCTCAAATTTTTATGACAGAATTTCATAATATTATTAAATTTAAAATATGCACATATTTTCATACATCAAACGGGCTAGGACCCACTTATGCTGTGTGAATGCAATCACAAAAAATTCTTTAAATCTTGAATTGTAACAATATACACTCAGTACTAATAGAATATAAATTTTTTAGCGGTAACATTTCAAATTTGCGAAAGTTTTTCGAAGCTGTTAAAACTTAATAACTATTATATCAGAGCGTTTAATAAGATATTGCATTTGTTAAAATTTGATGCATTTTTTTCCTCGTTAGTGAAGACAATGTCGGAATCCAATGACGTCACTGTTTTGTGTTTTAGTTTCCATAACTCTAATCACTGAATGAATATTGTTAAAAAAATTAAGGTTTATATCTTTAACTTAAATGAAATAAAACTTTTGAATAAAAATTGTTTTTGAAGTTATAAAGCTTCAAATACAACTTTTTGCGTGCCTGTATTCATATTTCAGAAAATGAGCAGCTTGCTTTGAAACAAGAGTTTGAAGCACACAACATAAAGAAATATATTTTTGAGTTTTCCAATTGTTGGGTTACTACTGAGCTGCGCTTTCCTTTGTTGCACAAAATATTAAATGGTCAGGTCAGCGTTGAGATTTATCTCCTCAAAACTCTCGCCTTGTCCTCGGACATTAGAAGACACCAATTGGCTTGGAAAGGTCGTTGTTCGTTGTATGGGATGTTGTGCCGTGGATCCGTGTGCAGGAGAACCATACTATGTGCACGTTAAAGAACACTGTGGATGGCCTTGACGGGAGGCTACCATCTGTCTCCTAACAGCTAACCAGTGGGCCCTCTCCCCCCAACCTTCTCCGAGCCTTCGGGGTTCTTGTGACCTGACCATTTAGCCCATTGTCTACAAAAAAAAGCGCCGCTCAGAGGTAAAACAATCCGTCCCCATTCACAAGAATCACAAATTTAAGGATACGGTTTCCTCATTTGATACCAGGTTCGAGTCCCAGCTGGTCAGCGTTGAGATTTATCTCTGCAAAATTCCCCGCCCTGCCCACGGTCAGTAGGGGACACCGATGGGCTTGGAAAGGCCGCCGGCCGTCGGATGGGACGTTAGGCCGTGGCCCCGTGTGCGGGAGAGCCATACCATGTGCACGTTAAAGAACACGCTGAATGGCCTTGACGGGAGGCTATCATCTGTCTCCCAACAGCTATTCCAGTGGGTCCCCTCCCCCAACCTTCTCTGAGCCTTCGGGGTCCATGTGACCTGGCCATTTAGCTCATGGTGTGCAAAAAAGTGCCGCTCAGAGGTAAAACAACCCAACCCTCATTTGATATCTGTTAGGAAAGGATGAGAGTCTCCAGTCTAATCTATCGACTTCATTTCTTTTAAATTACGAGGGTTGTGACTCTCCTGCACAAGACATCACCGTGGTTTATCGTCTCAAACGAGGAAAAACAACTTCACCAATTCAACTGACCCCTTCCTTGCAGAGGACTAGGAGTGCTCAGTTGGAGAAAATATTGACTCCAGTTATTCGAAATTCACATCCTCAACATTTGAAAAGTTAACTGAAAAAACTGACCTTTGCTGCAAGTGGGATACGAACCCACGACTCCTGATAACATGTCCGGTTCTCTTACCGACCGCTGAAATGTCGATGTTTCGTCGTGGATTCATATCGCACTCATTTTTTCACCGAACGTTTCAAGTGTTGTATGATTATGGAACATTTTTGGTGGTTCTCTATTTGACTATTAGAGACTATATTGACTTCTCTATCTTAGTTCGATATATTGACCTCTCTACGTTAGTTCTCTTCATTGACTTCTCTATATTAGTTCGATATATTGACCTCTCTACGTTAGTTCTCTTCATTGACTTCTCTATATTAGTTCGATATATTGACCTCTCTACGTTAGTTCTCTTCATTGACTTCTCTATATTAGTTCGATATATTGACCTCTCTACGTTAGTTCTCTTCATTGACTTCTCTATATTAGTTTTCTATATTGATTTTTCTGTTTATGCGTATTTGAATAAAACAATAATTGTTTCATCATTAGCGGGGATAACTAGGCCGTCCCTTCGCAATCGGTAGATGGCACCACGAGTGATTCCCAGTTGGGAATGTTTATAATCCATGTTCGTTGGAGGTTGACTATGTTTGCGAGAGCTCAGCGGTCAGAGCACTTCACTATAAGGAAGTAGTGGGATCTTATCCCATTCGCAAAAAAAAAAAATCCTTACTTTTTCTGCTAACTTTTCAAGCGTTCCATGGTCATGGGATATTTTTTCTGTGGTTCTCTACCACTGAGATCCTCAAGGTAGAACCAAACATTTCCGCAGTATGGTCTATTGCCGTTGTCGGCTGCAGTGTAAAGGGATTCAGAATCCAGTTCCCTGTGAAGAGTTCCTAGTTCCCCCGAGAGAAACGTACGTTTTTTTCACTTATTCTGCATATGGAGATACGAAATTCTCTTAGCAAAGACACTGAACTTTTAACTTTCAATTGAAATCGTACTCGAAAACTATTCAGAGCAGGAAACGCGGCTGGCTGTTACGAGCTTGACTGACAGTCTAGGGCTGTCCCATTATTATCATAGCCATCAAAGAGCAACTCTGGGCCACTACGTGTGGAGGCTGACAGTACCTTTAATTATGAAAGTGTACGTGCATAAATGACGGGAATGCGGACTTCCCTAGAGGAGTGAGTACGCGCTGGGTAGAGGCATCGCTGCTCAGTAACAGATCAAATGAGAAATTAAAAAAGGAAAGCTGAAACCTGCTGCCAGTCAGACTCACAGAGAGACAACACGTGTCAGATTCGTAGACCAGTCTACTGACGTAAGAAGGGAGGGGGGGGGGAGGAAGGAGATGGCTCAGGGGTGCCTGGATCGATGAACAGGATGAAAGCCGATTCAAGCACTTGGGAGGGACTTCAGTGTATGACTTTGTCTACACTGAGCATATGACAATCAATAATGTCTGAGTACTTTAGCATTATAAATATTGAAAACATTGGAGTGAAGAAATAAAGAGAAATGATTGTGTTCTCTTTATTATAATTTTTATACTGCCTTTTCATTAATAATGTAGTGTTGTATTTTATGGACTTCCAATAAATTGCTACCATTAGGCCATTACTGGCAAAATTAATAAAGATGTTAGCGCCTTTGGGCTGTCCTGTAATTCCAACAGTGCAAAAGTCATTATTGATAACCTTTTAGACTTCGGAAAATCGTGATAAATTCCACGAGTAAATTGCATATCCCGACAGTGTTAATCGTGTAAAAAAGGAAAAGATAGATTAAGCTTGCAGATATGGTAAGAATATGGAAAGGATTAACGTTTTGTTAGCTGTAATAATTCTGATTATACTATTATCGTAATTTACTTTGTTAATGTAGATTCCTTGCGTATATAGTTAACTTAGGTTTTAAGTTTGAAATCCCTTTCTTGTGCGTTATGTCTCGTCACTGACAGGTTGCTGTTTCGTAAAACTTGATCAGAGAAAACGATTCATGTACACAATAGAAAAAGTTAAGTACACGAGTTCTCAGAAATTTAGCACTTAAACGTCGTAAATGCAAATTTTTAGGGTTTACTTATAATTGTTTTAGCAACGCGAGATACTCTTAAAATAATAAGTTTTGCCATTTTCTCTCGCTACTCTGTGTTATTATTATTGAAATGCAGCAATAGTGACCCTGAAGCTTTGAGTGCTGTTGAGAAATCAATTCTATAAATGTAGATATTATTAGTTGCACTGTGCATGAAGGACGCTACATTATTAATTAACGATTACATCGCGAAAGCTACAAAATCGGAACCTCTGCGTAGAGAGCAGCTTCACCACGTCTGAAAACTACGAATCGTAACCTCTGCAGATGAGCAGCTTCACCACGTCTGAAAGTTACGAATCGTAACCTCTGTGCAGATGAGCAGCTTCACCACGTCTGAAAACTACGAATCGTAACCTCTGCAGATGAGCAGCTTCACCACGTCTGAAAGTTACGAATCGTAACCTCTGTGCAGATGAGCAGCTTCACCACGTCTGAAAGTTACGAATCGTAACCTCTGCGCAGATGAGCAGCTTCACCACGTCTGAAAGTTACGAATCGTAACCTCTGCGCAGATGAGCAGCTTCACTACGTCTGAAAGTTACAAAAGCTGTGCTCTTTGATGTCTTGATCAGTGGATACAATTAATATTATAGGGACATTTATATTTAATAAGGTGAAGTCTATCGAAGTAAAGGTTTGATTTTATTTCTACCCGTTTGGAAAATAAAATACCCCAAAATGAATAAGAAACTGATTTTTTCATGTAATTTTTGTCGATGTTTTTACTATCTACTGCCGGTGCAAACAGAAACCTTAACTGATTGGAGATTGTTGAGAATATTTTAATTACATTTCAAATGCAATATATTTTTAATCATCTGCTACTGAGGTGAGGATTCTCAAGACCCATCGTGGTGGGGATTTTTTGATGCAGCAAGTGAGAGAATTTTGAAATATAAATAATCAGACAAATTTTTAGTAATGTTTTTTTTTCTGTTTTGTGAATAATTCTTGATCAGAGAAAAACGTTTGCTAATGCTGTATCTTGACTCCTGAAATTGTTTTGTATTATTTAACCTTTGGAAAGTGTGTGGGTCTTCAGGAAACAGGTCACTAATTTTCTCAGAAGACCATTCTTCCCAATTTTACACGAGGCGTGGGTTAGCTCAGTCGGTCATACTATAGGCTCGTAATCTCCAGTTCCTAGGTTAGAGTCCCAACTGTGCTTGCCCTAAGTGCGAAAGGGAACACCGATGTGCTTGGAAAGTCGCCGTCAGTCGAATGGGACGATAAGCTGTGGCTCCTTGGTTCCAGGTTCGAGTCCCAGCTGGGCCAACGTTGAGATTTATATCTGCAAAACTCCCTCCTTGCTTTTGTTTAAGCGTTCGCCGATGGGCTTGGAAAAGCCACCATTCATCGGATGGGACGTTAAGCAGTGGGTCCGTGTGCGGGAGAGCCATGCTCTATGCATGTTAAAGGAGACGCTGGGTGACCTTGACGAGAGCGTACCATCTGTCTTCCAGCAGCTGTCCATTGGATCACCTCTCTCCAACCTTCTCTGAGCTCTCGGGGTCCTTGTGACCTGGCATTTAGCCCATTGTGTGCAAAAAGGTGCCGCTCAGAGGTAAAGCATCCCAACTATACTAGCTTGTAGGCACAAAATATACACATTTCCATCATAGTTAATTGTTTCTGGCAGTTAATGTCCTAAATGAGTGAGATACATAACATGCTAGATGAATTCTAAATGATCCATGACATGCTAAATAATATCTAAATGAGTGATATCGTTGCACGTAAATACATATTAAATGAGTGAGATCCATGGCATGCTAAGTAATATCGGAATGAGTGTGATGCACGAGAAAGAACCCAGTCATATTATCTGATTTCTAAATGAGCGAGATCCATGATATGGTAAATAAATCATGCATGGTATGCTATGAGATGCATGACATGTTACATAATTTCTAAATGAGAGAAATCGCTGCATAATAAATGGATATTAAACGACTAAGATCCATGAAATGCTATTTAAGTGCATTTTATATTAGTGGAATCTATGACATAATAAATTTTTTCTGAATGAATGATATTGATGAGAGAGTAAATAAATTCTAAATGAGTAAGATTGATGACATAGTAAATTAATTCTAAGTTTAATCAAGGCTATGACAAAAAAAATTAATTGTGAATGAGTTAGTTTTTTGCAATACTGAATGAATTGTAAATGAGTGAGATTCTTGTAATGCTAAACGGATTCTAAATGAGTGATATCCATGACATAATAAATTAAAGTTACTTGAGTGAGATCCTTGGCATTACAAATTAAGTTTAAATGACTGAGATCCATGACATGCTGAAATAATTCGTAATGAGTGAGATCCATGACATGCTGAAATAATTCGTAATGAGTGAGATCCATGACAGAACAGGGCGCTCCAGCTCCAACTGTGCTAGAACTGTTGTATCTAGCACAGTTGGAACTCCAGCTCCAACTGTGCAGTTCCAACTGTGCTAGATATATTTCCTCTAATCCCCACCTTGCCCAAGCCGAACGGCGCCATCTTCCGGATGGGACGTTAAGCCATGGAGAGCCCCACTTAGCATTCATATGTTTACTAATAGCTGTCCTGTGGGTTCCCTTCCCTCAACCTACTATGAGCCCCACTTAGCTTTCATGTGTTTACTAATAGCTGTCCTGTGGGCTCCCTTCCCTCAACCTACTATGAGCCCCACTTAGCTTTCATCTGTTTACTAATAGCTGTCCTGTGGGTTCCCTTCCCTCAACCTACTATGAGCCCCACTTAGCTTTCATGTGTTTACTAATAGCTGTCCTGTGGGTTCCCTTCCTTCAACCTACTATGAGCCCCACTTAGCTTTCATCTGTTTACTAATAGCTGTCCTGTGGGTTCCCTTCCTTCAACCTACTATGAGCCCCACTTAGCTTTCGTCTGTTTACTAATAGCTGTCCTGTGGGTTCCCTTCCTTCAACCTACTATGAGCCCCACTTAGCTTTCATCTGTTTACTAATAGCTGTCCTGTGGGTTCCCTTCCTTCAACCTACTATGAGCCCCACTTAGCTTTCATCTGTTTACTAATAGCTGTCCTGTGGGTTCCCTTCCCTCAACCTACTATGAGCCCCACTTAGCTTTCATCTGTTTACTAATAGCTGTCCTGTGGGTTCCCTTCCCTCAACCTACTATGAGCCCCACTTAGCTTTCATCTGTTTACTAATAGCTGTCCTGTGGGTTCCCTTCCTTCAACCTACTATGAGCCCCACTTAGCTTTCGTCTGTTTACTAATAGCTGTCCTGTGGGTTCCCTTCCTTCAACCTACTATGAGCCCCACTTAGCTTTCATCTGTTTACTAATAGCTGTCCTGTGGGTTCCCTTCCTTCAACCTACTATGAGCCCCACTTAGCCTTCATCTGTTTACTAATAGCTGTCCTGTGGGTTCCCTTCCCTCAACCTACTATGAGCCCCACTTAGCTTTCATCTGTTTACTAATAGCTGTCCTGTGGGTTCCCTTCCCTCAACCTACTATGAGCCCCACTTAGCTTTCATCTGTTTACTAATAGCTGTCCTGTGGGTTCCCTTCCCTCAACCTACTATGAGCCCCACTTAGCTTTCATCTGTTTACTAATAGCTGTCCTGTGGGTGCCCTTCCTTCAACCTACTATGAGCCCCACTTAGCTTTCATCTGTTTACTAATAGCTGTCCTGTGGGTTCCCTTCCTTCAACCTACTATGAGCCCCACTTAGCTTTCGTCTGTTTACTAATAGCTGTCCTGTGGGTTCCCTTCCTTCAACCCACTATGAGCCCCACTTAGCTTTCGTCTGTTTACTAATAGCTGTCCTGTGGGTTCCCTTCCTTCAACCTACTATGAGCCCCACTTAGCTTTCATCTGTTTACTAATAGCTGTCCTGTGGGTTCCCTTCCTTCAACCTACTATGAGCCCCACTTAGCTTTCATCTGTTTACTAATAGCTGTCCTGTGGGTTCCCTTCCTTCAACCTACTATGAGCCCCACTTAGCTTTCGTCTGTTTACTAATAGCTGTCCTGTGGGTTCCCTTCCTTCAACCTACTATGAGCCCCACTTAGCTTTCATCTGTTTACTAATAGCTGTCCTGTGGGTTCCCTTCCTTCAACCTACTATGAGCCCCACTTAGCTTTCATCTGTTTACTAATAGCTGTCCTGTGGGTTCCCTTCCCTCAACCTACTATGAGCCCCACTTAGCTTTCATCTGTTTACTAATAGCTGTCCTGTGGGTTCCCTTCCCTCAACCTACTATGAGCCCCACTTAGCTTTCATCTGTTTACTAATAGCTGTCCTGTGGGTTCCCTTCCTTCAACCTACTATGAGCCCCACTTAGCTTTCATCTGTTTACTAATAGCTGTCCTGTGGGTTCCCTTCCTTCAACCTACTATGAGCCCCACTTAGCTTTCATCTGTTTACTAATAGCTGTCCTGTGGGTTCCCTTCCTTCAACCTACTATGAGCCCCACTTAGCCTTCATCTGTTTACTAATAGCTGTCCTGTGGGTTCCCTTCCCTCAACCTACTATGAGCCCCACTTAGCTTTCATCTGTTTACTAATAGCTGTCCTGTGGGTTCCCTTCCCTCAACCTACTATGAGCCCCACTTAGCTTTCATCTGTTTACTAATAGCTGTCCTGTGGGTTCCCTTCCCTCAACCTACTATGAGCCCCACTTAGCTTTCATCTGTTTACTAATAGCTGTCCTGTGGGTGCCCTTCCTTCAACCTACTATGAGCCCCACTTAGCTTTCATCTGTTTACTAATAGCTGTCCTGTGGGTTCCCTTCCTTCAACCTACTATGAGCCCCACTTAGCTTTCATCTGTTTACTAATAGCTGTCCTGTGGGTTCCCTTCCTTCAACCTACTATGAGCCCCACTTAGCCTTCATCTGTTTACTAATAGCTGTCCTGTGGGTTCCCTTCCCTCAACCTACTATGAGCCCCACTTAGCTTTCATCTGTTTACTAATAGCTGTCCTGTGGGTTCCCTTCCCTCAACCTACTATGAGCCCCACTTAGCTTTCATCTGTTTACTAATAGCTGTCCTGTGGGTTCCCTTCCCTCAACCTACTATGAGCCCCACTTAGCTTTCATCTGTTTACTAATAGCTGTCCTGTGGGTGCCCTTCCTTCAACCTACTATGAGCCCCACTTAGCTTTCATCTGTTTACTAATAGCTGTCCTGTGGGTTCCCTTCCTTCAACCTACTATGAGCCCCACTTAGCTTTCGTCTGTTTACTAATAGCTGTCCTGTGGGTTCCCTTCCCTCAACCTGCTATAAGCCCTTGACTTCCTCATGACCTGGACATTTAGCCATTGTGTGCTATGACAAGTGTTTCGTCAGTGCCTTTCCGATTTAAAATAACACGGACAATGACATCATGATAAAATGAATTCATGATAAATGAATCATGAATAACTTATAAATGATTTCTATATGAGTGAAATTCTTAAAATGCTAAAGGAATTCTAAAAGAATAAGATCCATGATATAATAAATCTTTTCTTAATGAGTTAGATTCTTCTTGCAAGGTTAGAGGAATTCCGATGAGTGAGATGCATGACTTAATAGTTTAATTCTAAATGAAATAGTTTTTTTAAATGCTAAATGATTTCTAAATGATTGAGATCCATAACATAACAAATGAATTCTAAGTGAGTGAGATCCATGACATAATCCATGACATAACAAATGAATTCTAAGTGAGTGAGATCCATGACATAATCCATGACATAACAAATGAATTCTAAGTGAGTGAGATCCATGACATAATCCATGACATAATAAAATAATTTTAAATGAGGACATTATTGGCAAAGTTAATGAATTCTAAATGAAATCCATGTGAGGTGAAATCAATGAATTCTAAATAAAAGCCCTCAAATAATGCGATTCATGGCCAATTATATGAATTCTAAACAATAATCAATAAATGTGATCCATGGCAAACTAAATAAATTCCAACTGACTGATATCCTGTGACATGCTTAACTTTTTGATTCGCATTTTTTTTTCAGTTGTCAGGAGGAGAAAAAAATCGCCTCTGAGTAACAATTAGGATACATTGAAGCGTGCAGGCAATCTTGTTAAAGAGAAAAAAAAAGTGAAAATAGCAAAATTGATGAAATTTAGAGGAATTTGTTATAATGTTTTAATTTTGTGTTCTAATGAGAAATCTGTTTTTTTTTAATTGCTGCGCGAAAATGCTTTTTTCAAGTATGTACGCAGTCAATACTTTTAAAGTTGGGAAAAGATAATAATTTGTGAATTTATGAATAAAATTAAAAGGGAAAATGTCCATTGTGTAAAGGAATGTTTGACAGCCTTTAGAGTAATAGAGATGTAAAAAAATAATAATTTTGCAGATACAAAATATATTCTGTTATTGCTGAGCAAGCGGACATTAATCAAAAACATAATGTTTTCAAAATTATTTTTTCTGAAGCAAGAATGAAACAGAAATTTGATTTTAAATCATTAGCTGAAAAAACGCGAGGAATATACGACAGGTGATCTCCAGATCGCAGTACACGGATGGTCGCCGAGCCAGGTGCGCAGATCTCCTGGTTCTTCGTGCACCCGAGCCAGCATCGCTGCCAGCCGGATACGGCTCTCCAAAGCTGCTGCTGCTCTGTAATTTTGCTCCTCCATTCCTCTAGACGTGCCGGCAAAACGCGATTATGGTAATTGCTAAGCATTAGCAACGCTTACGTATAGAAACTTAGGTAAGCATCGATCTCACAGCCGAACATTAAACTTTTTCGCCTTTCTGAAATAATAATACAGACGCCATTTTCCTCTGTAATTATTGGAAACTAACCTGTGCATGAATTTTATTGGGCTGAATATAATGAGGCTGCGGCTTTAATGAGACGCGCCGTTTTGGCGCGCGCTCTCTGCAAATGCAAATTGCTGCTAATAATTCTCGCAGCAGGCAATGAGAAAAAGGGGAACACATTGAGGGGACCAAAGACGCGCTCTGTCCCTGCTCACAGGGTCACAGATTTAATCGCCCATACAACACTCTCAGCGATTTTTGAAGTAACCCATTTCTCCTGCCTGCAACACTTTCTTTTTTTTCTCTTCCTGTCGCCATTGAACGCGCGAACGCGTGCATCGACGCTCGCTGCCACGTCAGCTGTTTGCTTATGGAGATCAAGAAGGGGCACAGAGTGGAGTTGGCGCTCAATTTTTAGAGCTAGACAATACTTATCGAGTCTTCGTTTTAAGCACTTAAGGAGTTTTTTCCTCGTATTCATGTTCTGACAAGACAGTTTGAACTAACAACACATCAATGCTAAAACAAACTGCAAGGAAAATCCCACAACGACGTGCAGGGCACGTCACGTTTGCACAGATGTTGCCTGTGTGTCTCACGTCTACGCCACTTCAAAAGTCGGCTAATAACTTTATGCTTGTTATCTATATTTCTTTCTCGAGTCACCTTAATTTAATTGAAAGAGAATGTCATTTAATTATTGTGGTGGCGCGAGAAGATTAAATCTAACCATATAAGTACCCTAGACCTTTTATGATAAAATTTTACAATCAGTAAAGCTATGGTAGGTTTTAAATGCAACCTGAAAAACTAAACGAAAAGTAAATTTGTAAAGTAGTTTTTTCTTATGGAAAACTGCGTACCAGAATATTCTATATTTATTTATAAAATCGAAAATAAATTTTAAATCGGTATTTTAATTCACGAGCGGGATTAAATTTTTATTTAATAATGGAAATTGATTCCCTTTCGTGTATATACGTGAGGGGCCCTGAAATGGTTAAAGAAGGCTCAGGTGTCTCGCTATTGAGCTGAAGAACTCATAAAACCCTTTTGAAATCTACAGCTTATATCAAACAGCTTTTCTCTGAGCTCATTGTGTTCAAATTTCTCAGCAAAATTAGGTTCTCAAGAAAAGTGATTAGACTGAAAATAATCCGACATTGAATTGCGTTTAGAATTATTTCTGCGTCGTATTCAAAATGTTGAAAATACTGACCTGTTTTTATACATATATTTTCATACCAAGGGTAGAACTTAGTTGAGGTCCTATTTTTGATGTATAGTTAGTATCAAAAAGATATTAGTTTTGTATATATTATGAAGCAAAATCTGGTATAGAAGTGTTTACACTGAACTCACCAAGGTGTGTCAGGTGTTAAATAAATAAAAATGTAGCAAAATAATAATTCATATAACGGTTATCTGTTTAAGCGCAGTACTGTTAGAGCCTATCACGTTATTGATTTGAAAACGACTTTGTTTTTATTAACAATAGTTTACGAACTTTATTTAACAAGCGTGCCTGGTAACAGCTTAATGATGCATAACTGATGCCTACTAAATAGCAACCATATATCGAATTATTATTTTTGTCTTCTGCTGACGTGCGACTTGCTATTAAAACGCAAACTGTGAAAAAGTTAAATTTCACCGTGGCGCCACCGTAATAGCTTTTACCTGCTTAAGTTATCAACTGCTTCCGGGTGTGGCTAGCTTCTCAGAGGCAATGGCTGCCACTTTTCGGACAGACTGGCGTCGACACAGCAAAAGAAATGTCCGAGGACACCACGTGCTCAAAGCTGCTTGCGTGCGTCACTAGTGGGTGACCTCACAGAATTAGTCATCTCAAAGCAATCACATCGTTAATGATGTCATAGCAGTCCTTTTTATTTGTTTTTTGTATCTTACGTTTTTCAACGAATGTTATTTTGTTACAAAGGTAAGCAGAAACGTATTTCAAAGCCAATAAATAGCGATATAATTGTCAAAGAAGGTATCACTCTTTGTTTAACGCCGATATCAATTTTAGAGGAAAAATTATCTTGAGCCGAATGTGAACCCACGACCTCCTGATGACATGTCAGGTGCTCTGAACACCGAGCTACCGACCGCCGATAAAGATCTCTAATTGATATTATGAACTTTCTACCTATAGTACACAATTTTCTGTGTCCCATGAAGGCATGGGCCCAGCTGCTCACAAACAACCTCAAGAAGCAGATGACAAGTATGTCATGAAGACAGCAAGTATTTTATGAGTATACAATTGAAGAGATTTCTCGAAGTTTTTGTTCAAGTGTCAAGGGAAGGATCACTCTTAGATTAACGTCGTTATCTTTTTAGAGGTCAGAGTTATCAGGAGGTCGTGGATTCTTATCCCACCCGGCTCAAGACAATTTTTCGTCTAAACCTAATATCAACGTCAAACTAAGAGTGATACCTTCCTTGAACAGAAATGTCGAAAAATATCTTCAATTTATTAAAGTTACAATGTTCATATAGATATTTTTTTATTATTTTCTTCTTCTCTTTTTATGCTATCTTCTATTAGTTCTCTTGTTCTTTATTTGCATTTAGTATCTTTATTTTTCAGAAAATTATCAGTTTTACTCCAATTTGTAGGAATTGGAAATACTCGAAAACAAATGCATCTCATAAGAATTTCAGAGTTTAGTTTCTGGTCTCAGTGTTTTTATGTGAGGTTTAAATAATATGAATTCATTTCGAAAATATCAATATTTATCCTTAAAAATTACGCTTTAAATTTAACATTCAACAGTTCGAAGTTTCTATATATCAAGAATAATTTTTTTCCTTAATTCATAATTGTTCTTCCGTGTCACGATTTTGATGATGAGTTACGATTGTGATTCATCTCATTTGATCATGGTGGCCATGATCATTTAAATATCCTGCGATTATAGATCACGAGTTACAGCATTTACGTTATTGAATATACGATAACTCAGATGATGACGCACAATTCATTTGAGATATGATAAATCGCTGACGTGCAATCATCAAAAAAAAAAAAACCAAGATATTTTGTATTTGTTCGATTTGATTGAGAGAAGGATTCACAAGAGATGTTTTCCATGTTTTTGAAAATAACCCACCAATTAAACCTTGATAATAAATTAAAAAGAATATGATAAAAAATTTAAAATAGAGAAATGATCTCTGACGTAAACTGCTCAAAACAGTTACAGGATAATTCCATCTTATCCCCTGCAGCTTCTACTTTGGCTTTCTCTTTGTGATGCTGAATAAGTTTCTTCAATTCATCTGTAGCCATAATGCAGATTCTTGTTTTGCTATTTTCTCGAGTGCAAGCACCCGTATCCAAATTATCTGCTGTCCCCTTTGTCACACCGAGTTTCTTCCTCAATACTTGTGTATGTTGCCAGTGATAAAAGCAGTCTGTCATCAACTTATTTGTTAGTTCTTTGAAGTCCGTTTTTCAAAACAGATATAGCAGCAGCATTTCATTTCCAGTGCATGTGACATTCCAACCCTCTCAACTTTCACTGTGATCAGATTAGTATAGATGAAATCCATAGAGCATGGCTCTAGAGAGACCTTTCCTTACATATTGTGTATAGGCCTGTTTCAGAATCATGCTGCCAACTCACTAAGCATTCACAAAATATACATATATTCACTATAAGACAACAGATATCTTTGGTGAGTCTGGGGTAATTCATTGGTTAAAGTATTGGAATCTGATGAATTTGAACTATACTAGATGCTTTAGTTTTATGGAATTTACCAATCTTAGCAGTGAATAATTCATCAAGCGACAATTGTCAGCTTTTCCACGTTCCGAAGAGAAGTACGAGCATAGCCAATGTTTTAAGTTCCATATTCTATTTCATACATTCTACCTCTCGTGAGGAAACAGCTGTTGTTGTATCGTAATGTGGAATCATTTTTAAAACACTCTTAACTATAACGAACAGTGGATGCAATCTATAGCGTTACTAGCATCCGTAACTCTTTCAAAAAGTATCACTTCTGCACATTTCGAAAACAAAATCTTAAAACAATGAAGATATTTTAAAAGTATATTACTTTTCTTAATAATTATATCCACAGCTCATCAGCTTTTACTGGTTATTTACACACTATTATGCTATTTATTCGTATGCTGACGCAGATATAGAGGAAAAATTGTCTTTAGCTGAGTGGGATCTAAACTCACAACCTACAGATAACATGCCAAGTGCTCTGTTATCAGGAGGCCGTGGGTTCTGATCCCACCCGGCTAAAAACAATTTTTTCTCTGTACCTGCCTCAGCATACGAATAAATAGAGCATAATAGTATTTTATGTTATTTAGTATTACCCTTTTATGTCAAAAATGCATACTTTTTAATATATTAATAGAGCTTATCTTTATGTAGTGGAATATTTTAATTTCTTGTAAATATTTAGCATATATTAATATAAATAAGTTACAATCTCAAATGTTTTGATATTTCACCTCTGAGTTGCACTTTTGTGCACACAAATAGACTACAAATAGCTCTGTCAGAAAGACCCTGAGGATACAGAGCTGGGTAGGGAATGGGATTATTCAATGGATAGCTGTTAGGAAACAGATAGAAGTCTCTCGTCAAAACCATCCATTCTTCTTTAACGTGCCTAGGATATGACTCTCCTGCACATGAGGACACGGTTTTCGACATACTGTGGCATTTCCAACCTTACTGTTAGCTGTGAATATCAAAGTATTGCATTTCTAATTGTGAAATTTGCAATTGGTATAGTTAAAAGTAAAGCGTTGCAACAACTCAAAGGTGGCGGAGTTTCATCATAATAGCATCGATGATAGGATTTGATGGTTTCCTCTGTGAATCTCCTGTGGCATTACAGCTCTTACAGATCTTCATGACAATGTAAGGAAAAAATGAACTCTAATATTATAAAAATTTATTTGCAGATCATTATGCAACGCTAAAGCACAGAAGGTACTCTTTACATATTTTAGCCGTTATTGCTATAAGAAATTCGACAAATTAGAAGCAAAATCAACAACATAGAAATGATAATGAAGGGATTGCAGAGGACACGCGCCTTTCCCACGGCATGATTGTTAATAAATCGAGAGTTAACACATACGTCAGCTTTCCATCTAAGTTGACAGTTCTTTAAACAATGAAACATAGGATGGCATGATTTTGAAATTCTGGTTTAATTATCGTAAAACAGAACTGTGTGTACTCAAGTGGAATGTTTTTTAGAGTGTGAAATGGTGGCTTGTACTAAATGCATCTACCTTTCGCTTTGTTTCACGTGTCAACAGGATTACTGACTATGCAAATTGTGCTGTTCTAGAAGGATAGGACATCTTTACGCCACATAAGATAGAGATTTGAGATAGACCACTAATAATGCACGTCGGGTTCCTTCCTGCTTGCATAAAATCTATAAATCTGCGAATACAGTCTACAAATCTATGAATTTATTATTAGAGCTGTCATGATGTGATTAAATTTGAGATGTGATTTTTTCCCCTCCTTACCTGGGTTTAAGATGATAATTTGTAAACCGAATATGAACTTATTGCTGAATCGTTGACTGATCCCAAGATCATTTTTGCAATTTCAGAAATTTGGTCCAATTCCGGTAAGTACAGGTTCCGAGAAATGTCCATTCAGTTACGAGATTAATAAACCTGACTAACACAGGCATCTACTGATTACTTGGCCTCCCTAGATAGCAACGAATGATTAGAGGTCTCTAATGTCGAAATGGATGTAAAGTTCGGAATGAAAACGATGACAATTCAAATTAAGTTTTACTGTTCTCAGTTCAGCCTTTCTGGTGGTAGAGTGGTTAGCGCATTTGGTTACTGATCAAAGGGATCTCGGATAGAGCCGCAAGTAAGGCTTGGATCTTTGTGTTGTCTTTCTGCTGAGGTCTCGCCTTCCTCACCGATTTTCTTTATGGCGTATTAAACTGACTGACTTCTGTGGCAAGCAGCTGCTTGAGGACTTAATTTAATAATTTTATATCCTCAATTTGGAGTATACTCTATATTCGGGAAAACCTTAGTGCGGTAAGAGGATTTTAGTAGCAAAAATAACCCTTTTTTATAAATATAAGGTAACAACGATAACACTGTAAGGAACATCAATTAAAATCCTCTGATGGGAGAAAATCCATTGGGTTTCTTGAAACGAATCAATTGATAAAGTTATTTGAGCTTCTGAAACGGTTTAATATTTTATGGGAATTCGCTAAATGCAGCGTTGCTATCTGGGCTTTGAGCCTATTTGAACTGTGAAATATGAAATTTGATATTTTCTAGGCGTTACGATACTAAACCTGTGAAGAAATGTGATCGCTCTTGACTGCATTTGAGTTAGAAATGTGACACTGCCTCACTCAAAAACATCTAGCATGAGATTATTAATCCTTCTAACCTTGTTATACTACGCATTGACGAATAACAGAACAGGGAACTCGCAATGTACTCAAGCATATTGCGAGTTCCCTGTTCTAATTTAGACCTGCTGCATTTTTTGTTGGTCTACTTTTAGGTGTTGTTTTTTACCTTTTCCTTTTCTATTTCGTATCAATTTGAAGTCTTAATCATGGCCAGCGACTGCCTCCTGTTTTTTCTCTGTTTTACTTCGCTGTCAGTTCTTCCACGTGCATTGCGCACTTCCGTACAGTTCCGCAAGTCTGCTGTTGCATGAACCACAACTTCAGAAAATGTCTCTCGCTAATTGCCGCGTCTCACTGCCAGCATTTACCTTCAACATAATCCCCTATCCTTGAAAGAGGATAAAAAAAAAGCTGCAGTCGACTTTTCTTCCAACGTTTGTTTAAACAAAAACTCAAGTGGGGGTAAATCTTCACCTTTTTAATACTAACATAATGAATTTTGTACTGTTAGTTTTTTTGTTTCGGTGTCTATTGTATATGAACGCATATGCGTGTAATCTTCTCTCCGCATCTCTATCATCGTTTTATTTCGAAATGTATTTCCCATTTATTTTATTTAAAGGCCCAGGGATGCAATAGCATGTTTGGATGATATCTTATGCTCTTTTCTGGCATGGATCCAGAAAAAATTGGTAAAATATCGTTGTACGTAGCAGTTCAGTGTCATGTACTATGTATGCATGAGCGTCGGCAATGCGTAGATATTTATTTGCAAATCGATCAAAAATAACAAACATCGTATAGTGAAATGGAACAAGCAATATTTGAGAATCTAAATGTGTATAAATAATAAACTCCGGGTTATCCGGCATTTGTGGGGAATGAGGGTGCCGGTTGTATGAGAAATATTTTTATATAAACCAAATACATTAGGTACAATCTTGCCTTAGATGGAATGAAAATGCCGTTTAAACAATGATAATGAAAATTAAGTATAGGGTCCTTAATACAATTGCTAATATCTAAAATTTAATTGCCGCTATATAAATAGAACTAAATTTGATGAAAAAAAAATGATATCGCTGTTCATCATTTTTCAGGCAAAAAAAAACTGCCAAAGCATGGGCATCAAATTAGGCATTGAATGTAAACATTGCATAGGTGATGCAATAAAGTTTCAACAGAAACTTTCCAGTGAGAATATATATATTGTACGTCAGTGACTGCTGTCGCATTCTATACAACAGAATCGAAATGTTACAAATTGACTAACTTGCATGAAGCTTCCCAGTTAATAAGATATCTCTTTGTTTAATCACGGTGTTTCTCACTCACTGTTTCTATTTCTTAAGGCTTTTTTACGGTCCGATGCAACTATTACCACAAAACGTGAAAGGTGAGGAATTTCGGATTGTGCTGATTTACCACTGAGCAACATTTTTGCACACTACGGGCTAAATGATAAGGCCATGGGGGTCACAAAGGTTCAGACCTGGATAGGGAAAGGTGATCTCTTAAGACACATCAGGAGACAGATGAAAGTCTCTCGTCAAAGCTACCCAGAGCTTTATGTAACGTGTACAGCAGAACCATGGCACTCCTGCACCCGAGACCTCAACTTAACGTTTCATCAGAAGGATTGATGCTTTAGTCGAAACGTGTTCTCGATTTCACCGAAGACACAGTAGTGGTTAGCGATGAAAAATATCAGCATTGAAGCAGGGATTCAAAAACCAATATTATTCAGTGTTCGTGATATGAAAAGCAACCACCTATATCGAGAACGCTGATTGAACACATATCACGTTTTAAAAAAATAACCGTTTCTTTTTCAACGAGGAATAACTAAAGCTGTATTCTGCAAAGAAAATGGAATGAAAATTGGTCGACTAAACGCACCCGGAAATAATGAAGAGAATATTCACAAACGATCACACTATTGGCAAGAGAATTCATATTAATGAAAAGCTATTCTGTGCTCAGAAGAATCGTATTTCACCAATATTTGTACTAATGGCTAATCTGACATGTGGTCATAACCTAGAACCTCATAAGGCAATGGATTATTCGCATTTTTCTAATCTATAGGCTTCCGTGAGTTGAGTAATGGTTGGATAGAACATATCTTATGACTTAGATCCATTGATAATCTTTAAATAAAAAGGTTTCCTCAACAGAGTTTTAAAGTTTACGTGCACCCAGAATAATCTGATTTTTTCCTGACTTCTGACAACTTTTAAGCGAAGAAGGGAACTGTGCATTGTGCCACCTGTTTTTCAGTGGTTTGACGAAAATGGTGCTGAGTTGTGATTGTCAAACACCGACAGCATTGATCAATATGATTTTTGTTTCCTTAGAATATTAGGCGATTCTTATAGTCTTTATAGTTTGATTCCAAAACTGTCCTTAATTTTTTTTAGTATCATGTGCATTTATGGAGAAAATAATTATGTATCAGAGTTCCTCATTATAAAGAGATACCAACATTAATGCTACGGACTATGAACATTTGCTATTCAATCTGTCACTAAAGATACATCTTTTGGAGTCGAATGCAGACATTTTTTCTAAGAAACTTTCGCCAGGTGAGCGACAGACTTGATGAAAGGTTTCTCCGGGATAGAGCAACGATGGAGCAGAGATATAAAGCGAAAGGGATTCTATTCATGGACTTACCAGGGTAGCACAGGCGGTGCGGATTCTTCCCCCGCCGAAAATCTGGTCGTCTTATCCGAAATCCAAAACTTGTCTACCTGCTATGAAATCCAAAGCAGTTTTCTTTGTGTAATTTTATTTTTAGCCTCATAGTATAGTATGTTTGATACTAAAAATTGACTTAAAAAACAACAATAAAATTTTATTCCATATGGAATACAGAATATGTATAACATCCTTTTAAAGATCTGAATTTTTCCTTTCTTTTGGTCCGGTGACATATTTTAGTAATTGGGTCTTATTCTCAGACCCCCTCCCCCCGAAACTAAGGGGCGGGGGTGGCTCAGTCGGTAGCGCGCCGCCAGGCTCGTAATCTGTAGTTCCCAGGTTCGAGTCCCAACTGGGTCAGCGTTGAGATTTATCTCCGCAAAATTCCCGCCCTGCCCACGGTCAGTAGGGGACACCGATGGCTTGGAAAGGCCGCCGTCCGTCGGATGGGACGTTAAGCCGTGGCCCCGTGTGTGGGAGAGCCATACCCTGTGCACGTTAAAGAGCACACTGGATGGCCTTGACGGGAGGCTACCATCTGTCTCCCAACAGCTGTTCCAGTGGGTCCCCAACCTTCTCTGAGCCTTCGGGGTCCTTGTGACCTGGCCATTTAGCCCATGGTGTGCAAAAAAGTGCCGCTCAGAGGTAAAACAACCCAACCCCGAAACTAAATCCTGGGTATTTCCCTGATTCTAGTCATGTATGATAATATACATGGTATAGGGGAAAAATTGCCATTTGCCGTTTGGGATCCGAACCCACGACCACCTGATAACATGTCAGGTGTTATCAGGTGGTCTGACCTGCTGCGCTACCGGCCGCTGATCAAGATCTCCTCTATTGGTGGCTTTAAGCATTATTCCGTAGAATCAGTCATTGCAATCTATTTAACTTTAATTGAAGATTTAGGTCTAGAAGGTACTTTCCAGGTTAGTGCACACGACCCGGAACATTAAATCATCATCAGACATCTCATCAGGAGGTCGTGGGTTCGAATCCCACCTGGCTAATGAAAATATTTTCCTTTATACTCATTTAATAAATAGTCTATAAGTGCTTACCTGTGATTGCTTATTATTCGTGATAATTATTGTTTGTTTCTCATCCGTTAAGCTCTAAATTCCACATACGATCATTCCTAAATTAATCAGCAAAGAGTACGTTAAAAGTGAGCAAAAATATATTATACATTTGTTAAACTATCGTATGATTTGGTACAGGCCAGTTTAGTTTTATCTCAAATATGGGGATTTCACAAAGTTCTTGACATGCATCTGCAGAACAAACCCCATTGCACTTACCTCAACAAAACTTTTAGTATCCTTCAAAGTACTCTCCTCCAGCATCTATGCAGATTTTCAGACATCTAAGCTAATTCTGGAACGCTTGGTTGGGATTATTCCTCAATTCTGAATGAACGCATTTTGCTGTCTTGCACCCTTAAAAGGGTTCCCCAGCAAGTTCCTTTTTAATTTTTGGAAACAACCAAAAATCGCATGGTGCACGTCGGGTGAATATGCAGGATGGTGTAGCTGTTTGATTTTTTTCCTGCTCCAGATAACCCTTACTTGTCGGGTTTTGTGAGCACTGGCTTTATCATGGAGATTGCTTGACACGCCTGTTTTTGGATCCTGCTCTTTCTTCTCTTTAACCATTTTGGACAAAATAAATTTCTAGTTTGGATAATCAATTCTTTGTTTGGATAATCAATTATGTGTATTTTAAAAGTCTTTATTTTGATTCTTTTTTGGTATCTGGGTCTACGCTCTGTCACGCATGCTCCTTGCAGTTGAACTTCAATTCATTCCAATTTTCTGTGGTTTAAAAATGGGATTTCCGTTAACGATGTTTTCCTGGCACATTAGAAGGAACATAAATCGCGATAGCTGCAGAGTGCTGCTTCGCGAGAAAATATCCGCGTTGCAGTGCGGCCCTTTGGGACGAGGTGGATCACATCCTGTTCGTCAGCCTCTTCATGATTCGTAGGCGTTAACACAAGTCCCATGAGGTGTCGGGCATTGGCTTGGTCAACCGTAGGAACGAGATACACCTGATGTCGGTCTCTTCTTTCCAACTCCTCTGATGGAAGCTGCGGAGAGAGTTTCGCATCCTCTTTTCTATCTGATCGTCATTAATCAACATCCTCGTGTGTGCCACTAATTTTTTGTTGCTGTCAATTTCTTCTGTTACATTTTTGTGGCCACGCCTAAATGTCGAATGTATAAAGGCTTTCAACTTTTTCAAATTCACGTTTTCATATCTTCTATAAGCCTAACAATACTTACTGAAGTACTCAGTTGTTAGCCAACATCCAATTTAAGTTTTACAAACATTGCCGCATTGATTCGTAATCAGTTAATTTTCATTATTTGAAATATAGTCACTTGATTAGGTGCAGACTTATGTCAATAGGTAGTCAGATTCAGAGTCCAGTAGCTTCTTAAACAAACTTTTTTATGGAAAAATGTAATTGATGATCAGTTAAAAATCTCAATCACTTTTACATAAATATCCGCTTTCAGCAATGTTTGCTTAGTATTTATTATTATATTTTATTATTTAACAGCAACAATACCAAGTAAAGAAAACGATCTTAAAAGTTATTTCAAAGAGGTTAAAACGAACGAAATTGCCATTATGCTGAAATGCACAAACATATTTTAGGAGTTTTTCTAATGATTATTTGTCTTTTTGCCAATTGTCAGTGATTTTTGCGCAACAAGCAAAATAGTTAAATGATTCAGAATCCGTAACTCTTTACAAACCGAAAATATTTTCTTGCAAATCGAGATTTGAATTAAACTGAGATCTTTCATTTTTATTCAGTCTGTATTTATTTTGGAAATTACTAAGTGGAAATAGTACTACTTATTAGCGTAAAATGGCTATGTTCCTAATAAAGTGTCCTCTGAGTACCATTTATTTTAATAAAAACGAAATATAATTAACGGATACATTTTATATTAAGTTCGCCGTTTTCCGAATATTGATGATTATATTTAAATAAAATAAATTTCATGATCCACTATCCTAAATAAATATGTAAGGAAAGAAAATTACAGACTCCTAAACTATTAAGACGTTTAATTTACACCTTTTAAAATACAACGTGGTCGGCCTATATGCTGGGAATATGAATCACGTAGATCATGAATCAATCATTAGCTCATCTCTAGCATATTTACTAACAGACTATCTCTACTATATATATATAATTAAATCACTAATAGCAAAGCAATAATAATTAGTATAAGATCGCATAATATCCGTTTTGCTTCTAGAACACATACTCTATCGAACAGAAAAAAAATGTATCTCTACAAAATACATTCTTTTTTTCCGATATTATATCCCCCTCAATCTTATGTTGTTTTTTTATCTTGATTATTTAAGTCATGTGCAGTGTATATCATTTATATTATCTGTTAGTTTCAAAGATTTTATTGTTTAAACAAAACAGGATTATACGCTTTTAATTTTTCGCGATTTCTAAGTTACGTGGCAGTTGTTCTACCATTTGACCAAGATTGCAGTGACTCGTTGGGTTGGGGTTCCCCTGAGCGGCACTTTTTTCCATCACTATGTTCTAAATGGCCAGGTCACAAAGATCCCGAGGGCTCAGAGAATGTTGGGAACCTACTGGAAAGCTGTTAGGAGACAGATGGTAACTTCCCTTCAAGGCAATCTGACATGTTCTTTAACGTGCACAGGGTATAGTTCTCTCGCACACGGAGCCACGTCTTAATTCTCCATCCGACGGACCACAGCGTTTCCAAGCCCATTGTTATCCCCTACTGACCGAGGGTAGGGCGGAGAGGTTTGCGGAGATAAATCTCAATGTTGGACCAACTGGGACCCGAACCGGCGAACTGCAGATTACGAGCCTGGCCTGCTACCGACTGAGCCAGCCCTGCTCCGCAGTGAATCGTAAACGCGATCTCTGGATTACGTGACAGTTTCAGGAAAGATGGTGGTGGGTCACAAGCACGATCGTTACGTGGCATTACGTGGCAGTTGCGGTACCATTTGAGTTAAGATAGCGATGACTCATGCGCAATCTCTGAATTGTGTAGCAGTTGCTCTACCTTTTGGACCCAGGCAGCGAAGACTGCGGTGACTCATGTGCACGTTCTCTGGATTATAAGGCTATTACATTTCTACCATTTGAGCTAAGTCAGACTTAGCTCAAATTTGAGCTAATCAAAGATCGTGTGTGACCACACACTGACGACCTCTGATTACCTGGCAGTTACTCTACGATTTGAGTAAGATAGTGGTGCCTCACTCGTTTCCTACCGCACAGAACTTTTAAATTTTGTGTGCGATAGGGGAAGAAGAAAATTGCATCCAAACAGGTAGAGAAGAATTTTACCGTATAGGAAAGCATTTTATTATCTGTGGGATCTACGTCATATTGCCAATGGTACCATTTATAGATAAATCTAAAAGGTTTTCATGAATATGATGAATCAGTTTTCACACTAATTGAAGGGTTATCTCGAAATGAATGAATTTTGGCGGGAGTAGTACTCAAAGCTCCAACCTCTTGAAATCTTTTCTCTCCCATTTCGATGTGTTCCATGCCCGATTGACATGTGGCGCTGTTATCATCATTGCCTCCGAATGCGTGAGGATGGAAAGAGGCTGGGAGAGAGAAATATGTGTATTTTTAAAAAGTTGGAAGTTCGCCGAATTTTATTTTTAACTAACTCTTGAATTTTCTAAGCTGACTTCAGATTTTAGTGGGATTTGCTTATATTTGATATTGCTTACGTTTTATGGGTTGGGTTATTTTACCTCAGAACGACATTTAACTCATTGTGTGAGAACACACAATGAGCTAAATGTCCAGGTCAAAAGGACTCCAAGTCTCAGAGAAGGTTGGTGAAGAAGATCCACTGGACGGTTATTAGGAGACAGATGGAAATCTCTCGTCGAGGCCACCCAGCGTCCGCTTTAATGTGCTTACGATGTGGCTCTCCTGAACACGGAGACACGGTTTAACGTCCTGTTCGACGGACGGCGGAATTTCCAAGTCTAGCATTGTCCCCTCTCTCACAGAGTTGATAAAGTGGGAGTTAGTAGAAAAATTCTCAACGCTACCGAAGTTCGGACTTGAATCTAGTAACTGCAGATTATAAGTCTGGCGCCCCACCTAGGAACCAACCCTCGCCCAAATGTTTTATGCTAAATATGTGTTAAGAAATAAATGTTTAATAGTTCTACGTGAAGGGTAATAATAAATGGGAAAAGAATTCAATATGCGCTAATGTAGCTTTCATAAGAGTTGTAGTTACGTGAATTTATGTACTTTTGAAGCACAATTAATGTTCTCCCTGTTATGTGTTGTTTCGGATTCACTCAAAAGTTTTACAAACTGTATACATAAAACTTGGCCGACTGATTCTGACATGAGTTGCTTTCGAGGTGTGCCTAATAGGTTGTGATTTGGCAAATATAAATGTGATATAAAGGAATGCACCGAAATGGTTTGATTGCATTGAAAGGATGAATGATTGAAATATATCAATTATGACTTACACAGTCGTATCAGAATAACATGACCACCTACCATAGTATATGTATGGTAGGTGGTCATATTATTCTGATACGACTGTGTATAAGACAGAAAGGAATTGTGATTTGTAATCATTGGGAAATGGAAAAACTCTTGAGGCAAAGATTATTTCCTTTACGTAGAGTCATGTTGTATGTCAAGGTAGAAGCTAAAGAAAAAAATTTATTTAAAATTACCTTTGTTTATACTTTGTGTTATTTAACTTTATTTCACCAGTCCCCCATTTGTCTCTCCACAAACCTCGGCTGTTTCCTTATATTTGCAGGGGTTCACATCTCGTTCGGTACATACTCCATCCACTTGCATGTTTCAGTGTTTGATAATTGACCAATTCAATTTTATTTTCCTTCGCAACATTTAGGATAGAGAAAATTTCTAGAAGCTACTCCTAGCATTTACAGGCCTTCTCATATAAGGACATGCCATATTAAGACCGAAGTCACTGCCTCAGTTAGAGCTAACACAGCACACAAAGTTTGCCCTGCTGGAACAGTAACTATCTCCCTAACCACCATGTCAGTTAGCGAAAGTTACGGGCAACGAAATTTTTCTCATCAATTTACACCTGATTCGTTTCATGCAAGTGTTCTAGATAGTTCGTCTAAAGTAGGGAAGCCGATTTCACACTTGTAATCCACTCCCCTGTTGGCGCCATTTACCGATACCCATTACGAATCCCTAATCCCGCTGCAGAATCTGCCTCTCCACCTCCACAACGAAAAGGGAACCGAATCGAAGCTTCTGCGGACTCGTATCACAAAGCGTCTGCTGCAAAAACAAAATTGGATCCTCCCTGAGCATTTCGCCAATCTGAAGCCTCCCCGGGAGGGGGGGGGGGGGGAGGGAAGGATGCGAGGGTGTTGTGAAGTAGCCGAGGCAATGACAATTAGGAAAGGAGAGTGAGGAAGAGAAGAGGCTCGATCTGACCTGAGGCACTTGGCACCGCCGTCGCTTCCGCTCTGCTCATTACACAAATCGCGCCAATGCGGCCTGCACGCCATTGTTAGAATTTGTGGACGAAATTAGATTTCTCTTATCCTCTGCGTACTAATGTTGCATACATTATCCAGACGGGCTGTTTACCGTTACCTCGTTGCCATGGAGATGGCGCATGAGCACTTCCAACAGCGATGGTAATGAAGTGACATCATCAACTGGCACTGCTCCGCTCATTTTCTGGGCTTTTTCCCTATGCGAGGAAATGGAAATGAGCCGTTGCCAAGGTGCTACTCAGCGAGAAGTTGGATTTTCACCGGACTCTTCTGAAGTATAAACTGCTTGCACGAAGATGCAAGAGAGTAGAATTAACGCTTTAAAAAATAGAAGACGTTAAATAGAAATCCCGTTTAATCATAGATTTTTCACATAAACGACACTTTCTCTTTTTTAACTGTAAAGCGCTGTGGGTCTGTATAAGTTGTTTAGAAATGTTTATATGTGTTAATAAACTGGAAAATATTGAACCTTACGTTTGTACGTGATAAACGTATGCGGTTTAATCAGCTACTTTGATCATTTTGAAAATCACTGGCCAACGTGTTTCTGTCAAAACTGACTTGAAATGAAATGAGGATAATAATGCGCGGTGTTTAACGAAAATCGTCGGTTTTTAGTTGAATTGGTCAACGATTGTTTTGCAAAAACTGCATTCTTTTGTATCGCCACCGCAGATCGTGTGATTGCATTTAATTTACTGATGCTCGATGGGTTTTACCTGTTTTTCTGTTACCTGTTAAATAAAGTTAATGCTTTTCTGTTTCTTTATTTAAAATTTTAATAGCACATACTCAACAATTTCAAAATTTAATCATAATTTATTCAATGACGTAGAATTTCCCCTTCCCCGTAATGCGTTAAAAATACATTTTGTTTAAAAATTAAAAGAATGTTCAAATACGTCGTTTCGTAGAAACAATGTTTCCAAAATGTCTGATATTCTTCAATATTTCAGTTAAATTTTAATAATCTGCTGTAATTAAAGTGCATATTATAAGTATATAAAAGCAGCGCTTAAGGAATTCATCACTATGACAGGTTGTCAAACTATACGTGATGTTTTCTGGTATTCTTTCGCACACCTATTAATTTTAATGCATCAATTTCATAATTAATCATCTGTATACGCATCGTCATTTTCTGTACTGAACGATACAAAAGGCGGAATTTTCATGCTATGTGTTTTTCAGATAGTGGGAGGCTGTGGCAATTTCATTTTGTTTGAAGAGCGACGCAGCTGCCTTCATTTACAGGGGTTGGATTGGAGGAGATCCGCTCCCGATCTCCCTGAGGCATCCATATTTCATTAACCCGTTACCTTCTCTTTGTGAGCACTTCCATTTGGCCTCCTTATCCATACGTCATTGTTGCGTCTTCATTGTGTTCGCTAACAAACACTTTTGCCGAAACAGACGGAAAATGCGCGAAACAATGTACCGCTGCGAACGTGGCCCGTGAAGCGAGCGACACTTTCTTGCTTCTTTCTTATCTTTGCATATTCAAGCAAGCCGAGCCGAGAAGCGAAAGAAAAACAGCTCCGCGAGAGAACAAATATGCCTATTCTAATGGCACTTCGCTTTATTGCGATCAGCCGCGACTGCGTATCGCGTGAGTTTATTGTCCCTCCGGGAGTGCGAACATTGTCATAACACGTCGGGATGCACCAGGTTCACTCAAGGTAGAAGTAAAAGATGGGGTGGTTTGGGAGGGGGAGGGGAGAATGATCTCTACGCATGCGCTGTAGATCTGCGCGACATCACCGATGCAGCGTGAGAAGGCTCAGCTTGCAGAGCATCAGACAAGTGGCAGCCGCAGTTTGCAAAAAGAAAGGCTCTGCCTTGATTCATATTTTATGTGGAAATCTTTCAAACCCACAGAGGAATTGGGAAAAAAAAAAACATTTCAATTGATAACATGTTGCGGAATCGGCTTAAAGGAAATGTTGCAACGGAATGACTTTTGAAATTATGCGATTCATTAAGACTCCTATTTTAATATTTTAGTCTATTGCTCCATAGAAGAGATGTTAGGTTGGGTTGTTTTACCTCTGAGCGGCAGTTTTTTGCACACCATGGGCTAAATGGCCAGGTCACATGGACCCCGAAGGCTCAGAGAAGGTTGGGGGAGGGGACCCACTGGAACAGCTGTTGGAAGACAGATGGTAGCCTCCCGTCAAGGCCATCCAGCGTGTTCTTTAACGTGCACAGGGTATGGCTCTCCCGCACACGGGGCCACGGCTTAACGTCCCATCCGACGGACGGCGGCCTTTCCTAGCCCATCGGTGTCTCCTACTGACCGTGGGCAAGGCGGGAAATTTTGCGGAGATAAATCGCAACGCTGACCCAGCTGGGACTCGAACCTGGGAACTACAGATTACGAGCCTGGCGCGCTACCGACTGAGCCACCCCCGCCCCTAGAAGAGATGTAGTATCTGTTTCAGTAAGATGGAAATTTCAGAATGTTGGCGAATATTCTTTTTGATTTGCTGCCACAGAATACATACTGGCACACAGGCCCGGTTCTATAAAAAAAAAAAAAACAAGGGGGCGGGGAGGGGCAAGAGAATGGATTTCCAATTCAGTATAATATTTCCCCCACTTTTTTACAAGTCTTTAAAATATTCTCGACAAATGCATGAGATATAAATAAGTTTGGTAATTTTTGGTCTCTATTCCCCTTACTGGCATTGTAAAAGGGATAGATTACTAATATATCGTAGATTACTAATTCTAAGGCGTAGATTTACTAATATATCTCATGGCCTCCTTGCTCCCCCCCCCCTCTATAGATTTGTCCCTGCTTCTGCATACACAAATCTTGAACCAACAAAAAGTCATGAAGTTACAACCAGAAGGATATCTGTCCTCTAAATACGTGCTTCGCCATCGGACCATCGTCGACCGATTTTGTTGGCTTTCGATGACCATTGTAGTTTGCATATTTGCTAGTATTATTGTTAGTTATGACTTAGAGAGCAGAGTTCATCATTCGATTCCTAGTTTGTCCTGTTGAATGTAAACAGATTGTCCGGACCAAAGAATCATCTAACTACGCTACTTGTTGCTTATATGCGTTGATCACTTCATCCAAAGGCATCATTACACATTGACGAAATCAAACCACCTTATACATAGGATTATGTCGCAAGCATCTGACGTCAAAATTAACCCTTTCATTATCAAAGTGTAGGAGAATCACTTTGATCAGAACATTTCTTTCCTAAGTTTTCAAAATTTTTAAATTGTACAAGATTCGAAAAAAATTAAAATTACCTAAAACAAGTTATAATTGATGTCGGCACATATTTTGGGAAAGTAAATTATTTATTTTTAGTAAACTTTAAAAAGACTGCAAAAGCCTATAATCGAACGATGAAATGAACTTGGCCTATTTCCAACATACGGGACCTTCGACTTTACACACTGACCAAACCTTTTGCAATGCGATGATGCATCGAGGAAAACAAGATAAATTAAGACTCTAAAGCCGTGAAAATACATATACGTATATATATGTATGTAGAGTACCTCAAAAATGTGACGTCACCGTGATTACAGTAAAAATATCTAATTAAAGTAAAATGCAAAAGTTGACAATTTTTAAGCAGTGTAACTATACTAGCTGGACAAAATATTAAAAACCTTGCTGTCAGGCTAGAGGCCTTTTTAGATTTTTTTTTGTTCAGGCTGTGTATATTTATTTTGGATTTCGCCAAAATAGTCATATGCTACGGGGAGGCCCTCTGTCCCGGCATCTGGAAAGTTAATTGAAGGGGCAGTGCCCCGAGGGACGGAGGTCGCCCAACTGCTAGCGGACGGCCCAGATGGTCAGGCAGAGAAAGAAAGGAAGAAAGGGTTTGGCAACGATGAGATCAGAGCCGGTCGAGTTTCGAAAGGAGACGGACGAGAAATTGTAAAGCTGGGAAATGCCGACTGGTAATAGCGGCATTGGCTCTGTAAATACAGCTGAACAGGCATAGTAAGCTGGTGTTGTTGTAATCTATGTAGTTGAGCATATATCCTCGTCCAGCAAGTATGTTTGGAAGGTTAAATAAATCTTTGTTATTTTTAAGTAAAGTCTGAAGTTGAACTAATTTATGGGGGAGGAGCCTCAGTATCGAGTCTCTGCAATTGTGAATAAACCGTTGATTTTATCCGAAAGACTCTTTCACCCGTCGCGTATAGCGATCGAACCGAGGGAACGTCCTAAGTGGTCCCAATAGACCGACAAACGAAGAGTTAATATCACAAAGTGGCATAGTCCGACAGTACGCAACAGAGGTGAAAGTAGCGGCGAAGGTGACGGAAGAGTTCCGACATCCATTGTGAGCTGACCAGAGCAAGGCTGATACTACCAAGAGTGTCCTGCGGTGTGCTTCAGGCGATAGAATAGCTGTGAAGGTACCTGAAGAATCGTGCATCACGTTCGAACTGTGGAAAAAGCTGTGAAGGTGACGGAAAAGTTCAACATCCACTGGGAGCTGACCGACGCAAGGCTGATACTACCAAGAGTGTTCCGACTGTGTGCTTCAGGTGGCAGGCTGACGAGGCGGTTCGTTCCTGTCATCACATCGGAGGTAAGTATCCTCTTACTCTAGGGACAAGTAGTTAGATACGGCAGAGGCCTGTACGAGCTAAAATGGAGCTTAGGAGCGGTCGCGATAGGGAAAGGGATGAGTTAAGGCGAGGCTACACAGTCACAGAGAGGGATAGCGTGAAGGGTGGTTATTGGGAGTGATCTGGGAGGCGAGGAGGTGACAATAGGTAGAGAGTCTGATGCTGCAATAGACATGAGAGGGTTGAGGGATTATGGCAATGACAACGATACGGATATGCTGCAGAGCGGGACCAGAAAGCAGAGAGCTAAAGAAAGGATTGGATATGATTTTGAATTAGAGAGGATGAGGTTAGAGATGCAACTGAGAAGGGAAGAGAGAGAGGCGGCAGAAAGAGAAAAGGAGAGAGAGCATGAGTATAGAATGCTGGAACTGCAAATGAGGAATGCAAACGAGGAGAGGAGTGATGTGCAAATGGTGGCAGTTTCTAGTAACCCAGAAGATGCGCGGCTGGCCTAATTATATAAAATTATTGGGAAATATGTTAGCTGGAAGCCCTAAAAACCCAGAAGAAGTGATAAATCTCTTTGAGACAGCGGAAAGGGGTTTTAAGATATATGAAGTACCAGAGGAGTTTCAAGGCAAAGTCATCATTTCTTTTTTAGATGGTAATTATGCAAATCATGTTTTTCGAAAATTAAGTGCAGAGGATTTTGTTCATTATAAGAAAGTTAAAGAGGCCGTATTAAAAGAGTTTAAGCTCACTCCCTCTGCGTACAAGAGAAAGTTTGAAACTATCGCGAAAGATCCGAATGAGTCATAATCAGTTAGTCTCGAGACTCAGAAATAGCTGGGATTACTACGTCTGCAGTAGGAAGGTGACAAAATTTGAGGAGCTTATGGACCTGATAGTGTCAGACAGGTTACGTGATAGCCTTCCTCAAGACACTCATGCTTCGTAGTACAGAAAGAGGCGGAGTCATGGGCAAAAGCAGACGAAATAGCAACGTGGGCAGAAATCCATCTAGCCAGTGTAAACGGAAGGGAAGAGGTCCTAACTTTCAAAGAGGTAAGGCATAAACAATATGCAGAACGTGTTGTTTCCCCCCAGCAGAGGATAGACTCAGAGAGAAATTATTCGAGCAGAAGGTATCAATCGGCAGTTAATTTAGCTGAATATAGAAATATCCCAAAAGTAAGGAGGTGCCATAAATGTAGATCTGACGAACATTTGATGAAAGATTGCCCACTGAGAACTGGGGACCGTGAGAGTCGAACTCAGGTATACCAAGTTAGCACCTTGGATCAGAATTCTAAAGATGTTTGTGAGGCAACAATAGGAAGGGTTACGACACATTCAAAGCCAAGTCCAAGCAGTCGAGTAATGGGACAGGGAGAGATACGTATCCCAGTAGATTATGAAGAGGTTCGAATCAGATGTGGCAACCAGACAGCTAGAGCAGTCGTGGATTCGGGGGCAGAACTGACAGTAATCAGAAAGGGGATGCTGAACGAAGAAAATCACCCGGTAAAAGACCATCTGTGGTTGCATGGGCCGTTTGGTGATGCCATAAGGGCAGAGGTAAAAGAGCTGCCTTTAAGTTTGATTGATGGTACAGACAATAGCACTGTGAGTGGCGGAGAAAGTAAAGTGCTATGCGCAGTAGTAGCAAAGCTGCGGAAGGAGGTACTTCTGAGTGTGGAAGCATATAGTAAGTTACTTAGAAAGAAGGAGAGAAGGCCTGTAACTGGTATCCCCAGGAGGAAAATCCACGAGCCGTGGGCCAATAGAGGAAGCTACTATGAAAGAGGTAGAGAAATTCCAACTAGAAAAAGGGAAATGTATGCTCCATGGAGACGTCCAATCAACGCCGTCCTATCTCCCAGCCCAAACATGTGCAGCAATCTGTCAGACTCGATGTCTACGATGATCAAAATTATGTAGGGGAGGGAGCGAACATGGCAATTGGAGGTAACAATGGGTCAGGCCGACGCCAATGTCGACGACTTTCAGCCCGTAGAGTCTGCGGGTACGTACGGGAAGGTGATATCTAGGTAGTCACGAAAGGTGTGCATAGCCTTTCACATGGGATGTCACCTGTGGACGAATGGACACCGCCAGTACGGCATACCTTCGTTAAAGACAGTTATTAGTGAGATAATTAATTTATAAACTGTGTACTCTCGGACAACTACTTCAGTCACCAGTTTTTTTTTTTTTTGTTTGAAGCAAAGAAAGACAATATTTAGACTCAGGCACCAGTATATACCTAGGAGTTATTTTATATTTAAGTGTAGTGTACATAGATGTGTAAAAGATGTGCCAATTCGCAGAGAATTTATAGAATTCATGAAGCAACTTAGAACTCTGTATTTTGTGGCATTGAACTCTAAGATTAATGCGAAAATGAACTCTGATTTTCAGCATTCAACTTGACTTTTTAGTCAGCAGTTAACAGGACTAACTACTGACTTCTGGCAGGGAGGTGTCAGGCTAGAGGCCTTTTTAGATTTTTTTTGTTCAGGCTGTGTATATTTATTTTGGATTTCGCCAAAATAGTCATATGCTACGGAGAGTCCCTCTGTCCCGGCATCTGGAAAGTTAATTGAAGGGGCAGTGCCCCGAGGGACGGAGGTCGCCCAACTGCTAGCGGACGGCCCAGATGGTCAGGCAGAGAAAGAAAGGAAGAAAGGGTTTGGCAACGATGAGATCAGAGCCGGTCGAGTTTCGAAAGGAGACGGACGAGAAATTGTAAAGCTGGGAAATGCCGACTGGTAATAGCGGCATTGGCTCTGTAAATACAGCTGAACAGGCATAGTAAGCTGGTGTTGTTGTAATCTATGTAGTTGAGCATATGTCCTCGTCCAGCAAGTATGTTTGGAAGGTTAAATAAATCTTTGTTATTTTTAAGTAAAGTCTGAAGTTGAACTAATTTATGGGGGAGGAGCCTCAGTATCGAGTCTCTGCAATTGTGAATAAACCGTTGATTTTATCCGAAAGACTCTTTCACCGTCGCGTATAGCGGTCGAACCGAGGGAACGTCCTAAGTGGTCCCAATAGACCGACAAACGAAGAGTTAACATCACACTTGCCCTATTTACCATATTGCTATGCTGAACACATTCATTATATGCAAAGAAGGCCTCATGTCAGAGTCATGTTATCCCTGGGCCATCTTAAACACAAGAAGCAGAGCCATTGGCCAACACTCGACCACGAGATATTAATGACCTTTGATATAACCGATTTCCAAAAAAAGGTTTTATTTTTTGGTCTCAAAGAACTGTTGCAACCGTAGCCAAAACTACGAAAATTGCAGGGCCATCCAAGGCTATCATCCCTCACTCAGGTATAGAGGACATTCAAATGGAAACGTCAAAACCATCGTAAATTACATAAGATGCAAAAAATAAGAATATTTTTGTTTCGCATTATAGATTGAAGTATTTTGGCAACACTGAACACAGATGTGGCTCTATCTGCTGATGTTATTCATAAACAGTGAGTCTTAAAGATGACGACACCATTGAATCCTTGCACCAAGATAGAGGTTGCTATCTGTTCTTAGATTCTAAATCCTGAAGAAATAAGATCGGTTGATATTTTTTGCAAAATGGTGGTTCAGGATGGCGAATGATGCGTGAGTCAACGATGCGCAGGTATTCAAGAACGGTATCGAATGTGTTGGAGATGCTCCGCAATCTGAGCAAGTTCATCGTGTGGTGGCATCACAAAATACAGTATGGCAGACATCCGATAGCATAAGAGAGGGATCTATAGTGTTACATAGCATCTGAGATCAGTTCGACGTTCAACTGAGCATTGAATCGCCACTGCTTTCAACATACGCCGAGATCAATTCATGCCAGCTCGAATCATGCGCAGGGCTGATCTGCTGCAGATATGCAAGCGTAGTTTTTGCTGTTTGACAGTCGGTACTCTATTCGGAAACCTTTAGTGTCGGCCAAATATCGGAAAGCGAGGCTTCAGTAGTGTCGCAAGAGACTTGGAGAGACTGGAAAAAGTTTATGCTGTCAGATGAATCGTGATATACGCTATTTTGTACAAATGACAAAACTAGAGTGTGGCGCCATCCGCATGAGGAAATGGATCCTATGATGTGGGGAATGTTTACGTGGCAGGGATCGGTTCACTAATGTCACTGAATGGGTGACAAAGCTCTGCAACATGTTGAAACAACTTTTCCATCAGGTACATCCTGCTATGCTTCATTTCGTCCCTGATGAGAACAATTTCAGGATAATGATGTAACAGCAGTCCATCTGGCGAAATCTGCCTTTGAGTGGTTTGAGGAGCATGACTGAGAATTCAGTCATCATCTCTGGCTATACCGGTTATGTGATCTGAACCCCATTTAAAATTTCAGATGCAGCGGAACATGCGATATTGGCAAACACTCCAATGATCTCGACCCAGAAGAAACTACATGCTGCGTTTTTTTTTATATATAGGGTGGTTATAATTAAACTGAGAGTACTCAGAGCGATGTAGAGAAGATCTACTCGACGGATCACAGGGGAAAGTGGGAAATACCTTAATAAGAACATGGGATAGAGATTTTGCGAATAAAAAAAATAGTTAGTGTTTAAGTGTGGTGTGGGTGCGCTAAAATAAAGAAAATACCAAATCTGATAAGTTGAACAAACATAACCTTTATTTTACAAATCAAGATTCTCACTATATGAATCATTCGTATGCAAAATATGCTGGAAACGTAATACGGCATGTCCACAGTTGCTTGAAACGCCTCGGGGAATGGCTGCAACATGCTGTGTTATTTTTGCCTGCAATTCAGCAAGAGATTCAACATTGCCTTGGTAAACTCGGCTTTTCAAATAACCCCATAACCAAAAATCACATGGGTTTAGGTCGGGGGAACGTGGTGGCCAAGAATTCAAAAACGTTCGAGAAATTATTCTGTCTTCACCAAACGTGGTACGCAATAATTGCGTTGCCGTACGTGCAATATGGGTTGCACCCCATCCTGCATGAAGGTAAATTATTCAATGGAGTCTCAGCAATTTCTTTCTTGCAAAGCCGATCGGTGGAGAATATCTGTATAACGTGATCCATTAACTCATCGACGCACGGGCCTTGAGGAGTGATCTCCTCAACGAAAATTGATCCGGTTATAAAGTCTGCAGTAAATCTGTACCATACAGTTACATAGTCGGAGTTTAGGAGCACAGCATGCGGATGTATAGGTCCCCATATTCGGCAGTTGTGCGTATTTACTGCTCCATGTAGGGATAAATGCACCTCATCAGTCCATAAGACTTTCGAAGGCCACATGTTGTTGAGCTGCATCGTCGCCAGAAATCACAAAGCGAAGTCGGTGCATTATTCAGAGTCACGTGACAGCGACTGCTGCATCTTATGAATATTATAAGGATACCATTTCAAGATGGCCGTATAATTTTATGGATACTTGACCACGGAAGTTGAGTTGCCATGATACCTGTCTCGCACTAACTACTGGTAGCTCCGATTCCGACTGGATTTCTGCAACGGTAAGTGCGACGTCTTCCACACTGCTTTCTGCAACAGGCCGCCGGCCCCTATCCGGAGACACACCCAACTCGCCTGTTTCTTTGAATTTCTGTATCATATTCTTCAGTACATTCAGCGACAAAGGTTCTTTTCGTTATATCTTTCAGAGGCGATATTCGCGTAATGCAGCGGCGGCATTACTGCCGTTTTGGTAAAAGAGTTTCACTAGCAAAGCTCGATCCTTGTTGCAGATACCCATGGTTCCTTCTAGCGATTACATATAGATAGAAAAAACAGCGCTGCAATGCCACGAGGAATTAGCATGTTCTACCACGTTTTCAGCCCACCCACGACACTTGGTGGCACTAACACTAACTATTAATTTTATTCGCAAATTATCCATCCCATGTTCTTATTAAGGTATTCACCACTTTTCGCTGTGATCCGTTGACTAGGTACTTTTCTACATCGCTGTGAGTAAAAAAAATAGAAATAATAAATAAATACCTCCTCAAGCAGCTGCTTGCCACAGAGGTCTGACAGGAGCCTGTCAGTTTATATGCCATATGAGTACTGTCAGTTTAATTCTAACCACCCTGTGCATTTCGTCAGGCTAGAGGCCTTTTGTAAATATTTTTTGTTTTATACATTATTTTGTATTTCAATGCAATATAGGATATTTTAGATGCAAGAGTTTTGGTTCGTAAATGCCGACTGGGATTAACGGCATTGGACTCTGGGGAAACAGCTGAACAGGCATAGTACGCTAGGGTTGTAATGCCATGCAAATGAGCACATGTCCTGGTCCATCAGTCATGTTTATGTGTTCAGTAAATAATTGTTTATTAACTAAAAACTGGATTTGAACCATATTATTAAGAGTAGCTTAGTATTGAGTCCCTGCATTTTCTCTCGAATCACAGAAGTCCTAAGAAAGACTCTTTCACCCGTTCGCGTATTGCGATCGAATCGCTGAGACATCCCAAAGGATGTCAACAGACAGACGACCGAGAGTAACATCACACATTTTATTAGTCTCTCTACATTACATACTTCAATCCTATAATCGTTCATCGTTTCTGATGAGCCGCAAAGCTTACATCTTATCTACAGGATATACATAGATGCAATCGGAATGGCTTCACATCCCAACAGATATTTTCCAAACTCTCATCGAAGCTATGCCATGTCAGAGTTTTGGCCACGCTGTGTATATTTATTTCGTTACAATTCTTTTTGTTATTTATTATTTAATATTATTTATAAGGTTTTGCGGAAGAATAACAATAACAAAAACTATATATTATGACCTCTTATTCCCTTAGCAATATATGAAACTAAATAGGACTTGCCATTGTGAGGATTAGATCTCCCTTTGTTTATTTTACAGGATCCTGGTTTTCCTAATTTAAAACAAATTAAAAAATAACTAAATTTAGTTATTATAGAATTTAATTTTAGTCTTTAGATATTATTTAGCAGTAACCATCAAGTCTTAACAGTCTCAGCGCATTTTCGATTCTTCTGTTAAACCACGTCGCACAGATTTCGTGTCAGCCCCACAACTATTAAATTGAGTAAATTCTGAGACTTACTCCAAATCATGACTATTACAACCTCTCCCCCCCAAAAAAATGTTTGTCATTATTTTTGGCTTCTCTGCATTCATGCCAGGCCCATGTTTTCATTATTAGCTTTCGAAATATTAATGAAAGTGTTCATCTCCTGAACCTTTGTTTGGCAAGGAGGATTTATAATAAAAAATAATAATAAATACCCCCTCAAGCAGCTGCTTGCCACAGAGGTCTGACAGGAGCCTGTCAGTCTATATGCCAAAGTAGAAAATCTGTGAGGTTGGCAGGACCTCAGCAGAAAACAACACCAACATCCATGCCTTACCCGGGGCTCGAACCCAGGTCCCTTAGATCAGTAGCCAAGCGCGCTAACCACTCGGCCACAGGACGGCTAGGAGGATTTATACCAGATCGTAATTATTTTTCTGTGTATATGGGTGTATATGGACAGAAATGTGTGCAAGTTATAAAGGATAAGGTTAAAGTTTATTTAAGCTGAGGTAGGGTTAATAATTTAATTAAGAATAAAGTCTGTAAGTAATAAGATTGCAATTTTTCTCATGGTAAGTATTTTAAAGATGCTCCGAAAAATGGTTGCTGGTTCTACTCTTATTAATTATAACGACGAACAACATTTATGGATTTTGTGCAAGCTCACAATAACCGAACTTCAGCTTTAAAAACTAAGAATTAATATTAATGTAGCAAAACTATGATTAAGAGTTCTTTCGTCTTCAATTGCACTTATATTCACAGATAAAGATCTTTTCATTTTTGCTTGAACGAAATCTGCATTCGTCATCTGATTGTCATCAGCATTCTCGATGGTTTCAGTTCCACGTGGCACTGAGCGAGAGACTGAACTTGCCCGTTTCGAAATTTCCCAGTCTCGGCCCCAAATTTTCTCTATCGTTGAGGATTTTTCTCGCCTCCTGCATTTTGCAACCGAGGAGGTAACAGTGGTCTTTTTATAAATGATGACGTTAAGCCGCAAATTCCCTGTATAGACACATGCTACAGAACATACTAGATGATCTTGGCTCAAAGTCTCTTCTGAAATACGTATGTCAGGTGGATCTTCGAGTCCCATTGGGTTGAACCTCCTTCTCTTTTACAACCATTGAGACGCGATCCAGTTAGGCTCTTGGAGCTAAAAGGCTTCGTGTACTGAAGTGTGTCAAAATAAACAAATTAAACCGAAAATTCTCCCCAAAAATAAATATTTAATTCAAAAGCTAAAATGAAGCACTCTATTTTTATTTTGAGTATTCCAACGCTTTTTGTGTCGGAGGTGTCTTTTGCACTCAGCCTCATCTTGCTGTTTGCACGAATGAAGATCTAAGGAGTCTTGAATAAGACAGGATCAAGAATAAAAATGTTGAAGGTGGGAAGTCCAAATGACTCTATTTGGCTGAAGTGGAATTAAACGCCGTTTCAATGTTGTTGAACTACTCTGCTAAATAATACAATATAGTTTTATTTGCCTCAGTACAAATAATCTGTTTCATAAACATTTTCTTGAGAAATGTGAGTTATGTAAATAGAAATGTAAGAATTATATTTACCTTTTGCACGTGCTTTGTATACGTTAAAACTGCCTTCCCTATCCCTTCCTTGATCAGGATCTGTTGGGAACGTTATGAGGTTATGGAAGAAAAAATTTCGATTCTTTCAAAAAAAGAAATAGAAAAAGGAAGTCTGCTCAATATGAAAACAATCGAATTACTCCAACTTCTCATTCCTTAGACCAGTGATTCTCAAAGTTTTTTTGCTCACGGAACACTAATTTTTTCCGTGAATACTCGTAGCATACAAAGCATTTAAATTGGTAACACTATGGGAGACTCACGCAATCGCAGATTGACTTCACCAATAGTCATTTCTGTGGCGTCGTTATTACTAGAAATTTTAATAAATTACCATTTTAAAGGTCCAGAAAAGAGCTTGAAAGTGAAACCAATTTCATCTTTCTGATATAAACAGGTCCAGATCCAGAGGTAGTGGAAAATGAATAAACTCAGAGCTATTCTGTTCACGTTTAGACCAATCTGGCCTTAACGAGAGGCTTTCGTCTGTTTCCTTCCATATTCAGAGGTTTGCCGCCAAATGTTTAACAGCCGGCTCTCTCTATTGAGTGAATTGAACACTATATAAACTAGATATATTTCACCTTTTTGTTACATATTGTTCATTGGAAATTTATAGGTAATATAAAAAGGTCACAGTATAATCATTTTATTCAATACAAATTCAATGTCTTGACACAGTGATCATTGATCGGCCCTTGTTATGTTAATGGAACGCTAACTGCGAACCTCTAAAATAATAATGTCTTTGAAATAAGCGATATTTAGGAAAGTGTGGCTCAAGGTGAATTAAAAGTATCAATCAATTCTATCAAAATCTTTCTGTATTAAAAACGTTATGTAAGTTTGAGCATTTAACAACAGCAATGTCAGACAAAAGAATTTACTTTGAAGTGAATTGGAAATGAAATAAAAAGTTTTATATCAAACCATTTCATAAATAACTTACGTTTTAAAAGTGTTCGCAAATAATTCCTTTGGTATATGTTTAATATTTGATAACTGTTTTAGAATGCATTGCTGCTCTTAAATGTTTAAATGCTGAAAGAACGCTATTGAAAATCGAGTTTTAGATATACTTGATCGAGATTTTTAAATTATTCAGCTACATTTTACTAGTAAATGCTTATTTAAAAAGTTATAGAGCTTCGAAATTAGCGTCCCATTGACATAATACGGTGGGGGGGGGGATAATAATACACTGATCAGGCAGTGTATTTTTGACTTAACTCTGGTTTCTATTGCCATTTTGTTCGGCTGAAAGTTTTAATAAACCGAATCCAGCCCATCACTGCCCTACCTATCTCTGATCCTTTGGGGTCATTGTGATGTGGCGTTTTGTGCAGAAAAGTGGCGCTCGATAGAAAATTAACAATACCATCTTTATAACAAACATTTCCTTCATTTGAGCTGAAAGTCCATCATTGCATGCATTTTCGCAATTAATTTCGTGATCAAGACGAAATATTCTAATTAAGTGATCAACTCTGATGATTTCGTGTCAGTGTACGATTTCGCATGAGATATTTTAATTCTCAACTTGGTGTTTTCCATCGACTGATTAAGCCTGATACTTTCTACCATTACCTTTGGATATTGAGTAAGTCCCACAAGGTCACTGAAAACGACGACTGTATCTCATTATTCGAAGCGATAATAATTTAATTATCAACATCCCATTTTCACGACCACCCACGATTACTTTATTGTGCGTCATGTCACGTGCAAGCAATTCGCAACTTCAAATCTTTGAAATCTCCGTTCTTTCAGCATAATGTTAAATATCAGTTGGTGGCAACACTAATAATCTGGGAGAATTCAAATCGCAAATTTGACAAGACTTTCCTTATGGAAAGAATGAAAAGATTCGAAGGTCATGTAAAGAGAAAAAGAGCCTTACTGTAAATACTAAATATAACTAAAAATGTTTGCAATTCGGGACAAAAGGCAGAAAACAGTACTCATTAAATCAATCAATAGCAGTCAATAATAAACCAATGACCGTTTTCTTATGGGGCTGAAAATAGCTCAGTCGATAGAGTATCGGACTCGTAAGTGTGTTCTCATCTTCGAGTCCCAACTAGATCTGGCTTGATATTACATTCGTCTTTCCCCATTCTCCTCTCGATGGTTGGAAAGGACCTTGTCGGTCGGATGGAACATTAAACGGTGGATCCTGCTTTCGGAGAGTCATAACCTTGTGAACGTAAATATCATTTGGCTGGCTTCGGAGAAAAGCTTACATGTGTATCATAATAGCAAAGAAGGGCGTCGGCAGGAATAATTTCAGAGTGGGAGAAAAATGGTTTTACAGTAGAGCAGAATATTTTCAGAGCGGGGGAACAAAATACAAATCATCGTTTCAAGACAAAAAATATTTAAGTCGTTCCTTTGATTAATGAGTTCAGTTACGAAACAGCAATCACGCATATATCAAACTATAATGCAACTACAGATGTCCGAAAACAAATTGAAAGAAATGGAAATTATTATTGAAAATAGATGCAAAAATGTTTTTCATATTAATAATAAAAATATGGTATATTCTTATAAAAATAAAGAAAGGTAATAAGAAATCAAGAAGATTCGTTTCGTTAAGTAAAAGACGACATGAACTTTTGGTACCACTAGTGTTATTCATGAGAAATTAATTTTTCGATAATTTTTTCAATGGGGACTACTGACACTCTTCCCTATTCCCTGTCGATGCCCATGATGACAGCTGTCCAATGGATCATCTTCACCCCTCCCCCTGTCGATGCCTATGGTGACAGTTGTCCAATGAATCATCTTCTAATTCGCAACGCTGAGTCTTGGAGTCTTTGTATTTGGCTATTTAGCCCATTGTGAGCAAAAAAGTGCCACTCAGTGGTCCTCTAAAATATTCTAAAACAACACAGCTTTTCAATATCCTAAACTATCAATCTTCGTCATATCTTAGAATATCCGCCTTCTCTTATCCTAGATTATCCATCTTTTCTCTGTGTTAGTCCTATTGCTCTTCTACCTAATATTACCCTATACACTTCTGTACAGCATTTGACTGTCATCTTTCCCTATTATTATATATTGCTCAACTTCCCCATCATCCCAGATTGCCCATCTTCCCCTGTATAGATTGCTCATTTGCTATATACTAGATTTCCCATCCTGCCCTATTATACTAGACTGCTCATCATTTTTATTTGTCTTCATTTTGTATTTACAGCCTTTCTGATTTTGGAGATATATGCTAAGAAATTAATTTCTCCATCGTTCAAATATTTCAAATTCCTTTGTAAATTACTTAAGTTAAAATGTTAGCAGTTGCAAACTCTTATAAACGGCTGAAATCCTGAATTTAATGTCGAGGCACTGCCGTTACTCGGTAGTAATGTTTTCGAAACAATGTGTTATATCTCCATCTTACTCGAAATTATTAGCATATATTTTGTTTATTAATTATAAACTGGTATTGCATGTAGTCTTTGCGAATTTAGCTTTCCAAGACTGAACTAATTTATTTTTGAACTACAGATATATTTTCTTATACACACAATTTTCACTCCATTTTATTTCGATTTGCGAAGAAAGGTTTCGCTGTATCGAAGAAATCTCTTCTTTGGGGAGAGATTTATTCTTTTTAGATCTATAGTGTTTCTCGCTTGCGCCGCGGATAAATGCATCGAATGAAAATATTTGTTTATATTTCACTGTAGAACAAATTACAGGCAGAGAGTCATTTGCTTGTGATTATAAACTCCGACTATTTCGATTCTTCCCTGGGATAGTTTTCGTAGGGTGCACGTTTCAAGGGTGAAATGTGGTTTTTTAGTGTCCTTTTGTAGCAATGATCAACGTGCAAATGAAGACTCTATCCATTGAAAACAATCCCAGGAAGGGATTGAAATATTAGAAGTTTCTAATCCAGAGTAAATGATTCTTTGTCTTCTGTTTATATCTAATCTTAGGAAGCCAGGAACTTAATTGTTAATAATTTGTTCCTAAGCAAATGGGTCTCGTGATTCTCAGTTCGTCAGCGTTGTTCTTTAAGAAACTATAGAAAATTATCTTGTGCGATTTTCGTTCAACACCGCTCTTAATTTCATCAATATGCCTCCAAAACGTATTGGCAGAAATGCCTAATGTAAAGAAATCTGGAAATACTTTGCTTCAATCAATGAATTGAAAGGGGTGAAACGGATTTATAAAAGTGAAAAAGGATATTATCCTTGCCATTGTACTTGGTGGTTTCAATAGTGCACACAATATTTTTGTAGAAAGAGAAAATCAAATTGAAGCACATGCTAATGGAATAGAATTGAATCGAGTAATAATGGGCAGAGAGGTAATTTTGGAGAAATTACTGAGACTGTTAGGGCAATAGATCGATAGAAATAATCAATAATATTACTTTAAGCTTTGTCGTTATACAAGAGAAGTCACTTGCATTGTTCTAAGCCCTTAAGAAGAAGAAGACGTCACGTCTGTGTTGCCACAGGATTCTGACTTTAATGCAAGTCATAGATGCCTCCAGAGGTTCAAAATCTACTTGAAATTGCCTAATATTCGTGTAGCAGGGGAAAAAAAGCTAGGGTCGATGCAAATGCGGCAAGTATATTTCGTGGGAGTTATTGAAAATCATGAAAGCGAGAATATTAGCTCAGGTTGTTAACCAACGTAAATGAGACTGGTTTATCTTCAGCAATTGTGGGAGATTTCTAACATAAAAATGGCTATATATAGAGAGCATTGTTACAGTATGGAGTAAGATCACAAAAACAACATGAATAGTCTGGAAAAATATATTGCCTAAATATGCTCGCGAATTCATTGGGTTTAAAAACAATTTGAAAGAACTGAATAAAAATTGTGATGTGATTGAAAAAAAAAGGAAGTCTACAAAAGCGATCGATATTCAGGGTCTTCTAATACTGATCGTGAAACAGCTGACGAACGACGAGTTAATTGAGTTAGATAAGGAAATGTTGAGGGAAGGTGATTGTGAAGATGACGATGCAACAGTTCCATTATTTATCGAACTCTAGTAATCATTCCACTTGAATTGAGATTTCCTCCGTTAATTCCCACTCTACCCTTGGTTTGGGAACGATGAAGCGATATCTTCGGAGAGACTGCAATCTTTCCGTAGCCCAGTGTGCAGAAAAGCCATATCCTGAGAAAGATAAAGAGCAATACACCAATCCACTGTACCATCAGTCTCTTAACAGCCGTATAATGGATCTCCGTTCCACACCAGTTCTCAGTCCTTGGGGTGCTTGTGACCTTCCATTTAGTCCATCGTTCAAAGAAACTCCACTTAGTGGTAAAGAACCCAAATGCGTTATGGAAGAAATATTGTTTAGATTCGATTGATGCCTTAGCTAATTCTTTTTTCTGCAATGATTTCTGGATCGTTTCAGTTTCAAGGTATTTGCTTTATTTTAGCACTCACACGCACACACACCAAAAGAGAAGTTAATCTGTATCACTGCATTTTTAGCACATCTATGATATTGACTCCTGTTATTGGCAAAACCATCTGTGAGAAGATCACAATCAAAACCAAAGGTAATCTGTGAGACCTGATCATTAACCCGGCGTTTATTTTCAAGTGATTAGTGTGTCGCATTGTATAAATAGCGCAAACGGAGATCCCCTTGGGGCATCGGAGAATTGGTGCGAGTGTTGAAAGTGCTCTTGTGATGATTGTTTTCCAACTCAATTAACTCCTAGAGAAAGCGAAGAGAAAACATTGAAAGGGTCAGCCTCGTTTTTTTTTTCTTGCCTTACAGTTACAACTAGCACTTCTCTCTGTCTCTATATCTTCCTCTTTGAATAAAAGACGCCTACCTTATCAGAAGGATGATTGAGTAAAATAGTAGATCTTGCTCTTTACGAAATCGTGTTGTGGATTTGGGATGTCGTTATTGCGAAACAGATGCTGTGAGAGCCAGTGGAAAGGCATAAAAGTATTTCAAAATCGCAAATATTATGCCTCTAGTGGGGCAGCACGTTTACAACAGTTGGTTGGTCTATTGTTGTGTCATAACCAATTGATATGTTGCTAGCTTTGCAGCTTAATCAGGAATTAAAGGAGAAAAAAATCCAACGAGAGTTTGTTGGGTTGTTTGACTTCTGAGCTGCGCTTTGTGCGCATAATGGACTAAATGGCCATGTTACAAAGACTACAAGGGCTCAGAGTTGTTGTATAAGGGAAGTAGACCCACTGTATAGCTGTTAGCAGACAGATGGAAGTTTTCTCTCCAAGACGATCTTTTCTTTTTCATGAAGTAATGTATCGTTCTAGCTGAATAATATTATGCGTACAAGATAAAAGTGGCAAAAAGGTGTTATTGCATTTGGCCAAACCAAAGGGATTTTGACAAGAAGTTGCTGCCTTTGCAGGTGTGTCGAAACGTACTGTCCAAAGGGTCTTCTAGCAGTGGCGTACATCGCAGTCCACTGCTAATCGTTGCCAGAACTGCGGCAGAAAGACTGTTCTCACCAATGGGACTGCCACAGTGTGTCGCGCACTGTTATGGCAACCCGCTTTGCAATGAAGCAGGAATTGCTCCAGTCAGTCAATGCAGACCTACAACAAGCTGTTTCCGAACTAACACTCCGAAGGGAACTGCATGCCATTGATATCTGGAGCAGAGTGCCGTGGAAGAGAGCCATGTTAACAGCTCTGCACAAGGCTGCACGGCTACAGTATGAGCGGGGCCACAAAGACTGGACTGTTGACTTTGGAAGCGTGTGATCTGGTCGGATGAGTCACGTTTTTGCTTGCACTCGAATGATGCGAGGCGACGGGTACATCGTAAGCCGCATAAAGCCTTCCATGCAGAATGTGTGCAAGGTTGTGTTCAAATTGGAGGAGGCTGTGTGATGTTCTGGGGGTGTGACAAAGAAATGGGTCCTTTGGTTGCGGTGACGTCACACTTGAAGCAGAAGGGCTATATGGAGCTACTGGACGACCACATGTTGACATTTGCGCAGCATCTCCGCGGTGAACACCAGAAGGATACGCCAGTCTTTCAAGACGATAATTTTCGCGTGCACAGGACTCGAAGTGTGTCGGATTGGCACAATAAGCATTCTGAAGCCTTCGAACATCCCGACTGGCCCGCCAAATCCCGTGTTTTTAATCCCATAGAAAACTTGTGGGACTATTTGGAGCAATTAGTGAAGCGCCGCCCCAATCATCCGGCCAATCTGGCCGAACTGCGGCATTTGCTGCTGAAAGAGTGGATGAATACTAATATGCACTACATGTGCAGAATGGTGGCATCCATAGCAGACAGGATTTCGGCTGTTCTTCGGTCGCACGGAGGCGTTACGCGCTATTAGGTGACATTAAGCCAGGGATGACTAATGTTTTGTCCATTGAGCTTATATAATACGATTTTTAAAATATTTACCATTTGCATTGCTAACCTGACTGGACTCCTATTTTCATAGCTCTTAAACAATCAATGAACACTTAGATTGAATCCATTTAACAGGACTATTAATCCCTGATAAAAGATACTTATCATGCTGGACGTTACAGTGCTGTTTAATCACTATACTCTAAGTAACACATTATCCATTCTGAAATTATGAAAATTTCAGGATTCAATCTCGGTGAATATTTGGATTGAACGCATTTAGCACGACTGTTAATCCCAGATGGCAGATACCTATCATGTTGGATGTTACAGTGCTGTTTCATCACTATATACTAAGTGCCTCATTATGTATTTTGAAACTGCGAAGAATGTGGATTTAACTTTTGTGAATGCTTGGATTGAACCCACTTTACCCTAGCTTCAGAGTCTTATTTGAGATGGATAACTGTCTAACAAGAAGAAATCCTATGTTGTTGAAGAATAGATATTATTTGCTCAAATGCTAAATGTCTACTTAATTAGTTAATATTATGACGACTTTTTTGGACTCAACTTTTCGAACTTTATTAATTATATTTCATTTAGCCAGTATTGTTCTTCTAGGAGGATGTTCTAAAACCTTGTAGTCTGGCTACTTAAATAGCCCCTGTAACGAGTTGTTCCGCTTGAACGTGTATTTGTTAAATAATTTTTGTCAAATAATTTGTTTAATAATAATGATGATTATAATTTATTTGATGTATAATTGAATGCACAGGAGAGTCAGATGGTGCCTCAGTTTACCTAAATCTGATTAAGAATAACTTTTAAGTTTACTTCTGTTCTCAAACAAGGCAAAAACTAAATAATTCCAAAAATTTGCAGAAAATAATAAAAATTTAATCCTTGCAGTGTGTTATCTATAGGATGAGTGATGCAGTTTTCACATTTATAAAGAAATAATATATTAAATTTAAATTGCCATTTCTTGAAACTTAATTCCTCCAATCATACGTTTTCTGCGTGACTGCTATTCTGTATGCATTTGTAACAGAGACATAAGAGGAAAAATTCAGAACTTTTTTTGTCACGGAAGACAGTATATTTGGGTACAAAAACCGAGCTACTTTGATTTCAAAACTCTCGAACTTTCACCAAAAGGTTTCCATTAACGTGATACTTGAAGGCGAAAAAGCTCTTTGTCCTTTTTCCTCCTTGACGTCAACGGCGAAGCGGGCTGGATATGACTTGACCACACCCTCGGCAGCAAGTGAAGCGGTGATGGCAACACCCAACGATGTCGTTACGATGAAGATCTCATCGAGGAATTGAGCTTAGAAATTGAGAGTGGGGCGGAGGGATGCTGATGGTGGGGAAGAGGGAGAATATTCTCCAGGACTCAGCATTTTTTTTTGAATCACGAAATGGGGAAAAGGAATCGTGTTCATAGTTGACTTTCCAGCTACGAAACAAAAGGAAGTCACCTAGGCATCTTAGGCACAATGAAAAAAGAATTTGAATTAATGTGATTGTATCGAGAATGAGATTTTCTTGCATTCATTCCTTAACGATAGCTAAGCCTTTGGTGTATCCAAATAACCCGAATCCTGCTTTTTAGACAAATATATCTCTAGTACTGAAATGTTAAACCCATTACTTGCGTTTCGTTGTATTTCTCTGTTAAGTGAATGTTAGTGACTATGAAATTCTATGTTGAATGATACAAAAGAAACATATTTTTTTAAGCTGAGTGATATATATTTAATTAATTTGTTATCATTAACGCTTTCAAACCCTTTAGATCAGGCCTACCCACCAAATTTTGTGAAGAGCCATTAAGAAAAAACTACGTTTTTAAAGAACTACAGGAAACATTCTCTACTTAAAAACGAAAATCAAAATGCATTTCTAAAGAGTAATGAATTGTAAAATAAATCTCAAATGTTAAGGAATCAAGCAAATATCTTGATTAAAAAACAAAATTGTACGTTTTTAATAAATACTTTGAATTGAAAAAAAAACGCTTTGTTATACAGCTAAAAATATCTGTTCAAAAATTGTTTTATAAGCAGCTGATTGGACGAGCCTGCTTTTAGATAATCGGTCGATTTTTGACTTTGTTGGTTCGACTAAGCTGGTTCGCATCAGATCTGAGAGTCATTCTTTAAAGTCTGTATTAAACTTAAGTGTTATTTCTTTTAAGTTAAACTGAACTTTATTATTATAATTTCAACTAGTTTACAACATTCTTAGCAATAAACATGTACTTAATCAAACCCGAGAATTTTTCCAGTGAGAAAATTTCCACTAGCATTCTCATCATCAGCGATTACACGATTCTTTGAATCAAAATCTTCTGATCTGTTCCCAGATATATCCGAAAGATATAAAATATTAAACTTGCCTCAGCTTCTTATTGCTAACTTAACTTTTTTTTTTTCGAAAACGAATTCTGCAATTTATATTTCAGAATGAAGCAAAGTAGTGGTTAGCGTGCTTGGCTACTGATCTAAGGGACCTGGGGTCGAGCCCAGGGTAAGGCATGGATGTTCGTGTTTTCTCCTGAGGTCCTGCCAGCCTCACAGACCTTCTACTATGGTATATAAACTGACGGGCTCCTGTCAGACCTCTGTGGCAAGCAGCTGCTTGAGGGGGTATTTATTTTTATTTAGTTGATCTTTATCGGTAGTCACGACAAACACTTTTAAAACGATTATTATATTTTTTCACCATTAGAATAATTCAGAGCCACTAATTGAAAACATTGCTGATTTAGAAATACAGTAAAAGTTGAAATTCATGTACATCCGGTGCCCAATCAATGGGTGTCTGTCTCCCCATATGATTTAACAGAAATTATATATGCATGGATATGGTAGGATTTTATAATATAATAATTGATATGCATTTACTATAAATTACAATATTATAATAATTTATTATTATTATTATTATTATTATTATTATTATTATTATTATTATTATTATTATTATTATTATTATTATTATTATTATTATTATTATTATTATTATTATTATTATTATTATTAAAGATATTAAAGATGAAAATAATATTCACAGTGATGTACGTGAATCATCATAAAATTATCATTATTTCAAGAATCACTCAATAACAAAAGCTCAGATTACCTGTTCACATAGAATTCCAGAAATAATTTTCCTGAAAAAAATGTTTTTCTCCGTGAGTGGAACTCGAAACCAACGAATCCCAATCGTTGGTGGTGGACTGAAAAATGAACTAGCCGTTGGTAGTTTAGTGGTTAAACATGTGGTGTTTCTGGGAGATCTCGGTTCGAGTACCGTTCAGGAAGAAATTCATTTTTTCAGAAAGATGTTTCTTCATCACTATTTGTTTAACATTACTTCTACCAGAATAATTTTAATTTTGTGAATTTGATCAGACCGAAAACCGGATATTCCTACTGTTTTGATATATATATATATAAGCATTAGCTGAACTTATATAAGAAAGACGGACGATTCCAGTCCTATATAAGATAACAGAGAGCCTGGTGTCTTCCCTTCATAATACCGAAATGAAAATTATCAGATTATTCCTTAGCGAAACAATCTGCAGATTTGAAGTAAATTAAGAAAGAATGTATTAGGTGCCTTCTTTAATATATGCAGGGTAAGTCAAAATCGAATTTTAATTCCCATGTGCTGTAATTTTCGAATGGCGATTGTGAAATAAAGCGCAAGTAGGGTTCCAGTTTTGTCCAGTTTTGTCTCCAGAAAGGATCACCTTTCAGTAGTATGGAGCATCTCGTGATTTCTTCAGTCTACCGCTTCACTTCCGACACTCGAAATCTCGGCAATCATCGGAATCTGCTAACTTCATGTATTTCTCTTAATTATCGTCTTTTTTTTCTTCCTTTCGTGTTAAAAATATAATATTTATATATGTTTGAAGCTGTCACGCTACTTTATAATTACATTGTATACTGCTTTACCAAAATATTAGAGAGCAACAGTAATACGTCATAAAACTTCACCTTACAAATTAATTGAAACTTGCAACTATTATTTCAAACCATTTAATAAAATAAATATACATTTAAGAAGTGCATACTGATTATTTAAATATTAGATAATTAAGAATGATTTTATAAACAAGTTAATTTATTTTTAAATATTCCGGCTTCCACAGTTCTTTAAATTGTGAACAAATATTTTTGAAAAATGGTGATTTAAACTGATTTTTATGACCTATGCTTTATTATCATTCCTATTTTTTCAGTAAATGCAAAGTTCAAATGTTATAGCGCTTCGAAGTTAGATTCACATTGGTATAACATGGAAATTCTCTGATACTTTGGTAGAACAGTGTGTTTTCAAATAATCATATGAATATAGATTATGTAGTAGATGTAATTTTACTAAATACAGTAAAAAAGAAACAACCATGCATTTAACTATAGACTACTGAAGTTTCTACATCGAGGTAACGCAAAAACTAATTAAATAAATTTAATTTTTTGATAAATGTAAAAAAAAAACATATATTTTTTCTCAAGCACTCTATCTACAGCTGAGGTCTGACAACGAGTCTGTTAGTACAATGCGAGGGGCGGGGGTGGCTCAGTCGGTAGCGCGCCAGGCTCGTAATCTGTAGTTCCCAGGTTCGAGTCCCAGCAGGGTCAGCGTTGAGATTTATCTCCGCAAATTTCCCCGCCCTGCCCACGGTCAGTAGGGGACACCGATGGGCTTGGAAAGGCCGCCGTCCGTCGGATGGGACGTTAAGCCGTGGTCCCGTGTGCGGGAGAGCCATACCCTGTGCACGTTAAAGAACACACTGGATGGCCTTGACGGGAGGCTACCATCTGTCTCCCAACAGCTGTCCCAGTGGGTCCCCTCCCCCAACCTTCTCTGAGCCTTCGGGGTCCATGTGACCTGGCCATTTAGCCCATGGTGTGCAAAAAAGTGCCGCTCAGAGGTAAAACAACCCAACCCAAAGTACAATGCGCCATAAAGAAAACCTGTGAGGAAAGCCAACTCCAAGTAAAAGGACAACTGCATCGGAAGGAAAGCATCCATGCTTTCCTTATCACTGGCACTTGAAGGCAGGTTCCATTTGGTCACTGCGACGATAGCAAATTCTTTTATTGACCCATATTTCGGTTACGCTATTTTCGCCTAAAGTTTTTCTTTGGTTTTATTAGTCGGTTTATCCTGATCTGAGCAATATTTTGGATATGTAAAGTGTATTCAACCAAAAATTGGGGCGGGGCGGGTTGTTTGACCTCTGAGCGGCACTTTTTAGCACAAAAGAGTCTAAATGACCAGGTTACAGAACCCCGAAGGCTTAGAGAAGATTGGGGGAGGGGACCCACTGGAACAGCATGTATGTTGTTGTGGTAGAACAACTGGCAGAACAGCTGTTGGGCGACAGATGGTAGTCTCCGTCAAGGCCATCCAGCGTGTTCTTTAACGTGCACAGGGTATGGCTCTCCTGCACACAGTACCACTGCTTAACGTCCCATCCGACGGACGATGGCATTTGCAAGCCCATCGGTGTCCTCTATTGACTGTGGGTAGGGCAGAAAGTTTTGCGGAGATAAATCTCAAAGCTTACACAGCTGGGACTCGAACCTGGGAACTACAGGTTACGAGCCTTGCGCGCTACCGACTGGACCACCCTCGCCCCCAAATTGGAGCGATCTTAGCTCTTTTATTCAAAGGATGCGCGAGAACTGTTCGTTGTAGACTCATATTTATATAATAAATATCTAAACATATAAATGGCGATATGAACTCACTGATGATGTGTTGCAATATGAACAAATCAAATGATCATCTTTATACAAGAAACATGGAAAACGCCAATGCTACTTCTGAAATGATACGAATGATAAATTTCCTTAACGAGATGTTTTTTTTTTATGGAAGAAAATAACTTGCCCTGTCGTGAAAGGAAGAATGCAGTAATACGTCAATGGATAGAGAAATATGTTCTTTAGAATTCTTCTGTGGTATCTTCTGTCAAGCAGCATCTTTACTCTATCCTCTGAGCTTGTAACCCGAAATCCACTAGAAAATGACTCAAAGTCAAATAAAAAATAGATCCAGAATTGCACCAAAGTCACTGCCGAAAACATTTGCACAAGTTTCTAAGGATGTCGGATAGTGCGATTTCATTCTCTAAAATACTTATGTGGTGAGTGTATGGCAGCCGGCTGTTAGCAGATCGTTTGTGAAAAGCGGAGTCAGACAGAGGGTCCGGAAGAGGAGGAAATGTGATTTCAGCCGGAGGTTGCACGTGCGGACTATAGACGACAGCGCATCATTGATCCCTGGCTTTGAGTTGCGGTGATGCAATAGCGGGCGGCAACCTCGCCTCGTCGTTAATTCCGTCCACGTGCGGCCTCGAACTGCTGCAAATTAGGTCCCTTGCACAGCAGGTCGCCTTGGGCAGTCGTCATCCCCCCCACGGGTCTGGATCTCACTGCGCCGTCGTCTTGGCAACAGGGGTGAGGCGTGCACACTGACGATGGAACTGCCGAGAGCCATTAGGTTCTTCGTTTGTTGCATCTCCCTCGGCAATCATCGGTTTTTTTCGGGTTTCTTCTTTCTGATGTTGTTGCTGCTGCTAAGGAATAGCTAGCTACCTTTCACTCTTATTTGTCTATGCCTGAAGCTGGCAAATAGAGGAAAGTAGAATTAGCAACGCTAAAGCTGTTTTTCTCTTGATATTTTTTTTTATCAGAAGCGTTTGACTATTTCGTAATTGCCATCGACGAAAATGGAAAGGTTCATTCACAGCGCAAAGCACTTCGTTGCAGTCGAGCAAGTGTTTGTAATTTAAATTCTGAATTCGAAAGAAATAAAGCTGGAATTAAAAATTCCCAAATCATTGCGGTAAATAAAGAATTGGAAATGAGAAATATAAGTTTAATGGCGACAGTTTTTTTTTAAATCCTCAGAGAGGAAAAAAAAACAGAAGGCAAAATCTGACAAACATAAAATTCTTTCCCAAAAAAAAAAAATCGAACAAACCTAAAATCCTTCCTCCTCGAAACAATAAATGATAACAATAATATGTCATCTTATTAAAAATGACTTTACATCATAAATATTTTCATTAATTATTTCACTTTGTTTATTCGTTCCATCTTATGCAATATTTAATGAGAGATCTTTTTCTCCTTTATCTATCATATGGCAACTCTTTAGTATTTACACCCATTAAAGTCGAATAATTTTTTTCGTAGACATTTTTGCATGCCGGAAAAGTTTTCAGATATTTATCATTTGTGTTCGTAGTCTTCAATCCCTCAGTGCGAGCTCCTGTCCGTGGTGAGGGGACCACCCTGTGAAGGTTCCGCTGGCTCGGGTACTTTCACAGGATCCTCCTTTCCAGGGAAACGGGTCTCCGCGCACGGCAAACACGCGGGCGAGCGTTCAGAACCCTGTGAAGGTATCGTGTTATACTTGCCCCCATATTTTCAATCGTGTTGTAGCACAGTTTACCCTAGCAGGACCTGCCCACCAGTCGATTGATCCTGAGGGGGCCACCTTATGACTGGCAGGGTCCCCTTTGGCCGTTTTACCATTGGGGAGCCTGTCTGTCGCGGAGCTGTGCAGCGAATTCAGGGGGCGCTGCTATACACTGCTTTGGCCTCTGCTTCAAGTAATGAGGGGTCCTGGGGTGGCCCCCTCAGGATCAATCGACTGGTGGGCAGGTCCTGCTAGGGTCAACTGTGCATAGCGGTGAGTAACCTTGTCCACGTCCGGGCAACGGTTTACAAGTTTCCCCATGGATTTATTAATTTTGTAGTTTTCTTTCATTTGTGAGAACGAGTTGTTTCTCACTTTCCCTTATTTTTCCGATTTTTTTTCTTTTGTGAGTCCTCAGGTGAGATTCTTACATTTGCCTTTTAATTTTCCTTTTGTTTCGTTGGGAGGGCTTGGCTCATTGGCTGTGTGGTGGATGGGGACAACGGAACAATGAGTTCCCAAAATGAAAACTCACCTTCGAATGCCGCAAAAAGAGCTCGGCACGAGCCCCCGTCTTCTGTGTCTTCGTTGCCATCGTCGCCGTCGTCTTCGTGTCTTTCTTCGTTCCCGAGTTTCCTAGTCATCCACTCTACGGGTGATCAGGTTCCAACCTCTCTGTGTTGTTTCCAATGCCAGAGGTTCGGCCATGCCCACACAGCATGCCGGAGCAAGCCCACCTGTGCTCGTTGTGACACTCAGGATCATCTTGAAAATGACTGCAGAGCAGAATAGATATGCTGCGTAAACTGCCGTGGCGAAGATCTGGCATACTCCCGCGACCGTCCATACTGACTGGAGGAGAAAGAGATACAGCACCCAAAGACCCTCCATAACATCAGTTATCCAGAGGCGAGGAAACTCGCTGCTCCACCCATCCCACCTGGCAAGGTGCGGTCATCGAAAAGCCTATCGTTAAGATATCTTCCGTAGCGGTGCAGACTGACATCAGTGTCCCACCAGCTGAATATTTCTCGCCTGCTGCCAAGTACCTCTTACCCAGGAGAAGTCGGTGTCGATATTGACATTGACTGCGGTTTCTATTCCTGGGCCTATGCCTTCCACTTCCACCTCTGGAAGACTCCCTCCTTTACACCCACAGATAGCAAGACTTTTCAAGCTCAAGGGCCTCCATTAGAGCCAAAAAAGAAAATTTTAACACCTCCTCGTTCAGCGGTCTCGGATCCATGTACTCGGAGTCGTCCGAGTGACAGACTGCCCCATATTCCCAAAACCATCACTGGCGACGGTTAAAATAAACTGAAAGTCGTCCACCAATTCTTCTAAGACCTGAGGTGGCCACACTCCTACAATAGAAGTGTCGAGGATTCCAGAGGAATATTCACGACGTCAAGGTCCTCCTGAGGGCACACGAACCCATCTTCATGTGCCTACAGGAGACATACTTGCAGACAGCCAACAATCCCACTATCCGGCATTTCTCTCTCGTTCACCAGGACCGGGATGGAGATGGTCCAGCTCGCAGGGGTGTCGCCATCCGAATGAGCAACCATTCTCCATTCCAGGTCATACCCTTCACCACGAACTTAGAGGCGGTTGCCTCCGCCTTTTTGTGGGATTTTTGCTGACTGTCTGTTCTGTCTATTTCCCACCCGAAAGCATCGTCTTCCGGGATGACCTCGCCCCACAGCTGCCGTCCCCCTTCCTCATCATGGGGGACTTCAACGGACACAGTCCACTCTGGGGCAGTGCTGACACCAACGGGAAGGGCAGGATCCTGGAGCAGTGCCTCCTGGATCCTTCACTCTCCCTATTGAACACCGGTATCAGTACATAATTCCAATCCCCAACCACATATTCACTGCCATTGATCTCACCATCTGCTCCTCCTCGATCCTTCCACTCTTTACATGGGAGGTCGAGGACAACCCTTATGGTAGTGATCACCTCCCTGTGGTGTGCACCATCTCCTGTGTGTGTGTGTGTCGGGGGGGGGGCTTGCAACCCTTCACGAGCCTCACAGTGGAGGTTTTATCGGGCTGACTGGAGTCACCTCGAGCTGCTCTCTGAACTCGATGAACACTCTGTCAGCCAGGAGCCCATCAAAGTTGCAGCAGCGGAGATAATGGACTGTATCGTAGATGCAGCTGCATCAACAATTCCTCAAACTTCGACATGGTTTCCTCATTTCCCGAAACCGTGGTGGAATCCAGATTGCACCGCAGTTCATAAGGCTCAGAACAAGGCTTGGGGGTGTTTCATAGATATCCGACATCCCCCAACCTTGAAGCGTTCAAACGCGCCAGGGCGAAAGCTCGTTTTTTCGGTGCCAGAGCCAGAAGGAATCTTGGATTAAATATACGTCTTCTATCACCTGCACGACTTGTTCTAAGGTCATGTGGGATAAAGTCCGGAAGATGGATGGGAACTACATGTCTCACTCGTTATCGATCCTGGAGCACAATGGACACGCAATTGCTGATCCCAAAGCAATTGCCAACACTCTGGGGGGAGTCATTCTCCTCCATCTCTTCTTCGTCTTCTTACTCCCCCAAGTTTCTGGCCCAGAAGAGAGGGGCGGAACACTCTCTGCTGTCCTTCCACTCAAATGGCCTGGAGTCTTACAACAGGCCATTAAGAGCGGAGGAGCTTCATCTTGCTATGCACACCTCTCGTGGATCTGCTGTTGGGATGGACAATGTCCATTATGTCATGCTCCAACATCTCTCACCATCGAGTAAGGATCGACTGCTCCATCTTTTCAATCGAAGGTTTCTCGAAGAGCAGTTTCCTGACTCCTGGCAGGAGACCATTATTGTGGCCTTCCCAAAGCCAGGAAAGGTTTCCAAGATTCCTTCAAATTGTCGTTCAAATTATTGTCCTACTGCGTTGACAAGCTGCGTGTGCAAGGTTTTGGAAAGAATGGTAAATGCCAGACTTTATGTGTATACAACACCCAATGTGGCTTTCGCTGGGAACTGTCAACTCTTGACCATCTGATATGCCTTGAATCGGCTATCAGAAATTCTGTTTTAGAGAGCATCTGGTGTCAATTTTCTTCGACATTGAAAAAGTGTATGACACGGCTTGGAGATTTGACATTCTTCATGACCTCCATAGCTTTGGTTTGAGAGGTTACATGCCGATCTTCATCTCCAACTTCTTATCGGCACGTTCTTTTCGTGTCCGTGTCGACAACACTCTGTCACAGCCGTACCCCCAAGAACAGGGGATGCCACAAGGCTGCATTCCGAATGTTATACTTTTCGCTGTCAAAATGAATTCTATTACTAGACAGCTTCCTCCATCTGTAGGCAATGCCCTCTATGTTGACGATTTTAGTATCTTTTGCTCTTTGTCCAGCATGAGGGTCATTGAAAGACAACTGCAAATTGCCCTGAACTATCTTTCAGTTTGGGCGATGGCAAACTTGTTTTGTTTCTCCCCACAGAAGACCCTTTGTGTGCACTTTTGCCACAATCATAATGTTCATCTGGATCCCGAGCTACGACTTGGAGGCAACATCATTCCAGTTGTGGCGGAGACCAAGTTTCTCGTTCTCGTATTTGATTGGAAATTGATCTTTTTACCACACATACATCATCTCAGGTCCAAGTGCATGCGAGCATTGAACATCGTTATGGTCCTCTCTTCTTTCTCCTGGAGAGCTGACCGATGTTCTTTCCTATGCCTGTACAGTGCACTTGTCTGGTCGAAACTGGACTACGGATCCCAGGTGTACGACTCCTCCCAGAATTTGGTGGTGTAGGTGCTGGAACCCCTCCATCATCGGGCCCTCCGTGTTTGCACAGGAGCTTTCCGTACCTCACCGGTCAAGAGTCTTTATGTTGAAACCGATGAACCATCTTTATCTCTTCGCTGTCAGCAGTTGTCCCTATAATACGCATCTAAATTGTGATCCCTCGTGGCCATCCCACTTGGGACTGCGTTTTCAGTCCAAGGTGGGAAATTCTTTACACTAATCGACCGACTGCCATTCGTCCTTACAGTTTGCGAGTCTGAGATCAACACTAGTCTCGATAGCGTCACAAAGTCGACAGCCAAGTCACTCCCAACGTGGCTCGCTGTTTCCCATTCCTCTGATTTTTCTCTGTGCAGGATGGAGAAGGCCTTTACACCTTACCGTGTGTACCGGCAACTCTTTGCCAGCCATTGTGCTGAGTACCCGGACTTTTTGCCTATCTTCACAGATGGCTCGAAGTCCGGCACATGTGACAGCTAAGCATCATCATCGGTGTGTTCTTTACACCGACTCACTTAGCTCGCTACAGGATTTGAGCTCTGTGAGGCATCGGCCTCACCCTGTTCTTTCCAAGATCTGCCAGCAGCTCCATCATCTGACAGCTACAACCACGATTTCTTCTGTTGGGTGTCCGATCACGTTGGGGTCAGGGGCAATTACTTGGCAGATGCTGCTGCCAGGTCAGTCATGCCCCTACCCAACTCTCCACTGCTGGTTCCATACTTGGACTTCCGGCAATGTTTTTCCATCGAGTTCCGGGCACAGTGGCAGAGATCTTGGTCTGAATAGGCTGGTAACAAGCTTTTGGTGATGATGCCCATTATCAATTCGTGGCAGTCTTGTTTTCGCAGGAATCGCAAGGAGGAAGTTGTACTTGCTGGATTCTACTTAGGTCATTCATTTCTTTCGCACCCTTTTATCTTCGGGCGGACGAGGAACCTAAGTGTGAGTTTTGCGACACCATTTTAACCATTAAATATATTTTAATTGCTTGTCCTGCTTTTACCCTTGAACGTAAAGCGAACGCTTTTACCCTTGAATATTACCTTCCATAATTTTATGGCCGAGCCTCTTACACTCGGCCATTTTTTATTTGATGACTCTTTTTTACCATCTGTCTTTAGCTTTTACGTTATACAGGTTATTTTAGCAGGCTGTGATTTTATGGCCATAAAACCCAAAACAACCAACCAACGTAGTCGTCATCTGTGAGAAGTTTCACCCCCTTCTATCCATCCCTTCTCTACCTTCAAAGTTATTTGGAATATCCCTCATAGTGCGTGCTTGATTTGAATATCACGTCGATGTTTAAATTCATGTTCTGATGATTTAAGGTTAATGTACATCAAAAAGCCATTTTTAATTTAGACAAAGAAATGTAATTTAATATTTGGTAGCTATTTCTTAACACCTACTTTCATTAAAATGTGAAGGTATTTACTAAATATATCACAGATACTGCTCAAAATTGTTCACACAATTTAATTTTGCATTCATTCTTTACAAATTAGGCTTTTGTGTCGTGTGTTAAAATTGGAGGTACTCATATTTTTGACGGCTTAAAGCATGTGTCTGCTAACACATGCTTTAAGTCGTCAAAACTTTATGCACCATTGTGTCTGCTAACTGCCAAGTATCAAGCTTGGTAGTTAGCAGACACAATGGTTTCAAAAAACGTGAGAAGAAAATCAGCTGCTCTGTCATGATCGAAATATGCTCTATTTAGTTTTAATTTAATGAGAGGGTATTTTTTACAGATCATCTATAGTGTATATCAAGCAGCAAAAACATTGTTACTCTACTGCTCTCAGCTTGTTACCGAAATCCAGTAAGAGATGACTTATAGTGAAATAAGAAATAGATCTGGAATCCCAACGAAACCACTGAGAAGCTCACACAGGGAAGTGCTTTCAGACAAGTAAGTGTTCAAATTTAGAATTGTAAAATTGTTTTATGAAGATATTTTTTATCAAAGATATCAAATCCATTGCTTCTAGAAACGCAACAACTCAATTTTCTTTGATCATCGTAGGTAATTCTTCAAAGTTATTCTGTTTTTGTATCAGCTTAAAACAAATTTGTGGGAAATAATACATGGGTTAAAGGTATTTTCCATGGTATATAATATAAAAATTAACGTTTGTGTTTCTCGTTTTTCTCTAAACATTTCATCTAAAACTAAGAAGTTGAGATAACAAAGAAGGTGCTAGTGAGATGAACTTGAAATAACAGATAACCTGAAAACGATTCGTGCTGCAGAAATGGATACGTGTTAAGTCGCATTGCTTTCACGCCCATTTCCAATTTTTGAATTCACTTTTTTCCATTTCGCCATTTCCACGTTTTAACATAAAACATCTGGGAAGACATAGAAAGGCATCATGGGAAGAATTGGAACACGACTGTCTAACAGTGAAGTCCCTTCTCTACACTTGATACAACAATGTTTGCCATAGGCTTACACTAAACGAATCGCTACATATATATACGTATATAGAATCTATGATTCGACAAAAAGTGACTTGCTTTCCTTACTGTTCTTCATATATATATATATTGTTTTGTAAAAAAATGAAAAGAGTGCAAAATTACACGGATTTGTCGGTGCAGTACGGCATTCTTTCGTCAATATAGTCGAGACCGCAGAGAATGACAAAGGTATTAAATTTCTACCCATTTTTCCCCCTGAGGGCAACCAAGCAGAAAATCCATCATTCGCCCGTTCGTTGCTCCCCAAGTGATGTGTCTCACTTACCAAGTGCCTCGAGCTGGCCATTCCAACACAAAATAACGGCTTTAAAGTTTTTTTTACTCACGAAGAGACTGAAAGTCTTCGACATGTCTAGAACACGTGACTATCCAATGTATTAAAGTGAAACTGAGTAGTCAGGTTTGGTGGACAAAATGCACTCTTTGCAAAGTAGAGTTTCATTTTGTTTTTATCCTCAGTACTATACTTCTTTAACCGTTATATAAGGTGACATATATTTGTGGGACAAGTCAGATATGAAACGGATATCTCAACAACGTAGATTTATAAGATTTAAATTGTTTAAGGTTATTGCGCATTTAAATTTAGGAATTTCTTTTTCGTTCTTTAACTCATTTGTATGCTAAACATTCTTAACTTTTAACTAAGATGTATTAACTTTATATTTAGATAGATAGATTTTTTTTATTCACTACTCTCAACACCAGTACAGTTCAATACAAAAATCCGCAACAAAAACGTACTTTTACATAAATTTTTCAAGTTCAAAAGTTCATACACATGAACTGATTAACACAAATTATATTGTAAAGTATCAATTATAATCTATTTTATAGGTAGTTTTTTTAAAACAAACAAACTGAACAATATGAAAGTATTAAATAGATAAGAGAACTCCACTTGAGTCCGAACTCGTGTGTGGAGAAGTTCACGTAGATAACGTTTACAGAATTAGTTGCAACAGTGTTATAAAAATTAAACATTGAAGCTAAAGTTTTATCTCTAAAGATATTTCTCTACATCATCACAATCCACTAACCAATCCCATATTAATCTTTTAAAAGCATAAATGTTTCTTTCATTTCTAATGTTAGCCGGCAGAGCATTAAAAAGTTTCGGTGCCAGATAAACGTAGTGTTTTTGGATGATAGTTTTTTAGGAAACGGTATGGATAAATGCATAGTAGATGATAAACGTGTATATTTGGGGAAAATCTTAACATTAGACTCATCCCAATTTTGAATATTGTATACTAATAGGTGATAAATATATAATTTTCTAACTGGTAAGATATTTAAGTTTTTATAATATTTTTATAATATCAAATTTCTTTTTCTTTAGCATACATCTTAATATGTAATTTTGAGAACCTTGTAATGGTTTCAGATTTGTCTCATATAAACCTTCCCTTACTTCAGTTTGTAATTCATAATTAACACGAACTTCCAAAAACAAACTCTTACTATCTGTAACTTTTTCATTTCGCCATTATTTCACATCCATAAATATATACTCCATATCTCATATATATACACATACACATACATAATGCTCAAGAAACGATAATTACAGAAGTTCACCCAGACTGTGCAAGTTAGATCTCCATTCATGTCTCTCCTGAGAAATTGTTATCGCATTTTGCCACTGCAGATCAATTCTAACAAAGTCCTGTTTGACAGTGTCAACACATTTAATTCTAGGTCTTCCCTTTTCCCGACGCCTTTTAGCACATTGTTTTTCTACATCTTCACTAATCAGTAGTGTTACATGCGGTAGTAGTGCCCGTAATGCTACATGCGAGCAATATGGGCAAGCCAACGCATGCTTTTTCTGCACGAGATGCGGCTCAATGGTGGTTGTTAACTCCTTCGTCTAACCTCCTCATCATCTACTCAACTAACAAAACCTAATGCCAAAGATACAGGAGAAGCATCTAGAATCAAAGACATCAAGTTAACCTGATTACAATGGATCCACGATTTGCTAACACAGAAAACTTTAGATAGGCCTAAACTGGCCGAGTGGTTAGCATGCTTGGCTACTGATCTTAGGGACCTGGGTTCGAGCCCCGGGTAAGGCATGGATGTATATGTTGTTTTTCTGCTGAGGTCCACCCATCCTCACAGACCTTCTACTATGGCATATAAACTGACAGGCTCCTGTCAGACTTCTGTGGCAAGTAGCTACTTGAGGTGGTATTTATTATTTATTTTATTATTAAACTGTTAAACATGCATAAATTTAGTCTTTAGATGTATTTGCCTATTTTCCCACTCTCTCCGTAGATTTTTAAAAGTCACAGGAGCAATCCCTATACTTCTGTTTATCTCATGCCACACATCATCAGTATCTGTTATCATAGCTTCCAGGATAAATAAACTGAGACTATTGCTCAAGGGTTCAGCTTTTCAAAATAATTGGACCAAAACCTTAGTGACCAATTTTCATCATTTTGGTTTCTCTCTGTTTCATCTCTCTGTTATCTCAGTTCATCTCATCAATGTCATTTTTCAAAAGGGCCAAATCATTTGCATAATTTAAATCAGAGATTTTGAAATCATTAGACTATATACGTCGAAAACTTTTCTCTTGCAGTGAATTCCACATGACATATTCAATAGCCAAACCAAAGAGAGAACGGGATAAAAATGTGCCCTTGTCGAACTACGGTAGCAATACTAACCAGTAGCTACAAGCTTTACCAACTCTCATACATGGCTTAGTTCTCTATAAGGGCTTCCGATAGACAACTCCTGATATAATTACACTGGGAAACTTGTTCAAGTGCACAGCCCATTCAAAGGAACTGGGACACCATTCACCTGACGAATTTTCATCATTTTATTATTTTTATCGCCAAATGTGTTCTATTACCAGTCCTATCAATAGCTTCTTGATATTTGAAGCCCCGTATTTCATGCATAGTTTTATAAATATCATTGTTTTGATTGCAATTCACTCTTTTTTATATATTCCCTCTATATCAAAAGTTCTGAAAAAAGAGTGCTGGAAGGGGATCCAGGGGATGTGAGAGGAACATTTAGAAATCGGATTCTTTCATTTATTTCGTTTTAAAGCTTAAAGCAGCAAGGATACTTGTAAGTAAGTGTGTGAGGTTTCCATACATCGCTGCAAGGAGTGCGGGACCCGAAAAATGTTATGAACCCTCTGATCCATGTTATAGTTTTTTTGCAAATTGCGTCATAGTTACCAGATGTAAAATATTAAAATTTGGTTGAATAATGAACTTCCCAATTATATATGAATAAAGCTAACCTGTTTTAATCTTTTTAATAGCATCAAATTTCCTAGTTTCGTTGAGTTTTTATTTCTATCAATTTACGTTTTCAAACTCATTCATTTCTGTTTGCTGTCGTCATCGCCCCGATAGTAGATTATTGGTTTCTCTGTAAACCCACTCTATGCGCAGGAAAGCACAGAAACAGGCTTAAATGCTTTTCGCCGAACAAGAGTCCTGATAAAAGAAAAAGTAGTTCTCAATAACTTTTTCTTCTCTTGGATTTTTCATTCGCTATTTTTCTAAAGGCTAATCTATTCCAAAATTTTCCCCCATGCGTACTCTTCTGTGTTATGATGAGTGAAAGAACGGAGGAAATTAGAGGAAACTTGATCTCCGAAGGATTTAATTACATAGCATTATAATTTGCTTAACAGTTTAAATCAACTCATTCGAATAAGCAAAAGCATTAATTAGTTGAATTAAGTTAGATAAACACTATAATTCTTTCATTGGATTAGTAAAGATAAACCTTCGGAAATTTCCTCCGAATCCTCAAGTAAGAGGCAAGAATTGATCGAATTGTTTATCGTTGTGTATCTTCTCTGTTGCTACGAAGAACTAATAACTGAAATATAACAAATATTGAAATAGAACTTTAATAATGTTGTCATTGTAAACAAAATTATAAACGAAATGCTGTTTCTGTTTCGTGAAAGGTTGTTTCTCTTTACCCATTTCCTTATTACTTTTTCTGTGATATTTCTTTGAGTTTGTGGATTTGTTAAAACAGATGCTACTCCATGTCTTCCATTATCCCAAGTAGTTCATACGATATATGAAATGTTTCTACTCTTTTTGGAGGAGGAAGTTTGTAAACCATTATTCAACATTATCACACCAACCTGGACAAGTCATAACGAGTTATAGATGACGTAACAGTTCATGATGTACGGAGAAAGAGGGAAAAGTGTTTTAATAGTGAACGTTTTAGATACTTGCTTTGCGTGGTACTAGTGAAGAGCGTAAGTGTTTGGTTTTTCTACTAAACTTCCTTCGCTCATTTTCTGATTTCCCTCCCCCAGGATGAGTGTTTGCTCAGTCTGTGGTTTGAACATCTTAATGTTCCCAGTTTCGCATCTCCACTTAGAGTCTCTTCGCTGATTTCCATTTTGCCCTAAGGGAGATAAGGGCACAAATGGAGTTGGAAAGGCCATACATCCATCTAAAAAGACATTAGACTGCGAGAAAGAGCCATAACCTATATCTTAAAGAATACGCTTGATATCACTTTAGAAGAAAGCGCTTTTAATTTAACATGTTTTCCGTAATTTTAATGTGTAATTAAATGGAGGATATCAAATTTTCTATCAAAATAATTCGTGTAAATTTCAAAACCCTAAAGTGAAAAGACTTTCCCTAAAATTTTAAATGCCTTGACATTTTTGTACATTTGTCATATGATCAACTTTCTCAGTTCGAAATCGTTTCTTAATTTGGTTATTTCCGTTGTAATTTACTTAGTATGCAGATTTAAAAGAACTAAAATTGTTTGCATCTCTACAACTTTCTTAAAGCTGGAGATGCTGAAATTTGTGTGAAATATTCTTAAAAGTAAATTGGCTAACACAATACATGTATGAAATTATGTAGGTAATATAAAATGTATCATTTGCTTTCACCTTAACTTTTCATGTTATTTAAATGCTTAAGTCAAAAAACAACTATTTCGGATTTAGTTAAGCATCTTTCAATTTCAGATCATATCAGCATCCTAAGCTTGCTTGAGTTGTAAACTGATGGCGCGCCAGAGACCGATGTAATGATTGTTGTTAAAAGCACTATAATCTGGTTTATTAAGTTACTTTTACTTTTTAAAATTAATTATACGCTTAAGAATACATTTTGGTATTAAATATAAGTGCAAATTCAACGTCTACTTGTGAAAACGAGGCGCACTCTTACACAGAGCATTGATTTCACCAGTTCTCAATCTTTTCAGCTAGTATGGCTTGATAAGTCTTTCTTTGACTTCTTCGCTGACCTAACTTCATTAAATGATAAGAGGAAAGTGGTGAAATATGAGAATATGTCTCTAAGTGGAAGATAGGACAGTTATATTCCGTGGATGCGCAAGGGATGAGGACTGAAGAACAGTAAGGGAAGTAAGATGACGGATGATAATGATTATTTCTCAGTGTAGATAGGAGTTGAGGTATTGGGATCTCTTAGCATTGTATGAGCCATTCCATTCAGTCTATTGCTTTGTTATTTGAATGGGTATTGGGAGAATAATGGCGGACCTCGCTATAGTAGCGATGAAAGTTTTGAGAAAAATGTGGTGACTATATTTTGCATTAATTTAATAGGAAAAATCTGGTGATTCTATATTTTGTGATAATTTATATTTATTTAAAGTTATTTTTGTGTTGGTTAAAATTTCGTTTTCTATTAAAAACAATAAATGACACATCGGAAACGACATTTCATTCCATAACTAAAATTGAATATTTGGCTCAGTGAATCATCAGCAGTCTGAGTAACATATCGGAGGAAAAAAAGAACAATTGATTTTGCTGTGTTCTCTGCATGTAAGAAGATCAGTTGTCAAAATGCTCTTTATGGGATGTCGGTGAAAAGATAAGCGAAAATTTGCATGAAGGAAACTGAGAATTTCGCATCAAGCGAATTGAGATGAATACCTGAATGCAAATCTGAAAGGATTCTACTCAGGAAAAGACGCCTCTGTCAAAATTAATTTATCTATCTGAATCTCAGTTACCGTAATTGGTTGAGGATTTAATAATCATTTTATGAGTGAGGGATAGGTTAATAATGAAACATGATTTGTTTTAAAATTGAACAGAAAATTTACTTTCCGGACGCGCATATTTTCTTTTCATTACTTACTTTTGTTGAACAAATGCTGATAACTAAACATACATTATGTATTTTATTGGTATCTGTAACATATGTTACGAAATATTACGAAGAGTTTTCTATTGAAATGCAATGTATTGTATATCGGTGTATATATTATTCAATTTATTGCACAGATTTCAACTACTTAGGGTTTAAAGAGGTATTTTGAGGGAAAAAATATTGGAATGTTATTGTAACAGCACGATAAATATTTAGTCCTAATTTAAATATTTCGCATCTTATAAACCTATTCGGAAGCAAACACTTCTAACAATATATATATATACATATATCCCATGACCGATCTGTATGAGCTATTTTTATCTCAAATAACTCGCAGCTTGGCCATATCTGATTTGTTGATAAAGTTTATTGGGCAGAGACTCTAAAACAAAGTAACATATCGGAGGTATACTGTAAAATATGCATTTCTTAACAGTCTATTATTTATTGATTAATATGCATTAGTAGCTGTATGGTCCATCATAACTTTGCGAACAAAATCGCAGTACATTTCCCGCCACCAGTCCCCCCAGCGAACTATTCATCTTTTCCGAGGTACAGAAGCAGAAACTGCGCGTGACCTTGACTGAGGCATACATCCTGACTGTTTATTCTCTTTGGCTTATCCAGCTAAGTCTCCGTCATTTATCACCATTTATTTAATCAACAGAGCGTGATGCCTTCGGACCCGAGCTTTATCGTTTTTGCATCAATCAGATGAGGCCTCGAGAAAAGATCAATTAAACTTCCGTGTTGCATCTACTCCAACAACGGGTGTACCAGGCACTGTGCATGTTATACACCATATTTCATGTGAATTATTGGAGAAATTAGTGCACTGGAAACTTTTATTTATTAGACTGCTTCCAAGTGGAATCAAATGGAGTCTAAACGATGGCCTGCTGCTGCAGCAACACGAACTCAATATTCAGGGGGCTATTCCTCTTGTTTATACGCAACGAACGTTCACTGAAGAGTTATTTCGGAATATTGCTAATCTCGGGAACGTGTAGAAGAAGAGAGTCTTAAAATTGTGCCTTAAATCAATTTGTATTTGAAAGGTTCTCGGTTCGGTAGATGGATTGGATATGAATCAACTGCATGTATGTAAGAGTTCTTTGAAAAGAATTAATCCCTCAAAGTGAAATAAACTTTTGACTTTGAAAGGTCCTCATATGTTATAAGATCATACTATATGTGATTAAAGCAAGTTGAACTGTGTTCAAAGATTCGTTGTATTTCTGATTTTTTACCTGATATTAGATTCAAGGGCAGAAATGTTTTTTCGACATTGCTAATCGAAGCATTCCACTGAGATGTCTTCATTAATAAGAGCCAGATCCTATTATTTAATAATTTAATTATGACTTCAGTAAGACCAGATCCAAGTACAGAATATCATGTTACATGTGGAATGCGATGTAAAATTTAACCATTTTTGCCCCTTAATTAAATTTTACATATCCATAGTTGCTTCGTAAGTATTCGTACTGTAACTTTCTTCGTGTCTTGATCAGGATCCGTTCAGCTTTGCATGATTTTAGTGATTACATAAATTTTCTTAAATCTTGTATCTCAAGAGCAAACAGTGTGTTTCGTAAGCATGTTCTTTCCCAGCGATCGATTTAAAAATTCCAGCTTCCGCCTCTGCTGCAACCTTCACTGCCTCTTAAAATGAATATATCGAAAGCATCCGAAGAAGGATGAAAAACAATCATCATGACAGAGTTAAAATTGCCACAAGTGAGAATAACTCCGCAAGCCGAGATCATTGCTCGAGAGACGTTGCAATGCGTGTCACGCAATCTCAATTGCCGGGCGCAGTTGCTCCTAGATGGAAAGGATTTTCACTCGTGCCCATTTTTTCGAGCCTGCCTTCCGCTTTTCACGTGTCTCTGTCAAGTAACAGATGGGCTTTTAGTTGCTACGTTTCAGCCACAATTTTATTGCATTTTTATCCCAGGTATTTTGTTAATGTTGTTCTGTAATTATCACAAATAGAGTGATTGATCGATCATACGTCATCACGGCTCAAGATTACTTCATGCGAAGGTTAATATATAAAAACCTGTGCAGTTAGAAAACTTCTAATTGCCTTTTTTGCTCATATATGTGAAAATAGGTTATTGTTAACCTGAAGGGTTGAACAATAGCATTTAACTCTCATTGAAATATTTGCACATGCTTTTGACAGATATGGATGAGTATAGATATGGCGCAACAATAGAAAAAAGCTCCCCCATCCATACGATATATTATTTTTATATCCATTACGATACCAAAAAACAATTTCATGGGTATTTTACAACAATTGGACTATCAGTAGTATAAAATATAACAAAATGATGTCAGCAGTTAGGTTAAGAAGGATTAAGAAAGAATAGATTAAGACGCTAATGTACCATAACAGAAAGTTGCAGGAATAGAAAGATTGACTTGGCATAGGTATTCATATGGACATCGAAGTTGGTTCAAAAGCGTAAAGCTCAGGTGACATCCACTAAATGGCTTCAAGTGATTCAAACGATTGAATTCATGTACTCGATACACAACTTCTATTACGCATGGATATACTTCAAGTTATTAACCAGATTTAATTTCTTTTACAACAGCATAAATCTCAGTTGCAAATGTTTTTGAAGATAAACACGTAATTTACATTAGATGTCACTAAAGATTTCTTATCAAATGTCTCTACTGTGAGCAATAGGTTTAGTGCCTTATAAACACAGAGTCATACCTGTATATAAATATTTCATGCATAGCGAAAGGGTAACGCAATTTATACAGAATATTAGAATAGGGGGTCAAATGAAAAGACACACTCTCATTTTGTAGGAAAGCGTCCAATTCCCAGGTAACTACTACATGGAGAGATAACTTTGTGTTATTTTCTTCAAAATACTGTTTATTGAAGCGCTAGATTTACCTCGTTTCATTTGAATGTTTTGTGTCTTTCCATGCATATTTTCTTAACAGCTGACAAAACCTTTCAATGAAATAAATTTGAGTAAGATTTTTAATTGATCATCTATCATTTTTCCAAATTAAAAAAAATCGTTTATTTTTAAAGTTGTATATTGTTGAAGCCATCATTCCACTGGCATGAACACAAACTCTCTCATTTTGTTGTCTAGCCAGTGTATGTTATAATACACTTCATGAACTCAAAAGAGATGTAAATGTGCATGAAATTTTGTGCAACATTTTCAGTTATCATTGTATATCCCTATTGTTAATGCAAAAACGTTAATTAAACACAAAAGGAAATTGCGTTAATGCAATGCAAAATCTCAAACATGATATGTGACTAACTCTCTCAGTGATGTAGAAGTTTTCACAATGCTCTATACAGCAAATAAATATTTTGAAGAAGCCGATAGGGAATTAATTCCATTCTTTGTCTAGATAATGTCAGAAAGTTATTAGAGGCAGCTCTTGGCCGTCGAACGTGCCTGACTTATGGTTAAATTTGGCGAAACATCAGGCCACTAATTATGGACAATATCTTTACTGTTAAGCATTGAAACACAAAGTACTATATCGTCGGTCATTATCGACAATAAAAATGGAATAACGAACTGATGTTATTAAAAAAATTAACTTCAGCTGAATAGCGATTCATCCGAGAAAGAATATTATTCCCCTGATCCTTCTGTTCGAGATGTGGTGGAACGGTAGTAAACGAGGAGCCTTAGGAACTGACATTAAAGGAACAGAAACTGCTGATATCTTTGCATGAAGTCTTTCCATGAAGTCTTCTGTTCACAGTTTGTTGTGATACCTGCATCCAATAGCTGAAGACAACTCCAAAAGGTGTTGGAGGTCACTCATTGTCCCGAATGGTCATCTCGTGGTATCACAATTCTAGGACAACTACGACAGCTGTACGAGTAGCATTTCCAGTGTCTTAGTATTGTCTCCAAAACTTCTGTATAATGTTTCTGTTTACACTCGATGTTCTAGCAACTTCTGCCTGTCTTGGGGCGGTAGTTGGCGCAGTCGGCAGAGAGTAATGCTCGTACTCTGATTTTCTCAGGTTCGACCCCCACCTGTGCCACCGTTGAGATTTACCTCCGCTAAATCGCCAACTTGCCTTCGGTCAGAAAGGGAACATCGATGAGAGGTTGGAAAGGCTGCCGTCTGTCAAATGGGATGTAAAGCCATGGTCCCCTGTACAGGAGAGCTATACCCCATGCACATTAAAGAGCACACCGGATGGCGTTGATGGGAGACTAACATTTGTATCTTAACGAAGTCAAGTGGATCCCCATACCTCAATCTTCTCTGAACCTCTGGGATCCTTGTGGCCTACCTATTTATTCTATTGTGTGCAATTCTGCTTGTCACCTTCACTTTATAATATTCTGATAGCTTGCCACTTTGAAGAATCTTCTACGCTACATATGTAGACTTCGTATTTACACATAATACATTGTAGTTTCGTGTTTTACACGAAAGCATAAAATTTTGATATTGTACGTAGCAGATTGAGGAAAGAAAATCATGGCCACTACGCACTCGCTGTTTATAAGACATGCCTTATTTGCATATTAAACATCTAAAGGCTTAGAGTATTTAAAGTTTGGCTTGATAATTTGCTTGTTTACGAATGTTGTTACTTCAGAATCCTTTTTTAAGAGGGCATTTAGGAGAATAACTCTTTGTTCTTTAACTTTTCAGTAGGAGTGTATATAATTGCTTTTAGAATCACAATGCTTAAGTTTCAATTTTCACATAACATGTGATAGGGAAATGCTAATATAAATAGGAAAAATAATTTTAATCAATTTAACCAATTCTAAGTTGAGTAAATCGGTAAAGAACCAAATGCACAAAACTTGTGACATATCTTAAAAACTACTAGGTAAAATATAAAGAAAACAATTTTAACCCTTAATCATCGTCGTGCGGTCTGTGAGACTGTTGGTAAGGACTTTATCATGTTCACGAGTTGATAGCGAAGGCTCCACTCTATAATTATCATAGAACAATACAATACTCAGATTTTAAGTGATAAAAAAAATATGAAAATTCTCTTTGATCGCGCGTCAGTAACTATGTTCCAAATTAAGAATCTCAGTAGCTTAAAAGTTAGCTCTATGCTTTGAGAGGGTGCAGAACTTTCCTCCTTTTAAAGTACATTCATAAATTGCGTTTCAGTGGTAGAAGATCTGCTTTAAAAGCATCGAAGAGTGAATAATTACCTCATGCTCCTAAAGACCTCTCCCCCGGAGCCTATCCTCAAGAATGTGTTTGGCGTTGTGGCCTTGTGGAAGTAGGCAGACTTCTCGTTGGCAAAGAACGTATCCGGCACCCAGATGAGATCTGCAACCTCGGCACCGACTGTGAGACTGTGGAGACCAGGTCGCGGCTTGAAGGTCAGACGTTCGTCTTGCCAAGTTTGGCGAAAGTAAAAGTCACTCGTGAAATCCTGAAAAGGGAAAAATAGCTTCATTTAGTATTTAAAGCGAAAATGATAGCCGAGTTTTTAAAAAAAAAAGAAGAAGACACATTACCAGAAATTAAACATAAACAATAACAGAAAAACTTAGGTCTGGATTTAGTGACGTTAAGAAAATAATTGGTAGCAAAAAGAAAAAAAAAACAAAAAAAAAACAGTGTTTTAAGCATATTCTAATTGTAAATATAAGAAGGTTGTTCTTCGCCAAGTGATATAATTTCGAAAATAACTCTATTTTGCAATCTGCAGTGTTTCATATGGGCAACATGGCCAAATAACGGAAACTGTCTCTATATAAGATGCTATTCAAAGGTGGGTGGTGGCTCCTTCGTCCATATTCATCATTGCTTACATAGTGACACCACGTAATGCCTAAAATATTGTAGAACATTAGAATTAAAAAAAAATAAAGTTTTAAGCATTTTCTAATTTTCGAAAAGTTCGCTCATGAAATAATATCACAATCAGAGTAACATATTTTGTCTAAATAACATAAAAACGTAAACAACGTTGCAGGGTATAGGTTACATAATTAAAGGTAGTTATAAAGACTTTTAGGATATTTGCTAGTCGCCCTCTCACACTATGTAATGTTATCGAGACAATTTCATTACTACGAATTTTCATTACTGCGAATATTTTTATATTTTTGATGCCATTAAAACATTTCATTGCGAAAATAATAGGAATTTGGGATTGCGGAGTACTGTGAAAATCATTTGGGAAATTATATCGTTGAATTACCCAATAAAACGTGTGGTCTTTGTCATTTCCTTTGTATAGTTGATCGGGTACGGAAATACTTTGTTAAGAAGGGAATTGTTCGCAATCGAAACAGAAGCTGATCATAGATAAATGTTCATGCACAAGAAGAGCGTCAAGGTAAGGTTGCTTGCTGCGATATACCTAATACCAATAGCACAGTTTAACTTCTGTTTATGAAAGTCTAGGAAAGTTTTCTCAACCTTCAGTGGATCGAGAATCATGAAGTTATTAATTGCGATTTATACGTAAGCAGAATATTATGTTTATACTGTTATACGGAACGCTGATATTTATTGTTTTACGCTGAAATTTGATGCTTTTGATGTAAACTGTGATGTTGTAAACAATGACGTAGCAAATGATTTGGACGAATGAGACATGAACGACTTTTGAGCAGCAACTTAATGCAGAGGGGACTGCATTGGATGCCACTGTCGCCCTCATAAAATGCATTTGCCCTCAGTGTTACGAACGTTAACGCTGCCAGTGACACCAAACTAGTGTGAGATTTCCCATTTGCTGATTCCATTGAATCGATACTTGCTGCATTCTTTCCATAGCGTGCACAACACCGGTTAAGAAACTCTGGTTTAGGATTGTTGCAAGACAATCTCTCTCGTTATTGCTCGTAGCTGCTCTAAATTCAAACGAAGAATATAAAGGATTCCTATTTTGTAAAAAAAAAAAGGCGTGATAAAACATTTTCCATTAAAAGAAACAACTTTCCAAATCTTTTGTTTCCTAAAGGAAAACAAGTATCCTAAAAAATCAGCTATCGTTTTAAGAAACTTTGCCAATTTTTTTCTCCGGATTAATAAAATTTGTTAATACAAACAAAACGAAACGCAAACAAATCTGTTAAGATGGATTCATTATATTAATTTTCTTAATTCTTTGAACTATATTAACAGGATTTTGGCTGCTTTTGTTTCATACCCGTTTCATAACTGAATTTATAAATCTGTTGCAACATTAAGTAGCTAAACGATAAATTAAAGACTAAATTAGTGTAACTTACAGGTCGAAATGGTTTCGTGGTATGCGAGACATCAGTTAGTGTAATGTGTTAGCTTAATGACTTAAGCGAATATAATGAACCAGACCTTAGTTAGTGTAAATATACGTGACTAAGTCAAGTATGTTGTACATGACTCTAGCGATTGTAACGTACCATAATTTCGGTGGGTGTAGTGTGTGTGTGACTTTAGACGAGGACAGGTTCAGATCTATAAAAAAATTAAGAGAACCCAAGTGACTAGATATAGCCGGTATACAAATTTCGCCCTGTTCCGGGCTTCTCAAGACGGTATGGTGGTTGGCCCCTTTCTCCACCCTATATCCGACATTGGGCGAATGTAATGTGTTGACCCACAATCGCAATGCAATAGCCAATAACAATCGAGGAATTTTCGTAACAGCCATAATGCTAGCTCTTCTGTGTATTGGGAAACCATAAGAATAATAAAAGGATGAATATGCATTTTAATCATTTATTTTAAAATCAGTGTGCATTAATGATGAATCATTAATTTTGCATTTTGTGCACATTACAGACTTAAATGTTAACTTCAGAAGGACTCCAAAGGTTAGAACTCTTGGGGGAAGGGTATCCACTGGAGAGCAATAGGAGAGAATTGGAAGCCTCCTATCATAGAGAGCTTTGACGTGCAAAGGTTATGGCTCTCCTGCACACTGGGCCACAACAGCCCTTCCATTTGGTAAAAGGAATGCTACAAGTGATTATGTGTGCAATATATGCGCTGTTCCTCGTGATGTGTGCCATATTCGCTCGCATGCCAGTCGTTCTTTAAAACTAGGCATTAGCTTCCTCATTTTTGGATCAGCAGAGTTGTATCATCGACTATCAAATCGTATCAGAGCCATTGAATTACACGAGAGAAGAGACATTCAAGTGTCGCTCTCGGAGTTTATAAACATTGACGCAACCAGATCTCCAGCTGCATGGCCCGGAACTCCTCGTCTGATAATGACGTGATTATTTTCTTGTAACGAAGTATAATTATCTGGTGACTGAGCAGCGCAAGATTATCCGCTTCGTGATGGAACAACAATCTACTCGTGAACCCTTCTCTGCGAGACGTAAACGATCACAGAAGAACGTAACGCAATTACAATCCTCAGTTCACGGGCCTTGGAAGTGTCGAAACTTCGGACCTAACTTATCAGAGTATTCATTAGGATCCACGTTTATGCCTTGGGGACTTGACCATTGTGGGGAAGAAGTTAATGAGGTTGGAGGCGTTGGCGAACTCGAAAGGGAAAAAAACGAAAATGATGGTAATATTGTATTATTATATAAAAGAAATCAGTTTGTAAACCAATAATTTAAGTATATTGGTTCAAAATTGGCTTAGTTAGCTTTGTCAGAACAATTTCTGTTCAAACGACCGCTAGATTATTGCATTTCATTACTGTTGAGTTTATCCAATTTGTCTCTATGTGCTCTTCCGATCCCTAGTGTAAGAGTGGAGAGTCCTAGTGGTTCACGGTTCCTACATTTGTGTCCCTCATCCTGGGACCAAAAACTGGAATAGAAAACGTGATGAATGAAATTTCCAAAATTCATCTCCATATAATCTCTTATTCATTTTATCTATACTATGTTTCGCTAAATTATTCGTACTGAAATTTAGGAAGTTAATACGTTGACAAATAGCATTGATGTTACAGTGAAATATATTCGTTGTCCTCCAACGTCTATTGGGACATTTTTAAATAATGTGAATAAATCGAGACACATTCACAGCTCCTTAGCTTTGCAAATAAGCTTTTTACTCAAAAATATCACTTGACGATCTCACTAAATAATCTCAATTTTCAACAAAAATACGTTTCATATGTAAAGAGTTTTCGAAATTTAAACATTTAACTTCCGCGGTGCTAGGAATATGAATTTATCTTAAAAATCAATTAAAGCCAGTAGACCTTACCTGTTCTAGTGCTTAGCATATCCCACTATTAAGATCAGCAGAGCATGCCTTTGTGTATTTGCATGTTGTATGAGAAACCAGGACAAGCCTAATATAACTTCTAGATTATCTCTCTGTCCTTTGTATAGGGAAGTATCTTCTTCCTTATTTAAAAAAAAAAGTACTGCTAATAACCATCGTATCCAGTGCTGATTTTCAGCCGGAATACAACGCAACGTCATTACGATTTTTCTTGGGTTTTTGTAACGGAAAAAAATTAGAGAAAATATGTTTAAAACATCGAAAATGAACAGAATGTGTGACTGGAATTGGAAGCAAGGTACTTATTTTTGTGAATGGAATTGGAAGAGTGGTACTTATTTTTGTGAATGGAATTGGAAGAGTGGTACTTATTTTTGTGAATGGAATTGGAAGAGTGGTACTTATTTTTGTGAATGGAATTGGAAGAGTGGTACTTATTTTTGTGAATGGAATTGGAAGAGTGGTACTTATTTTTGTGAATGGAATTGGAAGAGTGGTACTTATTTTTTTCAAATTGAAGCAAGGCATTTAGGCTAAATTCACGAAAGATACTCGGAAGATTTCGCACACATCTGTATTAAAAAACAGCATTGTCCACACTGCTGCCCTTCAAAATGCATTGGATTTATTTTTGTATCTTATTTATGCAAGCAAATGTGAAAGAGGATTCTTCCAAATGAATTTTATTTTCATAGCAACTGTCTTTGCTGTTGACATCCATTACAACTGCTACATGTTTATTATAATGTTTATTAATACAAAACAACCAGGAAATTGTTAAGCAAAATATATCAACATCGTTTATTTGAATGTATTTATGCTTTTTATTAATTTATCGTTCCGTTTTCTATTTTACTCACTACTGCAAAGAGAATGGATGTCAGTAGAGCAAAGCATTCAAAGGCTGTTAATGACGAGGTGGGATGGTCAGCGACTTGTTACTCTACGTAGATATCAGTTTTCAGTGAATTATTTGTACGCTTTATATATCTTCAAATGTCTTTTGTAGAATGTTTCTTATCCTACCTTCAAGCTTTCTGCCTTCGCCTTGATCATTACCAGAGCAATTTTTGAATTGGTTCTGTTCTTCACCCAGTGAAAATTGGTGAGCATTTCTTCAACTCTCTTTCTTGAGGAAGTGTTAATCATCCGGATGAAATGCACGCAGCAGTCGGCAGTCTGTCCACGGGGTCCGATTAAGAAAATGATCACGTTCTGCGGTATTGCTCTCCTGCCGAGCTCAGAGGAGATCAAAAGATGTTGACGGACTCGAGGAAAGAAAGAAACATCAGTAAGCTCTCAGATGTTTCGATAGGGAATAAGTAGTTTCGACCCTTTTGAAATTCAAATCGCGTTTTTATTTCTCACAGAGAAAAAAGCAAGGCAAACTGAAGCTCCTATCTTTAATTTCAAAGCGTTCTGACTAGAAGAAGGGATATGATGAAAATATGAGAATCTCCGTGGACAAGAGAAGTTGATGAAACAAATTTCGATGACAGAATGTTTTATGTATAATTTAGTGGAAGAACTGAAATAAATTCGTGAGTCTAGGAAAGAATGTGTGAGTGGAATTGGAATTTATAAGAAAGAAAAAAGTAGGCTCAATAATAAGAACAGCCATAGAGATATGTACTTTTCGAATGAAGTGATCAATTTTAAATTTCTCTGTAAATATTTTGCCTGAAAACTTTAAGTTATTCCATGAAAACCTTAAAAAGCTATCTGAGTTAAGATAAGTTCGTAAAAAAATAACTAACAACTAATTAGATATATATATATAGGAAGTAATCATTCTGAATTCTCGTCTGAAGGATACCAATACGAACGTCCTTTTTTTAGCGTTGCAGAGTTAAACATCAATATGACAAAAATTATCCATATGGAAAGTTCACGAAATTAAGCGTACATGACATTTAATATGCAGAAACTTGTCTTCGGAGAAAAACTAACGTTTGTAATGGAATCTTTGTTTTGAAACAATTTTATGGCTGAATAAAAAATATTCGTTTTCCAGCATCGAGTTATAACTAACTTGAAAACCACGAACAGTAAATAATATGATACAAAACTTTTCGAGGAATGAATTCTTTCCCCAGAAAGCAACATAGCCTCATTATCAAATGGTGGTCACCTTTAATACTGAGCATCTTCACACTCGCTGACAATAAAGCCTCCTTAATATTCGTGTGTATGTATATTGTTACAAATTACACCAGAAAGAAGTCCAAAATAGTGCAAAGTTATTTTAGAGAAAACTGCCAGTGATGTAAAAATTCTTAAAATGTAACAAATAATTTTATTTATTTACTTATTTATATTGCATACAATAGATCAAATTCCAATTACAGTGGACACTAACATTTGTATGTTTATATAATGCACAGCAAAAAAGACATGAAAGACTTTTTATAAAAGAAAAACAAATGTAAGAGAAAAATGAGAAATGCATGTTATAAAAATTCAAATATTTAGGTACTGGAAAAATATTCATTACACTAGTTTAGCACCAAATATTAAAACAAATTAAATTAACTTATATAATTGATCAAATTATTTAAACAATTAAGAAAAAATATCAAGCATTGCAAATTTATTTCTGGTATTTAATGATACGATACGAAATCAATCTCTAACCGACCTGGTCCGAGTGTCCTCTGCATAAACGTTAATAATTTTAAAATTCAGCTACCTCATCAGAAAACTCTGAACTTTCTCTAATATTTCTTATAAGTGTTATAGAAAGGAATTTCTATCAATGACTTATATTCTAATTTTAATGGGACTTTAAAATTAGATTGCAAAATAACAGACTAGAGTTTGCAAAATATTTTGTGTTCCTAATTACGAATCCTAAATTATAAGTATTCTTAACTATGTCTAGAAATAAGTAGATTACAATAAAATCTAGTATCAAATTTAATATCCGAATCACAAACTACCTGTTTCTGAGGAATAGTTATATCATTAAAATCATAACTCGATTGTAAAATAATTTTATTTTGTATGAAACTAACATAATTTAATACTTGAAATATTAAATGTAAAAAAATATTAACAGTCCAAGAATATAAATTATGTAAATCTAACTGAATCTATAAACAGTCTTCAAAGTTATCAGTTTTCTTAACGTTGGCAGATGATGCTAAATTATTTAAGTGATTAGGAGTACTTTAAGAAAATCTAAATCATTTATAAGTACAATAAAATATAACGAATCCCTTCTCTGCCAATAATGTTACCAGAACATACATTGTGTAAAAGAATTCCGGAATTCCAAATTAGCTCTCTGATATAATACAGTAAAGATGTGTTAAAAAGGAGCATTATTTTCGCAAAGAATTTTACATAAAAGGGAATGTAATCAAAACCAATTCTAACCAATATTTTATCCAAATTTCAAAATCGATGCTATCGAATGCCTCAGACAAATCAGTATCTACAACATTTGTTTAATAACTTTTTTGCGTCAAGCAACTTAAATATCATTACAAATAGAAAGTAGATTAGTAACAGTATAAACGCTTAGGCAAAAAACAATGATGATAAAAAAATAATAATTTATTAAATTATAAGCATTTTCTTGTGCATTATAGATTCAAATGCGTTTGAAAGTGGTGAAAGAATTGTAATAAGTTTATAATTATCAATACCAATTATTTCCTAGTTCAGCATAGCTTGTAATTTTAGTTTCCTTTCAAATGGTGGGAATATTTTTCATTCAATATACAAAAGTATTCGCGAAGTTATGGTGAGATCAAAATAGTTCAAATGACATCAAACTTTCAACTGTGAATCAAACGACAATCCAGTGTCGTGTGGAAGTGGAATAAGTGTTAACATATATTGCGTAAAGGAATTCCGAAAACGAGCGGAAGGAAATACGACGATTATTTAGATTTTCTGTTCTGTATTGAATTTAGCGAATCGGATCTTTGCTCCATTCTCTGCTTTTTGGTTTAAATATTCTGCGCCATCACTTCACACAAGAGAGTACTACTTGCTGTATCCTATGATAAACAGTGTACTTTAAGATAAACCATTTGGCGAGCATAGAGCGAATTCCACATTTCAAAATTTGAGCCTTTCTCACTGTGGTTCGCTTTGTAGGTATCGAGTTTGCCCCTCAACGAGCTGCAGGTTCGTATCAGTTGGCGACATGTAAACTTGGTATTCGATACCAGGTTAATAAACGAATAGATGCAAATACGTTTTAGAATGAAGGATAATTGGGGTGATCATATATGCTTGCGAGTAGCACTATTTTGATGCAATTAGGTTTGTTGACAAAGACATAAAATTGAATAGAATAAAATGACTATTACCAAGTACCATTCGATGTTGAACTTCGAGTATATAATCTCCAGTTTTCTGCGCTGTCAACATTAACACGAAGACTTCGAAATGAATCTTTTAAAATTAGCCTAAACCGGCAAAGTGATGAGAAAACAACACGTCTCGATGAATATTTATTTATTGCGTGCTCTATTTATTTTAAATTGCAGTACGTGCTATGTATCACTGAATATTGATTACAAACTAAGGTCTTAGTGTTTTGAACAGACCTTCACTGCTACCATCTCTAAGGTGACTCGCTTTAAATGCTTTGTATTCCTTTACAATTCACATATCCAACAAACTTCACTACAAACTGATCCTGGCCCAATTAACGCACACCAGCTTTTATTCCGATCGCACACTTCATTCTTCATTATAGACTTTATTATATGGGAAATTATAATTCGCAGATTATTGAATGTATTTAAGAGGTTCAGAAAATTAAACCTGATGATTTTAACTTATACTGATCAAACCAATCGACACAACCTTCTGAACTTTAGCAACCGACAGGAATCGTAAATCCTTGAAATGCGCCATAAATCCTAAAACAAATAACTAAAATAATTTCATAGGTTCCCTCTTCATTGACCCGAAGATAAGAAAATCACACGAGAAAACATGGACTGTACATAGGATGCTCTCACATTCTACATAACATAACGTTTAATGTTTCCCTATATGTGGATGTTCGTGGTCACGTAAGAAATTCCATGTGAGATTTCCTGAAAATATTTTTAACAAATGTATGCAATCTTTTTTTTTAATCCACAAGCATTCTGTGATTAATTTCTGACATCTTAGGGCACACTTCAGCTAGAAATTGTATCACTGCAAGATGTCCTTTGTGGATCAATTTGAAATTTGATACACTATGGTTTGCGAGTTCATATAGATTACACAACTGATTAATGCATTGGCGGGGGTACTCAGTCGGTAGCGCTCCAGGCTCGTAATCTGCAATTCCCAGATTCGAGTCCCAGCTGGGCCAGCGTTCAGATTTATATTCCCAAAATTCCTTGCCCTGCTATCGGTCAGTAGGGGACACCGATGGGCTTAGAAAGTCCGCCATCGATGGTATGGAGTTAAGACGTGGTACCGTGTTCGGGAGAGCCATGTCCTGTGCATGTTAAAGAACACGCTGGATGGCCTTGACGGGATGCTACCATCTGTCTCCTAACAGCTCATCAGTGGGTTCCCTCTCCCAACCTTACCCGAGCCCTCGGGGTCTTTGTGACCTGGCCATGTAGCGCATTGTGTGCAAAAGAGTGCCTCTCAGAGGTAAAATAGCCAACGCATTTCTCCACTTACTGACTTACTACTGTACATGCGAACGGTTTCGTGTCATGGAATGGCAATAAATCTTGTAAATGCTGGATCGCGGATGGGTTTCTCTTGAACACTCTGTGATGCCCCTTCCAATGGAGTGAATTGTGACGTAATATTAATTAATTGAGGACTATATTAGAAATCTGCAGGTATAGAGGAATAAGTGTTTTAATAATTGTATGTTAATGACAGATATGTCGTGTTTAATTCGTTAGAATTATCATGTTGTGTACAATTTAAATGTGGTATTTAATTATTGTGAAAGTCTGGTATTCGCTTTCTGAGATCCAAAGTTTGTATTTGGATGAATGCTGTTTGCAGGTTAAGGAAAAGCCCTAGAGCACTTGGAGCTTCCAAGAATGCAACAGACACCTCAGTTCATGGGAAGCCATTATTGAGGCGAGCGTATCAAATGCAGAGCAAAGTGATTAGGCACTCAAGCGCCTATTAGGTTCCACACTCTAAACAAAAAGGAAAATGATCGAACGGGAGAGAAAATTCCAAAACAAAAGTAACAAAAGCTGGATTGGTAACGGAGGAAAGCTCTTTTTTTAAGCGATGCACCGTAACCAGTGGTACGGGTCCTTTGGTTTAAGGCAGACGAAGAGAATCCGTTCCTGGTATAAGTCGATGGATTCAGTTGGGAAAAAAGAAAAGTAGTTCACAAAGTTGTTAAAATCTCAGAAAGAGAAAAAACTAATCTAGTTTCAGAGGCAGAGAAAAGGTGAGGGATTGCAAAGATGACTTAAAAATGCTCCCGAAACAGCGGGATCTTAGTTACTGAAAACAAACAGACCGATAATACTTCCTTATATTGATTAAGATAAAACGAATGAAAAAATTTGGATTCACCAAGCTAATATTAAGGGCGAATTCATTTGTAACAAGTGAAGGGCTAAGATCGCGTAATTACCGAGCCTAAGCAGTAAACATTGAGACCACAGAACTGATTAATAACTTCCTACTTTTAACGGAATAAGAAGAACTAAGATCTCTTACAAATCTGAGGGACTAACGTCTGAAAAGAAGCACAGTAATCCCTACATATCCTCTTATGTTAAGTTTTAATCCCTTTTGATTTCTAAGATTTATCCTCGCTAACCACCACCCTGTCCTAGGAGAGAAAGAGGAAACCGTTGGGCTTAGACAGGCTGCCGTCCGTCGGATGAAGAAAGAAAGCCGTCGATCTGTGTAATTATAGCCATACAAAGTGCATACAGCTCCATCTTTCTCCTAACAGGTGTTCAGTGAGTCCCCATCCTCTGCTATCTCAGAGTTTGGGATCCTTGTAACCTGGCCGCTCAGATGAAAAACAACACCACACTGCCTTACACAGTCGTATCAGAATAATATGACCACCTACCATACATATACTATGGTAGGTGTCATATTATTATGATACGACTGTGTACATTTCGTTGTTATTTTACTGAAAGAAAAATATTTCTATATAGCGCTATTAGACTTTTCAGATCAGCAAATGTTATTCCAATTACGTATATTTTTTGATTTCTTACGCGGCTGATCCTGTTTGTGATCGTTTTTATTCCATCTGACTTTCTCATTACAGATCAAGAAAGGATTATAAATTGTTGGCCATGGACTGAAGGAAATAAAATCAGATTGTTTAGCGTTTCGTTTCTGCCTCCGACTCGTTTTTCGAACAACAGTCGAATTTTATCTGATCGATTTCGATTCAGTTTAAAAGTATTCGCTTTGTTCCGTTCGTGACTTGGCAGCGTTGTTCGTGTATTTCTGACACCTGCCCGTCTTAGAGCTTGCACCTCCTAAAATAGAATTTAAGTTTATAGCTGAAGGTGCGCGTTGAAGATTGACGCGAAAGCAATTTCGGGCAAGAGTCGGTGGAGCCTGCACAGGAAAGACACAACTTGTGACTATTTGTGGATTTAGAGAGCGGCGAACGGGACGAGAGAACGTCTCGATTCGCTAGCCTCTGCAACGCGCTCGCAAAATAAGAGAGCGCAGTGGCAGCGTGAGGAACGAGTTGCAGCGCGTGCCTTCGCGCCACGTGTCTCCGTGGAAGAGTGCCAAAGATCTCTTCGTCGTCGTCTTCCGTGCCTCCTCTCGATGGCTTGGCGGTAAAAGAAAACGCTGAACGAGGAGGAGGTTGAGCGGAGGTGATAAAAGTACAAAAGAATCCTTTCCCCTGATCCGAAAAAAAGGACTTTTTCAGCAACTAGTAGAGTAATGTGGTGGCTTGACGGACAGAGAAAGATGAGAGGCGAGAGAGACTCTGTCGCTGCGTGTCTTGGAGACAGAGGAGATGATAGGGAGGGAAGCACAGATTTGGAAGGGAGGAGGAAGAGCGGAACGCACAGTCTCCACTCGCACGAGACGCGGAGAAGTTTGTACAAGCTGATCCGGAGCCTCAGAGAAGAAGGAGGTTAAATAAATAGGGTACGCAAATGGATAAATGTTTTTCTTCTGCGTGAGAGTTACGTAGTGAAGCAAAAGTTTGTGCAAAAGTAGCTTGAGAAATTATCTTTTCATTTAAGTGATAACCAAATATCTCTGCTTGTATCTTTTTAAAACTTTGTTGCTTGCAAAATACACATTTTTCTACTCTAACTGAAAGCGCTGTTACACTAAAGTGCTTATTACACAGCCGAGAGAGAAAATAAAAGTCTTTTTGTATTGGTGTTGTTTTTCATAATTTACAGTAGGTGACGCTGCTCTCTTTGTACTTTTAGCATGGGCTGGGATTGTTTTATTTCAAAGTGGTGCTTTTTATACCCGAAAACGGGGAATTAGCTAGTTTGCAGCACTTCATGAGCTCAGAGCTGAGTAGGGAAAGGCGATTCTTAGCCAGCACAGTGGAAAGCCTCCTAATCAAGGCCACAGTCCTCGCCAATGTGTTCTTCAACGTGCACAAGAGATGACTCTTCTGCACACTGAAAACATACCTTCTTTCTCGCCGAGGACAGAGAGAAGGTTAGCGTAGAAAATCGGAATGCAGGTTCAGGTAAGGACTCTAAACTGGGAGCATCAGAATAGGATCCCTGCGCACTAAAAACTGAGAAAAACTCCCCCGCTTCTAATACAATCCTAAAAAGTGCTCAATTGCTTTCACATTGTATTGTGTAACAGTGAAACACCCAAAATTGTATCAATTTGAATAAAACGACCGAAAATCGGTGTCATTAGAATGATGCGAGCCGAATGAAGTGACGTCACCTTTAATAATTTAATATTTAGTGCGGTTAATTTATAAACACATCGGTGATAAGAATATGATTTAACGACTCGTAATTACAAATTGAAATTGAAAATTATTCTCTATTGAATTTCAATAACCTGAAATATTTATACATTATCTACATGGATATTTAGCAATATCAATAACGGGCCTGTTAATAGGTGAAGCACATTTTTAAGTGTTTTCGTGTGAACTCTTATATTAAGGGAGTTTTTGTCAAGTGAGAAGATATAAAAGTATCGTTTGATGTGGATTTGATGCATTCTATTCTTCACTTTTTTTATTTACTAGTTTCCCTACGTCATTGCAAAGGCCATGTGGGTTCAGAACGATGTTAGGATTTGGATTGAGGCGAAAACTTCGATGGAAACGATTACCTCTGGTTATCGTAATAAATACTCACCGAAGTTGAAAAGTTGTTTCTATCTGGGATATTTTGTGAAATTTCTTTCAACTTTAGAATTTGACCATACAGCGAACAGCCAAACCATTTTGACCACCTACCTAATATGATGCTGGTCCTCCACATGCTGCCAAAACAGCTCTTACCCGGCGAGGCATGGACACTACAAGATTTCTAAAGGTCACTTGTGGTATCTGGTATCAGCACGTTATCATCAGATCCTTTAACTCTTGTAAGTTACGTGGTTGAGTCTCCGCAGATCGGATGTGCTGTTCCAACACAAACCAAAGATGCTCGATTGTATTGATGTCTGGGGAATTTGGAGGCCAGGGCAATACCTGGAAGTGTTTCTCATGTTCCGCGAACCATTCTCGTATAATCCAGGCACTGTGGCATGGCGCATTATCCTGCTGAAAGCAGGCACTACTAGAGGGATATGCCGTTGCCATGAAAGGATATACCTAGTCTACAATGATGTTTTGGTTGACGTCATAGTTTCCTGCACCTGAGTGACTGGATCTAGTGTTTCCCAGCAGAACATTGCCCAAAGCATTACACTTCCTCCACCGACTTGTTTTCGTCCCATGGTGCATCCTGGTGCCAACACTTGCCTAGGTAAACGACGCACACGTACCCAGCCGTCCACATGGTGCAATAGGAAACGAGATTCATCGGACCAGACGACTTTCTTCCAACCATTCAAGGTACAGTTTTGATGCTTGCGTGCCCATTGTAGGCACTTTCGATCGCGAACCGAGGTTAGCATGGGTACTCGGAGCGGCCTACAGGTACGCAGCCCCATTTTCAGCAGGGTTCGATGTACTGTGTGTTGTGACACTTTACTTCTGTCACTGCATTCAAATTACGGGCGAATTGCGCCACAGTATCCCTTCTGTTGGCTCGTACCACAGGGATAGCCTTCGCTCACCTCTAGCATCGATGAGCTGTTGTCGGCCCCACACCTTGCCGGCGGTTCGTGGTTTTCTCTCCTCGAATCACTTTTTGAAAGTACTAACCACGGCTGACCGTGAGCACCCCACAAGCCTTGCCGTCTAGGATATGCTCTAATCCAGTCTTTGGCCATTACAATTTTTCCTTTGTTAAACTCACTTAGGTCGCTGCCTTTCCTATCTGAAGAACAAGAATAACACTGATTAACAGAGATCAATATCAGGTGTTATTTATACCGTTTCATAATCTTCACACGTACCGTCGTTTACCTGCAGTTGCTTCGATTTGCATAAAGACGCGCTGGTCATAATGTTTGGCTCTTCGGTGTACATATGTATAGACTAGTTGATGCAATGTAAGCTTTCTCTGTGATGCGTTAGACAGACATAATATTTGAGAGTTATCCACAGGGATGGAAAAGTAGCTATTCTCCCTGTATCCAATTTATGAGGCGCAATTGATTTAGACATGTATATTAAGGGGTATTTAGGATGTATCGTATCGAATTATGATTTTTCACATGTCACAATATTCATCTATCTGTAGCAATTAGTTATATTAATATTTGTAGTAATATTTGTATTCATCTCTGCATAAAAATCTTGAAAATTTCAATGTGGTATTTTATCGCTGCATATTCTCCAATCAGTTGTAACTTAGGACTCTTCGAGCGATAGATATATCCTTTTCACACAACCGAGCGGCAAATATCGCGTCATGTCTAACTGACTAGGGATAATAAATAACAAATAATGAAAAATGTATATTCTAATGTAGAGTGCCCCAGTTGTACATGCATTGTTGAGAAATATATGGAGCCACACATTTTTGAATCGCAGTGTTGTGGTTGTGTTTGGTAGTGAAACAAAGGATATATATATGTCGTGGCTTGAATATGAATCATTTGCTTGAGATGCGTTACCTAGAGACAGCATTCGATGACGAAGAAAAAGCATCCAGAAGGAGAAGGGGGATGAGTGATCTATAATCCTCAAGATGGCTCAAGGTTATACGGTTATGCGTCTCAGCTGATTTCAGAGTGTAATCGCTAAATGAATGAATCTATTCAGCTTAATATGTGTTTCTCTTTTGACAAAGTTCAAACTCTCCCTTCAGAATATTTTACTCTGCACCAATAAAAGGATGCTCATAGTTCCATTTGAATTATCCCATGAGATATATCTCCCGAGTGTAGCCTACATTGATAATGGATATGATAGCTTGAAATAATTAAAGCATGTAAATTTCAGATTTAGGTTTCATATCTATTTGCAATGCATTGTGCTTTGAACTTAACTGTAATTAGGCAAAATAAATTTAATAACCTTAACTACAGCAAAATTTTGGATGAAGAGCATAATTTATAGCATTTGCTTTATGATCAACGTAATCTGTATTGTATTAGGAAAAATATTGAGATAATATTTTTTTTCATTAAGGCCGAAACTGAAACTTCGTAGTTTATAAAACGTAATTATACTGTCTAGAAGTTTATAATTAACATGTTTCCGAAATTAATGAAAAACTGAAAAAAAATACTACACAAACAAAATTGTTCTAAAGCACATGATATTGTATAAACCTTATTTTTCATATTTCAGTTACATTTTATGATAAATTCTGATGATTGGCATCTCTGCGGTTAAATATTCAGCGTCTATTACTCTTAAAGTATTGAACAAATATTGCTTAAATCAAGATTTGATAATAAGAATTCTGTTATGCATTCGGCTGATGCATGCGAAAATTACTTTAATAACTCTTTAACGCCGATATCTTATGGATAGTGAAGCTTTTCTGATGGAAGCCCTATCAATGGATGTCGGATAAACCTGGAAACATTACGAACTAAATCATGATCTGAAAATTTATACCATATTGGCGTTCAAATACTTGTTAAAGCAACTGTCATACATAAGATTGATTTATTCCTCCTAAACTTTTTTAATGAAATTGTTTTCTTAGAAATTATGCAATTTTATTTGGATTTCAGTCAACATAATTTGTAAACATCCTAACAGCTTTCGATTCATTTGGGCTATTTTATCTATGAGGAATATTGTTTAGTTTCTAGTTGGGGTAAATTCGCCCAGTCACAAGGATTCAAAGGATTTTTTAATCAATATTAAATTCACAGATTATCTGTTGACATATAATTCAAGAAATAATTTTTGTGCAAAAAATGAATGAATCCCACTCATTGGCAAAACTCAGTTTTACGAAAATATTTTTTTTCATATTTATTTTATGAATATAATCTTCGTCACTCAAGCATAATAGTGGGCAACAGCATTATATCTAAGTCAAGCATTGGGATGAGATATGTAGGTTGAAAAACCAGAATCTCTGTCTATTATACAAAAAAGATAGGCTTTCAATGAACTTGCATATATGTCTTATGCTAACCAGTGATTGCCCATTTCTTCAAAGAGCATAATGGCCTCCGACCACATGTGTTAACATATACTGTATAAAGAACCTTGTTGGAGTGATTCATTATAGTAATTGTGGAGTGAATGTGTGGTGTGTCATATCATTTGCCGTATATGCTATCATAACCACATGGTGAGACAAACTGCTTTTCGATTGAACACTGAATACCCTTCCTAAGATATTCGAGGACACTCTTATTTTGCAATGGACTTTCTTTTTCTGCCGTATCAGCTCAATGAAATCGCATTCTCATAAATGTGAAATAACCATTACCCGTTCCAATAACACACGAATCACATAGTGGTCCCAACAATACTTATTACATTTTCGAAATGGCAGTTTTCTATAGGACACCCTTTTCACGTGGAATTTGGATTGGGACCTACAGTACTGTGCAAAATAGTTGGGACAAGCAAAGCCTGGAGAATCTCTTCGATCCGGCTACATCCAGCAAACCCCCAAACACCCACCCAAGGTCATGTTTTGGGGTGTTTCACAGCTTCCGGGCCACAGACGCTTCACTCCATTGAAGGAATGATGGACAGCAAAAAGTACATAGGCGTTCTGGAGGCGAAAATGGCCTCAACACTGCAGAAGATGTTTCCTAAATTCGATGGGATATTTCAACAGGATCTGGCTCCATGCCACAATTCTAAGCTTGCTAAGAGCTTCTTTACCCAGCAACATTTGAAGGTATTGGAGTGGCCAGGAAATTCACCCGATGTAAACTACATTGGAAATTTGTGGGCCATTATTAAAGCGCGCATATCTAAGATGGATTGCACGACGAAAACCAAAATGATAGAAAGTGTCATGAAAGTGTGGTACCACGACCCTGAAGTGGAGATGTATAGAAAGCTAGTGGCATCAATGGTTGAGAGGGTGAAAGAAGTAATTAAAACTAAGGGAGGTCACATTCACTATTAACTACACTATTAAACAAATAAATATTTTAGTTGTGTCTTTGTTACTGCATTTTCCTATTGTCCCAACTAATTTGCACAGTACTGTAACTATTGGTTCACCCCGATATAGCTGTATGAAAGGGATTTCTTTTCACAATCTGCAAAATAAAAACTGGTTTAGCTAGAAATAACTGATCATTTTGAAAATCCATTCCTTATTTTCAGAAGTTACAGTTTTGTATCAATTCATTTTAATACAAGTGATGCTGTAAAAATATTGATTGTGATTTATTATACGTTTCAAAGGATCAAACCATTTTCATAAGTGCAGGCAATTCATTATGTCAACAATACGATATTGAAGCAATGTTAAAAATATCGTTTAAGAAATTTGACGCTAAAATGATAGTTATCAATATGCATGGATTATACATATAATATTTAACAGACAGGCATTAGTTGTGGAAATTTATTAAAATTATTTCAACACGATTTTTACGATGAATATATTTGCTTTTGCTTAAAAAATTAGTTTCTGAAATGTGATATTTAATAAATTCTTTTCAAAGTATAAAGCAAAGTCAAGTGCACTGAAATAAATGCTTACGCTTATTATGATTATTATTTTGCAACATTTAATTACTTTTCACGAAATTAACATATGGAATGTATTAAAATTAATTTACGGAAAGTCTCAGAATGTCATCCAAAGCCAATGCTAAATATACAGTTGGCTAGAGGATCTACTACAATTATGATATTTCATATCATAATTGTTAGGAATCATATCGCATTTTTTAGAAGAAAATTCAAATTTTTAACATTTAAGCTTTTTTATGCTGGAAGTAGAGTGAGAAGTCATCTTTGATATGTGATTTTTTCTTAAATTCTCAGTCGAAATTAAAATCTTGAACGAAAGCATTTTTGAATGCAGCAATAATTTCGGGAGAAATAATTTGGATCGAAATATATAATTTTCAATGAAATGGCATTATAATGAATATTTGAAGAAACTCGATTTTTGTCTAGAGCTATAAATGTATACTTATTTCAAATTCTGACGCTCTTTTTTTTCTTTAATTACATATTTTGTTTCCTTTACGATTATTTACTGAGTTTAATATATTGTTACGACAGAAGGAATCTGGCAACCGAAAGCAAAAAGTTTCAGCCAACGAATAAGAACGTTGGGAGAATTTGGAGAAGAAGAGTGGAGCGTTAACGGTCGTTGTATTGTAACGGTCGAACAGTTCGAAAATGGCCGGTGGGCTGTTCTGAGACAGTGCGCGTTAAGTATCAAGAAGTAACTTGATGTGTTGTGTATACGCGGAAGGATAAAAGTGGGATCTTTTATCGTTAAGTATCAAGAAGTAACTTGATGTGTTGTGTATACGCGGAAGTATAAAAGTGGGAACTTTTATGGCTAACTTCGAATGTCTACACGGACTGTCTTTTTGTTCGGCTAGTGTGTGAAAAGTTATTAGCACAGGACGAGAATTGGTTTACGAGTGAAGATCTTCGGGTGACCTGGTAAATCAAGTAAAAGGTAGTATTTAGTAAAATGCACAGAGCTGATGTGTGCTCATGCAGGAAGATTGATGACTTGTGCATGTTAATAGTTGATTTGTTAATAAGATACTTCATCCATATTTCCTTTGTAACAATTTACCTTGTATTGAATTTGGTTTTGAAATATAGCTTTTAATACTCACGCTCAGTGGCTATCCATTTTTGTGATCCGCAACATTTGGTGTCAGGAGTGGGATAATTTATTGAATGCCGTTAACTAGAAGTATGGATGAATTAGTAAAGTTGATAAATAGCTTGAAAGCCGATATGGCTGCGCTGACTGATATGAAAGCCGATATGGCTGCGCTGATGACTGATAGGAAAGCCATTATGGCTACGCTGATGACTGATAGGAAAGCCGTTATTGCTACGCTGATGACTGATAGGAAAGCCGTTATTGCTACGCTGATGACTGATAGGAAAGCCGTTATTGCTACGCTGGTGACTGATATGAAAGCCGATATGGTTACGCAGATGACTGATATTAAAAGTGATCTAGCTGCCCAAAGCGATAAAATAGGTGACTTGAAAGCCGAAATGGCCGCACAAAATACTGAGATGAGAGATGAAGTGGCTCCTCAAGTTGGTAAGATTATTGATCAGTTCAAGGATAGTAAAACCGAACTCAATAGACAATGCAATAGTTTAAATGTTGAATTTGTCAGTGAAAAAGATGATCTTGATAGTGTTAAGTTAGATTGTAAACATGGAAAAGAAAAAGAGAAAGGCAACGCATATAAAAATGTGGATCTGCTACTGGAAATCAAGAATCGTAGAGATAGCGCAGATAATGCCTTTGACCACGCAACTACTGGTGATGCATGGCAGAATGTCTATGTCGCTGGTGACATGTCTAGGAACTGTGAAGAACAATCACACAGATCAGAGAGCAGTGAGACTATACAGTACGCTTTGCACTTCAAAATACCTAGGTATACAAGTCTGGCACGATCTGAAGAGAGATCCACACGAAAGGTATTCTATTCCTCGCCGTCAGCAAAATGCGTCATGGACAATTATCGCAAAGGCAGAGTAACGAGTGGTAATGAGGGGGAACGAAACAGAGTTTACGTTTCGCAGAGTGGTCCGAGTAAAGAAGAGGCGTCCATTCATCATAGAAACAAAGTGCCATTCGACGTTACCCGGGAAGTCGGAGAGATTTTTCCGAAGCATATAGCCACACTTGAATCGTTTATAGAAAGTGGGGATTTAAGGAAGAGGAATTCCGAAGAATGGCTTAGAAGCGTAACAGGTGATGCTAGTAAAGGAGCTTCAGGCAGAGACAGTACTTCAAAGACTAACTTTCTGGATGAAACTAAGCCTCAGAGTTACGATCAGAGAGAAGTGAATCCCTCAGATAATTTCAACGTAGCCACGCTGAATTTCTTTTCTGAACAGTCAATGTGCAGATTTGGACATTATAACCATTTAGATTATAAGGATATAGAAAAGTTTTATCACGACTACAAGAGCTCTAAAGTGGACAATATTATGTTACAAAACTCGTCGCTGATCTCCAGAATGAACAATTTGGCAATCATGACTGATATTTCCCTGGTTAATTACAATGAGAGCTCCAAGAAGGTGAATTCGGAAGAAACAGCAACTGTGACCTCCTCGGGTCATGTGTTTTGCTGGAGACCCGAGTGGCGCCATCGGATGGTGGATAAACACAGCACAAGAGGTGTCAGCGACAAAGTGAGTCTTGTCTTGGCTCCTGCACTTGCTGCTTTAGGTCTCAAGGTCCCTATGATCTCCGGTCGTGCTCTCCAATTGAAGGGATATACTCTGGACAAATTGGAATCCATCCCTGGCTTCACAGTCGACTGCACTAAAGATAAAATCGAGCAGATGATGGAAGACGTCGGATGCTGCATCGTAGGACAGACAGTGGAGCTGGTGCCAACAGATAAGGAGATTTACCGCTGCAAGGATCTGACGGCTACCGTAGATAGCGTTCCTCTAATGAGATGCTCAATTGTGTCCAAAAAGCTGGCTGAAGGAGTGTGCGCTTTGGTTTATGATGTTGAATTCGGAAAAGGAGCTATTGATCTCATCAGTACAGAAGACGCTGTTGATTTAGTTAAGAAAATGGTTGCAGCATCACAAGCTCGTGGAATGAAGAGTTCAGCTGTTATCAGCAACATGGATTCACCTCTTGAAAACTCTGTTGACAACTCTCTGGAAGTGATGGAAGCTGTTCAGTGTTTCCTTGGTAACGGATCCTTGGAATTGCAAGAGCTCGTCGAAGAGTTAGGAGGAGAACTTCTGCGTTTTGTGAACATTGTGGATAATAGGGTAGATGAAGCATCACGTGTCCGTAAGGTTCTGCATAACGGCAATGCTTTGAACAAGTTTCGTAACATGTTAATAGAACAAGGAGTATCTGAAGATGTTGCAAGCTGGCTATGTGAAGGTAAAACAGAAAAAATATTGCTAGCAGCCCGACACATCACTGATTTCACTTATACAGGAGAAACAGGTAAGGTTGTCGGATTAGAAGCTGCAGTTCTAGCAAGAGTATGGAAGGAGGAGATGGACCGAAGCGCTAAAAAGAATTATGGAGCTGATATTATAATTGTGAAGCACCTTGGGGATCAAATTGAATCAGGTGAAATATGGCTGAAGGTTCATCACGACAGTTCTGAATTAAGTGAAAGTCAACTGACAAAAGGGTCAGACTCCTCCCTAGATTTTATGTCACTAATGACTTTCATTCCTTGTTACTGTTGATAGAAGTAAAAATCCAAAGAAGAAAACTTTTTACAGGTTTTGCACGAAAACTCTTAGTCGATTCTTCTCTCTGCGGAGACATAAACGTGTTCACAAGGGCTATAGGCCTTACACGTATTATATTTGTGGACGAGGCTTCAGTCAGAAAAGAAATCTAAGTCATAATGAGATTCGCTTTCATTTTGACACAGACGTGGAATTCCGCATTCGTCGACGTCCAGCTACAAAGTGCAAAGTGGTTCACGTGGATCGTTTAGCCCCGTTTCATCGAAGAACTGAAGAAACTTTGGAATCCAGAATTGTTCGGGACGAACAAGACCTAGGAAGGGGGCAGTGTTACGACAGAAGGAATCTGGCAACCGAAAGCAAAAAGTTTCAGCCAACGAATAAGAACGTTGGGAGAATTTGGAGAAGAAGAGTGGAGCGTTAACGGTCGTGGTATTGTAACGGTCGTTGTATTGTAACGGTCGAAGAGTTCGAAAATGGCCGGTGGGCTGTTCTGAGACAGTGCGCGTTAAGTATCAAGAAGTAACTTGATGTGTTGTGTATACGCGGAAGGATAAAAGTGGGATCTTTTATCGTTAAGTATCAAGAAGTAACTTGATGTGTTGTGTATACGCGGAAGTATAAAAGTGGGAACTTTTATGGCTAACTTCGAATGTCTACACGGACTGTCTTTTTGTTCGGCTAGTGTGTGAAAAGTTATTAGCACAGGACGAGAATTGGTTTACGAGTGAAGATCTTCGGGTGACCTGGTAAATCAAGTAAAAGGTAGTATTTAGTAAAATGCACAGAGCTGATGTGTGCTCATGCAGGAAGATTGATGACTTGTGCATGTTAATAGTTGATTTGTTAATAAGATACTTCATCCATATTTCCTTTGTAACAATTTACCTTGTATTGAATTTGGTTTTGAAATATAGCTTTTAATACTCACGCTCAGTGGCTATCCATTTTTGTGATCCGCAACAATATTGTGTGTTCCATTTATTGGATGATTCATAAAAAGAGTTTTATTTTCTTAAAACCTTTGATGTTTGCACATAAATATGAATTGCTTCACGTGCGCTGTATGATATCAAAAAACTAATCAAATAACATAATGAAGGAACTGCTGTTTGAAAAAGAAATGCTCGGAGACAAGACTTGCGGTATCTTTAAATGAATGTAGCCTGTAATTTCTTGATGTTTTTCTAAAACCGTATTAGTATTTAATGCCCTACTTGTTTGCAGACCCTAGATCTTGATGGTGGTCATCTATATTATCTCACCTTAACGTCGTTCACCACATGTAATGTTCCCTTATAAATTGAACAAGAATTAAATTTTTTTGAATAGGGAGTAGAATTACTATCCTTTTTCGTATTTTCAACGACTATCCTATGAATAAAAAGGTACCAAATTAAGAGGAACCGAATTTGAAGTAATAATTTTCTGAAACATTCATATCATGCATCGTGGGTTGTAACCACAATCACAACAAATTCCCATTTTTTTTACTCCCAAATTGTGTTTCGCAAATATATTGAGCATAAACGAATCCTTAAATTTTTATGCTAGCACGAATGCCACAGCTCGTAAAACGACCGATCCATACATAGTACATTAAATATTTACTGTTGGCCAATAAACACCAGCTGAGTGCCGAATCGAAAGATGGACCAATCTAGTTTTTCTTTTCCCTATTCTACAAAACTTCCATAATAACATGCATTGTTCCCTGCAATGTTTGTCTGCTGCCATGGTGATAGCAGAAAGACTTTTTTTTTTCATCTTTCGGCCTTTGTTTGCTTTGCGTTTTTCTACACGTGAACAGTTGATGGCCCTCGCATGGCAATGACATTGACGTTTGACTAATGCCATTCATTTTCTTCGTATTCTATTAGAAATATAATAATCAATCCCAAAGGGCGATCGTTAGAGATTGCCTTCAGACGTTTTAACATGATTTTTAAAGTTTATTATAAACTGATACATACGAATATTTTCTCATTTTTAACACACTGATTCTTGTACTTTCGATCTTCAGCAAAAACAAGCATGGACGGAGATATCATCATGATTATTTCACGAAGAAAGAGCATTAAAACGAGAAAAGTGAATGCTTACCATTTGAACTTCGTTCACTGAGCTGATGCTGAGAATGTGCATGGTTACTCCAACCTCGATGGGAGGACCTGCAAATCGAAAAAGAATCTTATTATAGCAAAAATATTTCAACGAATAATATATTATTAAAAATTGCTTTAAAACTCAAAATGTTACTTCTTTCTCTAAGCTATATTTTACCATACTTTTACCACAATAAATTGTAAGACGTAACTTTTTGTGAGAGTATTTATATAATATTTCATATAAGAGTATGTGTTCCTTCTAAGTCGAATAATAACAGATCAGTAGAGTAAAATAGAGAAGTTAATGTGTCCATATGCATTTCTGTAGCCGAAGGTTACCCGACTAGTTTGATCCGTGGGTTGCCCGTAAACCTCATCTGAAGAATAATCCTGACAGCGAGCTTCATATAATTGAACGTAGTTCAATTCCTTCTTTAAAAAATAACTGTTCGAGATTTATCTCGCGATATTTTGTACCTATGTTCATTTAACTGATTAAGTAATGTTTCTATTTGTGTGTGTGTGTGTGTGGGGGGGGGGGGGTCCAGAACCTTTCTGGGTACGTCTATGATGGTGCAGGAATCCAGCTGTACGCTTATTAGTTGCTTTGACTTCTAAAATAAGAGTTAATTGTGAAGGAGAATTATAACATTAAATGGAATCTGATAAAAGGTGCCAAACCATGATCGTTATTCTTAAATAAGGGTAAAAAATCATTATGATAACAATTATTGATTACAATGATAATTGAAGAGGCAAACGGCTATTAGTTTTCGTTCTAGAGAACTGTATTCGGCTAGCATGTGTGTGCATGATGCAAAAAAAAATGGGTGAAAAAATTTCATGAATATAAAACAATGTAGAACATATAAAAACATCATCTAGGAATATTTTCTCGGCGATGGAAAGAGTTTAAAGAACTACGAAATAAAATTAACAAACATTTTGTACTAATAGATGTTTTAAAAAACACAGAGGATGGAAATAATCAAAACATTATGACCGCCTGCCTAATATGATGGTGGTCCTCCACGTGCCGCCAAAACAGCTCTTACTGGCGAGACATGGATGCTACAAGATTTCTAAAGGTCTCTTATGGTATCTGGTACCAACACATTACCAGCAGATCCTTTAACTCTTGTAAGTTACGTGGTTGAGCCGCCGCAGATCGGATATGATGTTCCAACACGAACCACAGATGCGCGATTGTATTGATGTTTGGGGAATATGGTGGCCAGAGGTATACCGTTGCCATGAAAGGATGTACCTGGTCTGCAATGATGTTTAGATATGTGGCAGACGTCATAATTTCCTTCCTGCACATGAATGACTTGACCTAGGGTTTCACACCAGAACATTGTCCAAAGCATTACACTTCCTCTACCGGCTTGTTTCCGTCCCTCAGTGCATCCTGGTACCAACACTTCCCCAGGTAAACGACGCACACGTACCTGGCCGTCCACATGGTGCAACAGGAAACGAGATTCATCGGACCAGACCACATTCTTTCACTAATTCAAGGTCGGGTTTTGATGCTCGCGTGCCCATTGTAGGCACTTTCGACGGTGAACTGAGGTAAGCATGGGCACTCGGAGTGCCTGCAGCTCTGCGCCCCATTTTCAGCAAGGTTCGAGGTACTGTGTATTTTGGCACATTACTCCCGTCACCAGCATTCCAATTACGGGCGAGTTGCGCCACAGTTTTCCTTCTGTTGGTTCGTACCATACGGGATAGCCTTCCTCTAGCATCGATGAGTCGTGGTCGACTCACACCTTACCGGCAGTTCGTGGTTTTTCTCTCCTCGGACCACTCTTTGAAGGTGCTAACCACGGCTAACCGTGAGCACCCCACAAACCTTGCCGTCTCGAAAATGCTCTGATCCAGTCGTCTGGCCATTACAATTTGGACTTTGTCAAACTCACTTAGGTCCGCTGCCTTTCCCATCTGAAGAACAAGAATAACACTTATTAACAGAGCTCAATATAAGTGTTATTTAGACCATTTCATGACCTTCACACGCGCCGTCGTTTATCTGCAGTTGCTTCGATTTGCATAAAGACGCGCTTGTCATAACGTTTTGGCTCTTTAGTGTACGATGACGCCCACTATGTAGTTGTGAAGGAATCTAACCACTCTTTTAGGTAGACTATGACAAAAGTTTTAAATATTTAGAAACTAATGTATTGAGAATATAGTCTCCATACCAGAGATTCTTTTGATTATCGAAAAGCTATATACCAAATGTACATACCAATGTGTTCAAAATTCTCTGTGTTCTCCAAAATATATATATCTCCAAAAAGGTGTAAGAGAATAACGTGAAATATGGTGAACATCTAAATTTGGCTATGCGAAAGTAGGAAATGCTTGATAGTATACAAATTAGGATTGCTATGAAAGGGCACGGGGTTCTGGTTCATTACCTTTCCAACTACTTGGGTAACATTTTGATCCACTGTATCACAAATACGATGTAGGGATGATTGTATACGGTGGGGAGAAATGCGAAGGATGGAAGAGAGTCTTAAATGCATCACAAAATGTCCTGTCAAAATTTTGAAGACAATTTAAAAAGAACAAATAAAACAGGAGAGGTTAGTTGTAGAACATAACAAGGTCGTCCAAGGGCAACAATTGCTGAGAACGACCGCTATATGTCTTTAGCAGCAAGACGACTTGGTAAATACCAACTAAGGAACTCTTTCGCGAGCTTTCAGCAATCACAAGGACTGCAGTTTCAAGACATACTATGTGTAGGAGGTTGTATGAACAAAGAGTAATCTGTCCCCCTCACCTCTTGCAAGAGAAGAGCTCGTTTAACTTGGTGCAGATAACATAGCTTTTGTAGACCAGGACGTGCTCTTCACCAGTGAGTCCAGATGATTGATCAGTTTGAACACAGATTCTAGACGTGTGTCGTCTGGAGAGAATAAGGAACTCAATAGAACTGCTGTTATATCAGAGAAAGTGGACCATTTTGGTGACAATAATGTGATTGTCTGAAATGTCATCATGGTGACTAGCCGCATAAAGTTTAACATATTTTTCAGGGAGGCACTTTGCTCAGCGTGACAGATGCGAGATGTTGCGACCGTGAAGCTTTCTAGAGATTCTCTAGGCCCTGATTTAACCTTTATGGTTGATAATATCAGACCCCCCATCGTGCTTATGTAATCGATGATTTCCTTGAAATTGAAGATATCGATAAGATGGAGTCTTCAGCGAGATACCCGGGACTGAATCGAATTTAACGTCTGAGGGACACCCTGGGAGCGAATTGCAAGACATCATCCTCCAGAACGTTCCACGGGCTCAGATCTGCTTTTATGGAAAAGTGGATTTTTTTACCACAAAACCTCATGACAACGTCGTCAACAGTAAGAAAACACGTCACATGAATTTATAACTTTCTAGGGTGATCATATGTCTAAGTAACCTCTCCTGTTTCCTAATTTCAACATCTTCATTACGACAAGTCATGTGCTCATAAGGTGCACTCATGCATTTTAGATTATTTAGTCATTACCCCACTTGCTGCTACTCACTCATAAGAGGCGGGTGTGACTCAGTAGGTAGCGCGCCAGGCTCGTAACCTGTAATTCCCAGGTTCGAGTCCCAGCTAGGTCAGCGTTGAGATTTATTCCCCCAAAATTCCTCGACCTGCCCACGGTCAGTAGGGGACACCGATGGGCTTGGAAATACCGCCGTCCGTCGCAGCCGTGGCCCCGTGTGCGGGAGAGCCATACCCTGTGTACGTTAAAGAACACACTGGATGGCCTTGACGGGAGGCTACCATCTGTCTCCCAACAGCTGTTCCAGTGGGTCCTCTCCCCCAACCTTCTCTGAGCCTTCGGGTTTCGTGCGACCTGTCCATTTAGTCCATGGTGTGCAAAAAAGTGCCGCTCCGAGGTGAAACAACCGAACCCACTCATATCATATCTTTCCATACGACATTTAATTGTATTCGCTGGAAACCGTTTTGAGTTACGTACACTTTTGTCCATTATTTTTTAATTGTGGGTACCATTGTAGGATAAGCCAGTTCTTCAGAACGATAAATTAATAATCTTAGAGAGATTGGGTAATTGAAACTAAATTAAAAGAGAACTATGTGAAAAGTCATAGTTTTTCTAAAAAGAAGGAATTATAATAAAATGATAGAAATGGAATGCAACAACTAATTTAGGAGTTTATCAAAAGCGAAATCGCGCACGTTTCTCAAACAGCTGAAATCCATTATTCAGGTGACGAAATAGCTTTTTACATTGACTGAATTCCTCAAATGTTAGAATATATAGGGGTAAACTGAAAAGAAAAATCTTGTTTCTTTTGTATCCGAAAATATGTTAGGAAACGAAAAATCTAAATTCTTGAGCAGAAAAGCACTCTATCAGAATTGAGATACGTTACATACATTAAATTATTCCGTGAAATAGTTTAATATAACTGTATTAAATATATTTTGTCCAGATCTGTTATCTTTAAAAAACGAAAGGGGAAGGGAGTGACGCAGTCGAGCTAGAAAAAGGTAAGTGCTAGATGAAGAGCCTGGATTTCCACTCCAGTATAACATTTTCCCTTCCGTTTTATATTTCTCTAAAATATTTCTTGAAAAATGTATGGAATATGCATACATTTGGAAGAATAAAAGCTTTTATTCTTTATTATCTATATTCCTATTGCTTTCCTTTGTGTAATTTTTTCTCTAATCTTACGGATTTCTCAGAGCAGTTGCTCAATCATATTTTCCCAACCAGACCACCGATCCTAACAATTATATATAGTAGACGAAATCTTGTGATACGGAGAATCTCACAGGCTATAAAAATTTGATCCTCTCCGTATGAAGAAAAGAAAGTGTGTGAGCGATTGTAACAGTTTTTTCTTAACATGCACCCCGAAAGTAGCCAGTCATGTGTCAAATAAAACAGTCTGCTTTCTATCTATTTGGGTTCGACGACCTTTCGTGGTCAAGCTCGAAGTCGTCCGTATTGGCTGATCCTCATCGTCCATTCTGCTAGTTATGTTACACATGGGAGGATGTTTCTATGAAATCTAAACCACGTGAGTTTTTTATGTGATCAAATCCTGTGGCTTTGTCAAAAGGTGAAAAACTTAAGCAATCTGAATCAAATGAGTGCATTGCATCGCTATTTGATGACAATCATAATCATACTGTTTCATTACATTTGATTATTATAACATATGGGTGTCATAGGTATTAAATCGCTGTCTAATTTTCCTCCCCCACCCTAAAAATGAAAGTGTGTAAACGATTGTTCAGTTTTATCTCCTTAACATTATAGCCATAGAGTTATATGTTAAATGAAACTTATGACTTGCAAAATAATATAAGAAATATAATAATGCCGCTTTCAAATCAGGGAGAAGATTTGTGTTTAGTGACTAATCCTGCTGATGAAATTTTAATCTTCCTCGGATGATGATGAACAAAAAATAATTGAATAAAATTAAGGAGTTTAATCGAAAAACTGTATCTATGTGTCCCGAAAATTAAAACTTAACTCTAATTATGAAATCACTTATTAATATCATAGGTAGGTAGGTCTTCAAAACTTGTTTCAGCAATCCAAAAAGTATTGCTCACGTCCTATCCTCATTTGAATTTAATACGAAATAATTAAGTGAGCCGGTCATCGGCATTAACTCTTACTTTTCACTTTGCGGTGCACATGTTAGAAGATATGTTTTTTTTTTTGTATATTTAAAATTTGTGTACTTTTATTTTTGCATTTTTCTTACACATTCTCCATGTATCACAAATTTTTTTTTCGAGAACCGCTATTTCAGAAACCGTTTTCTGATACCTCAGAATGTTTATGAGGAGATGTTATTCCTGGCGGTAAACACAATAGATATCGATGAAACCTCAGAAAGGAAACAGCTATTCACAGTACATAGTAGCATAAGCAACGAATGTTGAGCTTTCTAGTAATAGACAAGGGCACTACGTTTTTGTTAAGTACGCGGTAAAATGTTTCATTAAACGAATAGAACGAATGCTAATTGAATTCTAAAAGTAAAATAAATCTTTATTCCCAAATCAGTGATAGAGTCGAAACAGCTATTTCGCAAAACATAATTAATGCAAGCAGGCCCAGATCTAGATTTAAAAAAATAAGGAGGGTGGAGGGGAGACAGTAGCTCTATCGAGTCGGAAGCAAATAAAAAGGAGGTGAGAGAGGCATGGTGTTGGAACTCCATTGCGGTAAACCCTCCGGTTTAGAGTTACAGGTCTTTAAAAATCTCTTGAAAAGTGTGTGAAATATGCATAAAGCATAATTTTTTTGTCTCCATTACCGTTACTATCATTCTCAAAAATGGGGACATGATTTCATATCCTCCTTCCCTTCTCCCTTGATCCGGCATCGCATGTAAGCTTCTTTATTGGTTTTGATTTTGCGATAACTTGTATGTTAGCAAACAAAAAAAAATGCATTATATTTTTTTTATCTTAAAACGAGATATAGAGGGTATAAGATGGCATTCCGGTTTGTTAACGCCTTCCATCATCTGTTTTTGTTGTAACGGAGATTCTTGAACAAAGTCTCGTCTTTTCTTAACTGTTGGCTTTTCCTACTGATTCATGTCATCATGAGTGTTTATCGATCATGCACATGTATCAGACTATTTAAGGTCTGTTGTTAATGTTAGACATTGCGAATTTTTGCACATTGCGTTTTCCTTGAGGATTCTTCAATCTCTATTACGCTTTCCTCGCGGAATAGCATTTCATCATTACTGTTTGGAGGTACTAGAATAAACTAGGAGGTTAATTTCCATTTATGAAAGCAATTGAAATGTAAAGCAAAACTGACGCTAAAATAAATTTTGAATTTTAATTAATTCCTATTGTTATAGTCCCGTATATTTTCATTAAGAAATAAAATTCCGCATTAAGGGAGAATTGTGTTCTTAGATTGCCTTTGGGATTTCTAAAATTTTCCGATTTTCAGCCTGTTTGATAAGAAAATTTTTTCACATTTAAAATATCTATTATTATTAAGGAAAGGCACTTAATATTCATGATGTAAAGTTTCCGTCTTTCCATAAGCGTTATTCAGCATTTACTTTCAACTCATCGTTCCTAATCCTTGGAGTCAGTATGTTACTTAGCAATTTTGACAGCTTTATAGACAGATCTCCTACTTAGTGCTAAATTAACTTTCCTGATTATCTTTTACTGTTTTTTATTTTCGTTGCATGCGTTTTGCTTCTTTTTTTTTTGTAATTCAGAATTTGGGGGCAAAATTTCATGCGATTTGCTCGTGATGCAATTATGCAAATAAGAAAACTATCCGTGTAAATTTGCTTTCATTGCCTCACAAGAGTTACAAATGCACATGTCATTTGCTCAAATAAATCAATATATATAAAATAAAAAAAAATAAATACCCCCTCAAGCAGATGCTTACCACAGAGGTCTGACAGGAGCCTGTAAGTTTATATGCCAGAGTAGAAGGTCTGAGAGGATGGCAGGACCTCAGCAGAAAAACGACACATACATCCATGCCTTACCCGGGGCTCGAACCCAGGTCCCTTAGATCAGTAGCCAAGCGCGCTAACCACTCGGCCTTGGGACGGCTAAAATCAATATACCAAGTTTGAAAGCTTGATATGAAATAATTTAATCCATAGAAATTATTGTAATTTTGCCAACCCATATGACCACGCAAATAAACATTTTTTTTCAAAAACGTTTTAAATTAAAAAATCAATTAAATATATTTAAAAGTGTTGTTTTTTTCGTATTTAGAACACCACATTAGAATTAGTACTCAAATACAAACGATCAATAGATGTCTGCATTCGAATGTACAGGCAAAACGAAGGCGAATGGCAACTTGTCTGATAGTACAAAACACTCTTAAACATGAAAATAATCTATGCGAAGTTTTTATTTTTGAAAAGAGCTAAATATATATAGATTAGGAAGCTGTTTTAATCCTTTTATTCGTACCCTCTGGAGCTTCGAGCGCTTTCTTTAAGGTCAAAGGTGAAGAGGAGCTGTTGTCTTTCTGCGTGTCTGTCGGGAGGATGTCTTCGTTGGGAGGAGCGCAGGTGGCTGACTCTCAGAGCGTCGTCGTCGCTTGCTTCTGCTGCTCGAAATAGCGCAAAAGAAACAAATTTGCGCAGAGCTTTTCTAAGAATGCAGCTGAAAGGCGAAAGATGGAAATGGCCAGATGAAGCGAAGAACGTTATGACTATTTAATAAAGGACGTTCTGGAAATCGCGTTTTAATCTTCCTCGGATGATGATGCCCAGGAAAACACTTCGTAACAACATGGCGCATGAGCGTGGAACTCTTCGAAGAATTATTTCGCACGAAGTAAGCGATAAACGGAGGAGTAAAAAAACTGCCGTCATCATAAAAGGAAGCCGACGTTCTGAAAGAATAGAAAGAAGTAAAGGTGGAAATTGTTTTTTGTTTTTAAGTACACTATTCGTGAATCGAAAGTGAAATTGTAGGGCTCATAAGGGAGGAGGTTGGAAGGGAGTCGTAAGCAGGACGTCATCGAAACTTTATTCTAAAACGGTATTGTGTGTTTTAAAAATGTAAAAAAAACTGGAAAATTGCCAAAATAAGTCGTTTGTAATAACTTCGGTGCGGAAATTTATCATTTTTGTATCCAAGCAATGCAATACATGATAAGGACAATTTTTTTTTTCTTTTTTCCTTTTTGTAACAGTACACTTTTGTTCATGTTAATGGTTTACACGCAATTTTCCGATTGCTTTTTCTTTTGTAATTTTCAAATTCAAATTAATAAATTTTATGTTTCTGGTAGCAAAAATATCACTGAAACTCTATTGTCTACATTTTGGTTATTTTCCATTTTATAATTAAAAATAATCCATCTGTAGTTTTTAACATAAAGTTGAAGCATTAAATGTGGTGAGAGACTCTAATTGATCTGATTAAATTGTCAGTTAACGAAAACCCTAAGTTCAGATCAAGGAAGGTAGAAGATACATGCTGAGCAACGTTTAATATTTTTGGAGCATTCTGTTAAAATGTCTGTAATAATTGGAGAATGTACGCATTAACAGGAATATCCGTATTCCGCATAATGTTATTTAAACTGTATTACATACTCTAAAGAGTTGCTGGCTCCTCTTTCTCATCAGCAGCGTATATAGCAAAGCTTTGTAATAAGCTCAATCAGTTTTTTATTTCGTGATCGTCACTTCTTTAACGTTTTATTATAGAGAAAATATATTGTAAATTCAAGATTGCCTTTAAATTCAGCAACCCTAGAGAAAGTTGGAAAAAATTTGAAACACAATAAATAAATGTTCACATGTTCGCTTATGTTTATCTTCTTTGCGATAACGTTTTTTTTTTAAAAATAATGCTTTTGTAAAAACTATGTTTTATTATATAGTTTTATTTTGATGTTTCATGTTCTATGAATAATGGCGCGATGGACCTAAGGCAGAAGCTTAACTGGAATATGCACAACACTAGCTTTATGCAAATCGGAAATATATCGAACCCAAGCTTACTTGTTGTTGGCCAGGATTTATATCAGAGATCTAATTTTCTGTCTCAGAGATTTTTCACTTCTCTACAAAGAAGAATGTTTACCATTGTCTGCCTAAATGTGATGGCCACTTGTAACAATAGAGTAATGTTAATGCTAATTGATTTTAAGAATGGTTATTGCACTTCTCTAACGCCATGGAAAATTAGTTCTCCGTGTTTATTCCTCAGATTAATCACCTCATCAATATACATTTCTCTACATACCTCCCAATGAGATATTATGTAACTTAATTGCGCATTAATTTCTTCATTATGCTCTTTGAATATTTTTGTTTTAAATGACAATTAATTTCCAACTATTCCGATTCTTTCTTTACCCATATCCTTCGTAATAACCATCAAGTTAAGTGCGTTTCACTTAAGAAAACGGTGAACATTTCTGTTGAGAAATATTTGTTTGAAGCATAATGCCATTCGCGGATCCCATTTAATGGATAAAACGGTGATTCTTTTCACGTTGCATCTGCTACAGTATTTCGTGGGGATCCAACTGCGACTCGAAGTTCATCAGATGTTGAATTTTTTTAATGTAATGCTTAGCATTTTTTCGAAAAGAAACTGAATGAAAAGGAGAAATCAATCATTTGGGATAAATGCTGAAAAACGAAATTAATCCTATAAATAATAATATGATAAAGGTAAGACTTAATGTTTTATTAATTATGCCTGTTGATAAGAGGGAAAGAGGGAATTGCGAAAATTATTGAGTTGAAAAACAATTTGTGGTAATTGATTGACGGATGACTTTAAAGGCATTGTGCAAAGAAATAAAAAAGGACCTAAGGCAAGGCCGGATCTGGGGGTGGGGGAAAGAATGCTGATAAGGGTTAAAGAGGCAAAAAATGTTAAACTTATTTATATTTCATGCATTTTTCAAGAATTTTTTAAAGACCTGTAAAATGGAGGAGAAAATGTTATACTGCATTTGAAATCCAGGCTCTTGGTCGACCCCTTCAACCTTTTTCCCGCTCGATTATGTTTCTTGCCTCCCCTAACTTGATATTTTCCTCTCAGTTGAAAATGTAAATGTTAAAAAATAATATTCAGCGTAAAATATTCTGCCCGAAAGATAATGAAATATAATAATCCTAATTCGCGACTTCATGGTTGAATGTCAGCTGCCTTTACCATTTGAGTGCTATCAGTTCCTTTTCCCTCTTATCAACAGCCATCATTAATAAAACATTAAGCATTAAATAAAAAGAATTAATAAAATATAAACATACTATTATTGATAGGATTGGTTTCATGTCTTTTGTAAGTTTCCTGTCTTTTGATAATAAATGTTGGACCCACCTTGCTTAATCAACGTCTGCTTTACAGCATCCCCAAATATCGTCATCGTCGTTCTGCAGAAGAAATTATCTACTAGTTATTAAAGTGGAATTAATCATAATCCACATCTTGTAAATGGATTCCTCAATTTTTCCCAGTAGCTGTTGAAATCATTATTTCGTATATTTTGATTTAAAAAAGCATATGAATTAAGTGAATAACTTGGTTTACCAGTTAATTTACTATAAGATTATGTTTCAATATTTAAATGTTACTTTTCTAATAACTGTACGATATCAGTGGGCAATCCGGATTAAAGTAATATTAAAGAATATCTTTAAAGTCATCATCATCTTCAAGCAACATAGGCTACGATGGTCCAATCAGATCGTGCAATTTAGTTCTCGAAGTATATCTGTCTTATTCTGCATCTGCTGCATCCGTCCACTTTAGACGAATTCTAACAAGGTCGACAGCATCCTAGGTCTTCTCCTCTTTCTGAGACCTTTATGCACACTGTTCATAATCCTATTTCCTAATCTATAGTTATCCATACGGGCAACATGACCGAACCAACGGAGGCTCTCTCAGCACAATATACTGCTCAAAGAAGGTTGCCGAATCCTTTACCTAACCTCATCATTACTCACAAAGTTGAACAACCTAATAACAGGTGCTGCGTAAGCGTCTAAAATCAAATTCATCAAGTTTCCTGTTATCTGATTTACAAAGCATCCACGTTTCACTACCATAACTAACCCTATCATCTTAGATGCTTATCACCCTAGAAAAAACTAACTATTATAGAGTTTAGTTTTAGTCTTTGGGTGTATACGTCTATTTCTCGACACTCTCCAAAGATTTTTAACAGTCCTGGCAGCAATCCCTATACTTCTGTTAATCTCATGCCGCACACCATCACTATCTATAGCTCCCAAGATAATTAAACTGAGACACCTACTCAAGACTGCAACCATTCAGATTACCTGAATTACAGCCTGCCTGACCAATTTTCATCATTTTAGTTTTCTCTCTGTTTATAACCGAACCTACTCTATTACCAGTCTCATCAACAGCTCGAATGAAAGAGTTCATCTCATCAACATCATTTGCCAAAGGGCTAAATCATCAGCATAATCTAAATCGGAATGTTTCAGATCTCCAGACCACTTAAAGCAAAAATATTTCTCTTGCAGTGAATTTCACATAACATAATCAATACCCAAACTAAAGAGAAAAGGAGATAAAATGCACCCTTGTCGAACAACAGAAGTAATGTTAAACCAATTGCTACAAGCCGTACCAACTCTCACACATGACTCAGTGTTATTACAGAGTTATTAAGAGAGCTTTCGTTATGTTCAGTAATTTGTCTTTTATGCCATACGATCTCACAATCAACCACAAATTATGGCGACAAACAGAGTCAAAAGCCTTTTTGAAATCAATAAAGCTAGTAACCAAAGGTTTTTGAAACTAAACATTTCTCAAGAATCTGTCTGCATGAAAATATCTGATATATATATATCTCCTACCACTTCTTAATTCTATTAAGCACAATCATGCAAAGAACTTTACCTGGAACAGAAAGTATGCTGATGCCCCTTTAGTTATCGTAAGAACTGAGATCACCTTTTTTAAAAATAGGGATAATAATAGCGCTGGTAAAATCCTTAGGAACTATGCCTTTATCATAAAAGATATTCAAAATTTCATTCATCCATATGGTAACCGAAACATTTCCAGCTCTAAGCATTTCCGTAGTAATTTCATCTACCCCTGGGAATTTATGTAGTTTAAGTTTAGAAATAGCCAAAATAACTTCAGATTGTGTTACATGGGCAACATTAAAGCGGTCATCTATCATCATTATGAACAATGGGAATAAAACTAACCGCACTGTTTAGAACATCACTGAAATGCTCAGCCTACTTAGCCATGACAGAATCCTCACATTCTGTAACCTACATTGTTTATCCTTCAATTCCTGTATACCTGTCCGTTTTCTATCACACAAAACATTAACTATCTAGTACAGCTCTTGCTGTTGTGCTTTCTCGGCTTTATCAAACAAGCCATTAAGCCAAAGATTCTTATCAGCAGCTAACTGATCGTTAAAATGTTTATTAAGCTCTCTATAACACTTTCTATTAGGAGTAGTAGGGTATTGATTAAGGACATTCCTGAATTTCCTTTTTTCTGAAATAAGTTCATGTGCCTTATCATTCAAATAATTGGCCTCCTCAGGTCCTTTCTCCGCAAAATTACCCGCCCTGCCCACGGTCAGTAGGGGACACCGCATGGGCTTGGAAAGGCCGCCGTCCGTCGGATGGGTTCAGTTATTTGCTTGTAACTGAGGAGGACATATTGTTTAAAGAGCAATAAATTGCATCGTCTATATTGCGAAGGATATGAAAGCACTTTTGCTAACTATTTTTATCCAAAGCACTACATAAATTTACTGTTTCTTTTTTTTATTTACAACATTTAGGGCAGAGAAGAATCCTAGACGCTACTCCTAGCTTTTACAGGCCTTCTCATATAAGGGCATGGCCTACTAAGACCAAGTGACTGCTGACCACTGGGGCGGGGATGGCTTAGTCGGTAGCGCGCCAGGCTCGTAATCTGTAGTTCCCAGGTTCGAGTCCCAGCTGGGTCAGCGTTGAGATTTATCTCCGCAAAATTCCCCGCCCTGCCCACGGTCAGTAGGGGACACCGATGGGCTTGGAAAGACCGCCGTCCGTCGGATGGGACGTTAAGCCGTGGCCCCGTGTGCGGGAGAGCCATACCCTGTGCACGTTAAAGAACACGCTGGATGGCCTTGACGGGAGGCTACCATCTGTCTCCCAACAGCTGTTCCAGTGGGTCCCCTCCCCCAACCTTCTCTGAGCCTTCGGGGTCCATGTGACCTGGCCATTTAGCCCATGATGTGCAAAAAAGTGCCGCTCAGAGGTAAAACAACCCAACCCAACTGCTGACCACTGCCTCGGTTAGAGCTAACGCAGCACACAAAGTTCGCCTTGCTGGAAGAGTCGCTAACTCCCTAACCACTCTACCAATTAACACTATCATGTACCCACTGAATGGGATTTATAGAGCATAATAGTGGTTAAAACACGTAGAAAATATAAGTGCATCTGCGAGCAAAAATATTTAAAAATGCCTCATATTCGCGCTGAATTAAAGAAAAAAATACTCTGTTCGTAAGCCAGTATTTAAAGCATTTACACAGTCTATTTGGTTGGTTAAACAAGAGTGTCAAAATGGGCCAAGAGACTCATGAAGAACTGATTTATAGAAATGCTTTGACTTAGATGACGTACTTGATCCTTCCGCAGTCAGTCTTTCCCCCTTGCCACTGTTTTACATCGCAATTGCTGGAATTAACGCATTCGACAAAGTTTGATTGAGAGCGAGGTTCCTCCCCCAGACAAAGAGGCGTAATTCAGTCCGTAGTCACGTGCCAATATTTCATTTCAAGCGTTTATTGATATGGAACGTGAGGAAGGAGATGAAAAAAAGATATGTTCTGCAGCCGAATGTTCCAGAATATCGCTTTCTCTCGTCTTGCTACTCGGCAGTGGAATCGGTTCCGTTCTGTATCTCTTGTTTCGTGTCGATGGGTGGAAGTCCGCGCCTCCCCCGCACAAGTCTCTCTCGAGCGACGGAGATGCAAGTAGAGCAGTGTCGCTGAGCAAAAGAAAATGATTTGGCTTTCACCCGTCATAAAAGCACGAGCCCTTACTTCGTTGTGCAGGCGTACAAGTTCTCTGCCCATGTCACGTAGGAGACATTATTTTTCTGTCCGATTCGGCCGTCCATTAGCAAAATGACACCATAAAATGTGATGAACCTAAATTTGGGAAAGCGACCATAGCCTGCCTACATGAAGTGGCTGCGATTGGCCGCCACTCAATCACGGGCGCTCGCGCCTAATGTCACCAATCACGTAAGGCGACATGACCATTGCCAGATCCCTGCCCTTCTTGTCACAGTGCCAGTCTGTGTCATTTCTCACGGTAGGCTTGGTCAAGCCAACAACGCCAGGGGTACGGAAGAAGGCGGAGGGGACCAGTAAAAAAAAGTGAAATGTTTTTGTGATTCTTTGCTTGGTGAGAAATCACTCTTTCATAAGCTCCGGTTTGTGTTGGGCAGAGAGAGGGTCAGGGTTAGACAGACAGCCACTCTGACTAATAATAGCGCTAAATCATTTTGTCGGAAATAGAGTCAATCGCTACAGATTTTATCGATACTGCCCTTCTCTCACAACCTAAGCCTCAGCAAAATGTGTTTCTGAATAAAGGCAGTAAGCCAAGTGAACGATGTTCATCATTGGGTGGACTTTCTCTAATGAAAACTCTCTTTTCGATAAATTTTAAACCCATCATCTTTCACAGTTTACAAATACAATCTAGGAATACTAAAATCCTAAATAGAAGTTTTCAGTAGATAGAAATAGCGCAGTTTCTATCATACTACATTTTCTAAATTTGGAGTAATTGTTTTTGAAACACCACCAGTAAGGTTTTGAAAATCCCTACCCAAAAGAGCAAACTGTTATGTCTGCTTTTCTATTTCTTATCTTCCTCACCTTTTTTATTTAATTTCATTTTTACCTAATGAACATCACTGTCATTTCAAATAAAAATAATGTCTAAATTAGAAAAAAAAAAGAATTTTTAATGAGAAGCATGAAAATTTGCATTTGCATGTAAAACATTCGAAAAGAAATTATTCGCATCCGTGCCGAATTAAAGTGAAAATATTGTATATAGGGGTTTAAAAATATGGTCACTGAATTTCTTCCAATGAATGAAATGTGTCATAGATTTAAAAATAAAATAGAAAATATAGTATTAACTATTATTTAGGGAATAATTTGAAGCATCTTGGCCTATATTTCATTTCATTTAAAACACATAGGACGGAGAAGAATCCTAGAAACTATTCCTAGCTTTTACAGGCCATCTCATACAAGGACATGCTCTATTGAAACCGAAGTCAGGTTTAACGGATTGAACATTGCATTCGTTTAAAACTAAAAAAAAGCACAGAGTAATTTTTTAAATAATAGCTAGCTCCCTAACCACTATGATAGTTAAGACTATATCTGGATTCTAACTTTCGATGGAACTTTCATATTTGAAACCATATAAAACTCTTAGATATATTGCTGCAAAAACTTACAAATTGCAGTTGCTAGTTGACACCGCTGTTAGTCTTGTGGTTTACAATGCGATTTCTGAATCTTTAAAGGGATATAGAATTACAGTATATGGACTAGTGGTGCACTGAACTTAAAAATATCGATAACTTACGGTCGTCTGTTGCGAAAAAATATATCTAGTCTTAGAAATGCTTTTCCAAAGTCTAGTGTTAGATTTTCATTCTTAAATATTCTTCCAGTTCAAAATCTCTTTAGATATGACATTATTCCAGAAATGTTTCAGTTACATTTATAAAGGTAAAAATTTTAAGTTATAAGAACACCAGATTCCGCCAAATAATGTTTTCTTATCCTGAGTTTTATTAAGTATTATAGTAAAAATCTTAAAAAATGCAGAGTGCCTTAAATCTTTAACTGTTAGCAGGAAAATCTTACTTCTAAACGCATTTAGTAAGATTAAGATAAAAAATAAAAAAAAATTTAAGAATTGTGCATTTTTTGTGTGCATGTGAATATATGTGTATATACTGTATAATTTCTGTATAAATTCTGGATTGTTTGAGATTAATTTCAGAAGCGTAATTTGTGCTCAACTTAATGGTGAAATATTTCCACTTGATCATTCTAGATGCCACATGATGTGTTGACTTTTTTACAATACCCGTCAAGATATTATAAAACATGATATCACGGAACTGTCATAATATTTTATGTATGATGCATAATGTTGATCGATATTCCTGCAGATAAGCTATTTGCTTCTGTTTCTTACATCTGTGTTATGTGAGACAGTAATGATAATGAATAAAATTTTATTTACACTCGTGCCCTAAAGTTAAGCATAGTTGACAAAAATGGACTATATTGAACAAACAATCGGCGGAAACAGCAACCAAAGATACGTGCAGATAACGGCGAGCACATGCAAATCTGGGAGTAATGATGCAATGGCATTGTGACCACATATAATATGTATAAGAGATAAGAACCGTAAACCTGTAATGACATAAATAATGGGATACATGTGGAAAACTTCATTTCTTGTCGCCAGCTCATTCTATTTGTGTTCGAACCGATTTGTTGCTAAACAATATGTCACACAGACAGCATATGGGTGCCCTTACACGTGGTGGGGCGATAGGGATGTTGGAATTAGGCAGAACACAGGGTGATGGGCCAGGGCAATATGTATTTACCAATCCGTCATTTCGAGTCTATGGAGAAGGTACCAAGGGATAGGAAACGTTAGTAGTTTCACGCGTGCACGGTCGACCACGACAACGGTTCAGGGTGACTGCTATGTGGTACTAACAGCGAGACGTAATATACACATGTCAGCGAGAGAACTCGCTGTAGAGCTGTCTACAATTCGTGGATGAATAGTTTCGAGGCAAACGATATGCAGAAGGCTTCGTGAAAAGGGTGTGTATGGGAAGCGACCTACAGTTTGTATTCCATCCACTCTGTCAGGGAGAAGAGGTAGATTGTTGTGGTGCAGATAACACGGGGACTGGACCGCAAACCAATGGGCCAATGTTCTCTTCTGTGACGAATCCAGATTCAATTTACAGAGTGACAGCCTTCGTGTTGTCCGCTGGAGGTAACATGGAGCCTATTATCACCCCTCAAACATCAGAGAAATGCACCATTACAGAGGTAGTGGTTTACTGGTCTGGGGTAGCATTATTGTCACATGGGCTCTCCATGACTTTTCTGGAGGTCTTTAACAGGCCTCAGATATACAGACGAAATCCTCTAACCCAGCGAATTATTTATAGTGAGGCTTTTTCGGCGTGCTTTAGTGGATGATGTCCTTGAAAATGAAGACGTCCAACCTATGCCATGGCCAGCATATTCGCCGGACCTCAACCCCATAGAGCATGTGTGAAATACATTGGGTAGACGGATTTCAGCTCGTGAAACTCCTGGAGCTCCTACTTGCTCTTGTACAGGATTAGGACTTACTGCTGCAGCATCTTCATACTGCCCTCGTCAACAACCTGCAACGTCAATGTGACACTTGTATCTCTGTAACGGGTTATCAGGCATCGTACTGAACTCTCGCACACGAGCGAATGCGTTTCCAGGTAGCTTCTTCAATTGACAGCCTATCGAACTACAATTCATTGCTCCAGATTATCCTATATTTTATGTCAGTTGTATCACGCATTTGTTTCTTCCTTCCATATTCCATCTGCACCATATTACCCATGTCATTCTATTGTCGCGTGTTTTTCATTTTATCCATTTTGTCAACTATGCTTAACTTTTGGACACTAGTGTTTCTAATTGAATGATTATCGTTCAGAAATGACAATTGCCTCAAAATTGCTTTTTGTTTGGAAATGAAACAATTTCAACTAAAAGAAATCCTCTTTATGAAAAATAAAATGATGAAGAAAATATACATCGTTTAATTATTTTCATGAACTTATTCATTTACATATAAACTGATTTGTCGTGTTTCACATAAGGTGACCTTTTGTCACTTAAAATGTCTTCGAAAACCAACCAAGGCAATAATTTGTTAAAGTTGAATTTGGGAGCTATTCCTGGACCTAATGTCATCGGATGTACGCTACATAGTTCCCGGCTAATGCAATATAAATTTGCCCTCACCACTTAAAGCGCACGCTTGGTTTGAAGTTTCCTTATTTGATAGGCAGCAGAATGCTCTGTAAGCAGTTCACCTTCGAAGCTAGCAGGCCGTCACCTTCTGTGATAAAGCAGGATCTTGCATTTGGCTGCTGCTCAACCGCAGCCCCAAGAGATAAACGACGGCAGTCCAAATTCAATTACTCCGAGTGAATTGCTCGTCTCTTCTCTAATTCTATTACGTCCGGTGATGATTCCGACTGGGCCTGGTGGCCCCATTGGCCCTCGTTGAGCCTACACTTAAACAAGGCCTAGGTACCTGATTTAGTGGGTGCCAATATCACATACCTTCCTTATCGACGCCTATTGGATAAATTATAGTTTCCGCTCACAAAATGATACATTGAATCAGAAGTCCCCTTACGAAAAAACAAAAAAACCCGATCTACTGCTTTCGAGAAGGAATGAGACTCGAGGTATTAGGGTGTCTTTAACTGGGAGCACACTGATTCATGCAAATAAGGTATACTGCTTGAACTCTTTCTACTGTGGGTAAATTGTCCTTCCAGATTGGCGCTGTCTTTTACCTTTCCGTTCCTTTCAATGCTCATGAATGACTATCGAATTAACAAAAGTTACAAAGGCTATGAACATTTCTCTAAGAATGCAGTATACCTAAAAATAATTTTAAAATGGTTCATTTTGAAAGGATTGTTTAGGTTTTCAGAATCGTTTCTTCTATGCAATGAATGTTAGAAAGATGAAACATAATTTTCATCATTTAGCTTGCTGTCAATCCTAATGGCATTAACTCTTTGTTGCTTTCTAAAACATTTATTAGCACAGTTTATATCAATCTTATTGCATGCACTTCTTATATTCGAACATAGCCATATATTTCTATATGTACATCCATGATGATAGAATCGCATAATTTCTTGTTTTATAAATGAAACAACGTGAAAATCTAGAAATAAAAATTTCAATTGTTTTCTGCATTGTTTTGCACTTTAAATTATAGCACTTTCTGCTTAGGAGAATAGTTTCCAGACTCTTTTAGTAATGAATCTGAAATTGTTCTGATGCGTTCTAATGTTCCCAAACAGAAAGAAGATCTGTGCGCTATTCTCCTAAGAGGATGCATGGAATCAAGGATACTTAGCTCTTAATCCGTCACTTCCTTTCACTCGAATTAGAAAGGAACTTTGTGTGGAATGGAGAAGGTTTTTCCTTTTTTCCTTTAATTGCAATTCCTCCAATGTGATCAGTTTCACAGGCTCTCGGTGCTGAATATTTTTTGTGGTTTGATTAGGATAATACTTGTTGACTTAATTCCATGGCAATCGTCAATTCAGGGATAATTAACCACTCTTTTGTGTTCCGTTTCTTTCCACGTCTGTTGCTCTGCTAAAATGTATATATGGGCAGAATAATTTCTATCAGTTGTTGGCTCGTCCTGATCAGATGTTATCGTAAGCGTCTGAAACCATTTGCTTCTAGGTCATCGCCAATTTTATATTGGAATAATTTGTGTCAGACATGTAATCTTTTTGGTTCTTGAAATAAATCTCACATATAATACATGTGAAAAGATATGAACATCTTTAACCTAGAGATTTTTATAAATAAGTTTAAAACTTTAAGTAATGTAAACATTAAAACCCGAACTATACTTCCTATTGTCCGAACTATATTTCCTATTGTTGTAAACCAGTTCAATGCAATCCCTCGCTCGTGAGCCCCGTTGTGCTCGCGGAGCAGTTAAAAGTGTTCGCCGATGCATACTATATTAGAGCACGTTCATGAAGCAAATTTTCGTCTGTTGTTGTACCGAAAGTGCTGTATTGATCGCTAAATTCATTGAAGAATTTCCTAGAAAAAGCGAAAAAAATAAGCGATATTTTATAATATTTAATAAAACACAATAGCTTACATCCAGACTTCTACAGTATAACGATGTTAAAAAAATGAAGAAAGTGTCTCAGTTTGATTACCTTAGTTAGTTGTAAGACAGTTATCGATGATATGCCATGAGAGTTAAATCTGGATTACTCCTGAGACTTTTAGGGATTAGTCAAGAGTATCAGCAATAATGAAATGCAAATAAAACTTTTCAGGTACGAACTGAAGACTAATCTTTTATAATAGTTTAATGACCGGACTTACGCATAGGCCAGCTAGACACCTGAATAGAGTCACTGATGTTCAAATGCCGACGATTCTTTAGCCTGATTTATTATCGAAATTTGCTAGCGCGAAAAAAAATATAAAATTTGAAATATAGCAAAAAACTAAATATGCCCTATTACTATATTTGTAGGTTTTTAATGAGACACTAATTTATTTTGTCTGCATGTAAGAAAAGTGTGTGCTCTCTAGACGCAGGCAACCGTAAAAAGGAAAAACTGGGAAATTAAAGAAAAAATTAATATGATTTTTAATAAGGGGGACGTACAGTTCTCTGAATATCTATGCTGAATGGTTGTGTAAATATAAAAATTTATTGGAACTAAAAGACCAGAAAAACAAAATCTGCTTAAGGCTACCTAATTTATAAGATCGGTCTGAATATTTCAATCAGGTTTCTAACACGTTATGGCGATGAAACGAATAAATACTCTGTGAGGAGAACATCAGAAATCTTTTTGATTTTTCCCACAGATTCTTAAGGAGTTTCTGATGCATTAGGTTGATTGATTTTCATAATGAATTCCAGGTAATCATCAACCCGTGCATTTCATGCCTAATATCACTTTTATTCCGTGTATAATACAGTGGCATTCGTAATGATAATACGGCGTCTACTAAAAGCGTGTATTGTATATTTCTGCAGAGAGGATGACAAAAATCTTGGGCGAAAAGAAGCAATCCTAATCATTGCAAATAAGGAAAAAAATGAATTTTAAATATATTATCGCATTAATATTTAAGAGCTAATTTTTAATAACATTAATCATTCTCACATATCTACTTAGCATATAATCTGATAGGCTCCTGCCAGACCTCTGTGGCAAGCAGCTGCTTTAGGGAATATATTTTTATTTATTTATTTATTATTTAATTTATATTTCCGAGAATGACAGAAATAGAAAACGGAAGATTTAGAAGACACTAGAAAAAATAATAATTTGTCGATTTACGAGTTTGCGTAAAACCAAAATATATTTTACGACAAAATCGTAGTGATTCGATAATAAGGAAGTCAGTCTAAATGTTAGAAATTATTTTATATAGTAATGGTTATATTGATGTGTAGAAATGGGACCCCGATGATCTTGGAAATGCCCTCTTCCGTCTGATGGAACGTAAAACCTTGGCCCGTGTGTGGATCATTCCGTCTTCTAACAGCTGTCCAGTGGGTACAATTTCAAAATTCCACTGACCTCTTAGTGTACAAAACAAAGTTTCCCTCGGAGGTAATACTTAGTATTGTAGGCCTCCTAAAAGTCTATAACCATTATGACATTTTTCAATTTCAGAAATAATTCTGGAAGTAAAGGAATCATTATTTGATAGATTAATTTTCCTTATTAATGGAGATGAGAAGACACGAATATCTATTGAATTTGTAAACTTGTATTCAATATCAGTAAGTAATAAACACAGAGTTACTTGTTGACTTTTTAACGTCAATTTTCGTCAGAATCCGGGTCGAAATCACGGGAAGAGTGATTAGTGGAGAAAAGACAGAGTCGGCGTTAGTTCAATGGTCTTAGAATACCCAGGTGTCGAAATCACGGGAATCATGATAATTCATATTAGTGGAGAAAAGACAGAGCCGGCGTTATTCAGTGGTCTTACAATATTCTGGTATGTTTCTGGAAAGACGTCGGTTCGCATCCCGCACATCGGCGAAACTTTTTTCCACAAAACCATTTAGTGTTGAATATGTCGCGGACAGCAGCAGACGCCTAAAGTTTATGTTTACAAGTGATTATTCCATGTCCTTGGTGAAATAAGGGACAAAATGAAAACTTTTCCGCCGAAATCACGTCTACATATCTTCAGTTATTCTGTTTTGGATCAGTATGACCTCCAGTTAAAAATAAGTATAGTCATTCTCTTTCACGATGTTTGTTCGAATTCATCGCGAAATCTTTCAAACACAAATCACTTGAACCTGATATTGAAAATATCTTAGCATGAAGTCGAAACTGTAATAGATCCGAAGCTCATAGCTGTTAATGTGAATGGAGAAGGAAAAAAATGGAATTTTCGTTTACTATCAAAGTAGCTTTACATTTCAGGTTTTTATTTATTCTTCAGTTGTCTTTAAATTCTCTGGTTGTACTGTAGCACCATATTTAGATACAGAGGAAACCCAGGAAGTAACTGCTACAAACTTCTCTACATCCTGTAGGTTAATGTCATGAAAGGTGTTCATTCCAGCGGTTCTCCTGCTATTTAGTATGATCAATACCCGTACCTGAATTTCGTTGATTGATGTGTAATTTAGACAGCATTTGTAATGCGGAAAACTATTCTGCTCTGTTACCTTATGAAATAATTTTCTATTCTGCACGTATATTTTACAAAAAGATGGCGCCACATGCAATGCATCTCTAACTAACAGCATCTTAAAGTGAAAAGAAAAATTGAGATTTTCTCTGAGTTTCCTAAAAGCACAAGCATGAATCATTTTGAGATTATCTTTAGTGCCAACTTTCCGTTTAAGCTGCAAAGCGGGTGTCTGTATTGGATTTTAAGCTTTAACTCCATATATATGTCAGCTCGGCATCTATGAAGATTGGCAAACCCTTTTTAAAACACTAGACTCGTGAGATAATCGGAATTTGTTTTTGGGTTTGTCGATTTGACTGGCAGAAGACTGGCAATACATACACACAAAAGACATGGGAGGAATAAATTTATTACGGATTCAAATCATGTCACTTTTCGTCCTACAGCAAACCACTCATCATATATCACTAGAAGGACCTGGTCTAAAAGGTTATAGTGATCCATAATCAATTTTCTTCCCATTCGAGTTAAAATGCCATAATGGAATAATTATTTACGTTGAAGTTTAACTGTTCAGTAAAAAACTTACTAACAGGGATTTGCAATATTTTAATTAGAAACCATTTCCTTGTCTGGATTCTTGAATGGAAATGTGAATGTACAATATGTTGAGTTCGTAAATAATATAAAATATCGTTTTTTTTTTTAAACTACTTAATAAATTTATCTCTTCCTTCAGTTGAAAGATATGATGTCACTCTTAACATCGTTATCCAAAAAATCGTTTTTATATATAATTATATATTATATCCCACTACCCGTATTTTTCACATGCTAGTGGAAATACGTAACTGATGCGTAATAAATTTGTTTCTTTGGCATAAAACAATGTTGTAAAACTATAATCCAATTTTTTATTTAAATATTACATCATAAGTAATTCATTCAATATTTTTGATAAAACGAAGCAAAAATTCAAATAGGTAGCTAATACGAGATGGAAAACTATAGAACTGATAGTACATCAGTTCTGTAGTTTTCCATCTCGTATTAGCTACCTATTTGAAAAAGGAGCACTTTTTCCATATTACTGTGAACTTTTTTTAACATTAAATCGATTGATTAAACATAATTAATAAAGTATAATGAGCATTCTCCACAGACCTAGATCAAATGAAATGGAATATTATCAAAATCAAAGGGCCTCATACTTATTAGTTCAATTTCTAACTTAATCTCTTCAACACTAATGTCACCAACTGATTCGTTATTTCTTCGAACATATTTAAGATTAGATTAATACTATTTACTAAATTCAGATAATTAGATATTGTTTTTGTGTTTATCTTCACTATTAAAGAAAAATAAAGTAATCCAAATTAAAAGTGTATGTAATATTTAAATTTCTCAAACGGTTTCAATCTTCGGTTGTTGTGTATTTTCTTTCCTATTTCAAAGTGTAATTGAGAATCCAGAAAATTCCGCAGTGTTGTGTTACTCTTATTACGCTTTTGGTTTTTCTAATCATTATCACTATGTCACTTATGGCAATACGTTCTCAAGTATCCTTTGCTTTCAATAAATGCACGGCATGCTGACAAAATACTAATTCTACGGAGGAAGATGAATTCTCTAACATTTCCAACCACCTCGCTACATGATGTAAATAGCACACAAAGTCTGCATGAGCGCTTACCTTTACTCTTTAAAGAGTAAAAACTAATGAACAGTTGATGGCATTCAATATTCTTCAGTAGTGAAGGCCGCATTCTCATTACCTTTTTTCATTCGTTATAACCGACGTCAGCAATATATATTTTTTAATTTCAGTTTTCCTTCCTGAGCATGCAAATACTTTTAGCTTAAATTTTATCTTCTAATGACCTCAGGCACGCGGTGTGAAAATTGAGAGGAAGCTGGTCTGTTGGAAATAAAAAGAAAAAGAATAATAATAAGTGAACAACGCAGAGGAGGGAGGTGAAGGCGAGACTGCGAAATGCGCGCGCTTCGGTGTGGCTGTCAAAATATTTATTGATGTTCTGCAGTCATAACGGGCGATGAGATACGACGGCATTGTTGACTTTGAAAAATCGAAATTACGGTCCAGAATGTTACACTTGTTGCTATAGCAACTTCGTGGCTGAATTCGTCACTGGATGATGAAGAATATTCTGAGTGTTCCGTATAATCAACATGGATTATTTTTTTTTACTCCATGATTTTGTTTCAAAGTTAAAACTGTTTGAGTTCATTTCGCAAATTCAATGTTACTCGTTATTGACTGAAATAAAAGTTAGCAACACAAAACAGGACTTCTCAACTTCTGTACATAAAATTCAGTCAGAAATCAAATGCTTATAAAGAAAATATTTAAGAAATTAAAAGTTAAACGAAATCATTAATTTTGTAAGACTGATTTTTCTTGAGTTTAAAGAGTTGACCCTAATCCAGAATTGAGTTCAGTGCCTATTCAGAGGGATCTTTTCTGCGAACTCTTTAAATTAAAAAAAGTTCCTCTCTGGATTCAAGATGGCAGTTTTCATCACTCTGATATGAATTGTCTGCATCACTTGTTACACTTGCTTCCGAGTGCTGTTTTTATCTGTTAACATCAACTCTTCCAAATTTTTATTAGCCTAAGAATTTCTTTGATATTTGCTTAAACGAACTTTCCCCTTTTTTAATTCATTTTCACTATCTATTCCCGAATTTTAATTATAATTTTCGCTTCTGTTTGATGAGTAACAATTTGGTTCAATCAAATTAATTGTAAGAGTTTGGCTCAAATAGAGAAAAAATGATGAACGGACAACACAATGAAAAAGAGGGAGTACCATGGCTAAATATAAAGTTAACCTTTTTTTGAGTACAAGCCACTCTTATTCGGTAAAAGGAATTCTTCTGCAGACTGAGGATGCATTTCCCCGTTTCCTTGCCTCTGAAAGAAGTTTGACAAATAGGAACGGAACGTTTGAAACTTCGTTATTTTTCACCAAACCGTTGGGTTTTAGATGTCAATAAAAACACTGTCGTAAAGTGTTCTGTAATGGGTAGATACCTCGAGAAATATTGCTGCTTACTGCTGTCAATGTTAAGGAAAAGTTTCATTTATGTAGATAGATATCTTGCTCATTATATTCCACTTTAAACAATTCAGTTGAGTCTTATATTCTGGCATAAAAATGGGAAGAAACTGCAAAAGAGTATATTACATCCGAGTGTAGAGTATTGGTAGAGGAGAATGGTGTAAGATTTGTACAAGAAATCCAGAGATGTGGATGTGTGAACTCAAATTAGAACTAGTATGTTACCATTCACACTCATTGACAGCATATTCTCGTGCTCTGAAACAAAAACTCTATAAAAAGCTTAATATTTCAGGTTTGTTTTGCTCTCTAGTGTTTCTTCTAATGTGGATGAATTAGAACACACGAATGCAATTTGAATAGAAATTATCTCACTACAGTTGCAGTTGGGTCATAGCTTCCGTTTAAACAAAAACGCTTTCTTTCTCTGCGGGTTGATGCGGATTCATCGTGTAAATAAAATGAGCATGATTAATTCCATTCTTCATCATCATCATCATCATATTACTATTATTATTATTTGATACTGATATACTAATTTTATATGAGTAGTGTTGTTTGTCGTCAAAACAGGGACGATGAAATAAATCGGACTGTTATAATGATTAACAAATCTGATTGCGGTGGGCATGTATTCCTCTGGGTATGTATGCATGTGCATGACCAACCTATAAGAATGAGAAGAAACATTCTGTCGTATTTTGCATAGATCTTCAGGTCATTAAAATTAATTGTAAGAGATGACCGAATAAAAATGACTCGTAGGGATGTTTAAAAAGGAATCGAACGATATATATGTCTGCATATAGAGAGAGAAAGAGAGATGCCATGATGTCGCATGAATCTGAATATTTCCTAACATTAAGGAATAAAGATTGTCTTTCTAGGATGCTAATCTGTTTCAGGGGCACACAAGTGAATCTGCTGTTTCATTGAGGATGGCACAATAGCCCATCGAAGAGACACATCACCTCGAGATTAATGTCCTAACCCAATCCTAACATCGCCTCGAGATTAATATCCTAACCCAATCCTAACATCGCCTCGAGATTAATATCCTAACCCAATCCTAACATCGCGTCTCTGTTCCTATATTTCAAGGCACAAAGAACTAGAAATATATGAGCAAGGAAGAGATTTTTAAAATACCAATGTTTCCTTACTCAAATGGAAAAAAAAATTCTTCCTTTCAAGTTTATTATATTCCTATTCTTTTGAAATCAGAGCGATCCATTGGTTTATATTCAAGACACTATTTTCGCTGTATTCTTCCTATACTAGGTATAGGGGAAAAATTATCTTGAGCCGGGTGGGATTCTTCCTGATAACATTTCAGGTGCTATGACCACTGAGCTACCGTTTTCTGATCAAGATTTTCCTACTGAATTAAATACTGCTATTTTCGAAACTAAGCCAAAATCAGCCAGCGGAGTGGATGGGATTAGCAACAAATGCCCTACCAACTATCTGGAGAACGAAACTTTTAGATGTGTTTAATAACATATGGATATCGCATAATTATCCTCAGTCTTGGACATTATCTAATATTATATTCTTATTAAAACCTACAAAAATTCCTACAGAAATTAAATCATACTGGCCAGTTTCACTTACTTCAAATGTACTTAAAGTCTTTGAAAGAATCTTGGTTAAAAGAATGCAATGGTTTATAGGGAAAAAATATTTTATCTGAAAATATACACGGCTTCCGTAAAGGTAGATCCACCAAAGACTGTATATTGCACCTGACTAGCAATATCTACTCTTCATTTTATAATAAAAAAGTCACAGCAGCAATATTTATAGATTTAAAATCTGCTTTTGATACTGTTTGGCATGAAGGATTACTCTACAAACTAAAACAAATTGGTATTTCTGGAAACATCATTCATTTTTTAAAATTTTATTTAACTGAGAAATATTATCAAGTAAAGTTAGAAGATACCTATTCTCATAAATATAAAAATGCATCTGGAATAGTTCAAGGAGGAATTTTATCGCCTCTTCTATTTAACCTATATCTTTATGATTTACCAGACTCTATACCACAAAATATAAATTATTCTATTTATGCAGATGATATTTCTATTTGGAATTCGGACAAAGACTTTTATAAAATTGAGAAATATGTACAAACTGCCATCAGTAATATTCGTTTATATTGTCTTAAATGGCATTTAAAAATAAATATTGTGAAAACTTATGCCTTTTGTAAGGCCCAGATCTGCTATTCCTAAATTAGATATTAAAATAAGTAATAATATACTGCCAAATATCTATTAAACATAATTAATAAAGGCATGATCTATTAGTTTGTTCCAATTTAGGAACAAACTAATAGATCATGCCTGCATCACTGGTAATAAGTTATTCAACTTTATCAAATGTCTTGCCTCCACAAATTGGGGATCCTCCCCTACTTAACTTATTCAACTTTACTGCAATTTAATTAGACCAAAAATGGAATTTGGGATTGAACTTATTCCCGGCGATGCTGAAAATAAATTCAAAAAGCTGAATATAATTCAAAATAAATTCATCAGATTCGCTTTGGGCCTGATGAAAAGCACTCCTAATTTAGCTTTATTTGCTGAAACCTCTATTTCACCTTTCCAGATCAGGGCACCATATTTACCACTTAATATTATTTCAAGACTTCATCTGAAGCACCATGATCATTTTCTAATCAATCTATTTAAAAATGAAAACTTTTTCACCCGGCAATTAATTTTGTGAAGGAAAAGGCTGCTTTTAATTATATTCTTGATACATATCATAAAGGAGACATCATTAGTAATGAACCCACTTGGATGTATCATTTGCCAACCATCTTCAAGGATATTCCTCACATGTCCACAAAAAACATACTGATATTTCTATTCTGAAAACTTTAAGTGATTTATATATTCATAATTCCTATCAAGATTTTACTGCTATTTATATGGATGGACTCATATGCTGTCATAGCAGCTTTCTGCATAACTAAATTAAACATTTATAAAGCATTTAAATTTATAAAAGGATGTACTATTATACAAGCAGAACTCTTTGCAATTTATTCTTCTTTACTTTGGATACAAGGACAGTATATTTTAAATAAATTTGTTATTTTGACTGATTGCAGATCTGCTTTATATTTGATAGAAAAAAATATTTTTGAAAATAAATATCCTAGTTCAATCTGTGATAATTACATTTATGTAATGATTTATATAAAAAAGGAAAAATTATTAAAATTCAGTGGCAACCTAGTCACTGTGGAATTGAAGGAAATGTTTTAGCTGACTCATATACCAAAGATGCAATCAATTTTACTGACACTACTGATATTTCTATATATAATATAGGGGCGGGGGTGGCTCAGTCGGTAGCACGCCAGGCTCGTAATCTGTAGTTCCCAGGTTCGAGTCCCAGCTGGGTCAGCGTTGCGATTTATCTCCGCAAAATTTCCCGCCTTGCCCACGGTCAGTATGGGACATCGATGGGCTTGGAAAGGTCGCCGTCCGTCGGATGGGACGTTAAGCCGTGGCCCCGTGTGCGGGAGAGCCATACCCTGTGCACGTTAAAGAACACTCTGGATGGCCTTGACGGGAGGCTACCATCTGTCTCCCAACAGCTGTTCCAGTGGGTCCTCCCCCAACCTTCTCTGAGCCTTCGTCGTCCTTGTGGCCTTGCCATTTAGCCCGTGGTGTGCAAAAAAGTGCCGCTCAGAGGTAACCCAACCCATATATAATACACAAATTAAAATTTATCTTAAGTCATCAAACAATTATTTTAAAGTTCAGAGTTCTGTTAAACATCATTTTAGATATCAACTTGATCAAAATATATGTTCATTGCTAAAAAGTAAAATGTCTAGAAATAATTTTTGAAAAATATTGATTGGAAACTGGTACTGCATAGTTAAACAGCTACTTGTACTAGATAAAGAAATCAGATAGTGCAAATTGTATTTACTGTAACTGTGAAGAAACTATTTCGCATATTTTATTGAACTGTTCACATTATGACAAAGAACGTAAAATTTATTATCAGCAATTATCTCAACTAGGAATAAATCAGTTTACATGATATGTTGAATTTTCCAGTAGATGACGTCAGAAATGCAAGCTACAACTTTCTTATTAACTTCCTGCTCGCGACTTCTTTGTTTAACAGGTTATAACCGGATTTCCCTTCAACAATGGGAAAGCTCGACCAATCAGATTTCAGTTCCTATGGTTACAGTAGTTAAATTCAATCTTTCCACTCTAACGTTCTGTCACGGAAATTTGTTCCTTCACAGCCTGACTTTGGTAGTGAATACGTGTAATATGTATGCACATATTAAATATATCATTATTACTCAGATTTTTATTTTCAAACTTTAAATTATTATTTTATTTATTTTACTATTAAGCATAAAACTATTAAATTAATTAACTATGACACTTCATTGAATAATGACAACTAATATGTTTGATATGTATAATATTTAAACCATTCTTTTGTTTTTCTTTATACTTTTTGTATTGTTTTTGACTGAACCTGGTGTAGAAGGGCCTGGCCCTAACATCACCATGGTTGTTGGGTGTATAATGGTATGTTGGAAAAGCCGCCGTCCGTCGGATGGGACGTTAAACTATGGGCCCGTGTGCGAGAGAGCCATACCCTGTGCACATTAAAGATCACGCTGGATGCTTGACGGTAGGCTACCATCTATCTCCCAACAGCTGTTCCAGTGGGTCCCCTCTCCCAACCTTCTCTGAGCCCTCGGGGTCCTTATGGCCAGGCCGTTTAGCCTATAATGTGCAAAAAAGTGCCGCTCAGAGGTAAAACAACCTAACCCATATTGTTGTTGTTGTTGTGTTAAGGTTCACAACTTGTCTCAAGTATATGTTATGATTGCAGATTGTCTCCATTCATCGGAGCTATTCCAGACTCGTGTACAACACTAGCTGCATTCCCCAAGGCGACACAACTGTGGTTTTTTGTCAGCATATTTAATTTTTTTTATGCATTGTGCATGTCGGTATGCGTTAGTATAGAAAGAGAAAGAGAGATGCCATGATGTCGCGTGAATCTGAGTATTTCGTGATATTAAGGAGTAGAGATTGTCTTTCTATGATGCTTAGTCATTAGAGGTAGTCATATTCTTTTGCATTCAGACGATCCATTGGTTTATATCGAAGCCACCTATCTTCGCTGTATTCTGCTAATTCTGGGTATAGGATGGAAAACTGTCTTGAGCCTGGTGGGATCGAACCCATGACCTCCTGATGGCATGTCAAGTGTCATCCCTAAGAAAACTCTTCACATCTACTTCAGACTATGGTATGAGACTTAACAACAGGGGAAATCTCGATCAGCGGTCAGACCACCTAATATGTTATCAGAAGGTCGTGGGATCGTATCCCATTCGCTCAAACAATTTTTCCCCGTATACTCAGCATTTGCAGAATGCAGCGAAGATAATAGCTTGAATATAAAAATATTATAATCATTTTATACTGAAAAAAAGTTGGGAATTTCAGAAGCACTAAACATTCAGTTGATGAAGTTACCAAAATGTGTAAAGTTTCTTTGGGAGTTAAATAATTATTCTGCCTGACGTATAATGAATCATTTAGCTTGAACTTCTGGTTTTGGAGTTAATAATATTTTATACTTGCCGAAAAAAATATCTACTATGTATTAGTCTCAACACAAATCAGACTGAATTAAATTAGCAGTAAAAGCTTTTCTGTAGGTTGATATATCAATAGGAAGTATGTCCCGTATGCATTTATCTGAATAAAAATGATAAGACTAATAATTTTCTGCAAGTATATATTATTAAAAAATATGATATATATTTGTTAAACAGAAATGACTATACTTTACTGAGAAAAATTGTTGCATAGAAAACAAATAATAAAAAAATCTCAGCACGAGTTATGTGATCTTTCTTAATGATCTTTGCGAAATATTTCGAAACAATTTTCATTCTGCATTTTTCCGAGAAATTAAACATTTCAATTAATTTTTGGGCTCAAGTATTTCATTTAATTTTCTTGATTTTTATCATTCAAAACTTGTTATATAGTGAAATAAATTGTACATCATTACTTTTTTAGTTTCTTCTGTGAAAAAAATTATTACAGTTCTCACATGGAGGGGGGGGGGGGGCTTCGTTTTTGCCACCCCTGATGAAATAATTGCAATGAGAGGATACACAAAATATCTTTTCAACATTAATTAAGCAATTAAAATACAATCCGAATGATCTCCAGGGTAATTTATTGCATTCTGAAAACATTTAACCTTCTGAAGATCATTATTCGCTTTATGGTTACAGATGAAACTCTTAGGCTGTGAAGCGCTTAACACCGATAAATGAAACAACTGTGAAGTGGTATATCAAATCGAAATTTTAATCAGTTATTTCTATAGTGCCCAGATCAGTTTCAAAAGGTTAGGACCGGTTTTGTTTCTTCTTGTACTTCTAGAGTATTTTACTTGAGTTTAATCCACTTTTTACTGGCATTACTCAGTTTATGTATATAAACTTGTAAAGAAGTTCAGTAAGCCTCTTGCCTAATTCAGAACTACATATGGTCTTAGGAGCCAAGAACCTTCCCCTACTGTATGACTACTACCATATGAGATTGGAATTGAAACATTTTATTTCACGTCTAATAGTGATGGCAAATTCTGTTTTTGGAAATTATTAATCAGAATAGGAATTAGCTTGAATAATATTGTTGCGGATCACAAAAATGGATAGCCACTGAGCGTGAGTATTAAAAGCTATATTTCAAAACCAAATTCAATACAAGGTAAATTGTTACAAAGGAAATATGGATGAAGTATCTTATCAACAAATCAACTATTAACATGCACAAGTCATCAATCTTCCTGCGTAGAGCACACAATATCAGCTCTGTGTATTTTACTAAATACTACTTTTTACTTGATTTACCAGGTCACCCGAAGATCTTCACTCGTAAACCAATTCTCGTCCTGTGCTAATAACTTTTCACACACTAGCCGAACAAAAAGACAGTCCGTGTAGACATTCGAAGTTAGCCATAAAAGTTCCCACTTTTATACTTCCGCGTATACACAACACATCAAGTTACTTCTTGATACCTAACGATAAAAGATCCCACTTTTATCCTTCCGCGTATACACAACACATCAAGTTACTTCTTGATACTTACGCGCACTGTCTCAGAACAGCTCACCGTCCATTTTCGAACTCACGACCGTTACAACACAACGACCGTTACAACACAACGACCGTTAACGCTCCACTCTCCTTCTCCAAATTCTCCCAAAGTTCTTATTCGTTGGCTGAAACTTTTTGCTTTCGGTTGCCAGATTCCTTCTGTCGTAACACTGCCCCCTTCCTAGGTCTTGTTCGTCCCGAACAATTCTGGATTCCAAAGTTTCTTCAGTTCTTCGATGAAACGGAGCCAAACGATCCACGTGAACCACCTTGCACTTTGTAGCTGGACGTCGACGAATGCGATATACCACGTCATTTATCCTGTTAACTATTGTATATGGACCTTCCCAAGGTTTCTGAAGTTTTGGAGATAGTCCTTTCTTTCTATGTGGACTGTATAGCCAGACAAGATCTCCTTGATTGAAAATAGTTCCATTTATTTTACTGTCATATCTTGTTTTGGTTCTGTCACTTGTTATGTCGATGTTATGTCTAACGGAGTGATGGATTTCTTCTAGTCGTTGTTGCAATTCTTGTACGTATTGTGGAGTGGACACAGGCATTGCTTCGGGCCGACCATATAAAAGGTCACAGGGAAGACGTAACTCTCTTCCAAAAATCATCATGGAAGGTGTCTGTCCAGTTGTCTCATGCACTGCCGTTCTATATGCCAGCAAAAGGAGTGGTACATGGCGATCCCAGTCACGTTGGTGGTCGTTCACAAATAATGCTAAATGCTGAGCAATTGTTCTATTGAACCTTTCAACCATACCATCCGACTGAGGGTGTAAGGGAGTTGTTCTGGTTTTCTGAATACCTAATAGTTGACAGATGCCTTTAAACACATTGGATTCAAAATTCCGTCCTTGATCAGAGTGGAGTTGTAAAGGTACTCCATACCTACTAATGAAGTTATTAACTATCATCTCAGCCACTGTTGTTGCTTCCTGGTCTTGGATGGGATATACCTCAGGCCACTTTGTGAAATAATCCATTACCACTAATAAATATCGATTTCCATCATCAGTTCTAGGAAACGGACCCATTACATCAATGGCTATTCTTTCAAAAGGGGCACCAACGTTATACGTCTGCAGCTTACCCCGACTCCTAGTCTTAGGGCCTTTCTTTGCTGCACAGGCTTCACATTGCCTACACCATCTCTCAACGTCTGCCCTACTTTTCAACCAATGAAATCGTTCCCTGGCTTTGGCTAATGTCTTATTAACACCGAAGTGTCCTCCAGTGGCACTATCATGTACATCTTTCATCACAAGTTCCACTCGGGATCGAGGAAGGATTATCTGCCAACGGATCAGCCGTCCAGTGGGATTCTCCCATCTTCTGTATAATACTCCGTCTTCCATTTTTAAGGAGTCCCACTGTGCCCAGTAACTTTTAGTAGTTGGACTATACCTCGAGATTTGCTCCCAATTAGGTCTTGCATCAGATTTTTCAATCAATTCCATTATTGGTTTTATGTCTTCATCATCTAGTTGAGCCTTCCTGATTTCAATTGGATTCCAGATGTTAGGGGTGTCACTGTTTGTTTGTGTCGATACTATTTGTCTTATGGGCATTATCTCTTTAGTTCCAAATTTCAGTTCTGCATTATAGCAATGTTTACAGTTGTCAATACATGGGCGCCTGGAAAGAGCATCTGCATTCTTATGCATTTTACCACTTCGATGTTCGATGGAGAAATCGTATTCTTGTAACCGTTGTATCCACCTAGCGATTTGTCCTTCAGGGTTTTTGAAGTTTAATAACCATCTAAGTGCAGCATGATCAGTACGTATAAGGAATTTCTGGCCATAGAGATAGTGATGAAAATGTTCTATTGCTTTTACTATTGCTAACAGTTCTTTGCGTGTTACACAGTAATTCCGCTCTGGTTTGGATAAAGTTTTACTAAAGTATGCGATAACTCTCTCCTGTCCGTCTTGTTCTTGTGAAAGCACAGCACCAACTCCTGTGTTACTTGCGTCAGTATCTATTACGAATTGTTTTCCAGTTTGTGGGTACGCTAGCACTGGTGCTGTGGAAAGAGTTTTCTTCAGCTGTTGAAAGGCTATATCGCATTCGGTGGTCCACATAAACCGCTGGCCCTCTTCTGTCAGACGATGTAATGGCCTTGCGATGTTGGAGAAACCTTTGACAAATCTTCTATAGTAGGTGCAAAGTCCAATAAAACTACGAAGTTGATGAACATCTTGTGGTGGAGGCCAGTCTCTTACAGCTTCTATCTTACTAGGATCAGTCTTAATCCCTGCTGTAGTGATCACATGACCAAGGTAATGAACTTCTTGCTGGAACAGTTTACACTTTGTCGGTCCCAATTTTAACTTGGCTGCCTTAAGTTTTTCAAATACTTGACGAAGATTTCTCAAATGTTCTTCAAAAGTTCTTCCAAGAACTATGATGTCGTCCAAGTAAACCAGGCAGACCTCCAAAGACAAACCTTTGAGCACTGACTCCATTAGTCGCTCAAATGTGGCAGGTGCATTACAAAGTCCAAATGGCATCACCTTAAACTGCCAAAGTCCATTCCCTGTACTGAAAGCCGTTTTCTCACGGTCTTCAGGACGTATACCAACTTGCCAATAGCCGCTCTTTAAATCTAATGTTGAGAACCATTCTGACCCAGATAAAGTGTCTAGTGTATCGTCAATCCTGGGTAAAGGAAAGGAATCTTTCTTTGTTACGTCATTTAATCTGCGATAATCTACACAAAATCGTGTAGATCCATCTTTTTTCTTGACAAGAACTACTGGTGATGTCCAGGGACTCTGTGATGGTTCTATAATGCCCTGAGCTTCCATGTCCTTTATGAGTTGTTCCGTCTCCTCTCTTTTTGCCAATGGAAGCCTTCTTGCCGGCAGATGGACTGGAGGAGAATCACCAGTGTTGATTTTATGTTCTGTCAGGTTAGTACGGCCATAATCATTTGATGTGGCAGAAAAAATGTCAGAAAATTCTTTTAATAGGTTCTCGGCCTTAACAGCTTGGTTTTCAGTTAATATTTGTCTTGTTTCTCTCCATAATTCAGTAAGATGAGACGGGATGTCTGTATGATTTTGATATGAATCGGTAACTTCTATTTTATTTATACTTGTTACACAGGTAACAGCTTCACATATTGCTAATTCCTCACCTTTTTTTAACATTCTACTGGATTTGTTACAGTTCATCACTCTGATAGGGATCTGTTCTTTATCTATTCTGACTAAAGTCCTTGCAACCAGGATATTATGAGACAAAGCTCCTTTACCAGAGGCATCAGTAACTGCCAATCGGAAGGCCCCAGAAGTCTCCGCCCGATGTCCACGGACTATAACTTCACTTTGTGCTGGGATCTCTGTGTCTTCCGTCACTAATATTGGAGTTACGCTTGATAAAGAATCAGTCGTCCGGCTAAGCAGAGGAATCTCTTCTGTCTCATAGATGAGTAGGTTATCACTGGGTCTAATGTTGAATCCATGTTTCTTAAGAAAATCAAGGCCTAATATGCATTCGTCGTAGATGTCAGCGATGTAAACAGGATGGCGAACCAGACAGCTACCAACTCGAATATTAAGTTCTATTTTTCCATGAACCTTTGCACGATCTCCAGTGGCCGTTTGTAGGCTTATTCTAGACTGTGTAGTATTCAAGTTTGGGTGAGGTATTATTTTCTTTATTATATCCGTTCTGAGTAAAGTTACATTTGCACCAGTGTCGACTATCATACGGCAAGGTATTCCATTTATGGCTCCATCAGCTACTAATCCATTATTATCACCATGCAATGTTGAAACGTGGGCGACTTCCCCTGGGGCCAACCAATCAACAACCAGCCTTTGCCTCGCAAGATTGATAAATTTTCTGTTTCTCTGATCCTGTTGTCTAGTTGATGTACTTGGACTCCTCATTCGTTTCCTAGTGCAGTTGGTACGAATGTGTCCGGTCTTGCCACAATTCCAACACTGGAGGTCTGTTGTAGGTTTTGAAGAAGAACCTTTTATATCTTTCAAAACGGATAGTATGGCTTTGGTTAGTTCTTTCATTTCATTATCCTTTTCTACAGTTTCTTCTGCACTCACAAATCTCACTGCACGTTTGTTCGCTCGGGAGGAAAGCCTGGAGCACTCGTATTTCATAGCATGTACCACAGCTGACTTTAAGGATTCACCTTCCAACATCCTCAGAGATTGCTGAGTGTCAGGGTCAGCAATAGCATCAATAAATTGTAATTGAGCTAAATTATCTTGAATTTCTGGTGGACAGTTACTATAAGCCAATCTAGCTAGACGCTCAATATCACTAGCAAGCTCTTGCAAAGTTTCACCACTTTTCTGCATGCGATGTTTAAATTGAGTCACGTAATATTGTTTTAAATAACTATCACCAAACCTTAGTTCTAATGCGGAAACTAGACTTTGATAATCAAGTCGTTTTTCTTCTGGAACAGACTGCAAAACTTCCGCAGCAGAATTTCTTAAGGAAGCTGCAAGAAAACTGGCCTTTTGGAATTCATTCCACTCATTGGCTGTAGCGATAACTTCGAATTGTGTTTTAAATACTGTCCAAGATGATTGACCATCATATGTAGAAGGTTTAGTTGTATTTTTAGCGATATGTGTAATAACATTATTTCCACTAGAATTATTATTATCACAAGCAGAAGGTAACATTTCATTTCTCAAAATCTGAAACTGGCGTTCACAATCAGTTTTTACAATTTCTCATGTTTATAATCTAACTTAACACTATCAAGATCATATTTTACACTGTCAATTTCAACCTTTAAACAATCACATTGTTTATTAAGTTCGGTTTTAATGTCCTTACACTGATCAGTAATCTTGTCAATTTGAGAAGCCACTTCAGCTCTCATCTCGGTATTTTGTGCGGCCATTTCGGCTTTCAAGTCATCTTTTTGAGAAACTATCTCAGTTCTCAACCCATTATATTGTGCGGCCATATCGGCTTTCATATCAGTCATCAGCTTTATTAACTCATCCATACTTCTAGTGAAAGGCATTCAATTAAATTAATCCCACTTCTGACACCAAATGTTGCGGATCACAAAAATGGATAGCCACTGAGCGTGAGTATTAAAAGCTATATTTCAAAACCAAATTCAATACAAGGTAAATTGTTACAAAGGAAATATGGATGAAGTATCTTATCAACAAATCAACTATTAACATGCACAAGTCATCAATCTTCCTGCGTAGAGCACACAATATCAGCTCTGTGTATTTTACTAAATACTACTTTTTACTTGATTTACCAGGTCACCCGAAGATCTTCACTCGTAAACCAATTCTCGTCCTGTGCTAATAACTTTTCACACACTAGCCGAACAAAAAGACAGTCCGTGTAGACATTCGAAGTTAGCCATAAAAGTTCCCACTTTTATACTTCCGCGTATACACAACACATCAAGTTACTTCTTGATACTTAACGATAAAAGATCCCACTTTTATCCTTCCGCGTATACACAACACATCAAGTTACTTCTTGATACTTACGCGCACTGTCTCAGAACAGCTCACCGTCCATTTTCGAACTCACGACCGTTACAACACAACGACCGTTACAACACAACGACCGTTAACGCTCCACTCTCCTTCTCCAAATTCTCCCAAAGTTCTTATTCGTTGGCTGAAACTTTTTGCTTTCGGTTGCCAGATTCCTTCTGTCGTAACAATATTATATTCCTGATGTGAAAAAAGATATACATAATGTCAGTTACGTATGATTATTTCCCACTCCATGACGATAATGCGAGAGTGAGTCGCACAGTTACAAAGAATTACTAAGGATGATTTTCTAAGGCATGGAATCCGAATGTATAATTTGGTCTTTGTTTACAGCCGTAGCAAAAGCGGATATCCGTATTTCCCATCTCACATATCTTCGAAGTTTCTGCCGCCAGAATGTTTTCATGGCTGTGGTGAAGGCACTGTATCGTCCAAATATATATATATATGAATTTCTTTAGGATGGGGAGTCTTGCAGCAGTAATGGCAAAACTTTTAAATGAAGTTTTTTTAATATTTAAATTATCTATTGGCTGACAAAGCAGAGGAAGCAGTTAGACAGCACAACAGCTGTACCAGATAGTAAATGTTTTGTGTGGTAGAAAACGGACAGGTATACAGGGATTGAAGTATAAACAAGGTAAGGTTATAGAAAGTGAGATTCTGTCATAGCTAAGTGGGCTGAGCATTTCAGTGATGTTCTAGACAATGTGGTTAGTTCTACCCCCATTGTTTGCAATGATGATAGATGCATTGGTGGCTTTAATGTTTGCCCTATAACACATTCTGAAGTTATTTTGGCTATTTCTAAACTTAAACTTCATAAATCCCCAGGGGTAGATGAAATTACTACCGAAATGCTTAGAGCTGGGAATGTTTCGGTTACCACTTGGATGACTGAAATTTTGAATATCTTTTATGATAAAGGAATGGTTCCTAAGGATTTTACCAGAGCTATTATTATCCCTATTTTCAAAAAACGTGATCGCAGTTCTTGGGATAACTATAGGGGTATCAGCCTACTCTCTGTTCCAGGTAAGGTTCTTTCCATGATTGTGCTTAATAGAATTAAGAATCTGGTTGACAGTCAATTGCGTGATGACCAATGTGGATTCAGAAGCGGTAGGGGATGTGTGGATCAGATATTTTCACTTAGGCAGATTCTTGAGAAATGTTTAGAGTTTCAGAAATCTTTGGTTGCAAGCTTAGTTAATTTCAAAAAGGCTTTCGACTCTATTGATCGTCATAATTTGGGGTTGATTGTGAGATCATATGGTATACCAGACAAGTTAATTAACATAATGAAAGCTCTGTACAATAACACTACGTCGAGTGTGAGAGTTGGTACGGCTTGTAGCAATTGGTTTAGCATTACTTCTGGTGTTCGACAAGGGTGCATTTTGTCTCCTTTTCTCTTTAGTTTGGTTATTGATTAGGTTATGCAAAATTCACTGCAAGGAAAGATTTTGGCCTTAAATGGGCTGGAGATACGAAAATTTCTGATTTAGATTATGCTGATGATTAGACCTTTTTGATGATGAGATGAACTCTTTCATTCGAGCTGTTGATGAGATTGGAAGATCAGAGGTATAACATCTAAAGGAAGAAGGTTATTTTTAGCGTCTAATGGCTGCTAAGTGTCGTATGGACTTTCTATTGTTATGTTGAAAGGTTGCAAAGCTCGTCCGAAATTTTTAATCACAAATTTTCAGCGCAAGAGATGATTACAATGGACAAAGAAGCGTATATTGTGGACTGCGGAGGATTAGAAAAAGGAATTTTTTAATGAAGAAAGTCAGTTTTGTCTTACGGAAAATCACAGTACTGCCTACCTATTAAGAGGTCTCGTGAAGAATTCAGGCTTACAGTATCTTAAAGGTACTGTGAAACATCCAACCAGTATCAAGGTATAGGATTACATACCCTACTAGGGTGTTGGAAGACTATATATTATAAAAGGAACATCGAATTACGGAAAACTTAAGTGTTTCCAACAGCCGATATCTTTTTGGGAATGAACCTTGAATTTTTCAGGACGATAATATCCTTGTTACGGTACGAAGATACCACATTGTTTCATAAGAATTACTTCTGAAACTAGTGGCATTCATGCCAAAAAGATGTAAATCGGTCATTAAAGCAAAGGATTGACCTATAAAAGGTACTTTTTTAACGTTCAATATTCTCATTAACTAGTGTAATAACTTCTGTATAATAATTGAAATAACGATAAATTAAATATTTCATGAAATTTAATTTCTATTAATTTATATATATGACGTACCGAATTGCAATTTCTATTTGATTGTTTTCCTGCAATTATATCTCAAAAACCGGTTTAGATAGCAAAAACTAAAAACAGTTTTGAAAGCATAAAAAAATGCTCTAGAGTAGGAATTCTCAACGTGGGGTAAGCGGTAAAATTTTGGGGGTACGCCCAAATGTCGGTTACCCATAAATCAAATCAGTATTTCAAATGTCGATTACCCAGTAAAATGTTTATTATTTTTTAAGATTTGTTAAATTGTTATGTCATAATTGTTTATGTAATTTTTGTGTTTATCTATATATGTAATTTATGAATACAAAATTCAATGTGTATATATATATATGTTTTATTTTATTCCCATTATTATACTATAAGTATAGTTTTATTTATCTATACAAGGGGCACGTGAAGCATAAAAGGTTGAGAACCACTGTTCTAGAGTGAAAGATAAACGTTATATATATATAGTTAATGAATCCTTGACTAGAAATTAGTGTGAACAAGAGAAACATGCAAAGAAGCAGGAATCTTTGCTACCACTGTTTTTACACTTAAGCATAATAGACAAATAAATTATTCGTCAAGTAACACACTAGCCGCGGAGGTCTGATGGTAACCTTTCAATATAATATGTGATAAAGAATAATCATGGAGACAGGCCACGAAAGAAAACATACATCGGATAGAAATTATCCATGCCTTATCTGAGATTCGACCTCAGGAATCTTTGCTTTGAAGCAAAACACTCTAACTTTTCGGTCACTTACAACTACTTGGTATGTCTAAAAGGAAATCCATGTGTCATTTAAAATGTCTCCGCTTGTCACTATCTGACAAGTACATTAGAGGTTTACCATCTCTGGCCTAGAGTGTCTAAAGAAACTATCTTTTTGAGGCTCTTCTGGAAGAGCAGGCTAAAATATAATGAGCATTCTCTAACTCTCCTCACTGTATGTAACAACAGGGAAATCAAAGCTGAAATTGCTGAAGACAGATTTCTTGCTGTTGATCATTCTTATTTGGCAGAGCACTTCGATTTTGCCATGAGTCAAAAGAAAGCTGGGATATCTCTTCTGATAAAATAAAGATTAACTCTGCTAAGAAGCAAACGATAGCAAAAAAATAAACTATTTCAAATGAAAGTGATAAAGAGAAAATAATTTCTTTCTGCAGAGTCATTGAAGGTGCAGTCACCAAGCTAAATACGAAAAAGATTCGTTATTGTCTGAACAGGTTAAAAATAGCTGAGGAAAAAGCGAGGCACTCGTTTCATTGTTAAGTTTAATGACATGGAGTTTGTTCTGAAAGGAAGAGAATTCTCCTTTGATCTCCCTTCACAGAGCAAATGAATTCCCATTCTCTTTTGCTAAAAAAACTCTCTTCTGAAAAGAAGAAAAGGAAAAGAAAAAGACCGGGTGAATCAGCGATCGTCATTTCTCTAAGTCGTAAACAATATCATTTTAGAACTTGCCTGTGACTCCAAATATCAAAAGCGAAAATGGAACAAAATACTACAGAATGCTAATAGTAAAACTTTTTATCATCACTAGATTGTAGTTAAATATGATATTGCAAAACTGCATTTAAAATGTAAAAACATTAATTTGCTATAATATTTTGCCTAGACAGTTACAGTAATAATGAAACTTTGCAATACATTTGGAAACATTCCACATATTTTAAATAGAAGGCTTCTTTGCATTTCTTTTAGTCTGCTTTAACCCTTTCACGACTAAGGGAAACATTTTTCCCATTTTAAAATTGGTGATTGTTGTATTTAATTATAACCTTATCTGCATTTTTTATACAGAATGTCAAAATAGAACGTATGCAGAACGCAATTACGTAAACGGGAACGTTTAGAAAACAAAAACAGAACTGTCAGGACGCATAATATATGTACTATGTGCAATGTCCATCTTTGCCTCACTACCAAAAGAAATTGCTTCGCAGAATATCATAATTAGCACATCATTTTGTATAGTAATTTTATTTCATAATTTTGTATTATTTTAGTTAACATTTTGTTCTAATAAACCAATAAATAAAAGACATTGCATAATAAGCCTAACTATAATTTGTATTACCTTTACAGTCCATTGGAAAAAATATTTCCCATAAAATTCCAAAAAAACTACACATTGTTATGTATTTTTCTTATGATTTTTATTTATTTTACGTCTAAACAAACTAAAATAAACAGTTACATACTAATATTTACTCTTAGAAACCTTATGGTCCTGAAAGGGTTAAGACGCCATCTATGTAACAAATCTTTTGGAGACATTTTCTTTTAAATGAACGTTATTATTGATCATATTGTAAGATATATCGCATCTTTATTATTTTAAACATGATATATATACACCTAGTGGTCATTTTATTAGCACCACATCTGTGTTATTGTTCCTATTTTGGGAGTCCGATATAGAGCTCAGCAATTTATTAAATATTCTTTTTATAGAAACATGTGACTGAATGTAAAATAATGGTCAATATGAAATCTAACTCATTCATCATTTTTCATCACTATTCGTTCGTTATTTAAAGAGCTATGGACGAAGAGACATTTAACAACAACTAAGCTCGTTCTACAAAAATCATACAAAGATGGCGATAATTGAAATAATCGTTACATAAATTATTAAAAATGCACTTGTACATTTCAGTAAAGTTTGAAACTAAATCAATAACCTTTATATTTATTAATCTATTTGATTCAACTCTTCAGATCAATTATTTAAATTGATATTTTTTTAACATTGCAGCTTACATAACTCCTTAAAAACTGAACGAATATTATGTGAAATCATGATTTAGCTAGATGTCATTAAGATCAGTAATTTTACTTCAATCACGTGTTTTTATAACACGTTTATTTAAGAAAATAACCGAGCTCTAAATCCAACATTTTATTCACGTAGCATGGGTCTTGTCCTAATAAAGCAGCACTGACTGCATATCTCCAGCACAAATTTTTCAATTTTTCCTTTAAAATGTTCTTTTTTTGGATTTTAGTACTTACATTCAGGGCCCTCAATGGATAATATATCATTCCATTTAAAATATTAATTTCGTCCAAACCGATTTAGTATCATTAGAAAACTCGCGGCTTCATAACAACGTCGAGTATTAATCAATATTCTGCTCACCAGTATTATTGACATGTTTTCCACCTTTCCTCTGATACCCATTCCTTTTCATTTCCTGCACTATTCACCACCTTATCCTCAAAGATAGTCAGACCCTATTTACTCATCGATGTTCCAGTTTCCCAATACTCTGCTTCAATGCAAGACAATTTAACCATGGGTAATTAAAATAAGATGTAAACATTGCCTCCACAAAACAGAGAATCGGGAATAACGGGATGAAAACCACTACTGCAGAAAAGGAAATCTCGAGCGGAACCTGACCACAGAGAATGTAGCTTGGAGCGAAACTGTTCGAAGTGAAGCTCCAATCCTTTCTACCTGCTCAAACGAGTTTTCTCTTCACGAAATACGTCCCTGCCGCTCTGCACTCGGTACGAGAATGGACCGAGATAAAGGGAAATGTCATAACTTTTAGAAGCATGGGTCAGTGCAAACGGACGGATGAGACCTGTTGTTGTCGCGGCGCCGCCGCCATCCCTGCTGGGCCGACGGAGGTGACGTTTTCTGGCAGTCCATTGATCACGGAGTCGAAAGCATAAGGTTTGGACTGCGAGTGGCACGGCGGAAGTCTTGCTCTGCTCCGTCGGACCCGTCTAGCTACGCACACAGTCTAGAAATTAATCTTTTGCTTTTTATTGGAAGACTTCGACGACGATGATATCGACGAACAGGATGTTGTCGGCAGCCGACTCGGTTTGGTCGCAAGACAAGGAGAAACGGGACTAACCAAGACAGATGGCTGGATGCGACTCATTTTGCTGTGGGCGCAGTCTTCTCTCTGCTGCCCGTCTCTCTAGCTGCGTAAGGAAACGGGAATGCAGTAAAAAAGCTATCAACGGGGAAGAGTTATCGTCGAGGCATTCACTGTAAAAGCATCGAAAATAGTCATACCAGTTGTCATGGTGACATTAATGATTCTCGAAATTCTCAGAACCTTTTTCTTTGTAATGCCTAAATTTGTCACCAGACTGCGAAGGGAAAAGATACAATTAAAACAAGTCATGTTGTAGGAGGAGCTGTACTTGGCAGATTCGATAAAGAAGAGAATTGGTGGCGAAATGGAAATTCAAAAGTCGATTTTCGAAGCTGAAGAAGAAAGGAACCATTAAGGTTGCATTTGAAGCATGTTCCGATGGGCAATGTTTCAACAATACAAGAAAATCTGGCAAGCCGAAGGACTATCTTTACCTTAATATTGGGAAGGTTTAATAATCACATGAAAAGAGTACATTTACAATCTTCCGCATTAACCGTAGTCAATCGGCGTTTAATTTGCTCATTATTTTCAGGAATGTAATGTACAATGATTCCTTAAATATTTAATTTTATAACCTTCCAAAAACTGTAACTCAGTATTGTGTATACAATATATTTTAAATTATAACGGTTACAGAATATCAGCGAAGAATATTTTAAGACAAAAAAAAGTGTAGTTTGTGATTATCTCTACATTTTTTCCCTGTTTTATCATGTGTTTATTATCGCATAAGCTATTTTTTATTCTATTTATGAGTTTGTTTATAGCTTCAGCTTTGAAATAGTGAGTCAACCTTTAAAACATGTCAGAGTGAAAGAATGAAGGATGATGCCACTCCGCAAGGAAGCGTTTCTTGACGGTCATTGGCTAGGCATTTTGACGTCACAGAGGGGAAACGAAGGTAAACAAAGCATATAAGAAGCGTACGGAAAATAGATTTCTCTTGACAGAAAAAGTGTAAAATTTCAATTTCAGGTTTTTTTAAAGTGTTTCAGGTCTATCTAGATATGAGGGAAATATTTATTGTTATAGATACACACTCAGAAGCAACTTTATTAGGTACAGTTCCGTGTTATGTCAATAGTTACTGAGATACAGAACTCGGGAACATCTTAAATAATCACTTTTTGAAAAAGTATGATTGAAGACAATTTAAATATCTGTTATTAATGAAATGTATTATTTAACAGCAATAATTCTAATTTAAGTAATAGCTCCTCAAAAGTTAATATAAAAAGTTAAAACTAAAGCAATAACTGTTTTGCTAAACTTTCCTAATTACGTCTAAGAGTGTTTACAGCAGTTCATATGAAAATTAGGTTATTTTTCGCTGATTCTGAATGCTATTTTGCAGAAAGAGCTAACTTGCTAAGCGTTTCAGCTTCAATAACTCACATTTCCGTAACTCTTGAAGTACTGAACGCATATTATTGGATATCGAGATTTAAATAGATTTCATTATGATCATAAAATTATTTTCAGTTATATATTTTCAGAAAAATATTATTTAAGGAAATAATAAGCTCTATATAGGCGTTGCTATTAACATAATGTGGAACTGTACCTTATAAAATGGCCCTTTGAATATATGCTGATATTACGGGTATCGTAATTATATCATTTGTAATTCATATCGAATTATTATAGAATTCTATTAGATTATTCTGAGAAATTATTCTGATCTTAAGCTTAAAATTATCGATCGAATTAAAACACCAGATCTTTATTTCAACTGATCTTTTTACCAACTATGCTAATAATCGTAGTGAAAATAATAATAAAAAAAAAATACGCCGACATGAGTAGTAGTTTAAATTTTATCTCTTCCAAAAAACGTTTAATGTGACCTGGCGTAAATAGTGTTTTCAATTTACTAAGAAAATATTTCCTTGAGTTAGCCAACGAAAAATCTGTTTTTTTATTAATTCCGAAATTTTCATTTATGTTTATTCCACTGCTTTTGCTTTGATAGTAATCTTGTTTGCAAAGCAGAGATTTCTCCCTCGGCTTTATTTTGTTTTAATAGTAATTTTAAGCTGTTGCTGTAATTTTCTATTACATAGACTATGACCCACTGATATAAGTTTTTATTCCCGTGAAACAGTACAGTATAAGCCAAGGTACTAAAATTTTAAATCTGTACATACTTTTTTATTGGGTACACTATCGCAGTCAGAGCGATCGATTTCGAATTCCAACAATCATTTCGTTGTTTCCCATGATAACAATCATCTGGTCGGAGTTCAAGCGGTCATCGTAACAAGTCTGACTTTGTTATGTGACGGTTTTTTATATCTGGAATGGCATTATCATTTAATCTACGCTTAATAGTTAGTCCTAAGAGTTCGCTTTATAAATCTTATGTGCGATTGATCTTAATAGGCATCTGAAAAATGTTAACCACAAATCTTCAAGCGACACTACGGCATTCACTTCATACTAATATTTTGCTTCTAATGGGAATGTATATGAAACATTACTTATTCTTCGAAGGATTACTCGTGTAGTTTGCTACTGCATAGTTCCGCAAGATAAAGAAATTACCTGAAAGACTTCACAGTAGAGATTCACCAAGCGAAGAACGAAGAAGACACGAAAGAACAGACGATGATTTAGCTGTGCTCTCCCCACTGTGACGTCCTCTCAGCGATACTCGAATGACCTTGGTAAAACATAGCCTTGCGGACCACCTTATATATACTCACCTTGATAACAAGTTTGAACAACCTGTGGTTTAGTCATTTGGCTTCTAAACAACGATCCCTCCCTTTTATGTATATATTGTATATTCCTCAATATATGTAAAATTTATACTTTTATTCTCAATATACGCCTATATTCGTAACGTGATGAAGTTCGTTAATTATGATTAATGAACACAATCGCATCGACTAGTGCTAGCGTTTTTCTTTTATATGTTTCGGACAGCACTTCCATTGTCAAATCCTAACGCTATCAGGCATAACCCCACAAGGGATCTCAAACTTCCAGCTGTATACAAAGACATTTAAAGTCTAAAGGTTGTTACCTACTATTACACAAATTTCTGGGGGATTGTTTGCTTATTTCTTACGGTGCTTCTAGCACTATTTCATCTGCAAGTTAATTGAAACAATTTTGATATTGATATAGCAGTTTTTTATGTTTTTTTATGCTGAACTGCATGAAATATGCTGTATTATTTTTGTTGGTGAATCCAAAATAATCATATAAACTTGGCAAGAGATTCCATCTCAACAAAAACACACATGTTCAGTAGCAACCACAATCATTCTCAAAGCCAAGTAGATTTAAATTGTCAGCAGGACTCTTGAAATTGACATTAGTGATCAGGGAGAAAAAAATAAGTTACCATAGAGGATCAGCTAAATAAGCAGTGATCTGGAAGCCCTCTGCTTCCGTTTTCAAAGCAGAGAATACTTTCTATTGTGTTGGGCTGTTTCATTTCTGAGCAGCACTACTGTTCCCACAGGCTAAATGACCAGGTCTGAATCGCTCCGAGTTGGGTATGAGAATGGGACCAACTGAACAGCGGTTAGGACGGAGATGGAAGCCTCCTGTCATGGCCATCCAGAGTGTGTTCCTTAACGTGCGCAGGATATGGCTCTCCTGCCAAATGGCTCATACACGTCTTAACGTTTCCTCCGACGGACTACGATCTTTGCGAAGCACACCGAATTCCTCTATCTTACAGAGGGCTGGCCGAGGGTTAGCGGAAATCAGTCTCAGCGCCAGCATAGTTGGAACTCGAACCTAGGTCGATCAGATTACCAGCATGATGCGCTACACACTGAGCCAACATCCGTCCGACTTTTTTCGTGTGTGTGTGAAAGATACTAATGACTTGGGCCACGAGGAGTTGGGATCAGACTTTAGATGCTATCTGTCGCTGGTTATCACCACAGAGAATAATGCGTAAATCTTTCAGGTTTGACTCTTTGCAAACTTATATGTGTGCTATCATGGCATAACATCATGGGCGACTACACACTAAGTGTCCCCGAAGAAAAGTTAACCAGAATGTTTTAGTTGATATTTATATTTGAGAATAATAGATAATAATAAATTGTTTTTGTATGACTGTAATACAGTCTGTTTCGCGATACACTGATAAGCTTAAAAGAGCCAAGGATCTGTCAAAAGAGAAGTAAACACAGTTCAGCATCTGTAGATTATGATCGTGAGAAAAGAGGAAAATTGTCTTCAGCCGGGTGTTATATGAACTCATAACCTCCTCATAGTATCTCAATTGCTCTGACTGTTGAGCCACCAGCTGTTGATAGTTTTAATCTTCATACCACGGAATTTGAAGTGCTCATGACTAACTGATGGAACTGGCACATAAGCTAGAATATTTCAGACTGAACTCTTTTAGTCTAATATAAATTGTGTGCAACTTCATAGTAACGAACGTTTACTTTTTAGAATGCTTAGCTTAAGCACATACGGTTGACAAGAACTCAGAGTGATCTGGCAATGGTAGTTGCTGAAGTGAGTCCATCATAGTGAAGGCCTCCGTTTGTCGGATGGAATGTAAAGCTGTGTCACAGTGTGCAGGAGAGCCATTCTCTTTGCATGCTAAAGAGCACACTGGATAATGTTTTCGGTAGGCTTCCATCTGTCTCCTAACAGCTGTCCAGAAAATCCCCTTCCTCCAACTTTTTCTGAGCCATTGGGGTCTTTGTGACCTGGTCATTTAGTCCACTGTGTGTAAAAAAGTGCATCTCAGAGGGAAAACAACCCAATCCACCATGAGTGTGTCCTGGTTTATCATTGTTAAATCTCAACGTTAGAATTTTTTCGTATTTTGAAAATCAGTTGTGTAAAATTTAACTGTTTTGTATCGTATTAACTGTGTTTCATTTTCTAGTTATGAGCATTTTGGATGTTTTATTATTTTCCGCTATGTGTTGGAAAAGTGAATCTTAACTCGAACACCTGATTCACTCATAACAGCACAGAAATATAACTTTAAGAGTTCATTTAGCTGAATGTTTTCACCATTACAGGAAACTCCAGCTTAGCGCGGTGGATGCATTCCTGGGAAATCCGCATTAAGCGAAATTTGTGTTCACCGGGATCATTATAAAATGTATCTCAATGAGATAGGACCAAGTCGCAAGGCATCCAAGTAAATGATTAAATTAATAAATGTAAACAGGGACCCTTACAATAAAAAAACTGTAAAGATAAAGATTAGTAACAATTTTTTTTTATAAATAAAATGGAAACTAAACATAAAACAAGCAAGACATATCTCGGAGCTTAATCAAATTAACGCCCTAGGCATGGCTCTCGTCAGAAGGAGTCCAGCATCGACGACTTAACTTTTTGTCTCTTGGTGTGCAATATTTGTTTATAGCACTCATGCATCACGTCACAACTACGTTTCACTGCACTCGCTCGCGTGATATCATAATTATGCCCCTCCTCCGACAAAGCCATGCACTAATTAGAGTAAGAAACCGCATCTTCAATGACTTTCATAGTCAACACTTTAATGAAACCTCCCCTCAAGACAGTGCATTAAATTACTTCACCAGCTATGGATCGTTTACGTTGTGCCAAAGAAATTATTTAGCTTTTTTATGTTTTAGAAATTTGATGGGGGGAAAATATGAATTCTTTAACACCGTGCTGTAGCAAATCCCCTTTGGCCGGGACTGCATTAAATGGGAATAACCATCATTTCCTTCAGATGCCCGATTGTGTCCAAGTTTACTTTTTTTTTAATTTGAACACCTTCTTTCAATTTCAATTTTTTCATTTTCAGATTATGGGAAGTTTATTTAAAACTTAGTATTTGGTATCATCATCATCATCATCATCAAGCAGCCATGGACTACGGAGGTCCAACCAGACCGTGCAATTTAGTTCTCCAAGCAAGTCTATCCTGAGCTACATATACTGCATCTGGCCACTGCACACCAATTCTAATAAGGTCAAATTTGACATTGTCTGCCCACCGCATCCTAGACCTCCCCTTCTTTCTGAGGCCTTTAGGCACACTGTTCATAACCCAATTCGCCAATCTATAATTATTCATACGGGCAACGTGGCCAAACCAACGGAGTCTCTCTCTGCACAATATGCTGCTTAAAGGAGGTTGCAAACTCTTTTGTCTAACTTTATCATTACTTACAAAGTTAAACCACCTAATGCCCAAGATACTGCGTAAGCATCTGGAATCAAAAGCATCTAGTTTCCTGTTATCTTGTTTGCAAAGTGTCCACGTTTCACTACCATAACTAACCCTAGAAAGAACCAAACTATTATACAGCCTAATTTTAGTCTTTAGGTGTATACGCCTATTTCTCCACACTCTCCATAGATTCTTAAAAGTCCCGGCAGCAATCCCTATTCGTCTGTTAATCTCATGCCGCACATCACCAGTATCTGTTACATAGCTCCCAAGAAAATTAAACTGTGACACCAGTCTCATCAACAGCTCGAATGAAAGAGTTCATCTCATCAACATCATTTGTCAAAAGGGCTAAATCATCAGCATAATATAAATCAGAAATTTTCGTATGTCCTGTCCATTTAAGACCAAAATCTTTCCCTTGAAGTGAATTTCGCATAACATAATCAATAACCAAGCTAAAGAGAAAAGGAGACAAAATGCACCCTTGTCGAACATCAGAAGTAATGCTAAACCATTTGCTACAAGCCTTTACCAACTCTCACACACGACTCAGTGTTATTATAGAGAGCTTTCATTATGTTAACTAACTTGTCTGGTATACCAAATGATCTCACAATCAAACACAAATTATGACGATCAACAGAGTCGAAAGCCTTTTTGAAATCAACAAAGTTAGCAACCAAAGGTTTCTGAAACTCTAAACATTTCTCAAGAATCTGCCTAAGGGAAAATATCTGATCCACACATCCCGTACCATTTCTGAATCCACATTGCTCATCACGCAATTGACTGTCAACCAGATTCTTAATTCTATTAAGCATAATCATGGAAAGAACTTTACCTGGAACAGAGAGTAGGCTGATACCCCTATAGTTATCACAAGAACTGCGATCACCTTTTTTGAAAATAGGGATAACAATAGCTCTGGTAAAATCCTTAGGAACCATGCCTTTATCATAAAAGATATTCAGAATTTCAGTCATCCAAGTGTAACCGAACCACTTCCAGCTCTAAGCATTTCTGTAGTAATTTCATCTACCCCTGGCGATTTATGAAGTTTAAGTTTAGAAATAGACAAAATAACTTCAGATTGTGTTATAGGGTCAACATTAAATCCACCAATGCATCTTTCATCATTACAAACAATGGGAGTAGAACTAACCACATTGTTTAAAACATCACTGAAATGCTCAGCCCACCTAGCCATGAGAGATTCATCACCTTCTATAACCTTATGTTGTTTATCCTTCAATCCCTGTATGCCTGTCCGTTTTCTACCACATAAAACATTAACTATCTGGTACAGCTCTCTGCTGTTGTGCTGCCTAGCAGCTTCCTCGGCTTTGTCAGCCAACCCTACAAGCCAAAGATGCTTATCAGCAGGTAACTGATCCTTTACACATTTATTAAGTTCTCTGTAATGCTTTCTATTAGGACCAGTAGGGTATTGATTAAGGACATTCCTGCAGTTCTTTCTTTCCGAAATAAGCTCAAGTGCCTTATCACTCAGATAATTCTGCCTCTTCTGCTCCTTTTTTCCTAAAAGTGTACTGTTAGTGTCCAAAAAACCCTGTTTAAAATGATCCCATTCTTCCTCAACTTCAGTAGTAAGCATGACTGTCATAATGACTAAGTAACCTATCATGGTAAGCTTTGGCTATAACTGGGTCTTTCAGAGCTTCAGTATTAAAACCAAATTTTTTAACCCTAGCACAACACTTTTTAAGTTTAAGTTGCAAGACACTTTTAACAAGATAATGGTCAGATCCAATTTCAGCTCCCCTATATAACCTGGTATTCCTAACAGAACTAGCCCATTTGCTGTAAATTAATATATAATCAATCATATTCTAATGCAGCTCATCGGGTGAAACCCACGTACTTATGTATTTCGCGGTGTTTGTAATAAGTGTTAGTTATTCTGAATCCATTGAGTTTACTTACCTGTAGGAGACGTTGCCCATTGCCATTGCAGCTACCAATACCAAAAGGGCCTATTACTCCTCCCCAAAGGTCAGAGTCAGTACCAACTTTGGCATTGAAGTCACCAAGAACAAGGATAATATCTCCTTTCTTGACAGAATTCAAAATATCCTGAAGTTGTTCATAAAACCTATCCTTCTCCTGCTCATCGGCATCCTCAGTGGGGGCATAACAGCAGATAACATTCAAGTCTTTAACGCTTGTCTGAAATTTTGCTGTAAGAAACCTTTCATTAATGCACTCATAGCCTAGAAGAGCATCGCTAGCGTGTCTGCTGAGAAGCAGACCCACGCCTTGGTGATGCTTATTGTCGTCCCTCCCTGAAAAGAGAAATTTAAGATTATTTTTAAGAATCTGACCTTTATCTGTCCATCTGGTCTCTAGCAAGCCGAGAATATCTAAATTATAATGGTGGAATTCTTGTGTGAGGACATCAAGAGAAAAAGCTCTGTGCAGAGTCCTCACATTCCAACTACCTATGGAGAGAAAATGGTTAGCGGGATGTTTAAAGAAACTATGTTTATTGCGAGAGGGAATGCCGACAATATCAAACAGCCCCCTAATCGCAGACAAGGGGCAAAGACCCGTTCCCCCACCACTAAAGGCTGAAGCCATCTACACTGGAAGACTTCCTCCAATATAGAATTTGACGATGCCAATAGAAGCAGAGAGTTCAGGTGCCTGCGATGACCTCTGCTCAGGATTATCCACCAGCTGATAAACATATCCTGTGAATCTATTCACTTGGGGCTGTCAACCCACAAACAAACAGAAAACACAGCGGAAGATTTTCCCTCCACAGAAGCCCACCAGTGCAGCAAAATCAGGATCCATAATCAAGCTCATAGCCATATATCTGTCCAGTCCAGTGGGTTTATATGGTCAGCACCAGGACCCTGTGTGGTTGACCACTCCTCAGCAGGGTAGAAAAAAAAGAAAAGTTGCCATAGTTGTCCAGATCAGTAGGCCACACTAATCTGGCAGCCCTCCCCTTCCGTTCACTTCCACAAGAGAGTATCTCTTTTGAAAGTTACTAACGGTCTGCACCACGAGAAGGCGGGGTCTGACATTAGGTGCTAGGCCTGACCGGTTCTATGCATCATCATATAGAATTGGTGCATAGCTCTCCTTCCAGTGACTACCTAGCTACCATTTACAGACCTATTTGGTATACCGAAAACTAAAAACGTTTTCTCAACTAATATCAGTGGTGGGGTAGCTCAGTCGGTAGCGCGCCAGGTTCGTAATCTGTACTTCCCAGGCTCGAGTCTCAGGTGGGTCAGCGTTGAGATTTATCTCCGCAAAATTTCCCGCCCTGCCCACGGTCAGAAGGGGTCACTGATGGGCTTGGAATGGCCGCCGTCCGTCGGATGCGACGTTGATCCGTGGTCCCGTGTGCGGGAGAGCCATACCCTGTGCAGGTTAAAGAACACGCTGGATGGCCTTGAAGGGAGGCTACAGTCTGTCTCCCAACAGCTGTTCCAGAGGGTCCCTTCCCCCAACCTTCTCTGAGCCTTCGGGGTCCGTGTGACCTGGCCATTTATCCCATGGTGTGCAAAAAAGTGCCGCTCAGAGGTAAAATAACCCTACCCAACTCAACTAATATCATAGATTTACAATTTATTTTAATATGAGGCAAATTTTCTTAACCAAGCAGGGGAAAAAAATTACTGTAACTGTTTTAAAACTCTTCTGCAAACTTAGATTAATAAAAGTTATCAGTAATTCATAATTTAATGCTCATAAAAAATTCCTTCGATAAATGTAATTAAATGTAAAAATTTTACAATACACGTTTGACATATGGAATTTTACATATATATTAGAATAGTAATTTAAATGCAATTGATATGATACTGGAAGAAAGTAATAATCTGCTGTTAATATAACACAATGTGATAGTTTAATTATCTTGGGAGCTAAGTAACAGACACTGGTGATGGGCGGCATGAGATTAACAGACGAATAGGGATTGCTGTCGGGACTTTTAAGAATTTATGAAGATTGTGGAGAAATAGGCGTATACACCTAAAGACTAAAATTAGACTGTATAATAGTTTGGTTCTTTCTAGGGTTAGTTATGGTAGTGAAATTTGGACACTTTGTAAACAAGATAACAGGAAACTAGATGCTTTTGATTCCAGATGCTTACGCAGTATCTTGGGCATTAGGTGGTTTAACTTTGTAACTAATGATGAGGTTAGGCAAAGGAGTCTGCAACCTCCTTTAAGCAGCATATTGTGCAGAGAGAAAAACTCCGCTGGTTTGGCCATGTTGCCCGTATGGATAGTTATAGATTGGCGAATAAGGTTATGAACAGTGTGCCTAGAGGCCTCAGAAAGAAGGGGAGACCTAGGATGCGGTGGACAGACAATGTTAAACAAGAGCTGTGCACTGGCCAGATGCAGCTCAGGACAGATACGCTTGGAGAACTGAACTCTACGATTTGGTTGGATCTCCGTAGCCCATGGCTGCTTGTGGATGATGATGATGATGATGATGATGAATAAATAATGAGGAACCAGAAATCAGCTAACATTGTTTTCAAACTGTTGATAAAATTTGAGTAATTGTATTGCTAACTGATATGATATAAATGGAAAATTTGTTATTAATGTAAACATAAACATTGAGAAAAGTTATTTTCCTTAAGTTTTATACTTGTGGTAAACAATCCATGTAAGGTAGAAGTTAACCCTGAAATTTGAGAATGTATTCCTCCCAGCTCCTTTGCTTCTATTATGTATTTTAGTTTTCTATTCGAAATTTCTATGGTGCATGATTTTTACCAAGAGTGATCAATTTTTGATAGTTATTTGGAGAAGAAAAATTCATCTGAAGAAGTAAAGTGGAAGTTGACACAAACTTCGAAGTGTCTAAGATTAAAGCTTGTTTTATTTGTTTAATAATACCTTGCTTGACTAATTCGAAACATATTGTGATATTCATCAATAGATCCGAAACGCAGGTGACAGATTAAAATTTGCCATATTAGATGCTGGATTCTACTTAAATCATTAGATTCGTTAATCCACAAACCTGTTTATAACAAGTACGTAGATGGTAAAAACTGGTCGTTCCTCAATCAATCGCCGCAACTCTTACTGCAATCATTAACTAGAAGGAGAAGGATTGAGGGCCACCACACCATTCATTGTTTTTCTAATTAATTTTACGAAGGCATATATTTTTAGAAGTGATGATTATTCCGCAGAATAGTAGGGGGAAATTTTCCGTCCTACATCTGTAGTGAAGATCATTTTATTTTTATTGTTTTTTTTCTTCAATATTGTCCTTTTTATACTCTCACCATATAAATATTTAGTGCTCTATGCAGTATTAATAACACAGCCATGAAAAATATCGAAAGTGACAAACTTAGTAATCGGAATGCCAGGCAGGTTGCGTATTTTGTTATTTTCGTACCTACGAGGGTGTTCACCTCTTGCATCACTCACGTGCAAGAAAAAATATTAGACTTGGAACATCAATGCAGAAATTTCCGTTGAGATGCATTTATTTCTGACGAATCAAATTATTAGAGATTTTGTGTAGAATTTAAATATTCAAACAGGAAGATGTCCCATGACCAAGAGGATAGCGTGCTTGACTACTGATCAAAGGGACTGGCTTCGATCCCCGGTAGGGCATGAATATTTGTATTGTTTTCTCCTGCTGAAGTCCCGCCTTTCTCACAGACCTTCTGCTATGGCGTATAAACTGACAAGGCTGCTATCAGATCTCTGCGACAAGCAGCTGCTTCAGGGGGGATTTATTTATTTTTTATTATACCATTTATATCAAGGCCAACGTTATAGCGCAGAAACTAAAATAAATGAAATCAATCCGTAGACATTGAAAATGTAGATGGATTAGTTGATCAGGTACAAGGGTTGGGTTGTTTTACCTCTGAGCGGCACTTTTTTGCACACCATGGGCTAAATGGCCAGGTCACATGGACCCCGAAGGCTCAGAGAAGGTTGGGGGAGGGGACCCACTGGAACAGCTGTTGGGAGACAGATGGTAGCCTCCCGTCAAGGCCATCCAGCGTGTTCTTTAACGTGCACAGGGTATGGCTCTCCCGCACACGGTGCCACGGCTTAACGTCCCATCCGACGGACGGCGGCCTTTCCAAGCACATCGGTGTCCCCTACTTACCGTGGGTAGGGCGGGAAATTTTGCGGAGATAAATCTCAACGCTGACAAAGCTGGGACTCGAACCTGGGAACTGACAGATTACGAGCCTGGCGCGCTACCGACTGAGCCACCCCCGCCCCTCAGGTACAAGCTTTATCGGGCAAATCGGTATTCATAAATAAGCTAGTTATTGGTTAGATTTTTATTTTCCAAATCTATGATGTGGGTATAAAGATATCTTAGTTTGAAATGATTATTCAAGATGGCAGATGTATTCTTTCTTGCTGGATATCATATTATTTCTATGTTTTATTTCAACTATATTAAAAATAATGTTCAATAGAGACTTTTTATGTGGGGATTGCAAAACGTTATATGTAGAAAGCATAAAATGTTGATAATTTTATTTCATACAATCATATGATTAAATTTGAAAATGCACGATATTAAGTTTGGGGAAAGTTCAAGTAGAACTTTACACTTTCAGGCATAATCAACATTGGGTACAACTGGTGTTTCCCAAAATATTTTTTTTTTTCATTTCATTAACTTTTGACTTATTCCCCCATTAACGGATAAAATGTATAATGCGATTGTTAAAATAAGATTAGAGCACATGTTGACCGAAATCTCTCTCGACTTCAGTTAAAATTTCGATGAGGTCACTTTCTTCTTGAAAATCACTTCCTTCAATTTTCCATCAAAGCATGCTAAATATTTTTGTTAGATTAATGTCTGACTAGTTAGGAGGACTGCAAAGTTATTATGCCATCTCGCGCTTTTCAACACAGCATTCTTTCAGCCGCGTGAAGATCGCATTGTCTCTTATTCGAAAAATACAAATTTCATTGCAGAAATTTTTCTTTAAGTTGCTGACTGAGACAATTTTCTGCTTAGGACGTTGTTATAATATGATCTAATGTTCTTTCAATAACTTTAATCTCTGTGTCCCATTACTGGGAAACTATTTCACAACAAAACGCTTCTTCGTAGGACACTAACGAATATCCCATTCAGTGATTTTTATTTTCCAAGATATATTTGAAACAGGCTCTTCTTTTTTTTTCTATTTTAGTGTTACTGTCAGGCTTAGGTAACTACGAAATTTAATCAAATTGTAATCATGCTTTTGATGTACACCTTCTTTTTCTCTCTTGATCTTTTGAAATTTTTGTCATTGCAAAGTATTTAGCCTCGATTCACAATTTGCTTTTTTACGATTGGGAAGTCAATCTCTTAATTTATTTTCGTGATATTAGATATCGTCTGGGCGGAACTGTCGGGTATAACTATTTTTTGTACAATGTAACAATAACCCTTGTTGTCTTTAGTAGCAGATATGTGAAATCGTAGTGCCCACTGCAGTGGTTGATTTACTTCTACGCAGCAACTTCTGGCTTCGTGTGTTTCACATTAGTTTACATTCCTTCACAACAAATGATGCCATTAGCTTCAGAAACATTTAGTCAAACGTTGATAAAGCTGATGACTGATAAATATTGCACATATAATCACCCCACAGTAACTAATTACTCTCAAAATCATCTTTGTGACTAATAATATGCATTCAACAAATTGATGTTTGTTAAAAAATTACCAATCACAGTGATATTTCTCACGAAATACAAATTGTCTCTGTTAATTTTACAGAACAGAAAATACGCATATATATACAACCACATCCACACTAAAACTAACAAAGTTCGCTGTCCCATCAGTATGCTTTGAGTTTTGCATCTTCTGAGCACTTATAAAGAAACATTATATGAGTAATATATTAATATGAAATAATTAATATGAAATACGTCTGATTAATATGAAAGCAAAAGATTGCTTATTACCATATATCATCTTTCAGATATGCATGTTTTAAGGTTATGTATGATAACTTAGTCAAATCACTTAATTCTTAAGGTACTGCGTAAGCATCTGAAATTAAAGACATCAAGTACTCTATTGTTTACGAAGGGTCCAAATTTCACTTCCATAGCAAAATTTTATGAAGTACAAAAGTATTATGTAGATTAATTTTAATCTTAAGTAATACGTCATCTTCGCAAAATCTCCACAGATTCTTAAAAGTGATATCAATACCTATTCTTCTTATTATCTCATGTCCGACATGAACAGTATTTTTTGCACAACTCGCATGATAATTAAACTGAGAAACATGTTCAATCAATAAAAGATGCAACCACTGAAAAAGACCAGGCAGCACCTGCAAGACCAGTTTCCATCATTTCAGTTTTTCTCTCTTTTAATATCACGAAACCTACTCTATTACCTTTTTCATTAATAACCTTAATAAAATAGTTCATATCATCATCATTTGACAAAATGGACAATTCAGCAGCATAATTTCAATCGGAAAATCTCTAGATCATTTGAGGTATCAGTCTATCCATTGCAGTGGATTCTGCATAACATAATCGATAACCAAACTAAAGAGAAAAGGAGACAAAAATACCCTTCTCGAACTATACTAGCAATGCTATATCAATCACTTCAATCTGCACCAATTACATCAAATCTCTCACAGATACTTGATTTAATTATAAATTGCCAACATGATGTTAACTAATTTATGAGGCAGGTTATACAATCTATCGATCATCACAAATTATAATCATCTACAGAATCAAAAGCCTTGTGAAATTTACTAAGCCAGTAACCACAGGTTTAAAAAGTCTAAATATTTCTAAAAAATCTGACTAAATGGAAATATTTTATGTATTCATCCTTTGCTACTTTTGAACCCATACTCTTCATTTCGAAGTTGTACATCAACCAAATTCTTAATCCTAATTAACCACAATAATGCAAAAAACTTACATTGAAAAAACTGGACTTTGATGCCCTTGGAATTATTGAAAGATACGTAAGCCCTTATTTTGAATGTAGGGATAATAATACCTCTATCAATCAATCAAATCAATCAAAATATTTTATTCTCAACATATTAGATGTACATTTAGTACAATATAAACAACCCTAAAGCATTCGCTTATCCAGGTTGTTATAATTAGTATTACATGAAATAATAAAAATGAAAGTTGAACTTATTTCTTACAAATTACAATATAATTATCTAAGCATTCGTTAATTGTGACAAAATAATAAACATCCTCACATTTTTTGAAAAATAAAAATAATTAGAATAATTTTCATTTGAACAGAAAGGAAAAAAAAAGGAAGAAAAGAAGCACCTTATCCACAATACAGTAAGTAAAATAAAAAAAAAATCTTTAGGAACGTCATCTTAATCATGAAATATATGCAAAAATTTCATGATTAAGAAGTCAGCCATGTAACAATAGAAATCATCCCTGTACTAAACCTTTAAGTATTAATTTAATGTACCTTTGATTACATGTGATATTTGTTAAGACTAGTAGGTTATTAAGCTTATCTCTGCACTCCATTCTTTCAGAATAAGCTTTAATGACCAATTACTCAAATAGCTGTATTTTCTATGCTATGTTTTACCCAGAGGCGTGCTTCAAAGGTTCAAGAAAATCCTGTTTAAAATGGTCCCATTAATCTTCTTTTCGGAAGTGAGCAAGCCACGATTGCCATAATGACTACGACACCTATCGTTGTGAACTTTGTCAATTTCTCGATCTTTCAGAGCTTCAGTGTTAAAGATAATTATTATTACCCTTAACACTGAAGTTATGCCTAGGAACTAAATTTAGCATTACATTTCTTAAGCTTCATAACTCATTTGCAATTATAAAGTATTTTTATTAATTTCATTGAAGTAATATATAGTAAACATTTGCCACCTAAAATATTTTATGTTCATGAATGGTTTGCAGAAAAAATTATCTTCTCCTCAAGATTACCTGGCTTGATATAAGGGGGTCGTGGATTCGTATCCCACCGGATGTTTCAGTAAACTATTCACAAGTTCTATGCTTACAGGAAATTCCCTGAGATTTCCCTACTATTGGAATTACTTTCTTTAATTTATTTTCTTTTATGCATTTCATGTGAAGTACGTATTTAGCAAAGCTCTAATTGCAGTGAGATGAAAGTATATATATATATGTATTTCATTCATATAAAAGTTAAAAAAGGTCTGAAAATATGGACTCGGCTATAAACCTGCACTTTCTCGTGAAACAATTTAGGGTGCGCCTGCTGGAGGGTTAATACAATCATATCTTAGAAAACCACACTGGCATTTCCGTTGAGAAGCAAACCTGGACATTGCAGATGCTTGCTACTCTCTGTTTCTGCAAGAAGAAATTTTTAATTATTCTCAGCTAATTTTACCTATCTATCTGGTTGCTTAAAAGCCAGGTTGCCCAGGTAGTGTGCCCTAGAAATCTTCTGAGGATATCAATAGAATACCCACTATGTAGAGTCTCGAATTCCAGGTAGATGTGGAAAGAAAATAATTCGCAGTGTTCTTAAAGAGACTAGGTTTATTACGAGCGATAGGGTCAAGCAATTTAAATTAGCTTTTTAATGGCAAGCATGGGGCAGAGACCCGTTTCTCTCACCGCTAATTACTTTGGCTATGCCAATAAAAGTGGAGTTTAATTATGAACTAGAAGGAATGACGAACTGACCTTCCTGAGACACTTATCCCAATGTAGATAGGTTTGGTGATACCACAAGAAGCGCAAAGTTTCAGGTACATGCGATGGCCTATAATCAGGATTATCCACCAAATGATATAATGTGTCCTGTGAATAAATTCATTTGGTCCGGTAACCCATAAACAAAGAGAAAACATAGCTATAGATTTACTTCAACAGAGACCCAGCAGCGCAGCAAGTACTGGATCTGCAATCATGCTCAGAGCCATTGTATAGTCTGGTGGATTTAAATGTTCACTGATGAAACGTTAACGACGAGATCAATAGGCCACACTCTCACTTTCGTTCCCTTCCATAATCGAATATCTCTTGAAAAGTACTAAAGAATAGATGGGATCGTTATAGAAAAATATTAAGTTGTTAAAATAAGTTTAAGTCAAAGTTTCACCGTTTCTTTAATATTCTTCGGTGTATATACATTATCATAAGGTATCACAGAACAAATAGCAATCCTTCTAATCCAGAGGTGGCCAAACAGTCGATCACCTAGTTGCCATAGCTGGTTATCATCATCATCATCATCATCATCATCATCATCATCATCATCATCATCATCATCATCATCATCATCATCATCATCATCATCATCATCATCATCATCATCATTCTCAAGTAGCCATGGGCTATGGAGATCCAACCAGACCATGCAATTTAGCTCTTCAAGCATATCTGTCCTGAGCTACATCTGTTGCATCTGGCTACTGCACACCAATTCTAACAAGGTCCTGTTTGACACTGTCTGCTCACCGCATTCAAAATCTTTCCTTCTTTCTGCGGCCTTTAGACACACTCTTCACAACCCTATTTACCAATCACTGATTATCTATACAGACAACATGACCACACCAACGGAGTCTTTCTCTGCACAATATGCTGTTTAAAGGAGGTTGCAGACTCCTTTGCCTAACCTCATCGTTAGTTACAAAGTTGAACCACCTAATGCCCAAGATATTGCGTAATCATCTGGAATCAAAAGCATCTAGTTTCCTGTTATCTTGTTTACAAAGTGTCCACGTTTCACTACCATAACTAACCCTAGAAAGAACCAAATTATTATACAGTCTAATTTTAGTCTTTAGGTGTATACGCCTATTTCTCCACACTCTCCATAGGTTCTTAAAAGTCCCGGCAGCAATCCCTATTCGTCTGTTAATCTCATACCGCACATCACCAGTATCTGTTACATAGCTCCCACGATAATTAAACTGTAACACCTGTTCAAGATTGCAACCATTCAGATTAACTGAATCACAGCCTGCCTGAACAATTTTCATCACTTTAGTTTTCTCTCTGTTTATAACCAAAACTACTCTACTAGCAGTTTCATCAACAGCTCGAATGAAAGAGTTCATCTCATCAACATCATTTGCCAAAAGGGCTAAATCATCAGCATAATCTAAATCAGAAATTTTCGTATGTCCAGCCCATTTAAGGCCAAAATCTTTCCCTTGAAGTGAATTTCGCATAACATAATCAATAATCAAACTAAAGAGAAAAGGAGATAAAATTCACCCTTGTCGAACAACAGAAGTAATGCTAAACCAATTGCTACAAGCCTTACCAACTCTCACACACGACTCAGTATTATTATAGAGAGCTTTCATTATGATAACTAACTTGTCTGGTATACCATATGATTTCACAATCAACCACAAATTATGACGGTCAACATAGTCGAAAGCCTTTTTGAAATCAACAAAGCTAGCAACCAAAGGTTTCTGAAACTCTAAACATTTCTCAAGAATCTGCCTAAATAAAAATATCTGATCTGCACATCCCCTACCACTTTGGAATCCACATTGCTCATCACGCAATTGACTGTCAACCAGATTCTTAATTCTATTAAGCACAATCATGGAAAGAACTTTCCCTGGAACAGAGAGTAGGCTGATAACCCTATAGTTATCACAAGAACTACGATCACCTTTTTTTGAAAATAGGGATAATAATAGCTCTGGTAAAATCCTTAGAGACCATGCCTTTATCATAAAAGATGTTCAAAATTTAATTCATCCAAGTGGTAACTGAAACATTCCCAGCTCTAAGCATTTCCGTAGTATTCTTGGGGAATTAAGTAATTCCGTAGTATCCTGAGGATTTATAGTATCCCTGGGGATTTATGTAATTTAAATTTAGAAATAGCCAAAATAACTTCATTACTGGCTTTAACGTTAGTCAGTAATGCATCTGTCATCATTACAAACAATGGGAATAGAACTAACCACATTGTTTAGAACATCACTGAAATGCTGAGCCCTCCTAGCCATGACATAATGCTCACCTTCTATAACCTTACCTTGTTTATCTGGTTATCAGCTTGTTTTTTACTGGTTATCAATCAATTAGACTTTAAAACTATATGTTTAGTATAATCATATGATTCTTTATTTATTTACCTTGCTAATGTTGGCAGTATGTTCCATAAATACGAATTGGAGAAAGTTATAGCATACAGGTCTTTTGTTAAACGTTAAAGGATTCATATTTGCTTATTTCCGCTATTAAATTATTACTTAAAAACATCTAGCCAAATTTGGACTTTAAAACTTTAGTTAGTACAATAATAATATTATTAGTAAACAGTGTTAAATCATTATTATGACTTATGTACTGTGGTCGATCGCGAAAGATTTTCTGTATTAAAAGTCTGTCGCAGAGTCCAAAAGTTTGGTACTCCCTGTTCTAGTACATGGATAAGTACCATTTTAGTGTAAACCATATAACGTGAATTGTTACGATAATTTTAAGTCCTATGTATGTTGCAGATTCGCTCTTTGTATTTTGTTTTTGTTACTTTCCGAACTGTTCTCCGTCATCAGGAAAGCTCCAAACGTCCATGGATGCAAAATTAATGTTTCTGCTGTTGTCAATATAGGACGAGTTTCTAACCCCGCTTTCAAAACCATTAACTCCGTTCTCATCTTATCGACCTTCACCATCTTCATTAAACGTAAGTTCTTTAAAGAACTGATTGACTTAGGATTACCATAGGAGAGCGGCAAGACGCAATTTTCTCACCTTTTCTCTTTAGTTTCTTTATCGATTATGTTATGCAGAATTCACTGCAAGAGATGGATTGGGGCATAAGATGGTCTAGAGCAAGACTGACCAGCTTTTTGCTGCAAAGTGCCACATGTTGGATATGTGTCGCGTATCACCCAGAGGCTGATGTAAAAACAATCCAGAACGATTCGAATTTATCAGGAAAAAAAAATAAAGTGGCATGCCACTGACGAAATTATGAGCGTGCCACAGGTTGGTCAATCCTCGTCTAGAAATTTAGGATATTCTGATGAGCATAATTTTGTGAATGAAAATTATGCTGATGATTTGGCCTTTTGGAAAATCGTGTTGACGAGATGAACTCTTCCATTAGGTTCATTGGTGGGACTCGTAATAAGATAGGTTTGGTGATTAACAGAGAGAATTCAATTCTTTTGACTGGCTGCATTTCTGAGCAAGTTTCTCAGTTAAATTATTTGAGGGTTTTGTGATCAGTACTTCCGATGTGTGAAGTGAAATAAATAAGAGAATAGAAAATGAGATAATAAGAGAATAGAAATCAATCAGTTCTTTAAAGAACTTACGTTTAATGAAGATGGTGAAGGTCGATAAGATGAGAACGGAGTTAATGGTTTTGAAAGCGGGGTTAGAAACTCGTCCTATATTGACAACAGCAGAAACATTAATTTTGCATCCATGGACGTTTGGAGCTTTCCTGATGACGGAGAACAGTTCGGAAAGTAACAAAAACAAAATACAAAGAGCGAATCTGCAACATACATAGGACTTAAAATTATCGTAACAATTCACGTTTCAGAAATCTGTGGAATTTTACAAATAAGCGTATACGCCTGACGACTAAATTTGGGTTATATAACAGTTCATAATTTCTAAAGTCCGCTGTGGTAGTAAAACTTGAACCTTTTGCAAAGAAAATAGCAAGAAATGTAATGAATGTGATTCTAGATTTTTATTCAGTATCTTGGGTATTGGGTGGTTTCACTTTGTAAGCAACAATGACATTAAACGAAGCAATAAAACCACTTCCTTTGAGCAACAGCAGGGAGAGATTGCGTTGGTTTGGACACGCATGCAGAATTACCTAGTGGAAAATAGTTATGAACAGTGGGACTAAAGGTCTCATATAAACGGGGAGATCTAAGATGCTATAGACAATAGCAAACCATACATTGCTGGAATTGATCAACAGTGGTCAAATACAACAAAGCAGTTCAGGAAGACGTGTATAGATTGTTAAAATGGACAACTGTTTCGTCTTCTGTAGTCCATGGTATGTGTCTGTATGTTGCAATGTTTAATGCACGTGCGATATTCTTTTTTTAATAAATAACGTGTGGTACTTGTCATAATATGCTTGCATTTGTGAATCATAAACCTTCTAGATTTCCATGTGAGCTATGAAACAAACTCGTAGATCTTTCGGTTCAGTATTCGTATTTTAATCCAGGAACGCAATTTCCGTGAATAGCGAGGGCCATACTGAAGCATACAAATAAGAAGGTTCTAAAAATTATTCAGGTATTCCTTCTTTGTTACTATTATCACAATATGACCCTTAGACTGTTGGGGTTTCAAGCAAGAATGAACTTTAGTTTTCCTTTTCTTTTCGGTATTGTAAATTAGAATTAAGATCTAAATAAATAGTAAAATTCATATTACTGTTGCATTTTTCGGGGTATTATTAGTATAGATATATTTCATTTATTGTTAATTGTGCATTTGGTAAAAAAAAATATAGAAATAACTTCGCATTATTCTTCGACTCTAATATTTTAGTACGAAAAGTTTGAATATACAAAAAGTTTTCCTTTTCAGTACTCGATGACTTTTGAAAAATATTGCTCTGACATGTTCTGAGTCTAAACCATGTTTGAGAATTCATCACTGGGCTGATCCTGCCACCTTCCTAGTGACATATAGGTCTAAGGCGTGCGTATCGTCAACGACGTGATGTGTAACGTAATGACGTGGGACAGGTTTGGCCCTAGCTACTCGTGTTCCTTACACCGCTGGTGCAACTATTCTTTCGGTATTCTGAGTAAGGACGGAACAACTGGATGCATCCTAAACATCTGCTATTAATCAAAGTGGCAACTTTTTAAAGATTCAGGAGTTATATCCTTCTCTTAGGGAAATTAATCAAGAAAGTTAAAGCGCGAAATATGAGACGAAGGTTTGTTTTTGTCGTTGAATATTTACTATTTAAAAACAACCAAGAAAAAACAACTGCAGAAGTGATTTCAGAAGGAGATAAAATTAAGTTAGCATTTCCATTAATTCTGATAACATGTCAGATGCTCTTGTTTGCAGAGCTTCTATTGACAAAGAAGTTTTTCTCTATTGGTAACTGCACTGCTGATGATGAGGTAAAATGTGATTCTAAGTTGTATTAATGGGATGCTAACCTTGAAGCTCTATGACTTGCAAAATAATATTTTGTTGCAAATATTTGATTAAAATATATAAAGGTCCCAAACAAATCTATTTAAATCTCAATTTTTGCTAATATCTGTTTAGCACTTAGAATTATGGAAGTTTAGATGTTTAACCGCATCAATTCTAGTCCTAAGAAATATTTTTATGGTTTTAATTAATACTGATTAAGTTTTAATTAACTTAGAAGTAAACTCTTACCACTAACATTGTTGTAGTGATTATTAAACCTCCATAACTCTTTAAATGCTGAATGAATATTGTACAAAATGTAAATTTAAATAGAATTGATTGAGATCTAAAAAAAAATCTATTTAATAAGTTACGGACCTCCAAAGCTAGTTTGCCACTACATAAGAAGGAGTCTACCTTTTACACAACACTGTGTGAAGAAAGCTGATCGACAAAGATCACACTCCATACATCCCGACTGAAAGGCAAAAGAGCTTTCAGTGACCCAGTAAAAATATATCCATGGCTAACATGCTAATCTGGCGATATAAGAAGTTATAAATTATAACATTGCGACTTTGGTAGGTCTCAATGTACCGAAGTTAAATACATCGAAGAGCCAAAACATTATGACCAGAGCGTCTTTATACAAATCAAGACAACTGCAGGTAAAGGACGGTGCGTGTGAAGGTCATGAAATAGTATAAATAACACATGATACTGAGCTCTGTTAATCAGTGTCATTCTTGTTCTTCAGATGGGAAAGGCAGCGGACTTAAGTGAGTTTCACAAAGGCCAAAATGTAATGGCCAGACGACTGGGTCAGACATTCCGAGACGGCAAGTCTTGTGGGATGCTCACGGTCAGCCGTGGTTAGAACCTTCAAAAGTGATTCGAGGAGGGGAAAAACCACGAACCTCTGGCAAGGTATGGGCCGACCACTGCTCATCGATTCTAGAGGTGAGCGAAGGCTAACCCGTGTGGTATGAGCCAACAGAAGGGATACTGTGGCGCAACTCGCCCGTAATGTTGGTGACGGGAATAATGTGTCACAACACACAGTACCTGCTGAAAATGTGGCTGCTTAGCCTCTCCGAGTACCCATGCTAACCTCGATTTACCGTCGAAAGCGCCTACAAGGGCATGCGAGCATCAAAACTGGACCTTGAATGATTGGAAGAAAGTCTTCTGGTCCGATGAATCTCGTTTCCTATTGCACCATGTGGACGACCGGGAACGTGTGTGTCTTTGACTGGGGAAATGTTGGCACCAGGATGCACCGTGACACGAAAACAAACCGGTGGAGGAAGTTTAATACTTTTGGCAATGTTCTGCTGGGTAACCTTGAGTCCAGTCATTCATGTGCAGGAAAATATGACGTCTACCACCTACCTAAAGATCACTGCAGATCAGGTATATCCCTCTAGTAGTGCCTTCTGTCAGAAGGATAATGCACCATGCCACACTGCACGGATTGTTCGAGAATGGTTCGCAGAACATGAGGAAGACTTCCAGGTATTGCCCAGGCCTCCAAATTCTCAGACATCAATCCAATCGAGCATCTGTGGTTTGTGTTGGAACAGCACATCCGATCTGCGGTGACTCAACCACGTAACTTACAAAAGTTAAAGAATCTGCTGGTAACGTGTTGGTATCAGATACCACAAGATACCTTTAGAAATCTTGTAGCATCCATGCCTCGCCGGATAAGAGCTGTTTTGGCGGCACGTGGAGGACCAACATCATATTAAGCAGGTGGTCATAATGTTTTGGCTCTTTGGTGTATACAAAGCGGAATAGAAACATGATCTGATATCATTTTTTAGCATACTTTGTTTATTAACTGACCTGATTAGAACTGATTTCTCATTTCATGCTTGTTCAGTTTTGTTTGCCAATTTAACTTTTTAAAATGTTAAAACCATCATTCTAATTTTAAACAAAATATATAAAGAGAAAGTCGTAGGTTCGTTTATAAATTCATAAAAGTTTGCAGATAAACGATCCTGATCAGAAGGGGCGGAGATCAGTCGGTAGCGCACCTGGCTTGTAATCTGCGGTTACCAGCTTCAATTCCCACCTAATCCAACGTTGTGATTTATCTCCGCAAAACTTACTGCCCTTGGTAAGTAGGGGGACATCGATTAGCTTGGAAAGGTCGCCGTCCGTCAGATGGGATATAAAGCCTTGGCCCCGTGTGCGGGAGAGTTGTACCCTATGCACGTTAAAGAACATGCTGGATGCCTTTGATGGGAGGTTACCATCTGATATTATATTTAAGCCGATCAGAGGTGGAGTAATGTTTCAGACGTAGTTTACTAGTGCTCGAAGGGTTAGGGGTGGCTCAGCCAGTAGCGTGCCAGGCTCGTAATCTGCAATTCCCAGATTCTAGTCCAGCCTGGACATAGAACGGTCGGCATTTATTTCCGCAAAGCTCCCTGCTCTCGATAAGTAGGGGGACATCAAGTGGCTTCGAAAGGCTGCCGATCGTCGGATTAAACGTTAAGCAATTGCTTCCTGTGCCGACTTCCATGTGCACGTTTTAGAACACGCTGGATGGCCTTGACGGGAGTCTACCATCTGTCTCCCAACAGTTGTCCAGTTTTCCCCTCTCCCAACCTTCTCTGAGCTCTCAGGGTTCTTGTGATCTTAGCATTTAGCCCTATTGTGTGCAAAGAAAGTGTAACTCAGAGGTAAAGCAGCCCAAAACAACTAGTTCTCGAAATGGTTCACTTTGGTTTGACGGTAAAATGACCCATTTGATTGTTTGATGATTCTAACAGTATGGCGGCTTACGTTTCTAGCAAATTGGGTACGAGGCTTCCCCGTACCTTTAATTAGAACATTTTTTCGATATTGTTAAACTTTCCTCTCACAGTTACTGTAATTTTTTCAAAAAAATATACTAATTACATTGTACAAAACTCAAAATGTTTTGAAAAAATGAAACCAGCCGGTTTTTGCTAATTTCGAGGTGCTAAACACGATTATAACATTAAAAAATGGTGATTAGCTCTTGTTTTGAAAATACAGGAGGTTGCGTTCATATACAGATATACTGATTTGAGTCTTTCGCGCTGTACGAAGCGGTGAGGTGACACAATACCAGGGAGCTATTGCATCATTCGAAGCAATGCAATACCTGGAAGCTTATGTGTCATTCAAGGCAATACAATATCTGGGAGCTATTGCATCATTCAAGACAATACAATACATACCTGGGAGCTATTGCATCATTCAAAGCAATGCAATACCTGGGAGCTGTTACATTATTGAAGAGTTAGTCTTCCACAGTTATCATCGTCCATTCATCATTGTTTGCCTCCTTCTTGTGTAAACAATGCAGACTTTTGTGTCACAAAAGCAAGAAATAACACCTGCCATAAAAAAGGCCTACCACCTTTACTTCGGGTATAAGACGGGGATCAAAAGAGAAGCTGAGCTCCTCATATAGTGCGTAATAGTTGTAGAATATGTCTTCGTAGCTGGCTAAATGGCAAGAGGCGTCGATGCCATTTGCCATTCCTATGATATGGCAGGAACCATCCAACCACATGACCTGACTTTTACTTTTGTATGATACCTCCTCTGGCAAGTGGTATTACTAAAAAAAAAGTAGACATTAGACTACCCCCAACGTACCGTCTGTCATCCGCCCACTACTACAAGGGGGAAGATTTGGACTTATGGCTTTTGCAGTGGAGAAACTTGGTTCCTCTGTGAAGTGGGGTCCGGGTGCTGTGATGTTGCAATACCCGGTAGGATATCGGCTGTTGGGGTTGTGGGAGGGTCGCCGGCTGGTTTCTGGCTAGTTGGCTGGCTAGGTGTCCCCGAAGCAGCCTCGACTTAAAAGTGCCGTGACGGTGAGCGGGCCATGGTGGCCCGGCTCTATGGAGAGGACGAAGTTGGGGGTCGTGCAGAGAGGTTTGGAGTCCCTCGAGGTGTGGCCTTCTGATGGAAGTACCTTGGGCCTCTGCTGCAGAGGACCCTAAAAGTTAGGACTTCCTTTTTATTTCTGGCTCAAAATGCAAATGACTAAGATCTTTTTATTTATTTATTGGCAAGTTTCTTGGCTAAATTCAGTGAGTGATGGGCAAAATCCTGGCATCGCTCAAAATTCAAAAGATCCCACTCTCACTGCACATCAATGATTAAATCTTCGAGCAGGCAATAACAAGCAGTGCTTCTCTCTTCACATACAGGTCTTCTCTCGCTGTAGGTAGGATAATGTAAGGCAAGCTTAAAAGACAGGAGCTTTCTAGTTCATAGTGGTTTCAGTGACATCTCCCTTATGGTGATATACAGCCTAGAGTTGTGGTGCACCGGGAATGTCACGTATCATTTCGTTGTCCATCCTGGAGCCACCAGAGCATTGCAATGTGAAGTCAGAGGATGGAGAGAAGAAAGAAACAGGAAGAGAGGAAATATCATCTGTAGATCCCGACTTCACACCCACAACTTTGGATTCACCATACAAGATCACGTAGAATGAGTTGAATGACCTTGTTAGAGATCTGGAGCTGTCAATGAGCAAGGCGAAACTCGTAGGATCCAGATTACAGCAGTGGAATCTCCTTGATAGAAATGTGAAAGTAAGTGCGTATCATAGCTGCCAAAAACACCTAGTATTGTTCTTTATCATGGTAGGTAACCTGGTTGCTTGCAAACATGTTGACAGATTATTCACAACCCTTCACATGGCACATAATCCAGAAGAATGTAGGTTTTTTTTATAGATTTCTCGAAATTAAGTATAAAAGCCATTCTTCTACACAATGGGAACGTGTTGCCTTCTGTTTCAGTAGGCCATGTTGTTAATATGAAGGAAACTTACAACAATATGAAAAAATTACTTCAATACATAAATTATGACAAATACAAGTGGCATATTTTTGCAGACTTAAAAGTCATTGCTCTTTTGCTTGGACTACATCTCGGATATACAAGGTTATGTTGCTTCATTTGCGAATGGTATAGCAGAGACAAAGCATCTCATTACGTGAAAAGGATTTAGCCTTCTCTATCCACGAAGATTTTGTTGCCACCTTTACACATAAAATTGGGCCTAATGAAGAATTTTGTTAAGGTTATGGATCAAACCGAAACTGCCTTTCTCTATCTTCCACAGAAATTCCAAGGCGTAGTGATGCAAAGATAAAAGAGGGTATTTTTACCGATCCAGATAGTCGCTCACTTCTACCTGATGAGGTATTTGATGGTATCATCACTGGTGATGAACAGAGAGCATGGCATGCCTTCCGACAGATTGCGACGGGCTTCTTATGGAATAAAAAAGCAGAAAATTACAAGGGCCTTGTGGAAGACTGCTGTTCTCATATCACAAACTGGTATATAGTATGCCTTTGAAGGTACATTTCTTAAGTTCGCATTTGGATTTTTTTCTGGAAAACTGTGCCGCTGTGAGTGATGAGCATGGGGAACGTTTTCATCAGGAAATTGCTTCAACGGAAAGAGATATCGAGGAAGATGGAGCCCATCAATGTTAGCAGATTACTGCTAGAAAGTGATGCGAGATTCTCAAGATTTGGTATATAAGTGGCAGGCAAAGAAGCGATGGCTGCTATAGACCGATATGCAGCGAATGACGTAATACAGGCAAATGACTGTATCTCGAAACCCGTAGCCAATCAAACATTTCTGTTGTCATATTCGTGTTAAGCATCTCGATTTACATAAAAAACGGCTGTTTGAACTTTCAAAACACTTCAAAGGTCAAAATTTGTTGTTCAGTGTTATTTACCCTCTAACGCAACGTGGAATGCGCAAACAGATCTGATTGATGTCCTCAGGTAAGAATTTCAGCATATAACTGGATATTCCAAACTTAAAAAGAAACCAAATAAACAGGTAAAAGATGATTAAAAATGAAAATTTTAATTTCCCTTTTCAGTAAAAAAAATTAACCACCAAGGATTCTGATGAGTGAGAATGACAGGTTCAGGATATTTTCAGTTAACGAAAGATGATTGATTATACATTAAATAACAGTAACGGAATTCTTCTGTAAGGAATTCCAGATCATTTATGAGAGCTGAGATTGGATTTGGTCAGTACCTACTTAAAACGGGCTTGTAACTGAAGCCTAAAACAATGCTGTCGTAATGATAAAAAAGTTACCTTTAATAACGAATCTCTTAAAGAAAATCTTACAGAAAATTCAATAAAGGTCTAATGGATCAGTTGAAAACTGACAAGTGTATTTTGTTTCGTATCCTCATAAAGATTACAGTTAGACAACACAGCAACAAAGGCTGCACAATATGCACAATAGAGTACAAGGGGCGTTCAAAGGTTCTTGCATGCATCTGCAGAACAAAATCAATTGCACCTATCTCAACAAAACATTTACTCCCTTTCAAAGTACTCTTCTACAGCATCTATTCATAGTTGCAGATGTATACGCCAATTCTGGAGCTCTTGGTGGTATTCTTGTTGGGGAACACTCCCCAACTCTGAGCCTAAAACAATGCTGTTGTTTGGAATACTCCCCAACTCTGAATGAACGCATTTTGAACTCTTGAAAAAGGCTTCCCAACAGGCTCCTTTTTAATTTTTGGAAGTAACCAAAAAATCGCATCGTGCAAAATCGGTTGAATTTGCAGGATCGGGTAGCTGTTTGATTTTTGCTGCTCCAGATAGGCCGTAACTTGTTGGGTTTCGTCAGCACTGGCGTTGTCATGAAGAAGGAGAACTATTGAAACGCTTGTTGTTGGACGCTGCTCCGTCATCTCCTTAACCATTTTGGATAAGGCAATGCTGGTGTAGTATTGGCCATTCATAGTCATTTTTTCAGGTAAGGTGTTCACAGCTACCACTCCTTGGGAATTGAAAAACATTGTGTACATCCACTTCCCTGAGCGAAAGTCTTGTCGGAAGATTTGGGACGCGTCTGATCTTCGCAACCCAAAAATAATTGTCGATCTTTCTGGGAATTGTATAGTAATAAAACCACGTATCATCACCTGTGACAATGTATGTTAACCGTTTGAAGCCACTATGTTAAAACATTCCCAACATCTCCGTGCCGAGTCAACTCTATCCATTTTTTGTTGTTCTGTTAGTTTGTGGGGTATCCATTTGGCATAGATCTTTCGGGATTTTAAATGTAGATGAATAATTGTTTCTCCAATTCCAATCGATGCACTGACACCAAAACGTATTTCGTAAACGGTGATGTGTGGGTTTTCCTTAATGAGTTCACGAAGAGCAGCGATGGTTCTCTCACTTGACTTCCTTCGGTCTTCCAGCACGCGGAAGGTTTATGAATTTGTGCATCCATCCCGTAACAGTGTCATATGAACAGACATGATCGCTATACACTTGTGATATATCGGCATTAACTTTTTTGCACGTCGTCCCCAACCTGCATCCTTGTGAAAATTTAAAATCTTTCCTCGTCTTTAGAAGGCTCCATATAGCCATAACGCACAGATTTCGCAGACAGAAATGGGTTCAAAGAGTTATTTACACGCCGCCAGCGAAGAGAGAAATGATGATAAGACCTTTCCTTTTAACACGTAATGACAAATTTAGAGAAGCTTTCTAACAAGCCGTAACTCGTTAACTTCGAAGGAAGGAGTGAAAATCTACAAATAGGTGTCAAGAACGTTTTCGAACGCCCTCCGTTTATCTAAAGCAAGGATTCTGTCACATTAAAGTGTGCTGGACATTTGTAGAATGCTTGATCATTGTAATTAGTTCTATTTCCCCCATCTACTGTAATAATTATTGATGTATTACTGGCTCTAATATTGGCCCTATGTCACGATCAGAATTACTTTGGCAATTTGAAAATGGAAGCTACACAAATCGCAACGGGTAGGCGTATTTACGCTGTAATCCTGAGACGTGGTGATGATTCGGTTATCACATTACTGGCTGAAGTGTTGAAAAATTTCTTTGACAATTGGTCATGTTCCTAAGAAATTTACTAGAGGTATAATTATTCCTATTTCTACAAAAAATATATATATTGTTACGACAGATGAACGTAAGGTATAAAGTATTGTTAAGGTTAAATTGTGTCACAAATGAGATTCAATACAAAGTGGTTTGTCTTTATGTTAAGAGGAATAGAAATACTTGTGTTTAGATAAAACTGATTAATTTGTAATAATTTTGCATCATTGTAATAAATTACATCATTCATGCTTTAGTGGTATACATATATGCTATTTATGAACTCACGCTAAACTTTCATCTCTTTGAATTCATATCGATATTATTTCTGTTCTTGTGATAATTATAGAGAGTTAAGTGTACTTTCTGTTCATGTTAAAGTTTTTGTACAATCACGATTAACAGAATGAAATGTTTAATGGACCACTTGGAAATGAACAATGTGATATCAGAGTAGTTGGGAAGTCATTGACCAAACTGCTCTGATATCAACAGAGTCAAAAACTGTTTTTGACTCTGTTGATCGATACAACTTGTGACTCATCGTGTTATCTCAAGGAATATCTAAAATGTTGGTTGAAGTAATGAAGGCTGTTTAAAATAACACTGAATGATTTGTGAGAGATAGTAAAGTTTGCTCTAATTAGTTTCAGCCTTATGATTACAGTTAGAGAAAGTTGCATTTTGTGACCTTTGCTCTTTAGTTTGGTGGCATATTAAGTTATGAGGAAAGCTTTCCAAAGAGGAAATTCGTGCTTTACATAGTCTAGAGATCTTACGATATCTGGCTTAAATTATGTGGTCGATTTGGCTTTGTTGGCAGATGATATTCAAGAGATGAACTGCTTTATTAGATGTTTGATGTGACTGGTAATGGGGTAGGTTTGGTAATAAATATACAGAATAGTAAAGTGATTAAAAGTGGGCAGGTGGTGGGCACTGCAGCTCTATTTAATGGCTGTGCGCTTGAGCAAGTTTCTCAGTTTATCTTGAAAGTTGTATGACAGATATTGGCAGTGAACGACATGACGTAAACAGGAGAATGAGCATTGCTTCTGGAACCCTTAACAGTATTTTACTACGATTAGGCTATGCAATGATTTAAATTCTCTCTGAAGCCTGCTATGCTAGTGAAATTTAGATCCTTTTCAAGCAAGATAACATGAAACTTGATGCTTTAGATTCCAGATGCATATTCAGCATCTTTTGTATTAAGTTATTAAATTGTGAAAATGATTAAGAGGCTGTAAGAAGGAGTCAAATTTCTTTGAGCATTATCTTGTGTGGAGAGAGATTACATTGGTTGTGTTGCTTTTTTGCTAACTTAAAGATTAGCGAATAGAGAGCTATGAAGAGTGGGATAAAAGTACTTGAATTGAGGTGGTTGGACAATATCAAACAGGACTTTATTAGAAAAACTGGGCTGCAGTGGCCAAAAGCATAAACACTTGCTCAAACTAGACCTCTTTGGAGAAACTGCATTTGTCTGGATAGGCCTCCATAACCAATGGCTGCCTAAGGATTATTAATGTAAATCTTTTTTTATGCACTAGCTCTTCCGTCTTCTTTCACATATTCCTCAAATTCAAGTTTTGTATCTTCATCATTATGATCGTTCTTTAGGAACAATTTGAATTTTTGCAAATGCAGAGTATATTTGAATTCTTCCATTTCTAAGTTTAAACTAGAGTCTGTAAAGTTAACATCCAACAATGTTTCAGCAAAAAAATTAAATAAAAATAAGAAATAAAAGGAAAATTATTATTATTAATAAATAATAATATTGTTCCATATAGATCAACAGATGAAACAGTGAAGGCTGTAACCCCAATCCAAGGAGGCTTTATAAAAGGCGCCTTAGATAAACTTTCGAAATTTCGCAAAATAAGAATATACAGAGAATATAGTGGTAAATCGATAAACGATTCCACAGCATCGTTATAACTCGTAAGAAAGAATAACGCTTTTTTGCCGGTTAGATTTATTTACGTAAGTATTGCAATGTGCTATTTACATGGGGCCGCCTCTACAAGGAACTGTACGCCGCCTTGATGATGACTGCTGAGTATAGTCGAAAACGCTCGACCCCATTTAATTAGCACATTGCAATACTTATGTAAATAAATCTAACCGGCAAAAAAGCGTTATTTTTTCTTATGAGTTATGAATATACAGCATATACAGGTACTAGACAGAAAAATGCAAACAGTTCTATGTTATCTATAGAAAATTGCATTCAGTGCTCATTATCTTTTTCAATGTGATTTTTAAGGAAAAATATATCTTAATATAAATTGGAGATCTCAATCAAATTTATCTGAATCTCGATTTTAAACCATATTGGTTCAATATTTAAAGAGTTATGAATGCTGGAATATTTATCAGGGAGCATAAAATTGAAACCAAAATTAAATTAAAGCAACAAAACAGGTTAAGACATCAGAGATTATAGTAGACTCTGGTAGAGTGCAGGGTGCATTGCACCCAGTACACTACTCTTAAACTTTTTTAATGTTTTAATTAATTTTAGGGGTCATTTTTTGTAGCCTGTTAAATATATTAACTTTCATAACTCTTTGGATGCTGAACAAATATTGTCTAAAATCTAGATTTAGATAGATGTGATTGAGATATTTAATTTATCTTTAACCATATTTTTCATTTAAAAACGATTGAAGAAGTTATTGAGCTCTGACTGTGATTTTTTATTGAGATAACATGGAACTGTTTCCATTTTCCTATCCAGTACCTGTACATTAATATGCATGTGTGCTAATTGCATTAATACCTTTTAATATTAATAAAAGCTTTTCGCATTTGTTGGTATTTTATTTAACTTATATATATATTTTAGCCTCACTTATGTTACATATAGAGGCACCATTAGGGAGTAAGTTTCCAAGATTTATTCCATACATTGAATTATCTCTAATAGTATACTATTATAGACAATGCTAAGTAATGTGTTAAAAAGTGTTCTACCACATTAACCAATCGCATTTGCTCTTTCATCAGACGTTTAACTGCAGTGAATTGTGTGCAACAGTTCAACTCCAAGTCTCTCGATGGGGGTCGATAGTAAGAGGTGAGCGGCGACTAACCGTACCAGGTTCTGTGACGTTAGGCAAACTCGTGGCGGCATGGCACCGTACTGAGAGATGCCATACAATATGTCAGTGTTGAGCAACCGAACTGCTCGGCTGCAGCACGTGGAGATCGATGAGTGATGCATTAGGACGGGCCACGGTTCTAAGTGATTGAACATTGCAGATTGAACAATGGTTGAATGGGCCACCAAGATATACCGCCGCCGTCGAGGCCGTCGCCCAAGAGTACGGATGACGATCGATAGGGAAAACGGAATTTATTGAAAGGTCAAAGATCATATATTTTCACCAAAATCATATGCCTAACTCCTGCAAATATTTCAACTCTACATCTGCTCCTCACTTAGCTTCTCAAGAATTAATTTTTGTGTAGATCAAGCAATTCTAAAATAAATATCGTCAACTGTGCCAATTATATGGATGTTCCACTTGTATAGCATTGTAGTTAAACTTACAGGCACCATCAGTCCGCAGTTTGTTAGAATGAGGGGCAACATATATCTGTTTATATTATTTCGGAAAAATACCTCAAAGGAAAACATCATGTGCAGAAAACCTACCAAAGCGGAAAACGAAAATAAGAGAGAAACAACAAATTAAAGTGAAAAAAACTCTTCATATTGTGATTGGACTTCAAAACATTCAGTCAATAAGGAAAAGTTATTGTACTTTTAACAAGTGATGAAACAGTGAAGCACAAGTTTTAACAAGTGATGAAACGGTGAAGCACAACTCTTCATACAGTGATTGGACTTCAAAACATTCAGTCAATAAGGAAAAGTTATTGTACTTTTAACAAGTGATGAAACAGTGAAGCACAAGTTTTAACAAGTGATGAAACGGTGAAGCACAACTCTTCATACAATGATTGGACTTCAAAACATTCAAGCAATAAGGAAAAGTTATTGTACTTTTAACAAGTGATGAAACAGTGAAGCACAAGTTTTAACAAGTGATGAAACGGTGAAGCACAACTCTTCATACAGTGATTGGACTTCAAAACATTCAAGCAATAAGGAAAAGTTATTGTACTTTTAACAAGACATGAAACGGTGAAGCACAAGTTTAATGAAAAATATGAAAACATATTTTATTTGTAATATTTTATGTCCTGTTTATATATACATCTGTATAGATATATAATACACATATGGATGTATATATACTTTTATATCGTATTGTTATAAAATAAATTGCATCGCCTGCGTGGTTCAATTTCTGCACAGTCGGACCAAATTATATCAGCTTTTCTGTTATGGAATAAAGGATAGGAGATAAGGAAGAATGTGCGCGTCGAATTCATCTTGTTAGCCATATATCATTTATAATGACTCTTTTGATGAAATGCACTTTGTTCCAAATTGTGACCAAAGCATTCTTTAGAAAAGCGAGGTGCTACCTTTGGCTCACGAAGCAGGTTTGTCCAGCTCTCAAAGTAAATTTATACATATTTAGATTTATTACTATATTTTCGCGTGATTGAGAACTGGCATTCAATTTTAATAAGGTTTTGTTTATTCTTAAAGAGGAACTGTAGAAAAGCTTCTAAATTCAATCATTAAGCAGTAGATACAAACAGCAACCCACGTCCCAGTGTGATTTCAGATTTCTCATGAGTTATTCAATAAAGGCATTAATGTACTGGCCTAGACTTACCGATGTTATTGAAAAGTGGTCCACCTTTTGATTCACTATTGTAACCCCCCCCCCCTCCTACAAGTAAAAAAAGACTGAAGATGAAAAACGGATTTCGAAATATTATTGAAATTCATTCCGTTGCCTTTTCTGATATTTAAATTATAAATTATCCATAGACACCAATTTCCAGCACATACAGATCACGGTTAAATCGAGATTCATTCTCTATTTGTGATTGGAAACCATAGTTAATTTCAGTGCTGTGTCTATTTCACTTTTAAATATTATAGGAACTTCATTTCAACACTTTTCCCAGATCTACATTATAAATTAGCCCTAGACACTAATCCCCACGTTTCTGGTTCTTTCAGTCATTCAGGTTGCTTTATTACTTAATTGAAGGGTTGGAGGTGGCTCAGTCGGTAGCGCGCCAACTCGTTATCTGCGTTCCCAGGTTCGAGTCTCATCTGGCCTAGCATTGAAATGTATCGCCGGAAAAATCCTCGGTCAGTAGGAGACACAGATGGGCTTGGAAATGCCGCCGTCCGTCGGATGGGACGTTAAACCTTCGCCTCATGTGCGGGAGAGCCATACTCTCTGCACAAAGAACACGCTGGATGTCCTTGACAGGAGGCTATCATCTAATCTATCTTCCAACAGCTGTCCAGTGGGTGCTCTGCCCCCAACCTTCTCTGAGTCCTCGGGGTCCTTGTGACCTGTCATTTATCCCATTGTGTACAAAAATGTGCCTCTCCGAGGTAAAACAACCCACCCCAGCCTTAAAGTATACTGTAGTACCCGTATCATAGCAACTTCATTCCCTTCCTTTTTTTAGATCTACGTTATAAATTTTTCTTAGGCACAAATTTTGACATTTCCAGCACACAGATCATTTTTGGATCGAAATGCGACTTTTATTTGACCTTGAAACCATGTCAGATCTCAGAATTCTTTTTTTTTAATATTTCTGATATGTACGACCTGAATTATCACTAGGTGCAATTTTCAGAGTTCCACCGTTTCTGAATCATAGTTGGAATTTGTGTTATTCCATCTTCATCATCCTCTGTTCCCAGGATTGGATCCCAGCTCTGACAAAAATTAAGATTTATTTTCTCTATGCATCACTTGCCCTGGGTGAGAAAGGGGATACCGAAGGGCTTGAAAAAGGTTGTCGTCAGTCGGAACCGTGGCTCCGTGTGCAGGAGAGCCATACTTGTGCACGTTAAAGAACACATCAGATATTCTCGACGGGAAACTTCTCTCTCTTAACAGTTATTCATTGGCTCCTTATCCCCTACCCCATTCTGAATCTTTTTCTCTTTTTTTTAAAGATTATGGATTTTTATTCGTAAAAGTAAAGAATATAGTAAACTTGCCATTTGACCCCCCCCCCCCAAAAAAAAAAAGCTAAATACCTTATCTTCAGAAAAATGAATAAATTAAACATAGGTAATTCAGTCACGAAAATGGTATACATTAAATAAATTCACAAAACACAACACATAATATTTAGCTAATTAGAAATTCACAAAATATTTTTCAATTCAGTTTTCAGTCTTGTTACGATGACCGATTCTATTCCCACCAGACGATTCTAATCACGGGAAACAACGAAATGATTGTTAGAATAAGAAACCGATCGTTCTGAAAACTACGACAATGTACCCAGTAAAAAAGTAGCATTATCTCAGGTAATTGATAACACTGGTTTACAAGGTTTTTATAACTTGAACAATTGTAATTGCCTTTACCTATTTTTCTGGTGCTGATTTCAGATCTGGACTTAAAAAATGGCTAGCAGGTCACGTTTTTATGTTTTTGGTCATTTTGACTCCTGTTGAGATCTTCATTTATCAACCCCTCCAGGCAACTGGGAGGATACTAGATATTTTACTTTTTATGGCTGGCAACACTGATTGCCAAGTGGGAGAAAACATGTAACAATAAAATAACCTCAGACAACCATTCTTGTTGTTTTCCTTTTAGGAGGAACACGTGCCGTACGTTGAAGAGTGAATTTTGGCTTTTATATGGCAAAAAGGCAGGCGTCGCGGATGTGTAATGTGCCAGATAAGTTTTGTTATGTGTGTGGAAATTATATTCTATAATCCCAGGGTCGTTCTTTGACAAAGATTGTGAGGAAGACCTATAACTTGTAGTTTGGATGTTATGTTGGAGATCAGGACAAAACGTGGACTCCACCTGAGTGCTGCATTTCGTGCTTTGTTGGTCTGAGTAAATGGTTGAAAGATGAGATAAAATCCATGCCCTTTGCAGTTCCAGTGGTTTGGCGTGACCCAACTAGTCACTTGAATGATTGCTATTTTTGTTTAACTAAAGTGTCGGGTTTCTCAAAGAAGTAGAAAAGTAAAATACAATATCTAAATGTGCCTTCAGTTATAAGGCCAGTTCCTCATGGAGAAGCTCTTCCTATACCAACACCTCCAACCAACAGGGAGGAGATGGATTTACATTCATCAGAGGAAGACTTTGAGTCACATACAGATCTTGATCTCACATATACCCCTAAAACGTTACAGAACCTCATCTCATTCAGCACAATGAACTAAATGATCTTGTTCGAGATCTAGGACTTTCCAAAAAGAAGCTGAGGTTTTAGGTTCAAGAGTGGAATCTTCTGACCAAGGGTACCCGAGTTTCTCTTTTCAGAAAGAGAAATTTGGCTTTATCTGCTTATTACGAGATGCAAGATGGTTTATGTTTCTGCACAGATATTTCAGGGCTGATGGAAGAAATTGGAACAACTCACGATCCTAAGTAGTGGCGTCTATTTATAGATTCGTCAAAATTCAGCTTAAAAGCTGTCCTTTTGCATAAAGGAAACCAAAAACCTTCCATTCTAATGACACACGCTGTGGGAATGAAGGAAACTTATGAAAGCATGAAACAAATACTCACTGCTATAAACTATGACGTTTCTAATTTTTTCACTGTAATCATGTAATCAATTAATGAGTTTTAAGTTGAAATTTAATAAAATAGTCACATTTATTTTTATTTCCCAGATATGTGTATTCATTTGAAATACATCAATACATAATTTTAAAAAACTACACGTGCTTCAGTTTTTTCACAGCCATATTTGAATTCAGCACCCCAAAATTAGTTAAAAACATCCTATTTGATCAATGTTATAAAAAAGTTTCAATTTTTTGTCTAGTGTAATTTAAAGACATTGTCTTATACTGTACTGATTCATGAGAATAAAAGCTTATGTCAGTGCGTCATAATCTACCCATTAGAAAATTACAGCAGCAGTTTCAAATTGCTATTAAAAATTAAATAAAGACGGGGGGAAATCATTTGCAAACAAGATTACGATCAAAGCAAAAGCAGTGGAATAAACATAAATAAAAATTGATACAACAGAATAAAACTTTCAGAATTAATCAAAACAAGAAAAACAAAACAAAACAGAATTTTCGTTGTATACCTCCAAGAAAATGTTTCTTACTAAATTGAAAACTGTATATACGCCACGTCACATTAAATATTTTTTGGAAGGGATAAAATTTAAACTACTGCTCACGGCGACAAAAATTTATATTTTTATTGTTTTCATTTTGATTATTAACATAGCTGGTAAAATATAAGTTGAAATAAAGATCTAGTGTTTTAATTCGATCGAATTTAATTTTAAGAGCAAGATCATGATAATTTCCCAGATCATCTAATAGAAATTCTATAGTAATTCCATATAAATTACCACAGAACTTTTCATTAATTTTTATTTATTATTATTTTTGATTTATATCTATTATTAACTTTTGAGAGTAATTACTTAAATTGAAATTAATGCTGTTAAATAGTCAATTTCTTTAATTCTAAATAGAGAACGAATGTTGTTAAAGATTCGTTCTCTATTTAGAGAACGTTCATTATTTAAGATGTTACCGAGTTCTGTATCTCAGTTACTATTGAGATAACACGGAATTATACCTAATAAAGTGGATATCTATAACAATGAATATTTCCCTGATAACTAGATAGACCTCAAACACTTAAAAAAATCTGAAATTGTAATTTTACTCCTTTTCTGCGAACAGAAATCTATCTTACCTTAGGCTTCTTATACGCTTTGTTTACCTTCGTCTCCTCTCTGTGACGTCAAAATGCCTAGCCAATGACCGTCAAGAAATGCTTCTTCGCGGAGTGTCACAACCCTTCCTTCTTTCACCCTGCGTTTTCCGTAATTATTTCGAAAAGAAGGCAATTTTGTAATACCCTTGGTTTTGAAGTCTTGTATTTTGATTGTGATGAATTTTTATTTAGCAGGTTTTGTCAAAAAGTTTTAATTATTAAGTAATATTTATATAAATTACTGTAGGAAAAAAGTTTAAAAATATTTTTGTCTATTGCTGGTTTATAATTTTTTTGCAAAAGAAAAGGAATAATATTTTTTAGCTATTATATATTGCAGTTTTTCTAATTTTTTTATGTTATTTAAGTTTGTTGTTCCATGCACATTTATTCTATAATTTAAGATCGATTTACTTATTGCTTTATAAACTAATACACAGGTATCCATATTTAGTACATATTAAATTTTTTTTAAATTTTTATCGCCGAAACTCTCAAGATTTTACATATATGTGATATATGAACACTCCACCTAAAATATTCATAAAAAACGATCCCTAGTATTTTATTTGATTTTCTTCCACAACACGTGGACAACTACATACTGACTCACAATTAGTAGCATTTTTTTTGCAATTTATTTTATGATTTTTGATAAAGAGGTCTGGATGAATATTAAATCCTGATGATTTTATAATTATCCATTTTGTTTTTTTCTCATTTAAGTAGATTTTATTATGATTTAACCATCTAATTATATCATTGTAATATGTTTAAATCTCTGAAATGCTGTCATTTAAAGATTTGTGATTAATTATTAAAACAATGTCGTCAGCATATAGATGAATAGCACTTTTTAATTTTACAATGAACAAGCCATTTATGTGTATCAGGAAAAATAAAGGACCTAAAATTAACCTGACGATGTAGCCCACTGTGTGTACATAAAAACTGCTCTCAGAAGACAAATAAGGAGCGGGGATGGCTCAGTCGGTAGCTCGCCAGGCTCGTAATCTGTAGTTCCCAGGTTCGAGTCCCAGCTGGGTCAGCGTTGCGATTTATCTCCGCAAAATTCCCCGTCTTGCTCCCGGTCATTAGGGGACACCGATGGACTTGGAACGACCGCCGTCCGTCGGATGGGACGTTAAGCCATGGTTCCTTGTGCGGGAGAGCCATACCCTGTGCACGTTAAAGAACACGTTGGATCGCCTTGACGGGAGGCTACCATCAGTCTCCCAACAGCTGAGCTGTTCTAGTGGGTCCCCTCCCCCACCTTCTCTGAGCCTTCGGGGTCCATGTGACCTGGCCATTTAGCCCGTGGTGTGCAAAAAAGTGCCGCTCAGAGGTAAAACAACCCAACTCAGAAGACAAATAACTAATTTTCCCCCCGTCACCCATTCGCTCACTCACAATCAGCTACAGTTACAAGATTTTTTTTTTTCTGAGAAAGCCAAAGAATAGTAAATGATAGAAAACATGATACTGGTAAGAAAAATATTTGGGAACTCAAAAGTGTCTCGTTATGAAGAAATAATAAATATCTTGGAATTCTAAAACGTTCGTCATATCGATCCTTTTAAGACTTAAAGATTGGCATTATCAGAAAACGTAGTCATGCTAAAGTAATCGCAATGCTCTCACCAATAGTTACCAAAAGAGCACTTGTATTATTAATATGACAAAGTGAACTGTTTTTTCATCAACTATCAATAACGTTGACCCATCTGGGAACCTATTTTCTCCTTTTGCCTGTGCTTTCGTATCGGGTATCATTCTAGGAAAAAAACTCCCTCGCTTCATCATCTCCCTTGGGAAGTAAATTAGTTTGTCGTGGCGATAATTCTACACATTTTGTCGCTGGTCGTGGTAACTAAACTCCTTTGGTTTGCGCTGGTCTGTCACTTCACCCTCTGATTGCTTTCAAGATTCTGAAATGCCGCGTCTGTCGTAAAAGTGAAATGGATATATATTTTGGTGTAAAGTATCAGAACTAACGAACGTCAGCATCTATTTAGTTTTTATCAGAGTAAACTGAAAACTGGAAAGTCAAAGCCACGGATTTATTTCTAGCCGCCTCAGGTTAACAAACCTAGATTTTAAAGGATTGGAGTGCACAAAGTGATTTTCAGATAGTACGGTAGTTGTTGATATTAACGTGATACTGTGCATGCTAGACTTTTCTATGGAACTTGCCGTTTGATTAGGAACAATTCAAAGACATCTTTTCCCAATGTGAATTCAAGCGTTGATCGTCACTTGCATCGAATGTGAAGCTGTAAAAATTTCTAGTATTTTAGTATCCGAGTTTTGTATTTCAATTGGGATTTCAAAGAAATATCTTCCATAATGTTGTATTGATTCTCTTATGAGAGGATACACAGATGTGTACTTTTCGCAGGTATTAAGTGAGTGTGATGTAAATGAAAAAATTAGTTAAGAACGGCGTTGTTTGTTTTGCTGAAAAATTGTTCCAGTTAAGGAAGTATTGGGTGAACCCAACCCTTCCTTAAATGGAACATTTTGACAGTCTCCGATTTTGTAAGTCTTCGTTTTTACCAGATGATGTAAAATTCGTTTTTCCGTCAGATGTAAAGTCTCCATTGAGCGGCGCGTTTTGCGCACAATGCGCTAAATGGTCAGGTCACAAGGACTTCCAGGGCTCAGAGAAGGCTGGGGGAAGAGGACACAGATTATAACCTCCCCTCTAGGCCATCCAGCGTATTTTTAACGTGCATAGAGTATGGCTCTCCCCCTCACGGAACCACTGCTTAACGTTCCATCCGACGGACGTCGCCTTTCCAAACCCATTGATGTCCCCTACTGACCGAGGCATGGAGGGGATTTTTTCGGAGATAAATCTCAATGTCAGGCACAGGTGGGACTCGAACTTGGGAACTGCAGATGACGAACCTGGCGTGCTATCGCTTGAGTCACCCCCCCCCCCCCTATAGTTAAGAAAACAAATCTATTTTTTGGACATTGCTTTTCCTTCAATGCATATATCTTTTTGCATTCCCACTAGCAACATGCTACCTCTTGAATTAGGGCCCTCTTGAATTAGATCGTTAACTCAGTTCCAATCCCTTGTCGAAAAAGATTTTAAACCATTGATTCTCAAGTCTCCGAAGTCACGGAACAAATTTCTACTTTGCGGAGACACGTAATTTGGGCCGAAATATTTCTAGTGTAGGGGGGGGGGGCAATGCACTAACGAAATCATAATAACCATACTGTTAACCTTTGGTAAACACTATGGAATTAACATATTAATTTTAATAATATGGAATTCTATTCCACATCTGTGGATCTAGGGATACCTAGATAAAAATTCATAAATTCGGAGAAAAGAAAGTAATATAAAGGTAAAAGTACATTGGTAGATTATGAGACCCGTTACTGTACCGATGATTCTAAGAAACATGTTGTTGGCAAATAATATTTTTCAAGTTATGGTGCTTTCGACAATCGAATTTCCCTTGAAAAAATCTAAGGTGCATGAGTAATTTTTTGAAGGAACGAATGCGTATATAGGAATGCGTGGTTCTATAATCTGGTGAAACTGACAAAGTGGTTCTTCAAAGTGGTTGGAAACATAACAGCATTTCAGATAATGATAAGTTGGTGAAGAAATGGTTTTATCATCGTGTTCTTAAAATTCTGGTTTTCTAATCGTGTTCTTAAAATTCTGGTTTTGTAATCGTGTTCTTAAAATTCTGGTTTTGTAATCGTGTTCTTAAGTTGTGATCGAACTTAATCGCAAAAAAAATGCACCTATATGCGAGAGGCATTCAAAAAGATCTGACATGCATCTGCAGAACGACAACCTTTGCATTTTCTTCAACAAAACTTCTACTGTCCTTCAAAGTAACCCCCTCCAGTATCTATGGAAAGTTTCTACACCAGTTGTGGAACGGTTCGTGGTACTCTTGTTGGGGAGTATAGTTAACTTTTGGAAACAACCAAAAATTACATGGTGCAAGATCGGGTGAAGATGCAGGACGGGGTAGCTGTTTAATTTTTTTCTTGCTGCAGATAGGCCGTAACTTGTCGGCTTTTGTGGCATTGTCATGAACGAGAATCCTTTAAACGCCTGTTGTTAGCTGCTCCTTCATCTTCTTAACCATTTTTGGCAAAATAATGTTGGTGTACAATTAACCATTTATAGTTTTTTTTTTCAGGTAAGGTATCCATAGCTACCACTCTTTGAGAATTGAAAAAAAATGTGTCTCATCTGCTGTGACGCTGTCCGTTGCACTACTAGGTTCAAACATTGCCAGCATCTCCTTGCACGTATCGACTCTAGCCCTTTATTGTTGTTCTATCAATTTGTGGGGTACCATTTGGCACAAATCTTTCGGAAAAATGTTGATGTTGAAAATGTTTTAAATGTTGATGAATAATTATTTCAATACTAACATTCAATACACTAACATCTAAACGTATTTCCTGAACGGTGATGTGTGGGTTTTCAGTAATGAGTTCACGAACAGCAGCAATGGTTTTCGCCGCATCCTTCGGTCTTCGAAGCTCTGCTCTCCTTCTCTCAGTTTGCGCATCCATCCCGTAACAGTGCGATATGAAGAGGCATGATCCTCATAAACGTGTGATAAATCGGCATGAATTTTTTTACGCGTGGCCCCCAAACTGAATCCTTGTAAAAATTAAAAACTTTCCCCGTCTTTATCAGGCTTCAAGGCAACAATGCACAGATTTCGCAGACCGAACTTTACGCGCTGCCAGCGAAGAGAGAAATAATGTTACGACCTTTGTTTTAACACGTAATGACAAGTTTAGACAAGCTTTCAAAAAGGTCGTAGCTCGTTAACTTCGAAGGAAAGTGGAAATCTACAGAAACGTGTCAAGAATTTTTTTAACACCCTCCGTCTGCCTTGTGGAATGCGAGTGGGAGTAGGAAAAGAAATATATTTTTAACAAAGTGATAACCGTTAGAGAGAAGTAATTGTACTAATGATCTGAATGCTTATAAATTTAATATATTTTGAGCTTTTGGTAAATGTTGCTCTGTTTACAAATCTGGGATGTAACGAATAACATGTTGTTGCCTGAAATAAGGTGACTACAATAAATTATAACACTGCTGGAAAAATATGAGAAAAGATTACTTTTGGCAAGTAGCTTAAATTAATTTTTTTCACTTTTTAACTTACACAATCGCTACTTTTCCAGACTCATATTAATCTGTGGTCTAAGAGCTGAATTTGCAACTTAACTGGCTGTGCTAATCTTTCTCTTTCCCCATTTTGTCTTTCTTTCCAAAATTTTATATTTTTGCTAACGATATATTCTGCTGATTTTATTGAATTGTTTTGACGTAATTAAAGTAACACTGTCACAATGTATTTCATTTTGAATTGTAGTCAAAAAATCTTGTAATACGGTAAGGTCCTTGGTACCAGATAGAGAAAGGAATTTGGTCTACGCTGCTCTTCGTATACAGTATAACCGTTGAATGGAAATTGATGTTTAATCTAATTCTGATATATTTCTAATATACATTATTTCTTCATTGCATCACTATAGCCATATTTTCCTCTAAACCGGTTAAATACAGTTATTGACGGTGGACATTTATAAAATTAATTTTTTTATTGAAAAATGCCCTTTAAAGCTGCTTGCCACAAAGGTATAACAGGAGACTATCAGTTTAATGCGCCATAGTAGAAGGTCTGTGAGGAAGGCGAGACTTCAGCAGCAGAACAACACAAACATCCGTGCCTTACCCGGGGTTCGAACCCAGGTCCTTTGATCAGTAGCCAAGCGTGATAGCCACTCGGTCACGGGATGGCAGTCCGCCAAACCGTGATCGACTGCTATCCTACCTCTGATTTTCAGAGGTATATTTCTGAAGTATTTTTCTCATCAACTGAATTGTCAGCGATTTCAGAAGTTTTGTCGTTAACGCATTTTCTCTTATTTTAAAAATAAAAGTGTAAGATCAACATCCTTACCTCCATAGTTTGGCCGCACTCGCTTATCGTATCCTCTGTCGAAGAAGTTGTTGAGAATTTTCGTAATATTTATCTTTTCTTCCCTATCAGAGAAAATAGTGAGAAAAGATTTAATATGATAATTCCTAAAATACAAAGTTTTAACTACTTAAAATTTAAAATGATTAAAATTTCGTTTAGAAACTTATTGGAATTTAAATAATGTAGCATGCTAAAAATTAAAAAAACAAACAAACCAAAAAAAAAGATACATTCATTTGTGCGAAATTGCTAATGGCAAATGTACCAAAATAATTATTACTAAGTTATAATTTAGCGTTATATACTATATTCATTTTTAGGTAATTTTTATCTTATTTTCAAGGGCTTAAAACTTAGGTATTTCGCATTATTTAATTTTAATTTAGTATTGAATTAAATGTGCAAATTTTAACACGAAAATTGTGATATTAAAGAAGTAGTGCGTTGAAAGAATAAGTTATTAAAGGTAGGATTTGGTTGGAAAAAGTAGCCCTGCAGCTGTCTGCACGAAATCAAAATAGAGTATTTGCGGGGCCAATGCAAGAGCTCCGCTTCCCCGGGCAACATCAGAGAAATAAATTTAATTTTTTTGTCTTACGACCTTTTTTAGTAAACTTTATTCCTCCGGTGGTAAAAAGAAGGCTGTCATACACGCACACAAAACATAATAATTAAAATATTATTGGAAGATATAAATTCTAAATTTCGTTTCATTGCAAAAATAAATTTCTGTGTTTTTAAACATATGTATTAAAATAGTACGCATAAAAATAACGGTAAAAACAATTATATATCTGTGTTTACCCTCCCACGAACGTTTCCAGATACGTCCTTCGAAAATGGCTCGTGCAAATGTAATATCAGTGCAATAATTTCTATTCTGCACGAAGAACAAAAAAAGAAAATGCAAGGCTCTTTTTTATTCAGGTCTCTCTTACAATAATCCGCCACTGAGAAAGAAATCAAGTTCTCTGATCCAGTTATGCCAGTTTAACATGATACTTCGAATTGCATAGTTCTGATATTTTTCCCTACCAACTATACATATTCTTGAAAAAGAAGTATCAAGCCTGGCAGTTTGCTTCAAAAAATATTATTTTTATGATATGCCTGTAATTAAATGTTGACTAAAAGGAAAAACAGAAGAAAAGATTATGCAGGTTAACTGAACTCTACAGAGCTATGATAGATGACTAAATTAGAAGTCACTCCTACCTCATTTTAAAAGCTTTGTCTTCTATAATAGATGATAAGCAGTTTACTACATAAGTCAGGGAAGTATACTCTATTCCAGTGGTATTCAAACGTTTTTGTTGGGGTACTTCTTTAACAAGGGTTTGGCAATTCCGAGTAACCCTTGTCACGGTCTGTGTACCCCCTGACCTGAAAAACATAATATCAGCTACATAGTACTGAGAAGTGAATAAACTCGCGTTTCAGTAAAATAAAAATCGTGTTCAGACCCTTGTAAAATCGCAAGAGAAATTCGTCTAACTTACTGGAAAAGTTTGCAAGGCAAGCCAATTGGCAAGCCCAGTTTTGAATCAATGTACAAATCAGAGTTCAACAGCAAGCTCAGCATCTGATAGCGAAACATCAAAATAGATTTATATTGTACCCTATCATTTCCCAGTTTCTTACCTCTAGTGGTTTCAAAACTATAAGAATCAGGTAACTGCCAGAAGTGGGATGCGACACCTTCGTTTAAAAATAATTTACCACATTTATCGTCGTGGCCTGGCATTTCACATAGAGCATATGTAGATCATATTATAATATTTTTGTTTTAATAGAGACCCTCTGCCAATAAGTGAACACATTGATGAAATTCGTTGACGTGACTTAATATCCACTGATGTGATTGATATTCAAGTATAAGGAATGAGATTGGTGACTCTATCATGAGGTTGCGACGAACGTAGGTGTCGATTGTGAAAAGCTCAGTCTTCAGAGGTTGTGTGATCTCATGAACAATGCAAATTTAGGTAGGAAGTAGAAGAGAGGCGAAAACGGGGCGTGTATGGCAAAACACTGGAGCCTCAAACTGAAGGCTCGAATTTAAAGGCTTCGAAGCCATTATAATAGCCTATGAAAGTGCAAAGAAGGAAGCCAAATTTTTACTAAGTGGTTATCACCATTTCAGGTGATAGCAGATCAAGCTGCTACTGGTTGCTGATCTTATCACTCCTATGAGAAGTTGTATTCGAATTATACTGAGCATGTTGTTGTTTCTCAAACATAGGTATTAATACAATTTTTAAGTAATATTAAATTACTTTGATAGACCATTTCTAAACAGAAATTACCCAGTGAACCTCAGTTTAAAGTGCATTCAAGCTAGCAGGGGTGTAGGATCTTTGTAAAGGGCCTGGACCACTTAGTAAGAGGGCTCTCTTCCTCCCCTCACCCATGCTCAGCTCATTAATTCTATGGCATAAGATAGATATAAATATATTGTCATATATACAAACGTAATCGTCAATTGGCATATATATATATAACGACATCTATATTATGTTTATTTTTTCGAAAAGGGCCATCTTGAGGTTCATGGCCCAGATCAGCTGCTCCCCTTTTTTGTACGGTATTTTATCCTCTGTAAGCTGTCCTCTAACCTTAAGAAATAGTAATTGGTAAAACGTTTTTAATTCACTTCATATTCTAATGTAAATGGCGAAATTGTTAAAAATGTAATAATTGGGATAGATATCATCAATAAAAATGCTATTGTGCGATGTGCATTCGAGGATAAGAAATCCTAGTGCTTTCTAGGATGGATCCGAGTTTTTCTCCCTTTTCTAATTTAGATTTCATGTGATGCAACTATACATGTGCTTGCCAACTGATTCATGAACAACGATTACCTATTTTTGGAGGTATGGGTTCAGAAGTGTAAAAACGAACTTGATTACTTAAGACATTGGTAATATTATTTTAATAATAACTTTAATTTTGTGGTTTTAATATTGTTTAAAAACAAAAATAAGATGAGTTAGGAAATAATTGATTAAATCACATAAATACAATGATAGAATTTGTTTCAACTAGAAAAAGCTTACGTATTGAACACATATTTGACATTATATTAAATATAACTTTTACATTTTGTCCATTTCTCAAAAAAATATTGTTTTACAAACTGGTCACACGAACTAAAACAAATTGTCTCCAGCACACCCTTGGGTATCTCTCCATTTTAAATAGATTGTAAACAAAGTTTGGACATGGCTAAATTAAGAAACTGTTTAATGGTAACGTCGCCAGAATAATTTCCGAATGAATAACTACTTTTAAAGACGAAAATTTTAAATAATTTCACATAAATAAATATATCATAAAAAATAATATTAATTAGAGAGAACGTAAAATATGTCATTGCTTTTTTTATAATGAATCTGGCACAGATATAATTGACATTGCAAAAGGTTTATCATTTAATATTTATCTGAAAAAATTTGGTATTTTTCTAGTTAATATTTCATGAGTACCATGTCTACAGGGCATTTCCTGTGTTACTTTACTAGTGCATTATAATTTATTTAAACAGATGGAAGAGACACGTTGCATAATCCTTTAAATATAATTGTCCTTAATGCAATGACAGTAACGTTTCTAGAATGCATTTTGCATTGGGATATGAAATCTAACGGTCAAACCTTCAAATGCCATAATGCTCTAACTTTTCAGCGTGTTTGACAAGTTCTAAAAAACGTCTATGACCCATAATTGATGGTTATTCTTTCCGTGAGTAGTAATACAAAGGATTGTCCGCATTTGGATGGTCTTTTGACGTTAAGTAGGGAATTGTCTAAAGAGTATATTTGCGATATTAATATCTAGTTGCTTCGCAGAAACCACTTTACAATAATTTAATTTTGTAGAAACTACGATTCACCGCCGTTGATTGGAATGACAAAATTATTTCTTGAATTAAATGTCAACAGGTAATGCGTGAATATATTATCGATTAACACTTTACAATATATTGTAGTTCTTGTGAACTTCGGATTGTTTCATCGTGTCTTCCAATTTCTAAAATAATTATTTTTTTCAAGGAGGAATTGATACCATCGTGAAATTAAATAACATTGCCAGTAAACCAAAAAGCTTGTACGGTAGAATGGATCCAGGTTTCTTAAAATCAGATAAATTACGCAGTGCATTTCTAAGTGGTAAGCTTCTTTTGATCATGATTGACTCTGATAGTTGCGAGATGCCATTTCAAAATTGTCATATGGGTGTCAAATATATAATTGTCATATTATATAAAGGTATTGTTTAGATTTCAAAGACAATAAGCTATACTGAAGATGAGTGTTTTGAGTGTTTTGTTCCTAAGACGTTGAACTACAAATCATGTTCCTTCCTATTATTTAGAATGAAGACCTATGAGCATAAAATCATGTTGGGTGATAGTGGAAGGCAAGTTAGCGATATCCTATTTTTTTATTTTATATTTTTGCATTTGTGTCGCATTTAAAATTTTTTATCATAATGGTCTTAATTGTTTTTTAAACATTGAAATCCGCAGGTAAAGTATTCAGATTTATATAAAATATGACGAAGTAACCTGCCGCATTAGCAAACACGATATTTTTCAGACGATGCATGCTTGGAACGTGCATATTTTGATAGGAAAGCATTTACTACTGCAGTTGTGTTTTTGTTTTTGAAACCAGAACGGTTGCTACTTGATTACTTATCTGAAAATTTTGCATACAAGTCATATTGTTTAATAGAAAAATCCTCGTTATCTAAGTATACCTGTATCGTTCCACCCACTCGTTATCGAAGTGTACCTGCATAGCTCCACCCACTCGTTATCGAAGTGTACCTGCATAGCTCCACCCACTCGTTATCGAAGTGTACCTGCATAGCTCCACCCACTCGTTATCGAAGTGTACCTGCATAGCTCCACCCACTCGTTATCGAAGTGTGCCTGCATACTCCACCCACATTAGATGGCATTCTGCGAATCATTCATTTCAGGTTGCTTTAAGCCACTGGCAAATTCCTGAATCTGTAGATGTTAAAATGAATCCCACAGAAGTGAATCTTAAAAATATGTCTTTTTACTAAAAACTCTGCTGAGAACAGACTGAAAATTGAAACTGGTTAGTCGTACCACTCTACCTTGCGCATGGGTACAAGTAACCCTCTACGCATCAGCTATGCGGGCAATAAAATATATACCATTACACCAATTGCATATACAATTCATCGCTGAGCAAAGTAATCGAAGGCACATGTAAATTGTATACTGCGGTACAACTTTGTTTCAGGTACTATAGCAAAAAATGGTTTAGAAATGTGACATTTTTACCATATTTATTTGCTTATATATGTTACCGGCAACGTATGAAAAGCCGGCATTCTATAGAATACCCGGCGTTTTTAGGCAATGTATGAAATATGAGAATTATTACATACTTTTCCCTGGCATTGTATGGAATACCTAGGCATTATATAGAATGACAAATACTATTTCTGCAAAGTATGAAAAAGGCTTTTATTGAAAAGATGCATGTGAAAATGTAAGAAGTACAAAATATAAGATACGGGATTTTTCTACAAAAAGAGAAAAATACCATTGCTGAACTACCGCCAGAAATATTAACATCATCCTGTAATGAATCTGTCGTCCGCATTATAAAAAAAAGCCCCAAATGAGGTAAAGCCAAGTGAGAACGAATCAGTAAAGTGTTGAATATTCGAAGTTTGCAATTCGAGTTAGGATACTCGTATTTCACTTTACTACTTGTCAAATCTATTTCAGTGGAGTACCGAGATGCTTGTGATATGTCGTTTTTTGATGACTTTTTTTAATCTGTTTTTTGACCTTAACTCTCTTTCAGTGGAAGCTAGGGTTCTCAAACTTTGGGATCCCTATTGAGGCAACCCTCTTTTACACTCTTACAACGCTAGGGAGCGCTTTTCCGAATGGAAAGGTGTCTTTTTGGTGTCCAAAGTGACCAACTACGGCGTTCTTTTTTACCGAAACTAGGGACTGGCGGATCTGGCAATCAGGATGAGCCTATAGGGGACCCAGGGGAACATTTACTGGTCAATTCGAATTGGACTGAGTGCTCTGGCTCTCTGTTTGAGGCGAGCGTCGAGAGTCACGTGACTCGCATTGCGACATTAAACATCACTGCCGGGAGTATTTTATACTTTGCCGATTTGCCTTTTGGCATTCTATAGAATGCCTAGGAAATGTGTGAAATATGAATCGTTTCATATATTGCCGGCTAGTTTTAGGCATTATATACAATGCCTAGGCATTCTATAGAATGCCGGATTTCAAACTTTGCCGGTGACATATATACTCAAATAACTGATCCAGTGATTAAGCTAATAAAAATTTTAAATTGTGTGACTGTAATGGAAAAGCAAAATCCTGATTACCAAGAAGAGTCCGAAAATAACTGGTGCTTTCGAGCATGACTTTCCTATATTTTATGAATTTCGTACAAATTTTGGAAAAAGAAACACAAATAATCTTTGTAAAATGTATCTGCTAGCTTCTCGAAATCTTTCCTATCAAAGACATCAAACAGTATTTATCAAATATCCTCATTGCTGATTACATATTGCCACAAATTGGTGGCTTCTCTGAAAGAAATGTTTTTAAAATACATCCTCTAAAACTCGCAGCAAACTTTAATGAAGCATAAGTCTTGAGGAATTCCACAGAGCTTAAGCAGCTCTTCTACCCTTGTCTAACGCTAACTATCGTTTAGAGATAACCTGACTTTTATGTTCATCTACGAAACTGTTCTCGTTCCACGGAAAGGAAAGAATTGTACAACAATGAGAGTGATCCTCCCCCTAATGAATTACTAAAGTTTGAATGCAGCATCATAAAGTATACATACATAAAGTATACAAACTTTACTAATTCATTAGAAGGTCCGTTCAACTCTGGTATTGTTTTTTTTATAAAGCCTTGTTCTAGGTGATATTACCTGTTATATATATTGTGGTATATTACCCAGTAAATTGTTGTATATTACCCTTGTTCTAGGTGATATTACCTGTTATATATATTGTGGTATATTACCCAGTAAATTGTTGTATATTACCCTTGTTCTAGGTGACTTCAGTGCCAAAGTTGATACTGACTCTGACATTTGGGGAGGAGTGATAGGCCCTTTTGGTATTGGTAGCTGCAATGGCAATGGGCAACGTCTCCTACAAGTAACTAAACTGAATGGTTTCAGAATAACTAACACTTATTACAAACACCACGACATGAGTTTCACCTGATGGGCTGCATAAGAATATTATTGATTACATATTAATTAACAACAAATGGGCTAATTCTGTTAGGAATACCAGGGCATATAGGGGAGCTGAAATTGGCTCTGACCATTACCTTGTTAAAAGTGTCTTGCAACTTAAACTTAAAAAGTGTTGTGCTAAAATAAAAAAATTACCTTTAATACTGATGCTCTGAAAGACACAGTTATAGCTAAAGCTTAAAATGATAGGTTTCTTATTCATTATGACATTGATGGTTTGCTTACTACTGAAATTGAGGAGGAATGGGGTCATTTTAAACAGGCTTTTTTGGAAACTAACAGTACTCTTTTAGGGAAAAAGGAGCAGAGAAGACAAAATTATTTGAGTGATAAGGCACTTGAGCTTATTTCGGAAAGAAAGAACTGCAGACATGTCCTTAATCAACACCCTACTAGCCCTAATAGAAAGCATTACAGAGAACTTAATAAACGTGTAAAGGATCAGTTAGCTGCTGATAAGAATCTTTGGCTTGATGGCTTGGCTAACAAAACTGAGGAAGCAGTTAGGCAGCACAACAGCAGAGTTGTACCAGATAGTTAATGTTTTATGTGGTAGAAAACAGACAGGCATACAGGGATTGAAGGATAAAAGGTGAGGATTCTGTCATGACTAGGTGGGCTGAACATTTCAGTGATATTCTGAACAATGTGGTTAGTTTTACTCCCATTGTTTCCAATGATGATAGATGCATTGGTGGTTTTAATGTTGGCCCTATAACATAATCTGAAGTTATTTTGGCTATTTCTAAACTTAAACTTCATAAAACCCCAGGGGTAGATGAAATTACTACAGATATGCTTAGAGCTGGGATGTTTCGGTTACCACTTGGATGACTGAAATTTTGAATATTTTTTATGATAAAGGCATGGTTCCTAAGGATTTTACCAGAGCTATTATTATCTTTATTTTCAAAAAAGGTGATCGCAGTTCTTGTGATAACTATAAGGGAATCAGCCTACTCTCTGTTCCAGGTAAAGTTCTTTCCATGATTGTGCTTAATAGAATTAAGAATCTGGTTGACAGTCAATTGCATGATGAGCAATGTGGATTCAGAAGTGGTAGGGGATGTGTGGATCAGATATTATCACTTAGGCAGATTCTTGAGAAATGTTTAGAGTTTCAGAAACCTTTGGTTGCTAGCTTTGTTGATTTCAAAAAGGCTTTGGACACTGTTGATCGTCATAATTTGTTGTTGATTGTGAGATCATATGGTATACCAGACAAGTTAGTTAACATAATGATAGCTCTCTATAATAACACTGAGTCGTGTGTGAGAGTTGGCAAGTCTTGTAGCAATTGGTTTAGTATTACTTCTGTTGTTCGACAAGGGTGAATTTTATCTCCTTTTCTCTTTAGTTTGATTATTGATTATGTTATGCGAAATTCACTTCAAGGGAAAGATTTTGGCCTTAAATGGGCTGGACATACGAAAATTTCTGATTTAGATTATGCTGATGATTTAGCACTTTTGGCAAATGATGTTGATGAGATGAACTCTTTCATTCGAGCTGTTGATGAAACTGCTAGTAGAGTAGTTTTGGTTATAAACAGAGAGAAAACTATAGTGATGAAAATTGGTCAGGCAGGCTGTGATTCAGTTAATCTGAATGGTTGAAATCTTGAATAGGTGTCACAGTTTAATTAACTTCGGAGCTATGTAACAGATACTGGTGATGTGCGGTATGAGATTAACAGACGGATAGGGATTGTTGCCGGGACTTTTAAGAATCTATGGAGAGTGTGGACAAATAGGCATGTACACCTAAAGACTAAAATTAGACAGTATAATAATTTGGTTCTTTCTAGGGTTAGTTATGGTAGTGAAACGTGGACGCTTTGTAAACAAGATTAACAGGAAACTAGATGCTTTTGATACTAGATGCTTACGTAGTATCTTGGGCATTAGGTGGTTTAACTTTGTAACTAATGATAAGGTTAGGCAAAGGAGTCTGCAACCTCCTTTAAGCAGCATATTGTGCAGAGAGAGACTCCGCTAGTTTGGCCATGTTGCCCGTATGGATAATTTTAGATTGGCGGATAGGGTTATGAATAGTGTGCCTAAAGGCCTCAGAAAGAGGGGGAAGACCTAGAATGCGGTGGAAAAACAATGTCAAACAGGATCTTGTTAGAATTGGTGTTCAGTGGCCGGATGCAGCAGATGTAGCTCAGGATAGATATGCTTGGAGAATTAAACTGCACGGTCTGTTTGGACCTCCGTAGCCCATGGCTGTTTGAGGATGATGATGATGATGAAGCCAATTGTTTGCCATAAAATTACTCATTTCGGGATCACAGTGAACGACAACAGAAGAGAAAATGCTGCAATGGCGCATTGCCAAGGCTAAAAGTTTAATAAAAAATATATTAACATTATATATCGGTTGAATGTATTATATTTTTTCGTCGTTTTGTTATTATTAGTGGCGACAGGAGTAGAGATTATGGTGGAGACAGTTTTTTCCTACTGTGCATTTGGGGGAAAAATTGCCTACAAGAATTTTATGTGGAAAATTGCCCCTGAAGATATTTAATCTTATTTTAAATTTTTAAATACAAGAATCGAGAAGCATACAAAATATTTGAAACAAAATTTACATAAAATTATTTGGTAATAGATACCAAAATGGAAAAACAAAGAAATTTTAATAAGAAGAAATGCGACCTTGTATTTTATAGCGTAAGAAACGATTTCTTTTTTCATTTTGTTGCGAAAATAATTGATTCCATGATCAGTTGCTTGCTATCTGTTAGTGTCAAATATTTCGCCCGAGTATGCAGTCGTCTGAGTTGCGTTCAGTCATTATAATTGTTTCCGGGCTGCGAATATATATATATATCAAATACAATTTCATATTGTTTAAAAATATAATTGATTTTTATAATTATTATTTATGAAATAATTTTACGGCAATAGCGATTATAGTGCGGATCAGTTGATTTATACGTCTAGTTTCTAACGTCGTCTAACATATTTTAAAGTTTTCGTAGTGTATTTACTTCGCGACTGAATTTTAAAATGTAAGTTCGAGCATTTTACTTATCGCAGTAAGAAGTTTCACTGATTTATTCTTATAAAACAACTTTCACCACAAATATTTCAGCAGCAATTCGACCAAATTAAGATATAGAAAATTTTTTGATTCAAACAATTACACAAATTGATTAAATTAATTTGCATCTTTAAATCCCAATGGACTGTGTTGGATTGTTTCATTTGTGAGCACAGGCGAAGAAACTGTAGGGGGTGCCTGGGCACCTTCTAATGTTTCATTAAATAAATAAATTTCTTTATTGTCCTTATGGTCATGTATACCACATGTTCCTCCATTTTTTTTTAACATAGCAGTTTCTCTGTTGTTATCCGGCCTTTCATCACCGTAATAAGTCCCCGGCACCTCTGGGGACTCACTGCAGATGATTTTTGTGATTTTAGGGGGTGCCGGTGTTGTCCCCGGCACTTCATAATAATTTATTTAGTTTCGCCTATTCCTTGAGTGATACCGTTTTGCACAGAATTAGCAAACTAAGATCTCAGGGCTAGGTAGAAGAAACAAATTTATTAAAAAACTGTTATGTGATAAATGGATTGTTTGGATTGTTTTATCTCTGAGCACCATCTTTGTTGCAAACATTGTACTAGATAAACAAATCACAAGTACCCAAAGGCTTAGAAAAGGTTGGGGAAAGGGATCCATTGGATTGCTGTTAAGAGATAGATGGAAGCCTCCTTCAAGTCCATCCTGTGTGTTCTTGAATGTGAAAAGAATATGACTCTCATGCACATTGAGACACGGCTTAACGTCCCATCCGACCGACGGCGGCCTTTCCAAGTCCATCGTTTCGCCTTTCTCTTAGTTAAAGGAGACAGATATCAAAACTCGCACCGTTGCGACTCGAACCTGGGAACATCATATTACGAGCTTGATGCGCTACCGACTGAGCCAACTCCGCTCCCGAGATAGATGGAAGCCTCTTGTGAAAACCGTCTAGTGTGCTCCTTAATTTTCAGAAGGTATGGTTCTCCTTCACACTGCATAGCTTCGCCTCTGACGAATGTCAGCCTTTCCAACGCCATCGATTTCCCTTTTTCACGATAGGCAGAATGAAGATTAATAGAAAAAATCTCAACACAGGTATAGTGGAGACTCGAACTTGAGAACCTCAGGTTATAAGACTGAAGCGTTATAGACTAGAAAATATCTGCCTTATAAACCTCAATGACTTAATTAATATTACCTATTTGAAATCATAAGTTTATCAGCCTAAAATATTTTAATAATATTTGAAAGTTTTTGTCATGTAATATTACTTTTTTTAAAGTGCTCACAATTATTGGCCGAGTCGTTAGCACGCTTGGCTACTGATCTAAGGAATCTGGGTTCGAGCTCCGGGTAAGGCATGGATGTATGTGTCGTTTTCCTGCTGAGGTCCTGCCATCCTCTCAGATCTTCTACTTTGGCATATAAACCGACAGGCTCCTGTCAGACCTCTATGGCAAGCAACTGCTTGAGGGGGTATTTATTTATTTTTTTTTTTTACAATTATATTATCATCATTTAGTTTTTACCATTTTGCTAACTAAAAGACAACTACAAGAGCGTATTTTAAAAAAGTAAAGGACCCACGTCAGAAAAAGAAATGATTTGTTTCTCGATCACTTTGGTTACAGAGCATTGCATTCAAAAAATGATTCTTTTGGCTTCAGGGAATCCAATGTTTTCTGCGAAAAATGTTTTACTCCATATTTCGGTAATTTTTCGAAATTCAATATATTTTGTCTGAAATTCATCCGAAGCATTTTTACCTTACTGAAATCATTTCTGGTTACGATCACGTTCATGATTAAAATGGCTAGTGCATTAACTGATTGCCAAATATTGGACTACTGCCGAGATATCGCAAATTTCTTTATACCGGACGCAATGTATTTCCTTATACTCAATTATCAGAACACAGTGTCAAAGTAATAGCGGTGCTTTTGTAAGTGAAATCAATATTCCCAGTGCACACATCCGGAATGAGCCTGTCCGGTGCATGCAAGATGTGTATGGCGAAATAGAAGGAGGTCTTTGCATGATGGGGCAATTATTAATCCGGCAGTAAACGATTATGGCATGTAAACGAAAAGCAACCTGTCCTAAAATAAACCCGATCTTGTAACGATGGAAGGAAATTACCTATCAGTATCATGTAGCTGAGGAAATGAAGTGTAATTCGTACATGTGATTTGACCCGATACTGCGGCTGCTATTAATACTACGCAAAGGGAAAACAAATGCTGCTAATGCCATTATTAATACAATGACAAAAAGAAGGAAACGTCAGCAAGAAAAGTGGAAAATACTCGTGGTTGCATTGTATGTGCTTTTCTGTTGACATTTTAATAGAGAAAAGCTCAGAAAATGGAATGTAATTATCTGTTAGCAGATTGTTAATTAGTAAAGTGAAAGGAAATGTCGAGGTTTAAATAATTGGAGCGATTACATTCTGAGAAATTGTACAGAGCACGACATAATTATGGCAACAGGGGCAAAATTTAATTATCCACCAAAATAGTTTTGTATCGGTAGGAAGGAAATTTCTTACGTAAGTTATTTATCAAAGCCATTTTGAAATGAGTGAAGTGAAAGCAGTCAAAAGTATGGAAATGGGATTTTAAATACATGCTCCACTTGCTTATAATGGACAAAACTGAACGTTCAAGTTGTAGTCAGCCAGAAACCAGATGACGAAGAGTGGCAAATGGGAATTTCTTCAATTTGTATTAGCGATTGAAATCGAGGACAGTTTGCTGCAGAGACATGACTTCTAACCGAATCTAGGAGATCGTAGGAGAGAAAGTATTCATAATGTCAGGCGTTAAATTTCGAAGTTTCATGTAGGTCTTATAATATGGTGAAATAAATAAATCTATTGTCACATGCACCTAGTTTTTTTTTAGTTAAATAGTTAATTCGTTTTTAGTTAAATAAATTTATAAAATTTGTCATATGCACCTAATTCAGCTACAAATCAATTTTAGAGTGCCAATAAATACTTTAACGAATTATTGTCGTGCTGAAAGCAATTGAGTAAGAAGTGCTATGTCCCTTCAGATTTATGCTTAAGAAAAAGCCATTTAATTTGAATTTCTTACATTGCTGAGTAAATTTTCAATCACATCTATACTTTTTGTTTAGGAAAAATATTTATTCGATTTAAAAACACTTGAATAGCCGTTATTCAGATACGAACAAAATTCAATTTGTGTAATATTACAAAGGAGTTGAAACTTGAAAGGAAAAAGGTTCACCTGTAGAGCGAAGAACGTGGCATGGATTTTTAAGAAAAAGGGTTAAATCTTAATGTCAGGGATTGATTCTTCATCCATGGCATTCATTAAACTAGGCCAGAAGAAAATATATTCTCTATAGATCGGTTGAAAGTGCATTACATCTATATTATATGGATTAGACAAAGTAAAATTTTGAAATCGTCGTGGTAGAAAAACTTGAGGATCATGTACATATCATATATACAATCTTGAATGCTACCTGATATCCCAAAGTGCTCGAAAAAAACTGTTACCATTGATTCTTTATTGCCAATGAAGATATCACTGTTGTTCAATAAAAGGGGTTTCCGCAAATTGAAGTGCAAATTCCCGAATGTTCAAATAAAGATGGGAAAATAAAGCCGATGGTGAAGTGTCCATCAGGGCACGGTGATCTGAGCATATGAAAATAGTTATAAATTATACGATAGATCAAATGTTTTCCCTCAGGTAGATCCTTTAAAACATTTCATATTTTACTCGTTTCGTTGATTTCAAAAGGCTTTTGGTTCTTTTTATAGATATGATTTGTCGTTAATCATAAAGTGTCATGGAAAACCCGAAAAGTTAATGTATCATAATAATAGTTCTCTATGATATCATTGACTCATGTGTGAGAAATAGTAAGACTTGCGTTCCTTCATTGGCGTAACATGGCATTAAAAGTTTAGAATTGCAATGATTCATTTCCTCATAGCTTCTGTTTATATTTTGATAATCGGTTGTGTGTGAGAAACGCTTTTGAACAGAACTGGGAACTTTAGATGATCAACAGATTTGAATATATATAGTTTAGATTATGCTATGAGGATTTGACATTCTTAGTAAATGGTGTATGGGATGTCATCATCATCATCCTCATGCAGCCATGGGCTACGGAGGTCCAACCAGACCGTGCAATTTAGTTCTCCAAGCAAGTCTATCCTGAGCTACATCTACTGCATCTGGCCACTGCACACCAATTCTAACAAGGTCCTCTTTGACATTGTCTGCCCACCGCATCCTAGGTCTCCCCTTCTTTCTGAGGCCTTTAGGCACACTGTTCATAACCCTATTCGCCAATCTATAATTATTCATACGGGCAACATGGCCAAACCAACGGAGTCTCTCTCTGCACAATATGCTGCTTAAAGGAGGTTGCAAACTCCTTTTCCTAATCTCATCATTAGTTACAAAGTTGAACTACCTAATGCCCAAGATACTGCGTAAGCATCTGGAATCAAAAGCATCTAGTTTCCTGTTATCTTGTTTACAAAGTGTCCAAGTTTCACTACCATAACTAACCCTAGAAAGAACCAAACTATTATACAGTCTAATTTTAGTCTTTAGGTGTATACGCCTATTTCTCCACACTCTCCATAGATTCTTAAAAGTCCCAGCAGCAATCCCTATTCGTCTGTTAATCTCATGCCGCACATCACCATTATCTGTTACATAGCTCCCAAGATAATTAAACTGTGACACCTGCTCAAGACTGCAACCATTCAGATTAACTGAATCACAGCCTGCCTGACCAATTTTCATCACTTTAGTTTTCTCTCTGTTTATAACCAAACCTACTCTACTACCAGTCTCATCAACGGCTCGAATGAAAGAGTTCATCTCATCAACATCATTTGCCAGAAGGGCTAAATCATCAGCATAATCTAAATCAGAAATTTTCCTATCTCCAGCCCATTTAAGGCCAAAATCTTTCCCTTGAAGTGAATTTCGCATAACATAATCAATAACCAAGCTAAAGAGAAAAGGAGACAAAATGCACCCTTGTCGAACACCAGAAGTAATGCTAAACCAATTGCTACAAGCCTTACCAACTCTCACACACGACTCAGTGTTATTATAGAGAGCTTTCATAATGTTAACTAACTTGTCTGGTATACCATATGATCTCACAATCAACCACAAATTATGACGATCAACAGAGTCGAAAGCCTTTTTGAAATCAACAAAGCTAGCAACCAAAGGTTTCTGAAACTCTAAACATTTCTCAAGAATCTGCCTAAGTGAAAATATCTGATCTACATATCCCCTACCACTTCTGAATCCACATTGCTCATCACGCAATTGCCTGTCAACCAGATTCTTAATTCTATTAAGAACAATCATGGAAAGAACTTTACCTGGAACAGAGAGTAGGCTGATATACCTATAGTTATCACAAGAACTGCGATCACCTTTTTTGAAAATAGGGATAACAATAGCTCTGGTAAAATCCTTAGGAACCATGCCTTTATCATAAAAGAGATTCAGAATTTCAGTCATCCAAGTGGTAACCGAAACATTCCCAGCTCTAAGCATTTCCGTAGTAATTTCATCTACCCCTGGGGATTTATGAAGTTTAAGTTTAGAAACAGCCAAACTAACTTCAGATTGTGTTATAGGGCCAACATTAAAGCCACCAATGCATCTATCATCATTGCAAACAATGGGAGTAGAACTAACTACATTGTTTAGAACATCACTGAAATGCTCAGCCCACCTAGCCATGACAGAATCCTCCCCTTCTATAACCTTACCTTGTTTATCCTTCAATCCTTGTATGCCTGTCCGTTTTCTACCACACAAAACATTAACTATCTGGTACAGCTCTCTGCTGTTGTGCTGTCTAACTGCTTCCTCGGTTTTGTCAGCCAAACCATCAAGCCAAAAATTTTTATCAGCAGCTAACTGATCCTTTACAAGTTTATTAAGGTCTCTGTAATGCTTTCTATTAGGACTAGTAGGGTATTGATTAAGGGCATTCCTGCAGTTCTTTCTTTCCGAAATAAGCTCAAGTGCCTCATCACTCAGATAATTCTGCCTCTTCTGCTCCTTTTTTCCTAAAAGAGTACTGTTAGTGTCCAAAAAAGCCTGTTTAAAATGATCCCATTCTTCCTCAACTTCAGTAGTAAGCAAACCATGACTGTCATAATGACTAAGTAACCTATCATGGTAAGCTTTGGCTATAACTGGATCTTTCAGAGCTTCAGTATTAAAAGTAAATTTTTTAACCCTAGCACAACACTTTTTAAGTTTAAGTTGCAACACACTTTTAACAAGGTAATGGTCAGATCCAATTTCAGCTCCCCTATATGCCCTGGTATTCCTAACAGAACTAGTCCATTTGCTGTTAATTAATATGTAATCAATCATATTCTTATGCAGCCCATCAGGTGAAACCCATGTGTACTTATGTATGTCGCGGTGTTTGTAATAAGTGTTAGTTATTCTGAATCCATTGAGTTTACTTACCTGTAGGAGACGTTGCCCATTGCTATTGCAGCTATCAATACCAAAAGGGCCTATTACTCCTCCCCAAAGGTTAGAGTCAGTACCAACTTTGGCATTGAAGTCACCAAGAACAAGGGTAATATCTCCTTTCTTGACAGAATTCAAAATATCCTGAAGTTGTTCATAAAACCTATCCTTCTCATCCTCATCGGCATCCTCAGTGGTGGCATAACAGCAAATAACATTCAAGTCTTTAACGCTTGTCTGAAATTTTGCTGTAAGAAACCTTTCATTAATGCACTCATATCCTAGAAGAGCATCACTAGCGTGTCTGCTGAGAAGCAGACCCACGCCTTGGTGATGCTTTTTGTCGTCCCTCCCTGAAAAGAGAAATTTAAGATTATTTTTAAGAATCTGACCTTTATCTGTCCATCTGGTCTCTTGCAAGCCGAGAATATCTAAATTATAACGGTGGAATTCTTGTGTGAGGACATCAAGAGAAAAAGCTCTGTGCAGAGTCCTCACATTCCAACTACCTATGGAGAGAAAATGGTTAGTGGGATGTTTAAAGAAACTATGTTTATTGAGAGAGGGAATGCCGACAATATCAAACAGCCCCCTAATCGCAGACATGGGGCAAAGACCCGTTCCCCCACTACTAAAGGCTGAAGCCATCTACACTGGAAGACTTCCTCCAATGTAGAATTTGACGATGCCAATAGAAGCAAAGAGTTCAGGTGCCTGCGATGACTTCTGCTCAGGATTATCCACCAGCTGATAAACATATCCTGTGGATCTATTCACTTGGGGCTGTCAACCCACAAACAAAAAGAAAACACAGCGGAAGATTTTCCCTCCACAGAAGCCCACCAGTGCAGCAAAATCAGGATCCATAATCAAGCTCAGAGCCATATATCTGTCCAGTCCAGTAGGTTTATATGGTCAGCACCAGGTATATTAATATTATTGATGGAATTGTAAAATGGAGATTTCAATAAACATAGAGAAAACTACGATGAAAAGGAGTTCGAAGAACGATGTTTACTTTCTTTGATAATTGTGCTTTTAGAGCAAGTTTCTTACGTTAAGTATTATTCTGGGAGTTATGTGACGAATATTGGAGGTTTGAACTATTTAAGAACACTCTCAGAATATGATTTTGCATTCAAAGATAAAAGGATAAAAAGAAATTCGGAAGACCTGAGGTACCTGAAATAATGGATTATATCAAATATTTCAGATCGATTACTAATCTTAGTTACTCGACTAATCACTAAACAACATTTTTTCTCTGACTCTTCTTGTTCCAAATCATTTTCTGTTCTCTTATTTTTTCCTCGCATTTCATAGTTGGGTTGGATTGTTTTACCTCTGAGCGGCACTTTTTTGCACATCATGGGCTAAATGGCCAGGTCACAAGGACCCCGAAGGTTCAGAGAAGGTTGGGGGAGGGGATCCACTGGAAGACAGATGGTAGCCTCCCGTCAAGGCCATCCAACGTGTTCTTTAACGTGCACAGGGTATGGCTCTCCCGCACACGGGGCCACGGCTTAACGTCCCATCCGACGGACGGCGGCCTTTCAAAGCCCATCGGTGTCAACTCAACAATCCCCCCTACTGACCGTAGGCAGGGCGGGGAATTTTTGCGGAGATAAATCTCAACGCTGACCCAGCTGGGACTCGAACCTGGGAACTACAGATTACGAGCCTGGCGCGCTACCGACTGAGCCACCCCCGCATTTCAGAGAAATAAGGGTGAGAAATAAAGAATATCATTTGGATTTCCTTCACTGGAGGGTACTACAGACAGTAGCGCTGGCTCTATTGGGTGTGTCCTGTTTTCTCATACAAACACATAGACATGCCCACTGGCTTAGCAGTCACATACGCTAACTCCTATACCAGGTAGGTCTATACAATAACGTACACTGTTCTCCACCTAAATAGAATAATGGTGACATGATAATCCGCCGACGAAGCCGGAGTCGGTGTTCAACTCCCGGATTTTGTTAGAGGGATGGATTTTTGCAGCTCTCTCATAAAACACTGAATACTACATTCTCATCGTTACGAATCTTTCGTTAACAAAAGATGCAAGAAGAAATACGTTTCCGAATTGTTGGTCAAAAAATAAATCCCAATTTACGGTACATTTAATTCTATTTCTCAAATTTCCTAATATCTTTTGATAGCTTTGCAGTGCAATGACACTTCCTAGTCTATGAAATTATAATTAAATATGTCACTTTCATGCAATTCCTCTAACAATGCTAGGGCAGAAAAGTTTTCCAGCCATTGCTGGGGATCCTTTAGAACAAACATTTCCTGTTTTATCTTACTACAAATCCAAACCTCGAGAGCTTGTCGTGTTTTGAATGGAATCTTGTTAGACGGGTGGGAAAGGACGGAGATTTGGCAATTTAATGGCTCAAAGTCAAGGAAGTAAACTCAATGTGTATTTAAAAAAACTCTACTAAACATAGCACTTAATATTACATTTGACCATGATATATAATTATTTTGTTTTTGATGAAACATTCCATCAGCAAAATTCTGATCACGATTGACTTAAACTGTTAAAGCCCAAACTCTCTGAAATTTAATACTTCACGTTTAAGTAAAGAAAAGCAAAAAAAAAAAAAAAACTATTGATAGCTTTCTTCTTTCATTACAGTAGTGTACTATTTTCTGCAATAATTTTTTTCTGGTAATTGGTGGTTTGGCAAATATATAAAATGTTTACTACAAAATACGTTTCAAAAAGAGAAGACTGACAACATGAATAGGTTCAGCTGTTCTGATTATTTCAGTAAGCCTATGAAGAAAATGTACATTTTAATGTGCATACTAAATTTCAGTGAAATGATGTTAAAAATAATTTTCGTATATTTAGTATATTCTTGTTCCTTTGGTCATAAATAAAGCACATTTAAATGGAAACACTTTTCTTCTATAAACAGCAATTCCGGTCTGAAGGGTTTAAGATTCACAATGGGACAAAAAGAAGTTTTTGGACTAGTACCAAATCATCAGATTACAAATGTAATGTACACAGTCAGTAGCGCACGAGAGTGCTACACGAGGCTTGTAGGTTCGAGTCCCCACTGAGGATGATGATTTCACTAAGTATTTAACCGCTATCGAGCTGTTTGTAGTCAACATGGTAAAGATGGGTGTAGAGGAAAAAGTTTCTTGGCCCGGGTGGAATCTGAACTCACTTCCTCCTGATGACATGTCAGGTACTCTGACCGCTGAGCTACCTGCCGCCGATCAATCTCTCCTCCACAACTGATGTTAAGCTGCACTGAGGGTTTCTCCACTAATCCACACTCTGTCCTCGTTGAGAGAGATGCACATTTGGTCTTTGAATCAGATGGGATGTTACCCCTTGAATCTATGTGTAAGAGTGTCATACCTTGCACATATTGAAGAACATGCCGGATCGCCTTTACGGGAGGCTTCCATCTCTCTCTTATCAAATATCTTGGGGAGGTCCCATTTCTATTTCTGAGCCCCTGGGATACTTGTGACCTAGAAATTAACTCACTGTGTTTGAAAATTGCCACTCGTAAAAAATCCTAATGATCCGCTTGGTGTGGGATTCGTTGGTGTTTTTCTTAAAATGAGTAAAGAGAGGAAGTCTGAAAAAGTTTTAAAAGTTTCAATTTTGGGGCCCCACCACACTTCAGCAATGATGTGCGGGATTATCTGAACGCTACCTTTGGGGACCGATGGATAGACCGGGGTGGATCTGTCGTATGGCCACCAAGATCGCTCGATTTAACATGTACCGATTTCTTCCTCTGGGAATCGCTGTCGCCGCTGCAACTGTTCACGAAATTCTGGGAATCTTTCAAAGGCAATCAATGCTTCGACGCTGGTGCCGGTCGCAACTTTGAGCACCTTCTCTAAATAAACATGTTCATACTTGTTTCTATTCATTTACGTAAGCTCCACCGATATTTCTTTCAGCGCCCTCTATCACCGACAGATTACGTCAGCGGATATACATTCATTGACAAAAAAAAGGTTTGTCTTGGTGTTCCCTATCTCCCATTGAAATTTGTACAGAGAGTTTTGAAACACTCTGTATATAAATTGAGATTTACCTCAGCTAAGTGTGTGCACGATGGGAGTTACCTGAGATAAATTGAGATTTATCTCAGTAACCCCCACCTTGCACACTAAGATAAATTGAGATTTATCTCAGCTAACCCTCTTTCCTGCTCTCAGTCAGAAAAGGGACACCAATGGGCTTGGAAAGACTGTTGTCCATCGGATGTAGCTTAAAGCCATACCTTGTGCACGTTGAAGAACATGCCGAATGGTCTTGATGAGAAGCTATCATTTGTCTCCTAAAAGCTGTCCAACGGGTCCTCTTGTCCCAAACTTCTCTGAGCCCTCGATGTCCTTGTACCCTGGCCATTCAGTTCATTATTTGGACAAAAGTGTCGCTCAGAGGTAAAAGAATCGAACCCAAGATCTGATATCAAGCAAGAAGAGGTTGGTGGAAAAAAAGGCTTTCGCTGTTGAATTTCATGTCACGCGATGGATAGTTGAGAGGAACTTTGACAAATGCTAATGGTGACGGAGAAAGCCAAATTGGTAACATCATGATATTACAGTAGAGTCTTAATGATACTGAACACATGTGACTTCAGTATATCAGATGATAAGGAGCTTATTAATTTTGTTTGAAGTTCGGAGGTTAGAATTGGCTCAAAAAATTTAAATGGTAAAAATTTTGGAATATGTTTATTTATCAAGTAGATTTATATTTTTATCAGTAGTTCAACATCAAAGGTTGCTGTTGTTCAACCCCAGAGAGGCGCTTTTCTTTTCAAATCAGTAGACTAAATGAGCAGGCCACAATAATCCCAATGGCTTGGAGAAGGGACGGGGAACCACTGAACAGCGGTTACGAGACAGATGGAAGCCTTCTGTCCACCCACTGCGTTCTTTAATGTGTACAAGATAAAGCTCTCCTGAACACAGGGCCCGGCCTAACATCCCATCAGACGAACGGCACTCATTCCTAGATCACCGATGTTCCCTTTCTCACCGAGGGCAGAATAGGGCTAGCAGAAAATATTCTCAATGCAGACACAGTTGGGACTTGAACTTAAGAACTTTGGATTGCGAACCTGGCGCCCTATCGACTGGGCCAAGCCATGCACCTTTTACATGAAATGGCATTATAGGATGCATCAATGATTTGAAATATTGAATAAAAACTTATATTTTTTCCAACTAAAATAAAACAAATTCCCAAGGAAATGATTAAACAGTATTAATTAGAGGAATAACATGTCGACTCTGGTGAATATGGGTTGCTACTCTTTAACAGTAGTAATTCCTATTAATGGGTGATTGAAAAACGCAAATATTAATATATTATTAGCCTTATAAACCCAAAATAATTTGTTATTTATCCCTTAAAATGAAAAAGTCGCATTTTCTCACCTCCTAGATTTAAGGGGTAAATCAGTCAGTTTAAGTTAAAATTATTTATTTTATGACCTTTATCTTAATAACGATCTCTCAATCGTTTAAATGCTAGATAGGGAACTATAGAGGACTATTACAGTTGGTTCAATTCGTAGCAAAATTTACAAGCAGTTTTCTATTATTTAAGTAAGCTTAATTGTTACGTAAAAAACTATCAAATATATTCTGAAAGGTTCTGTATCACGTCCACCTTTTTTCAATCTATGCACACGATTTGCATAAAATCGATTTGTATCAAAAACAATATTTTTCATTATACATATTTATCACTTACGCTGAAAATTATATTGCTGATTTGGAAAATTATATCAATTAGAATGCGGAAAAATTAAAAAGCATATATCAATTGAATTTAAGTTTAAATGCGATATATACATATTAGTTTCGCAAGTAGATTGAATATAATCGTTGTTAATGATAGCTGTAATAATAACTTTTTTTCACACGATGGACTAAATAGACAGGTCACATGCAAGTGCGCAGCGTATGGCTTAACGTCCCATCCGATGGACAGCGGCCTTTTCTAAGTCCATTGGTTTCCCCTACTGACCGAGGGCAGGGCGGGGATTTTTGTGGTGATAAATCTCAACGCTGACCCAGGCGGGACTCGAAACTGAGAACTTCAGATTGCGAGCCTGGCGCGCTACCAAGTGAGTCAGCCCTGTCCCTGTAACTGAATGATTTTTTTTTTAATAGATAGGGTTTTATACTTATGCGTGAACCTTTTATCCATGATTAATAAAGTCTGTGCATCTAACGAATTTACAATAACATCATATTTCTCCAAACCTATATGTAAGAAACTAATAAACTGCTTGATAGGAAGAGAAAAGAAATATTTTATATTCGTATCCTTAGAATGGTACAGAACTCTTCCTTTAGTTATCACCCAGCTGCTCACTTACCATTCTCTTTTACGATTAGAAATCGATTACATATGGAACAGTTATTTATGAAGAATAATGAAAAAAAATTTCACTTTTGCTTTAAAACTCTTCGTTGAACTTGTTACTAAATTGCATATATTTTGTAATTTTTTTTAGTTTTTGCAGATAATTTCGAAAATATGTTACTATTAGTTTTATGCCTTTTATGAGCATTTTTTTTCCTTACGTTGGCACTCAAAATATTACTATGGACATTAGTGATTTCTGTCATGTTATTCGCAAGAGTCTCAGCAAGTAGCCCAAATGATCCTTATTGGGGTCGAGGACGACTCTCAATCTAAAGCGTTGGGGACGTTCTTGCTTTCGGTGACATGAAGGATATTTAGTGAAGCAGATACTGATGCACGTGACTTGCAGCACTTACGAGAGAATGGCCAACGAACATGAAAGCGAAACACGCAGAGGAAATGATCAGAACCATTATCATGCAGGGGCGAAGGAGAAGAATTTTCATTTTCACCTTGCTACTACGACTGTGCTATTTGTTTAGTGATAGTGAAAAGTGTCCCACTGGATACTTTTTGTGTGTGATTGCAATTTAAAAAAATGAAAGAGAAAAAACAAATACAGAAGAAGGATTCTTTGTGAAGGAAGTAAATGAATTTTGAGTAGACCGCAGCGGAAAATAATATCTTTCACGTTACGAGTATTCCTTTGTTAACTTGCCTAATCCAATAAAAACGCAGCATTCAAAACTATCTTTCAGAAGTTTCATGTTAGGTTATACGTATCATAAGCCTTGTTATTTTTTTATTCTTTATGAAGTAATTAATAAAAATATATTTTTAAAGGATATTTTATGTTACTGTTTTCAAATACAGTAAGCGTGGATTCATTTTCCAGCGATTGCAACGTAGGCTTAAATAGTTCGTGTTTAGGTAACCGTGATGCAAGAAAAACGGCATAAAACTGTTAGAGTTGTTCATCATCATCATCCTCAAGCAGCAATGGGCTACGGAGGTCCAACCATACCGTGCAATTTAGTTCTCCAATCATATCTGTCCTGAGCTACATCTGCTGCATCTGGCCACTACTCACCAATTCTAACAAGTTCTTGTTTGATGTTGTCTGACCATCGCATCCTAGGTCTCCCCTTCTTTCTGAAGCCTTTGGGCACACTCTTCATAACTCTATTCTCTAATCTATAATTATCCATACGGGCAACATGCCCAAACCAACGGAGTCTTTCTCTGCACAATGTGCTGCTTAAAGGGGGTTGCAAACTCCTTTGCCTAACATCATCATTAGTTACAAAGTTGAACCACCTAATGCCCAAGATATTGCGTAAAAATCTAGAATCAAAAGCTTCTAGTTTCCTGTTATTTGGTTTACAAAGAGTTCAAATTTCACTACCATAACTAATTCTAGAAAGAACCAAACTATTATACAATCTAATTGTAGTTTTTAGGTGTATACGCCTATTTCTCCACACTCTCCATAGATTCTTAAAAGTCCCGGCAGCAACCACTATTCGTCTGTTAATCTCATGCCGCATATCACCAGCATCTGTTGCATAGCTCCCAAGGTAATTAAACTGTGACACCTGTTCAAGATTGCAACCATTCAGATTAACTGAATCACACAGCCTGCCTGACCAATTTTCATCACTTTAGTTTTCTCTCTGTTTATAACCAAACCTACTCTACTACCAGTCTCATCAACTGCTCGAATGAAAGAGTTCATCTTATCAATATCATTTGCGAAAAGGGCTAAATCATGAGCATAACCTAAATCAGACATTTTCGTATCTCCAGTCCATTTAAGGCCAAAATCTTTCCCTTGAAGTGAATTTCGCATAACATAATCAATAACCAAACTAAAGAGAAAAGGAGACAAAATGCACCCTTCTCGAACACCAGAAGTAATTCTAAACCATTTGCTACAAGCCTTACCAACTCTCACACACGACTCAGTGTTATTATAGAGAGCTTTCATTATGTTAACTAACTTGTCTGGTATACCATATGATTTCACAATCAACAACAAATTATGACGATCAACAGAGTCGAAAGCCTTTTTGAAATCAACAAAGCTAGCAACCAAAGGTTTCTGAAACTCTAAACATTTCTCAAGAATCTGCCTAAGTGATAATATCTGCTCCACACATCCCCTACCACTTCTGAATCCACATTGCTCATCACGCAATTGACTGTCAACCAGATTCTTAATTCTATTAAGCAAAATCATGGAAAGAACTTTACCTGGAACAGAGAGTAGGCTGATACCCCTATAGTTATCACAAGAACTGCGATCAGCGTTTTTGAAAATAGGGATAATAATAGCACTGGTAAAATCCTTAGAAACCATTCCTTTATCATAAAAGGTATTCAAAATTTCAGTCATCCATATGGTAATCGAAATATTCCCAGCTCTAACATTTCCGTAGTAATTTCATCTACCCCTGGGGTTTTGTGAAGTTTAAGTATAGAAATAGCCAAAATAACTTCAGATTTTGTTATTGGACCAACATTGAAGCCACCAATGCATCTATCATGATTACAAACAATGGGAAGAAGCAGTTAGACAGCACAACAGCCGAGAGGTCTACCAGACAGTTAATGTTTTGTGTGGTAGAAAACGGACGGTATACAGGGATTGAAGGATAAACAAGGTAAGATTATAGAAGGTGAGGATTTTGTCATGGCTAGGTTGGCTGAGTTGACTTTTGACTCTGTTGATCGTCATAATTTATGGTTGATTATGAGATCATATGGTATACCAGACAAATTAGTTAACGTAATGAAAGCTCTCTATAATAACACTGAGTCGTGTGTGAGCGTTGGTAAGTCTTGTAGCAATTGGTTTAGCATTACTTCTGGTGTTCGACAAGGTGCATTTTGTCTCCTTTTCTCTTTAGTTTGGTTATTGATTATGCTATGCGAAATTTATTTCAATCGAAAGATTTTGGCCTTAAATGGGCTGGAGATACGAAAATTTCTGATTTAGATTATGCTGATGATTTAGCCCTTTTGGCAAATGATGTTGATGAGATGAACTCTTTCATTCGATCTGTTGATGAGACTGGTAGTAGAGTAGGTTTGGTTATAAACAGAGAGAAAACTAAAATGATGAAAATTGGTCAGGTAGGCTGTGATTCAGTTAATCTGAATGGTTGCAATCTTGAACAGGTGTTACAGTTTAATTATCATGGGAGCTATGTAACAGAAACTGGTGATGTGCGGTATGAGATTAACAGACGGATAAGGGTTGCTGCGGGACATTTAAGAATCTATGGAGATTGTGTGGAGAAATAGGCGTATACACCTAAAGACTAAAATTAGACTGTATAATAATTTGGTTCTTTCTAGGGTTAGTTATGGTAGTGAAACGTGGACACTTTCTAAACAAGATAACAGGAAAATAGATGCTTTTGATTCTAGATTTGTACGCAATATCTTGGGCATTAGGTGGTTCAACTTTGTAACTAATGATGAGGTTAGGCAAAGGAGTTTGCAACCTTTAAGCAGCATATTGTGCAGAGAGAGACTCCGTTGGTTTGGCCATGTTTCCTGTATGGATAATTATAGATTGGCAAATAGGGTTATGAACAGTTTGCCTAAAACCTTCAGAAAGAGGGGAAGATCAAGGATGAGGTGGTCAGACAATGTCAAACAGGATCTTATTAGAATTGGTGTGCAGTGATCAGATGCAGCAGATGTAGCTCAGGACAGACTTGCTTGGAGAACTAAATTGCACGGTCTGGTTGGACCTCCGTAGCCCATGGTTGCTTGATGAGGAGGAGGAGGAGGAGGAGGATGGTTCTTGAGTTTGTTTGAATGGATGGATTTTCATGACAGTTTATCAGTTCAATTATCATGGCGATGGCATGCTGATCGACAAGCATGAGTTTAACATCATATTCAACATTGCTGCTGTAACTTTTAGGTGTCTGTGAGGTGTGTGTGAAATATAATCAAGTATTCCTAAGGTGGAACGCAAAACACAATTTTTGTTTTGATTAACGTTCATTGTGGTAGGAAAACTTGGGTTCTATGTAAAGAAGTTAACAGAGAACTTAATGCTTTTGATCTAAGAAAAATGAGTGGTATTGTTATTAGATGACTCGATTATATAAATAGTGCTGAGATCACAGAATGGAGTCATCAACAACCTGTCTTATGTTCTTATGTAGAGATTGTTATGTAGAGATGTTTATGTTCTTATGTAGAGAGAGATTGTGTATGCTTCGCTATGTTCTCTGCTTGCTTAGCAACAGATTTGCGATTAGAATTATGAAAAATCAAGACAAAGGGACAGACTCTGAATAAGGTGCATGGATAATGGGATGATTATTTGGACAATGAAATGACAATGAATCTAATTGGACCTCCCTGTTATATGATTACATGAAGATTGTGTATCTGTGTGTTTACGTTTGTATATGTAAAGTAAAAATTAAAAATGTAAAGCCTGCAAGCATTACGCTTGATTTTTTATATATTTTGTTGCTACAGCACACATCGAAATGTTTACAGTTATCCTTAAAATTTGTGGGGTTAGGATTATTCAGTCGGTAGCGCGCCTAGCTCGTAATCTGCAGTTCCTAGGTTCGAGTCCCAGCTGGGCCAGCATTGCGATTTGACCTCTTCATCTCCGCTCTGCCCTCGGTCAGTAGAAGATACCTGTGAGCTTGGAAAGGCTGCCTTCCGTCGGATAGGACCTTGACGGGGGGATACCATCTGTCTTTCAACAGCTGTTCCAGTGGCTCTCCTCCCTCAACCTTTTCTGAGCCTTCGGGGTCCTTGGGACCTTGCTATTCATTTAGCCCATTGTGTTCAAAAAAAGTGCCTCTCAGAGTTAAAACAATTCAAACTTAAATTTTTAAAAACCACTTCCAGTGAATTTAATATATGTAATGTTTTTTAAAAAGAGATAATATTTTATCAAGTGATTCTGCCAAAATTCGTCTAGAAATTCTTCCGATGATGAAAATAAAATTCATGCTTCTTATGTTTGATATGTTTGGAGCTACATTGCCGAGACCAAGGGTAAATTCACAAGCTCGACAACAGTGATTGAAATAAAAATCGTTTGCTATGCTTTCTGAAATATTTGCGACATTTGAAAAGTACTTTTAAAAGCTTTGAACTTAAAGTTTAGATTCCAAAAATAGAATATTTTTTGAAAACTTTTGAAATTCTTTGATTAATTATGGCAACATTTTTATTTGATTAATTATTGAAAGAATTAGACAAGTTGTTGACAAAGTGAAATGCTTATATTATAAGAGTAGGAGGAACACATTTAATCCTCCGAACTAAATGCAGTATAGACAACGCATAGATGTCAACTCCTGAAACGTAGAAAGCTATGATGAAACCTCTACAGGAAATTTCTGGTTATCTAAATGTCCTTGGAAACTGATTTCCTGTTTGACAACTATTGTCTAATATTTTAGTAATTCCCAAAGCTACGCCGCGTTGCCCGTAATGCGCTAGGCGTACTTAGCAAATTAAAAAACAAAGCAGCAAAAAGGGCTACCTGTAGAAATAAAAGTGAGAACGAGGGGACATTCATTTGTTCCTCCTCCTAATGGAAGGACGTGATCAAATGGTTTGGAAATAACAAGACACGAGCGACACATCGCGCTGTGAGCACGAGCGAAATTAGGCTTGAAGCGCAATTAGTAGAATGAAGTGAGTTTCGTGGCTCAGAAAAAAAAAACAGAAATTTTCTCACCAACAAATGATTCAGTATTACACGGATGTGCTGCACAAATGTTAATTACTTCTCCTCCGATATTTTATTTGCAAATACTCATCATCATTATCGCAGTTACTTATCTTTTTGCCATCCAAGGAAAGAATATCACTTAACTCGGCAGCTTAACATGAAACTGAATTTTTTCTATCTTTTTTGGGCACTGCCTTATCATTCTCGAAGATGAAACTGCTGGCAAAAGGATCACGATGTCCGTTGCACGGAGAAGAAATTAGGAACCTTGAGGTGAAACGTGTTGTTACATTATGTTCAACGGAATTTTTTTTTGTTGAACAGATATTCCTAGTCTTTTCCGTGAAGAATTATTTAAGTTTAATTATTGATAAGCATTTCAGAAGGAAGACCCATATTAATAACCTATGTGATATAATAATCTATGTGATAGGCTTAGAAAATGTGCTTATAAAATCTGTAAATTACATAGTGTAGTTCCCACTAAAGTATGTGTTTTAGTGTACAAGTCTTTATGTGAATCTATTATTAGATATGGCTTATCAGTCTATGGTTCATCTTACTCCTCTCACATTGAGCGATTTTTAGAACACAAAGCAGTATTTTAAAAACACTATTGATTTCTCACCCTATTAGAAACACCAGCTTCAAGAAGGAAATTTTTTTAAGTTAGCCATCCTACCAGTCGACGATTTATACAAGTATATCATAATTCTAAAATATTACTTTAGTTAAGACTTCAAAACTGAAAAAAAAATCTTTCTATATTCAGCAACAAGATTGAGCACTAAGGGATGTAGTATCCCTTAGTTATTGCCTAAAATCATTAACAACTATGGTGAAAATACCGAACGTACCAAGTACCATTCATCTTTAATTCAGTGCCACGATATCTATGATAGCTTAAAAGATTTGCCACTATCAAAATTAAAACAAAAACATGACAAATTAATATTTCGATTTTTATATATTACTAATAAAATGTTTTTTTTCATATTTCTCTACTTATTTTTATTTGATAATCATCTATATTGTGCGAAATAAGTACTATTTATGATTATAAATTATTCCATTATATGCAATAAAACTGATCAGTATAACGTAAAATTTCCTGCAGATAAGCCCCTGGATTCGTAGGAACATATTCATTATGTATGTATTATTTCATTGGTTTAAATGTGATGTGATGTAAAAAAAGGAAAGAAATAAAGATTATTATTATTGAAAAAAAAAAGTATAATGAGCAATTAGAAGTTTGCTTCTTAAAAATTGCAGCTGATGCGAAAAAGATTTTTACAGTTTTATCAAAAGCCACAAACGAAAAACAAATAAAATTTTATAGATTTAAATTCAAAATTATCCTTTGGCTCCAATTTGCTTACGAAGGTCGTCGCAGCGAATTTTTAAAGTAGAAGAACATAGAAAAGATAGGAGAATCCAAAGAATTTAATTCATGTTAAAGACGAAAACCATCTTTCCCGGAAGTACAATGCACGCATTAAACAACACTATATGGTCTTCGAAGAAAAGGGTGGCCCGCAACTGGCCCAACGAACTGTCCTGGGTCTTTCGTTACGTCACTTTCCCTTGAGATGCAGTCATATTCGTTGAGTTCATTATCTAGCGCGTGTCATCACAAACATTAACCGGTCTCTTTTACACAAGGTGAGACTGCATTAGTTTGGTCATGTTGTCCGCATTCAATAGATTTACGAAAGGTGGGCGTAAAGAAAAGGGAATGGCAAAGAATGAGGTGAATGGACAATGTCATCATCTGACTCTATATGACTAATTGATTTAAGTCATCTCAACTTTTCTTATTAAGGATAGAATTTCCATAGTTTGGAGTTAGTATGGTTTTCTCACAATATTTAATAAATTATATTTAGGTGAAATATTTAATCCAGATTTTTTATGGTAAATAAGGTATTATCAAAGACTAAACATAATAGTACTGAAATCCTTAAAGAAAGTTTTAATTCACAGATTTTTTAATCTTTCACTTTTATTGAAATCAGGAAAATTGTTTCCTTAAAGCCATAAATTATTTGTACAACCACATCAGTGGGATATTAAGAAGAAAACATTTTGTTTATTATGGACTCTTTGGTTCACCTTGATAATTAAAAGTCATTCTTTGGTCAGTCAAATTCACTGATATAATCTAAAAATTTATTTGAAGGAAAATAAATACTCATTGAGATTTTAAAAATATAAATAATGTTTAAATAACAGGATCTCACAGACCTGGTAGTAATATGTTACACACAAATATAATACCTAGTAGTAATATATTAGATAAATATAGAGGAAAAATTGTCATTAGCCTGGTGGGATCTGAACCCACGACCTCCTGATAACATATATGGTACTCTGACCACTGAGCAAACCGCCGCCGAAAAAACATCCTCTATTAGTGCTTTAGGCATTATACCATAGGAATAATCATTGGAAATGTAGTTGACTGTAACTGAAAACTATGGTCCAGAAGGCACCTTCTAGTTTAGTACACATGGCCAGCCCACGTCAAGCGGCATGGTAATTTTTTTTTAAAATCAATACGCCGAATATCGAGCCCAAGTATTATGGTTGAAATAACAGGATCTCACAGATATGCACCTGGTAGTAATATTTAAGTGAATACAGAGAAAAAATTGTTATTTGGCAAGTGGGATCTGATAACATGTCAGGTGCTATGACATGTTATCAGATCCCACCTGGAACAGAAAGTAGGGTGATACTCTTATAGTTATCACAAGAACTCCGATTTCCTTTTTTAAAAATAGGAATAATAATAGCGCTGGTAAAATCCTGAGGAACCATGCCTTTATTATAAAAGATATTCAAAATTTCAGTCATCCATGTGGAAACCGAAATATTCCCAGCTCTAAGCATATCTGTAGTAATTTCATCTACCCCTGAGGATTTATGTAGTTTAAATTAAAAAATAACTAAAATAACTTCAGGCTGTGTTATAGGCCAACATTAAAGTCAGCAATGCATCTATCACAATTGCAAACAATGCGAGAAAACTATCATAATTACAAACAATGGGAGTAGAACTAACCACATTGTTTAGAATATCACTGAAATGTTTAGCCCACTTAGTCATGACGGAATCCTCACCTTCTATAACCTTAACTTGTTTATCCTTCAATACCTGTATACCTGTCCGTTTTCTACCACACAAAACATTTACTATCTGGTACAGCTCTCTGCTGTTGTGCTGTCTAACTGCTTCCTCACAGCCAAGCCATGAAATCAGTCAAGCATGAAAGCAGTCAGCCAAGCCATGAAGCCAAAGATTCTTATCAGCAGCTAACTGATCCTTTACACGTTTATTAAGCTCTCTGTAATGCTTTCTATTAGGACCAGTAGGGTACTGATTAAGGACATTCCTACAGTTCTTTCTTTCCGAAATAAGCACAAGTGCCTTATCACTCAGATAATTCTGTCTCTTCTGCTCCTTTTTTCCTAAAAGAGTACTGTTAGTTTTCAAAAACGGTTGTTTAAAGTTGTCCCATTCTTCTTCAATTTCAATAGTAAGCAAACCAGACTTACTCTACTTTAGTCGTAATGACTAAATAACCTGTCATGTTAAGATTTAGCTATAACTGGGTCTTTCAGAGCTTCAGTATTAAAGGTAAAATTTTTAACCCTAGTACAACACTTTTTAAGTTTAATTTGCAAGACACTTTTAACAAGGCAATGGTCCGATCCAATTTAAGTTCCCCTCTATGACCTGATATTTTTTTAAAGAATATAATTTTTATTCATAAGAGTAAATAATACAAATACATTTACCATTTGATCCGCAAAGCTAAATAGCTTATCTGCAGGAAAATGAATAAATTATATTAAACATAGGTCATTCAACCACAGAAATGGTGTCATCAAATAAATCCACAAAACACAACACATAATAATTAGCTAAATAGAAAATACCAAATAATTTTTAATTCCATTTTAGGTCTTCTAAAAGAATCTATATATAGTAATTCTTTTGGAATAGCATTAAACATAAGTGGTACTTGATAATCGGAGGTATGTTTCCTAACAGAACTAACCCATTTGCTGTTAATTAATGTATAATCAATCATATTCTTATGCAGCCCATCAAGTGAAACCCATGTGTACACGTGTATGTCGCGGTGTTTGTAATAAGTGTTAGTTATTCTGAATCCATTGAGTTTACTTACCTGTAGGAGACGTTGCCCATTGCCATTGCAGTTACCAATATCAAAAGAGCCAACTCAGTACCAACTTTGGCATTGAAGTCACCTAGAACAAGGTTAATATCTCCTTTCTTGACAGAATTCAAAATATCCTGAAGTTGTCCGTAAAACTGAAGCCGTCAACATCCACATCGTTATTAAATCTAATGTCTCCAGCGCATGAAAATTTACTCTTTACATTCTTTGAAACAGTTGATCTCATTCCCACTATTCGAAAATTCCATTCCACTGGAAGGAGTAGGCAACCCGTAATGGGGCTCACTTCACTCGATTTTCGTGAAAAAAAAAAAAACGAAAAGATATTGATGAAGACACAGAAAACGCATATGAGATGAGGTAGATTTGGTAAAGTAATGGAGCTGTCTCCAGAGATATCTTTGGCGAAAATATATAAAGCCTTTCTAAATACAACATTAGCAGGAAGACAGAGAAGAAGAGAACTTTTATACAGAACACCACCCTGCGTGGTATAATGACTAATTCAACTGATTACGAAGCCAGCGGAATTCTCCCCGTTGCTGTGTTTTTATGTTACATGAAAAAAGAAGACGAGCTTAATATATGTAATAGGATATCTCTGTGTTTTGTGTAGGGAGTATCATTTTCGGTGCAAATAGAATGATCTTTACTTCTACTTTAAGAATTAACTGCAGCGTGACTAGTTATGGTGTCACACGTCATTGCTGGATGCACGATTGTGGACATTGGCTAATAAATGCTTTTTAGATGTCATTTCTATATGGGATATCTTAACCATATGGTGGTTGAATATTACCTTTACAACACTTCATTTTTCTTTGAGTCCAAATTGATGTAGTTTAGACGTGTTCTAGTTCTTGTATGTTTCTGCAAGATTTCTTTCACATGGAATTTGAGGATAAGATATGCATAATTTGAAGATAATTTAAACATTTCCCCGAAATAAACCCTCTTCTTCGCACTTACCTTATAGTTTTCTTAAAATGTTTCTATTCCTCCTCAAAAGCGTTTTTAATGAATCCACCTTTGCCATAATGACCAGTCAACATATCGCGGTAAATATTGGTTGTTGATAGATTTCTCCTCTAAATGAAGCGAAATTCCTTCAAATTGGCGCAACGTATTTTGTAAGATTCAACAGTAAGACATTTTTCTTTCGATATAATAACCTAGTCCAATCTCAATTCTTCTGAATGACCTTGTATTTATTACAGAACTAGAAAAATGTAGAATTAATTATAATTATATTGTTTGTAACCGGCATCCGAAACACTTTTGCATTTATAATTATCGTGTTGCTTATTATCAAACCACCAACTTTGCTTATGTGAACGAGATATTCTCTATTGCTGTTACAACTACAAATGCTTGAAAAGGTTGCTACTGAAGCCCTAGGTCAGAGTACCAACTTTGAAATTCAAGTCATCCAAAACGATAGTAACATCTCATTTCCAAAAGAAATTTAAAATATTCCAATATTAGTCGTAAATTTATCATCCTCACTCTCATCGGCATCTACGGTGGAGGCAAAGAAACAGATAACTTTCAAATATTTAGTATCTGTTCTAAATTTAGCTGTGAAAAGTTAATGAAATTATGTTTCAAAAGAACTTTTACGGCAATTCTACTTCGAAACAATTCAACACCTTGTCTGCGATTGGCATTATCAAGCCCTGAAATGATAAATCTAAGATTTTCTCTAATAATATCAACTGAACCTGTATATCTGGTATCTACCAAACCCTGAATGTCCAGGTTATAGCGTTTGTGAAGTTGCCCACTCCTCTACAAATTGGACAAAAAGTTTTCAAATAGCAAATTCGATCAGTAGAATAGTTTAAACTGGCAATTTTCCTTTCTGTTCCCTTCAAAGGACAGAATAACTCATTTGAAAAGTGCTAATGATCTTCATTATGGGCTGGCAGGAAAGGATTTTAGGTGCTCTTCTTTAAATTAAGGCCTGGTTCCATACATTTGAAATACTATACTTAACCGAAGTATAAAAAGAATATTCATTGCATTTATACCTGGAAAAGGTTTTCTATAGCGCAAAATAGGTTAATATTAAACATTTGGGTTGGGATGTTTTACCTCTGAGCGGCACTTTTTTGCACACCATGGGCTAAATGACCAGGTTACAAGAATTCCGAAGGCTTAGAGAAGATTGGGTGAGGGGACCCATTGGAACAGCTGTTGGGAGACAGATGGTAGCCTCCCGTCAAAGACCTTCCAGCGTGCACAGGGTATGGGCACACGGGACCACGTATTAATGTACGTGGCATACGGGACCACGTATTAATGTACGTGGCATACGGGACCACGGATTAATGTCCCATCCGACGGACTGTGGCCTTTCCAAGCCCATCGGTGTCCCCTACTGATGGTGGGCAGGGCGGGGAATTTTGCGGAGATTAATCTATACGCTGACCCAGCTGGGACTCGAACCTGGGAACTACAGATTACGAGTCTGGCGCGCTACCGACTGAGCCACGCCCGCCCCGATATTAAACAAGAAACACTGTAATGTGAAATTCTCTACACATATACCATGAAATTCGCTTTTGAATTAGAAATTTCGTTTTACTATCAATGTTCTATGTCAATGTCATTAATTTCTTTGTTAATTATAAATGTCACATTTCAATGTCAATATTATATTCATCATATGTATCAATGTCAAACAATATTAATGTCACATCAAATGAAAGGAGGCTAATCATGCTAGTGTAACAAATTATAAATGTAATTATTCTATATCCTAGAGAGTTTTAAGCTTTGCGGGTCACTTGCAGCGATAAAATTTACCTCTACTATGATCAAAGAATAATAAACAAATAAAAAAAATAATACAGTGACACTGAAGAAATTGAACAGAGATATCGATTTCTAACATAAATCAGTGGGCCTTTTCTTCCCAACCTTACTTTGTTTTGAACAGTGATAAAATCCGAAAATCTGTTTAAGCGAAGTTAAAGATATGTGTTTGTCTCCATAAATGTATCGGGCATCAAACTTCATGAGATTAGATAACAGTCAGCTTTACAGGAATACCGGTGTTTTGATTTATGCTCAATAACTTTGATTTTTGGATATTTTGCAACAATTTTTTTTTGCAGATTTTTAGATTTTCTCCTTTACAGAACATTTTATCATAGAAAATGATAGGTGTTTACTTTAGAAAATTCGAAAGTTGGAAAAATTATTACGGTAACCCTAAATGGTTGAGCAACTCTTTTATTTTATGCTAGGAGTTCACCTCCTATTCATAGCAATTGTCTTTGGCAGAACTACTGAAATTCAGAATTTCGGACGAGATTATCATTCTAGAACATGCTTATAAAGAATGTTGCAATATATTAATTACTATATCGTCAATCATTCCTAAAGGTTGAGCTACAAATCTCCAGACTAGATCTTTAGATTTCTGATTCATTATGTTGAAAATCCTACATTAGTTTCTCTCGTATGCTGTAGTCTGCTTTGTAATCAATATATTCATGACTTTTTTTCAGTTCTGTTAAGCGATATACCTGTTTAAGGTGAAATAGATATGATATTCGTGCTGCATTTTGTGCCTAGCTTTGGATATTTCCATTAATTTTGCTATCTTTTAAATTTTCAAAAATCACGAGTTTACTAGACCAGAACTACATATATGCTTTTGTGATAAAGTTGGCCCCTCGTGTCGACTGGAATCATTATTGCCTCTCTGGTACAAAGACAGACGATGTTATTAAGAACGGTTTTCATTTATCATTATCAGTGTTTTTGGAAGAGTGATGGACTATTTCGGCCGTAATCCGTTACTCGTAGTTGGAAACTAAATTCGAACTCTAGATACACTAATAGTGTACTTCAGACGATATTTAGTTCTATGTTACCGGAAATTATTTTTATTTTAAATAGAAAAAGCAACAGAAGCAATGACATCACTGAAGTTTCATTCAAAGAAAGGCCAATTAAGGACCCTATTAAAAACTTTCTAAGCTGAAATATTCTGAAATAGCTAGATATATAAAGCTGAAATATGAAGACCGTAATCCAAATTAATGTCCAAACCAAACACACAACCTTAAAAATAAGGTGGTCTGGTCACGAGAAATATCGCTGGAAAATTCAATGGCATAGCAACTGCAATAGAGGTTTAACTTCATATTTTAAATTCATGGTATTCGTTCATGTCAGATATTCTTTGACATATCTTCAGGAATAAATATAAATATATATATTGTTATTCTATCATCCTGCGTTAAACAAAATTAGTGACTAAACCAATTCAATTTCTCCCTTCAGAAACTATTTAACCATTGTTCAAAGCACAAACACCGTATTCGACGGAATCTAAGACTCACTTCTCTTTTGACATCATCAAACTAAAATAAAATTTGCTTAGTTTTTATGCGTAATCTAAATTTTTAAAAAGTACAGCCTTGAGTATTTTTCATGTACTCGTAGTAATAATTCCTTAATAATGGATGATTTAAAAAATGTAAATAGTTAATAAGCGTTACTAATATTTCCCGATTAATTTGTTTAAAATGAATATTCTGCTTTTCCCTGAGAAATTTAAATAATTTTAATCCAAACATATTTAGTAACCACGCAACTGTTAACTAACAAAAATAAGTACAAGTTGCAAATGATGTTGAGGAACACACAGCTCTCTAATAAACCTTTTCTAAATAAATCTTAGATACTGCCATCCACATCTCCTCTAGCAATCTTCGAATCTGCTAACACAGTACAATCGTTAAGCCAAATAAAGCCAAAATAACTCCCTGTAGTTACTAGGAGGGGACAGACAATAATAGAGAGATTTTGTTTACCATTAAACAATTATCCGTCTATATCATTGGTGAGGGTAGGAAGGGTGATCGGAAGGTTTATCTAAACCATCCGCCAAATTTACGCGTCAGTGCAAGAGACAAAATATATTCGAGTACATACGGTAGTTGAGTATTGAAATGTTTCATTTTAAACCCGAAAGCTGTAACATTATCGCATTCAAATTCCCAATTTCGAAACAAACACAGGAAGCAAATATATTAAACCTACTTTCTTTCATCATATTGCTTACAACTTCAAAAATATCAATCACAGTATGAAATTATTTTACGTTTTAACATTTGGGTATTATTTATATAAATACGGAATTATAGAAATGTTTCTGTGAAAAATAATGAGAGCAAAATTAACGTTTTATCAGAACATCTGTGAAATGCTCTACTCATTTTGCCGTAACAAAAGCCTTAGCTTAACTTTTAGTATTTACTCTCAATCCGTGCATATCAGTTTGCTTTTTCAAGGCAAAATATTAATTATCTTTTACAAATCTCTATCATTGTTTAGCAATTTTTCTACATTTTTTCCAGCCACGCTATCAAGACAAACATCATCTTTCTGTTGTTCCCTTAAACATTTTTTAAGATCTTGATAACGTTATCTGCTACAATTAATAGGCTGTTGGTCCATTTTTTTTCTGCTCTCTTTTTTCCATCAATAAGTTGTATAAGCATATATTATTCAAGTCATTCAGTCCACTAGGATCCTCTTTACGAAGAACATAGTGTTTGTTTGAAATATTAACTGATTAAAATTCTTTATTTCATTTGAATCACACTTGGAAACAAACTGCTTTTGTCATAATCACTAAGCAATTTATAATGGTGAAGTTTCAGATTTCTGTCTTTCAGAACCTCATGATAAAGTAATGTTTTTAACCTTTGCATGAATGACATTTGTTACACTTCAATAGTAGATAATATCACAGATAATGTTTCTGCAGGCATAATAAATCATTGAAAGTTTTGCTGATAAAACGACTCTGTCTCGTGTCGTCTTCGTACCAGTAGTTCAAAACAGGTGAGATTCATTTTTTTCCGTCGAACCTTTCATATGTTGTGCTTTAGCTGTAAGACACCTCTTAACATGGTAATCATAAGACCAATCTAAGCTCTCGTGATTCTCCTAAAAGAACTAATCGCCATTTATTAATTAATTAATACCTAATCTATAATGTGTCTATATCTCTCATAAGAGAACAATCCTCCTGTATAAATATATTTGTGTTAGAAATATGTTGGTTTTTCTCAATTAATTTTACTTTTCGTTAAGTGATGTTCTCCATTCCCATTGCAATTTCTAATGCCGAAATCAGTAATTTCTCTACCACAGAGGGTCAGATCAATATCAACGTTTGCAACTGAAGTCACCCAATTCAAGACTTTATCTTCTTTTTTAAGATAATTCAAAATATCCAGACGTTGTCCGTGAAATTTATTCTCCTTGCCCTCATCAGAACGTTCATTTGGATCATAATCTTAATATTCAATAGCGTTTAATTATAAAATTATTTCTATTAATAAATAATCCCACATGTGCATCTCATCACCATGGCGTAAAATGAGAAGTGCAGAATTAATTTTTTTGTTACCTGATATTTATCTTTTTATGAGTGTATCGAAAATTCAGAATGTCCAGGTGGTACTTTTCGAATTTTTGTACTTGGACATAAAGAGAGAAATCTTGAGTACGGTCTTCATATTTTAGCTTCATATATCTAGCTATTTTAGCATGTTTACTCATAGAAAGTTTTCAATAGGGTCCTTAAAAGAAGTAATCATGCTTTGAGATGTACGATCTAACAATATCAAAGTTTCCAAATAGCAAACATTAAGCAAAGACCCTTTATCGATATCTTTGATAATTATACCACACTTCTGGTATAGATACCACCATTATGGCAGAATGTTTCAAGAATCCTGTGAACTGACTAGTCTGAATAACCTTGTTTCAGTTTAGGATCGATGGGTTTTCTCCTAGGGTTTAGATATCCCCCATAGTTTTGCCCTAGGGTTTAGATATCTGCAATGATCTTCGATCGGACTCATCATCATCATTATCATCCTCAAGTAGCCATGGTGTACGGAGATCCAACCAGACTGTGCACTTTTGTCCACCAAACATCTGTCCTCAGTTATATCTGCTGCATCTCTCCACTGCACACCAATTCTAACAAGTTCCTGTTTGATATTGTCTGCCCACCGCATCCTACGTCTCCCTCTCTTTCTGAAGCCTTTGGGCACACTGTGCATAACCCTATTCACCAATCTATAATTATCCATACACGCTACATGGCCAAAACAACGGAGTCGCTCTCTGCACAATATAATACTTAAAGGAGGTTGCCGACTCTTTGTCTCTTCATTACTTACGAAGTTGAACTACCTAAAGCCCAAGATACAGCGTAAGCATCTAGAATCAAAAGCATCAAGTTTCCTGTTATCTACTTTACAAAGCGTCCAAGTTTCACTACCGTAACTAACCCCAGAAAGAACCAAACTATTATGCAGTCTAATTTTAGTCTAGGTGTATACGCCTACTTCTCCACACTCTCCATAGATTATTAAAAGTCCCGGCAGCAGTCCCTATTCGTCTGTTAATCTCATGCCGCACATCACCAGTATCTGTTACATAGCTCCCAAGATAATTAAATTGTGACACCTGCTCAAGATTGCAACCATTCAGATTAACTGAATCACAGCCTGCCTGACCAATTTTCATCACTTTAGTTTTCCCTCTATTTATAACCAAACCTACTCTACTACCAGTCTCATAAACGGCTCGAATTAAAGAGTTCATCTCATCAACATCATTTGCCAAAAGGGCTAAATCATCAGCATAATCTAAATCAGAAATTTTCGTATCTCCAGTCCATTTAAGGCCAAAATCTTTCCCTTGAAGTGAATTTCGCATAACATAATCAATAACCAAGCTAAAGAGAAAAGGATACAAAATGCACCCTTGTCGAACACCAGAGGTAATGCTAAACCAATTGCTACAAGCCTTACCAACTCTCAAACACAACTCAGTGTTATTATAGAAAGCTTTCATTATGTTAACTAACTTGTCTGGTATACCATATGATCTCACAATCAACCACAAATTATGACGATCAACAGAGTCGAAAGCCTTTTTGAAATCAACAAAGCTAGCAACCAAAGGTTTCTGAAACTCTAAACATTTCTCAAGAATCTGTTTAAGTGAAAATATCTGATCCACACATCCCGTACCATTTCTTAATCCACATTGCTCATCACGCAATTGACTGTCAACCAGATTCTTAATTCTATTAAGCACAATCATGGAAAGAACTTTACCTGGAACAGAGAGTAGGCTGAAACCCCTATAGTTATCACAAGAACTGCGATCACCTTTTTTGAAAATAGGAATAACAATAGCTCTGGTAAAATCTTTAGGAACCATGCCTTTATCATAAAAAATATTCAAAATTTCAGTTATCCAAGTGGTAGCTGAAAGATTCCCAACTCTAAGCATTTCCGTAGTAATTCCATCTACCCCTGGGGATTTATGTAGTTTAAGTTTAGAAACAGTTAAAATAACATCAGACTCTTATAGGGCCTAGTAGCCAGTATGCGCCTATCATCATCACAAAAGAACCAACCACATTGTTTAGAACATCACTGAAGTGCTCAGCCCACCTAGCCATGACAGAATCCTCACCTTTTATAACATTACCTTGTTTATCCTTCAATACCTGTATACCTGTCCGTTTTCTACCACACAAAACATTAACTCTCTGGTACAGCTTTCTGCTATTGTGCTGTCTGCTCGGCTTTGTCAGCCAAGCCATCAAGCCAAAGATTTGTATCAGCAGCTAACTGATCCTTTACACGTTTATTAAGCTCTATGTAATGCTTTCTATTAGGACAAGTAGGATACTGATTAAAGACATTCCTACAGTTCTTTCTTACTGAGAAAGCTCAAGTGCTTTATCGCTCAAATAATTCTGCCTTCTCTGCTCCTTTTTTCCTAAAAGAATACTGTTAGTTTCCAAAAACTGCTGTTTGAAGCGGTCCCATTCTTCTTCAATAGTAAGCAAACCATGACTGTCGTAATGACTAAGGAACCTAACATGTTAAGCTTTAGCTATAACTGGGTCTTTCACAGCTTCAGAATTAAAGACCCTATATGACCTGGTATTCCTAACAGAACTAGCCCATTTGCTGATAATATATAATCTATCATATCTTATGCAGCCCATCAGGTGAATCCCATATGTATGTCGCGGTGTTTGCAATAAGTGTTAGTTATTCTGAAACCACTGACACAAGTTTACTTACCTGTAGGAGACGTTGCCCATTGCCATTGCAGCTAACAATACCAAAAGTCCTATCACCCCTCCCCAAAGGTCAGAGTCAGTACTAACTTTGGCATTGAAGTCACCAAGAACAAGGGTAATATCTCCTTTCTTGACAGAATTCAAAATATCCTGAAGTTGTCCATAAAACCTATCCTTCTCATTCTCATTGGCATAACAGCAGGTACCATTTAAGTCTTTAATGCTTGTCTGAAATTTTGCTGTAAGAAACCTTCCATTAATGCACTCATATCCTAGAAGAGCATCATTAGGGTGTCTTCTGTTTAGCAGACCCACGCCTTGGAGATGCTTATTATCTTCCCTCCCTGAAAAGAAAATTTTAAGATTATCTTACGAATCTGACCTTCGTTCATCCATCTGGTCTCTTGCAAACCGAGAAACTACAGTTGATATTAAAGCATTCCCCTATTTGAGGCTTCACTTCATAAATGAATGGAAAATACAGCTGTCAATTTGGCGACAACGGTAGACCTGTAGTTCAACTATTATATGATTCATTAATCGTAAGCACTGCTTGTGGAAAGCAGGGGTGATTTATTCAGCACCGAAACCATTGGAGGCTGACCATTCCTCGGCAATTCAGAAACGACGACATAAGATCAGCTTAGCAGGCTCTCCTTCCTTAATACTTGAGAGCAGAGAATATCTCCTTTGTAATGTATTCTTAACTTGTACAATAAGAAGGCCTTAGATGCTGCGCTTGGTCAGATATGAGCATATCACACAGGAATGGTGTGTGGTTCTACAGTCATAGTACATCTAACTACCATTTTGAGACTAATTTCTATTTCTTAGGTTAATTAGGAGCAATACACGAGTTGTTTCAGCAGATTTTTTTTCTCGTGATCAAACATTAAGTGCGAGAAATTCGGGATGAAATAAAAAGTTTCTCAGACTCTTGCCGTGACTTTTACGAAGCAACGACTCGCTCTTGGGTCTCTCATCAAAACTCCAGGAATGTTACGAAGATCTCTCACTATGCTAAATGGATTAGTAGGTATTCTGTAAATTCAACCAAGCCCGTAATCGGATCTGTGCAGGGAATCCTCAGAGTAAGCTTATTTTTCAGTCCATTGGAAATATTTACTACTGAATGATAAGTGGGCTTTTTGCTGACTCGGTCGGTAGCGCACTTGCCTCATGACTTGCTGCTCCCGATTAATTCACCACTGGAATTTAGTTCATAATTTGTCCTTTAACCCTGATGCACATTAGGTGAGAAATGGGAAACCGATGGACATCGAAAGGCGAGGCTTCCATATGTCTCCTAACTGTTGCCGAGCAGATCACTTTTTATTGCTTAACTCTGACGTTTTCGTATCGTTTTCGTATTTGTGACCTGGCCATGTAATCGATTGTATGGACAAAATTGCCGCTCATTGATAAAAAAACCAACCGAACTGAATCAGCAAGGATCACCTTAACATGCACCTGATTTTTGATTATATGTTTGTTATGGAAGGAGAATACACAACAAAAAGAGTATGTTATTATAGTTTGACAGCTGTTTAAACTATAAAACCATTTGAAAAATAATTTAGGACAGAGGTTTTAATTTTTGATCTGTTGAAGACCACCATTTTCAGTTGGTAAACAAGGCAGACCCCAGATATATTGATATTCTTTAGGTTAAAGCACCCCTATTTTGAAGTACAAGTACTGCAGGAATTATCTGAGCCCATGAAAGAACTCCAGAACCGCTGTTGTTAGGGCGTAATTTAAGGGAATAAGTGAACCAAAATGAGCGACGCAGGCGTTCGGTAGTTAATTACGAAAATGGCGGGGATGACGGAAGAGATCAAATAGAATCAGAGATTTCGCTTACATTTGATCAAGTGGCAGTATTTTAAATCGGAAAACGTTAACAAAAATTTCATTCAATTTTAAAATATACAATATTCCTAGTAAAACGATATATCTATTGTTATAATTAATAGATAAGTACATTTTATACGATAAAGTACATAAAAGTACATCTTCTCAGCAACATCGTTTGAAATGATGTCGAAAGCCGAGTGGTTAGCTCACTTAGCTCCTGATTAAAGGGACCTGGGTTCGAACCCCGGATGAGGTATGAATGTTCGTGTCGTTTTTCTGCTGAGGTCTTGCCATCCACACAGACCATCTACTATGGCGTATAAACTGGCAGTCTCCTGTCAGACCTCTGTGGCAAGCAGCTGTTTGATGGGGTATTTATTTATTTTTAATTTAATTCGGATGAAAAAAGGAAGAAAAATTAAATAAAAAAATTGGAAGCTCTGTAAAAACAGAAATATAGCTGATTGATTTATATTTTAATTTTTTTCCCTCAAATATCAGAATGAATCATGTTTAAAATGATTTATGCTTGAGAAAAATGGTATAAACCTAACACTGTTAGTAGTAAAGAATCACATATGTCGTGTAGACATGGAACGTATGAAATAATAAGCTGAAAAAAATTGGATTTGCCATGAGTGGGATTCGAACCCACGTCTCGAGGAAACATTTATAGAAATAGAAATTGAATGTTTGGATGATACGTATATAAATTAAATATGGTGAGAGATGACGTTGGTTCAACCAGTGAAAGTTTTTTCACTTAATTTAAAGGAAGCATGAAGCAATGTTAAAAGGCATAATTGGTACACTTTATTTTAAACTAAATATCCATTTTCAATACTGATATTATTATATGTAGCACTGAAATATAACGTTTCGAATTACGGGATTGGAAAGAAATTATTTCTCTCTAAAGCGATGCATGTAAAAATCCGTTTATCCTAACTGAATGCGATTGCCTAAACGCGTTTTCTTGATGAGCAAGTACAGGAATGCATCGTTGTGTAATAAAACGAAGAACCACGTTAGCTAGCGGAATCGTGCTGGGATTTAATTATAGTGAGGGAATGACCAAATGATAATGGACAGAGAAACCACTTGATAGGTGAATGGGAGGTAAAAAGAATCTCCAGATCATCTGCATGATTGCCAGACAGAATCAAGAAGAGGTAAAGGAGAGAACGTTTATGGCTATTGAGGTGTGATCTGCAATTCTCTCATTATTTGAATGGGAGTAAATGGCTTCTGTGTGTTCTCTTTAGACTTTCATATTGATGGCCATAAATGCAGAATATTTCCTAAGTTGTCTCGACTGCAAAATTCTATAAAACAAGCTGATAATGATGATTATTTGCTTTATTGTTATTAGCATGAGTTCTATTTATCTTTCCGCACTGGTTGTATCAGTCCTGTATGACAAAAAAGAGGAAAAGGGAAATGAAGCTGTTTCCCTTTCCGCTCTCATTTAGACAGATATATACATAAACGGTTTGGAAGTGATCCCCTGCGTGCAATTCACATTAAAATAGATTTGGAAATGTGAGATCTTCTAATAACCCAATAAATATAAGAGCCTATAACTGTCCCTTGGGATTTTTTCCCTCTTTTTCTAAATGTTGTAAATTGCATTTCATTGAATCGTTTTTAGTTCAGCTCAAACTTCTCATGGTAAGTGGATGCGATTTTGTTGCATTTACATGTGGTGAGTCTAAAATAATTTTTTTTTTTCGATTACCACGTAATGTAATTCTGGATATTATTGATTACCGCTAAAAGCAACTTTAAAACTTTATTTTTCAATTAAACATTTTATTAATTTGATAAAACTATTCTGCCAAAATTTTAAATGGTCGATGTACGTATAAGAAATTAAAAATATGAATTATAGAATGATAATTGGAGACAAATGATAATTCAAGCTATCTTCGACGGATCAGTAATATAGTTAAAGCAATCCAAAAGTAACTTTCTCGTAACATAAATAAATGATTCTGAACGAAAGATATTTTTAATCTAAATTCAAATATCAAGTTTCTTTTTTTCGTTGACTTAGTTGAAAGCAAAAGTCCAAACATTTCCCTCTCAAGAGAACTAGATGGCTTAATAAGCCATCTAGTTCTGATCGATTTTCTTAAAGTCAAAATGTTTTGTTTCTTCATCACGGTTGTTGAGAATTCGAAGCAATATTTCACCAGACTAGAATTTTAAAAGGATTCCTCAGAAGGGACAAGTTGTGTATCTTATAGACGAAGCGTTGTTTCTATCAGCTTCTGCTGTTTACTTGACACCTCTTATCTGCATAAACCATTGGTGAAAAACACGCAGCTGCTGGAAAGATGATAAATTAAAAGAAAGTAAGTCCTGAGTTGAAAGAAGATTGAATAAAAATTGTTATGTAAACATTTATGAACCATATTTTAAAAGACGCCAGGTGTGTTCTGTTATGCTTCTGCATTTGTACATTAGGAGGCTCCAAATAATACTTCCAAGCCCAACTTAGTTAAATTATTCCAATGTATATGTTCGCAACAGAATCTTCTACAGTCCTAATGATGTTTGGATAGGCTTTTGCACGTAAAAGAATAATGGTGTCTGAATGTGTGGGAATGTAAATAGGGGAATACATACATATTAAAATTTTCACAACTCGCCTCGTTTGGCTCGGTTCTCATTAAAGAAATTTGTTCTTCCAGCATCAGTAAATGGAAAGAGAACAAATTGTGCTGAAAACGCAATGGCAACGGAGAATTAAGTGGCTCGAGATCAATTTGGACTCTTTCTGAGAGAGAATTCTGCACAATATGATCGTAAGAGTTCGAGATTTTTTTGTAACTGTCAACACTGGAAAGTATTATTGTTTTTTAGTCCCCATTGCAAAATCGTTTTAAAAAATGATTTATTGGCAATATTAATCCATTTACCCTTCTTATTATTTTCATATGAATATGCTCATTGCGTTTTTTATTGTTTAAATGTAGCAATTTTTCTTGTGTCTATATGCACGATTTGTTCGTGGAAAATAATGAATATACCCAAATTTCTGGCTATTCCGATAATTCAGCTAAACATTTGAGATTTCTCAAAAGGGAAAACTCTTTCATTATTGTGATTCAATAGGAAAATCAGTTATGATCGCAGTTACTTATCATGTTTCAGAACTTGGCCTTTATAAATTTGAAGACTATCTATTTAAATCAGAATTAATAAAAAATATTAATTTTTCACAGATATTATGAATTATAAGTATATAGATAGTACTGCAAAGATATAGATAATCTATTATTGCTAGTTTACCGTCTATTTTTCATTATTTTTGAAAATACTGATATTATTCCAAGTACCTATCATACTTCTGAAACAAATATTTTTTTTTTCATGATTATAAAAGTTTGCTTCAAAATGATGCATTGTTACTGAAAATTTTATAAAAATTTAGAAAGAAACAATTAAGATGTCATAAGAAAAGTTGCTGAATATATGTTATATATCGAACCATAATTGTGTCGATTATTTTTAATTCGAATTCATAAATGTTATAAAATTTTATGACATAAAAGGGAACTACTGGAAATGTTATGGAAATGTCTTTAGTAACGAAGTAATTTTTTTCTGCAATTTTTATTACATATATTCTCTTAAACTGTTATTAATCAGTTCGGAATATATTAATTGTATTTGTTTTTTACATTATTTTCACTAAATGTGTTTTGTGTGTAGACTTTTTTGAAACAAAGGTTCTGTGTGAATTGATTTCTTAATGAATTTACACAGTGCAGTGAGTAAGAAATGTGTGGCTTATTTTGATAGCAATTTTCAATATTAAGAAAGAAAAGACGAGAAGTAGCTCTGTAGAATCCACGTTACCACTTTTCCAACCAGCTGTGTGGCTTAATTCCCAAGGTATCCATATTTCCCTTCAGAGCTGCGACACCACTGTGATTACTTTTACACACACAACACGAATTAACACCTTTTTTCAGATCACCACGCTTCAAAGGCCACGTCCATCCCTTTCCATTTCTCTGTGAACCACCGAAGTTTCTCGACGAATGGCTTCCGTAGGCCTTCGACGGCAGCCACCTGTTCTTCAGCGACTCAGTCGTCATAGAGACGGAGCCATGTCTTCGCAGATGCGGACAAGCTGATGAAGGGAGGAGGAGGAGGGTGAACACTTACCCGACGGCGGCGGCGTCGCCTGTGGTCCACAGCAGAGGCCCGAAGCACAGCCAGACACCGAGCATCACCGAGGCGGCACCGTCCTCCCTCATGACCCTTGACCTACCGCATCCCAGGTCCGGGTCAGCGTACGGCCGCCGATCTCGCGACCCAATCGGCAGACTTCCACCTCCACTGCTGCCGTTTCTCGAGATCTCAGAAGGGAGGGAGGGTTAGGGGTCAGGTGGGGTCAGATCTCTAACACACGCATTTGTACACACGCACAAACCCACACGGCGACCGGGTGCGGGGCTGCACTGGCGATCACTGCCAACCTGGGCACATACCAGCGGGCAAAGCGGATATCGATCGGAGGGGGAGCATGCGCACACGCATCACCTTGTTGGTCCCGGAACTAATGGGATCCTACTCCCGATAAACGCTGAAGAGCGCCATCTAGGAGTCCATTCCTTTCGTATAAACCGTTAACCAGAGCCAGCTGACCCCGCACTCTTGGAACCCCCTGGGTTGGCGACCCCCGGGCGTCCACGATCGACAAGTGGCCGGGGGTGGGCGGAAACGAGCGAGAGTAAACTGTTGCTTCTGGCCGTCTTCCAACTGCCTCGGCGACTCGCGCGCATTGCTCGCCTTCCCCAGTCTTCCGCCTCCTGCTTCTGTTCTCGCCATCTTGCCTTTCCCTATCTCAGACGATTATTTTGTCATCAGAAGGATGCGCGTCCTCATCTCGTTCATCTTCACCTCTCTGTCATCCCTCCTGCACTCATTTGGCACGATACCCTGTTGCGCCAATATGTCTCGGTTTCAAGTTGTCCGAGAATAACGTCACATTCTTATCTTTTCTGCTAATTCGAGAAATTCATAATGAAGTTAAATTCTGTTTTTTGGGAAGATTTATCTCTTTTTCGTTCTTTAGATTGTTCCCAACATTGCAGATGAAATCATATTCTCCATCTTTGTGTAACATCTCTTTTATGTGTTTGATTTCTGCACTGTTTTGGTTTGTATCGTTACTGTTATATTCCAGTGGATTCACAAACCGATTTATTAAATCTCTCAGTTACTCAGCTTGTTGCTTTTATTTCGTTATCGGAGATTATTTCATCACATTAGATGATATTTTTTACTCTCTCCATGTGACTAATCATATTATTAAATTGCTGTTTGATTCCACTTATCAAACTCTTCCGATGACTTCCTAAAATGGTGGATACTGATTAATATTGAAATGAGTTTTCTAAATCTAACAAAGATCAATTTAATTCTTTTCAATACGGTTTGCTGTTTAAACACGCATTCACTTAAATTATTGTTCCTAACGCAAAATTTAAAGCAGAATCGAAACTATGACAATGTGTATATCGAATTTTAGAATGTAAAACGAAAGAAGCGAAAAAAAAAGGTAATTTTGAGAACGTAACTTGTAAAAGTGTTGACCTTTGCCAGATGTTCAGCACAGATACATAAAACTGTGCTGTTTTCCTGGGAAACACTTTTCAAATTAAAAAAACGTATCATAGTTAAATGCCGTAGGTATTGTTGAATTGTAAATATTTCGTAAATGACTATGGGAAATAATGACCATACTCAATTTCCCGATTATTCTGAAGCTTGAAAGTACTAGATTAGGGTGCACTGGATTAGTATGTTTCCTTTCTGAAATCCTATCTTTCAGTTTGTAAGGGGAAAAAATAATATGTGCGAAATAGCATATAGTTCATTATATGTTTATCCAGAACATCAGCTACAGTTTTCTTTATATTTGGGGCGGGGGTGGCTCAGTTGGTAGCGCGCCAGGCTCGTAATCTGTAGTTCCCAGGTTCGAGTCCCAGCTGGGTCACTCAAGGTTTATCTCCGCAAAACTCCCCGCCTTGCCCACGGTCAGTAGGGGACACCGATGGGCTTGGAAAGGCCGCCGTCCGTCGGATGGGACGTTAAGCCGTGGCCCCATGTGCGGGAGAGCCATACCCTGTGCACGTTAAAGAACTCGCTGGATGGCCTTGACGGGAGGCTACCATCTGTCTCCCAACAGCTGTTCCAGTGGGTCCCCTCCCCCAACCATCTCTGAACCTTCGGGGTCCATGTGACCTGGCCATTTAGCCCATGGTGTGCAAATAAGTGCCGCTCAGAGGTAAAACAACCCAACCCAAATTTCTTTATATTTGTGTCACGTACTCTGTTTCTGTTTTAACTTTAGTTGTGGGTGTGCACGACCTTTATTATTTTATTGTTTTACTGTATGTCTTCTTTGGCGCAATATGGCCTTAGTTGCCTTTGAGACCTAAAACTCCAAACAACAATCAACTACAAAAACATCCTTCAAAACACATTTGATGCTTGACATAACTCTAAACTTGCGAATTTCTCTTTCTCTTTTTGATATCTGCAGCGGAATGATAGCCAATTGCGAAAGACAAAGAAATGAACAGCGCAAGAATTTCAGAACTATTACGTTCGAGAAGTACGAAATGGAAAACTTTCATTCACTGAAAAAGAAATATAATTTAACTGTTAATTAATGAAGAAAATAATCAATTCCGTTATGCTTTAAATCTTGAGATCAGAATTTGTTATGAATGAGTTATTATACGCTTTGCATTTGATCGTACCATCACTATGAGGAACGGGAAACGATCTGCCTCTATTCAGCGTAAATATTCGTTTTTCTTTAAGTGAACAATTGTACTATGTGTTGCCAGATGTTCAGCAACCACGGCAATCCCTTGTTCCGCCTTTCGACACGACCAAGTTAACGGAAAGACGTGACTATCTAGAGTCGGGGGCAAGAATACACCATATAGATGCATCTCATCCCCAACCTCACATGGCAGCAGTCCTATAGAAGGAAAGCTAACCACCGGTAGAAACCTGAAGTTTAACCTGTTCCCCGGTTAGCCATGAACAAGGAGATGTAAATCAAAGTTTGCTCGGCACCCGGGGTGGTGACTCTTAGTGGGGCCCAGACTTTGAAAAGGGCTCGTGCCTACTAGGTGACCAAATCCGTTCAGCCGTGCCCTTGAACTGCTCCACAGAGCGCCTGATGTTGAGGTCTTGACACCGTCCAACTGGGCCACTAAACCGGTCAGCGATGTCTTCGACCTCGGTTGATCTTGACTCTGTCCAACCGGGGACCCAATCCTGTCAGCAAAGTCTTTGACCGGTTGCTGGGCCCGAAGCCCCCCCCCCCCAACACGACAAGGTGGTCCCCTATCGGGGGGGGGGGGGTCTTTAAATGAACTGCTGTAGTTAAAGCTTGTTCTCTGAATAGGATGGAAGAAGAGTCCATTTTCCAATTATAACGTGAGCTAGGTTTCCTCATTATCGGCCGTGAAAGGTTTCAAGGGTTGCCAAAAATATTCTCATGTGGTTTTCACGGGAAAGCTAACGAATGACAAAAATGGCAGTTAAGGAATTTTTCTGTTATCCCGTGGAACCTCTATTGCGATAAATGCTTGTTTACGTGAAAAACGTGAACAAGTTCCTACAGATTAACCACGTTTCAGGCAGAAATTAATTTATGATCCTATAAATATTATATATATAAAGGTTGCTGCTGAGCAAAAGATACTTTGTTTGTTTTAAAAATCATAGATTAAGTATCTCTTAGAAAATGTCTTTCTCTTTGTTGAAGAGAGATCATTTTAACTTCTGCATTGGCTCTTTACAGTACGTAAACTACGTTTTGTTCACGTGTCTATAATTTGCGTTGCCAATACTCGTTTCGTTTTCATTGTTTGAGGTTGTATGGTCTTGTGGTTGGTATTATCATGTCCTTCTAGTGTAGTCTCCAATTTTATTAACTCAAATTGGGTTCTACATATTTGGAATATGAAAAAGGATACATAGATGTAACTTAGAAATTTGAATGAATGTTATTAAAAAGTGATCTGATCAAAAATTGTCAATAACAGATTATAACGCCAAACAAAGTGAATACACTAATATTTATGCTATAATGCAAAAAAATTATAATAAGAAACATTACATATATTTGGCGCCAAATTCGTTGTCAGTTGCAATTAAAAATGCAGAAGTGTTCACGAACATTCAAAAAAGCGTACAGATATGTTGATCAAATATTAGGAGGAACTAATTATTATGAAACTTAGGAATTATAGCATTAATTCACTATTATTACAGGGTTCACATTTCTGTTGCTTAACTTGTAACTAATGCGTAGTTTAAGCTTTTAGTTTACTAATACCACAGCGAGTGTATTTACTCTTGTATTGTACTTATTTTTAAAACAATTAAATAAAAATATTACATATGATAATATTTTATGTGTATATGTAACTGTACGTTATGTATTGATATCGGATCAAAAAATAAATAAATATAGGAAGCCGAAAAAAGTAAATTTTTTTTTGCACTTTCATTGTAGAATAACATGTTTTACATTCGTTTTAGAATGCAATTAAAAATATATCGAAAAATTCATGAAATATGCATAAATTTAATATTATTCTCCTCCATTACCTCTACTAGTATTATCAAAGGGGGGAAAGGATCCCTTATCGCCCACTCCCGCAATATCTTACTCTCACTGTAACATTATTTTGTTAACATTATTTTGTTTTAGGAATTTGTAAGGATTTTTCCATGATTTCAAATTGAGGATGAGGTTTCAACATCTCATCATCATCCTCAAGCAGCCATGGGTTACGGAGTTCCAACCAGACCGTACAATTTAGTTACCAAGCATATCTGTCCTGAGTTACATCTGTTGCATCTGATCACTGTACACCTACTCTAACAAGGTGCTGTTTGACACTGTCTGCCCACCTCATCCTAGGTCTCCCCCTATTTCTGCAACCTTTATTATCGGCTCAATTATTAATAGCCCTATTCGATAATCTAGAATTATCTATACGAGTGACATGAACAAACCAACGGAGTTTCTCTCTGCAATGTGCTGCTCAAAGGAGCTTACCGACTCTTTTTCCTGACCTCATCATTACTTAAAAATTGAATCACCTAATGCCAAAAATACATCGTAAGAATCTAGAATCAAAAGCATCTAGTTTCCTGTTATCTTGTTTATAAAGCGTCCACATTTCACTACCATACATAACCCTAGAACGTTGGTTGGTTGGAGATTTTTGGCGCAAGAGCAAACCCTAGAAAGAACCAAACTATTTTACAGTCTAATTTTAGTCTTTAGGTGTATACGCTTATTTCTCCACACACTCCATAGATTCTTAAAAGTCCCGGAAGTAATCCCTATCCTTCTGTTAATCTCATGCTGCACAACACCAGTATCTGTTACATAGCTCCCAAGGTAATTAAACTGTGACACCTGCTCAAGATCGCAAACATTCAGATGAACTGAATCACAACCTGCCTGACCAATTTTCATCACTTTATAACCAAATCTCTGTTTATAACCAAACTTACTCTAGTACCAATTTCATCAACAGCTCGAATGAAAGAGTTCATCTCATCAACATCATTTGCCAAAAGTGCTAAATCATCAGCATAATCTAAATCAGAATGTACTAGATCTCCAAACCATTTAAGGAAAAAACCTATCTCTTGCATGAATTTCGCATAACATAATACCCAAACTAAAGAAAAAAGGAGACAAAATGCACCCTTGTCGAACAACAGAAGTAATGTTAAACCAATTGCTACAAGCCATACCAACTCTCACACATGACTCAGTGTTATTACAGAGTTATTAAGAGAGCTTTCGTTATGTTCAGTAATTTGTCTTTTATGCCATACGATCTCACAATCAACCACAAATTATGGCGGCAGAGTCAAAAGCCTTTTTGAAATCAATAAAGCTAGTAACCAAGGGTTTTTGAAACTAAACATTTCTCAAGAATCTGTCTGAGTGAAAACATCTGATATATATATATATATCCCCTACCACTTCTTAATTCTATTAATCACAATCATGCAAAGAACTTTACCTGGAACAGAAAGTATGCTGATGCCCCTTTAGTTATCAAGAGATCTGCGATCACCTTTTTTAAAAATTGAGATAAATAATAGCGCTGGTAAAATCCTTAGGAATCATGCCTTTATCATAAAAGATATTCAAATTTTCATTCATCCATGTGGTAACCGAAACATTTCCAGCTCTAAGCATTTCCGTAGTAATTTCATCTACCCTTGGGGATTTAAGTAGTTCTTCAGATTGTGTTATAGGGCCAACATTAAAGCCAGTAATGCATCTATCATCATTACAAACAATGGGAGTAGAACTAACCACATTGTTTAGAACATCACTAAAATGCTGAGCCCACCTAGCTATGACAGAATCCTCACCTTCTATAGTCTCTCTTCTTTATTTTTTAATCCCTGTATACCTGTCCGTTTTCTACCACACAAAATATTAATTATTTGGTACAGCTTTCTGCTATTTTGCTGTCTACCTGCTTCCACGGCTTTGTCAGAAATGCCATCAAGCAAAAGATTCTTATCAGCAGCTAATTGATCCTTTACACGTTTATTAAGCTCTCCGCAACGCTTTATTTTAGGACTAGTAGGGTATTGGTCTTGTTTAGGTCTGTAAATGGTAGCTAGGTAGTCACTGGAAGGAGAGCTATGCACCAATCCCCTGTGATGATGCATAGAACCGGCCAGGCATAGCACCTAATGTCCGACCCCGCCTTCTCGTGGTGCGGACCGTTAGTAACTTTCAAAAGAGATACTCTCTTGTGGAAGGGGAGGGCTGCCAGATTAGTGTGGCCTACTGATCTGGACAACTACGGCTACTTTTCTTTTTTTTTCTACCCTGCTGAGGAGTGGTCAACCACACAGGGTATTGCTGCTGACCATATAAACCTACTGGACTGGACAGATATATATGGCTCTGAGCTTGATTATGGATCCTGATTTTGCTGCACTGGAGGGCTTCTGTGGAGGGAAAATCTTCCGATGTGTTTTCTTTTTGTTTGTGGGTTGACAGCCCCAAGTGAATAGATTCACAGGATATGTTTATCAGCTGGTGGATAATCCTGAGCAGAAGTCATCGCAGGCACCTGAACTCTTTGCTTCTATTGGCATCGTCAAATTCTACATTGGAGGAAGTCTTCCAGTGTAGATGGCTTCAGCCTTTAGTAGTGGGGGAACGGGTCTTTGCCCCATGTCTGCGATTAGGGGGCTGTTTGATATTGTCGGCATTCCCTCTCTCAATAAACATAGTTTCTTTAAACATCCCACTAACCATTTTCTCTCCATAGGTAGTTGGAATGTGAGGACTCTGCACAAAGCTTATTCTCTTGATGTCCTCACACAAGAATTCCACCATTATAATTTAGATATTCTCGGCTTGCAAGAGACCGTATGGACAGATAAAGGTCAGATTCTTAAAAATAACCTTAAATTTCTCTTCTCAGGGAGGGACGACAATAAGCATCCCCAAGGCGTGGGTCTGCTTCTCAGCAGACTCGCTAGCGATGCTCTTCTAGGATATGAGTGCATTAATGAAAGGTTTCTTACAGCAAAATTTCAGACAAGCGTTAAAGACTTGAATGTTATCTGCTGTTATGCCCCCACTGAGGATGCCGATAAGGATGAGAAGGATAGGTTTTATGAACAACTTCAGGATATTTTGAATTCTGTCAAGAAAGGAGATATTACCCTTGTTCTTGGTGACTTCAATGCCAAAGTTGGTACTGACTCAGGCCTTTGGCGAGGAGTAATAGGCCCTTTTGGTATTGGTAGCTGCAATGGCAATGGGCAACGTCTACTACAGGTAAGTAAACTCAATGGATTCAGAATAACTAACACTTATTGCAAACATCGCGACATACATAAGTACACATGGGTTTCACCTGATGGGCTGCATAAGAATATGATTGATTACGTATTAATTAACAGCAAATGGGCTAGTTCTGTTAGGAATACCAGGGCATATAGGGGAGCTGAAATTGGATCTGATCATTGCCTTGTTAAAGGTGTGTTGCAACTTAAACTTAAAAAGTATTGTGCTAGGGTTAAAAAATTTACTTTTAATACTGAAACTCTGAAAGATTCAGTTAGAGCCAAAGCTTACCACGATAGGTTATTTAGTCATTATGACAGTCATGGTATGCTTACTACTGAAGTTGAGGAAGAATGGGATCATTTTAAACGTGCTTTTATGGACACTAACAGTACTCTTTTAGGAAAAAAGGAGCAGAAGAGACAGAATTATCTGAGTGATAAGGCACTTGAGCTTATTTCGGAAAGAAAGAACTGCAGGAATGTCTTTAATCAATACTCTACTAGTCCTAATAGAAAGCATTACAGAGAACTTAATAAACGTGTAAAAGATCAGTTAGCTGCTGATAAGAATCTTTGGCTTGATGGTTTGGCTGACAAAGCCGAAGAAGCATTTAGACAGCACAACAGCAGAGAGCTGTACCAGATAGTTAATGTTTTGTGTGATAGAAAACGTACAGGCATACAAGGATTGAAGGATAAACAAGGTAAGGTTATAGAAGGGGAGGATTCTGTCATGGCTAGGTGGGCTGAGCATTTCAGTGATGTTCTAAACAATGTAGTTAGTTCTACTCCCATTGTTTGCAATGATGATAGATGCATTGGTGGCTTTAATGTTGGCCCTATAACACAATCTCAAGTTATTGTGGCTGTTTCTAAACTTAAACTACATAAATCCCCAGGGGTAGATGAAATTACTACCGAAATGCTTAGAGCTGGGAATGTTTCGGTTACCACTTGGATGACTGAAATTCTGAATATCTTTTATGATAAAGGCATGGTTCCTAAGGATTTTACCAGAGCTATTGTTATCCCTATTTTCAAAAAAGGTGATCGCAGTTCTTGTGATAACTATAATGGTATCAGCCTACTCTCTGTTCCAGGTAAAGTTCTTTCCATGATTGTGCTTAATAGAATTAAGAATCTGGTTGACAGTCAATTGCGTGATGAGCAATGTGGATTCAGAAGTGGTAGGGGATGTGTGGATCAGATATTTTCACTTAGGCAGATTCTTGAGAAATGTTTAGAGTTTCAGAAACCTTTGGTTGCTAGCTTTGTTGATTTCAAAAAGGCTTTCGACTCTGTTGATCGTCATAACTTGTGGTTGATTGTGAAATCATATGGCATACCAGACAAGTTAGTTAACATAATGAAAGCTCTCTATAATAACACTGAGTCGTGTGTGAGAGTTGGTAAGGCTTTTAGCAATTGGTTTAGCATTCTTCTGGTGTTCGACAAGGGTGCATTTTGTCTCCTTTTCTCTTTAGCTTGGTTATTGATTATGTTATGCGAAATTCACTTCAAGGGAAAGATTTTGGCCTTAAATGGGCTGGAGATACGAAAATGTCTGATTTAGATTCTGCTGATGATTTAGCCCTTTTGGCAAATGATGTTGATGAGATGAACTCTTTCATTCGAGCTGTTGATGAGACTGGTAGTAGAGTAGGTTTGGTTATAAACAGAGAGAAAACTAAAGTGATGAAAATTGGTCAGGCAGGCTGTGATTCAGTTAATCTGAATGGTTGCAGTCTTGAGCAGGTGTCACAGTTTAATTGTCTTTGGAGCTATGTAACAGATACTGGTGATGTGCGGCATGAGATTAACAGACGAATAGGGATTGCTGCTGGGACTTTTAAGAATCTATGGAGAGTGTGGAGAAATAGGCGTATACACCTAAAGACTAAAATTAGACTGTATAATATTTTGGTTCTTTCTAGGGTTAGTTATAGTAGTGAAACTTGGACACTTTGTAAAAAAGATAACAGGAAACTAGATGCTTTTGATTCCAGATGCTTACGCAGTATCTTGGGCATTAGGTGGTTCAACTTTGTAACTAATGATGAGGTTAGGCAAAGGAGTTTGCAACCTCCTTTAAGCAGTATATTGTGCAGAGAGAGACCCCGTTGGTGTGGCCATGTTGCCCGTATGAATAATTATAGATTGGCGAATAGGGTTATGAACAGTGTGCCTAAAGGCCTCAGAAAGAAGGGGAGACCTAGGATGCGGTGGGCAGACAATGTCAAACAGGACCTTGTTAGAATTGGTGTGCAGTGGCCAGATGCAGTAGATGTAGCTCAGGATAGACTTGCTTGGAGAACTAAATTGCACGGTCTGGTTGGACCTCCGTAGCCCATGACTGCTTGAGGATGATGATGATGAGGGTATTGATATAGGACTTTCCTGCAGTCCTTTCTTTTCGAAATAAGCTCAAATGTCCAAAACAGCCTGTTTAAAACGGTCCCATTCTTCCTCAACTTTAGTAGTAAGCAAACCATGTGTATCATAATGACTAAGTAACCTATCACGGTAAGCTTTAGCTAAAACTGGGTATTTCAGAGCTTAAAAATTGACGCTAAGTTTTTTAACCTTAGCGCAACACTTAAGTTTAAGTAGCAAGACACTTTTAAAACGTTAATGGTCAGATCCAATTTCAGCTCCCCTATATGACCTGGTATTCCTAACAGAACTAGCCCCATTTCCTGTTAATTAATATATAATCAATTATATTCTTATGCAGCCAATCTGGTGAAATCCATGGGTGTTTTCGCGGTGTTTGTAATAAGTGTTAGTTATTCTGAAACCATTGTGTTTACTTACCTGTAGGAGACGATTCCCATTGCAGCTAACAATACCAAAAGGGCCTATCACCCCTCCCCAAAGGTCAGAGTCAGAACCAATTTTGGCATTGAAGTCACCTAGAACAAGGGTAATATCTCCTTTCTTGACTGAATTCAAAATATTCTGAAGTTGTCCGTAAAACTTGTCCTTCTCATCCTCATCGGCATCCTCAGTGGGGACATTACAAGAGATAACATTCTAGTTTTTAATGCTTGCTTGAAATTTCGCTCTAATAAACCTTTCATTAATGCACTCATATCCTATAAGAGTATCATTAGCGTGTCGGCTGAGAAGCAAACCTACGCCTTAGAGATGCTTTTTATTTTCCCTCCCTGAAAACAGAAATACAATATTTTTTTTTTTGAGAATCTGACTTTTGTCTGTCCATCCTATCTCTTGAAAGCCGAGAATATCAAGGTTATAACGGTGGAAATTTTATGTGAGGACATCAAATGAATAATCTCTATGCAGGGTCTTCACATTCCAACTACCTATGGAGAGAAAAATGGTTAATGGGTTGCTTAAAATATTATGTTTATTGAGAGTGGGAATGTTGACAATATCAAACAGCCTCCTATCGCAGGCATGGCTCAACGACCCGTTCTTCCATTACTAAAGGCTGAATCTGCCTACACTGGAAGACTTCCTGCAATGTAGAATTTGACGATGCCAGTAGAACAAAGAGTTCAGGTGCCTACGATGACCTCTGCTCAGTATTATCTAGCATCTGATAAAACACATTCTGTGACTCTATTCACTTGGGTCTGTCAACCCACAAACATAAAACACAACAGCAGATTTTCCCTCCACAGAAGCCCACCAGTTCAGCAAATTCAGGATCCATAATAAAATTCAGAACCTTAATCCAGTCCATTAAGTTTATATGGTCGGCACTAGAACCCTGTGTGGTTAACTACTCCTCAACAGGATAGAAAAAAAATGAAAAGTAGCCTTAGTTGTCCAGATCAGTAGGTCACACTAATCTGGCAGCCTCCCCTTCCGTTCCCTTTCACAATAGAACATTTCTTTTGAAAGGTACTAACGGTCTGCACCATGCGAAGGTGGGGTCGGACATTAGATGCTAGGCCTGGGGTGTTCTGTGCATCATTCCAGGGGATTGGTGCATAGAGCTCCTTCCAGTGACTACCTAGCTGCCATTTACGGACCTAGGCTGTCACCCCACAAAGAAACAGAAAACATGCAAAAGATTTTCCCTCCACAGAAGCCCACCATTGCAGCAAATTCAGAATCTATAGTCAAGCTCAGAGCCTTATTTCAGTACTGTTAAATTGAATTTATTAAATAGTAACAAATAGCGATTTTCCAAAAATCGGCTTGATGCATAGCTTGTAATGTTTGAAGTATTGGTTTTAGGCTAACGAAACTAATAGAAGGCCTAATGAACATACTAAGGTGAAACTTTCGTTGCATATTCAAGAGCACAGTTTCAGTTAATTATAACTTTATTTTTACTATAATTAAAGAACAGCTATTATTACATTCTGACAAATAAGTATAGTTATACATGTGTAGTTTGTAGCTCAATTAATTCTCATATATAGTTATTATATATACTTACATAATACATTGATACTTTTTGACAAATAGATTTGGAAACGAGATCAGGTAAATAATTGCTTCGGCCAGAGATTTTTTTGTTTCACCGAGGTGAGGAATGATATTACACCTCCCTTATCTTACTCTAAATCAAGTAACGATCAACTACGAGCATTTCCGTTCAGTGTTGTCAATTTAATAATTTTCGCTCCCCCCCTCTTAGAAACTATCTCTCTTATAATCTTATCCAGCTAATTTCAATTCTTAAAGGAACTTCATTTCGACACAATGAATATGAAAGAAATGTTCAAATCATTTCGAGCGAATTTTCACTGAAATATCAAAATCTGAATCGTGTGTGAAGTGAAGTACTAAAATGGGATTCAGTTTTAACTGCGAATTGTAAAGTAATTATAAAGAAGTTTCATCGTCCTTCATTGGTAATACTATTTGATAGGGGTAGATTACTGCTTAGTAAAAAGTGCCTTCTAAGAGTAAACATTTGTTTTACACATTCTTTGCAAACAAAACTAACCTGCTAATGGGATGGGAATGCAGTTGAAGGAATCTGAAGGAATTTAAGATGTTTCCATTATCATTAGTCAAGAGCGCAAAACGAGACATTTATGGAATGATTTATTCTAAATAAAATAAAGTGAGCAATGAAAATTAATACATCAAGAAAAGTTTTTAATTCGTTTTCAAAACACGAGCTCTTGTTTTCAGTTTGTCGTCCGCCTGTCTCTCCGTTTATAGACTTTGAACGATTTTGTTTTGAATTGCATAATTTCTAACGTAATATGAATATTCGCATATTCGAAACTCACAAAAGTTTAAATTTTCACTTTGCAAAATCGCTAAAATTGGAAATTTTTAAAAGGCTATCGTGAATGACCTGTTCACGCTAGAAGTTAGAAATTTTGTGTTAGAGTTACTGGTTAAGGAAGTTTCATTAGCAGCAGTAATTTTTCTTCCTTATCCATGGGTGGGTGGTGAGCAAAATCAACTTTTTTTTAAAGAGGCAAATAAAAAAACTTTTGTTTTTGGATAAGTACTTATGAAGAGTTACTATTTGAATTTTCAGAATCATCCGTTAGTTCGAAGTTTTTTTACCATTAGTGTATGTTAAATGGGAAAATTATAAACTTCATTATCTTTGAAACAGAGTGCTTATATTTTCAAGAGGTAATTTGTTAATTAATAGCTTTTGATTTTTAGTTATGCAATATTGTTGTGTGTCCTTCTCAGCATATTTTCTGGAAAATACACTTCGAAGACAAAATGGAATAATACAATGAATATCAGAACGTTCTGCTTTATAGTTCTTATTTCTAAGTTTACTTCTAAGCTACTTGTTACTTTGCGTGTTATAGAATGCTGGCTTAGAAGAAAACAAACACGAAATGTAAGATCGTCATTCGATTAGGAGAGAATTTCGAGAGAAGATGGATGCATTTGTTCCCCTTTAGCCATCGGAACAACAGAAGTATGATGGATAGGGAGGAATTTCGGCGCACAGCTCGGTTCGCAGCTGCTATGAAAAATGATGTACATCAGTTAGGATAGAATGCAAACAAAATCATTGCAATAACATTCAAAAAGAAAGCAAATTTTGAACTTTGTTCTCCTTCGATGGATGGTATCCTCTAAGCACCCCTGAGAAAAAATACTTTGCCAAAAGGGAACAGAAATGAAGACGCATTGAACTAAACGTTGCAAAATATTAAAGGTGTAGGATGCCTCTTTGAATGGCTGACACTAAGAGGCACCTGCGATAATGCAATAAGAATCGTATTTTTTAAATGTGCAGAAAATGATATTAGTGGCAGTTATTACTAAAGTGGCATTTGTTTTCACGGTGGGGAAAGTAAAATACCTTTTTAAGGAAAAGAAAGGTTTTGAAAAGAAATGGTAAACGAATTATAGTCTGATTTTTTTTGGTGAATAGCTGAAGATGGTTAGTATAAAATTTTCTTAATAAATCATAATTTACATCAATACTAATTTTGTATGTATTTAAAGATGAGCCAAAATTCGATCCCTCTCTAATTTAAAAAGAGAACAAAGCATACTGCTTTTAATTTCTCTTATTTTCATTCACATGTTCATTTACCAGCTATTTTTATTTTGGTTATATAATTTTCTTTTTTAAACTCATATTTGAACCTTCTTTTTAACTATGAAGTATATTTTCTTCTCCGCTTATTTTAATTTCTTCATAATAGTGGTATTTTCCTCATTAGAAACTAAAATTCTAGTTTTCAAACACTGAGCTTCCCTTTCTTAAGCTGTAGGTACGAAAGTTTGCATATAAATTCAGTGAAGTTTCAGTTTAGAAAATAAATTTGCTACAATACTTAAATGAATAATAGTTGCAATGGTTCGTATTTTTCTCTTTCTAATTTAAATAAATAATGGCTGTAATGATTTGTTTCCATTTTTCTATTTTCAATTTGAATGAATAAGGTTGCAATGGTTTGTTTTTGTGTGTCTTATTCTTATGTTTTTGTCACCACTTTCTGGTTGGAGCCGACGTCATATTGAAGCACCCTGTATATTCCTCAAGGTGTCTTTTGTGATTAATTTACATATGAGTTGCCATCAAGTTGTTTTAAAAGAGGGGTGTGCAAACATTTTTGGCAAACGACAGAATATATAAATTTATGTTTGCTGTAATATAGCTGTAAGAAGGAGAGAGGAGTCAATTTGACGAACAAAAAGTTCAACTTTGTTTATTCCATTTTAGTTTACATATATATGTCTGTAAAATAATTAATAATTAATAGGTGAAAATCATAAAAAATTAAATATTAATATAAAGTTTTATTTTAAAGTTAAAACTGAAGTTGGCTTTCAAAGCAGTATGTAAAGGATGAGACTCGATCCCAGGAATTAGGTGCTGAACATTCGGCTTCGATAACGTTGTAACTAGTTTTTCGTATTTTTAAAACACCACTCACTTTAATAGAGTCTGATTAAAGAATATATTATGTTATCTAATTTTTACGCGAGCAGAATAAAATTGCTAGATTGGCCGCAGTTTTTGCACGCCTGGTCTAAAATATTTACGGTGTGCTCCGAACCATTTCTCAGGTGCGTATTAAGGCCTAATCAGTGTATGCTCCCGCTTAGCACAATTAATAATTAAATCATCCCTGTTATGTTTTCTGACTTGTGTAAAGCCATAATATTCTATAGTTCAACTATTCTATATTCTATAGTTCTAAAGCGATAATATTCTTTGATGCTAATTTAGAAACATTAATCTGAATTGAATTTGAATTTTATTACATCAGCATCCTTCCTTCAATACATCAATGACACATTCACAATATACGAATGCTTTACAATTTAAAGGAAAGCATTATCACAAAAATCATAAGAATTAAATAAAATAATTACAAAATTATAATATATTTATATATGCCAAAGGTCACATTGACCCGATCATGAATGGCATCACGTGCAAAAGTTGTGATACTGAATTAATTTCGGAATATGATATAGATCATACGATATATTTGCAATTTAATTAACGGTTATATGTTTTTATAGTAATCACCTCCCCATAACATGATAACTCCCCAAGAAAAATATAAACATCTCATAAGAGTAAAATTAACATATTTTTACGTAATAAATTTTATAAATATCTTAATTCATTTCTACATATGATATATGTGTTTTCCATTTCATATTATTATCTAAATATATATACATCTAAATATTTTACTGAGGTAATTCTTTTTATAGATAGGCGATAATAATTACTCACTCTAACGTAATTTATGTTAATATGAATTCAAAGAGATGAAAACTTAGCGTGAGTTCAAAAATGATATATATATGTATACTAAATTATAAATGAAGTAATTTATTACAAAGGCACAAATATTATACAAATTAATTAATCTTATCTAAACACAAGTATTTCTAATCTTCCTAGTTTAAAGTCAAACCATAAAATGGACGATTTACTATGTTTAACTAATTCTCAATGCTTAAACCACAATGCTGTCAATATTCAGTTCCTATGACGAAATAGAATCTTTTACTTTGTAGCATCCAACAAACAAACTAAATCATACTGAATTTCATTCGTTTTAGAGGACTACATTAAAAATGCTTTATACCTTATAGATGCGAAATATCTAGCGTTGATCTCTCTTGATAGAGGACTCAAAAGTAATTTTACTGTTGATTCTATTCACACCGGAACCAGACACATCTTGAATCAAATGATAACAGTCTTCTTACTTAGTATCACACAACACTAACTTAATACAATATATCCTTATTTATTCACTACTCCAATCCAATTTTTTGTTTTCCTTCCACAATTTTTTGCTACTCAAAGCATTATCGTTCTAAACAGTTGATAACGTAATTGTCAGGCTGAAGCATAGGTGAGCGTTCATGACACATCTGCCATAAGCCCATTGTAGCAGGCTCATCTGTCGTAAAAATATCATGCCATTTTAAAATCATATTCTGGTCATTTTTATCTATATACTGAAGTATATGTAATAAGTTTCATCTAGATTTATTTGTAATTTATATGCAAACACCAATTTATTTTCTTTAGATCGTCATTTATTTTATATATCAAACTTTCAGTATCTTATTCACAGTATCAACCGCGAAAAATATCAGTTTTTCATTTAAACCAGTATTACATAAATCACTTATGCATATAAAAATAATATTGGACCCAAAATGGATCATTGAGATGCACCATTTTTCATAAGTAAACTATTGCTATTTAGGTTTTTAAATGTTTCATACTTTTCTCTGTTTTCTAAATGTGATTTAAACTAATTAGTCACCTTTTCTCTCATGCCACATTTATATGCTTTTTCAATCAATAATTTATGATTTACACAGTCAAAAGCTTTTACTATATCCAAAAATACAGTAGCAGTTTATTTACTGTTATTAGAACTGGTACTAGAGTAGGTTTGGTTATAAACAGAGAGAAAACTAAAGTGATGAAAATTGGTCAGGCAGGCTGTGATTCAGTTAATCTGAATGGTTTGCAATCTTGAGCAGGTGTCACAGTTTAATTATCTTGGGAGCTATGCAACAAATACTGGTGATGTGCGGCGTGAGATTAACAGACGGATAGGGATTGCTGCCGGGACTTTTAAGAATCTATGGAGAGTGTGGAGAAATAGGCGTATACACCCAAAGACTAAAATTAGACTGTATAATAGTTTGGTTCTTTCTAGGATTAGTTATGGTAGTGAAACCTGGACACTTTGTAAACAAGATAACAGGAAACTTGATGCTTTTGATTCTAGATGCTTACGCAGTATCTTGGGCATTAGGTGGTTCAACTTTGTAACTAATGATGAGGTTAGGCAAAGGAGTCTGCAACCTCCTTTAAGCAGCATATTGTGCAGAGAGAGACTCCGCTGGTTTGGCCATGTTGCCCGTATGGATAATTATAGATTGGCGAATAGGGTTATGAACAGTGTGCCTAAAGTCTTCAGAAAGAGGGGGAGACCAAGGAGCGGTAGGCAGACAATATCAAACAGGACCTTATTAGAATTGGTGTGCAGTGTGCCAGATGTAGCTCAGGACAGACTTGCTTGGAGAACTAAATTTCACAATATGGTTGGACCTCCGTAGCCCATGGTTGCTTGAGGATGATGATGATGATGCTATTAACTAGAGCAGGGGTTCTCAACGTGGGGTACGCGGTAAAAAATTTTGGGACAACGCCGTGAGAGCTCAAAGATCGTTAGATCTAGTAATAAAGTCGCTAAGTTTTCGTTATTATACTATAACTACAGTTTTTCTATCTATATAAGGGGTACGCCAGTTACATACACTTTTCCAGGGGGTAAGTGAAGCATAAAAGTTTGAGAACCACTGAACTAGAGTATTAAAATTTAAAACAGCTTTTTCAGTATTTAGACCTGTTCTAAAACCATAATTATTTTATCCGAATAAAAACCAAAAGAATAAAAAAAATTATTCACTCTGTTTTAGAAATAATCTTTGAAATAATCGATAAAATCGAAATGTGTTTATAGTTCTTCAAATAATTTTTATTAGCGTTTTTACATTTGCCACAACTGTTGTTATTTTCAATTTATCGATGAATATTGCCGTCTCGGATCATTCATTTATTAGAATATAAGGAAATTAATTTTATACTTTATTATTATTTTCAATATTTTAATATTAATTTTGTCATACCCTCCCTTTCCCCACTTATTTAATCTATTTACTATTCCAAATATTTCAGCTTTATTTGTTGGATATATAAATATAGCTTTATCTATATATTGCAATTATTGCATGTAATAGGTATTGCCTAACACCAGTAGAGTCATTTTCCTACTTCAATGAACATCTTGTTCATATTGTTCAAAATTAACTTTATTTCATTACCATCTGGCACAATCCATGCCTTTCTTTGTACTCCCGCCATTGTGTTTATTACTGTCTATTCGCTATTTTTATCATTCCCACATCCAAAAAATTCCATTAATTAATACTCTTTCTCTCGTTGTTCTATTTTAATCTTTAATCCTTTATGTTGCATATTCTTTTTCAAATCTGTATTAAATGGGTTGTTTCATATTTTTTCATACATCTCTTTCTTTCATTTTTATCATTTCTTTCAATTCCTCATTGATCCACACTTTTTATAGATCATTAATTTATTAGTCTTAAAGCTATGTCGGGATATTTTTGTCTGCAAATTTACCATTTTAACAAAATATTCGTACATTTTATTACATCCGTTATTTATATTTTATATCAATTTCGTAATTTTTATGTAGTTTTCATGTTTTTTATAATTTATTCCTTAATTATATTCGTGTTTAGTATATTTTATTAAGTTATTTTGTTCTCTTACATTTAGATTTATTATAAGTGCATGTTCACCTGTAGCATTGCTATGATAAATTGCTCTCCCTATATCAAATTCATTTCGATTTTGAGCAAATATATGATCAATACAACTATTTGTTCTATTGAATTTTCTATCTGTTAAATATAGATAAACTAATATTACTTGGGGAGAGGACAACGACTCCTTGGCCTCTCCCCAAGGGAATAACGTTGTACTGAAATGGAGATACAATCTCTTGCCCCACTACTCTTTTACTTTTTACCATCTCGATTGAGTTCCTTTCTTACACCTCCCTCACATTTAATTTTATCTATTTATCTATATCCGGGCATATATATGTTGTCTGTACGTATGCAAGCATTACGATGTTCTTTATAAGTATGTAACAATTCTATAGTAGTGATGGACTCCTCCGGAATGTGATGGGTTGCACCAAATGTCATGGCCGCCGGAGGACGATGAATTTGTCTCTTACCTTCACCTTTCGGTGAAATGATAGGTTCGCGGTTGTTACACCCGTACCGACCTATGCTTCAGACTTGCTGCGTCAAGTGATGTATAAAAATATGTCTAACAATTCACACACTAAAGCTGTATAGAGACGACACAGTTTATTCACACTATACAAAATTACGTGCTGGGGATATTCTCGACTCCGTTGATCTTTGCTGCTGCAAACAACTACACAATGAGGTGGAGAACCGCACACTTTGCAGATTCTGTCTTTACCGACCTGAAACTCGGCGGAAGGATAATTAACCTTTGTCTACAATGTGGTTCACACAGAATCGACAGAACTTTATCAGATTCAACAATAATCTTGATTCTCACTTAGAATCGAACTCTCTCCTTAAGGGTTTCCTTCGTTTGAGAACAAGCGGCGTCCCCTTGACGCGCATGAAATCTCCTTCCAGTTTGACAGCAACGCTCAGACTGTTGTTTATTATTGCCCAGTTCGTCTACGGTGCTTACAGTCGCGCCCCAGGCTAGTTGTAAAAGGCCATAAAAGGGTTCCCGGGCACGCCACCCAATGCAGGCAGCCAGCTCAGACCCGAAAATGACATATATGAGTCACATCCTCACAATAGCACTTTCAAGAACACACTTAACACATAAAAATATCTACAATAACAAAAATACAATAAAATGTAACAATAAAGAAATAAATAAATTAGAGGGACATGACAATAGCGTTCTTGTTTTACCGTCCTATAGTTTTCGTTTAGAGCAATAACTCTTCTTGAAGATGTTTTAGATACACTCTGATATTAAATAGGCAGTTCAGAACTGCAAGATGATATAAATGGAATACAATCAATAGAAACCTATAGAAATATTGAAAGTTGTGGATAAAGCGTCAGCATTTGGTCGTTTGATATTTTGAATATTTTTTCATGAAAAAATCGCTTTGCTTACGTATTGTTATAGAAGAAAAACTTGTATTTTTGAAGACTATTAATCAGTCATTTCTTATGCAGTAAGAACAATAATTCTCATTATAAAGTATTATGCAGTACTTGCTTTGTGGGTGACATGAAAAGCACTAACAAGAAAAATCAATACACTGTATATATACATATACAAATTTTCAAAAATAAAGAAACTGCAGTATCATTTTATTAATATATATACATATATTTAAAAATCATCACAAAAATCCAATATTTTAAACATATATTTATAATGAAGTATAAGCACTAGCAGTTCTTTTCAATAGACACGCGAAAACTTTGGAAGCTGCATTCCAAGGATATACTTATTTGAACGCATTGACGATAACTTTTGTGGCAGTCAGCGGTTCATAGTTATGTCAGTAATGACAATTTGAGAGACAAGTTTAGTTAAAAATACGACAAAACTGCCTCTTCATTACTCGCGACTCCTGGAATGGCATTTCAGTTCTGAAAGGGAGCGATGATATTCATGCTATCACTGGTGGAAACAAAAATTGAGATCTATCACTTGAGAACGATCGCTCTTGCTTTTTCCTCCATTTGATAAAAAGGCATTGGCGCTGAATGACCTATTCTCAAGTAAAAATAAATTGAGCTAGGGGAAAAAATGCGCCGATAGTGATTTTATTGCGTCATTTCGGGAAAGAAACATCGGATTTCAACATTTTTAGATTCTGGAGAAATAATAAAAAACGACGTAAACATGAAAGCAATAAGTTAGGATAGAAAAACTAAATGGCTGTCACATAAATGTGTTGTAACTCTGACCGAAGTGTGATGACGTGTCTTCCGTCACTTACAGATAACACTTGTGCTCAGAAAAAGCCTTTTCTGGAAGATTTTTATGGACATCGTTTTGTTCATCTCTACGCATTTAACGGAGGTGTCAACTCAAATGTTTGTAGGGAAATTAAAAAAAATCTTACGAATATTGAAAAACATTTCCTTTTTTTAAGGGATTGGCACCTTTTTAACCGAATGATATTCCGAAAATAATGCGGGACAAATGAAAAAGAATCGAACAGGAAATTATCCTTATAGCTCTTAAAGAGATAACGATTTTCAATCTAAAACTATTTGTTTTGCTCAAATTGTTCTCTTTTCGTTTTTTATCAAGCACGATTTTCATTCCTATAACAGTTCTCACACAGAACGTCACTTTGCAAATATTGAGAGATATTAATCTTATTTTAATGATGACCTGCATGAAAAGCTGTAGGCATATATTTTTATAGAGAAGCATTTCATAAAAGCTAAAACTGAAAATCTTAGGAATTTTAAATGTTTTGTTTATTTTTGCCTAATTAAATAGCATCACCGTGATGGGGATGAAATATTGGCATCAGTTCGGGAGAAAAAAAGTATCATTCAGAATTAAATATGATTAAACAATAAAGTTGATGTCAAGGAAGCATCATTGTTAGTTTAACGTCGATCTCAATGTTAGATGAAAAATTGCCTTGTGGTGGGTGGGTACGACCCACGACAAAGTTGATCATTTTTCGTGAAACCTTTAAGAATCATGAACCTTTAATCGCTGATGGCAACGAACTCACATTTATTTATAGATAATTGACATCTGAAGAACATTTAAATAGGAATCCAATGACACTTTGGCGTTAAAAAACTATGTATATTTGACTCTTGGTAGGCAACACCCGCATATTCTGATATAAGGATATAAAATAATGACCATTATTATTAAGTCAAAGATTGCAAAATTTTCCACGGAAAATATGTCGTCTGCCATTGCTATATTTTTCTCGCATACTTTTTAATAAAAGCTCGTATATCTCCGGAGCTACAAATACCAGTGGTTGAGAAATAGTTCTATTTCCAGAATGACCCTATATCACGAACGTCGAATCCTTGTTTTCGTCGAAGCACTTGATGCTTTCTGGTATACACTATTTTCGAACATAACTTGGGCTGGATTTTTTTTACATCTGAGCCACACTTTTTCTGTACACAATGGACTAAATGGCCAGGTCACAAAGACCCCGAGAGGTCAGAGAAAGTTCGAAGAGGAGATCCAGGACAGCTGTTAAGAGATAGATAGTAGCCTTTCGTCAAGACCATCCAGCATGTCCTTTAACGTGTACAGGGTATGATTCTTCTGCTTATGGAGCCACGGCTTAACGTCCCATCCGACTGACGGCGAGAGGCCAGAGGACTGACATCCGACTGACGTCCGACTGACCGAGAGGACAAGCCCAGAGGTGTCCCCAACTGACCGAGAGCAGGATGGGGGTTTAGCGGAGATAAATCTCACCTCAGCTCAAGTGGGACCCGAACCAGGGAAATGCATATTACAAACCTGGCACGCTACCGACTGAGCTACTCTGCCGCATTTGAATATAACTATGTCATCTGCTAAAATCATAGGAGGGAATCATTCTTACCAGGCTTCGTGAATTCTTTCTTGTGTATAAAATTTCAATATTAGACCTAATTATTTATATTTTCTAGGATAATTTACCACCTTATGGGGAAATTTACATAAATATCGTTGTATGAATGAACGTAATGATATTTAATACCATTTTTTCTGGGATGGGTGCTCAGCGATATCGCGACAGGATCGTAATCTGAAGTTTCCAGGTTCGAGTGACGGGCTTGGAACGATGTCTGTCAGATGGTGTGTTAAGCCGTGGCCCCTTGTCTGGGAGAGCCATACCCTGTGCAAGTTAAAGAACATGCTGAATGGTCTTGACGGGAGGCTACCATCTGTATGCCAACAGCTGATCCAATGGATTCCCCTCCCGCAGCGTTCTCTGAGCCCTCTGGTGCCTTGTGGCCTGGCCATTTAGTCCATTGTGTGAAAAAATGGGAATACTTAGAATGGGGGGGGAGACAATATCAAACTGGCCTACAGTGGCCAAATACAGCAACTGTAACTTAGGAAAGATTACACTGTCGGACTGTAGGACTAAATTACACTGTCGGGTTAACCTGCATATCCCATGGCTGCATGAGGATATTGTATGTATGATACTGCTAGCAACATAAAACATTTCACTGTAGTTGAATATTGGCTTATGAGTCTATAAAATACAAGATGCTGGAATAGCATGATATATAATCTCATTTCATTGTTAATGATGTTAAAGATGAGAGTTGTACGAAATCGTAACTGAACTTCAGCTTTTCAGCAGGTAAGTGCTGAATATTGAAGACGAGCTAAGTAGTTACGTCGTAACTTGGGAACTTTTACCCCCGTGCTTTTTCTCCTATGACATCACCGACCACGCCCCCTTTACACTCCTTTATTAATATTCGTAACTGACCATGCCGCTTATTAATATTCATAATTAATATTTCATAATTAATACTTAATTAAAAATTAATTCCCCATTTATTAAAAAATCGTCCCCTTTATTAAAAACCAGTGGCGCCATCTAGTGTATATGATGAGTACTATAATTAGAAAAGCCATCAATTTTAACTGAAATTATTCAAATTTTTGACTCCCCTATTTTTAATCCCCCTTTATTAACAATTCCTTCCCCCTATATTGAAAACTCGTTGCGCCTCTAGTGTACATGATGAGTACTATATTTAGAAAAACCCTCTATTTTACCCGTAATTTTTCCAATTTTTGACTCCCTTTCATTAAACCCCCCCCCCCCTTATCAAATGTTATGCCCCTTTTATTAAAAATCCTACCTGTATTTTTAAGACCCCCTGGTTGATCCATCTGTATTTTTCAAACCCCCCTGAATTTCCTAACACCTTCGATTTTTGGTGGCGCCCTTTATTAAAAACCCCCTTTATTAAAAACCCTATCAAAACTGCCCCTTGGTTGACATGTATTTTTTAATCCCCCTTATTAAAAGTTCCCTCCCCTTTATTAAAAAACCCTCTCCGATCACAAACTCCCGTCCCTTGACTTCTACCCTAATTTGAAATTTTCCAAGTCCAACTAAACTTTTTGGTGGCAACACTCATCCCCATCTCAGAATGGCTGATGCAAACTTCAAAAATAATTACAAGGTCCCATATTTTGTGAATTCGACCTTCAATAGAATAAGGACTATCCCGCAGTAACTGTTTTAAAAGATTGTCCCGCAGAAAATGAAAAAATGCTATTGGGTAAATATTAAAAAAAAAAAATTAATAAAAGGAAAACGGCGAAAAAAAATTATTCGTAATTATGAAAAATATTGAAGGGTAATATGGTTTGGTGACCTGTATGGGTGACATAAAAAAACCTCTTTAGAGCACGCAACAAGCGTTCAGATCCTTCCCACAGACCACGTTTTAATGATGGATGATTTTACAATCTGAAAAAGTCCTGCAAAATTAAAAAAATATTATTCCAAACGGGGAAATCATAAGGGTTTTATTGATGGATGAATCTTGGATCACCCCCTGCACTGTCAATACCCTTTGCTTCCATATCAGACGCGATGTCTTACAACATGAAAACCCAAAGGCACACTTGATCATAGTTTTTGGACTCGAAATTTTTTCCAAGTGCACAGACGGTTGACTAAACCGCATTGTCACCCCCAATTCTACCCCCCTTTGTTTCAGATCATCACAGGATATGGAAACCCACTTATTTATGATAGGTCAGCTATTTGTTTACCCCATAAGAAGAATTTTCTTTCGAGCCCCTAAACCTCCAAAAGGTGAGCTTCTCTTATTTAGTCTCCGTCGGGTTGAAGGATGATGCCGTCAGATATCTGTGTTTCAGCACTTTCCACGTCAGGACTAGTTTTGGAAAGTGGTTTTACGTTAAATCTGCCATGTCTCAAGTAATTACTCTCGTAAGTATATCCATTACGCAACATGGTTTTATTCCTAATACTTACTGCGTATACTTAGTGCGTAGCGCTACTTCCTAGGAAAGAGTTTGCATCATGTACTGAGACTACAGCCTCAGTACATGATGCAAAATTTTTTGGCATCATTATTTTATCATTTATTCCTAATACTTATTGTCGCTGTAGCCTAAGTACATGATGCAAACTCTTTCCTAGGAAGTAGCGCTACGCAGTAAGTATTAGGAATAAAACCATGTCGCGTAACGGATATACTTACGAGAGTAATTAATTGAGATATGGCAGATTTAACGTAAAACCACTTTCCAAAACTAGTCCTGACGTGGAAAGTGCTGAAACACAGATATCTGACGGCATCATCCTTCAACCCGATGGAGACTAAATAAGAGAAGCTCACCTTTTGGAGGTTTAGGGGCTCGAAAGGAAATTCTTCCTATGGGGTAAACAAATAGCTGACCTATCATAAATAAGTGGGTTTCCATATCCTGTGATGATCTGAAACAAAGGGGGGTAGAATTGGGGTGACAATGCGGTTTAGTCAACCGTCTGGCACTTGGAAAATATTTCGAGTCCGAAAACTACGATCAAGTGTGCCATTGGGTTTTCATGTTGTAAGACTGATATCTGATATGGAAGCAAAGGGTATCGACAGTGCAGGGGGTGATCCAAGATTCATCCATCAATAAAACCCTTATGATTTCCCCGTTTGGAATAATATTTTTTAATTTTGCAGGACTTTTTCAGATTGTAAAATCATCTGTCATTAAAACGTGGTCTGTGGGGAGGATCTGAACGCTTGTTACGTGCTCTAAAGAGGTTTTTTTTATGTCACCCATACAGGTCCCCAAACCATATTACCCTTCAATATTTTTCATAATTAGGAATAATTTTTTTTCGCCTTTTTTCCTTTTATTAATTTTTTTTTTAAATATTTACCCAATAGCATTTTTTCATTTTCTGCGGGACAATCTTTTAAAACAGTTACTGCGGGATAGTCCTTATTCTAGTGAAGGTCGAATTCACAAAATATGGGACCTTGTAATTATTTTTGAGGTTTCCATCAGCCATTCTGAGATGGGGATGAGCGTTGCCACCAAAAAAGTTTAGTTGGACTTGGAAAATTTCAAATTAGGGTAGAAGTCAAGGGATGGGAGTTTGTGATCAGAGAGGGTATTTTAAAAAAGGGGGAGGGAACTTTCGATAAGGGTTTTTTAATGAGGGGGTGCGTATTAATTAAGGGTGTGTAACTTTTGATAAGGTTTTTTTTTAATGAGGGGGAGTCAAAAAATGGAAAATTACGACTAAAATTGAAGGCTTTTTCTAAAAATAGTATTCATCATAAACACCAGAGGGCGCCACAGGTTTCTAATATAGAGGGTGTAACTTTTGATAAGGGGGAGTCAAAAAAAATGAAAAACATTCGATTACAATCTTGCTAAAATATACACTAGATGGCGCCACCAAAAATCGAAGGCTTTTTTCAGGTGTTAGAAAATTCAGGGGGGCTTAAAAATACAGTTGGATCAACCAGGGGGCTTAAAAATATAGGTGAGTCAACCAGGGGGTCTTAAAAATACAGGTAGTTTTTTTTAATAAAGAGGGGCAAAACTTTTGTTAAGGGTTTTTTTTTAATGAGGGTGAGTCAAAAATATGGGAAAATTATGACTAAAATTGAGGGTTTTTCTAAAAATAGTACTCATGATATACACTAGATGGCGCCATGGGATTTAATAAAGGGGAGGATTTTTTAATACGGGCTTTTTTAATGGAGGAGGGATTAAATAATTATTTATTAATTATTAATTAAGAATTATCAATTTTGAATATTAATAAGGGGGCGTGGTCATATCACGTGACCTGGAGTGGGCGTGGTCTGTGACGTCATAGGGGGAGCACAGGGGTAAAAGTTCCCAAGTTGCGATGTAACTACTCAGCTGATCTTCAATATTCCACACATTCACTGAAGGTCAATTTTTTTTTTACCTTTATGCTGACTTTTAACTACTAGATTCCTTCTGCTTTAAATCGCAGAAGAAATTAAATTAGTATATTGCTATTTAGTAAAGAAGTCATCTTCCCACAAGAGCACTGCTCCTGAAGTAGCTTGAAAATGCATAGTACTTAAGTCTTGACTGTAGACAACAATTTGAAGACATGATCCACGACCTTATCATTGCTGAGATTTTCTCCCAAGTTCATACTGTGCTCCATTCACAAGAGAGGCAATGAGATTATTGTGAAAATTTTAGACTGTGTCTCAGTGTGCAGAACAACTATCCAATCTGCAAGCGTTAAAAATCACACTGCTATCATCAGGTGTTATTATTAATCACCTATCTCCATCTGGGGTAACAGCTGTTTAGAGCGTCAACTTCCTGTGCCTTGTTGTTACTTCTCGAATTCCTTTGTTCTACTCTTTACTTCTTTGAGAAATTTCAAAACGTTGCTATGCGATAAATCAAATAATTTCTTTTGGCAACCTCAGCTTTGGATTCACGTTCCTTTGCCACAGACTAAAATTTCGCACCTAAATACAGAGTGAAAAATTATGATTTTTTAATTTTAGCAGAGTGTAACGACAACTTTCTTCGTGGTATTTCGACTTGGAATATTTGTTTCGAAGCGGGTAGTATCCGCTGTGTCAGCGGCACCATCTGCACACATTGGAAAGCAAAGAATCTGCTGCAAGAGCTGGCAAGAGGAATTTATCTTGCACTCAGACTGAGCCACGGAAATTGGCAATGCGATGGGAAAGGGAGAAGTTTTCAACTCTGCTTTATGAGAGAAAAGAAGACATGGAAAACTGAAATCACACTCGCCTGCCTGGTGCGAGCAGATTCTTAAAATGGTTAAGATGCAAACAAGTTTCCGTTTGACAGAAATAAAATATTTCATTTGCTCTTCGCTTTTCATCTTTCTTTAGTTTCCATTTCCCATATATACCTATGTTAGAGAGCAAGAAAATAAATGTCAGCCGTACCTGGATTTCATTCCCCACTGTATGTTCATGGGTCAACGAAACACTAGTTTCCCCTTTTATTTTTCTACTCTTTTTTTTTAAAGTGAATGTACATGAATTTTGAGACTTCAGAGCTTTCAGGTTGCATAGAAATGATCCAAAATCCTTCGGTAATTGATCATGAGTATACTCTTTAGTGAGCGTCCTAAAATGCCTTCTTTGCGCCCTTTTGTTTTAAAATCGGAACTTTATGACTCTTTTCAATGAAGCACCTGGAACGTATTGATGTTGATTTCAACATAAGCGCAAACTCTTCATTATGATACATATCAATGTCATTTGTTCAATTTTGTTAGCTATTTATTTTTATCCATGTTTTATGCTTCTCCAGCTGTGGTGTTTATTCATTTCGATCCTATAATATTTTGTAGTAAATGATATATATTTAAAAATTTATCACACTCAGAATTCATTTACTGAAACAAATTCCTTATGCTACAGTAAAATTGCAGTCTTTTGTTATTTTAGGCACTTGACATAGAATATGGTTTACAGTAATTTGTTTGACAACATTTGTTGGACGGAAACTTTTCGACAACATTTGCTGGACGGAAATTTGTTCGAAATGAACATTTTTTCGATAGAATTATGTTCGAAACGGAAATGAATTCAATGGAATTATGTTCGATCAACATTTTGTCGAAAGTTTGATAATTGAGAAATACAGAGATGCCGCTAGGTGGCGATCTGTTGGATAAGGTCTATTCTGATTTTTCACTGAATCGGAAAAGGGAGGGGGTCTGGGAAGAGAAGGATCAGTTTTAGATTATACTGAATAAAACATTTGTTTCCCAAACAAATAGGCACTTTTTCTTTTTGTTTCACTATTCTCATAAGCTTGCATAAAAAGTAAGCTTTATGACTGCAAACGTAAACTCTTGCCAGAGCTTACGTTTGGAATTTAAAATTGGAGTATATTCCACGACTCTTCATTTCTTTTCCAACACTGGTACCCGGACTAGATTTAAATAAATAAATATTTCGGGGGGAATCTAGTCAGAACGAAGTGAAACCTATTTCCAGTATATGATATTTTCTTTCTATTTTAGGGCTCTTTCAGTTACTGTACAAAATATATATATTGATATAAAAAAAATACATACCCCCTCAAGCAGGTGCTTGCCACAGAGGTCTGACAGGGGCCTGTCAGTTTATTTGCCATAGTAGAAGGATCTGTATGGATGGCAGGACCTCAGCAGAAAAACAGCACATACATCCATGCCTTACCCGGGGCTCGAACCCAGGTCCCTTAGTTCAGTAGCCAAGCATGCTAACCACTCGGCCACAGAACGGTTATATATTAATATATATTTGATATATATATATATATATCAATAATATTTTTATTACCTTTCCTGCTATTAACAGTTCGAAAGAGATCGCCATCATCCCACTGTCCCATTTCCCTAGATTCAGCATTTCTGATAATAATGTTTCAAATAAAAAGCTAGAAATATGGAGAATTGAACCTCCATACCAGTGTAGAAAAAAAAATCTCCTACTGTATACCGAAATTTAGCATCATTGACTAACTATGTGAGCTTTTATTACCATGGCTATGCACACTTTCATACGAAGTCAAATATACACCATTTAACGTAACAGAACTAGAAGAATAACATTTCACCTCTGACGAATATGGGGTGCTCGTTTTCAAAGAGAATGAAACTTATTGTTTTCCACTTTAGCGTCCTCTAATAGTAGAAATTCTAACTAATTGAGAATTCGGAAAATGGGAAGAGTAATTAATATTTTATAAGTAACTGTTAAACACAGAAAGGCTTTTTCTTTCATTAACAGAGAAAGGTGACCTCCGTCCCCTCCGGGCACTGCTACTTCAATTACTCTCCAGATGCTGGAACAGAGGGCCTCCCACGTAGCATATGCCTTATTGGTGAAATCCAAAATAATATACAAACCCCGAACAAAAAAATATTTAAAAAGGCCTCTAGCCTGATACCAGTATATTCTTTAACGTGCAGAGACTCTCCTGAATAAAGGTTACAGCTTAATGTCCCTGTGACGGACAGAGACCTTTCCAATCCAATCGTTGTTCCCTCTCCTACTAAGGGCAGAGAGGAGGTTAAAGAGAAAAATCTCGTTGCAGGGAGAGTTGAGACGACAGAGAAGAGGCTTATCTGGCTCAATTGGTAGCTCGCCAGGTTCGTAATCTATCCAAGTTACTAAGTTAGAGTCCCAATTTTCTCTACTAATTCCCTTCTGTCCTCGGTCAGACAGGAAACATCGTTGAGCTTGGGACGGCAGCTGTCCGTCGGATGGAATATTAAGCCTTGTCTCAGTGTACAAGAGAACCGTACGCTTCACCCACTAACAGCTGTTCAGTGGATTCCCTTCCCCAACCTTCTCTGTGCCTTTAGGGACCCTTATGGCCCGGCCATTTAGCCCATTGGAGGAAAATGGGTCGCTCAGAAGTAAAAAAAAAGCAACAACGCTACTATACCACTAATGGCAACAATGTGAGTTTTAATTTTCATGGAGTAGCGCTCCAGTTGTGTAATATTGAACTAACTGTGGAGAAACAAATCCATGGACCTCATATGTGGAATAGGTATTTAAATTTCACTGTAGAATAAACTTGACAGAGCTTTGTTCACAAGCAAGTGAAATTTTCGTTGCAAGTTTCCGTCATTTCGTTGTAAGAATGCTTGAAGACAAAGCCCCAAAATATTTCCTTTCGTGCTTTTAAATTTTGATATCTGATTTTCAGCGAGATCGTTTAGTACACTTAAAATCGCTAACCATATACTGCAAACGTGGCCAATCTAAGCGTTCCTGCATCCAACTCCAACACTGTCCATTGGTCCTCGGTTTCCAATTTTGCTCTAGGACTACCGTTTGCTGCGCGCTCGATTGACACGAGATATTGCTCGCATATTAAATGTAAGTAAATATCTCCTCTTTATTCGGAATCCAATGCCGGGCCGCCTCTCGGCTCATACAACTCCCTCTACTGCCGCAGGAATATTTCGAAATTAATAACAGCCCAGCGTTACTTCTTTCGGCGGTCTTTACGGTGCTATTGAGCCTACTACAGAAGGGGGAAAGATTTCACATTTTCATAAGGATGCAGCTTGGGGATGATGCGAAAAACATTCATGCCGATTTATCACAAGTATATGGGGATCCTGCCTGTTCATATGACACTATTGCAAGATGGATGCACAAATCAGAGAAGGACGGTGGAGCTTAGAAAACCTTTCTTGTATAGGAAGACCGAAGGAGGCGGTGAACGAGAGAACCATCGCTGCTGTCCGTGAACTCATTGCGGAACACCCACACATCACTTTTTATGTAATAGGTTTAGATGTCAGTGTATCGATTGGCAGTGTGGAAACAATTATTCATCAACATTTAAAGTTCCGAAAGATCTGTGCCAAATGGTTACCTCACAAACTGACAGAACAGCAGAAAAGAGCCTAGAGTCGACATGTGCAAGTAGATGCCAGCAAAGTTTGAACCTAGTGACTCCAGAAGGTTTACATACATTGTCACAGGTGATGAGACGTGAGTTTGGGTTGCGGAAGATGAACCGCATACCCAAATCCTCCAGACAAGACTTTCGCTCAAGGACGAGAACGTTAACAATTTCTTTCAATCTCCAGGGAGTGGTAGCGGTGGACACATTATTTGAAAAAATGAATATAAATGGATAATACTATATGAACATTATTTTGCCCAAAATTGTTAAGGAAGTGAACGATCAGCGTCCAACAACAGGGTTAATAAGGGTTCTCCTTCTTCATGAAAATACCAGTGGTAAAAAACTCAGCAAGTTACGGCCTATCTGAGGAAGGAAAAAACGAAAGAGTTACACCATATTACATATTTACTCGATCTTGTGTCGTGCCCACATTTGTTTTATCATGTGGACACGACTTTAGGCGTGTAGGGTCATGGACACCTTTATCCTCGTTCCGATAGTGCTTTTCCATATTGCCTCCATTTTTTGTGTCCAGTTCGAAGAAGAGGAACTCGGCAGCAGGCACGGAATTTTCCAGGTCGATCCTGAAACTCCAGATGGCAGAAGGACTTTGTGACATGCTGATAAACAACGTTGACTGGAGAGGAGTTGAGATTCGCACCTCGGCTACTCTGGCCGATCACAAACAGCCATGCCTGAGCATAGGTGACCCTGCCATTGGGACCGGACAGGGTACCTTGAAAAACAAGCGGCAAAGTGCAGTTGTTATTCGTCGCTCTCAAAGGAAGAAAGTCTTGAGCTGTTGCCGCTGGCAAGATGAAAATGAGGAGAGTTGTCGTCAGAGCCGTGTGAGATACAGCGAGCTGCCCCTGGGATCTGCCTGCACGGAACGAGGAGGTAGGGTCGAAATCGATTTTACTCTGGTTTTAACTTTTCCCACTCAATTGCATTACTACCGCTGTCACACGGTCTGTATGGAACTAATACATGGTGTGTCATAGGCTCATTTTTTTGAAACTGAACTTAAGTAACTTTTTGGACTGTGCTGTGCTATCGCTGGTTTAAGCTCCCTTAAATTGAGAAGTGTTGCGCCGAGGGCCCTGATGAAATTGTCCGAGGATTGGATCTACATGTGTGACAATGTTGAAACAGTACTTGTTAATAAATGTTGTGATTTATTTGTTAATTACAATTTATCTCAGTTTTCATTATGGTAATTTCTGTATTCTTAATGTCGGGTCTGGGAACTGCCTCAGGCTTGGCAGCAAGTAACCGAATCACCGCCTAAGTGCGTGCGCCGCAATAAATATACACAGGGGTGGTCACCACACTTGGACCATGCAACTTTCGGTTGTTTCCTAAAATTAAAAAGTAACTTGTTCAGAAGCCTTTTTCAAGGGTGAAAGAACTTTCAAAATGCATTCATTCAGAATTGTGTAGTATTTCAAAGAGAAGTATATCCAAGCGTTGCAGAATTGGCGTAAACGTCCGCAACTTTGAACAGATGCCGTAGAGGAGTACTATGAAAGGGAGTAAATGTTTTGTTTAGGTAAGTGCAATGGTTTTTGTTCTGAAGAAGCATGCCAAGAACTTTTTAACGCCCCTCGTATTGTCACGAAGTACCATGTGTTGCACACAAGTGATACAACTCTCGTTTTAAGAAAAAAAGTGCGGACGAGAAATTGTAAAGCTGGGAAATGCCGACTGGTAATAACGGCATTGGGCTCTGTGAATACAGCTGAACAGGCATAGTAAGCTGGTGTTGTTGTAATCTATGTAATTGAGCATATGTCCTTGTCCATCAAGCATGTTTGGAAGGTTCAATAAATATTTGTTATTTTAAAGTAAAGGCTGAAGTGAACCAATTTATTGGGGAGGAGCCTCAGTATTGAGTCCCTGCAATTGTGATAAAATCTTTGATTTTTGTTCCGAAAGACTCTTTCTCCCGTCGCGTATTGCGATCGAACCGAGGGGACGTTCCTAAGTGGTCCCAATAGACCGACAAACGAAGAAGCAACATCACAACTGGTAATCTTAACAGGAAGCTTCTATCTATCTGGATATTCTAACAGGAAGCTACAGACTGTTTGAGCCCTCGGGATTCTTGTGACCTTAACATTTAGTTCAGGTGTGGGCAACCATTGAAAGACTGAGGGACTGGTCTTATAATCATAACACACTCGTAATTTATGAATACCGGATTGCATTGACCTTTTGTGATTTTCGATATGACTTGGCTATTTAGCCCACTGTGTGTGAAAAGTGCAGCTCAGAGATAAAACAATCCAAAGTCAGAACAAACAATCTTGGATATTTGAAGAAAACATTATTCTGTTTAGTTAAAATATCAAATTTCGTTAATTCTAGAAACTGGCTAGATAGCCTCTAGACCAACGGTACCCACACTAGGGGGCGTGGAGATATTCCTAAGAGAGTGCGAGTATGTAATTTTTTTGTGTTTTTTAATTTTTCATTATGAATTGAAATTGCTGTTAAAGGAGGGTTGATTGATGATAAATTTTCTCAAAAATCAAAAGGGGACGTGATCAACAAAATTTCGGAACTGCAAATCTAGACTTATGTTAATAGATTATTCAGCATTTCTAATTTGTGTTTCAATAACAGAAGAGTGAAGTTGGCATATTTTTTTTAAAAAAACGTATACGCGAGGGGCTTCCAAAAAAGTTCTTGACATGTATCTGCAGAAGATAAGTTTTGCACTTACCTCAACAAAATTTTTACTGTCCTGCAAAGTACTCCCCTCCAGCATCAATGAAAGGTTGCAGACGTCTACGCCAATTCTGGAACGCTTGGCGACTCCTGTTATGGAATACCTCTCAGCTCTGAATGAACGCATTTTTCCCGCACCCTTGAAAAAAGATTTAATAATAATCGATTTCCCTGTAGCAACATCAAAGGAAGCCGACCAATTCCACCTTATTGTTCATATTATATTAAACCAATTCCACCTTATTGTTCACACATTTCTGAGATATATTTTCACTGCAGATGTTGCACACTAGACGTTCCCAGACAAGAGGAAAGAGCATAAAAACCACTTGTTGACCATGTCAAGAACTTATGCAAAATGGCAGAAGATCACAGATATAATTTAAAAAATAAGAATAGTCAGCAAAAAAATGCTGCATCAATTCAAATATTTCACTTATTATTAATTAAATGAAATTGTGAAGGCAAGACATCATACTTTTTTAAATGGGTTGAAATCGCAAAAATGTATTGGACAATCTATACCCCAGTGCCTTGTGATTCTACAGATTGGAAAAAGGATCTCTATGTGAGCAATAGGACTATCAAAAATGAGAAATAGTAAATCCTCGAAAATTACCTCACAATATAAAGATTTCCGATCATAATTCGAAAACCTAATCACAGTGACCCGGTGATATCGCATTGTTTCGCGGTGACATTGCAACTGCTGGGGTCCGGGTGTGTCATAGTCGTTTGTTCTGTCACACCTTGCAGATGAGCTAGTAGCTTAGCAAGTCTGATCATAAAACAAAATTAGGCCTATGAAATAAATATGACGTGGATTTTGGCATTACTGAAAAAAAGAAACACACGTATAAAAGTGTGTACATCAACATAATCAAAATTTCTCCTTACATCAACACTCCACTGCCATCAGCATCTTAGTTTAACCCGTTCGTTTATGTAAAAGATAGGTTGCGTGCCTTTTCTTTTCAATAGGTCAAAGTAGGTTCTGAGAGATATTGTGGGACAAAAACACTAAAATACGTGCTTTTAAAGTTTTATCATGTAAAAAATTGTAGGAAAATAATATTTTCATCTAACTAAGCCTTCCCGTTGCTGAGTGGATATCATGCTTGGCTACTGATCAAAGGCACATAGTATCTCGTTTAGGGTAAGGTATGGTTGTTTTTCTGCTGAGGTCTCGCCATTTTTAAAGCTTTATCGTATTAAAACGTATAAACTAATAGACTCCTGTCAGACCTCTATGGCAAGAAGCTGCTTCACTGGGTATATATTTATTTTTATATTATACTTGGGTTCTTCAAACATAGAGCATAGGTATTTGCTGGGGTGGTGACTACATCCCTAACTTACATAATGTTTTTGTTATATATATGAAAAAATCAAAATAAAAGTGTTACAAAAATTGAACCAGCTGTAATGCAGGAAATTTTGTGTGGTGTTTTATGGGGCATTGTCAAATGAAATTGCACGCGCCAATAGGATGAGGAGCATATAAACTACAAAGCGTCTTGCATAAATATTTCTTAAGTGAAAATTTTATGGATATTGTTGATACCTTCTGCTTTTTTGGTGTTTTTTTTTTATGAAACCAGAATTTAGTTCTGAAGAGTCTGAATTCCTAAATCTTCTTATCCAATGACAGAATAACAATGTTTTTTAGTATGCTTTGCCACTTTTGCCCATATTTCGAACAACACTTACAAAGATGCATCTTTAAAGTATATATTACACTTCATCGTATGTCAACAGCACCATTTTAGAAATGATGATGAAGATAGCAGAAAAACATATTTCTAGACCTTTCCACAGAATCACAATTGTATTGAGAGCTGGTGAATGTTTGCCAAAAGAAGGTGGCAATCCTTACGAGTTAACTAGTTTTTCCTAATTATAGCCTCTCATGGGGAAAAAAAGCAATAAATATTCGATAATAGCCACCATGATCAAGAATACACTGTTACATTATGAGTTTTGCGCACTTTTCAAGTATATAACAATAGTCTGAAACTTTCGCTCAAGGTGCAAAATGACAGAGGATAACGCCTACCTATCCTTGAGGCTCCTACCATTCCGTACTGCGATTACCATGGGCTGTATGTCCCGAGCCAGTGTTCTAAACAATATCGACCAATCGCCAATGCAGTGGAAGTAAAATGTAACCGCTCGCCCAAGACATAAATCTGCTCTGGTTACATTGTTATAGCTATTATCTGCTTCTCGTGCCTTGATATCACTACATCACTATTCTAATACCTGGAATTATCCCTTAAAATTTATTTACATATGAATATTTTTTTCGGCTCCTTCTGATTCCATTTACTGTAGGTATCATTTTTCATTTTTCTCCGTGAGTTAATGGATGTTGAGATGTTATCTGTTATTGACGCTTGTGTATAATTTTTTGCCCTCTACTTCCATGAATTCATTCAGTGACAAATAATTTTAACGTTCGTATTTTTTTTTCAACTATCCATTTTTTTCTCATTTTATAAGATGATATCATTACTGCAAAACATTATTTTTCCTCCGCGAAAGAAATTCTAGTACTCTGTATATCCTTAATTGGATTTAGAAACCAAAAAAAACTTCCATTTTAATTGCTGGCGGCGATTATAAAGTTTTAACACCCATTTATTCGGTCAGAGTGCTCTTGGCATGTTTGTCTATTATATAAAACTGTAAACAGAGTTTACTCTTATATTAATCCTGTTCAGTCTCTTAATGCTTTGCTGCAAAAATAAATGGTTTCATATTTCACATCCGAATCATCAGCATTATCATCTTCCTGTTCATCTGCTCCTCCACGTATTAACGATTTTTTTGAATGAATCCTGGAACGAGACTACATGACTCATGATTCAAAATTTAGCACCCACTAGATGGCGCAACAAGGCCGCCTCTCCACTTCGCACGATCTGCGAGCATCGCTTTTGTTGCCAGGAGCGTGATTGCACATAGTGCATATGTCCTGTAACCATGACAACAACGCACACTGAAGCAGTCGTCCAGCCAAGCATTTCCGCCCAAGTCTGGATCGCGGAGTGCTCAGGAAGCTACGAATGCCAGGTTGCACGACGTGCCTCTGTTGTAGAGGTTGAAGTCCTTTTACCGAGACTGTAGAAGCAAGCAAATTTGCTTTGGAATCTGAAGAAAACTTTCACAGTATAAATAACAACGGAACCAGAAGTACGTATGTTAGATTTAGTTTGCAAGAAATACATCAAATACACGAGTGTATTCTATAGTCAGATTATCTACGCCAATGGGTTAAAAACAATATTAAGAATAACAGAAGAAAAAAATTAACAACAAAAATGTTTTTTTATCGACAGTTAAATAAATCCCAATGCATCATAGGCCCAGTTATTTTTCTAAGCTGCAGTGCTGTTTCAATGAAATTTGACGCAGAAAAGCAAAATTGGAAATGTAGAGGGTGTTCTTAAATAACGTTACCACATTGCGAAATGTTGTAAGTTCCGAATTGTTAATTTTGTTTGCGTGCAATCCGTTAATATTTCGAACATCTCTAAAAGACTGTTTAACGACATTTTTGTTATTACGATACCTATTATTAAAGGATGAAAGCACAGAACAGTGGTAACATTCTGAAATACATGCATTAGAATTGACGCATTTTGCGATAAAGACTATAGGAGGTATGCAGGGAGCCTATATTTAATGCACAATTGAAAACGTTTAGAAACCAAAGGTTTGCAAAACTTAGGACAATTAACAGATTTAAAAAAAAAGCATATGAAAAATGGTAGATAGAAATGAATATAGTCCAATGACATTTGAAATTGCACATTAAAGGTATAAATATTCATAACATTATGCTGCAAAGCACTAACCTTACGTGGACTGAGTTATTTTACCCTCTAAGAAACATTTTTGATGCATACAATGAGCGAAATGGCATGATCGCAAAAGCCTCAAGAGCTCAAAGCCGTGAGGGGGAGAGAAATGGATCCACTGGATAAAGGTTACGAGCCAGGTGGATGGAAGCCTCATATAACCATATGTTACCTATAACCTTATTTTGCTTCCAAAGGATCATAAGTTTCACTACCATAAACTAGCCTTAGAAAGGACCAAGCTACAACTGAATTTCGTTATTTAGTGCAGTAGTTTGCAAAGTGGGGTGCCCGTGCCCCACTTTATGATTCTAACTTTTTCTTAGGAAAGTTTCTAAATTTTCAGAAAAAAATAATATGAAGAAGCATAAAAAAATGGCTAATATTTTTTAAATTTCACTCTCATTTTAGGTACGTGAGATTGGTTTCATAAAGATATCTGGATTGTCTGTCATCAAGATATCTTCGAATCGCCGTATCTCAACTTTTCCGAAATTATGAAACATCTTCAGTCATGTTGTTCTCATGAAATTATATTTTTATGGGTTTTTTTTCATCTTAAACACCTACCTAGTAGAGTGTTGCGCCTTCTTCAGCTTTCAGAACAGCTCGAATTCGTCGTAGCATGGAACTTGTAAAATGCTAGATACGTTGTGCAGGAATGTTGTACCATGTGGAAATGATTGCCTCATCAGTTGCTACAAATTAGGCGGCCGTACAATTGCTTATCGCTGCGAACAGCCTTTATCACCTCATCTCAAAGATACTCGATAGGGTTTAGATCTGGAGACTTTGCAGACCAATGAAGCAAGTAAAACTCGTTGGCATGTTCCAGGAACATGCCAACGATTGGTTGTGATATATGTCTTGTGAGCAGGTGTATTATCGTGCTGAACGTGTCCATCCTAGTGGGGATAAACTGTAGCCATAAAGGGATGAACTTGGTGAGCAATAATGTTCAAATATGCCGTGGCATTATGTCTGTCAATGGTATTAGGGATCCTAATGTGTGCCAGGAAAACGTTCTCCATACCATCACACCGCCACCGCCGGCCTGTGCTGTTGACACCGGACAAGATGACTCCATGGCCTCATATTGCTAATGCCAAATTCTGATCCTTCCATTAACATGATGTAAAAGGAACCTTGATTCGTCCGACCAGGCTACTTTTTCCAGTCCTCAACGGTCCATGTCGATGCTCCTGCGACCATTGGAGATGTGCTCTTTACTGACATCAGCACTCAACATGGCCGGCAGCTATTGTTGCCCATATGCAACAAGATTCGATACGTGGTGCATTCAGAGATGACCTTCCTGCACACCAATATTTAACTCTGCTGTGATTTGCCTGGTTGTGGCCTGTCTGTTCGCTTGCACGATTCTCACTAGTCTCCTTTGACCCCGCTGATGTACAAGCTGTTTCGACCACGATCGCCGATCATTGGTAGTTCTTTGCTTTTCATGCCATTCTCGATAAACTATTGAAATGGTTGTGTTTGAAAAGCCCAAGAGCATGGCCGTTTGGGAGATGATAGAACCAGGCACGCTTAGCACCAACTCTCATGCCGTGTTCAAAGTTGCTCATGTCGCTCGTTTTCCCCATTCTGACACTAAATCCAACTCTAACTGATGCTCGAAGAGCTGGTTTGCCTGATTTACACCGCACACCTCAATCACGTGGCATATTACGTGTTGGAATGAACCATTTATGTGACAAGCAGTGGTGTACCTAATAAATTGGCATCTCAGTTTATATATCTTCATACATATTAGGGGTGCGTGCTATTTTATATTGCGCATGATCAAAAAAGTTCAGAGACTACTGATATAGAGGTCTACGCTATTTTTCCTCATTCTCCTCAGATCCTTAAAAGTTGCAACAGTAATTACTATTCTTGTCAAACCCAAGTCGACTAATTACTCCCATGTGTGAAAAGTAGCATGGGAAAAGTCAATTAAAATTTGTATTGCTTTCAATTTAAAAACACTATATGAACGTTCATTTCGAATTTCATTAGGTAAGGAATTAAATATTCTAGGAGCTAAAAATAAAAAAGTGTTTATGAGCTATTTCTTTCTTTGCTTTAGGGATTTCAAATAAAAGACCAGATTGACGACGAGTAGCATAATCTTTATATTTAATTTAATAATAATTAATATTTAAGATTTATTCCACTTCATGTACATTAAAAAATATTTCGCTGGTAATTAATGTTTTCACTCTCAAATTGTGCATCAATTTTAAAAGTAAAAGTTTCGACAAACGTTTTCCTCTAATTTCATTGCGTCATTTTAATATTATTACATCCTAAATTGTAAATATAAAAATCTAATAAATATAAAAATCTAAAATAATTAAAATTTCATTGCGTCATTTTAATATTATTACCTTTTGAATATAATCTGATAGAACAGATAACGTTAAAACGAGAATAATTTCCTTGCAAATCGTAACATGTACTTTAAAATTTATATACAAAAAATATAATCAAGAAAACGTATTTTAAAGATTTTATATTAACCTTAGCCGATTACGATCGCATAGCTTCCTGAATACAGGACATGTTCCCTTTTTCATGCTTAAGATATAGGCTACTAGGCATTTTCCTGTGCATTTCCACTCTTCTATTAAAAGCTTCATATATCATTAACAATATCTTATATAATTCTCATAGCAGTTGGTTCCCACTGATAAGTTGGGAAATAATTGAAAAGCAATAAAGTGTAATGAAGTGACCTCTTTCACATCAAGAAACACCATCAGGCCACCCAACAGATATAGTTCTGCACAGTTTCGAAATCTCCTTAATTCCTCTGATCAACAATACAGAAAGGCATACGCTTCGGCTCCTCTGCGAAGGACTGACAATCGACCTCCAAACATCCAAAACTTGCTGTTTTATGCAAAGGTAGAGAAATTAATTCGATCTTCTTTAATCGAACCACTTGTGATCAACAAAACTGAATCCGAACTACAAAAATTCTAAAGCTAAAGAAATGGTCGAATTTGATTCGATTCAGCTGGGGAAAAATCGATACCCCAGATGAATCGAATAAAACTAATGAATATCTCCAGCAATGAAATCGTAATAATCGATCTGTAATATGCGAATTGTTTATATCATTCCTCTAGGAATAGTTTTCAAAATTGGAATGTAGGAAATAATGAGGGTGTAAAAGACCGAGATTTAAAATTCCTGCAGCAAAAAGGGAAACGAACGAAGGAAATGAAATTTGGAAACGTCACGAAATACTGAAGTAAAAAACGAAAACGTAATGATTCACAAAATAATTTTGTGGAAAATTGCTTTTCGCTGATGAGTGTGGTTCATCACCATCCTCCTCAAGCAGCCATGGGCTAGGGAGATCCCATCAGACCGTGCAATTTTGTTCTCCAAGCATATCTGTTCTGAGCTACATCTGGCCACTACACACCATTGTTAACAAGGTCCTGTTTGACATTGGCTACACACCGCATCCTAGGTCTCCCCCTCTTTATGAGGCCTTTAGGTACACTGTTCATAACCCTATTCCCTAATCTATAATTATGCACATGGGCAACATGTCCAAACCAATGGAATCTCTCTGAATAATATGCTGCTCAAAGGAGGTTGCCAACTTCTTTCCCTAACCTCTCATCATTACTTACAAAGTCAAACCATCTAATGCTCAAGATACTGCGTAAACGTCTAAAATCAGAAGCATCAAGCTTCTTGTCATCCTGCTTGCAAAACGAGTTTCACTACCATAATTAACCCTAGAAAGAACCAAACTATTATACAGTCTAATTTTAGTCTTTAGGTGTATACGCCTATTTCTCCACACTCTCCATAGATTCTTAAAAGTCCCGGCAGCAATCCCTATTCGTCTGTTAATCTCATGCCGCACATCACCAGTATCTGTTACATAGCTCCCAAGATAATTAAACTGTGACACCTGCTCAAGACTGCAACCATTCAGATTAACTGAATCACAGCCTGCCTGACCAATTTTCATCACTTTAGTTTTCTCTCTGTTTATAACCAAACCTACTCTACTACCAGTCTCATCAACAGCTCGAATGAAAGAGTTCATCTCATCAACATCATTTGCCAAAAGGGCTAAATCATCAGCATAATCTAAATCAGAAATATTCGTATCTCCAGCCCATTTAAGGCCAAAATCTTTCCCTCGAAGTGAATTTTGTATAACAATCAATAACCTAACTAAAGAGAAAAGGAGACAAAATGCACCCTTGTCGAACACCAGAAGTAATGCTAAACCAATTGCTACAAGACTTACCAACTCTCACACACGACTCACTGTTATTATAGAGAGCTTTCATTATGTTAACTAACTTGTCTGGTATGCCGTATGATCTCACAATCAACCACAAATTTTGACGACCAACAGAGTCGAAAGCCTTTTGAAATCAACAAAGCTAGCAACCAAAGATTTCTGAAACTCTAAACATTTCTCAAGAATCTGCCTAAGTGAAAATATCTGATCTACATATCCCCTACCACTTCGGAATCCACATTGCTCATCACGCAATTGCCTGTCAACCAGATTCTTAATTCTATTAAGTACAATCATGCAAAGAACGTTTCCTGGAATAGAGATTAGGCTGATACCCCTATAGTTATCACAAGAACTACGATAACCTTTTTTTGAAAATAGGGATAATATTAGCTCTGGTAAAATCCTTAGGAACCATGTCTTTATCATAATATATATTCAAAATTTCAGTTATCCAAGTGGTAACCGAAACATTCCCAGTTCTAAGCATTTCCGTAATAATTTCATCTGCCACTGGGGATTTATGAAGTTTAAGTTTATGAATGGTAGCTAGGCATAAACTGAAAGGAGAGCTGTGTACCAATCCCCAGTGACTGAAACCATTAGGTTTACTTACCTGTAGGAGATGTTGCCATTGCTCTTGCAATTTTGGAATTTTTACTGTTGCAATATGTGATAAATTTTAGTGTGATTACGTAGCGAGAGAGAGGTTAAGAAATAATTAATATTGTTGAATCAGATTATGCGATAAACATTATTCCATACAAGTTCCAATAATTTTGAAAATGTCTATGGAGAAAAACAATACTGAAGCATCAAAAGGAAATAAGCAGCAAATATGTGACTCATAAATGTAAATATTAAGGTTTCAGAAAGGCGAAAAATTGTAAGATAAAAAAGAATTCCGAACGACGTGGTCTACTCGTAATATTATTCGGTTATTCATGAATAAAACGTGTGGATTTAAATTTCGAGATCAAAATATTAAATGCGCAATAGCTGCATTCAAGTTTTCTTTTGAACTGATACGTATTTGAAGCATTGATTTTCGTTTTGTTAATCAGTAAATGCATTTTCTCCTATTCTTTGTCTTCATCTATAAACTGGTTTATTTTTAGATACTTTCTTTTCTTTCCTTTTCAGAAATGTTATCATCTTATGACATTTCTAAATCAATTTCAAGTTAATGTTTGTAATCCATTTCTTTCCGTACAGTTTTCAGCAGACCCTTTCCTGAAGTAACGCGCTATGAGTTGATCAAAAACAAGTGCAATATTGTTAAGATGTGCAGACAATAAACTTGGAGAAGCAGTGCTAAGGAATTCTGCAAACAGCCAAAAGCAAATAGGGGCGACCATTTTGTCCTACCTGTGGGGGAATTTTTCAAAGCAATAAATCGTTCAGCAATGAGCGGCAGGCGCTCTGCAATGCCGAGGGCTATGCTGAGCGCCCAGTTGCGAACCAAGCAATGTCTCCGTCAATACATTGAAGGGTGGTGCGAATAAATAAATAAACACGAAGGGTTGCATTTCTTTTTGCTTTCGGTCTCATTCTGGTAGCCATTTCTTCGATAACTTAGGTTTGAAAGCTTTGTACTCATCATTGCTGTCTGACATCTTCTTTCTCTTTCGCCAATCAGAGTAATTGGCCGAAAACGTGGAGGAGAATTGAGATATGTTATGGCGTTTGTCGTACGTGCTTTGCAGAGCAGATCACTGGTGGCGCCATGAGTTCTGCGCTCTAACTGCCATCTCCAATCTCTATCATCTCCACCAACATCACTTGATAGTAGATCACATCAGATTCTTACTTTTGAAACTGATGAACGATATCTGAACACTTGCCGCTGCAACGCATCTGCCTCTTACTCAAAAGATCTTTCAGATATTGCCAGCATGCATTCTGCTATCCGCAATCGAATTAAATTGCAAAATAGGAAACGAAAAAAAGGAATAATTCAGCAATAAATTCTCTTCCGAAATTGAAAATGAATAAATCCATTCTATTCTGTGTTCTAAGCTTTGAAACCGTGACTTTCTTTACAATCTGCAAAATGTCACTTTGCGTATCGGAAGTTCGGTTATTTCATCGCCCAACATTCTTCCGAAGAACTCTCGAATCTTTCATCTATGATACGAAAGTCAGAAGTCCATATTACTCCTGTCGAAAACGATTTAACATCAACTTGACCTGTCACTCCAAGACATGGTAGTTGCTCAGTTTCCATTCTGAGGCCGGCGAACAGCATTCAGACAACTGACAAACGACGATCTGTATGAAAAAATACCAACACTCAGGGCTGATGTGGAAGTTTTCCTGAAGAATGGTAGAAAATGAAGTCTGCCTAAGAATTAAATGCAGACCTCTCCGTCTATATAATCTTTATCTAGTATATCATTGCAGAAGGCTACAAAAGAATTTCAGAACTTTCATGTTTTTTATTTACCCTCTTATCACGTCTAAGGATGGAATAAGTGTGATCTGGCCATTGATCAAAGTGGTTATTGCAAATTTTTAATTTTGGTGACCTGCGATAGAAAATGAAAATGAAGAGAAAGAAATAGATATTGAGTGGGGATAAACACGATTAATATGGATGTTGACGGGAGGGCTAGCTTCTGTCTCCTAATAGCTCTCCAGTGAATCCCCTATGGGCAACCATGTCTGAGCTCTTGGGGTCCTTGTGACTTGGCCATTTAGCTCATTGTGTGCAAAAAAGCGCCGCTCAGAGGGAAACAACATATATTCTAATACTTTGCAGGTCTGCAAGAAAGATTCTTTATCTTTAATTTTCCATAGCTCAGAAAAATATTTGAAATTTGCAAAAATAGACATCATTAAGTATATTTGATAACATTTTGAAAATTTTTGGTACAAACTGTATTTTTGCAATTAAGAATAATATTCACTAAACTGCTTTTTCCTAATCACATAATGCATGCTCGCTTAAAAATACTAAAGGTGGCAGTGTTATTTCCGAATAACTCATAGAAACGGAAGAAACGAAAAAATAATTGACTGCTATCAAATTAATGATGATATTTTAAATAGCATATGCAAATTAGCATAGCTAAGCGTGTAATATGCAAAATTCCTCTGCTTTTAAAGAGGGCTTCCTAGAGACATTTGACGCGTAGTTGAGATACCGTTCCTATCGAGATAGCCAAAACATTAAACGTCATGTTGGGAGACCAATGGAAGGTTCGAGGCTGGACAGTTCGAAGCAGACGTAGCCTGAAGTGTAAACCATTCTGTTTTCTACAAACTCTGAATATTGTTTAAAGCCGCTAGAGCTGTTACCACATGAAGATGCGTCGAATAGCTTAATTTGATAATCATATTTTCTTTTTTTTTGCTGCAATGTTGAATTTTTTTGCAGAACTTTTGACGTTACTATAGGTCTCCTCATGTACCTCTAAATTGCCAAATCGATTGCTCCTCGTGCACAGTAGTATACTCCACAGGTCAGCTGACTAGTTGATTAAATAACAAATTAGCATAAATGTTCGAGTTTTTCAGATGAATAAAAACAACTGAAGGCAAAATCGGAAGGTTAAGCACTGTTTACTCAAGTGAAAATGTTATGAATGAAATCCACAAAACGATGTACAATGTTTCTTCAGACTTATCATAAGAGTCACCATGTTTTCTCTTCAACACTAAATATGTTACAGATTTCGCCAACATACAGTAGAACTCTGAAATACCAACATATTCGATTAACCAACTCAATTAAACGGCATCATTTCTTGTGATCCTAAAATGCGATTTTTTCTATATAACTAGGTTTCAAGCACATGTTCAGATTCAGGATAATGCCTTTAAAGTGTCACTGACAAAATCTGCTAAGAAATTTGTAGGGACTCAGTCAGCTAGGGTGGAAAGAGAGAGAACAAGGATCGCCATTTTGGCCTAGCAAAAGTGCCAACAGTTGATCCAGTTTGAGGGGCTGAGTGAAGAAATGCAACATGTGTGTTTCGTTAAAGCCCCAATGGCTCATTACATGGGAACTAGAGAGTTGACATGGCAGAGGGAATTGTGTCCACGTCCTATTGGCTGAGATACCCTAACGTCCTAGAAGAAAACATCACGTGACAACATCTGGCTGCTCTTTCGAACGAGAGAACATTTTTTAAATTAAGAGAGTTGCGTTCCAGCACCGAAACAGCCCGTACCGTCAGATAGATTATCTAAGGCTTTGTTTTTAGCCATTTTTCTTCGTACCTAACGGTGGGGCTGCTGAGGCTCTGTGCAGCCTGTTGCGATCGAAGTGAGTGATTGTACTGGGTCGGCGGTTACTATTTATTGTATATGTATATTAATTGTAGATATCATGTAAATAAAGTGTACATAGAATAATACACCTGAGTTTGTGCGTTTTAATTAGTGATTTCCACACGGCGTGACGGATGGACAAAATAAAACTTTATTTCAATACATACGCATATACATAAAAAAATGCAAGTGTTGGTTCAAAATATCCCTGCATCGTGCACAATACATAGAACGTGCTTTTCCCTTAATTCCTTCTTTAATGGACTGTTCGTAACGTAATAGAAGACCTTTTTTTCCTTGTACCCCTTGCAAGGTTTTCTAAAGGCTACAAGTGCAAATGAGGGCAAATATGTTCGATTCTCAGAGTGTAGATAGAGACAGTCAACTCTATCTCAGTCACATTCTGATCTCAATCACTGAGACGTCAGTCTGTTTCCCATGTATGGACCCTGAAAAATATAATTTCTGCAGAGTAAAATAAAATATGACACAGTTGGTCAAGTCAGTGGTTCTCAACTTTCATGTTTCACGTACACCCTGGAAATGTGTATGTAACTGGTGTACCCCTTTTATATATAGATAAAACTATAGTCATAAGCATAACAATGATTATTTTTACTTTGTTACTAGATCTAGCGACTTTTGAGATCGCATGACGTACCTCAAAATATTTTACCGCGTACCCCACGTTGAGAACCCCTAGGTCAAGTAATAACCGTAGAGATTTTTTAAACACAGTTTACAGTCGATTTAAATAGCGAAATATGAAAATTCCCTGACAAAAGAAACTGTTCACCTATTTTATGCCACAACTATCTAGTCCAAAGAGTTAAAGATATAGCATCCTCTTAATGTTCAAGAATTGAATAGAGTTGAATAGTTTCAAACTGAACTATTGGATCAACAGCAAAGCATGCAATGCGAGCAAGCACCGGCACTCATTTTTTCCCCATAATTTAATTGTGTAAGTGTCAGAAAGGCTGGCCCACTTTTTCACCATTTGTTTCGAGTAGTTAATACATCATGTCTGGCGTGACGGTCAACATGAAAATAAAGCACGGAACCGTACCCATGCCAAGATTTTTTATTATTAGTTGAAAGGCCTTTAAGAGGCAAAAAAAGAAATCAATTATGTGCTCACGTTTCTCACCCGCTTCCTTTCCGTGGCCGGCAGAACAGATTCCACCACAAATTCATCCGTTGTTGTTAAGCAAAGATCGGATGCAGGATAAGCTAACAGTGAGGGAAGAGCACGCAATCCGAACGCTGAAGGTTAATGGAAAGAGATCGCCTTTTGGTTTTTCTTTTGCCTCTATAAATATTAGAGAAGAATACGGCGAAGAAGTAAGAAAAATAGACTTGGCCATCGTGTTCAAGAATCAATATTTATACGATCTTAGCTAAACTTCAAATACTATTTTCTTGCGGTGTCTTGATACCCTCTAGTGGTGAATTCATTTGTCATGTCTATAAAAACGAAAATAGTAAAGTATACCAGAAAAGACAAATAGATTTTTTAATGATTAAGTAAACTAAGATGTTTATTCATAATATTCCGATTATTTATAATTTCGATTTTTTTCGATAATAAAAGAAACTTAATAATTTAATAACGTTTGGAACAAACCAATGTTAAAAGGAATTAGTTATAATTGCATTTTTCTGGGGGAAAAACTGCGGTTGTAATTAAAAAAGGTTTAAGGAAAAAAAACGACTTATATTTTAACGATTTAAATAATACTTTTAGGTACATTAAAGATATTGCAATGAATGCAAAATAGTAATTAATAATGAAGATAACATGAGAAAAGCATATGAATGAGTAGAGAAATCGTGGGGAAGAACTGAGCATCAAATTATTTCTAGAAAAACAACGACTCTTTTTTCTCCCCATCGCTAAGAAAATAAAAGAGATCTTGATGTTTCCGAATATAGATCTAATCAGCTTAGTTTATGAGGGTTCCAGGTGACAAAGTGTTTCTGCATAATACTTAATTTCGTCATCTGCAATATTAGGATTCCATTGTTAATGAAGATAATTGGAATGAAAATAAATATTCATTTTCATCACAAACAAATAATTCTGAAATGCAAAAATCCAAATACGATGACATTTTTAGCGGGGCTTTAAATAGAAGCTTTTATAAGAAAATTTGTTTTTGTGGAGAAAATGAATTTGCTAATTGGCGGGACTCGAACCCACGTCTCTCCAGATTCATCCCAGAGTGTTCTAACCACTGAACTAGGATTGGCTTGTCATCACTCCGCTAATCTGCCTAAATATGTCATCCCGTACATGTCGCCTATGGCCCAATTCTAGTTCAGTGGTTCTAGTTTAGTTTCGACATCCAAGATGTCTTCTGTGAGAGAGTGGAATTTATTCGTAGAGAGATTTTAAGTCTGGAGAAGATAAAGGATAGCATCATATTCTGCAATGGTTCATGTAATCCCTGATTACGCTATTTTTTCTGGGACTTTCTTGAAGTTCTTGGAAAGGGTGAGGGAAAAAAGGTAGCGATTTCATCATTTTATGGGACTTTATTATACAGTTTTATGACCACACCAAGTCACGTGGGGGGCGGGGGGGGGGTCAGTCGGTAGCGCGCCAGGCTCGTAATCTTAGTTCCCAGGTTCGAGTCCCAGCTGGGTCAGCGTTGAGATTTATCTCTGCAAAATTTCCCGCCCTGCCCACGGTCAGTAGGGGACAACGATGGGCTTGGAAAGGCCGCCGTCCGTCGGATGGGACTTTAAGCCGTGACCCCGTGTGTGAGGGAGCCATACCCTGTGCACGTTAAAGAACACGCTGGATGGCCTTGACGGGAGGCTACCATCTGTCTCCCAAAAGCTGTTCCAGTGGGTCCCCTCCTCCAACCTTCTCTGAGCCTTCGGGGTCCATGTGACCTGGCCATTTAGTCCATTGTGTGCAAAAAAGTGCCGCTCAGAGGTAAAACAACCAACCAACCAACCAAGTCACGTGATCCTTGATTGTATCAGCCGTTTGTCTCGAACTGTCTGTAAGTTCCTGGGATGAAGGAGGAAAAAAGGGGGTGAAGATAACATTTACTCGGACTTCCCTGAAGGTTTTATATCGTCATCTGGTCATGTGATCTTTGATTGCATCATTTTTCTCGGACCCCAAGTTAACAAAAATGCCTTCCATTTATCCCCCTGTAAATCAGTTTAGAATGTTTGGCCACAGAATTGCTGACACTTGCGTTTGGCAGTAATCTGTTAATATAGCAATTGATTTCAGGAACGGCTAGTGCCATTCTTTACCATCTTCGCTGTACTATATATATGTATATACCATATTAGTAGCTGCTGATAATAATCCATTGTGCTTGACGTTTTTACAAAATCCAAGAATTTGCTTACTTGGAAGATACACATAATGAAAATGTAATGTGTATAGGATCATGATATCCCAGATTTCGTTTTGTATCCAAGATTAATTTCATAGATATTGTTACGACAAATGAACGTGTTACAATGAACTTGTGATTTGATGTATCATTTTGATGCTCGTATGTGCTTCAGCGTGCAAATTACGTCACTAACCACTTCGAGCGTTGAATCAACTTAAAAAAAATAAAGAATAAAAGAGTTGTAATTAGGAAAATTTTGTGTGAAGGAAAATGTAGTTTGTCTTAGTTTGTGCACTATAGTATAAAGAAGAAACGTTTTTATTTGGTGGGTGCGTGGGGGGTTAAATAAGTTTATTAGTGTGGATCTTGTTAGTGAACGAGTAAGAAAAAGAAGAATTCTTCGTCTTCTGCATGGTGATCAACGTTTGAAAAGAATTAGTTCTGAGAAACCATTATACTTTGCTGCCGTTTTGGAGTACTTGATGACTAAAACCTTAGAAAGAAGTCATTTGGTGTATAGTTATTTAGGAATTGGTAAGGTTATTCTCGATAATTACAGATTTGTTTCCAAATATGATTGCGACACATTTTAAATGATATAAAAAGCCTTTACGCTTTGAGTGTAGACAGTAAGAATTATAAAGGAAAGAACTCTTTGTAGGAATAGTAATAACGTGCTAAGTTCTTGTGAAGATTTGTGTCGGTGGAATTTAGTTTATATAAATGTTTTCATTCATACTTTTCTAATAAATTACATTATTTGAGAGTAATTGTTGCTAATTATTATTTTTGAATTCACGCTCAGTTTCCATCCGTGTTAAATTATAACAATATTAAACTGTATCGATTACAAATTCTTCAGTTATTCCCTTTAGGGTAGTTTTGAAGCACAAGTGTTTAATGAATGTGATTTTCAAACAATTGAAAATTGCATATACTTAATTGTCATCCTGGAAATTAATATAAGGAGCAGTGAATCTTAAGGAAAATAATATAATTTTTGTGCACCGGATTAATTTGCATATTGTTTGGTAATGTTATTGAGGGTTATCCAAGCACTAAAATAATATTTATAAATGTTTCTCCAAACAAACCGCTTATCAGTAAGTATACATATTTCGTAGTAAATGGTTAGTGAAGCGAATGGAGGCGTGATCTGAATATATCCAAAGACAGAAAACTGACCATTGATCTGACTAGTGCAATGATGAGTTATTTTTGTAAAGTTTATATAAACCAAATTTTAATCTAGTTCTATCTGGGCCAGCTTTGAAATTTAACTCCACTAAATTCAGACCCTGCGCTGATGAGTAAGAGAACACCGATGGGCTTGGAAAGAATGCTGCCCATCGGTTGGGACGTACAGCCGTAGACCCGTGTGCAAAGAGTACCATACCCTGCACATGCTAAAGAACATACTGGCTGCTCTTGACGGGAGGCTCCCATCTGTCTCCTAACAGGTGTCAGTGAGTTCCTTCTCCCAAGCCGCTCAGAAGTGAAACATCCCAATCAAATTTTAATATACTAATTTTGTACTTTTCTGCTGCTATTTCGTTTTTGCTGCTAATCAAGAGACGGAGAAGTCAGACCAAGCATTTGTATACTAACAGTGAGGGCCAATCTTAGCTACGACTGTACAGAGCTAAAGAGTGCAAAAGCCAAAAAATGAAAGACTTCTTTCTCTTGTAGAATGAGCGTTCCTTGTTTATCAGAGGCGAAATGTTTTTCAAGTTGGAGTTAGTAAACAAAAAAAGTTGGGCTTTTCTGATGCATACCTCGTTTCAATTTAATTAACTGCGATGAACAGTTAGAATCCAATTATCGAAAAACCAGCTTTCCTTGATCTGCTCATTTTTTTGCATTAATGGAATTATGTTCGTAAAACTGAGCTTTACTGAGTTCCACTCATTATTCTGTGGAAGCCTACGTTTTCAATCTGGAGATTAATAGTGCTCCACTTTTGTATTCGCTCTTCTAATCAAAACTTGTTTTCTGTGTGATTCAAAAGCAGGATCTGGAGGGTTTGACTCAAGGGAGAGAGGGCACATTGTTTACGTTTCGTGGACCGATCAACAGAAAAATAGGCACAATCCATTATTAGAGCTTCGTGAGATAATTCAGGTCGGAGACAAGGCGCAAGCGCAAATGATATTGTAGTGTCAGTTCCCGCGGTCTGCAGAGTCATTAATGTTTCACGTCAGACAGATGAATATTGCCATGTCGATTGCTCTGTTGCTAAGCAACCGTGTGTTTGGCGAAATGACAGAAACAGTGGAGAATGACTCCTATCACTGAGTGGCGCCTTGGTCGTTTCGTTTACAACAACTCGGACCGAATTAGCGTATGTCCGACGCGTCCTGATTCAGTTTAACTGGCAAATTGCTAACTTCACCAGAAGTTATCTATTCATTATATATTTCGGTTCTGACTGGAAGAGAGGAATTACATGAGTAACTGTAGTTGATGATGTATTCTTTTTTTTCTTTCCTACCATTAAACGTAACTCATTTCACAGGGTTCGAATAACGTCAAAAGGGAGAACTTCGGAGCTAATAATCTATATTCTGCTATAGGATTTTATTTTGTATTAGTCTAAGTTTAGTTATAATAAGATGAACTAGTCTGCTAAATAATTAAGATAATAAAGTGTTTTTATCCTCTCATACTTTTAAAACCGACATTATTGTTAGGAAACAAAATAACACGAAATAGAATTTTCTACCCACATGGGAAACTTGTTCTTATATCAAAAGATGCTCTCTATATTGTTATCATAGTACACCAACATTTCGCAAACGAAGGACAAAATTTTGGAGATCGTTGATCAGAGTGTCTTAGCAAATATGTTATATTTTTGTCTCAATCGAAGTTCTGAGTCCTTGAACTGTGTTTCGTTTTTACGTTTGAAACCCTCGACCCTTCAAACATCCAATTAGGAAATATATCACAGGGATTAAGATGTGGTGAAGTCGGTAGCTATGATATAAAAAAAATGAAAATAAATAAATACCCCCTCAAGCAGCTGCTTGCCACAGAGGTCTGACAGGAGCCTGTCAGTTTATATGCCATAGTAGAAGGACTGAGAGGATGGCAGGACCTCAGAAGAAAAACAACACAAACATCCATGGCTTAGGCGGGGCTAGAACCCAGATCCCTTAGATCAGTAGTCAAGCGCGCAAACCACTCGGCATCCTTCACCAAAGTGCATAGAATATCTATTCGATAGAACTCTACTCGAAGTTGTCATGCAGAAACTGAGGAATGATATTGCTACTGTGAGGTCTAACGTCATCTTGTTGAAACTAAGCTATATTCCTGACAATGTCATATTCTACAGGAAAGAGACAGCTTCATCACTTAGCAGAATGAGGTAAACATCAGAGTTGAGAGCAACATTGATGAACACAGGATTTAATATTTCAGATGTTTGATAACGCACAATACGCTGCTACGATGTCGCTTGGCAACAGTAAACCTTGGATTCTCTATAACCCGAATCTGGCATTTCGTTTGCTAATGAAGCCATCCAGATGAAAATGAGCTTCATCTGAAGACCATGTGACCTTCAAAACATACCCATTTTCCTTAAGCAGCACTTCGTATTCATTCGCAGAATCGTAACGTCGCATTACTCCATCATTTGATATCTTTTGGCAGACTTGAAACTTATAATATGTAAACAATGATAAAACTTGATGAAACCTATTCTTTTCGTGCTCTTCGCAACCTCTAACTATTTTGATTTAAGTCTAATTCCTTTTCCTGAAAAATTTCTTATGTTGCCTTTCTTGTTGAATCGATCAGCTTATTCATATGGACATAGGCACTATTCTTGCACTGTTTTTGCCCTCTTATTAAACATTTCCTGTTCTTTTCAACTTCTTACCAAACTCTAAACGATGCCTCTGGAAGATAAAGAACAAATATTAGATCACTAAGGTGTTTTCTTGCTATAAAATAATATTAGCATCAAGAAAAATAAAGTATTTTCACAGGAAATATTTTCTGATATATTGGGTACGATGCTGACTTGAAAGGTGAGTTCAATATTGCCAACGTACCCAAACACACTTATAACAAAATCCCTCCTGTGTATATAATATAAATAATGCTAAATATTTTGTTTATTCAAAAATAAATGATATCAATTTTAAAGTGTCGGATGTTAAAAATTATTCTGTAGAAGCAACTCAGAGTAGCATCATAATTATGCTAAGCTTTAATATTTCCATTATGTTTTTGGGTCAATTATTATTTATATCTAGAATAATTTACTGTTCAATACCATAATTGTTGTATCAGGTACAGAATAATTGCCTAATTTTGTTGACATCGTAAACAAGTGCAAGTCAACAAGTTGCTGACAATCATTCATAAAGGGTTAAGTGATATTCTGATGACGTTTCATGAACATTCTTTAAACTCATTTGAATATATGATGGTTTTGTCCAAAAATCTTCAGACAACTTTGCACTAACTAATCACTCCAAAATGTTAGGCAAAGATTATTCAAGGAATATACTAATTGTAGAATTGTTTCACAACTGTAAGAGGAATGTCACATACACCTGTGAATTATATTGTTATGACAGATGAACGTGCTGCAATGAACTTGTGAATTGATGTATATTGATGCTCGCATATGCTACAGCGTGCGAATTACGTCCACTTCGAGCGTTGAATCAACTTAAAAAAAATAAGGAATAAGATAGTTGTAATTAGGAAGATTTTGTGTGAAGGAAAACGTAGTTTGTTTTAGTCTGTGCACTATAGTATAAAGAAGAAACTTTATTTGGTGGGTGCGTGGGAGGTTAAATAAGTTTATTAGTGTGGATCTTGTTAGTGAACGAGTAAGAAAAAGAATAATTATTCGTCTTCTGCGTGGTGATCAACGTTTGAAAAGAATTAGTTCTGAGAAACCATTATACTTAGCTGCAGTTTTGGAGTATTTGATGACTAAAACCTTAGAAAGAAGTCATTTGGTGTATAGTTATTTAGGAATTGGTAAGATTATTCTCGATAATTACAGGTTTGTTTCCAAATATGATTGCGACACATTTTAAATGATATAAAAAGCCTTTACGCTTTGAGTGTAGTCAGTAATAATTAAAAAGGAAAGAACTCTTTGTAGGAATAGTAATAACGTGCTAAGTTCTTGTGAATATTTTAGAATAAAATCTCTTATTAATTGAAAACGGGGTCTGTAAAAACTCTAGTGTCTGATCTGTTCAACTCATTTAACTCGGATTTTACATGTAAGAAAATTAGGAGTCTTTGACAAAGAAATAGTTTCTTAGAAATGTCTTCAGCAATCAACATTAAACTCTCTACTTATATGAGAGCATTTATTCAAACAGTACTCTATTGGCGGTATGTTAATAATAAACTAAAGACATTTGTGCATAGTTTATTATTAATATTTATTAGGCACTAAAAAAAGCTATTCTTCTCAGTGATCTTACAGTTAGAAGGCTGCACGTTACATTATTGTCATTACAAATCTACTAATTTGAAGGTTTGAGTAAAACTTTCAACTATGAGATTTTCATGCCATAGTTTAACTCAAATATCAGAGTAGCTGATATGTCATTAGTAGGTCTGGGTTCGGATCCCACCTGGCTCAAGACCATTTTTCTTACACCACACATTGTCATCATGACATTTAAAAAAGAAGTCTAATAGTGATTAAATGTTTAGTAAAATTAAACCTAACTACCAAAGAAATGTAGTTTCTCTATGTTTTGCACGTAAATAGATCAGTTCAGAAAATTTTATATTATGAACGGGTACTTTTCCATTAATGTGTAAGTTTCAGAATTTTATTCAATACCCGCTACATATAATTTCTTAATTTGTAAAATACCCAAACTGAATATATATATTGTTAGGACAGATGAACGTGCTACAATTAAACCATGATTGATGTGTCATTGACGTTCGCGTTGTGCCTCAGCGTGGTAATTACGTAACTAGCCTATTGGAACAGAAAAAAACTTGAAACAATAACGGTGTTTAGAGAATTTAAAAGTTTTCGATTGCGGCTGAAAGTGTATATTTGTATCTCTTTTAGTGAATTAGTATTAGGTAAATCTAAGTGAAGATTATTCAAGAGACTTGGCAATCAAACCGAAGAGGCAATATGTTAGTCGAGCAAGTGGCTGGCTGGCTTTAATCTCTTCATAGGAAGAGCTAATAGTCTGATACGTGCCGAACGTAATGTGTAAAAAGAATTGGCAAGGTTAATCTTGGTAACTATAGATTTATTCGCAAAGATAATTGTGCCACTTACTGAATGTTGTAAGAAGTTTTCTTTTGTGTTTTGAATAGAGTCTGTGAGAATTGTAATACCACTATTTGAAGTATAGGTAGATAATGTGAAATATTCCTTTGATGGTTTATACTGATCAAGAAAAGAATTTGTGTTAGTTGAATTTATTTTCTGTATGCGGTTTTATACTTTTGTAATAAATTAGTTCGTTTGCGAATTTTTTTGCTAAACGTTAGTTTGAACTCACGCTCAAAGTTTTCTATTATTAAAAATTCATAATAATATTTTACTAGGCATTTAATTAATGTTAGGCTTTTTTAAGTATCTTGGTGACAGCGAGTAGAGGAAATATTGTAGCTCTCGTATCTCCTCATTTTCAACATAACGCAAGTTGTTGCAAGTATCAGCATCATGCGTCGTACCTGACGCATGGATGCTGCGCTGGATGCTCTTGTTATGAAGTTTGCTGTTTTTCTCTCTAAACAGTGGCAGTCCAATATATCTCCTTTCCTTACCCAGCTTTGAACCTTTGGAGTCCTTGTGACTTGATTTTTTTCCTTGTAACACCATTCTGTGCAAACATGTGTACTGAGAACTAAAATCAACCCACCTCAAAATATTCGATTCCACATGGTTTATAAAGAGGGAACAATATTTGGTTATTCCAATACAGGGTGATTCATAAAGAACTTAACACTTTCAAAACATTTTAGTAAGGAATTGTGTTTTATATGAACATGTAGTGTTATAAAAAAAGTAAGATTCTAGAAATAGCTGTGATAGTTCCTTCATAAATTGGTTTTGACTATATGTTCATATATTACCTAGTTACTGAGAAATAAATTTTTGGAAGTGTTTAATTCTTTTTCAATCGCCCTATTTAATGAGATCGCTTAAATACTGTTTTCAAAGGAAATAAAAAAGACGTGAAAATTTGTCTTTTTTGAAACATTGCTTTACTGAAGCTACTTGCTAGTTATAATTCTTTATTAAAAGACAGACAATCTATTTCTGAAATTTTATTTATACATATACAGTATTATGTGTCAGAGTGTATTTAGTGAGGATTCTCGACACTGAATACACTCTGACACATAATCATACAGTATATGTTATATAGTATTATGTTATATCAATAGAGTATTATGTGTCAGAGTGTATTCAGTGTCGATTCTCGTAGTGTCCAGAACGAGCAAATAGTGAGAGCGCAATTTCTGCGAAATATCGTCCTCTGGGTGACATATGTTTCGACCAAAGCTCCGAACTCGTAACAACAGGTTTACGCAGCTTTAGCAATAGTGACGATAGGGTGCGCCTTTTGATTCACCTTTCAGACGATCCGTGGCGGCACGCTGTGGTCATGTTTCAGCCGTAGCTTTGGCAAAGGAAGAGGCGAGACCTTGCCGAGCGAAGATTCCTCCCTGGAGAGTGATCGGGAAAACGAGATGTTCGCACGTGACGCATGAATGCTGCGCATGAAGGGAGGGTAGGAAAGAAAAGATCCTACTTCATCTTCCGCTCCCGAAGACTGAGCAAGAATTCCGTAATGAACGCTGTGAATTGTTTGCTGTCGATCAGAGATAGACAGAGAAAGACCTGACAGCGGTTCGAAAGAGCATGGCACGTAGCGTGGCACGTTGAGTCTCAAGACGGAAGAGTTGCAAAACAAGTAACGGATTTTGAGGTATTTTTGAGACAATGAAAGGGGCTGACATGAAAAATAAGACTGCAAGTTTAAAGTGCACTGTACAATCGTATAAGATATGGCTTTGATCAGGAGATGGTTTACTTCCAGCTGTATTTCACGTTGGGAAATTACGAATAATATTGAAACGAAATACTTTAAAGAAAAAGAACAATTTAAAGTTCCCGCTTGAATATTTTTGAAACATTAATGGTTATTGGAAACTAATGTCTTAATAACAATTTGTATGATTTACGATGTAGAGTCTGTCAGCGTTCTTTTCACCAATTATTCTGAAAATTGCAAGAAATAACAAATGCGATCAGGAAAAGCAGTTGATTTCTTTTTGACATTCTGATTCGCTCTTCTTGCCCACATAATTGATGTAAGAAATACATCTGCATAAATGTTAATTAAAAAGTTCCATTGCCATTGACGAATATCGAACACTTATTTTCAAAGAATCGCTAAATTTGGAAAATGAAAATACTCACATTTTCCAAATTTAGCGTTGTTCGACAGTGAAAATTTAAACTAATAGAAGATACAAAAAACGAATGGTAATATTTTGTTAATAATTTTCCATCCTAAAAAAATAGTCTATTTTCGTCTTAACACATTTGCTTTTATCACTCTTCTGGGGATGAAGAGGAAAATCTCTGCCGTCAATGTAATCCCGGAGACGTGAATCAGACACCTAAGTGTCACATTTGTGGCACGAATTGACTGGTGACAATAGACCTTTAAATTTTGTTATTTTTTCGAGTTATATCAACCTCTAATGGTGTAAATTCAAACCGGTAGAATTTTTGAAAAATGATAATCACAAAATATAAAAAGTTTTCACTTGTTCGTTTGTTTGTTTATCGTGTTATTTTATCATCATCTACTTTTTCAGAATTTCTAAAACTGTGTAATACATAATTTTGTTTCCCAATTTTGTTTCTTTTGTGTTATAGGAGGAAATAAAACAACTTTATGCATTGAACTATCATTCTGCTCATCAAATATTCATAGATAGTGTTTGAAATACGCTATCTTATCCTATGGGATAGTGATCATCATTGCCTTAGTATTACCCTAAGCAATAGTAGTAGTAGTAGTAGCATTTATTTCCACTCATAATCAATATATATCCAAAATTTCATACATGTAACAATACAAGTGGTGGAAGCACAAATGCATAAATCCCCCCCCCCCAAAAAAAAATAGAGTAAGAAAAGAAAGCACACACATAATTTTATTTATTATATGCCGGAACCAAGTGGCTAAACTGCCTGTCCAGTTTCCGTTTTAATTACCAACACATCCAATAAGGTAAACCTTACAATTTATCATTTTATAACAATCATAAGAACTTCTCCCTCACAAATTTCTTTAAATATGAGGAGGTCCTGTCAATTATTTCGAATTTTTAGTCAAGTAAGTACGATCTCTCTTTTCACAAATTTGCTACCATAACTTCGTACCAGTTTATTGATCATAAAGATATAACTTTACACTCATTCTGCCAGACACCGAAAATCCATGGAAGATGAACATATAACTTCTGCAAATTTGATTCTCTCACAATAACAGTTTCATCTCCGAGGAAGCAATTCTGGTATCTCTATTTCCTAATAATTTCTGAAAGTTTACCTCTTTTCTCAACGCAAAAATCTGCCAGATGCAACTAAAGAATTTCCTCATGTCCTGGATGTTTCTTTCAAATACGAGAATTTCAAAGAGTTCTTAAACATAAAAAAAATCGAAGAGAGGGGAAAGCAGGGAAGATGGAAAAAGTCATGACGGATCTTTAACTGTCATAATAAAAAAAAATCCGGATCAAGCTCATAGGAATATTTTGCACATCTTTAATATTCTTTGGAATTAAGCAAGAGTTCTAGATTTAAAGAAAACATTCATTGTAACCCCAATCGAAAGATAAAATGTAGACTTACTTCTTACAGGCTAATATCTTTTGTATCAATCATGACAAAACTATTTGATGGAGTTGTGTGATTCAGTCTTTCCTCTTTTTTTAACATACCAGCTGATTCTCCGTCCAGAAATATGTGATCCATGTCTTTCAAATGAACAGTCCATACTAATATTTCTTAATTATTAATTAGCACTTCAAAACCAAAATTTTGCCTTCCTAATTTTCTTGGTGTAAATAAGCTTATGACTCTGTTCATATCCCTGCTTTTATCCAAAAGCTATCGTAAATCAGCATCAAAGGAAAATTTTTGTCGTGGCTTATAAATTGCTCCACTAATCGCCAGTTAAAAGTAAGAGATGGCATGTAACGTGCTCCTACTCCCACTGCTTTATGGGATGGCTTCGCATAAGAAAGCATAATATCCCTATCTTTATTTAACACTAATTTGAATCGCCTCTAAAGTCAAATTATTGATAATCCTTTCTGTATTTTGATTTTTACTAATGATTTGTTCTGTATTCACATTTTTCAAAATGATATAAATAAGATAAGGCAACACAAATAACAGTCTGTCCCACTTCTTGGCTCCTCTGACTATCTGAAATAAAAATAAAGCTGTGATAATGACAAAAAGGAAAGAGTTCCCGATAGCCGTACTATTCATAACGGCTAGACATTCCCTAGTATCCACTGCTAAGCTGCTTGGCGTATATTTCGAAAGTAAAGGACCAGGAAAAGCATTTCAACTACCCGCACAGATAAAGGTTTGCTCAATATCATTGGCAAATGCCTGTCCTCGACGGAATTTCAAGTTCCTTTCTTTCGTCAAAATTCACTAATTATGACTTTTCATTTGCATCGACCCTTCTGTTCCCTGGCGTACATTATAGTAGTTTACCATTCGGCCCACGATCAACTACAGAACCTCCAAGATGACGTCTCTTGCCATGATTTTTGCTATTACTTTATTCATTAAACTTCAAACTTTTGTTCTTCAGCTCCTATGAAAACAATGAAATAATTTTCACCATACTCTTCTGTTTAAAAAAAATGACCTAAATCTAGACTACCACAATAATCAATTCCATCCTTTCCTTTGTTTCGTTTCCACAAGGCCCCACGAAAGACATATTTCTTTAAGATGTAAGCCTAAATCCCAAAATTCTAAAATAGCCTCAATGGTTCTTGCATCTTTTAGTTATCGACATCGACACTCACAGATTTCAATACTTGAAACATTCGCTACCAATAATTTTCTCTCAAGATTTCCTTGTGTAAATGTTTGTGTTATATAAGAAACCAAGAGAAGCTCGATAAAGCTATAAGTTGTTTCTACTATTTGTGTGTTAATAAAAAATAGAAAAGGATGTTAATTAATATAAAATTTCGAAATCACTGCAAATATTCTATGGAACAATTGTTACTGAATAGGCAAATATGTTACAGGAATTCTTTGATACGTTGGCTTTGGGATTGTTTGCCCTAATAAAGATTTCTCTGTATCTTGCAATCTTTCTTCAATTCATTCTCTGAATCGCTTGAATAACTTATTGTAGAACTTAGCCAATATACTATTTCATAAAACTCTTCCCTCAAGCTTAAAAAATACATTCCTTTTCACTGGACTACCATTTCCATTGATATTCAGAAAGTTCTGAATCTTTATTACCTGTGCCTATAAAATATGCTCATGTAACCTCACTCTCAAAATTGCATCATTAATGGTTTGAATTTTTCCTTGTTCGCTGATCATATTCCCTATTTCCCTGATTTTAAATTCATCCGAAGTACGCATATTCCTCACGTGAATTTGAAGCGAATATTGCCAGGCTGAAGGTGAGAGTAACACCTCTTAACTGGTTGTTTTGTATCAGTCACCAGTCTTACACTGATTGCTGCCTTTCTGTTGAAACAGTTGATCATCATCTCCTTTAATGTCCTTACTACTCAAATAATAGACGGAAATTAATGTAACCATAAGAGATCAATTGTCTTTTAATACTTGAACCATTTCTGATGCATGATTTTTTTCCCCATGAGAAATCAACATGTCCGAGCATTTGGAGCTAGTAGCTATCGAAGATTCTCACCCTTTTTTTATATTACTCTGTCTCTCAGAAGAATGAGAAACACTTATTAGGCTTTCGATTTGTCTTATTAGAATTAAATTGCTTTAAAAATATATTGTTAGACTTCGTATTTCCCTCACTCGTAGCTTTATATCTTTCAGTTACAGGAAATATCATTTTTATTCTATCAAAAAAATTTACTTAGCTTCGAACCTTGAAATATTTTTTCTTGGGATCTATATTAGTCTGCTTCTTCATCATCTCTAGTTTTGAAATAAGAAACGATCCCGTTCGATCGTCGAAACCCTTTGGAAAGAGATCTGCGAATTCTTCCTGATTGATTTTGACAAACAGAAAGACTCCGAGGGTCACCGTCGCCTTGGACTCTGCGAGAGAAAGTTGTTGTCATGTCCTATCGCCGGAAGTTGTCAGTGGTAATCGAAGAGGAGCAGAACCTCTTGATGCGACTTTCTTCACTCATATTTTAAAGTTCTCTGGTTTGCCTGGTGCGAGATAAGTGCTACATGCGCTCGCCTGATATCTGTTCTTGTTGAATAGTTCGCTTGGAAGCGCTACAATCATCCCTGAGAGTTAAAAGCCAAAGTTTATGGAGCATCAAGCATGAAAGTTTCTATTTGCCCTCGCTCCTCGTACTTCGCTTTGCCAGCTATCATTGACTCTTCTCGTCAGCAAAGGGCGCGGATGCCCTCAGGAGAAGTCTGCTACGGATCGAGTCTCGGATCTCGTTATGAAAGAGTTGGCTGTACGGAAGCACAAAGAGATGAAGATAGAAACAAATGACGATATATGCATTACTTTCTGACAAATAATGACAGCAACAAAATTACTTTCAAAGAAATAAAGATGAAACAAATAAATTTATCAATTCTTTATCTCCGAAATTGTAAAAGTTTTTTAACCTTCATTACGAAATCATCATTCTCGTCAATTGAAAAAGTTAAATAAACCTTCTTTAATCGAATTCCTTCTTCATGTTCCTCTTTATGTCGTATACAGAATGTTCAGTGTGATTTAAAAATTACAAGAGCCGTTCAAGTCATTTTCGATTGTTTTTAATTGTACTCTAAAATATTAGATGGTCGCGATACGACAAATAAGGAGGGCAAACATTCTTTTTTTTTTCCAAAGATATTTGAAATGTGCTTCAATGTATAAAACTTTAACGCAGCTGACATCGATGACGTGTTTATCTTCATTATTCTAATACTTCTTTAGGCAAATTGAATTTATATATGAACTTAAAGCAAATTTGAAAATATACGCAATCTAGATAACGTCATGCCCGTTCAATGCGAACTTAATGAAGAGCCATTTGAGAAAAACTATATTTTGAAAGAGCTGCAGGAAAAAAGTTCTACTTGAAAACATACATATCTAATGATTGATGAATCAAAAGAGAAAAGCTGTATTTTTAAGGAATCAATAAAATATCTTGTTTAAAAAGCAAAATTATACACTTTTTATGAATGTAATTAGTTTTCAAAATTATATGTTATGCACCTAAAAATGTTTAGTAAAGGATTTGAAGAAATGGGCCAGATTTAATATATTATTTGTTTTATGAGCCTCAAAAACAGTAATAAGAATACAATTTTAACGAATGAATATTAATATGGTTTATTATAGCTGACGCTTTTTGACATGTGGTGAAACTTTTCTCTAGATGTAAATATCGCAAAGTTTCCCTGTTTGACATACCTCTTTCAACATTGTTTTACTGTATATCCAATTAAGGGAAAAATCCCCTGATAAAAGTAGAACGTTTTCACACCGTCAACAGGAAAACATGACTGTTGATATTAGAGTTAATTTCTGATTGAAAACTAGGATTTTTTTCAGTGTTTTATATCAGATTTCGATAAAAGTGAAACAAAATCTATGTTAGGGCATCACTACTCAATTTCGTTGTCTTGAGATTTAACTTTTTCTGCAGCCAGTTGGACACCTTAAATGCGGATGTTTGCGTTTTTGACAAAAATGAGATGTCTTCTTGATACCTTGAGATTTGAACTTGTATATGAGTCTTGTTTTAGAATATACGTTTTTTTCTTCATCACATAAAGTTTTTTTACACTCGTGGGAAGATTTTTAGTAAAAGTCGTTTTCCATGAGCTCTGTTGTTGTATCTCTGAATGACATTTGTGTGCACAATGGGCTAAATGGCCAGATCATAAGGATCCCATGACTTCAGCCAAATTAAGGGAAAGGGACCGACTGGAAAACTGTTGGGAGACATATGGAAGTCTCCCGTCAAGGCCATCCACCGTGTTATTTAACGTGCACAGGATATGGCTTTCCTGAACACACCCTACAGCTTAACGTACCATCTGACGGAAAGCAGCATTTCCAAGCCCAGCGGCCAGTAAAGGTCAGCAAGCCAGTAAATCTAAGATACAACGGAAATATTGTATTGAAAAAGTTTCGAAATTTCTTAGGTCCCTTTCTGACTGAGAGCAGAGTGGGAATTAATGGAGATAAATCTCAACGCTGGCATAGGTAGGGCTGGAAACTGTGAACTGAAGATTGCGAGCTGTTGGATGAAGACACCTCGCCCCTTTCGATAAAAATGATCCAGCAATGTGTGGCCTCTTTATCATTTTTCGGACGTGCAGATGTCATTAGGTGTAATTTATAGACTCATTAGAGAACATTTTCAAAATATTACTGTTTTCATTTCTCCTAAAATGTTTTTATTTTAATGAAATAGAGCACATAACAACTTTACAGTGATCGTATTATGTAGAGAAACAGCGCAAATCATAATACTATATATAGAGTTTACCTTTTCATGTTTTTAGGAGTTTATTTAAATTGATGCATTGATAATGACAGGCTTGAAAAAGGCAAATTTTATGTGACGTAAAGGATAATCACAAACGTCAGAATGCCAATAGTTCGACCATGGTTTTCCACACTTGGAGATACTTTATGTATGTGTAACTCATACTTAAGGCTTTTTTCAAATTTTGATTCAAAAAGACCGCTATTACTCACTAGCTGATATCAGGCCCCGATCTAGAAAAAACCGAGTTGGGGAGAGGGGAGGACAAGAAACAGAATCGATCCGAAAAAATGTGAAATGTAGTCGAAGAGACTGGATTTCCATCGCATTATAACATTTCCCCCTCCGTTTTACAGAGAGGTTATTAAAAAGTCTTGGAAAACGGATGAAATGTAAATAAGTTTAATATTTTTTACCTTTATTACCCTTACTAGCATTCTGAAAGGAGATTGGAGGCACCCCCCTCTCCCCCTAGATCCGACCCTGGATAACAGAGAAGAAAAACCGAGAAAACGTTTTTCGCTCATATATTTAGTTTCTAGATACATATACACACGATAGGCTACATATTAACGAGAGTGAATTAAAATGCGAAATATTGTTAGAAGTATTCTTTTTTTAATTTTTCGTTCGCTCTGATGGAAACCCATGAATAAAATGGAAGCTTTGGAAAATTTAGTTTATATCTGTGTTGCAACTAACCAGTTATTAGTTTAGGTCTTAGTTCTCTTGTTCTCCACAAAACGTCTAAATTTTGTATTTAAATCTGATTTTATCTAGAATTTACTTTTAAAGGTTGCTTACATTTATTGGAGTTTTGAATATAGAAGCAACTACTGTTTTACAACTAAACAGAGTATTCAGATTTTCTGCCTAATTAACACTATCCATAAACAAAAAACCTGGAACCATTGGTATCAGGAAGAGCAGATTTACCATATTATGTCGCCTCTGATAGTTACAAATTTTTCGAGAATTCCTTGCCGGAACAAACCTAAACTTTTCATGATTCCTTGAGAAGAAGGAAGCGGAGTAATTGAGACCATTTTCAGCTTCCCCTTTATTTGTAGCCGTGCCTTCTCAATAATGCATCTCGGCTGTTAAAGCCTTCCCGAGCCCTGTTGATACAGGGAATAATGGATGGCCATGCTGCATACTTAATTAAATGATTTCATCTGGCGCAGGCGCAGCCCTTGCAGCGGGGCGTCCTGCTTGACGGACGGAGACGTACTTCCGTTAATGGCGCCACTTCCCGCATCATTACGGCCAGTTCCGGCCGAGGGCCTCGAGACGGAAGGTGTCCCTAATGAAGATTACTCATCTGCCACCAGAAGAGATGAGCAGCACAGGCCCAAGAGCATCTCACAGTATCACGCTTCTTCCTTCACTACCTGGCGCACTGAGTCACAAATAATCCGCAGTTGGGATTTCGCAGGAAAGTTAGGCGGATTCTTGAACAGATGTCCTTATTACTTCATTACCTCTTCGGAAGATGGTTTACTTGTAATGGTGGTTGAACTGAAATTCCTCATTTGCCTATGCACTGTCACGATGCAAATGATGCTGCCGAGAAAATGCTTGTAATCACTTGCAGAGTTATGATGCATATTTTAGAGATATGTGATGATACTTGAACGATTGACCGGACATTCTAAAATATTATTTACCTTTCACCTATGCCAAAGTAATTGCACGGTGTCACACGAAAAATTATTATACTCATTTCCGTAATCAAAGGTAAAGTAATCTTGTAAATGAGTTTTGCCACTATCTGCAAATTAGATCATTATCACCAGTACTATTATCGTAGTAGTTTGCAACAGTTTTTTTTTTGGTTAATCTAGATTAACAAAATACTTTAAAAATCCCCTTTTATGAATTAAATTCCTCCAAACAGAGCTTGAAATACTTGATTTTCGAGTACGTTATATTTGGAATATTGGTAAGTTAATTAAACCGTCTCCTCTAAGTCTTAATGTCGTTTCACTGGCATACGGTAACTGCGAAAATCATTGGTGACAAGGTTTAAATCCTAGTGGAACTATGGGCATTGGTTGCTGAGTTTGGGTGAGTAAGGCTGATAAAACAGAAGCATTTTAAGTACACAGCAGAATAGCTTAAAAAGTAACTTTTTTAACGCATTTTGAAAGAGTCTAACTTGTTTTAAAAAAAAAAGAAACCTACAAATAAATTAGCTTTTTTTATTTGTATTGCGAAATAAAATTAAATTCTGCCTTTTTGTGTCGGCGTTACCATTGGCTTTCCTCACAAAGCAACTAGCAATGCTCTTGAGTCCTTTTGGTGTCTTGAGCGAATGTGAATGAGGCAATGCAACTGAAGACGATGGAGACATTGCAGTGAATGTCAATGAGGCCGGACCAAATGAATTTATCTGAAACATTCACTTCAAACAAAGCCATTCGAATGCACAGAGATAGGGAAGACGTATTTCCCTAAAGCTAAAGATGATTAGCTTTGCTTGTATGGGTAATATTTCGGGAGTTTTCAAGCAGATGAAAGAGTTTTGCGATTTGCAGATGTTGGACTTGATTATTGCGCAGCACATTTGATCACAAGGCTTCAGTTAAAAGACAAAGATCATTCTCAAATAAAGAGATTAGTCACATAACTGCATCATTTCATAGAGTGTACCTAGTAGAATTAACCCCTGCAGAGAAGCAAACTGAAAAAAATTTCTTCTGCCTGAAAATACGAAACAAGTAAAAAGAAATACTGTCTTCCTATATACGACGTAAAAATTTAAAACACATAACAATGACAAATCACTTTCTGAATACATCAACTTCAAAGCAAAAAGGGCACATATAAAAGTGATGTCATCATATTCATGTTTAATTTTTTTTTCATTTTAAAGCACATGTAGGAACGTACATATTTTTAATTTTGTAAATTGTACATTTTTTGCTTTTTGTAGAAACTTTATAGGGTCACTAAAGACCCAATAAAATTTTTGTAGGGTCTTTAGTGACTCTATAAATTTTTGAAGTTTTTGTATTTTTCTGAAAACTTTTTATGTGTCACTAAAAGAAAAGTATTTCTCCTGCTATATAAGTATATACAATATGTGTGTATGTCTATAGATAGATAGATAGATAGGCAGCATTAAAGCGTCTAAATTATACAACTAAAACACTTCTTTCCTATTTATATTTATTTGTCATCTCTGTTGCATGAAATAATATAAAAACTGAGTGCTTCTTTTTTTTAAATATGAGAATAGATTTCTTCAACTATTAGTTATGAAAATAAGGGTACATAATGATTATATTGAACATGAACCTAATTTATTAACAGATTAGAATACTTCTAGTCAAGGCAAAAAATAAAATACAGCCCAGTTACAATATAACTTTTTATTTAACTACTACTACATATATTTACAAATGAGGTTTTAACTTTAGGCAGTTATTTACATTTCATAATCATACTCAGCTTGATGAAATTTTCTGTGTTTCTAGTAAATGCAACGAGCACACAAATATACCAATAGCAAGTAAAAACAAACAGCAGAGACGCTGAACAAAAAATAAATATTACATAAAATTGAGCTTTTTCCTACTCTTGGTTAACAACACAAATTTAATTTGTTGATTGAACAAATTAAACAAAATCTTTTAAAATGTCGTATAACAACTTTGCCGTCCCGTGGCCGAGTGGTTAGCACTCTTGGCTACTGATCAAAGGACCTGGGGCCCCTGGTAAGTCAAATAGACCTACTGATCAAAGGACCTGGGGCCCCTGGTAAGTCAAATAGACCTACTGATCAAAGGACCTGGGGCCCCTGGTAAGTCAAATAGACCTACTGATCAAAGGACCTGGGGCCCCTGGTAAGTCAAATAGACCTACTGATCAAAGGACCTGGGGCCCCTGGTAAGTCATGGACGTTTGTGTCGTTTTCTGCTGAGGTCCCGCCATCCTCACTGATACTCTACTATGGCGTATAAACTGATAGGCTCGTGTCAGATTACTGTGACAAGCAGCTGCTTGAGGGGGTATTTATTATTTTATTTATTTATAACAACTTTCCTCAAATACTAAACACATCTTCCCTTCTTCGTCGCTTTTTGATATCTCAGATCGAGTACTGAAGGAAACAAAACTTTCAAACAGACTCATGAAACCCAAATTTAGAGAAGAGCCACTAGAAAAAGATCTATGTATTAAAAACGCCGCAGACAAAATTCGCCAATGAAAGAGGAAAACTTATATTTCTAATGGGTAATTGAAAAAGAAAAAGCGCATTTATAAGGAATCAAAAAAGATTTTTAAAATATGCATTTTTAATGTGTACTAATTAACTGGAAAAAACGTTTAGTTTTCTACCTGAAAATGTTTGGTCAAAAATATGGAAGAAATGATCCAGATTCAACATATGAATTACTTGCTTAATGAGCCTCGAGTGCTTTTGCTCTGAGCCGCGGCTTGGCCGGGCCTGCTCTAGAAGTTTAACTTTAGATAAAGTCAGTTATTTAGAGCTCCATCTATCGTAATCATTAATTTCGAATATTTTGTTAGTGGTACTGTACATTCTCTCTATGATATATTTTACATTAGAGTTCATTTCAAATGCAATGCACCTTTCAATAAATGCATAAACATATTCTCTCAGTTTTTTTAATGAAATCGGAGCTCTATTGTCACCTTTGTTATTTAGATTCTGACAATGTTATCATTCTGATTCTGTTTCGTATTTAGTTCTCTAGTCCGATCTCGGTAAGATTCATTTATAATGATCTCTTTTGCTGCCGTTTATCATCAGTTATAACATCATACCTATAATCACTGGGAACTGGAATATTTACCTCATATTTTCCTAACGCTAGTTCAAAGTAGTATAATTCTGCAGCAGTGGATGCTACTCTATGTCTATAGAATGCTTAATGTGAAAGGTTATTATGTTTAGTATATACGTGATTTTCATCCTGACACGGATCGTACTAATTCCTATCTCCCTATCTAGCCACTTCGTTTAATTTGAAGTAGAAGCCTTTAGTACTGCTTTCTCGTTACAATTACATGCATATTTTCCCAAAGAGGATTAGTTTATCTTGCAAACAGATTACTGCCGCCATTTTAGTAAATGTGTCGTTTCTCCCACACCACTCATGTAATGCACCGTATTAAATGGGATTTCAGAAGTGGAATGCCATTTATTGTAGCCGCTTTAACATAACAGGTATCTTCAGCTTTAAACTAACTATGATTTAGAGAACAACCAAGTCCACTTTAATGGATATCTGAGATGAATACTTTTCGAATGTCCTCAAAGCTTTACGTTTTATCACTCCAGTTCTGTTGTTACACGTGTGGTACGAATGCCTAGCAGAAATTTTCCTGTTTCGCTTTCTTTTTCAGTATGTGAATGCAATAAATGTTCCAATAATAAGTTCCCATATAAGTGGGAAATATTTTTCACAAAGCTAGTAAAGAATCCGCCGAATTAGCCATCCTTTTACGTTACACAAACTAATGAATATACGACACATATCAGTGATCAGTTTTGCAGCAAACGTAATTAATCCTTGCCAAGACATGACAATGAAATGATATTGACATCAAAGTGGAATAATACTCTGACAGAATGCGGAATTAGTAATATGCAAAATGACAGCTTATGCAATCTCTTGCATAAGCTTCCAAGCAGATCTAATAGATTACAAACGAAGCTGAATGAAAATTGTAGCACATTGAATGACTCTGATTTCAATATAGAACTCAAGCCAACGTAGCCCGCAGCTTAGTATGCAAAATACTTAAACTTCCAAAGAGAACATACTGGGGAATCAACCCATTTTCCCCCTGTGGTGGGAGACCGTTAATATTGCGGTATCCAAGATTGCAAAAAGTTAACAAAGACACCATTTGCGTGAAAATTTACAAGGAACAGCAAATGAGTGCTCGATACTGAACAATTCCATGAGGACGTAGCAAGATGTCTAAGTATAGCCAATCAGCCATCCTTATTCTCTGAACGTCAGATGGATATGTAAATAAAAGACCAATTGAAGAACGTCTAAGGGTAAGTAGCTAAAAGGAAATACAGGTTTTCCAATTATTAGCCCAAATATACAGACAATCAACACTGGCTGAAGTGCGTTTCGCCTTCACTACACACACTAGAACTTCAGTATCTGCCTTCGCAATCAGCAGGTTTCGCGAAAGTGAAACAATGAGGCGTGACATTCAGCGCAGGGCACAGGGAGGAGGAATTCCTTACCTAATATATGGAGCATGTGGCTTAGATCCAGAAAATATTAAAGTTCATACTCTTCACAGATGAGTCCATATTTTCATTTCAAAATGTTTCTAGACGTTGCCTTATCTGGAGATCACCAGATATACACCATCATCTCTAAATCATAATGAAAAGACATACCTTTGATGATGGTAGTTTCAAGGTTTGGGAACACTCACACTTTTGTTCCTGATAATACGATTGAAATGACGAGTACGGATGTGGTTGTGGAGCAGTGTGTGTAGCTTATACGCGTGAATAATGGAAATTCCCATCCTGCATGACAATAATTTATAGCTTCACTTTACTTGATTGGTTGACCAATATTTGAAGTGAGCACTATCAGTTACATGGAATGGACAACTCAGTCATGATTTCAGTCTTTTAGATTCCCCGTTTTAAAATGTTCTAAGAAGAGTTGCTGTGTTTTCCTGTCCCCAGAAAATACCTTTTAGAAACGTCCTGTGGTAAACCAGTTTTCCTTACTCCCCCTCCCGGCTCTCCAAGATGTAGGAATGCCTCTCACAGATCACACTTCCTATTGAAAATCTTTTCTACTTCTGAATATCAATTTGGTCTTACTGACGTCATCTTTGATTTTGTTGTGCAGATGTTTTAGACTGCATCTACACTACGGATTCCATTTAAACTTAGAAATAGCATATCAAACTGTAAACTGAATTGCTGTCTCTGTCTAGTCGTTACCAATTTGCTGAGATATCGAGACATCGACATTTTGTGAGATGTTCGTTACTTTTACAGTGTAGTTAATGAGAGGTCAAATAAATGCGCAATATGCATATATATATATACATAAGCATACATGCTTCTGGTTGAATGATTTAATAAATCAGCACAAATATGGCGAATGTGTTTTCTCTTTTATTTCATCTGGTATTCCTGATCCAAAATAAAGTTTTCATAATCTTTCCAGCAGATGTTGCATGTAAATGTTTGGTATTTAGATCGTTTGTGTTTCTACTACATTGATTCCTTTTTGGTTTTCAGCTCCTAACTATGTACCCACGTAACACAGCTAACAATTCTGGGGAAAAATTTGCTTATATTGCCTGTAGAAATCTAACTTAACGCTGATCAACTAGCATAAATACGGCTTTTGTAATAATATAAAATTTTTCAAAAAATCGAATAAATTTTTACTTTTTGTTTAATTTTATAACAACAAGTCATTTATTATGTGTGCGCCTTATAACTTTTAAATAACTAAAAAGAGGAAACTTAAAAATAAATCGAAGTGTGCTTTGAGAACCAGTCGTATCTCGTCGCTTTCATGAATGTTGCGCGATAATAGTAGGATGAGGAGATTTTTTGTCTATTTTCTAAGGATTAGGATATTTCTAAGGATTAGGCTGGGGATCACACTTTGGAAAAAAAAGCTATTTAATCAGTTTAGTTTTAAGAACAGTGAATCTTATTATATTATGCCAATGTTGAAATAATATCTTTGTGTGTTTGTACGTAGTACTATAAGGAACCAACACATCGCAGCTCATCTATGTCCTTGAAGAGAAAAAGAAAAAACTCCGCAGTTTAAGACTTCGTGTTAATAAGAAATGAGACACTATTTTGGTGTTAATATGAAATGCTTGTTGATAGGGCGTTTGAAGGTAAAAATAAGTTTTGCATGTGAGCTAGGATTATCCAGATGCAGCAATGAAAACATTTGTAAGCAATATGGTGCTCACAAAATTGACCAAAAAAGAGTTGTCTTGAAACTAAGGAAATGCTTTATTGGAAGCTTTTTGATTTCATGCCTTAAGGGGAGTTATTTCCACATTCACTAAAATGTGTGAAGTGAAATTTTTTATCATAAAATCACAGACGTCCTTATTCTATTTAAAGTTTCAAAGTTTCGAAAAGTAACCGAAGTGCAAAACAAAATTGGTTTTTTCTATTCCTTGAAAGCATCTGCAACAGATTTAAAAAACTTCCGTACGTTTTGAAACGTAATCCTCTGGAAGAAATTTAGTTTCATAGCTGCCTGTATAAAAAAATAAATACACCTTTTTTTTTTCGTCTGCGTCAGTCTGGCATGGCGGCGAGTGCAACCCATCTGCACGAGATAATGTTTGTAATCCGGAGTCTTCTGAGGCGAGAAGTACAACAAAACGCAAACAAACTCGGCGCCTAGAAACAAAACAGCTGAAGATATTTACGGCCACTGTCAGAGTCTGCATTAATTCTGTACCAAACTTCATTAAGCGCAGTTTCTTGCCTCTTTGCGTTGTCAAGGAAACAAGCCTCTTGGGGATCTCAAGTTTCAAAATAATCCATTACCACCCCCGTATTATGGGCACGGTTTGCTTTTCTGATCACGGTGACAAAAACTGTTTCAATTAACAGAACACGAGACTCGAAATACTAAAAGTGTTTCTGAATAAAAAAAGAGAACAGAGGAGGAAAAATGAAATAATGTTTGGCATTGAACATTCAGAGTAAAATTTTTACAACTTCAACGAGAAACATTCAACGCTTTGTGGAAAACACTAATAAAAGTAGCAGAAAATATATCAACAACTCATAAATTAATAAAAAAATTGCGAATAATTTTAGCATTCGATATCTTTATTATTTGATGCTAAAGCTTATTAAAATATGGAATTTTGGAGATAATCTGTATAATTTGTATCTAGTTCGTTGCCTCATTATGGAATTGCGAAACAAATTTTGAGTTTTACTTAGGAACTGAAAATTAAGAGTGCGAAAGGAAAAATGTATTTTTTTATTCTTTCTATCAGTGTTTCGATAATTTTTAATAAGAGACAGAGATGAAGGGAGTTTTATTTATATGAAATTCATAGGATTGGAGGTATCATTTTCAGTAATGTATTCACATAATTAAGAGCAAGATCTTTTCAATCACATTGGTAAAAACTCTTTTCAGTAAAAGATTCTAAGTGAAGGGATGTTTATTCTCAAATAAGAGATTCATAGAGTTGAACGAAAAGTTCTTTTCATTAAGTGCTTCACAGATATGAAGGAAAAGGTTTAATAGGAACATTAATTTATTCAGCATTTTGCGGTATATTGATATGCATAGTGCCTTACCTCAAGTGGAAAAAGTTTTTGTTTCCTATCAGCTTATTATCTTAGATTAGGACATATTTTTTCATTATTAGTAATATCTTTGTGTTTATTTCCCATGAATTTTCATTCAATTTCTTTGTCTGCTATTTTGAATTCTATCAAGAAAGGAGATACTACTCTTGTTCTAGGTGAATTCAATGCCAAAGTTGGTCTGACTCTGACCTTTGGGGAGGAGTAATAGGCCCTTTTGGTATTGGTAGATGCAATGGGCAACGTTTCCTACAGGTAAGTAAACTCAATGGATTCAGAATAACTAACACTTATTACAAACACCGCGACATACATAAGTATTCACCCGATGGGCTGCATAAGAATATGATTGATTTGTATTAATTAACAGCAAATGGGCTAGTTCTGTTAGGAATACCAGGTCATAGAGGAGAGCTGAAATTGGATCTGACCATTACCTTGTTAAAAGTGTGTTGCAACTTAAACTTAAAAAGTGTTGTGCTAGGGTTAAAAAAATTACTTTTAATACTGAAACTCTGAAAGACCCAGTTATTGCCGAAGCTTACCATGATAGGTTACTTAGTCATTATGACAGTCATGTATGCTTACTACTGAAGTTGAGGAAGAATGGGATCATTTTAAACAGGCTTTTTTTGACACTAACAGTACACTTTTAGGAAAAAAGGAGCAGAAGAGACAGAATTATCTGAGTGATAAGGCACTTGAGCTTATTTCAGAAAGAAAGAACTGCAGGAATGTCCTTAATCAATACCCTACTAGTCCTAATAGAAAGCATTACAGAGAACTTAATAAACGTGTAAAAAATCGGTTAGCTGCTGATAAGAATCTTTGGCTTGATGGTTTGGCTGACAAAGCCGAGGAGGAAGCAGTTAGACAGCACAACAGCAGAGAGCTGTACCAGATAGTTAATGTTTTGTGTGGTAGAAAACGGACAGGTATACAGGGATTGAAGGATAAACAAGGTAAGGTTATAGAAGGTGAGGATTATGTCATGGCTAGGTGGGCTGAGCATTTCAGTGATGTTCTAAACAATGCGGTTAGTTCTATTCCCATTGTTTGCAATGATGATAGATGCATTGGTGACTTTAATGTTGGCCATATAACACAATCTGAAGTTATTTTGGCTGTTTCTAAACTTAAACTTCATAAATCCCCAGGGGTAGATGAAATTACTACCGAAATGCTTAGAGCTGGAAATGTTTCGGTTACAACTTGGATGACTGAAATTCTGAATATCTTTTATGATAAAGGCATGGTTCCTAAGGATTTTACCAGAGCTATCTATTGTTATCCCTATTTTCAAAAAAGGTGATCGCAGTTCTTGTGATAACTATAGGGGTATTAGCCTACTCTCTGTTCCAGGTAAAGTTCTTTCCATGATTGTGCTTAATAGAATTAAGAATCTGGTTGACAGTCAATTGCGTGATGAGCAATGTGGATTCAGAAGTGGTAGGAGATGTGTGAATCAGATATTTTCACTTAGGCAGATTCTTGAGAAATGTTTAGAGTTTCAGAAACCTTTGGTTGCTAGCTTTGTTGATTTCAAAAAGGCTTTCGACTCTGTTGATCGTCATAATTTGTGGTTGATTGTGAAATCATATGGTATACCAGACAAGTTAGTTAACATAATGAAAGCTCTCTATAATAACACTGAGTCGTGTGTGAGAGTTGGTAAGGCTTGTAGCAATTGGTTTAGCATTACTTCTGATGTTCTACAAGGGTGCATTTTGTCTCCTTTTCTCTTTAGTTTGCTTATTGATTATGTTATGCGAAATTCACTTCAAGGGAAAGATTTTGGCCTTAAATGAGCTGGAGATACGAAAATTTCTGATTTAGATTATGCTGATGATTTAGCCCTTTTGGCAAATGATGTTGATGAGATGAACTCTTTCATTCGAGCTGTTGATGAGACTGGTAGTAGAGTAGGTTTGGTTATAAACAGAGAGAAAATTAAAGTGATGAAAATTGGTCAGGCAGGCTGTGATTCAGTTAATCTAAAGGGCTGCAGTCTTGAGCAGGTGTCACAGTTTAATTATCTTGGGAGATACAGTACTGTGCAAATTAGTTGGAACAATAGGAAAATGCAATAACAAAGACAGACACAACTAAAATATTTATTTGTTTAATAGTGTAGTTAATAGTGAATGTGACCCCCCTTAGTTTTAATTACTTCTTTCACCCTCTCAACCATTGATGCCACTGGCGTTCCACATATCTCCTTCACTTCAGTGTCGTGGTACCACACTTTCATGACACTTTCTATCATTTTGGTTTTGTCATGCAATCCATCTTAGATATGCGCACTTTAATAATGGTCCACAAATTTTCAATGGGGTTTAGATCGGGTGAATTCCCTGGCCACTCCAATACCTTCAAATGTTGCTGGGTATAGAAGCTCTTATCAAGCTTAGAATTGTGGCATGGAGCCAGATCCTGTTGAAATACCCCATCGCCGTTTGGAAACAGCTTCTGCAGTGTTGGGACCATTTTCGCCTTCAGACCGTCTATGTACTTTTTGCTGTCCATCATTCCTTCAATGGGGTGAATCGTCTGTGGTCCGGAAGCTGTGAAACATCCCCAAAACATGACCCTTCGTGGTTACGAACAAGTTTAGACCTGCAGCAGTTTAGACTCTGCAGCGGAAGGGACTTAGCGTTCCTTCGCTTGTCCCAACTAATTCGCACAGTACTGTATTTAAGAGATGATGGTGATGTGCAACATGAGATTAACAGACGAATAGGGATTGCTACCGGGACTTTTAAAAATCTATGGAGAGTGTGCAGAAATAGACGTATACACCTAAAGACTAAAATTAGACTGTATAATAGTTTGGTTCTTTCTAGGGTTAGTTATGGTAGTGAAACGTGGACACTTTGTAAACAAGATAACAGGAAACTAGATGCTTACGCAGTATCTTGGGCATTCGGTGGTGTAACTTTGTAACTAATGACGAGGTTAGGCAAAGGAATCGGCAACCTCCTTTAAGCAGCATATTGTGTAGAGAGAGACTCCGTTGGTTTGGTCATGTTGCCCGTATGAATAATTATAGATTGGCGAATAGGGTTATGAACAGTGTGCCTAAAGGCCTCAGAAAGAGGGGGAGACCTAGGATGCGGTGGGCAGACAATGTCAAACAGGCCTTGTTAGAATTGGTGTGCAGTGGCCAGATGCAGTAGATATAGCTCAGGACAGATTTGCTTGGAGAACTAAATTGCTTGCTTGGAGAACTAAATTGGTTGGACCTCCGTAGTCCATGGCTGCTTGAGGATAATGATGATGATGTTTCTAGTTTTTTTTTTCACATATCGGAAATTTTTGTCTCTTCTCTGGTTGCTAAATAAAATATCTTTGTCCTTTAAATATATTTAGCAAAAAACTAACAACCTGCGAAAATCAACAATCCTTGAATTTCTAGAGTTTACCAGTCTAAAAATTATAGAAAAAGTTTGATATGATAATATTGGTTTCTCCAGGTGAATTTTGAAATTTGAACTTTATTAAGAAGACAACACTTTTGACTTTGAAATGTTCAGCATATGATTAGAAAACTGGTACTGGTGTTTGCCCACTGAGTACTGCTGATGTAAGTTTAAATGGATTATTCTCAACGAGAGGGGTGAAGAACTCTGAATGTATAAGGGCAGACCATCCTTTTTTATGAGTGTGTATATATATATATAGGAATATTTTACCTATATAATACCTTTTATATGAATGGAAAACTCATTAAAAATTTCATAACTTTCAAAGTAAGCTTTTGCGATAAAAGGTTGCTGGGAGAAATTAAAGATCTTACTCAAATCTGTCGACATACAGATTTTGAAAATTTTTAAATATTTAAAGAATTGGGTAAGCTGAGAACTTAACAGAAGTCTCTTGTCACAAGGATATACCTCCAAATTAAATACAACCAGTATAATTGTCATAAAACATGTTGTTGAAAGAAATATAATTTTAGAAGTTGTCGCATATTTCCTAAAACAAGAGTTTAAAACTACCAGATGCGTCTGCTATTAAATGCTCCACATTAAATAAAACTTGACATATTCAGCTAATATTATTGAAAATTGAGAATTTAAAAATATATCAGTGAGATTATTTTATCTCCAGCAACAAATACTGTAAATGGTAGCTAAGTAGTCATTGGAAGGAGAGCTATGCACCAATCCCCTGTGATGATGCATAGAACCGGGCAGGCCTAGCACCTAATGTGTACCCCGCATTATCGTGGTGCAGGCACCAGAAGTCTTTGCAGGTCATCGCAGGCACCTGAACTCATTGCTTCTATTGACATCGCGAAATTCTACATTGGGGAAAGTCTTCCAGTGTAGATGGCTTCAGCCTTTAGTGGTGGTGGAACGGGTCTTTGCCCCATGCCTGCGATTAGGGGGCTGTTTGATATTATCGGCATTCCCTCTCTCAATAAACATAGTATCTTTAAACATCCCACTAACCATTTTCTCTCCCTAGGTAGTTGGAATGTGAGGTTTTGCACAGACCTTATTCTCTTGAGGTCCTCACACAAAAATTCCAACAATATAATTTAGATATCCTCGGCTTGCAAGAGACCAGATGGACAGATATAGGTCAGATTCTTAAAAATAATCTTAAATTTCTCTTTTCAGGGAGGGACGACAATAAGCATCACCAAGGCGTGGGTCTGCTTCTCAGCAGACACGCTAGTGATGCTCGTCTAGGATATGAGTGCATTAATGAAAGGTTTCTTACAGCAAAATTTCAGACAAGCGTTAAAGACTTGAATGTTATCTGCTGTTATGCCCCCGCTGAGAATGCCGATGAGGATGAGAAGGATAGGTTTTATGAACAACTTCAGGATATTTTGAATTCTGTCAAGAAAGGAGATATTACCCTTGTTCTTGGTGACTTCAATGCCAAAGTTGGTACTGACTCTGACCTTTGGGGAGGAGTAATAGGCCCTTTTGGTATTGGTAGCTGCAATGGCAATGGGCAACGTCTTCTACAGGTAAGTAAACTCAATGGATTCAGAATAACTAACACTTATTACAAACACCGCGACATACATAAGTACACATGGGTGTCACCTGATGGGCTGCATAAGAATATGATTGATTACATATTAATTAACAGCAAATGGGCTAGTTCTGTTAGGAATACCAGGTCATATCGGGGAGCTGAAATTGGATCTGACCATTACCTTGTTAAAAGTGTCTTGCAACTTAAACTTAAAAAGTGTTGTGCTAAAGTTAAAAAATTTACCTTTAATACTGAAGCTATGAAAGACCCAGTTATAGTTAACGCTTACCATGATAGTTACTTAGTCATTATGACAGTCATGGTTTGCTTAATTCTGAAGTTGAGGAAGAATGGGACCATTTTAAACAGGCTTTTTTGGAAACTAACAGTACTCTTTTACGAAAAACGGAAGCAGAGGAGACAGAATTATTTGAGTGATAAGGCACTTTAGCTTATTTCAGAAAGAAAGAACTGAAGGAATGTCCTTAATATACCTTTTAGACCTAGGATGCGGTGGGCAGACAAAGCATTACAAAGAGATTAATAAATGTGTAAAGGATTAGTTAATTGCTGATCAGAATCTTCGGCTTGATGGCTTGGCTGACAAAGCTGAGGAAGGAGTTAGACAGCACAACAACAGAGAGCTCTACCAGATAGTTAATGTTTTGTGTGGTAGAAAGCGGACAGGTATACAGGGATTGAAGGATAAACAAGGTAAGGTTATAGAAGGTGAGGATTCTGTCATGGTTATGTGGGCTGAGCATTTCAGTGATGTTCTAAACAATGTGGTTAGTTCTACTCCCATTGGTTGTAATAATGATAGATGCATTGGTGGCTTTAATGTTGGCCTTATAACACAATCTGAAGTTAATTTGACTATTTCTAAACTTAAACTGGATAAATCCCCAGAGACAGATGAAATTATTACCTAAATGCTTAGAGCTGGGAATGTTTCGATTTACCACTTGGATGGGGGCGGGGGTGGCTCAGTCGGTAGCGCGCCAGGCTCGTAATCTGTAGTTCCCAGGTTCGAGTCCCAGCTGGGTCAGCGTTGAGATTTATCTCCGCACAATTCCCCGCCCTGCCCACGGTCAGTAGGGGACACCGATGGGCTTGGAAAGGCCGCCGTCCGTCGGATGGGACGTTAAGCCGTGGCCCCGTGTGCGGGAGAGACATGCCCTGTGCACGTTAAAGAACACGCTGGATAGCCTTGACGGGGGGCTACCATCTGTCTCCCAACAGCTGTTCCAGTGGGTCCCCTCCCCCAACTTTCTCTGAGCCTTCGGGGTCCATGTGATCTGGCCATTTGGCCCATGGTGTGTAAAAAAGTGCCGCTCAGAGGTAAAACAACCCAAAAACAACAACCACTTGGATGACTGAAACTTTGAATATCTTTTATGATAAAGGCATGGTTCCTAAGGATTTTACCAGAGCTATTATTATCCTTATTTTCAAAAAAGGTGATCGCAGTTCTTGTGATAACTGTAGGGGTATCAGCCTACTCTCTGTTCCAGGTAAAATTATTTGCATGATTGTGCTTAATAGAATTAAGAATCTAGTTGACAGTAAATTGCGTAATGAGCAATGTTAAACTCAATTGTTAACTACAAATGTTACTACAAATTTATCAGTACGCAATGATAACGATTGTTAATGATGTTGATTAGGTGAAATCTTTCATTTGTAGGAGACGTTGCCCATTGCTATATGAATCGAAGGGGAGGGTTGCGTTTTACGTTAAAGAACTTTAACGTGCAAAGGGTAGGGTTCTTTAACGTGCACAGGCTTTGTCTGCCCACCGCATCCTAGGTCTTTGAATGAGGTGAAAATAGAAAGAAAACTAAAGAGTGGATTCAGAAGTGGTAGGGGATGTGTGAATCAGATATTTTCATTTAGGCAGATTCAAAAAAAAAGATTAGAGTTTCAGAAATCTTTGGTTGCTAGCTTTGTTGATTTCAAAAAGGCTTTCGACTCTGTTAATCATCATAATTTGTGGTTGATTGTGAGATCATATGGTATACCAGATAAGTTAGTTAACATAATGAAAGCTCTCTACAATAACACTGAGTCGTGTGTGAGAGTTGGTAAATCTTGTAGCAATTGGTTTAGCATTACTTCTGGTGTTCGATAAGGGTGTATTTTATCTCCTTTTCTCTTTAGCTTGGTTATTGATTATGTTATGCAAAATTCACTTCAAGGGAAAGATTGTGGCCTTAAATGGACTGGAGATACGAAAATTTCTGATTTAAATTATGCTGATGATTTAGCCCTTTTGGCAAATGATGTTGATGAGATGAACTCTTTCATTCGAGCTGTTGATGAAACTGGTAGTAGAGTAGGTTTAATTTTAAACAGAGAGAAAACTAAAGTGATGAAAATTGATCAGGCAGGCTGTGATTCAGTTAATCTGAATGGTTGCAGTCTTGAGTTGGGTTGTTTTACCTCTGGGCGGCACTTGTTTGCACACCATGGGCTAAATGGCCAGGTCACAAGGATCCCGAAGTCTCAAATAAGGTTGGGGGAGGGGAACAGCTGTTGGGAGACAGATGGTAGCCTCCCGTCAAGGCCATCCAGCGTGTTATTTAACGTTCACAGGGTATGGCTCTCCCACACACGGGGCCACGGCTTAATGTCCCATCCGACGGACGGCGGCCTTTCCAAGCCCATCGGTGTCCCCTATTGACCGTGGGCAGGGTGTGGAATTTTGCAGAGATAAATCTCAACGCTAACCCAGCTGGGACTGGAACCTGGGAACTACAGATTACGAGCCTGGCGCGCTACCGACTGAGCCACCCCCGCCCCCAGGTTGCAGTCTTGAGCAGGTGTCACAGTTTAATTGTCTTGTGAGCTATGTAACATATACTGGTTGGGTTGTTTTACCTCTGAGCGGCACTTTTTTGCACACCATGGGCTAAATGGCCAAGTTACAAGGACCCCGAAAGCTCAGAGAAGGTTGGGGGAGGGGACCCACTGGAACAGCTGTTGGGGGACAGATGGTAGCCTCCCATCATAGCCATCCAGTGTATTCTTTAACGTGCACAGGGTATGGCTCTCCGCACACGGAGCCACTGTTTATCGTCCCATCCGACGGACGAGGGCCTTTCCAAGCCCATCGGTGTCCCCTACTGACTGTAGCTAGGGCGGGGAGTTTTGCGGGGATAAGTTCTCAACGCTGACCCAACTGGGACTCGAACCTGGGAACTGCAGATTACGAGCCTGACGCGCTACCGACTGAGCCACTGAGCCACCCCGCCCCACAGATACTCGTGATGTGCGGCATGAGATTAACAGACGAATAGGAGTAGCTGCCGTGACTTTTAAGAATCTATGGAGAGTATGGAGAAAGCGGCGTATACACCTAAGACTAAAATTAAACTGTATAATAGTTTGGTTCTTTCTAGAGTTAGTTATGGTAGTGAAATTTGGTTTAAATGGTACCAAATAACAGGAAACTAGATGCTTTTGATTCTAGATTTTTACGCAATATCTTGAGCATTAGGTGGTTCAACTTTGTAACTAATGATGAGGTTAAGCAAAGGAGTCGGCAATCTCGTTTAAGCAGTATATTGTGCAGAGAGAAACTCCGTTGGTTTGACTGTGTTGCCCATATGGATAATTATAGATTGGCGAATAGGGTGGGTTATGAACAGTGTGCCTAAAGGCCTCAGAAAGAGGGGGATCCCTAGGATGCGGGGGGCAGACAATGTCAAACAGGACCTTGTTAGAATTGGTGTGCAATGGTACGATGCAGCAGATAGAGCTCAGGACAGATATGCATGGAGAACTAAATTGCACGGTCTGGTTGAACCTCCGTAGCCCATGGTTGCTTGAGGATGATGATGATGATGAAAAAAGTTTCTGTAAAGAATTTGTTTCGGAAGGAAGCTTGTAAAGTGGCTTTCCACTCACACAAAATGGAAGTGTCCAAATACATGTTGGAGGACAATAATCATTAAACGAAATTGTTTGTTAATGCAAGTAGTAATTTATTATTTTTTTGCAGAATTGCGATCTTTTTTAACTCTTTTGTAAGTGTGTTGCCTCTTTTTTTTTCTTTCATTGGTTCTTAATTTGACAATTGATTGTTTTAACTTTACGAATGACCTATCGAGTAGAACGTTAAAATTGTTCAAAAATGCCCTATGTCATAAAACGTAAAAACATAACATTGCGGAAACTTTATAAAATGGTTAATTCGTTGCAGAGAAATAGTGTGCAGCACTTGTAACATACCGAAAAAATGCAGGATATGTAATCGTATGATTCAAAAATATGACATAACATAAAGCATCACAACCTATGTACTTTGGTTAAGTTACATGAGACCAAAACGATGTAAGGATGTGAAAAGAATGTAAGAAACAAGAGATGCAACCGTTTATATGGGCTACAAGTGATAATGTAATAATTAAAAATAATTAATAAGAACGTATAATTCCCGCATTTTAGCGAACGTATCCAGACTTTTGAATCATATTTCACTTAGAATTAAGCGTATAACTCGGGTCTATGAAAAACGTATATATTGACATTTAGGCTTAAAAAGATATTTTGAATTTGTTGTTTATTTGTAAATTTCGTTGTGTACCTTTCGAGGAGTTCTACTGTATGAATTTAGGAGCATAGTGTTGCTCTTATCATTCATAAGGCTAGTGAAGCAGAATGACTTGAGTGAGTGGTAAAATCAGGAATTATGTTTTCCGATAAAATACACCTGATGAGCTAAGCCTCCATAAGTCCGTACACACTATAATCTTCCATTTATTTCAGTTACCATTCCTTTAGCTTAACAACATACCTATACCGACACACTGTACAGCTAAACGTAAATCCATTACGTTGTTCATCGTTATTGTTAAGCATCATCGTTTTCGATTTCTTTATTTCGTGACATAAAGCATGCTTTCTCTAAATACGTCTGAAATGATAATAGTTGATTTCTTCTTTTTTTCCTTCGCGTGTAGGAAAAGAAAATGGGTAGTCTTTTTCCTTAAACCTTCTCAGCAAAGTTGTTTTTGTTCCACCTTCACCATTCGTGCCTTGCTTCTTAAGCTGACACTCCAGAAATCTTGTAATTTTTTTGTTATTTCTGCTAGCGATAAAGGTAGCGCGATCTTCTGATAAAAGGCAATGCTGTCCGATTTTTGTTAGTCGACTACCAATGTCTGCCTCTACCTTTCTGGACGGACAGTGCGAGGCAATTACATGAAGGCTTCACTTAAAGCTCGTGCAAACGCTGACAGTGAGGCGTTTTCTGAATGTACGCTTTGCAGGATAAATGTCACGCCAGAGGGGCCAGGGAATCCGTTGCCCTTATCTGTTATGCGACTTCCGATTTCGTATCCGCTTAACGATCGAGTGAGTAAGCCTAATGTATTTTGTGGATTCCTAAGTAGATGATTTTCAAAGTGCAGCATGGTATTAATAAATGAAAAGCGAATGAACATTTTCTCATTTAAAAAGGCATTTACTTGTGTTGCAGCAAGCAAAAATTGAAATGTAATTAATGCAATAGTTCACAGGTAATCTTTGAAGTAAAGAAATTTGGCAAAGTTTTCTAGATATTTTATGCAATACATCTACTTTATCTGTTAAAATATTTTTTTTTCAATAGTTTGTGGCATGATAATATATTTTAAATTTTTCTTTACCATTACCATAGTATAACTTAAAAAATTGAAATTTATATTTTTCAATCTGACTCGTTCGAATTTGATTTATTAGCACCATGCTACACTTTGAAAACCATCTGCATAAGAATTTAGGTTGCTAAAAATTATGTTCGATTTCTTTTTTCAGATAACGATGATGACAAGTATAGGGAATGTGTAGAATTATTACTTAGCAGTTATTCCAGCAATGTTCTTTTGGATCAAAGAGGTCTATTTTAATTTATGAACTATTCCCTGCAGCTACATTTAAAACACGGGATAAAGAATTGAATATTATCTTCTGTTACGTCCCAATTTCAGATTATGATGAGAACAAGGACAGTTTTAGAGTTATTTTAAGTATATTCCAAGCTTGCTGGTTGTCTTCAATATCAAAGTTGGTATTGATTCGGACTTGTGAGCTGCTGTAATGGTCACTTGCGTCATTGGTAGTCACAGTAGCACAATGTTTCGCTGAATAATGTTCTGTAAATGGAAGTCGGCATAAACTGGAAGGAGAGCTGCGTATCAATCCCCTATGATGTTACATAGAACCGGGGACTTCTCGTAGTGCCGTAACCCGCCTTCTCGTAGTGCAGGCCGTTAGTTCTTTTCAAAAAAGCTATTATTCTCTTCTGGGAAGGAACAGAAGTGCAGTCCTGCCAGATCAGTTTGGCCTACCAATCTGGTCATCTATGGCCACTTTTTTTTTTCAACTTTACAGGGAATATTCAACTTTACAGGGTCCTATTGCTATTTGTTTAGGACCCTGTAAAGTTGTTAACTACCATTTATACTTTGATTATGGATACTGAACTTGCACTAGTGGGTCTCTGTTGAGGGAAAATCTTCATTGTGTTCTGTTTCTTTATGGGTTGCCAACCCTAAATGATCAGAGGGACAGGATTCCTTATATCAGCTTGTGGATAATTTTGATCAGTGATCATCGAAGCTACCTGAACCTATAGCTAGCTGGGCATCGCCAAAATTACACTAGAATAATGTGTCTCAGGTTAGTTTCTATCTAGATTCTGGTTCTTGAAAATGTCCACTTGAAAAGGTGATGCCTGATGTTCCTTCCAGCATGGGCGGCTTCAGCATTTAGAGGTGGGGGGATAGGTCTTTGCCCCATGCCTGAGAATAGGGAGCTCTTTGATGTGGTTGGCTCTATCTTTCTCAATAAACCTAGTTTGTTTAAAAATCCTAGTAATCCTTTCTCTCCGCATATTTGTCGAATTTCAGGACGTTGCATAGAGATTATTCTCTTGACGTCCTCGCACAGGAATTGTAGCGTTATAACCTGAATATTCTTGGTTTACAAGAGAACAGATGAACAGGTAAAGATCAGATACTTAAAAATAATTTAAAATTTCTCTCTTCAGGAAGGGAGGATGGAAAGCACCTTCAAGGTGTAGGTTTGTTTCTCAGCAGACACGCCAGTCTCTTTTAGGATATGACTGCGTTAAAGTAGCTAAATAAAAACTAAGATTAAAGACTTGAATATTATCTGTTTTTATGTCTCACAGAGGACTCTGATGAGGACGAGAAGGATGGATTTTTTCAGACAACTTCGGGATATTTTCGATTCTGTCAAGAAAGGTGATGACTAGATGACTTCAGCGCTAAAGTTGGCATTGGTTGTTGCAGTGGCATTGGGGAGTCTCCTATAGGTAAGTAAACTTGATATTTTGAAAATAACTGACACCTACTACAAGCACAGGGATATTTATGAATACACATGGGTTTCACCTATTGGGTTTTATAGTATATTAATTAACAGCAATTGGGCTAGATCGGTTAGGAATACCAGATCATATAGGGGAGCCGATATTGTATCTGACCATTACCTGGTCAAATGTGTCTTACAACTGAAGCTTGAGAAACATTGTGCTAAGGTTAAAAGAATTAACTATAACACTTAAGCTCTGAAAGATCCAGTTGCAACCAAAGCATACCATGATAGTATTATTTGTTTGTTATATTATAGAATTAGAATTTAGAACTTTTTGATCGTTACTTCGTCATTATGACAATCGCTGTTTGCTTACTACTGAAGTTAAAAAATAATAGATGAGTTTAAACAGGCTTTTCTTGAAACCAACAGTACTATTTTGGGAAAAAAAAGGGAATAAAGGAGACAGTTATTTGTGTGGAAAAGCTATGGAGCTGATTTCTGAAATAAGGAATTGCAGTAATAATTTGAATTAACATACTGCTAATTTAACAGAAAGCATTACAAAGAGCTTAATAAACATGTAAATGATCAGCTGATAGCTGATAAGAATCTTTGGCTTGATATCTTGGCTGGCAAAGCAGAGGAAACATCTAAACATCACAATAGTAGGATTTAATGTTGCTTGTGGAAAGAAAGAGACAGGTACATAGGGATTGAAGGATAAAAATGGTAAGACTGTTGAAGGTGAGGATTCTTTCATGGCTATGTGGGCAGAGCATTGCAGAGATGTTCTAAAGAATGTAGTTAGATCTACTGCAATTGTTTGTAATGAGGTTAGATGCATTACTGGCTTTAATGTTGGCTCTATATCACATTCTGAAGTTATTTTGGCTATCTAAATTAAAACTGCATAAATCCCCTGGGGCGGATGAAATTACCACTGAAGAGCGTAGAGCCGGGGACATTTGTGTTGTCACATGGCTGACTGAAATTTTGAATACCTTTTATCATAAAGGCACTGTTCCTAAGGATTTTGCCAGAGCTGTTATTAATATTTTTATAAAAGATGATCGCAGTTTTTCTGGTAACTACAGGGGTATCAGCCTATTTTCTGTTCTAGGTAAAATTCTTTACATTATTATGATTAATAAAATTAATAAAATTAAGAATTTGTTTGATGGACAACTGCGTGACGAACATGCAGATTCAGAAGTGGTAGGGAATGTATAGGTCAAATTTTTTCACCTAGGCAGATTCCTGAGAAACGTTGAGAGTTTCAGAAACCTATAATTACTAGCTTTATAGATTTCAAAAAAGCTTTTGACTCTGTTGATCGTCATAATTTGTGGTTGATCGTTAGATGATATGGAATACTTGACAAGTTAGCATAATGAAAGCTCTCTATAATAACATTGAGTAATAAGTGAGAGTTGGCAAAGCTTGTAGCTATTGGTTTAACATTGCTAGTGGAGTTAGACATGGGTTAATTTTGTCTTCTTTTCTTTTTTAGTTTGGTTATTGATTATGCTATGTGAAATTCTTTGCAAGGGGAAGATTTTGGCTTTAAATGGTCTAGATATTTCAAACTTTTGATTTAGATTATGCGGATGATTTGGCCTTGTTTGCTAATGATGCTGATGTAGATGAATTCTTTCATTAGAGCTGTTGATGAGACTGGTAATAGAGTAGGTTTGGTGATAAACAGAGAAAAAACTAAAGTGATGAAAATTGGTCAGGCAGATGGTGGTTCAGTTGCTTTGAATGGTTGCACACGTGAGCAAGTGTCTCAGTTTAATTTTCTTGGGAACTGTTTAACAGATACTGGTGATGCGCGGAATGAGATAAACAGACTAATAGGGACTGCTACTGGAACCTTTAAGAATCTTTGGAGAGTGTGAAAAAATAAGCTTAATCACCTAAAGGCTTAAATTAGGCTGTGTAATAGTTTGGTTCTTACTAGGGTTAGTTATGGTAGTGAAACTTGGACCCTTTGTAAGAAAGATAACAGGAAACGTGATGCTTATTGATTCTAATTGATTACGTCTAAAGAAAACTAAAGTCTTGAGAATTCGGTTCAACTTTGTATGTAATGATGAAAGTAAGCAAAGGAGTCAACAAGCTCCTTTCAGTAGCATATTGCGTAGAGAGAGACTGGTTTGGCTATGTTGCCTGTATGCATAGCCGAACCAAACATTCTCAAAACGTCCTCAAACCTAAAGGCCTCACAAGCGGAACACGTAATATTCGATGGGTTTGCATGTCAAATAGCACCTTGCTAGAATTGGCCTACAGTGGTCAAATGTAGTAACTGAAGTTCAGGACAGACGTATTTGGGAAACGAAATTGCATAGGTTAGTTGGACCTCCGTTACCCATGGCTGCACAAAGTTTTTTATGAGTTATACAGAAATATAATTGATTATTTATCAATAATAATAATAATAATAAATATGTTAGTTCTATTAGTAATACTAAGTCGTACATGGAATCTGGAATTTTTTTATCATTTTCTAAATCTCTTACATAGAGCTTTTTAAAAATGTCATATAATGGTGTTCTGAATAATGTTATATTTTTTACATATTTTTGATAAAAATAAAACTAAATGTCTAACATTATTTAAAAATAGAACTGGAGTTAGCTAAAGCAACATTATGAGACTTTTTCGCTTTAGTTTGGTGATCGATTATATTTTGAAAAAATTTTTCAAAGGTGCATTGGCGTCTTCTCTGAAACTCTGATAATTTTCTCACTTATATGATGATGATTTCACCTTCCTGACAAGTGTTATCCAAAAGTAAAATATTTTCTTTAAAACTTTTCTTTTAAACTTTAAAACATTTCTTTTAAGGCTAGGTGATAAATGATGGAAAGCGGAAGGGATGAAAACTGCTCAAATGCTTCTGCTCTTTTGAACACTTCTGCCCTTCAGGAGAATTTTAATTGCCTTTCTTACGGATTGTGGGCCGAGTGGTTAGCGCGCTTGGCTACTGATCTAAGGGACCTGGGTTCGAGCCCCGGGTAAGGCATGGCTGTTTGTGTTGTTTTTCTGCTGAGGGCCTGCCATCCTCTCAGACCTTCTACTATGGCATATAAACTGACAGGCTCCTGTCAGACCTCTGTGGCACGCAACTGCTTGAGGGGGTATTTATTTTTTTTATTTACGGATTGTTTGAGAGATACCAGAGATGCACAACATGAGGAAAACAGAAGAATAGTCCTTACTGAAGGAACGTCTTGGAATATGGACGGAAAAATAGGTGAATACACCTAAAAACTAACGCTGGGATCTTTTAACAGATTTCATTTTATAGTAAGAGTAGATTCTTAATCAAGATTGCAGAAGGCTTTATGTTTAATTATCATCTTGAGCATTAGATAATTCGATTGCGTAAATACAGGTGAGATTAGACGAGGGAATTGTCAAATGTCCTTAAGCATATCTTATGCAGGTAGATATTACGTTACTTTGACCATGTTGCTTTCACACAGAACTAAATATGTGTGAAGAAAACAGCATAATGAAAACAGTATGTCTAGTATTCCAAAAATCATGAGGAAAAAGGCAGTTCAAGAAGGAAGTGGGCTGCTGATCCCACGAAAGGATCTTTTTAGAATTCAAACTCAACATCGTTTACTGAGGGCACACGTGTGTAGAGAACTAAATTGCACAGTCTGGTGAGACATTAGTAGCCTATGACTGCTTGCGGATCAAGTGTGCATGTTTGGCATAAGAAAGCAAACTTAAGTTAAATGTAAGACATATCCAGTTTCTGTTCATTACTGAATACCATTACTCAGTGAAAGTATGTAATGTAAAACTTTTCCTCCTGTTGTTTTCCTTGTTTTACCGATAGAAATATAAAATAGTGAAAGTAAAGGATTTGTAACGAAAGAAATTGTTAGAAATCCTTTACTTTCACTATTTTATTTATTGAAAACGTATTTTGTTTATTAAGTGCCGAGACATTTTAAACATAAATTTTTTAAAGATTTTCAAAACACCATAAGCTGATGAGTACTATAAACACAAGGAGCTTATGCGGTAATATTATTCGAAATGACACCGAAACCGTCTTTTGAAACAATTGTCGATACTAAACTATCATTTAATTTTGAATAAATCGCAAACATCAATTTAAAAATGGAAGTTGATGCTGAAAAATGCTTAAACGACGACAGATTTATATTTCGAGAAAACACTTAAACTGTTCCAGTGTCCGTTTGGTTAGCATGAACTGAAGCGATGAGGCCCCAATTTCAAAGTATCGGTGCACTATGCTGTCTCTCTGATATAGTCCTCTACTCATGCATCGATTGTCTCCAGACTCCTAAGTTACAGATTCAGCATTGGAAATTTCTGAGGAAATTTATTTTTCAATTTTAAAGAAGCATTTTGCGACTTACTTTTATGTAATTAAAATTAAGTCTGAAAGAGATCAGTTTATTTCTTTGTGAAAAATGTTTACAGTGGGAAATCAAAACACACATCTTTAACACCCTAATATTGGTGTTAATTTTAATTTATTAACTTTTTTAAATTTTACTTTACTTTAAGGTAGGTAACAGTTACAATATGCAAGAATGCATTTTGGCTAACTTTTTAGGATTAGAGTAAAATACTAAGGGAATTTAAAATAGAATAAGAAATTAGAATATGCAAGGTAGATAAAATTTACTTTTCCTAAAATTGCCCCTGTTAACGATTAACTTTCACTAAAATTGTATCTGCTGACGAAGTATTGCAAGTAATTGACTGGGAGCGCGTGGAAAACCTTGACATCAAAGGCATGCAAGCAAGCATCTTTAAATTGAGTTTTACGAGATAAAAACAATTCTTATGGCAACAACTCGGATTCTGCGCACTCCCATTTATCAGTTGATGTCTGTTGCGATGGAGGCGAAGTGCTCGAAAGAAAACGTTAAAGAAGAGACTGGCAGAGGCAGGAAAAGCAAGAACAGCAGCTGGCCATCTCTTAATCAGCAACAGCTCCTTGGCTCACGCGGAAGCGCCTGGTAGTGGCGCCGTGGTGCGGACAGAGATAATAACTGACATGCGCACGGGCCAAACAACAGCGGAGAGACTTAGCAGTGATGGATGGCAAATTTTCCGCACCATTGTGGCCATTGAAAGGTTAATCGCGGAGCGCTTAGCTTGCGATGCATTCTCTCACAGCTGGCTAGAGCCAGTTGCTGTGACTCCTCCGACCCATCAAGCTGCACATTTGCAGGTTAGCCAAGTCGTAGGACCGTTCTATGGACGGTACGGGGAAGACGGCATGCTTTTCTTAGCAATGATAATTTAAAGAACTATATATATATGGAATCGATCACGTTCATTCGAGATCCGATTCTGAAACCGATACATTTTATGTTATTTTTTGTCTTATGTGTTTTTTCCTGTAATTTCTTTATAAAGTAGTAGTTGTAAAAGGGTTATAGCCCCATGATTATTTAAAATTGCATAGAGTAAATTTAATTTAACAAAAACGATAATTAATGTAAATGTTTATCAGATGGAGACGATTTCATGTATGCTACTGGAATGCTAGTCAGACTGCCAACCAAATGTAAGCCTCAGAAGATTGAAACTAGTAGGTGGTTTATTATGGAATGAACACTGAAATTAATCTTTTCCATTCCGTGGATTAAAACAATTAGGACACTTTCAATTTAATATGTTTAAGGAAGTTTATAAATTACTTTGGGCCTTTAACTCAGTTTTATTGATTAACAAATGTATATTGATAATTAGCTGAGCCCAATGACAGTTGAGTTGTTTTTTCTCTGAGCGGTAGTTTCTACACATAATGGGCTAAATGGCTCATCATCATCATCCTCAAGCAGCCATGGGCTACGGAGGTCCAACCAGACCGTGCAATTTAGTTCTCCAAGCAAGTCTATCCTGAGCTACATCTACTGCATCTGGCCACTGCACACCAATTCTAACAAGGCCTGTTTGACATTGTCTGCCCACCGCATCGTAGGTCTCCCCTTCTTTCTGACGCTTTTAGGCACACTGTTAATAACCCTATTCACCAATCTATAATTATTCATACGGGCAACATGGCCAAACCAACGGAGTCTCTCTCTGCACAATATGCTGCTTAAAGGAGGTTGCAAACTCCTTTGCCTAACCTCATCATTAGTTACAAAGTTGAACCACCTAATGCCCAAGATACTGCGTAAGCATCTGGAATCAAAAGCATCTAGTTTCCTGTTATCTTGTTTAAAAAGCATCCACGTTTCACTACCATAACTAACCCTAGAAAGAACCAAACTATTATACAGTCTAATTTTAGTCTTTAGGTGTATACGCCTATTTCTCCACACTCTCCATAGATTCTTAAAAGTCCCGGCAGCAATCCCTATTCGTCTGTTAATCTCATGCCGCACATCACCATTATCCGTTACATAGCTCCCAAGATAATTAAACTGTGACACCTGCTCAAGACTGCAACCATTCAGATTAACTGAATCACAGCCTACCTGACCAATTTTCATCACTTTAGTTTTCTCTCTGTTTATAACCAAACCTACTCTACTACCAGTCTCATCAACAGCTCGAATGAAAGAGTTCATCTCATCAACATCATTTTCCAAAAGGGCTAAATCATCAGCATAATCTAAATCAGAAATTTTCGTATCTCCAGCCCATTTAAGGCCAAAATCTTTCCCTTGAAGTGAATTTCGCATAACATAATCCATAACCAAACTAAAGAGAAAAGGAGACAAAATGCACCCTTGTCGAACACCAGAAGTAATGCTAAACCAATTGCTACAAGCCTTACCAACTCTCACACACGACTCAGTGTTATTATAGAGAGCTTTCATTATGTTAACTAACTTGTCTGGTATACCATATGATTTCACAATCAACCACAAATTATGACGATCAACAGAGTCGAAAGCCTTTTTGAAATCAACAAAGCTAGCAACCAAAGGTTTCTGAAACTCTAAACATTTCTCAAGAATCTGCCTAAGTGAAAATATCTGATTCACACATCTCCTACCACTTCTGAATCCACATTGCTCATCACGCAATTGACTGTCAACCAGATTCTTAATTCTATTAAGCACAATCATGGAAAGAACTTTACCTGGAACAGAGAGTAGGCTAATACCCCTATAGTTATCACAAGAACTGCGATCACCTTTTTTGAAAATAGGGATAACAATAGATAGCTCTGGTAAAATCCTTAGGAACCATGCCTTTATCATAAAAGATATTCAGAATTTCAGTCATCCAAGTTGTAACCGAAACATTTCCAGCTCTAAGCATTTCGGTAGTAATTTCATCTACCCCTGGGGATTTATGAAGTTTAAGTTTAGAAACAGCCAAAATAACTTCAGATTGTGTTATATGGCCAACATTAAAGTCACCAATGCATCTATCATCATTGCAAACAATGGGAATAGAACTAACCGCATTGTTTAGAACATCACTGAAATGCTCAGCCCACCTAGCCATGACATAATCCTCACCTTCTATAACCTTACCTTGTTTATCCTTCAATCCCTGTATACCTGTCCGTTTTCTACCACACAAAACATTAACTATCTGGTACAGCTCTCTGCTGTTGTGCTGTCTAACTGCTTCCTCCTCGGCTTTGTCAGCCAAACCATCAAGCCAAAGATTCTTATCAGCAGCTAACCGATTTTTTACACGTTTATTAAGTTCTCTGTAATGCTTTCTATTAGGACTAGTAGGGTATTGATTAAGGACATTCCTGCAGTTCTTTCTTTCTGAAATAAGCTCAAGTGCCTTATCACTCAGATAATTCTGTCTCTTCTGCTCCTTTTTTCCTAAAAGTGTACTGTTAGTGTCAAAAAAAGCCTGTTTAAAATGATCCCATTCTTCCTCAACTTCAGTAGTAAGCATACATGACTGTCATAATGACTAAGCAACCTATCATGGTAAGCTTTGGCTATACCTGGATCTTTCAGAGCTTCAGTATTAAAAGCAAATTTTTTAACCCTAGCACAACACTTTTTAAGTTTAAGTTGCAAGACACTTTTAACAAGGTAATGGTCAGATCCAATTTCAGCTCCCCTATATGCTCTGGTATTTCTAACAGAACTAGCCCATTTGCTGTTAAGTAATATATAATCAATCATATTCCTATGCAACCAATCAGGTGAAACCCATGTATACTTATGTATGTCGCGGTGTTTGTAATATGTGTTAGTTATTCTGAAACCATTGAGTTTACTTACCTGTAAGAGACGTTGCCCGTTGTCATTGCAGCTACCAAAAGGGTTGCCATTGCAGCTACCAAATTGCCCGTTGTCATTGCAGCTACCAAAAGGGCCAATCACCCCTCCCCAAAAGTCAGAGTCAGTACCAACTTTGGCATTGAAGTCACCAAGAACAAGGGTAATATCTCCTTTCTTAACAGAATTAAAAATATCCTGAAGTTGTTCATAAAACCTATCCTTCTCATCCTCATCGGCATCCTCAGTGGGGGCATAACAGCAGATAACATTCAAGTCTTTAACGCTTGTCTGAAATTTTGCTGTAAGAAACCTTTCATTAATGCACTGATATCCTAGAAGAGCATCACTAGCGTGTCTGCTGAGAAGCAGACCCACGCCTTGGGGATGCTTATTGTCGTCCCTCCCTGAAAAGAGAAATTTAAGATTATTTTTAAGAATCTGACCATCTGGTCTCTTGCAAGCCGAGAATATCTAAATTATAATGGTGGAATTCTTGTGTGAGGACATCAAGAGAAAAAGCTCTGTGCAGAGTCCTCACATTCCAACTACCTATGGAGAGAAAATGGTTACTCGGATGTTTAAAGAAACTATGTTTATTGAGAGAGGGAATGCCGACAATATCAAACAGCCCCTTAATCGCAGACATGGGGCAAAGACCCGTTCCCCCACCACTAAAGGCTGAAGCCATCTACACTGGAAGACTTCCTCCAATGTAGAATTTGACGATGCCAATAGAAGCAAAGAGTTCAGGTGCCTGCGATGACCACTGCTCAGGATTATCCACCAGCTGATAAACATATCCTGTGAATCTATTCACTTGGGGCTGTCAACCCACAAACCAACAGAAAACACAGCGGAAGATTTTCCCTCCACAGAAGCCCATCAGTGCAGCAAAATCAGGATCCTTAATCAAGCTCAGAGTCATATATCTGTAGAGTCCAGTGGGTTTATATGGTCAGCACCAGGACCCTGTGTGGCTGACCACTCCTCAGCAGGGTAGAAAAAAAAGAAAAGTAGCCATAGTTGTCCAGATCAGTAGGCCACACTAATCTGGCAGTTATCCCCCTCCGTTCACTTCCACAAGAGAGTATCTCTTTTGAAAGGTACTAACGGTCTGCACCACGAGAAGGCGGGGTCGGACATTAGGTGCTAGGCCTGGCCGGTTCTATGCATCATCTAGATCACAATAACCCCAAGACGCTCAGAAAAATTGGGGAAAGGGATCCCCTAGACAGCTACTAGTAGAGAGATAGAAGCCTTTTGTCAACTCCATCCAGAGTGTTTTAACATTCACACATGAATCACATAGGGCTTTTCTTATCATTTCATTTTAAATCACATGGGGCTTTTCTTATCATTTCATTTTAAATCACATGGGGATTTTCTTATCACGGGGCTAAGAAAATCATGCCGTTCACATGGAACATGAACCGTGTGTAGAACACATATAACATTCACAGGTTATGTGTGTTCTACACACGGATCGTCGACTTAATGTCCCATTAACATACACAGTGTTTCCAAGCTCGTGGCGTCCTCTTTCTCACAGAGGACAGAGTGTGGCCTTAATGGAGATAACATCAGCCCTAACGGAGTTGGGACACGAACGTGGAAACATCAGACTAAAAAAGTGCGCTATCGACTAAGCCAACCCACTTTCATAGCCCAATGAGTTATGAAGATTAAAACATTCCCGTATATTCATTAAAAACTGATTCTAATATAAATTCGAATAAATAAGAAAGCATGTTTGTTGAAAGAGTCAATAAATTACTGTTACTCGTTAAGACACAGCAAAACACATTAAATAAAAATTACGCCCATTTCAATCTCTGTCAGAATATGGTTAAGAGACAGGTGAAAAAATATAGTGAATGTTTTAGACTCATTCTTTAATTAAAATTTCTGGGTTAGGTACTAAATGTGGTTTCAATAACATTTCCTTTCACAAGAATCACGGTAGAAATAGCTTTCGAAATGTTTTTAGATGCAATTTCTTCAATTACTGAGGTCGTCATATTAAGGATCGAGTTACTTTTTATACGAGGGAGAAAGATGTAGGAATTTTAAAACAAATGACTAAGAAAGTATCAGCCAAAACGTTAATAGAAACCATTTAAAAGGGATTTGGAAACTTTTTATTTGGCATAAGAAATATTCTTTTCATGAACTGCACTTCGACCGACTTTAAGCGCTGCGATTCATAATCCGAGTTTCATGTGATCTCAGTTTGAAATAACGCTGCCATGTTCGGAGGATAAAAAAAATTTGCCTGAAAGCGAGATGTCAGAAGTCGGAGATTAAAATTCTCTCGTTTGTTGGCCTACTCGCCACAAATACATCTCCATACATTAATAATCTTTTAACTTTTTGGTTTGGCAACGTTGAAAAAATACCATCGAGCGTTTCTAAGTCAGCATTTCATTATACTTCTGTTGCATCGATATTCAATCAATGACGTCCAATATAAAATCAGATCTAAATGAGACTTCCATTCCCTTATTTTTCGCTTGTGAGTTTCCCGATAATCGTTTATGGATTCGGAGGAGATATCTTTCGAGTTCCATCCCCAGAAACTGCAAGAATTCGAAATGCTTGAGGACAGGCAGTATTTCATCGCTCTGCTGCGCTACATGCACCATGACATGGGGCTGACTTGCAAGTTGTTGCCTGGGTGACAGTGTCAAAAGAGAGGAACCGAAAACAAGTTTCCTCCTCGCTATATTAACAAATCTGCCTCGTGAGTGGTTTCGAGATGAGAGCCACGCGACTTTTCCTACCCGGCCAGATCACTTGCTCTCACGTGTGCACCCAAACATGCACGCGAGCTTGTCTTTCCTGTTTCCGTAAAAACAAAATCAGTTTTAGAGGTTTATTAATGGTTTTCGGAGTGAATGAAATGTAACTGACGGTTGGCCAGAAATTTAATGGGTTGTTCCTATTGAAAGAAATATGAAGTTGATGCTTGCAAAGGAGTGAATAAAGTTGCTAAGAATGCCAGATTAGGTGTACACCACACTACGCTGTAATAAGCTGAGCCTTGTCAGCAATGGCGTGCAGCAGAAATGAGTTTATTTTCACACAACTGAGTCGTTCTGTTTCATGTCAAGAAAAACGACGCATTATCTCGGTGAGCAGAAAAAAAAGTTCATTCCTTTCTAGCCATATAAAATTCTTCTCGTGGCTTTAGCTTCCTAATTTGCTATATTTCGTTTGTGGTCATTTCGAATTATAAACGAAAATGCCAATAAAATATCAGAAAAAACTACCAGCGCAGTATTCTAATTAGGAAATGATAAAATACGATGAGTGGCTGTTGAATTATGACCCGCTACCCTACACGAATAATGAACGGAATAAAACATGGTGGGATAACAGTGGCAGCATTCAGTTTCTGATGAGGTTTGTGAAATTTTGAAATAAAACGTAACACAAGTAATTGGAAAGGATGAAATTAATCAGAATTTGAAAAGGAACATGATAACTTAGTTGGTGTCAAGTATGAGTATTATTCTATCTGAGAAGCAGCACCATCTCCAGAGCAGCTGCTCTAAGGGTAGGAGGGATGAAATTGTCAAAGAAAGACAACCGATAAGCACAAGAATTGTTATGGGGAATACAAGGTAGGTGTTATACAGTTACTGAATACAAGTTGCCTTCTATAGGGTAACAAGTAGGCAGCAATTGAAACATTCACATGGAATATAATGCTAGGTCGGTAGCGTATCAAGTTCGTAATCTGCAGTTCTCAGGTTCCAGTCACAACTGTGTTTTCATTGAAATATATTTCCTCTAAACCCCACCCTGCTTTCGGTCAGAAAGGAGATACCAATGGGCTTGGAAAGGCCGTCTTATGGGACGTTAATCCGTGGTTTTTGTTCACGTTAAAGTACACACTGGATAACTATGATGGGAGGCTCCATCTATTTCCTAGCAGGTGTCCAGTGAGTCCCCTTCCACAACCTTCTCTGAGCCATTGGAGTCTGTGACCTAACCATTTAGCCTATTCTGTGTACAAAAGTGCTTCTCATAGTAAAAACAACATCAATATAATGCTGGACCGCAATAGATTTGAAATGATTGAGAAAAGGTTTGCTTGTCAGAGGAATCGCATTTCTTTTCACGCTATGCAGATGATGTTTATGCATATGGCGAAATTAGAAAGAGGCAATGGGTCCTGTTTGCGTTGTACGGACGGTGTAGCTGGAGCGGTGGTATCATGATCTGGAAAATGATCTGAAAATTTCTGATACAGGTACTACAACGTATGAAAAATAGGCACTACTTGATCATTATTGTAGATCAAGTACATTCTTTAATCCTAACTTTTTTCTCTAATGGCGAGGCCTCCTCTCAAGAGGACAGTGCACCATGTCCCCGGGTCCTTATTGTACAGTAATTATTTGCAGGAACTTCGAACTTCACCCTCCTCACTCACATGGCCAGCCAATTACAATACCCAGACTTCAATCTATTGAACATCTGTAGAATGGACTGATACATCAATGGTCACTTTTGCTCAACTGCGGGATGCTTTACAGTCAATTTAGCTGAACGTATCTCCATAAATGTATCGTAGCCTAGTAGCGCACATTTCACTTCGTGTTCAAGCGATTATTTAAGCTGTGTTCAGTTGAGACATTTAAATCAGCAAGTCGTGTTCAGGCAGTTAGCCGAACCACCCACTTAGCACTCTGTGGGGCTTTCTTTGACCCTATCCTTCCCTCGGTATTAGGCGAGTAGTCACAATTCAATGGCCATTGAGTGCATGTATCCAGAAGAGCAAAATGCCAATTTATCTCCGCAATAGAATCGCCTAAATCTATTAAAACACCACAACGATTTCCAAGAAAGTCCTCAAAGCATGAAAGTACTAATCAAACACGAGGAAAGTGTAAAAATTCATCCTGCCGTATCCTTCATTCGAGCGCGTGAATCTCTTGTTCATTCGCTGTTTGCTCTAACTAATTAACCTAAAACTGTAAATGAATACAATGTGCACTTTTTTGTACACAATGAGCTAAATGGCCAGGTCACTAGGATCCCAAGATCCGGGAGTTGAGGGAGGGGACTCGCTGAACATCTGTTAGGAGACATGGAAGTCTCCCATCAAGGCATTCTAGCGTATTCTTTAACTCAGATGTTCTCGACCTTTTGTGCTTCGCGTAACCCCAGGAAATGTGTATGTAACTGGCGTACCCCTTGTATAGATAGATAAAACTATAGTTATAGTATAACAATGGGAGTAAAACTTTGTTACTAGATCTAGCGACTTTTGAGCTCTCACGGTGTACCCCAAAAGATTTTACCGCGTACCCCACGTTGAGATCCCCTACTTTAACGTATACAGGGTATGGTTCTCCTGTAGACGTGATCTCATCTTAACTTCCCCATCCGACAGGCTGCGGCCTTTACAAGGTTGTCGGTGTTGCTTTCTGACCGAAGCCAGGATGGGGGTTTAGCGGATATAATTCTAAACACAGGTTCAACTCGAGCTTGGGAACTGCAGATTACGAATCTGCAGCGCTACCGACTGAGCCAATCCCGTCCCTCTGTTTTCTGTGTCTGGCTATTTCTATTTGTAATTATTTTAACTAACAGGGAAGATTGTTATAATAACGAAATGGGCCTTTACCGGAAGTCATTACATATCCATACTTTCGATAGCGATTATAACCTCAATATGACTATTGACCGTGAGATTTCAAAATTTCTGATTTAGATTATGCAGATGATTTGGCCCTGTTGGCTAATGATGTTGATGAGATGAATTCTTTCATTAATGCTGTTAATGAGAATGGTAATAGAATAAATTTGGTGATAAGCAGAGAAAAAACTAAAGTGATGAAAATTGGTCAAGCAGATGGAGTTTCAGTTGCTTTGAATGGTTGCACACGTGAGCAATTGTCTCAGTTTAATTATCTTAGGAGCTATGTAATAGGTACTGGTGATGTGCGGCATGAGATGAATAGAAGAATTGGGACTTCTACTGGGACCTTTAAGAATCTTTGGAGAGTGTGGAAAAATAAGCTTAAACACCTAAAGGCTAAACTTGCTGTGTAATAGTTTGATTCTTTCTAAGGCTAGTTATGGTAGCGAAGCAATGACCCTTTGTTAGCAGGATAACAAGAAACTTGATGCCTTTGATTCTAGATGCTTACGCAATATCTTTGGCATTAGGTGGTTTGACTTTGTAAGTAATGATGAGGTTGGAAGAAGGAGTCATCAACCTCCTTTGAGCAGCATATTGTGCAGAGAGAGACTGTTTTGGTTTGCCATGTTGCCCATATGCATAGCTGCAGATTAACAAGCAGGATTATGAACAGTGCGCCTAAGGGTTTTAGAAAAAGGGGGGAGACCTAGGAAGCAATGGGCTGATAATGTCAAACAGGATCTTGCTAGAATTGGCCTAGAGTGGCCAAATGCAGTATCCGTAGCTCAGAACAGACATGTCTGGAGAGGAAAATTACACAATCTGTTTGGACCTCCGGAGCCCATGGCTGCATGAGGATTTTGTACAGTTGTATGCAGGGGCGTAGCCATGGGGGGATGGGGGTGAGGCTCCCCCCCAAAGTAACTCGGAGTTGACAAAATTCGAAGCGACTTCGTAAAATCTAGGTGAGTTGTGAAAATTTGTAACTTTTTTTTGAAAAATTAAGGGGTTGTCAAAATCGAGGCAACTTCGCAAATCTAAGGCAGTTTAGAAAATGGGAGACGGCACAATTTAGAGAAGTTGGCAAAATTCAAAGCCACTTAGTAAAAACAGGCGAGTTGGAAAAATCTTAGGGAGTTGTCAAAATTCGGAGTGACTTGGTAAAATCTTCTGGAGTTGACAAAATCGGGACAACTTGGCAAAATCTTGGGGAGTTGGCAAAATTCGGAGTGACTTGGTAAAATATTGGGGAGTTGGCAAAATTCGGAGTTACTTGACAAAATCGTGGGTAGTTGACAAAATTCAGGTGAGATGTAAAAATTTGGATTTTTTTCTGTAAAATTATGGCGAGTTGGCAAAATCTAGGGACAGTTAGCAAAATTCGGAGTGGCTTGGCAAAATTGTAGGGAGTTGGGAAAATTCAGGTGAGATGTGAAATTTTGGATTTTTTTCTCTGTAAAATTATGGCGAGTTGGCAAAATCTAGGAGAGTTGACAAAATCTTGGGGAGTTGGCAAAATTCGGAGTGACTTGGCAAAATCGTGGAGAATTGACAAAATTCAAGTGAGATGTAAAAATTGCAATCTTTTTCTGTAAAATTATGGCGTGCTGGCAAAATCGGGACATCTTCGCAATACCTAGGAGAGTTGGAAAATCTTGGGGGAGTTGGCAAAATTCAGAGTGGCTTTACAAAAATCAGGTGTGATGTAAAATTGGGATTTTTTTCTGTAAAATTGTGGCGAGATGGCAAAATCTAGGGCAGTTAGCAAAATTCGAATCCACTTGATAAAATACGGGCGATTTGTGAAAATTGGGATTGTTTTTGCGAAATTAAGGAAAGTTTATAAAATTGAGAAAACTTTGCAAAATCTAGGAAAGTTGGCAAAACTGGAAACCACTTGGTATTGTACAGGTTAGTTGTAAAAATTGGGATTGGTTTTGTGAAATTAAGGAGAGTTTGGAAAAAACAAGAACTCTTGGCAAAATCTAGGGGAGTTGGCAAAATTCGAAGCCACTTGGTAAAATACAGGGGAGTTGTGAAAATTGTGCCTTTCTTGTGCAATTAAGGAGACGATAAAATTCGAAGTGGCTTGGCAAATTCAGGAAAGATGTGAAAATTGCGATTTTTTCTGTAAAATTACGGTGAGTTGGCAAAATCTAGAGTAGTTGGAAAAATTCGAATCCACTTGGTAAAATATAGGCGAGTTGTGAAAATTGAGATTTGTTTTGTGAAATGAAGGAGTGTTGGATAAATTGAGGAATCTTAACAGAATGTAAGGCAGTTGGCAAAATTCAAATCCACTTGGAAAATACGGGCGAGTTGTGATGATTGGGTTTGTGAAATTCAGGATAGTTGACTAAAATCATTTCAAACTCCCCAAGATTTTGCCAAGTTTACTCGATTTTAGTCAACTATCCTGAATTTCACAAACTCAATCCCAATATCACAACTCGCCCGTATTTTCCAAGTGGATTCGAATTTTGCCAACTGTCCTACATTCTGTTAAGATTCCTCAATTTATCCAACACTCCTTCATTTCAGAAAACAAATCTCAATTTTCACAACTCGCCTATATTTTACCAAGTGGATTCGAATTTTTCCAACTACTCTAGATTTTGCCAACTTGCCGTAATTTTACAGAAAAAATCGCAGTTTTCACATCTTCCCTGAATTTGCCAAGCCACTTCGAATTTTATCAAGTCTCCTTAATTGCACAAGAAAGGCACAATTTTCACAACTCCCCTTTATTTTACCAAGTGGCTTCGAATTTTGTCAACTCCCCTAGATTTTGCCAAGAGTTCTTGGTTTTTCCAACTCTCCTTAATTTCACAAAAACAATCCCAATTTTCACAAATCGCCCGTATTTTACCAAGTGGATTCAAATTTTGCCAACTGCCCTAGATTTTGCATCACACCAGATTTTTGTAAAGCTACTCTGAATTTTTCCAACTCCCCCAAGATTTTCCAACTCTCCTAGATATTTGGAAGCTGCCTCGATTTTGCCAGCACGCCATAATTTTACAGAAAAAAGATTGCGATTTTTACATCTCACCTGAATTTTGTCAACTCTCCACGATTTTGGCAAGTCACTCCGAATATTTGCCAACTGACCCTAGTTTTTGCCAACTCCCCAAGATTTTGTCAACTCTCCTAGATTTTGCCAACTCGCCATAATTTTACAGAGAAAAAATCCAAATTTTCACATCTCACCTGAATTTTGCCAAGCTACTGCGAATTTTGCTAACTGACCCTAGATTTTGCCAAGCTACTGCGAATTTTGCTAACTGACCCTAGATTTTGCCAAGTCCCTAAGTTTTGCCAACTTGCCATAATTTTACAGAAAAAAATCCTAATTTTTACATCTCACCTGAATTTTCTCCCCACGATTTTTCCAAGTCACTCCGAATTTTGTCAACTCCCCAAGATTTTGTCTAGTCACTCCGAATTTTGCCAACTCCCTAAGATTTTTCCAACTCACCTGTTTTTACTATGTGGCTTTGAATTTTGCCAACTGCTCTAAATTTTGCGTCTCTCCATTTTCCAAACTGCCTTATATTTGCCAAGTTGCCTCGATTTTGACAACTCCCCTTAATTTTCCAAAAAAAGAAAAAAAAATTGGGGAGTTTGAAAGCTTGAAGTGATTTGGCAAATTTAGGAGAGATGTAAAGATTGAGATTAGTTTCGTGAAATTAAGGAGATTTGACCAAATCAAGGCAAAAATTCATACTAATTTGCTAGAATTCAGACGTTCGGACGAGATGTAAATATTGGAAGTATATCTGAGAAATTATGGCTAGTTGGCAAAATTGTAAGTCAAATGGCAAAATGTAGGAGAGACGTTAAAATCTTCTTACTTCCCCCCCCCCGGAGCGAAAAATCTAAGCAAGGTTTTGCTCAGTTAACAAATTTTGCCAAAATTTTGCTCGAGTTGGAAAATTATGGACTTTTCCCCCCAACCATAGTCCTTCGCTACGCCCCTGTATCTATGTATGTATTGAGATAATGAGGTATTATTTGGTTTTAAATGTATTGCGAGAGTCATTTCTTGAAATCGCTCTTTCACTTTCTTTACTAGCAGCAGTTTGTTTGCTTTAATCCTTCACAAACTTCTTCTGCTCATCAGATATATTCTTATCTGATGCGACATGAACTGAATCCAGATTCCAAAGAAACATGACCGCCTCAAGAAAGGATCACTTCCTCTCCTTGCTTCTGTCAATTTCTCGAATGGACAACGAAACCATTAAAATCCATCTGTTTCAAATCGAAACGGTTAGAACTATTTTTGACACTATAAACATTAAGTTATAATTCTTTTCACGAGAGTAATGATTCACTCACTAAGATATGAATAATGTTACGTAAGTAAAAGAAACTAAAAGGAAGAAAACTAATCATTTGAGGTTCTATGATACATTTGAGGTTCTACATTCAGTGAAAGGTCCTTATAAACCGACTCATTGCCTAATAGCCTTCGCCTCTTTCTACCTAGTGGGGAGACGGGAGTAGCTCATCGGTAGCACGTCAGGCTCTTAATCTGTAATTCCCAGCTTCGAGTCGTAGTTGCGCCAGCGTTGAGATTTATCTCCGCAAAACTTGTCGCCCTGGCCACTGCCAGTGGGGACACCAATGGGTTTGGAAAGGCCGCCGTACGTGGAGGAGACGTTAAACCGTGACTCCGTGTGCAGAAGAGTCGTCATACCCTGTGCACGTTAAGGAACACCCTAAATCGCCTTGACGAGTGGCTACCATTTATCAGCCAACAACTGTTTAGTGGGTCCCCTCCCGCAACCTTCTCTGAGCCCTCGGGGTCCTTGTGGCCCATTGTGTACAAAAAAGTGTCGCTCAGAGGTAAACAACCCAAAACAACATGTTGTGGGTCGACGAAAATTACAATGTGAAGATGAGGCAGACGAGATTCCGTTTGGGGCGACAAATGCAAGTTATATACTTAATTGGCATCTGATATCAAACCAATTTGGGGAATCACTGAAATGTTTTAAGAGGTAAATACATTAAAAAGAAATTTGATATTCTTTTTGCTTCCACGTGTACATGTGTTATTTGATCCAACGACCTATTTCCAATTCATTGATCTCATAATGTTTGCCTATTTATCTGACACGCGCTTTATTTAAAGCACGTTTGAGATAAATAGTGGAGGATACGAAAAATGCAAATGGTATTTTATTAGTAATTATACAATATAAAAGTATTCGTTTTTAATTCTTAAATTTAAAAAGTTTTATTTTTCATACCTCTTTCAGAAAGGGAAGTAAATTATTGCTATCAGGGTCAATATCTCTTGAAAAGCTACCACTAAAATTTCAAATATTTACATATTATTTGTAAAACTCGTTAACCGCTCTGCAGTTTCTTTATTTATTGCTTAGTAGTTTCCAAATTAAAACTGTCTAAGAATTTGAAAAATGCGAATTATCATAAATCCAGAAAATTAAGGAATCTTTATGACGACGACTTTTCAATCGCTTTCATTTGTGAAATGCATCTAAAGGAAAAGAAACAAAACGATAAAACAACTAAGCAAAAACGTCGAACACCTAAAATTAACCTTCAAAATACAATTTGTTTAAATCTTTTCATATATTTTATAAACACTAAAAATTAACTAGAATTTAAAGCAAGTTATGTATACGAGAATTTGAAAGTTTAAATCCACATTGACTCTTATTCACTTTTCCAAACATCAGTTAAATATTTCAACAGTTAAAATTTATACATCATTATTTTTTAAAATCATTTATTGAAGTCAATTTATATATACTTTTTCCCTAATCATATTAGTCTGCAAAGCTACTGCATCAGCATTCAAATACACGTTTTTTCACCAAGCTACGCCAGCGTGTGTTTCTTGCCGTTATCCGTAATCATCGCCATACTTTCTTCGACCGCGCTAAACGGTTTTCTTTATTTCCATAATTCACCGCTGGTGGTGTTGAACAGGACGTTACGTGTCATTTAAACGACAAATTAGCTGCATTTCCCGAAACAAGCTAACCTCCACGTTCTGGTTTCCATCATAAAATTAACATTTCTTCTTCTCTTTTCTACGTGTATGGCCATTAGAGAACCTAAAACTGTTTTATTAAAGTAGATGGCATGCTGCTGAAAAATCGCACCCATCTGCTGCCACCTGGAGCAGAGAATCGGAATAAGCAGCAGCTAATTGTTGCTCATCCGATAAGAGGAATTACTTTCCTCTGAGCGCCAAAAAAAGAAAAACCTGCGAAAAATCTGAAAAGAAAGCAATTTATTTTACTATTATCTGAATATGGTAATTATGTCAGATATATCAACCATTGTTATTCCTGCTTTTAGACACTAATTGCTTTCTTTTCCATCTATGTGCAGTTATAAATGTGAGCATGGGTAATGACATTGCTTGACGTTTCAAAAAAATTCTAGATTGTTTTCAAAGACAAAACTGCAGTATCATAACGAAAGATATGTGAAAGATCAGGGTTCTCTTTCTTTTCGTATATCATGAGATGCATAATAAAACATTCTTATTAAATCATGCGATTTTCTTTTCAATTGTAATGATTATGTACTGGTTCTGTAAAACATAAATTGATTTGAAATTTTAGTTATGAAAAAGAGCACAACTTATTTAGCCTCTTCTTCAGAGAAAGTGCAATTAGTGTAATTGTTAAAATGCTCTTTATTTTAACTCTGATTTATTTCTCACCCCTTTTGGAAATAAACCATTTGATTCTATTCTTTAGTTGTTATTTTTTCATAACGATAAGACCATTAGCAAAAGATCCAACGATTGAGTTCATGGAATGCTTTAAAACTTGTGTTAGTTTGATGTTTTACACCTCGAATGACATTCTGCTTGCGACAGAAATGCCGAAGTTTTGACAGGTTAAAGCATAAAAGATTTATGACCCCTGTTATGACACGTAAATGGCTTTAGCTGCTGTTCGGTAGTAAGTAAGCCTAACAAGCAACTTCGATGAGATCTTTTGCTGCTATTGACGTTTTATATCCCTCAGCGTTTTGTGTTGATTTCGGCAACACTCTAATGGAAAGTATATACAAGTTGCGGGCAAAATGCGCCTAAGTTGAAAGCTCTGCTTCCGACATCTCGCTTTTAATATCCGTGAGATGGGAAATATTCGATAATTAAAGGACGACGTTAGAGTTATGATAGATCCAGGATTGCTTCTCAGCCAGATGTATTAGAAGCGCGTGAGTGGTAGCATAAATGAGATTTACGACACAGTGTTAAAGTATAGGGAATTCTAGGTTAATCTATAGGAAAAGTTTTGGGAGAAGCGGTTTAAACTAATTTTGTTGTAGTGTTGTGCGAGAAATATGTGAAAATTAGAAAAATCTGGGGTGTTTTTCAGCACTTGAAAAACTAATATAAGGTTGTTTTTTTTTGGAAGACAGATTTAAACTAATTTTTTGAATTTTTAGTTCTAATGGAAATTGTGATAAAATTGGAGTTTTATGTGACAGATAGTAGTAATATTGGTTTTGAGAAATGAGGAATAAATTAATTTTGTTGTCGTTTTGTGTAAGAAAATATTGCTTTAACCCAAGAATATACAAAACGACATATCAATGGAATTCAGACATGCTTTTGGAAATTATAGTTTTTAATAGTAATAAAATAAAATATTTTTTCAGTAGAAAGCTTCTTTTCAAAGTTAGGGAGATCTGAATATGGCTTCCCATTTACATAAGTGTCCGGAAACGTTTTGTAATATAATGTATAAATGATATGCGATTTAAATTTTAGTCAAGTCTTTTTAACCTTATTTAACGGTATTTGTAGTAAATAAATAAATAAAAATAAATACCCCCTCAAGCAGCTGCTTGCCACAGAGGTCTGACAGGAGCCTGTCAGTTTATATGCCACAGTAGAAGGTCTGAGAGGATGGCAGGACCTCAGCAGAAAAACGACACACACATCCATGCCTAATCCGGGGCTCGAACCCAGGTCCCTTAGATCAGTAGCCAACGCATTCAAAATGAATAAATTGAATATTCCACGGGAAATTTGCCAAACTTTGTAACATTTTGCTTTAAGCTATTAATCATTCTACAGAAACCTTTTCTGTTTTCTATTCTTCGTATCTCCCATTGGACCAAAACATTTTTGTTAGAAATAAATTTCTTCAGTGTTTCGATTTCAGATTTGTTTCTTTCAACCACCCTTGAAAGTTATTGGTCTAACAATTTTGATTTTAGTCAATGTTGATTCGTGCTATTGATATAAGAATCCAAACGGGAAGGAACAAATAATCTCACAAGGAAGTCAACCGGAGGACTGTGAATGTCGCAGGGAACAGAGCATGCTGAATCTGGGTTGAAAAGTAAACATTCTGCCAGAAACGAAATATCGGTTCACGTCACGTGAACGTCAACGTGGGAAGCCCAAGACGTGTTACCAGATGCTGGAGCTCCATGTTTTGTTAAATTTTGTTCCATAACTGGGAGAGTGGACAGTGCGGGTGGTCAAGAGTAAGGAGGTTGCTAGGCAACGGATGATGATCCTTGACAGCCAAGACAACAGCAGAAGCGAGATACCAACTGCGCATGCGTTCAAGACCCCAGCAGTGTTGATTCAGTTTTCCCACGTGAGGAAGCGATTTGGGTGTCATGGTAACAAGAACACGGAGAGCATTATTCTTTTGATCTGTCAGCATCACCTTTGTCATTGCGTAAAAAAAGTGGATTGCGAAATCCTAGTGAGAGTTAAAACGAGAACTTTTAATATTTGTAGCCAAATACAGATTAGACCGAAATAGAAACAACCTATATAAATGAAAATATATATATATATATTTCGCTCAATGAAATTATATTGAATATGAAATTCCCAACGTATATTGTTTCAAACATAATTCTTAAAGCTTAACACATAACACGAGCTAAAATAAGGAAAAGTTTTCATTGATTCAAATATTTATTATTTTCTTCCTATAGAAGTTGATGAGGTTTTTCCCATCTGGCAACAATATCAGTGATGGTGAGGAATTTCCTGATACATTCTGTTATTACAGAAAAAAAATCTATTGATTGAAATATACGCTAAATACGTTTTAATTTCTAAGAAGGATAAGTTGGTTTAGTTTATCAAAAACTTTGTAATCTATCTGATTTCTAAATAATTCGATTTTATTAGATATAAAACAAATATTAGGATTAAAAGTACTAAAGGAATAAAATATTTAGCAGTTAATTTCGACTGTTATCTAACCTGGCATGATCATATTCAAAAAGTAGTATTAAAAATCAAACAAATAATTCCCAAGATGTATCTTTTAAGAGAAATGATGAATATAAAAATTTTAAAGAACATATATTATGCATTAATCTATTCCAGAATACAGTATATAATTCTAATTTGGGGAGTTGTTTGTTTAAATCAATTGCAGCAATTGCAAAAATATACAGTAAAGATTATGACATTTAAAGGAAAGTACGACTCGTCTGAGCAAAGTTTCAAAAAACTTGAAATATTCAACTAAAAACAAATACATCAAATGGCTTTAGCAAAGCATATATTTCATAATAAGGAGAAATTTGATGTAGTGGTTAATAAATATTTTACAAGAGCGGTAGTGGCTCAGGATTTTTGCATTCCAAAACCAAACAAAGAGTTATTCAAAAAATATTATGGATATAGTGGCCTAAAGCTATTCAACTCATTGCCAGATAACGTGAAAATTATAAATAGTAAAATACATTTCTCTAAAGAACTAAAAAAATGGTTGTTGAACGGTGGAGATTGCGACTGATGTTTACTGTATTAATTGCATTGAAATGAAATATGAGTAGTAGGAGATAAATTTATATATTACAGAGGCTGAGATTGCTATTTTTCGTTTACATGTTTAAATATACATTGATGTGCTAAGTACTGCAGATATATATGTTTTGTACATATCCACTTCCGAGTTAAATACTAACTTTTGTGGAACTTGACTATATAATAGCTATGCATTTAAATATTGTGCAAATAAAATTGAATTGCATTGAATATCAGCAGCAAACCTATAGCAGTCTGCTTGGAATGTGCGAAGAGAATTTTGGTTGTAGCAGATCAAATGAAATACTGTTCATGGAAAATAATTGGAAAGTGATAAGAGCCTAGAACATTCTCATGCGAACGCAACGAGGTCATCGCCAACAAAAAAAATACATGTCTTTAAAATATGTAGGAAAAAAAAGATTACGTTAATTTGCTTTTCGTTCAATATATATGTTTGAGATGAGAGTTCAGAGATTCAATAGGTTAGAACCTCTTCTCTAATCCAATCAGTGCATTCTTTTGCGTACGCAGACGGTATCAGACTTATCGTTTAGAGGGTAACTTTTTGTCAGGCAAACGACGCTTTCTCGACAAGGGAAAATGAAGGGCATACTGTATATCTTAACTCTGGCACAATTCAGAGCCGCGAGCTACATGGCCCCATGAATGAATCAGTGCAATGTAGGAAAATTAAAACTAGAACTTATTTATTGTAAAGAGCATTATTTGACGTTTCGTAGTGTTTTTTCATATTGTAATCTTGTGAACTTTTTTTGGGTCACATTCCTCTCTGATTATATCTCCTAACGATATATCCTTCCAATAACTGCAATTTTCTCTACCGTTATCAGCCAATGTAACGCATAATTCTCTGAATATTTTCACTTTCCATATAGTGGTCTCATGGATCTCTGTTTTAAAGCGCAGTTATTTCCTACAGTGTAACACATTAAAAGTGAAATACGTAGTGTTAAGAACAGAAAAATGGAAGTAACGATGACATCTTGGATTATGTCTTTTTTTAATTTCTTGAAATATTTTCTGCACTGTCTACATCGACGTTTTCTACCAATAGTTCGCGAATTTTTATTTCACCCAAAATGGCTTTAATTTTGACGTTTTGTTTTTATAAAATAACAGAAAAATTCTAAAACAACTTATATATCATACAAAATGTAAAAATCTATGGATGATTGTTTTATTATAGTTTATTTATGTTATAGCAAAATATTTCAATCTCACTGTACCGTTAATGTTTTCGTTGTTTATTAAGTGTTCGTCACTGACAAGTATCGAAATGCTTATCTTTCCCTAAAACAGACGAAGACAACATGCTATTCACGTGTACTTTGTTTCTCGTTTTAGGCTCCTTTTTTCCACCAATCTCTCTCATTTCATTTAATAATTGTCGTCCATTTTCCTTCTGTTGCTGTGATCTCCGCGACTCACTAACCAGTGTTATGAGCTGCGGATTAGATCCCATGATTCGAGACATCGTCGCTCCGCTGTCACTTGGCGTTTTCTCCTCCTTCGCTCCCCTTCTGCCATTATCAGTATCTTTGGCGCGAGGCTTGCAGGTAGCGGACAGGATATTACAAGTTTCCTCGAGCCTTTCCTGCCTCGCTTCTGATCGCATCAACATTGGCAAGGGATGCTCGAAGGCACGTCGTCTCCGTTGCTATGACAACCATCGGTGTGTCGCGGTCATTAGAGCATCTGAGCACAACACGGCAACCTCAAAAATAGCAACAACTTTTCGTGCAGCTTGTTGTCATCCTCTACATCAGACGTTACAGGTAGCTGTTGTCGCATGTCAGCCGCGAGCAACTTGTTTTTCGGAGGCCATCGTCGAACGGCAATCTGGTGCGAAGCCGCAATTCTTCCCTTAATTGTTCCGCTTTTTTTTGGTCTGTTGCGGATTCTAGTTCATTCACAAGGCGCATGCGCGTCCCACGCGCACTGGACATCCATTTACCTCAATTGGGAGCGTTTTAAAAAGGGATTTCTAAAATTATTTTTTGCTTAGTAAAGCCATGATAATCATTTACATAAGTAGAGATAGAAAAATGTTAGTACGTCTGGGAAAGCGAATACAGTTCTGACGATTAACAGAATAGCGCTCTCGAGGTGACTCTTATCATATTGGAAATTTTCTGATAAACCTATGTTTTGAAAAGTTCCGTAGTTTTTATAATAAGTTTTAAAAAATATTAGATTAGAAATAATTTACAGATCCATATCAAATCTGTACATGTTCTCAATAATTTTGATTTAATATTGTAAAAAAAATAATTAGAGACTTAGCACTTTTAAGAAATCGAAATCTTAAGTAATCGAAATATAAGTAGTAACTGTTAGGCCATATAAAGTTAAAATGATTACATGAAAAATATGGGTATAATGCAATATGGGAAAACTGTTAGGCTAGCCAATGGTCAAAGACTCGTTAGACTTTAGCTAATGGGTGCCTCAAAATTAAATTCAAGAGTTCAGTGATGTTATTTCTCGTGTCCTTCAATTGTATATTATCTCACTTATTGTTCTTGTATATAATATATATATATGCTATATGTATATTTTCATAAGTGTCTTCTTAAATAGGAATGTTACTCATTAATCGTCATTCGTAGCCTAGCTATGCTGTTTCCAGATGCTTGCAGAAGTGAGCGCCGCAAATAGTTTTATTGCTCTTTCGTCGCTCGACTCCATTCGTATACACGTAGGGGTTAGGATGTGAATAGTTGAGAGAGGGGACCTCGAGATGCAGCAATAACCAAGACAGAAGGATAGTTAGTGTCTTAGGAAAGGAGGTATCGCGTTTGTTTAGGGCGTTAAATTAACGTACTCTTTCTCAAAAACCCTAAAGGAGCAGGGTTCGGTTCTGTGTGAACTAGGTTAAGTAGGCAGGAATTAGGATATCCTCTCCCCGAGTTTTGAGGTCTGCAAAGAGATTTCTGCAAGATAAAGTACATACTTCCACCTCATTAGGTGAATGAATGCAAGATCAAAGCAGCAATATAGCTACGATAAGCCGATTGGAGAAAGTATAGGATATCCTATCGCCGAGTTTTGAGGTCTGTAAAGAGATTTCTGCAAGATAAAGTACAGACTTCCACCTCAATAGGTGAATGAGTGCAAGATCAAAGCAGCAATATAGCTACGATAAGCCGATTGGACAAAGTATAGGATATCCTCTCCCCGAGTTTTGAGGTTTGCAAAGAGATTTCTGCAAGATAAAGTACAGACTTCCACCTCATTAGGTGAAGGAGTGCAAGATCAAAGCAGCAATATAGCTACGATAAGCCGATTGGAGAAGTATAGGATAGCCTCTCGCCGAATTTTGAGGTCTGTAAAGAAATTTCTGCAAAATAAAGTACAGACTTCCACCTCATTAGGTGAATGAAAGCAAGATCAAAGCAGCAATATAGCTACGATAAGCCGATTGGAGAAAGTATAGGATATCCTCTCGCCGAGTTTTGAGGTCTGTAAAGAGATTTCTGCAAGATAAAGTACAGACTTCCACCTCAATAGATGAATGAGTGCAAGATCAAAGCAGCAATATAGCTACGATAAGCCGATTGGAGAAAGTATAGGATATCCTCTCGCCGAGTTTTGAGGTCTGTAAAGAGATTTCTGCAAGATAAATTACAGACTTCCACCTCAATAGGTGAATGAGTGCAAGATCAAAGCAGCAATATAGCTACGATAAGCCGATTGGAGAAAGTATAGGATAGTCTCTCGCCGAATTTTGAGGTCTGTAAAGAGATTTCGGTAAGATAAAGTACAGACTTCCACCTCATTAGGTGAATGAATGCAAGATCAAAGCAACAATATAGCTACGATAAGCCGATTGGAGAAAGTATAGGATATCCTCTCGCCGAAGTTTGAGGTCAGTAAAGAGATTTCTGCAAGATAAAGTACAAACTTCCACCTCAATAGATGAATGAGTGCAAGATCAAAGCAGCAATATAGCTACGATAAGCCGATTGGAGAAAGTGTAGGATATCCTCTCGCCGAGTTTTGAGGTCTGTAAAGAGATTTCTGCAAGATAAAGTACAGACTTCCACCTCAATAGATGAATGAGTGCAAGATCAAAGCAGCAATATAGCTACGATAAGCCGATTGGAGAAAGTATAGGATATCCTCTCGCCGAGTTTTGAGGTCTGTAAAGAGATTTCTGCAAGATAAAGTACAGACTTCCACCTCAATAGGTGAATGAGTGCAAGATCAAAGCAGCAATATAGCTACGATAAACCGATTGGAGAAAGTATAGGATAGTCTCTCGCCGAATTTTGAGGTCTGTAAAGAGATTTCTGCAAGATAAAGTACAGACTTCCACCTTATTAGATGAATGAATGCAAGATCAAAGCAGCAATATAATTACGATAAGCCGATTGTAGAAAGTATAGGATATCCTCTGGCCGAGTTTTAAGATCTGTAAAGAGATTTCTGCCAAATAAAGTAGAGTTTTCCACCTCATTAGGTGAATGAATGCAAGATCAAACGGGCAATATAGCCACGATAAGTCGATTGGAGAAAGTATAGGATAGCCTCTCGCCGAATTTTGAGATCTGTAAAGAGATTTCTGCAAGATAAAGTACAGACTTCCACCTCATTATTTGAATGAATGCAGGATCAAAGCAGCAGTATAGCTACGATAAGCCGATTGGAGAAAGTATAGGATATTCTCTGGCCGAGTTTTGAGATCTGTAAAGAGATTTCTGCAAGATATAGTACAGACTTCCACCTCATTAGGTGAATGAGTGCAAGATAATATAGATACGATAAGCCGATTGGAGAAAGTATAGGATATCCTCTCGGAGAGTTTTGAGATCTGTAAAGAGATTTCTGCAAGATAAAGTACAGACTTCCACCTCATTAGGTGAATGGATGCAAGATCAAAGCAGCAATATGGCTACGACAAGCCAATTGGAGAAAGTATAGGATAGCCTCTCGCCGAATTTTGAGGTCTGTAAAGTAATTTCTGCAAGATAAAGTACAGACTCCCACCTTATTAGGTGAATGAAAGCAAGATCAAAGCAGCAATATAGCTACGATAAGCCGATTGGAGAAAGTATAGGATATCCTCTCGCCGAGTTTTGAGATCTGTAAAGAGATTTCTGCAAGATAAAGTACAGACTCCCACCTCATTAGGTGAATGAATGCAAGATCAAAGCAGCAATATAGCTACGATAAGCCGATTGGAGAAAGTATAGGATATCCTCTCGCCAAGTTTTGAGATCTGTAAAGAGATTTCTGCAAGATAAAGTACAGACTTCCACCTCATTAGGTGAATGGATGCAAGATCAAAGCAGCAATATGGCTACGACAAGCCAATTGGAGAAAGTATAGGATATCCTCTCGCCGAGTTTTGAGATCTGTAAAGAGATTTCTGCAAGATAAAGTAGACTCCCACCTCATTAGGTGAATGAATGCAAGATCAAAGCAGCAATATAGCTACGATAAGCCGATTGGAGAAAGTATAGGATATCCTCTCGCCGAGTTTTGAGATCTGTAAAGAGATTTCTGCAAGATAAAGTACAGACTCCCACCTCATTAGGTGAATGAATGCAAGATCAAAGCAGCAATATAGCTAGGATAAGCCGATTGGAGAAAGTATAGGATATCCTCTCGCCGAGTTTTGAGATCTGTAAAGAGATTTCTGCAAGATAAAGTACAGACTTCCACCTCAATAGGTGAATGAATGCAAGATCAAAGCAGCAATATAGCTACGATAAGCCGATTGGAGAAAGTATAGGATATCCTCTCGCCAAGTTTTGAGATCTGTAAAGAGATTTCTGCAAGATAAAGTACAGACTTCCACCTCATTAGGTGAATGGATGCAAGATCAAAGCAGCAATATGGCTACGACAAGCCAATTGGAGAAAGTATAGGATATCCTCTCGCCGAGTTTTGAGATCTGTAAAGAGATTTCTGCAAGATAAAGTAGACTCCCACCTCATTAGGTGAATGAATGCAAGATCAAAGCAGCAATATAGCTACGATAAGCCGATTGGAGAAAGTATAGGATATCCTCTCGCCGAGTTTTGAGATCTGTAAAGAGATTTCTGCAAGATAAAGTACAGACTCCCACCTCATTAGGTGAATGAATGCAAGATCAAAGCAGCAATATAGCTACGATAAGCCGATTGGAGAAAGTATAGGATATCCTCTCGCCGAGTTTTGAGATCTATAAAGAGATTTCTGCAAGATAAAGTACAGACTCCCACCTCATTAGGTGAATGAATGCAGGATCAAACGGGCAATATAGCCAAGATAAGCCGATTGGAGAAATTATAGGATAACCTCTGGCCGAATTTTGAGATCTGTAAAGAGATTTCGGTAAGATAAAGTACAGACTTCCACCTCATTAGGTGAATGAATGCAAGATGAAAGAAACAATATAGCTACGATAAGCCGATTGGAGAAAGTATTGGATATCCTCTCGCCGAGTTTTGAGATCTGTAAAGAGATTTCTGCAAGATAATGTACAGACTTCCACCTCATTAGATTAATGAATGCAAGATCAAAGCAGCAATATAGCTACGATAAGCCGATTGGTGAAAGTATAGGATAGCCTCTCGCCGAGTTTTAAGATCTGTAAAGAGATTTCTGCAAGATATAGTACAGACTTCCACCTCATTAGGTGAATGAGTGCAAGATAATATAGCTACGATAAGCCGATTGGAGAAAGTATAGGATATCCTCTCGGAGAGTTTTGAGATCTGTAAAGAGATTTCTGCAAGATAAAGTACAGACTTCCACCTCATTAGGTGAATGAATGCAGGATCAAAGCAGCAGTATAGCTACGATAAGCCGATTGGAGAAAGTATAGGATATTCTCTGGCCGAGTTTTGAGATCTGTAAAGAGATTTCTGCAAGATATAGTACAGACTTCCACCTCATTAGGTGAATGAGTGCAAGATAATATAGCTACGATAAGCCGATTGGAGAAAGTATAGGATATCCTCTCGCCGAGTTTTGAGATCTGTAAAGAGATTTCTGCAAGATAAAGTACAGACTCCCACCTCATTAGGTGAATGAATGCAAGATCAAAGCAGCAATATAGCTACGATAAGCCGATTGGAGAAAGTATAGGATATCCTCTCGCCGAGTTTTGAGATCTGTAAAGAGATTTCTGCAAGATAAAGTACAGACTTCCACCTCATTAGGTGAATGGATGCAAGATCAAAGCAGCAATATAGCTACGATAAGCCGATTGGAGAAAGTATAGGATATCCTCTCGCCGAGTTTTGAGATCTGTAAAGAGATTTCTGCAAGATAAAGTACAGACTCCCACCTCATTAGGTGAATGAATGCAAGATCAAAGCAGCAATATAGCTACGATAAGCCGATTGGAGAAAGTATAGGATATCCTCTCGCCGAGTTTTGAGATCTGTAAAGAGATTTCTGCAAGATAAAGTACAGACTCCCACCTCATTAGGTGAATGAATGCAAGATCAAAGCAGCAATATAGCTACGATAAGCCGATTGGAGAAAGTATAGGATATCCTCTCGCCGAGTTTTGAGATCTGTAAAGAGATTTCTGCAAGATAAAGTACAGACTTCCACCTCATTAGGTGAAGGAGTGCAAGATCAAAGCAGCAATATAGCTACGATAAGCCGATTGGAGAAGTATAGGATATCCTCTCGCCGAGTTTTGAGATCTGTAAAGAGATTTCTGCAAGATAAAGTACAGACTCCCACCTCATTAGGTGAATGAATGCAAGATCAAAGCAGCAATATAGCTACGATAAGCCGATTGGAGAAAGTATAGGATATCCTCTCGCCGAGTTTTGAGATCTGTAAAGAGATTTCTGCAAGACAAAGTACAGACTTCCACCTCATTAGGTGAATGGATGCAAGATCAAAGCAGCAATATAGCTACGATAAGCCGATTGGAGAAAGTATAGATATCCTCTCGCCGAGTTTTGAGATCTGTAAAGAGATTTCTGCAAGATAAAGTACAGACTCCCACCTCATTAGGTGAATGAATGCAAGATCAAAGCAGCAATATAGCTACGATAAGCCGATTGGAGAAAGTATAGGATATCCTCTCGCCGAGTTTTGAGATCTGTAAAGAGATTTCTGCAAGATAAAGTACAGACTCCCACCTCATTAGGTGAATGAATGCAAGATCAAAGCAGCAATATAGCTACGATAAGCCGATTGGAGAAAGTATAGGATATCCTCTCGCCGAGTTTTGAGATCTGTAAAGAGATTTCTGCAAGATAAAGTACAGACTTCCACCTCATTAGGTGAAGGAGTGCAAGATCAAAGCAGCAATATAGCTACGATAAGCCGATTGGAGAAGTATAGGATAGCCTCTCGCCGAATTTTGAGGTCTGTAAAGAAATTTCTGCAAGATAAAGTACAGACTTCCACCTCATTAGGTGAATGAAAGCAAGATCAAAGCAGCAATATAGCTACGATAAGCCGATTGGAGAAAGTATAGGATATCCTCTCGCCGAGTTTTGAGGTCTGTAAAGAGATTTCTGCAAGATAAAGTACAGACTTCCACCTCAATAGATGAATGAGTGCAAGATCAAAGCAGCAATATAGCTACGATAAGCCGATTGGAGAAAGTATAGGATATCCTCTCGCCGAGTTTTGAGGTCTGTAAAGAGATTTCTGCAAGATAAATTACAGACTTCCACCTCAATAGGTGAATGAGTGCAAGATCAAAGCAGCAATATAGCTACGATAAGCCGATTGGAGAAAGTATAGGATAGTCTCTCGCCGAATTTTGAGGTCTGTAAAGAGATTTCGGTAAGATAAAGTACAGACTTCCACCTCATTAGGTGAATGAATGCAAGATCAAAGCAACAATATAGCTACGATAAGCCGATTGGAGAAAGTATAGGATATCCTCTCGCCGAGTTTTGAGGTCTGTAAAGAGATTTCTGCAAGATAAAGTACAGACTTCCACCTCAATAGATGAATGAGTGCAAGATCAAAGCAGCAATATAGCTACGATACGCCGATTGGAGAAAGTATAAGGATATCCTCTCGCCGAGTTTTGAGGTCTGTAAAGAGATTTCTGCAAGATAAAGTACAGACTTCCACCTCAATAGGTGAATGAGTGCAAGATCAAAGCAGCAATATAGCTACGATAAGCCGATTGGAGAAAGTATAGGATAGTCTCTCGCCGAATTTTGAGGTCTGTAAAGAGATTTCGGTAAGATAAAGTACAGACTTCCACCTCATTAGGTGAATGAATGCAAGATCAAAGCAACAATATAGCTACGATAAGCCGATTGGAGAAAGTATAGGATATCCTCTCGCCGAAGTTTGAGGTCAGTAAAGAGATTTCTGCAAGATAAAGTACAGACTTCCACCTTATTAGATGAATGAATGCAAGATCAAAGCAGCAATATAATTACGATAAGCCGATTGTAGAAAGTATAGGATATCCTCTGGCCGAGTTTTAAGTTCTGTAAAGAGATTTCTGCCAAATAAAGTAGAGCCTTCCACCTCATTAGGTGAATGAATGCAAGATCAAACGGGCAATATAGCCACGATAAGTCGATTGGAGAAAGTATAGGATAGCCTCTCGCCGAATTTGGAGATCTGTAAAGAGATATCTGCAAGATAAAGTACAGACTTCCACCTCATTAGGTGAATGAATGCAGGATCAAAGCAGCAGTATAGCTACGATAAGCCGATTGGAGAAAGTATAGGATATTCTCTGGCCGAGTTTTGAGATCTGTAAAGAGATTTCTGCAAGATATAGTACAGACTTCCACCTCATTAGGTGAATGAGTGCAAGATCAAAGCAGCAATATGGCTACGACAAGCCAATTGGAGAAAGTATAGGATAGCCTCTCGCCGAATTTTGAGGTCTGTAAAGAGATTTCTGCAAGATAAAGTACAGACTCCCACCTCATTAGGTGAATGAATGCAAGATCAAAGCAGCAATATAGCTACGATAAGCCGATTGGAGAAAGTATAGGATATCCTCTCGCCGAGTTTTGAGATCTGTAAAGAGATTTCTGCAAGATAAAGTACAGACTCCCACCTCATTAGGTGAATGAATGCAAGATCAAAGCAGCAATATAGCTACGATAAGCCGATTGGAGAAAGTATAGGATATCCTCTCGCCGAGTTTTGAGATCTGTAAAGAGATTTCTGCAAGATAAAGTACAGACTCCCACCTCATTAGGTGAATGAATGCAAGATCAAACGGGCAATATAGCCAAGATAAGCCGATTGGAGAAATTATAGGATAACCTCTGGCCGAATTTTGAGATCTGTAAAGAGATTTCGGTAAGATAAAGTACAGACTTCCACCTCATTAGGTGAATGAATGCAAGATGAAAGAAACAATATAGCTACGATAAGCCGATTGGAGAAAGTATTGGATATCCTCTCGCCGAGTTTTGAGATCTGTAAAGAGATTTCTGCAAGATAATGTACAGACTTCCACCTCATTAGATTAATGAATGCAAGATCAAAGCAGCAATATAGCTACGATAAGCCGATTGGTGAAAGTATAGGATAGCCTCTCGCCGAGTTTTAAGATCTGTAAAGAGATTTCTGCAAGATATAGTACAGACTTCCACCTCATTAGGTGAATGAGTGCAAGATAATATAGCTACGATAAGCCGATTGGAGAAAGTATAGGATATCCTCTCGGAGAGTTTTGAGATCTGTAAAGAGATTTCTGCAAGATAAAGTACAGACTTCCACCTCATTAGGTGAATGAATGCAGGATCAAAGCAGCAGTATAGCTACGATAAGCCGATTGGAGAAAGTATAGGATATTCTCTGGCCGAGTTTTGAGATCTGTAAAGAGATTTCTGCAAGATATAGTACAGACTTCCACCTCATTAGGTGAATGAGTGCAAGATAATATAGCTACGATAAGCCGATTGGAGAAAGTATAGGATATCCTCTCGGAGAGTTTTGAGATCTGTAAAGAGATTTCTGCAAGATAAAGTACAGACTTCCACCTCATTAGGTGAATGGATGCAAGATCAAAGCAGCAATATGGCTACGACAAGCCAATTGGAGAAAGTATAGGATACCCTCTCGCCGAATTTTGAGGTCTGTAAAGTAATTTCTGCAAGATAAAGTACAGACTCCCACCTTATTAGGTGAATGAAAGCAAGATCAAAGCAGCAATATAGCTACGATAAGCCGATTGGAGAAAGTATAGGATATCCTCTCGCCGAGTTTTGAGATCTGTAAAGAGATTTCTGCAAGATAAAGTACAGACTCCCACCTCATTAGGTGAATGAATGCAAGATCAAAGCAGCAATATAGCTACGATAAGCCGATTGGAGAAAGTATAGGATATCCTCTCGCCGAGTTTTGAGATCTGTAAAGAGATTTCTGCAAGATAAAGTACAGACTTCCACCTCATTAGGTGAATGGATGCAAGATCAAAGCAGCAATATGGCTACGACAAGCCAATTGGAGAAAGTATAGGATATCCTCTCGCCGAGTTTTGAGATCTGTAAAGAGATTTCTGCAAGATAAAGTACAGACTCCCACCTCATTAGGTGAATGAATGCAAGATCAAAGCAGCAATATAGCTACGATAAGCCGATTGGAGAAAGTATAGGATATCCTCTCGCCGAGTTTTGAGATCTGTAAAGAGATTTCTGCAAGATAAAGTACAGACTCCCACCTCATTAGGTGAATGAATGCAAGATCAAAGCAGCAATATAGCTACGATAAGCCGATTGGAGAAAGTATAGGATATCCTCTCGCCGAGTTTTGAGATCTGTAAAGAGATTTCTGCAAGATAAAGTACAGACTTCCACCTCATTAGGTGAATGGATGCAAGATCAAAGCAGCAATATGGCTACGACAAGCCAATTGGAGAAAGTATAGGATATCCTCTCGCCGAGTTTTGAGATCTGTAAAGAGATTTCTGCAAGATAAAGTACAGACTCCCACCTCATTAGGTGAATGAATGCAAGATCAAAGCAGCAATATAGCTACGATAAGCCGATTGGAGAAAGTATAGGATATCCTCTCGCCGAGTTTTGAGATCTGTAAAGAGATTTCTGCAAGATAAAGTACAGACTCCCACCTCATTAGGTGAATGAATGCAAGATCAAAGCAGCAATATAGCTACGATAAGCCGATTGGAGAAAGTATAGGATATCCTCTCGCCGAGTTTTGAGATCTGTAAAGAGATTTCTGCAAGATAAAGTACAGACTTCCACCTCATTAGGTGAATGGATGCAAGATCAAAGCAGCAATATGGCTACGACAAGCCAATTGGAGAAAGTATAGGATATCCTCTCGCCGAGTTTTGAGATCTGTAAAGAGATTTCTGCAAGATAAAGTACAGACTCCCACCTCATTAGGTGAATGAATGCAAGATCAAAGCAGCAATATAGCTACGATAAGCCGATTGGAGAAAGTATAGGATATCCTCTCGCCGAGTTTTGAGATCTGCAAAGAGATTTCTGCAAGATAAAGTACAGACTCCCACCTCATTAGGTGAATGAATGCAAGATCAAAGCAGCAATATAGCTACGATAAGCCGATTGGAGAAAGTATAGGATATCCTCTCGCCGAGTTTTGAGATCTGTAAAGAGATTTCTGCAAGATAAAGTACAGACTTCCACCTCATTAGGTGAATGGATGCAAGATCAAAGCAGCAATATAGCTACGATAAGCCGATTGGAGAAAGTATAGGATATCCTCTCGCCGAGTTTTGAGATCTGTAAAGAGATTTCTGCAAGATAAAGTACAGACTCCCACCTCATTAGGTGAATGAATGCAAGATCAAACGGGCAATATAGCCAAGATAAGCCGATTGGAGAAATTATAGGATAACCTCTGTCCGAATTTTGAGATCTGTAAAGAGATTTCGGTAAGATAAAGTACAGACTTACACCTCATTAGGTGAATGAATGCAAGATGAAAGAAACAATATAGCTACGATAAGCCGATTGGAGAAAGTATTGGATATCCTCTCGCCGAGTTTTGAGATCTGTAAAGAGATTTCTGCAAGATAATGTACAGACTTCCACCTCATTAGATTAATGAATGCAAGATCAAAGCAGCAATATAGCTACGATAAGCCGATTGGTGAAAGTATAGGATATCCTCTCGCCGAGTTTTGAGATCTGTAAAGAGATTTCTGCAAGATAAAGTACAGACTCCCACCTCATTAGGTGAATGAATGCAAGATCAAACGGGCAATATAGCCAAGATAAGCCAATTGGAGAAAGTATAGGATAGCCTCTCGCCGAATTTTGAGATCTGTAAAGAGATTTCGGTAAGATAAAGTACAGACTTCCACCTCATTAGGTGAATGAATGCAAGATCAAAGCAACAATATGGCTACGATAAGAAGATTGGAGAAAGTATAGGATATCCTCTCGCCGAGTTTTGAGATCTGTAAAGAGATTTCTGCAAGATAAAGTTCAGACTTCCACCTCATCAGGTGAATGAGTGCAAGATCAAAGCAGCAATATAGCTACGATAAGCCGATTGGAGAAAGTATAGGATATCCTCTCGCCGAGTTTTGAGATCTGTAAAGAGATTTCTGCAAGATATAGTACAGACTTCCACCTCATTAGGTGAATGAGTGCAAGATAATATAGCTACGATAAGCCGATTGGAGAAAGTATAGGATAGCCTCTCGCCGAATTTTGAGGTCTGTAAAGAAATTTCCGCAAGATAAAGTACAGACTTCCACCTCATTAGGTGAATGAAAGCAAGATCAAAGCAGCAATATAGCTACGATAAGCCGATTGGAGAAAGTATAGGATATCCTCTCGCCGAGTTTTGAGATCTGTAAAGAGATTTCTGCAAGATAAAGTACAGACTCCCACCTCATTAGGTGAATGAATGCAAGATCAAAGCAGCAATATAGCTACGATAAGCCGATTGGAGAAAGTATAGGATATCCTCTCGCCGAGTTTTGAGATCTGTAAAGAGATTTCTGCAAGATAAAGTACAGACTCCCACCTCATTAGGTGAATGAATGCAAGATCAAACGGGCAATATAGCCAAGATAAGAAAATTGGAGAAAGTATAGGATAGCCTCTCGCCGAATTTTGAGATCTGTAAAGAGATTTCGGTAAGATAAAGTACAGACTTCCACCTCATTAGGTGAATGAATGCAAGATCAAACGGGCAATATAGCCAAGATAAGCCGATTGGAGAAAGTATAGGATATCCTCTCGCCGAGGTTTGAGGTCTGTAAAGTGTTTTCTGCAAGATATAGTACAGACTTCCACCTCAATAGGTTAATGAGTGCAAGATCAAAGCAGCAATATAGCTACGATAAGCTGATTGGAAAAAGTATAGGATATCCTCTCGCCGAGTTTTGAGATCTGTAAAGAGATTTCTGCAAGATAAAGTACAGACTTCCACCTCATCAGGTGAATGAGTGCAAGATCAAAGCCACAATTAGCTACGATAAGCCAATTGGATAAAGTATAGGATATCCTCTCGCCGACCTTTGAGACCTGTAAAGAGATTTCTGCAAGATAAAGTACAGACTTCCACCTCAATAGGTGAATGAGTGCAAGATCAAAGCAGCAATATAGCTACGAGAAGCCGATTGGAGAAAGTATAGGTTATCCTCTCGCCGAGTTTTGAGGTCTGTAAAGAGATTTCTGCAAGATAAAGTAGAGACTTCCACCTCATCAGGTGAATGAGTGCAAGATCAAAGCAACAATATAGCTACGATAAGCCAATTGGATAAATTATAGGATATCCTATCGCCGACTTTTGAGACCTGTAAAGAGATTTCTGCAAGATAAAGTACAGACTTCCAACTCATTAGGTGAATGAATGCAAGATCAAAGCAGCAATATAGCTACGATAAGCCGATTGGAGAAAGTCTCCAAGGAATATCAAATAAAGCCTTTTCATCCAACAAAATGTTGAGCACAGCGAAGGCCTGCAGAATCAAGCGCATTCCCATATTGCATATACATACATTGAGCTACTAGTTCATTAAGTGCACCTACCTATAGCATGTTGCTCATCATTTGACCATCAGAACAGTCCGAATTCATCGGGGAATAGAACTTACAAGATGCTGGATGCGATGTACACGAATATTGTACCATGCACAAATAAGAATAAACGTATACGTAATACAACGTATATGTCACAGGCTGAGGATACAACGTTATACGGTACGTATGTTGTTACCTGTACAATTCCTTTTACGGTGGGATTTTTCAGTCTGTTTATTCTTTGTACTTGGGTTGATGGGACGTTCAGCTTTACGTTCCAAATGATAACATGTGACTTTCGACATTTATAAAGAGTTGAACACGGTTAGAGTTGAGGGACAATCAAAACCTACTTGTCTGAATGACAAATGACTTTTCCGGCACTCCAACCTGAACCCGACATATCTGTTGCTTTTCCTTACTTGCAAACAGACGTTGGTATATAGAGTTAGCGCTCGTGATTGCTACATTTTATCGTAGCATTCACGAGCACCACCCCATATAATGTTATTTGGATAATCACTTTTCTGTTGCTTTGATTTAACGCCCTTCCACACATCCGGTACAGCTTTCTACCCTATAAGTGAAATTGGTCTGTTCTTGTCTTGAACACAACATCTGCATCTAGGGACCAATAGATTTTGCTTTTTTTGTACATTCTTCCAAATGATCTGTAACGTCGAATTTCAGACTTTTAGAGGAAAAAAAAAAGTTATCGATTTTCAACGAAATTGGTGGAATTCTACTTTTCTAAGAAACCCATTTTACCAAGTAAGGCCGGGTTCTAATTTTTTTAAAGATAATAGAACATTTTTTGTACAGTTGAGGTTAAAAGGTATTGTTAAAAAGAAAGGTTATTCAATATATATCTGCAGAAGATTTAAGGCATTCTCTTCCGCTGTTATTTATTCTACTGGTGCATAAAGTTTATTTATTGATTTCAACTATTTCATTTTTTTTTTGGGGGGGGAGGACTTAATCTCATAGTCTCACTTGAAATTATGCTACTTCATTATGACAAGAGTAACAAGAAATAAAATATCAATAAAGAAAAAACTATTTAATAATTTAATACAGATTATTGTCGATGTTATGATATTATAGGTATTATATCGTTTTCACTTCTCAGAAGACATTTTAATATATTAATAACATTTTAACTAATTTATTAATTTAACATATTAATATATATTTGTAGTAATAGAACGCACAGTATGAAAATCAAATATTCAAAGATACATTTACTTACCATTCGCCTAATCCTACTTGTTTCATACTTGAAACTATTTCTCCTCAAAACTATCGTATTTTGACACATAATAATCTTTCAAGAAGCAAACGATTGACCCTAATCTAGACCCGGATGTCAAATTGGGCATGATAATTATTTTTCCCGCCCAAAGCGAACCAACCGTCGGAATCACGAGCGCCACCTATAAAATGAACTTTTCTAATTCATATCTGACGATCGTTGAAGAAATTCTTCTTCTGGGGGAAGGGGAAAGAAAATGTTTCCTGGGGGTGGGGGGCACAATTGCAGACGTGACTTTAATTCGTATTACGGAAAAGAATTTAATCTTTTGGAAGCCATATAAAATTGCATCGTCTTACAAAGTCTGGTAAACTGTTTCCTAACCTTCGTTTAAATGTTAAATTTGATATTATTTGCTTTATTCCTTCTGAATTTTTATTCTTCACTCCGAGACCAATAATTTCACGTAAGCTGCGTCTACCAGTCGAACATTTGAAGTGCTTTTACGTTTGGTTTGGCTCGATGACGTCACCGTCAACTGATTGCAGCTGATTCTTTCGGCGGGAAAAGAAAATACCGTGGGTTCTCATTTTCAACGAGATGTGCATATAATTTGTGTTGATAGAGAAACTGTGGCAGACGACGACAAATTTGTAGCTGGATCGTTGTGAGAAAGGCGTGGTGAATTCTGGTAAGTAATTTACGTTTTTTAAGACTTATTTTTAAGTAGATTACAAAAGATAAACTTCCTATACTAGAAATAATACTAAATTCTTTCGGCCTTTTCAGTAACAGTTCTTTGGGGATGTTGCTGCAATGGTTAAAGAAGAATTGTTCAACTCAACAATGCCTTAAAGGCTTTGTTTCTTGGAAACAATCTTTGGGAAGTTGAACAGTTCTGCTCTCGACGATGTTGCATTCCAGAAGACTGGTACCGAGAGGGCAGAAAGATCTTTAGGATAATTTCATGAAAGAAATTTTTACGTTATTCGCAATTACTTAGTATTACTGACCAACGAAGACAGATACGAAAGCAATTGCTTAATAATTTTAAAGTATTGTTTTTACAAGTTTACGATGCAGTTTATTGCAAGTATTATGGACATTGCTGTTAAAAGAAATTTATGAATAGAGAGAAAGTATAAGTTAACGCTTTACCTGCTAACAGTATACGATTTGGACGTTATTGCTGTCAGGAATTTCTTCCTTAGCAAAAAATTCATCGACTAAGATATATTTGCTAAAAATAAAAAAGTATTCTTCGAAAACGCTGTAATAAATAACATTTTTTGATCTCAGCACGAAAGAATTCGAAATGTGTATATTTTGGACAGATATTTTTCTGAGGGCTGTGAATTTGGAGACTTTTTAAGATATCGGAACGAAATTTTGCTTTATGTTCCTGAGCAGGGTTAACAGGGTACTCCAAGGGCTCAAGGCTGGGCTGAAGGGGAACCCCTAGGCTACGGGTTCTCAACGTAGGGTACGGGTAAAATGTTTTGGGGTACGCCGTGAGAGCTGAAAAGTCGCTAGATATATGTTCTATATATATAAATTTCATTTTATTCCCATTGTTATAATATAACTATAGTTTTATCTATCTATACAAGGGGGTACGCCAGTTACATACACATTTCATGGGGGGGTACGTGAAGCATAAAAAGGTGAGAACCACTGATATATATGTTTTATTTTATTCCCATTGTTATACTATAACTATAGTTTTATCTATCTATACAAGGGGTACGCCAGTTACACACACATTTCCTGGGGGTACGTGAAGCATAAAAAGTTGAGAACCACTGATATATATGTTTTATTTTATTCCCATTGTTATACTATAACTATAGTTTTATCTATCTATACAAGGGGTACGCCAGTTACATACACATTTCCAGGGGGTACGTGAAGCATAAAAAGTTGAGAACCACTGATATATATGTTTTATTTTATTCCCATTGTTATACTATAACTATAGCTTTATCTATCTATACAAGGGGTACGCCAGTTACATACACATTTCCAGGGGGTACGTGAAGCATAAAAAGTTGAGAACCACTGATATATATGTTTTATTTTATTCCCATTGTTATACTATAACTATAGTTTTATCTATCTATACAAGGGGTACGCCAGTTACCTACACATTTCCAGGGGGTACGTGAAGCATAAAAAGTTGAGAACCACTGATATATACGTTTTATTTTATTCCCATTGTTATACTATAACTATAGTTTTATCTATCTATACAAGGGGTACGCCAGTTACATACACATTTCCAGGGGGTACGTGAAGCATAAAAGTTGAGAACCAGTGCACTAGACAGCTGTTGGGAGAGCTCCCGTCAAGGATATCCGCTGTTCTCTAAGGTGCAGAGTGCATGGGTCTCCTGCACACGAATCACGGCTTAATGTTCCCTCCGATGGACGGCGGCCTTTACCAAGCACCTCGGCGTCCCCTTTCAGACCGAGGGCAAAAAGAGGCGGAAATAAATATAAAGCCAGGAAACTGCAGATTATGAGCCTAGCGCACTATCGATGAGCCAATTCCCGCCCTATAAAACTGATTGATCACCCACCCTCAAGTAAACGATATAATTGGCACTGCTTTTCCTCGATCTTCCTATACCCTTCCAACAAGAAGTTTTTCCCTTTGATCACCATTCAGGTTTTGCCAAATACGAATTATTTCTTATGAAGAAAGGATAAATTTCGTCCCATAATAACACACATAGGATATTGGAATTCAAAGATTTCCCCACCGCCACCTTCTTCCTTCATTCGTAAGATATGGGAAAAATCGGTGATAAATGGCGGGAAAAAACCTCAATAAATCCATCAAATGTCAAAGTAAATGAAAAAGGGCTGAAAAAGAAAGCTGCTAGGCCTTATCGGACACAGGTTTTTCTGTTCAATGTTCGAACTAGCTAATAGATAAAGTGCAGTGTGGAAGTGGAGTGAATTCAGATGTTTACTTTTTGCCACTGTTAGTTGAAAAGCCAGACTAGCATTAATTACGGATGAAAGTGAGAGAGGGATTTTTACTATATTTGCTCATAAAATTTTATAAATCGTCTCGCTGTTTAATACAGCAAGTTGAACTTAGTCAAAAGCGTGCAATGATTTTGATTAAACTATAATAAAGAACAAAAAATAAACGATATTTTAAATTGGCTTATTTTTTACTGGAACACTTACGGTGAGTGAAATATTGGTTAATGTGAAACGATTTTTTATTGTTCATAAAAATTAACTTTAAATCACGGCGATGCATGGAAGCGACTGCACATTTGATAGCGGTTTTCTTACGTCACTCGTTGATTGATTTATTAATTGTCGACCAACCTTAGATCTCATAGACCAATATTTGGTTGACAAATAACAAGTTGATTTAATCAACCAATGGTCTATGAGAATAATCCATGCATCAACTGAGCAGTCTCACTGTTACAGTTGTTTCCAAGCAGGTTCCCCACTGCCCATACTTCCTTATCAGCATGTACACGGAATCTTTGAATGCTACGGAATACTACAAAAATCTATCACCGATCAAAGGGGTGGTGCCTTAAACCACTAGGCTGACCCCAAGCCTCCTCTTAAAGGAATTCTTGCGGCTCTGTGGAACCCACTCTACGCTATTCTTAGTAGTGAACCGATGTATCGGCACTTGGGAGCTTTTAAACATTGTTCTCTCTGTAAGGGTTAAAAGTGCTACAAAGGAAATAATTCAGTTGAGTGCAGAAGGATCGCAAAAACTCTTACAAGTAGAAAGAGACGATATTTTCCGAATATTACTGGAATGTTTGAAATTTACTTATTGCTAACGATTAGTTTCCTATCTGCAATAAAAATCAGGCGTAAAATATCTACAATCGAAATTTTTTTCATTTGTGACATTTCTTTTTTTTTTCTCCGATTTGGAACCGAAAACGACATCTCTTAACGCAATTTGATGTTGGGGGAAGAAGTCGGTGGTATTTTTTTCTTGTTTTTTAAAGTTTCGCAGAGCTTGCACAAGTGTGAATGGTAAAGCGATGCAACAAAAGTTGAAGCGTGAGAACGAGACTGCTGCAACTCCTCCACAATACTCTGTTCGCTCTTCGGGAAAGGAATGTGGGGAGGGGGGGGGAGGAGAAGATCGAAACGTGGCGGTCATTCGATATTCCCTATTTTGCATCTGTCGTTCAGATGAGGAATCTCAAATGGGGAACGAAAACGGTAGGCGCGGCTTCACCTGAGAATTGCAGTGGATGTTGAAATTATCATTTGTAAAGATAATTTTTACTGATCATATGAAAAATGATGACTATTGTATTTTCCTTTGAGGGAGGCTCTTCTTCAGTGGGGATTACAAGGGAGGCTGAAATCATTTGTGAGAACTTCTTTCATGCAAAACAAAAAGTAATTCCAAATTGTCACTTTTGTTAACCCTTAAGATGCAGAATTGGATTGTTTTACCTCTGAGCTGCACTTGTTTGCACACAATGGGCTAAATGGCCAGGTCACAAGGACCCCGAAGGCTCAGAAAAGGTTGGGGGGGAGGCGACTCAGTGTTGTTGGGAGATAGATGGTAGCCTCCCGTGAAGGATAGGAAGAATATCCTACTCTCGACGGTTCCTTCCAGCGTGTTCTTTAAGGTGCACAGGGTATGGCTCTTCCGCACATGGGGTCACGGCTTTACGTCCGATCCGAAGGACGGCGGCCATTTCAAGCCCATTGGTGTCTCCTACTGACAAGACAGAGCGGGAAATTTTGCGGAGATAAATTTCGACGATGGCCCAAGCGGGACTGCAACCTGGGAATGGCAGATTACGAGTCTGGCGCGCTACCTGCTGAGCCACTCCTTTCTCCTTAACATGCAGAAAGTTAAAGTGTAGTTCCCACATCCAAATGGCCAACGTACAAAATAAGTACCATACATACGTACCAAATAAGAATTTCTGCGAAGTGAGGATATTCAGTGTATCGAGTGACCTGCATATATTCCGGGCCTGAACCGTAGAGAACATATGTAGGATGCTCTGAGGAGATGGGTTGGAGATCATCAAATGACTAGGAAAACAACCCTATATCGTCTCCGTCCTAGTCTCTAGGAAGAATGGAATGTGCTGACACCACACCTCATGAACAGCCTGAAAACAGGATCAGAAATCGTTCTGAAGCTTGTATAGTTGTTCTGAGTCCTCATACTCCGTATGCTGTGGATCCTCCTGCATTCATTTGCATAACCCATGGAAATCATGCGGTTGGTTTGCTCTAGGTGTCACTTTTATTGTACCATATAATAATAATGCTCTGTCACTCCAAATCTCATAGCATTTCATCCTCACGTTTTTGAGATCTAGAATTGGTATATTAACTTTTGAACACCGATGTATATTTTTACCACCTTAAAATACTAGCTGCAAGAATTATTGAATGTATTAAACAAATCTGTATTCCTCTCATCCAAAGCGTGAAATAAAACCTCACTCAATATATTACCTTTTTTTGTGATGTCACATTTTAGATCATATAACGCGCACACAACGAATTTAGCAGTTTATACCTACGAATAATGTCCTTATACTCACACCGGCCACTGAATTAGAAACCTATATACAATACCGAGTTGGACCTCCTTTAGCCCAAATTACAGCCACGTATATGGTTTGGCATAGATTCCATAATGTGTTGGAGTGCCTTTACGTCTCCAGCATACAAGGCGTTCACCAGACAGTCCTTTAACTGGCTCAGATTTGACGGAAGAGGACTTTGCTCCCGGATCTGTTTTTCTAGCATATATTCTCAATGGGGTTAATGTCCTGGCTTTGTGGTGCCAAGAAAGATGGTGGAAGTCGCTACCATGCTCGCTAAACCACTGCTGAACATATCTTGCGCGATAAACAGTAGTATTCTCGTCCATGAAGCAGCCGTCACCTGCTGGATAAAAAGTCAACGTTGCAGGATGGATTTGATCGACAACAATGTTCAGATAATCCTTGGAAGACCCCCGACCTTCCAACAATATCAGGGGGCCAGTTCCGTACCAATCTGCCCCCACACAATGACACCGCCTCCAGAACCTTGACTTGTGTTTACAAGGCAAGCTGGATCCATTCCTCATGGGGCTCCTGCCAAACTCTCTGCCTACCGTCGGTACTGAACAAGGTGTACCGCGACTCGTCGGACCACATGGCTTTTTCCAGTGTCCAGTCACAGTACCCTAACACCACTTTAGGCGTAATTTCCGGTTCTTCGCAGAAATCAGTGTTTTCCGTATAGGCATGCGACTGATAATACCGATCCTCTTCAATTCTCTGCGCAGAGTGCGCTGAGATATGGGTCGGGAACAGCCTTCATTGAATGCTTCGGTCAATTGCTGCACACAGGAAGTCCTGTTTCTCCATACAAGCCTTCTCAGACGACGGCGATATCGTTCCTGACAGACTGTCGTCACGCCACACTTATGCCTCTTAGACAAGCAATGTGGGTTATTTTTTCACTGATTAAAAACCCAAGATATCTCGCCTTTTGAGAAATCAGTCAGCTCTGCTGTTTTTAAAATCGTCGCTCCAGCCAGACGGGCACCCACAATAAGCCCTTTATTGAACCCCGAAAGAGCCTTTCTTTTCCCCATTGTGATCAACACTACTGACAATTACTGACGAGCAGCAGGCTTAAATAGTTGCCTAGATCACGTGATGATGCACATGACCACGTATTTTGCATATACGCTGCGAAAGTGACTTTTACGTACATCTGCATAAAGGTTTCTAACTCAGTGGCTGGTGTGTGCATGTAGTAACATCACAATATGAAGAACAACTTCATATAATGGACAAAATGTACTACAGATATATTTCGCTTACTTAAAGCAATAGAGTCACATTTAAACCCAACTCAAGTTATTTTCCGTTGATCAAGAAGCAGCAAGAAGGAATAATATTGAAGTTTGCCACTGGAAAACATTACTACAAGAGCTGAATTAACGGGACTAACACATTTCTGATCGTGTGAGAAAAGCTTTCATCAACAAGGATGATTAACATTTCTTCGCGATTTCCTCGAGTTTTGTTCATGAATCGATTACCCGAAGAATTTCCCCTAATTCGAGCTATTCTTTTGAAATTTACCTACTGAGCCTTTAGTTGTTTGTTTTCTATTTTCTAGGATTAATTCTCGATAATCTTATTCTTCAGTTGGCCCGAGGATCAAAGCCTCCTTGATTCTAATTTTTTTTTATCTCACATTGCGTTATTTCTTTCTCATCGCAACAGACGACAGAAAAAAATCACCTCCCTCCCCTTCAGACTCTTACTCAGCTTCTCATTAGAAAGGCTTAGTCCCAAACTACTACTAGGTTTTTCCCTTTTCGAAACTAGGATTACTTTTCCCAAACTGTCAATATCGACAACGTCAAGTTTTCTTCCCCCTCTCCCCACACAAAAGAAAAAAAAACTAATTATCTCGCATTCATATTGCATTCTTAAAAGGAAACGTGATGAGTTTTTCTGCTGGCAAAATTTATTTCTAAAGCATTTTATATTAATGGTAACGTTTGCAAAATGGGCAGGGGAAAATAACGCCCATCCCTCGATTTACATGGTCAAAAAAAAAGTGCAACCAGTCTTCGGTTTACACCGTGACAAACTCGGTTTTACACTGTCAAGACTTTCAGAACAACCAGTTTCGTTTCATACTATTACAAAATAGGTTTTTCGCCCAAAATACATTCAAGTTTTTGTAATTCATATAAATATAATACTATGAAGATCTATATATACTATGAAGAACTATGAATATATATATGCTATGAAGAAGCAGTAGCATAGCGTCAAGGGAGAATAGATTGTCATCTTAGAGTAAAAATGAACTCAATGATTTTAACTGATATTATTCATTTTCCAAAATAGATAGATAATAGTAAATTCCTTTATTAATAAAATCGTCTTCTGTAACAAGTTATATTTATATTATTTCGCTAAAATTATATTCTTGCCTAAAATTATATTCGCACAAGATGTGTTCAACAGTGGTTGTCAGGCTAGAGGCCTTTTTAGATTTTTTTTGTTCAGGCTTTGTATATTTTTGTTGGATTTCACCAACGAGACTTATGCTACGTGGGAGGCCCTCTGTCCCGGCATCTGGAAAGTTAATTGAAGTAACAGTGCCCAGAGGGGACGGAGGTCACCCCACTGCTCGCGGACGCCCCAGATGGTCAGGCAGAGAGAGAAAGAGAAAGGGTTGGCAACAACGAGAAGGTCAGAGCCGGTCGAGTTGCGAAAGCGTGCAGACGAGAAATTGTAAAGCTGGGAAATGCCGACTGGTAATAGCGGCATTGGGCTCTGTAAATACAGCTGAACAGGCATAGTAAGCTGGTGTTGTTGTAATCTATGTAATTGAGCATATGTCCTCGTCCATCAAGCATGTTTGGAAGGTTAAATAAATATTTGTTATTTTAAAGTAAAGGCTGAAGTTTGAACCAATTTATTGGGGAGGAGCCTCAGTATTGAGTCCCTGCAGTTGTAATAAAAATCCTTGATTTTTGTTCCCAAAGACTCTTTCACCCGTCGCGTGTAGCGATGGAACCGAGGGGACGTCCTAAGTGGTCCCAATAGACCGACAAACGAAGAAGTAACATCACAAAGTGGCGCAATCGACAGTATGCAACAGAGGTGAAAGTAGCGGCGAAGGTGACGGAAGAGTTCCGACATCCATTGTGAGCTGACCAGAACAAGGCTGATACTGCCAAGAGTGTCCTGCAGTGTGCTTCAGGCGATAGAATAGCTGTGAAGGTACCTGAAGAATTGTGCATCACGTTCGAACTGTGGAAAAAGCTGTGAAGGTGACGGAAAAGTTCAACATCCACTGGGAGCTGATCAGCGCAAGGCTGATACTACCAAGAGTGTTCCGACTGTGTGCTTCAGGTGGCACACTGACGAGGCGGTTCGTTCCTGTCATCACATCGGAGGTAAGTATCCTCTTACTCTAGGGGCGAGTAGTTAGATACGGCAGAGGCCTGTACTAGCTAAAATGGAGCTTAGGAGCGGTAGCGATAGGGAAAGGGAAGAGTTAAGGCGAGGCTACACAGACAAGGATAGCGTGCAGGGTGGTGCTTCAGGGAGTGACCGGGGAAGCGAGGAGGTGACAATAGACAGAGAGTCTGATGCTGCGGAAGACATGAGAGGGTTGAGGGATTATGGCAATGACAACGATGCGGATATGCTGAGGAGCGGGAACAGAAAGCAGAGAGCTAAAGAAAGGATTGGAGAAGAAGCTGAGAAGGGAAGAGAGCGAGGCAGCAGAACGAGAAAGGGAAAAGGAGAGAGAGGCAGCAGAAAGGGAAAAGGAGAGAGAGGTGGCAGAAAGGGTAAAGGAGAGAGCATGAGTATAGAATGCTGGAACTGCAAATGAGGAATGCAAACGAGGAGAGGGGTGATGTGCGAACGGTGGCAGTTTCTAGTAATCCAGCAGATGCGCGGCTGGCTAATTATATAAAATTATTGGGAAATATGTTAGCTGGAAGCCCTAAAAACCCAGAAGAAGTGATAAATCTCTTTGAGACAGCGGAAAGGGGTTTTAAGATATATGAAGTACCAGAGGAGTTTCAAGGCAAAGTCATCATTTCTTTTTTAGATAGTAAATATGCAAATCACGTTTTTCGAAAATTAAGTGCAGAGGATTTTTTTAATTATAAGAAAGTTAAAGAGGCTGTATTAAAAGAGTTTAAGCTCACTCCCTCTGCGTACAAGAGAAAGTTTGAAACTATCGCGAAAGAACCGAATGAGTCATATAATCAGTTAGCCTCGAGACTCAGAAATAACTGGGATTACTACGTCCACAGTAGGAAGGTGACAAAATTTGAGGAGCTTATGGACCTGATAGTGTCGGATAAGTTACGTGATAGCCTTCCTCAAGACACTCATGCTTACATAGTACAGAAAGAGGCGGAGTCATGGGCAAAAGCAGACGAAATAGCCACATGGGCAGAAATCCATCTAGCCAGTGTAAACGGAACGGAAGAGGTCCTAACTTTTAAAGTGGTAAGGCATAGACAATATGCAGAACGTGTTGTTTCCCCCCAGCAGAGGATAGACTCAGAGAGAAATTATCGAGCAGAAGGTATCAATCGGCAGTTAATTTAGCTGAATATAGAAATGTCCCAAAAGTAAGGAGGTGCTATAAATGTAGATCTGACGAACATTTGATGAAAGATTGCCCACTGAGAACTGGGGACCGTGAGAGTCGAACTCGGGTATACCAAGTTAGCACCTTGGATAGGATTCTGAAGAGGTTTGTGAGGCAACAATAGGAAGAGTTACCACACATTCAAAACTAAGTCCAAGCAGACGAGTAATGGAACAGGGAAAGATGCGTATCCCAGTAGATTATAAAGAGGTTCGAATCAGAGGTGGCGACAAGACAGCTAGAGCAGTCGTGGATTCGGGGGCAGACCTGACAGTAATCAGAAAGGGGATGCTGAACGAAGAAAAGCACCCGGTTAAAGACCATCTGTTGTTGCATTGGCCGTTTGGTGATGCCATAAGGGCAGAGGTAAAAGAGCTGCCTTTAAGTTTAATTGATGGTACAGACAATAGCACTGTGAGTGGCGGAGAAATTAAAGTGCTATGCGCAGTAGTAGCAAATCTGCGGAAGGAGGTACTTCTGAGTGTGGAAGCATATGGTAAGTTAATTAGAAAGAAGGAGAGAAGGCCTGTAACTGGTAACCTCAGGAGGAAAATCCACGAGCCGTGAGCCAATAGAGGAAGTTACTATGAAAGAGGTAGAGGAATTCCAGTTAGAAAAAGGGAAATGTATGCTCCATGGAGACCGTCCAATCAATGCCGTACTATCTCCCAGCCCAAACATGTGCAGCAATCTGTCAGACTCGATGTCTACGATGATCAAAGTTATGCAGGGGAGAGAGCAAACATGACAATTGGAGGTAACAATGGGTCAGGCCGACGCCACAGTCGACGACTTTCAGCCTATAGAGTCAGAGGGTACGTACAGGAAGGTGATATCTAGGTAGTCACGAAAGGTGTGCATAGCCTTTCACATGGAATGTCACCTGTGGACGAATGGACACCGGCATACCTTCGTCAAAGACAGTTTTTAGTGAGATAATTAATTTATAATCTGTGTACTCTCGGACAACTACTTTAGTCACCAGGTTTTTTTTTTTGTTTGAAGCAAAAAGAATATTTAGACTCAGTGCACCAGTATATACCTAGAAGTTCTTTTGTATTTAAGTGTAGTGTACATAGATGTGCCAATTCGCAGAGAATTTATAGAATTCCTAAAGCAACTTAGAACTCTGAATTTTGTGGCATTGAACTCTAAGATTAACGCGAAAATGAACTCTGATTTTCAGCATTCAACTTGACTTTTTAGTCAGCAGTTAACAGGACTAACTACTGACTTCTGGCAGGGAGGTGTCAGGCTAGAGGCCTTTTTAGATTTTTTTTTGTTCAGGCTTTGTATATTTATTTTGGATTTCACCAACAAGGCTTATGCTACGTGGGAGGCCCTCTGTCCCGGCATCTGGAAAGTTAATTGAAGTAACAGTGCCCAGAGGGGACAGAGGTCACCCCACTGCTCGCGGACGCCCCAGATGGTCAGGCAGAGAGAGAAAGAGAAAGGGTTGGCAACAACGAGAAGTTCAGAGCCGGTCGAGTTGCGAAAGCGTGCAGACGAGAAATTGTAAAGCTGGGAAATGCCGACTGGTAATAGCGGCATTGGGCTCTGTAAATACAGCTGAACAGGCATAGTAAGCTGGTGTTGTTGTAATCTATGTAATTGAGCATATGTCCTCGTCCATCAAGCATGTTTGGAAGGTTAAATAAATATTTGTTATTTTAAAGTAAAGTCTGAAGTTTGAACCAATTTATTGGGGAGGAGCCTCAGTATTGAGTCCCTGCAGTTGTGATAAAAAACCTTGATTTTTGTTCCGAAAGACTCTTTCACCCGTCGCGTATAGCGATGGAACCGAGGGGACGTCCTAAGTGGTCCCAACAGACCGACAAACGAAGCAGTAACATCACAGTGGTTCAGCCAGCAGTGGTTCAGCGAGTCATGCAAACTCTCTCGCCACATCTTAATGAAATAAAACCTGTTTTCATTCCACAGCGAGATCTCACCTTTCTAAACTGAATTCTTTCAGGTTAGTAAAAACCTGTTTTATCTTATTTTTAGCAGCAAGTTTAAGTTTGCATAATATTATGTACATGTGCCTTCCTCCAACCTTTTCGGGATCCTTGTGACCTGGCCATTTAGTCCACTGCAGCTCAAAGGTACACCCAACCCTTAGCCCCTAAATCTAAATTTCATACCCTAGGCTTTGTGTAGAGATAGACTCCGTTTGTTTGGCCATAATGCCCCTTATGGATAATTATAGATTAACGAATAGGATTATGAAGAGTGTGCATAAAGGCCTTAGAAAGAGGGGAAGACCTAGGTTGCAGTGGGCAGACAATATCAAACAGGACCTTGTTTAAATTGGTCAGCAATGGCCAGATACATCAGATGTAGCTCATGGCAGATATACTTGGAGAACTAAATTGCACGGTCTAGTTGGATCTCCGTAGCTCATGGCTGCATAATGATGATGATGGGCATGCTAAAGAACAGGCTGCATGGCCTCGATGGGAGGCCACCTTCTATCTCTTAACACCTGTTCAGTGAGTTCCCTTCGCCCAACCATCTCTGAGCCCTTAAGGTCCTTGTGACCTGTCCATTTATCCCATTGTGCGCGAAAAAGTGCCTCTCAGGGGTACAACAACCCAAGTGACTCCAAATTCAACACATTTCCTAGCACAATATGATCCTTAAAGATGTGTGATAATAACTTTAACATATTTATCATTTAAGAAATCAAAATAACTCGAATTACTGTTCGCACATCCGAAATTAAAAGCATAAAGCAGCCTGGTATCTTTCCAACAATCTGAATCGAAATTAATGTTCGATCACCGTAACAAACTGAAGAAATATAGAATCTGATGCTAAACTTAATAAAAAATTAAGCATTGTCCGCCGTTTTTCTCACACGTTCTGCACAGATTTTTGAAAGTTCTTACACCAGTTTCAATTCTTTTATTTGTCTCATGCCGGTGTCTCTGAAGAAAATATCACCACTTTAGTTTTCTCTGCATTGATCACTAAGATTACACAATCTTATCAACAGCATCTGGGGAACCTAAGTGACACCATTTCTGATACCATTTTAACGATTAAAATATTTTAATAGATTGTACTGCTTTTAACCTTGAACGCCGCTTATATTTTAACTTTCATGATTTTACGTCCGAGCCCCTTACACTTGGACATCTTTTATCCGATGACTCTATTTTATCTGCTGTTTTTCCCTTTTTACGTTTTACGGGATATTTTAACCGTCTCCGATTTTTTTACCTTTTGACATTATTTTTTACATGAGTCCTACGCATCTAATGTTATTTTTACATATTTGTTATTGTTTTTTCTTCTTCTTTTCCATAGATGTTTTCGGTTGTTTCTTATTTTAGAGTTTACATTATTGTCTTTCCTATTGTCTTTTACTTTTAGCACAGGTTGTGGGTTTCCTTAACTTTTAGATCTTTTACCCTTTACACCTCGTTTGGCGCATCATGGCCTTAGTTGCCTTTGTACCATTAAACCTCAAACAACCAAAACAGCATCTGAGGAAGAGTTGAGGTCTTCAACATCATTGGGAAAGGGATCTTTTATGAAACAACGAGTTGTTGTGTTCAGTTGTTTTACCTCTGAGCAGCACTTTTTTTGGCTAAATGGCCAGGTCACAAGGACCCCGTAGCCTCAGAGAAAGTTAGGGGGAGGGGACCCATTGGACAGCTGTTGGGAGACAGATGATTGCTTTCCATCAAGGACATCCAGTGTGTTCGTTAACGTGCACAGGGTATGGCTCTCCCGCAGACGGGGCCACTGCGTAACTTCCCATCCGAAGGACGGCGGCCTTTTCAAATCCATCGTGCCCTTACCGACCAAAGGGAAGGCGGAGAGTTTTGCTGTTGATTTACATATTCACCGTATGATATCTCATAAGTAACTCAATTTCGGTTTTTGATTCCGTATATTTTTCAAAATATTAAATAAAACCGACATTTTACTTTAGTGTATTAATAAATATAATTTTTCTCAGGAGCTTCAATTATCTGAAAGGAAGAATTCCAAAGATCGTAGGAAATGACAGATGAAGTTATCGACGTAAGATCCGTTTAACTGATTTCCGTTGACTCATTTCTATTATGACTTCTTCAGTTGATGGAAATTATATTTTCCTATCTTATAATTGTGTAATGAGGTTCAATGAATATATTATTGTGATTTATTTTTGAACACATATCTTTTCATCATACATATTATTTCATTTTACTGCTCAACTACCAATGACGTGTTTTCGCATAATGCACATATCATGATAATTATTCTAAACGTAAATATCAGTACAAAATTTTGATTGAATCTAAAACTATGTGAAATAATCTAATATAAAACTATTCCTAAGTGTAAAAGTTCGCTTCCCTGATAAATCTCACCTGAGCAATAACCAAGGTAACGATACTTTCTAATCTTTCGCAGCATTTAACTTAAACAAATGTCGATGTATTGCCTGTCTGAGGCACAGGGTTGATTTCGTCTATTAATCTTTGCTCAAGGTCCTCAGTGATTATCTGGATGACAAGAACAAATTCTGTAAGTTTTCTCTACTCGAAATTATTCCTTGGATCTTTCCTTTTGACAGCCCTATGTAAAGACATTCCCCAGCAATGAGATGGGCTCGCACTTACAGAAGACTATCCCAAGAATGCTGACAAATTCCTCTAGTTCCATCCAAATCTCTTCTCGTCAACGGTGCATGATTTGCATCGCGTCCCGCCACCTGTCTCCCCTCCTCACTTCTCCATCGCATCCCTCACCCTCAGTTTATTGATTGTCAGATGTACTGCTTCGCATGCTATGGACTCGGAAGGGTTGAATATATGCAGACAAAGCAGAGTTCCGCAGCTTCAGGCAAAGGTTTTACTCTACTGATGCATACTCGGAGGCAGAATAAATTGGCTCTGCTGCACAGGTCTGCAGGGAGATCTGCTTTATTAGATTCCAAGGCCACATATACTTCTGTTCTGACTGATCACTCTACAGACGCACCACCGTTCATGGCCTCATTATTCACGTTTAGAAGAGAACAGATGTGACCGAAATTATTTGATATCCCAACCAAGTGACCGAAAAAACTGAATGTAATGAACAGTATTTCTGTTGCACGCATTTTAGATGATAACAAAGAACAATGCAGAGAGAGAAAACGTCACAAACATCTTTTCTTAGAAAGGCTGGCATGGCGAATAACATTGCATCTGATTACAAGATCAGTTGTAACAAAGGTTTTTCGTCTTTGTGAAGCCACCAATGATTCGTTGAAACTTCATTTGGAAAAGATATTGTAAAACGCGTTATGCTTAAATTTTTTCTCCTTATTGTTATGTTCAGATATATTCGCTTTAAAAATGAAGTTAATTATTTGAATATTTTTCTTCCTATAACATGATTTTAAAAACATGAGTTTGTTTTGAAAAACCACATCCGAGAATAATACATCGAACAGCGAAATATAAATCATCGAATCACATAAAATGAAAGAAATTGTTAGTTCCTTTTTTCAGTTTCGAAGCTTTTTTAATAATAATAATAATAATAACTTTATTTATGCCTTAGTATAGTTATATACATAGATTATCCCGCTAAGCCTTATGGCTTGTCAGCAGAATTCCTTTCAATAACATGACAAGTTAATTAAAGAATAAGACATGTATAATGCAAAATAAACACATACGTAAAAGCAGAAAATAAAACATAACAACAAAAAGAAAAACACGAATTAAAACACAAACATGACACAGTTTACAAGTAAAATGTCAAGTGAGGATATCCAAACGACTTCTCCTGAGAAATGATGAATAGTACTTTTTTTTGTTAGAAACAAACTACATACGCCATTATAAAATAAATAAAAATAAATACCCCCTCAAGCAGCTGCTTGCCACAGTGGTTTGACAGGAGCCTGTCAGTTTATATGCCACAAGTAGATCTGTGAGGATGGCAGGACCTCAGCAGAAAAACGACACATACATCCATGCCTTATCCGGGGCTCGAACCCAGGTCCCTTAGATCAGTAGCCAAGAGGCGAACAGGCAGAAATTAAGAGATAAAGCAGAGATATTAATTTACGTTCTCTGATGACTAATTCAATCTCTAATGACCGTTTTGTATGTCATATAACTTTAATGACTATGCTGTATAATAAATGTCTTTATATTCTGTTATATCCAATTACGACGGGTAATGCTTTAAGTACACTCAGTTACATTGCAACTTCATACATATGATCTATCTTTGCCATTTCATGTGCTATATAGGAAACATTTTTAATTCTTTCCAAATTCACTGAGCAGTTTTTAAAAAATCTCTAAAATTTACAGCTATGCTTCCCCCCCCCCCCCGCTTATCCAGTAAAAACTTTTGGATTAGTTGAAGTGAAAGGCGACTACCAAACGAATTGTCGCCGAGTTCGATCTCTCGTGCTAAGTTCCTCTGGCGATGAAAGTGGGTGGAGGAGGGTTGCTGTTCGTTTTACATCTTCCGCGGCATCCCAGTGCTCATTCTACTAACTCAGTCGTGTCGGTCTGACTCGGAATTTCTCGTGTAAGCCAAGAAGCTTTTCGTTCTTTGCATAAGCAGTGGGAGTTGCGTGTATAGTTCGAAAGACGAGTTCCAGAGTCACATGAAGAGCTCAACTTTCCCATTTCTCACTGCAGAAAGATGGGGAAAATTGGAAAAGTAGTTTATCAGAGGCGATATGAGAAAGATTTATCAATGCGAGATCGAATCCCTCTTGTACGTGAACATCAGATTGAATTATATAGCCTTCAGCAGGCCCGAATCTAGAAAACAATTAATGGAAGTTTTTTTTTGGGGGGGGGGGGGGAACGTCATTCCAGTATAAAATGTTTTCTCTGTTTTAGCATTATTTAAAAAAATTTTGAAAAATATGTGTGTGAATTTCAATATTTTTGCCTCGATTCTGGCTATTAGCATTATAAAGGCGGAAGGTGGGTACGGCTGCCCCCCCTCCCTTATTCTGACCCAGGCCTTACGATTAGTAGCAACATTGTATTTATTTGATTTCACTCGAATGAAATGTATTTGTGAATTGAAGAGTATTTAAATGAAATTTCGGGTGAAGCAAATGTAAGTTTTAACAAAAAATATTTAATCGAGAAAACTGACCTAGAAAAGAATTTGACGAATGGTTAAGATTATCATTTGAAATGGAAGAAGCAGTTATAAAAGTAGCACTGAGAATGAACCGGAACTATATTCCGGTTCCTAATGATTTAGAATCTTTTAGTTTCTTTTTTATATTTTCTTCGAAACATATTTTAAATAATTTTAAATTGCATTTCCAAAATATCACAATTTAAAACAATATGATAATCAAACTTATCGAGAATAAACATAAACATAAAAAATAATGAGTAAACATAAACTGCTTTGTCAGTTCTCATTCATGCAAAACTATTAATACCCATCTACACTTAATTGGCAGGCCGGGAAAAAACAGCTTCGCTAGTCGTAGGTGTTCGTTTCTACTGTAGGACCATGCGTCAATTTCTCTGTGGAGACTTGTTGCTACTTTCAACCATCTCCACAAATACTGCACACACGTTGTACTGACTGAAGCTCAGCAATAGACAATAGGAGATGTCATGAAAAAAGCTTGAGTTCGTATCCCAACCAGTTCAAAGCAATTTTCTTCTAAACTTCATAAAGATATATACAAACGTAATTGTAAAAACATTGTGAAATTAATGTACTTCCAATTCTCTATGTTAACTTCGAGATTGCTTCTTGTTTTTTAATGTATTATTATTCTAAAGATGAAAGCAATTCGCAGAAAAGAACAAAATCGGTAGTTATTCGTTTATTTCTTATTTTAATATTTGATCATAGAATGAAGTTCGTGTTAAGGAAGTAGTTTTTAATTTCTTCTAGAAGACGGTGTTTGAAATTTCTGCGGAACCTGCATATTCGTAGAGTAACGTATATATATTGTAATGAATAATGGAGCTGCTGATATTTTGCCAAAATATTTCTATATTCGTTTAACTCTTAGTATTCGTCTTTAACTCTTAGTATTTTGAAAAGCAATTTACTTGCATAATGCGGACGTTGTGCAAAAGAAGAGACACTTGTTAAGCTATCGTTCAGTTAAACAAATCGATCCTATCCGGCTGAGTATGAAGAAGTGTTGTTCCGGTTTTCTGTTCCTCTAACATCTGGTGCATTCTTTGGAGCACTCTGGATTCGAAATTTTGCCCTTGATCCGAATGCAGTGTCAAAGAAACATTGAATCGGCTAATTAAGTTGTTCATCCTCGCTTCCTGGTCCTAAGGAACAGACCCGTGACATCTATGACAATTCTTCAAATAGGGCTACAACATTATCGTTAATCATCTTACTACGACTCCTAGTTTTGGGGCCAATTTTAGCAGCGAGGCTTCTCATTGCCAATACTATTCTCAATAGCAGCCTTACTCTTCGGCCAATAGAAACGCACCTTGTTTTTCGCTAATGTTTTATTGACCACCGATGCATCTCTAGTAACACGATCATGTATTTCTTTCATGACCAGGTCTACTCGCGATCGGTTTGGAGTTGATGTCGTGTGCACGTGAAACGCTGCTATAGGAAAATCAGAAATGGCGGATTTTTCTTTTATTTTTTAATTAGAACTAGCTTAACTGCAGGTTATGACAGACTAACTTCTCCAAGTTTCTCGAACACTTGGTGAATATTATGTAGGTGTTCTTCAAAGTTCATTTCCATGTTCATGATGTAGTCCAAGTATGCAAGGCAAACCTTCAAAGGCAAACTCCGAAGCACACACTCCATCAGTCATTCAAACGTCGCAGGTGAATTACTGTCATTTCTGAATGACATTATTTCGAACTGACAAAGTCGGCTCCTTGTAGTGAAGGTTTTGTTTTCAAAGTCATCGGGTTGAAGTCTTATAACTTACCTCGACATTTTCAATTTTACTCATGAGATTACCTTTAACCTATAATAATTATTACCCTTTACAATACTAATTTATGAATCAATATTAATCTTTATCTGTTTCTGATTTAAACAACTCGTATTGCTTCGCCAGCTCTATTTCCTTATCATATTTAATTTCCTCCATTCTAATACCCACATTACACATTTCCACGTTCATTTTTTACTCATTTTGGCTAGCTAATTTATATATTATTTTCACTTATTTACAACCATTTCATCATTTTGACTTTTCATGTCACTGGATAAACTACACATTTTTGCATTCATGTCACTAACTAATTTTAACAATTCACCCATTCTTCTGGTTATTACGAAATAATCCCTCTCCTGGAAACCTAAATATTATGAAATTTATCAAGGGACCTGAGCATATTTACAAATTTATTTACGTGATCTGATCAATCTCATTGAAAGTAAATTTTGCACATGAATTGTGTGTAGTGTGATCGCGCATGCTCCTGAAACTTCTGATCGCGTTGCCTCAAGAAACAAGTATTTCTATGTGCATGACACTTTCTACACCCACACGACATGACGTCATCTGAAGTGTTGGAACATATGAACTGTGGAGCTATGGCATATCAATGCTAAGCTTCTGAAAACATATTTCTTTGCTGGGGGTTGCTGAGGACTGGCACAGGTCCACGGGCCACCAATTTGAGAAGCACTGCTCTATAGGATTGAGATCGGAGAACTAGATGGCAACTCCACACAGAAAACAAATTTGAACTCACGATAGTGATCGATGAGGTTGAGCAATAGGGTCCTCTACGATGCACTTGCCCTATATTGCACTTGTATACTGTCTACATAGGATCTATAACGTCACCTCTGTACCTATGAACAGTGATGGTGCCAAATGAAAGCACATGCTAAAATATGGTACTTCGCCCGAAGAAATTGTCACAAAGCCTACAGTAGAGGTTCTCTTTCATTTGTGTTAGTGGTGAACACGGTCCCTATATTTAATAATTCAATTATAAAACTGGAAGAAGGTACTCCGTTACACAAAACAAAGGGTGGAGATAACCTAGAATTTCTATTGGGCTTGTCCTGCTTCATCATACAGCATACAAACACATACACTACGACATGCTCGCTTGTTCAGTAGTCACGTACGCTAATCAATAGACCAATTATGGAAGAGTGGTTCTCCCCTCATACCTGGGGCAGGGATGGCTCAGTCAGTAGCACGCTAGGCTCGTAACCTACAATTCCCAGGTTCGAGTCCCAGCTGGGTCAGCGATGAGATTTGTTTCCGTAAAACTCCCCGCCCTGCCACGGTCAGTAGAGGATACCGATGGACTTGGAAAGGCCGCCGTCCGTCGGATGGAACTTTAAACCGTGGCCCCATGTGCGGGATAGTCATACCCTGTGCACGTTAAAGAACACGCTGGATGGCCTTGACGGAAGGCTACCATCTGTCTCCCAAAAGTTGTTCCAGTGAGTCCCCTCCCCCAAACTTCTCTGAGGCCTTGGGGGTTCTTGTAACCTGGCCATTTACCCCATTGTGTGCAAAAAAAGTGCCGTTCAGAGGTAAAACAGCCTAACCCCTCATACCTTGAACCATTCTTAGAGCAAATCTACAATAATACCCGCTTCTAAGCCTTTGTGACCTGGCCGTTTACGCCAAGCTCGTAATCTGTAGTTCCCAGGTTCGAGTCCCAGCTGGGTCAGCGTTGAGATTTATCTCCGCAAAATTCCCCGCCCTGCCCACGGTCAGTAGGGAACACCGATGGGCTTGAAAAGGCCGCCGTCCATCGGATAGGACGTTAAGCCGTGGCCCCGTGTGCGGGAGAGCCATACCCTGTGCACGTTAAAGAACACGCTGGATGGCCTTGACGGGAGGCTACCATCTGTCTCCCAACAGCTGTTCCAGTGGGTCCCCTCCCCCAACCTTCTCTGAGCCTTCGGGGTCCATGTGACCTGGCCATTTAGCCCGTGGTGTCCCAAAAAGTGCTGCCCAGAGGTAAAACAACCCAACCCAACCCTGGCCGTTTAGCCCATTGTGTGCAGAATAGAAGCAACCCGCTCAGAATAGAAGCAACCGAACATCGCCCACATATCGCACTGTCAGCAAAAATTCAGGTGCTCAATTATGACGTAGGGTAACATGAACACTCTTGGTCATAGTGCATATAATAGTATAAATAATAAAATTACTCCCTCGAGCAGCTGCTTGCTACAGAGGTCCGACAGGAGCCTGCCAGTTTACACGCCATGGTAGAAGGTCTGTGAGGATGGCGGGACCTCAGCAAAAAGACAACATAAACATCCAAGCCCTACCCGGGACTCGAACCCAGGTCTCTTAGATCAGTAGCCAAATGCGCTAACCACTCGGCCACGGGACAGCTGGTAGTGATAGATATAAATGTTCTTCTGACTGAAATGAATTCCGAACGCGTCGAAATGGTTTTTGTCACTCTGTCTTTTTCTTCGTAAAGTCGAATATATCTGTTTACACTTGAAACTATGGTCGTAGCTGTACTTCCATCGGGTATTTTGGTAATAGTCGTTGACTGTTGCAACCTGGTCCTAAGCCTACAAAGAATAGAATGATCAACATTGAGACATCTGGTGACAGATGACGGCGTTGTCACAAGCCTTTCGACAGTTCTTCATGTCAAACATACAAACATGTGGTTCCGTTCATAATTTGTTCATATTCCGTTCATGTTTGCAATAATTTCGCCATCTTAATGAAAATCGTTGGTTAATCAAAGAACCCAAAAAAATCGCCAGCCTGACCACTTCAGTATAAAGGGAAGCTGAGTTTCAAAGTATATTAGCTCCAATGTCATCTAAGATTCAGGCAATGGTAATTTGCATATGGTATTTGAATTTAGTGTATATTCAATTTGCAATTAAAATAGCAATAATAATTAAAATGCAATGACGCTTTTGTTGAATTTTTACAATATGTAGATATGTTAATTGTATCTGAAAATGTATGTGTTGTCAAAGGTTTGCAAACAAGTGCAATAAAATCCTGAATATTTCTGGATATAAAAAAGGTTTTCCTATAACTGGAAATAAATAATACGTAGAATCTAACATATCAGATATATTGAAAGATGCTTCTACGTTATCAGTCATAATCTATATCAGGTTCTTTAAGACTACTGAACTCTCAAATCCGTTTTCCCATGTTTAGCTCACTCAAAAATTCATTTTTAGTGAACACACATGCCATAAAAGCAGGCAGAAGCTTTGCACTCTTCTGATGTATTTTTGTTGAGCTTTCGCCTCGTACGTGGGAATGGACTTTGGCAAAAAATTATTCATAGGAGGGTGCTTTTTTATATAAAAAAACTGAAATTAAAATAGAAATCTGAATGCTTAAAGAATTCATTAGGCTTTAGTTTAGATTTATTTACCACCCTAATCGTGCCGTTATAGGCTGGAAATGAAATTTCGAGATTGTAGAAATCAAGGAAAGAGGAAATGCCGCTCTTGCCACACCCCTGCATCATGCCGACGTCCATAGGTCTAATCTGTAGAATTTTATTTAACGTCGACAGTTTGTGCTTCCACAGAAAACATTTTATTAATAAATGTGTAATATTGAAATATTATTTTTTGTGCGAAGCCATGTAAAAGCAGAAAGCAAAAGTTTCTTTTCGTTCTAGACTTGTGTAAAAAGAATTTCTGGGAGGAAATAAAATTCAATACACGAGTTCCACCCAAAGAAAAGAAAACATCTGTTCTCCTCCAAGCATATGTTTATAAACCAAGTTCTTGGTTTCTGCGTATATGACGTCAGCTGATTGTAATCTTCGAAGTTCGAGTTTTCTTCTCGTGAGAGTGTGCTCCACCTTCTAAGTTCTGTCGTCAGAGCATAGGCATTTGTAGATATAAAAGAGAGAGAAAAAAGTTGCAATAAGCCTCTCGCAGACCGTGTAAGCGGCTTACCAGCGGCCCAAACTTTGATCACACTTTCCTCCAGAAATTCCTTTGCCACAGCTCCACCCTCTGAAGCCCAGTTCAGGTGCCTCTCTAAATTGCTTCGTTGTCGTCTCCGTTGCTGAAGTAGCAGCAAGCCCCTTAGTGCGATGGGAGGAGCAGACAAGCAGAAGCAAGCCCTTTACGGAGATGGGAGGAACTGAGGCCTCTTCCTTTCTACCGACGGATTCCTTTCTTTGCCACCCTCGCCTCTCATTACGTGGTAACCAGCCAGAGCGCATAATGGGCAACAATTGTTCACATTTTGACTCGCGAAGGAAAGGAAGAAAAAGAAAATACTTTCCATGGAAAAGGAAAGAAATAATACCAAGTATGAGACGCAAGAATAGCAAACGTTATGAGAGAGAGAGAAGCTCGCGATGAAAGAAATGAGGTTTAAGGAAAATGGGAATGAAAAAAATTGATAACTCTTTGAAATATAGAAGCACAGACAACAGCAATAATCACTAAATTCTGAAATTCATTCCAGACAAAATTATTTTCAGTGATTTTTCCATAAATGTTAATTCTTTAGCAATTATTCAGTTTTTAATTCGAAAGAGATTAATAAGAAATGAATTATTTATGAACTTATAATGAATCAGTTGGAATGTGCAGACACAAAATCATACGTAGAAAATCAGAGGAACAGTTAAATGTGGTGGTTGAGTTATGGCAATGAATAGAATGATATCTTTGGAAATAATTGAATGCAGTAATGTTACCCTAAAGTTTCGCGTGTTGATGCTGTAAGTAATAATTCATTAAACGACAGAAAAAAAGACATACAATCCGAGTGAATAAATAAAACCAGATAACTTTATTCTTTCTTCGTTCTGCATCCTAGAGTAAGGAGCAAGTTTCAGCTTTACAGTTCATATGCAAATCTTTCATGCGTCAGGTTAATTGCACAAATATTTAGAACCACGACGTACACACGATGATAGCATGCAGACGAATAGATGGAGTCACAAGTGCAATATAAAGAATTAGATATAAAAAACTTTGCAAGAAATTCGAATAGCTTTATAAAGCATTTCATTGATTTATTTTTAACAAAACTGTTAACGTGCTGGGCAAGCACAAAAATTTATCCTGTAACAAAAGGAAGAGTACTCAAGCTCCATACATTTCACATACATTTCACACTTTACATTCTTTATTTTATTTTGTAATTATCAATATACTATTCCATTGGTTTAAGATTATTACAGGTTTTATTTTTAACACTTTGTTTTCAGTTTATTATTTCATTGTGTGCTTTACATAATATAATCAGAATAACAGACTCATAATAATATCAGAATAATATGTTATATAAATATAATGCTCCAAAGCAATTGGCCAGATTTAGAGGATGTATTCGACTATACAAATTAAGTAACTTGGATGGGCGGTATGCATGATGTTACAAAGAAACAGGCTTAAATAATTTTATAGCGAACTTTCGATTATCCTAGTGCAAATGTACCCGTGTTGCAAGTTATGCGCGTCTTTTTAAAGAAAAAGAAATTCCACATGTTGATTTTGGAGAGATGCCTGCAGTCGAGAAAAAAAAAACGTGCGAAGAAATTGGGTAAAGAGGAAGATCTAAAGTAGAGAAATATTAGGAATTACCTAAAGCAGGAGTTCTCATACTTTATTAATATTGCAACCACTTAAATGGTAAATAAATTTAGGCAGCCTCTTAACATTTCGATACAATGCAGGATCTATATCACTTCAAAGAATAAAAATGAGGGATAAAATGAACCTTTTCAGTTGTTTCTTTACATTTTAATTTGTGTATTGTTTAAATTGATTGTAAATGTGAATCTTCGTTTATTATTTGCTGATGATTTGTGAGCCTTTATCATACAATTAGATAAAATAATTTGAATCTACCTGCATTTAAATAGGTTTTCGTAACAGATATAAATCTCCTCTGTTTCTCTGATTAGCTTTAGCAAAAATATCTGTATGATATTAACTGGGATGATGGCTGAGTGTTTTTCGTTTCTTAATTGCTGTGATTATTTACTAATGATAGTTATTATTTTTGGGGAAATTACTTGTGAGTGGGTTTATCTTTGTCTGCCACAGTCGAATTCTATATACTCTCAAAACAGAAAGCACTTACAACTTTATTCATAGGTTTTCAAGTATAATGCGATTTAAGATATTAAGTCTGTACAATTTTTGAGACTGTTTATTTGTACGCAGTTATCCTAGGTAAAAAATGATGCATGTTAAAATAGTAATTATTAGATGTTTTTCATCTATTTTCCTAATATCATCCTTTGTTAAAAATCCTCAATGTTTTCCTGTAACATATCTGCACTTCACCCATCTACTATAATGCATTGCTTTAATTTAAAAAATGGGTAAAATATACGAAACAATTATTGTATAGTTATAAACACATTCTAATATACAAAATATTTACATAGAATTTACGAAATATGAAGGCTTTTATGCCGTTAGAAAGGGAAGCTCAATTTTTGTTCATGATCGAACTTAATGATTCTCATTACACTGTAGACTGCTCTTTAAACATTTCTTTGCTACTATAAAAAGATAAGTGCAATGTATTATTTCTTGTGCTGCATCGCAGGAAAAATAACATTTGCAGCCATGATAGTAGCGAAACATTTTAATTCGTTGTAGTTTTTGAACTTTATAAAAAAGTTTCAAGTAATAGAGCTCAATGTTTTTATATGGCCAATTAATAAATAATTAAATAAATCGCCCTTCAAGCAACTGCTGCCAAAAGGTCTGACAGGAACCTGTTAGTACAATATGCCATAGCATCACGCAGAAATCTGTCAGTTCAAAACACCATAATATCACCCAGGAAGTTGTCAGTACATACGCCATAACATCAGGAAAGAATCTCTATACAATACACCTAGAGCAGATCTGTAGGGAAGGCAAACCTCAGCAGAAAGAAAACACCAGAAAAAAATCCATACCTTATCCGGGACTCAAACCCAGATCCCTTTGATCGGCAGACAACCACTCTAACTGCTCAGCCACCGGGAAGGGACCGAATCCTAGTGGAATTAATTTTCTAAATTATAACTCATACTCTATTCTTTTGGAAAGAAAAAAGAAACCTTGTATATATATATATAAACATATTTAGCATTTGAATTGAATAATCATAAAATGATTATTTCCATCTTTAAATATTCCATACTTGCTATTTCCCATATAATAAATATTAATAGTTCAGCAATATTTAGTAGCAGTTTAAAAAACAGCATTATATGCAACTTATCTCCTCTGTTTTGAACAAAATATAACTGTCTTTAAAGTCAAAAATAGTTTCAATATCGTTGTAAAATGGTGCAATATTCAAACTCTTTTTCACAAAGCATCAAAGCACTTATACTACGTTCCAAATGAAGAATGGAGCGGCATAATCTGAAGATCAAAGAAGGTAATAACCAATGAAAAGATGCCACACTTACATGAGTTCTAGCAAAAACAACTCTCAGATGTAATACTCCGCCACAGAAAATAGTTATACCTCTTATATACAAGAAATAAGTAATTTCCCTAACGTAAATTATTATTATGTATAGTTTCTGGAAGTGAGCGATCAAAAATGCTGCTTTTTATTCCGGAATAAAGTCCACAATGAAGCACAATTTCTTTTACAGCGGTATATTAGCGACTAGAAGAATGGTCCGATATTACTAAGATCGTTATTGACATCAGCGCCGCCCTCATAGCCCGTTGCTTCGTTTCACCCAAATTTCCTTTTTCAATAAATTTTGGTCCCTTGCAATTCTCGAGATACTTGCGCGAATGGTCCCAAGTTTTGTACGCTAGTTCTTTGTCTCTGACCCCATATTGTGTGAAAAAATCAATTTTGTAGCTGCAATGAGACTTTTAATATAGTGTCTTTGGGAATGTGAAGAATCTAGCAATGGTTGGTGGACTTCACGATTAGAAATTGCGACTGAAGGAGCTAAGAATGGACAAAGGAGGAAAAATACGTTTTATCCAAAATATCGTTTTCTTTATTACTGAACCTATCGAGTTAATATTTTGACTGCATAACCTCATGGTACTCTTCATTCTCTGCCAAATTTCCAGGTTCCTATCCCTTTATGTGAAGAGTTATGGCGATCATATACAGAGGCAATTGAGGATTGATACATTTTCAGACTTTGCATCTTGCTTTTCATTGGTTTTGTGCTTAAGGGTTATAAGCCACGATTGGACAAGAAACTCTTTGAGGGAGACTTGCTGCTCCATTTTTATGCGAAACGGAGTATAGAATCATGCAATGTACATTTGCTCCGTTTTTCAAGAAGCAATTCACCGAAGCTGGGTTTCGAAAGGCAATGCGTGGAACTAAAATTTCATTTGATTTTAATCACTACGCATTATTTCAATTTTATAAGCAGAATTATATCAAGTGTTTCACAATTTATTGAAACTGCTTTGGTATTATCAAACGGGTTTATATGTATTTCTTTCTGAAACTAAGTTTAGGCAATCAGAAGAATATTTATGAGCCTATACTGTAATATATTTGCTATAAATATTTATCTTTACAGAATTCAATAAATATTTAGCTTGTTATCTGTTAATTTAGCTCCTTGAAATTATAGTGGAGTTTTATTTCAACATTTCGCTACAAGGAGAACTTTTCTATGAGTTAGAAGATGGCAAGTATATAAGTATTCATTGACAGAACGATGGTTAATCATGAAGTATTTACTATACATTTTTACATAATAATATGGTGACCATTCACTTACTGCAGTGAACCCGGGATCAGCGATGCACAACTTGCGGCCAGCGTAAATGAGATCATTTATTTAATTCTTTTGAACTTTTGTTAAAAAATAATATACACGATGATAAAATGATAAGAAACAGTACACTATGTAACTAATAGCTGGGATAGGTATTGGCCATATTTCCCGTACGAAGCAGAGTGCATCTTCTAGTTATATTGTACAAATTGATGATGAAGGTGCGCGGGGGGGGGGGGGGGGAGGTGCCTTACAGCCGCCTTAACGTAATTAGTATATAATTGGCCATCACCTGTTCAAAGTTTGTGCACCCCTGCTCTAGATGGAGACAGTTGGCCAAATCGTTCTTTTTAAACATTTGGTAGGTGTTTATTTTTTTTTAAATCGCAATAAAACATCCGAGTATATATTTAATATTTTAAATAATAAAATTTAAATGATTTTTTCTCGAAATTCCAAGAACTAGAAGGAAAATAGATTCAGAGACTATGTATGTCCAACATACTTCATATGTCTTTGATTAAAGGAAAGGTTTTTATATAAGAAATAAGAAATGCTATATAACGAGGCGCTAGTTAGCACATATCATTTTTGTGGAGAATTTGTATGATAAATAAAAATTATCAATAAAACTTCTTTTTTTTCAGTAATTCAAATATTCTGGTGACCATACTTCAGAATCACTGATACAAAAGGTATTATTCATAAACAGTTTCGTTGGAATAAGTAAAACTACTTTATTTCAGATTCCGCGTTCACGTTTTGAAAGCAAATCGTTATTCCGAGACATTTCTTTCACTTTTCCTCGACTGATTAGTACATAGTATCACCGTAATAAAAAATATAAATTCTTTCCTATCCATTTCATATCATTCTTTACCTGTAAAAAAAAACATCTGTGGACCTCTGAAATGAAGTACACAGTCGTATCAGAATAATATGACCACCTACCATAGTATATGTATGGTAGGTGGTCATATTATTCTGATACGACTGTGAAGTTTTACGTATTCCAACGAAACTATTTATGAATAATATCACTTCATTGAACATTTTAGGGGTAAACTTCCTATGTCAAAGCCTCAGGATATCTGTAACTCAGTTGAACAAGTTAGTACTTCCCCACTATGGAGTAGAAACGGTCGAGCCATAAGGGCTGACCTTAACCCCGGAGGGTCGGTAGATCTCCAGGCAGTCAAGAAGAGACTGTTGCGGAACCTTTTATATCAGTGATTCTCAAGTGCGGTCACCAGAACATTTGAATTACTGAAAGAAAAAGGAAGTTTTATTGGTAATTTTTATTTATCATGCAAATTCTCCACAAAAATGATATGTGCTAACAAGCGCCTCGTTATATAGCATTTCTTATTTGTTATATAAAAACCTTTCCTTTAATCAAAGACATATGAAGTATGTTGGACATACACAGTCTCTAAATTTATTTTTCTTCTAATTCTTGGAATTTCGGGAAAAAATCATTTAAATTTTATTATTTAAAATACTAAATATATATTCGGATGTTTAAAGGAACGATTTGGCCAACGGTCTCCATCTAAAGCAGGGGTGCACAACCTTTGAAAGGCGAGGGACAATTATACACTGATTGGGTTAAGGCGGGCCGTAAGGTACCCCACCCCCGCGCACCTTCATCATCAATTTGTACAACATAACTAGAAGATGTACCATGCTTCGTACGGGATATCATGGCCAATACCTATCCTTATCATTCATTGCAAGAGAGAGAATTCTGAAAACTTCCACTAAAGTAAGTTAATGTATGCACCACATTTTATGATGGCTTCTGTAAGAAAAATAAAATGTATTAATCTGAGTATATGGAGGTCTCAAAAATTGTATGATTAAGATTGATTGGAGGGTGAGAAAGTCATACATTAACTGTTGAATACATATTGATAGAGGATCTACAAACCACTCACAGAACTTTTTTAATTGCCTTCCATAGAAATATTAAACTTTTTTTAATTTAAAGTTTCCTGACATCTCTTTTGCTTGCATATAAAATTGCACTAAAAAGTGAATTGAAATATTAAAATCTATTTCTGAAAACAACAAATTTGTAATCAAGTTTAATTTTTAAAATTAGTACTCTTTCATTATTTACCTCAAATAAGAAAACAGTATTAATATTGTTTCACTATTTATTAATTACTCAAACGTCCTTCACATATATATTTAACTAAATAGTACATTGATTAAAATATAAAAAAATTACATTTCAAGAAAAATCCTGAAAAACTTTTCCAACATTGAAAAATTATTAGTAAAATAAACACGAAGCAAATTTAGCTGACGCTAAAACAATATGCAAGAAAATATCAAGAAAACACTTATTTCGAGGGAATCTGTAGAGATATAAATTATTAAGAATGTAGATATGAAGAACATATGACTGACACAACTGAACACTAGACAAAAATACATTTTTGTTTTTGACGGTTCAACATCATACTTATAAACATTGAAAGTAAAACAGCATTGATAACAGAAGAAACATTACATACAATTAGCACCATCACATTTCCTTTCTTACATCCTTAGCCCATCACTTATTAGGAGAATGACATAAACCAAGCTTTATACAAGAGTTACAGCCAACGTGCTGAGCACTGCAGATATCATTCACAAAGTTTGTAGTTTATCGATTTCAGTCCTTATTCATTGTTTATTTTTTAAATCATATGCACAGTTAACAACATTTAAAATATGAAAATTTATTTTTGGCAAATTGTCATTTAGTTTGCAGTTTTTGTGAAGTAATTTAATGTTGTAAGGTTAATTTTTGCACTACGTTAACAGCAGTATTTGCTGCTAAAAACGTCTATCTAAAAGAATGTTTAAATATTCACTTCCAAGAGTTCTTCTGGTGGATCACAATTCATCTCTGCATTCGATTTGCAACATTAGAAAAGTAGAGTTATAGTTTGCCTATTACTTACATATAGTATAAATATATTCATTTGATTCACTTTACCTGATTATTGAAACCTTGCTGTGAATGCTGAAAATATTCTATACACTGTTCAGAATTTTACATTATAGACAAAATAATTATCATACAACATTGTCGTTTGTCAAATTCACGAAGTTCAAGAATTTCAGTTGTCTTTTACCGTTATTTGTCTTCAAACAAACGCTTTGAAAGATTTAATAGAAAAAATAATTTTCCATTTTAAAAATTCAAACTTTTTTTATACTAATTTCCCTTTTATCACTAAACTCTATATGTAATTTCTCTTACTTATGAAAATGTCTGTTAAAAATTTTTTCGATAGCCCTTATGAAATTCAAGCTCATTTAAAGTGGTATTTTTGTGGGTTAACATGATATAAACACCATTTACTTATGGCTTTTTAAAATCGTACTTTTTCTCCTAATGTCGCAATCTTAAATAGTAAAATATTGTTGAACTCTTGACTCTACAACCAGTGACGTATCTTTAATGAATTCAAAGCATTTACTGTATGCCATATGCAGGTTATTGAATGTTTATTAATAATTACAATAAAAGATTTATTTGAAAAAAGAACTAACATTTATTTATCATTAAATATTTAGTTTTTGTTTGACATTCTATTTCTAAGGTTTGAAAAATGAAGGTTAAACCAAATGGAGGTTATTAATCCATTGGCCTGCACGTTCGAGACCTACTCGCTGCACGAGAATTATAAGTGGACTTAGGAGATACTCCTCTGTCTCTTTCCATCTCAGTCTTATGCAAAGCGTTCGTTATTTTCTTCAGAGATATATCTAGCATTATGTTTTGCAGTATTTTAAGATGCTACGAAATATTCATCGTAAGAATAAAAAATTAATATATTTTCTAAAAACAATCTGCCGTATTAACACTACTTTGCATGAAAAACGTATATGCCAGTAGGTTAAAGTAATACATGGATATTTGTGCAACTTCGACTGGTTTATTCAGTGCAATAAGACAAATATTGATATATGTAATATAATCGGCGTAAGAAATTGATGTGACGTTTCAGGAATGAAACTATTATACATTCCACTGGAGTTTCCAAACGGAAACTATAAATCGAACTGATATTATTTCGCATGCAAATTTTTCAAACATACATTTATCAAAGCATTTTCAATTTGTTTTCAATTCCGAATCGTCATATATTACCCGTTAAATAAGCCTAATAACAGCTGTGTCTGCAAATTACATAAATATATTTTTAATGTAAGAAACAAAAGTTAGGACGATTTTTCCATCTTGTTTGTCTCCAAGAATGATATCAAATAATGCCTCAAATAATTATTCTGTTAAAATATAGTGATATATCTATTTAAGATATCAGGAGACGTTTCGTACTATAATTGCTTTAGGTGCACATACTCCTTTCATTACGGAAGTCAGTTCCATTGAGCTTATTACATTAAGAAATTAATTTATAAAAACCTCTATGTATGGAATCTGTATTAATTAGTAATCTCATGTAAAATGAGAAGAATATGCAGCTCCTAGAGTCTTCCTTATGATTTATTTCAGTTGTAAATTTATAATTAACCAATGCAATTCAGGTTTCAATAAAATCCTACGATTTCTTTTGCTTCCCCACCTCAACATTAATAGCGTGTTAATTTGGTCTAACTCAATAAGTAAAGACTGATTTGATTTTTAACTGATTTTCCTTCCAAAGACAACTGAATGTGTCTTTCCTTTATAATTGCAATCAAGCAAGACCTGATTTGTGGGGGAGGGGGAGAGGGCGCATGTGCCATTCCTCTCCCTCCCTTGAGAATGTTAATAACAGGGACAGAGGAAAAAATAATTATACCGATATATTAACATAAATGTTTCAAGCAATGCTTTTAAAGGATACTAAAACTAAGGGGGAAGCCTATATACTAAAATCGTGTTCCTGCTCGACTCACTCACTTCCCCCCTACCAAATGTTTTGTGAATTTGGCTGGAAATTAAGCTATGATTGCATGCTTTGCCCCATTATAAAGGATACGTCACTGTTTACATCATTTTTGCACTTTGAAATATAAAAGAAGTTGAATAGCGGTTAGAGATATTATTTTTCATGAAACCTCCAAGTCTGTTTAATTTATTTCATAAAATATCCAAAAAAATCCCTTCAAAAGTATTCAGCAAATCGCAATCAGTGTTTTATATTAATAACCAGTTAGTTACCTAATAAATGCTTAAATCTGGTTCTATCAAATTCTTGCTTTAGAAAGTTTGAAATTTGATCGCAATATTTCATCTATCCATTTTTATTACTAATAATTGCCACGAAGAAGCATTAAAAAAGAACAATTTTAGTTATTTTAAAAAGAAACGTTTGACAAAATGAAATATGGTTTTTGTATTCAGAAACTTCAATATTACTATTAAATAGGCGTTATACTGCGATATATTAGAAACACTTATTAATAAAAAATTCATACTTCAGCGAACTCGATTTTCTTCGACATCTCTTTGCTTCCAAAGGATTTATAACTTCAATTACTTACGTCTACTCACGTCTGTAAAGTTTCGTGGTGTACACAATGGATCAAATAAATATTACATTGGAATCGACTTGTCATTTCGTCAATCTTTTAGAGAAAGAAAAACGATCGTGCATTTGTTTGGAACTTTCCTTTGTTTCATTTTTTACTCATAATATCTTTCAGGTTTGCAACTTCAGTTTTCTCTTAGTGCACAACAAATCCGTTTTTGTTTTTCATCATTGTGCGAAAGTGAAGCCACGTCGATTCGGTGTTATTACCTACTCTATGATTCAGTTATCAGCGAAATGAAATATCTAAATTTAATAACAAATTATTCCATTGACAAATAACTACATTTTATTTAAGTACACTTCTTACGGTGAACAATTAAGGTATATTTTGGTACAAGAAAGTTATTGAAAAATTCTCACCTAATACTGGGTACAAATATTTGGCAAGCACGTGTTAGGTTACATGCAAATTGGAAATATACACACACAGATTGTGCCCTGTAGTGATTGGCAGAGTGTTCATTTCAGATACACGGAAAGGAGGCGGGAGTGGTCATGAAGGTGCGAGCTATAGTCTAAAACAAGACACATGATCTAGATGGAGATTGGTAATAACTGACCACAGCCAAGCACCAACTGTACAATATGTACATACGATATGCTGTGGTGATGTGAAGGTAGTGCACAATATATTTTGTGCATTTACACTTGTACAGGAAATAATATACATCAAACAGAGTATACCTGCTCTGTATACTTTGCACTTATAAAAATGTGTGTGCTTGGTTGGTGATATTTATAAGGCCAAGTGCTATCCTACTAAACGAACATGACAAAATAAATTGTACCTGAACTTCATTCATCCGTTGATTGGAATATCCTTTAAGTAAAAATCAGTGTTATTAACTACTTCCGATAAATACAGAACTGAAATGCATAAGAAATGAAGCTTCTCATATTCAGAAAAGCATCAGTTCTTTTGAGTCTAATTCGTTAAATGACGTGCATTAAATACATTTAGAACATCCTAAACAGGCTAATATTTAAATCACGAAACGAAGGCGACACTGTCTGTCATTGCTCTTGCCTTTCTAGATCTTTCAGGAAAAATATTCGGTCTTTATTTCTGATAAAATTCATTGAACATGAACTAAAGACAAAGCAATTTACTCAGGATAGGCATGTTAGAAGAACTAAATGACAGTATTGGTTGGAGCTTCCTAGACTAAGGCTGTTTGAGGATTATGCATGTGCGTTTGTAAACCATTTTGGGTTATTTTACTTTTAAAAGTTTGACTAACATGACATACTTCTCCTTATTAATTGTTTTTATGATATCAACACGTTTTAGATTCATGAAAAATGCGGAAAAACAACTAAAAGGTATTATAATAACTAACAGTAAAGAATTCCTTTCAGACGATATTTCGTCTCGAATTTATTCTTTAAGAAAATGAATTATATTTGTTAACAAAAGAATAACGGCATTGCAGTGTTATTCGAAATTAAAACTCGAAGTTAGATATTTAATATGTTAATACTATTTTTAGAGCATAATTTCCAGTAAAGTTAGGTATCAAACAAATGTTCTGGAAAAAATTAAATTTCTTATTGAATATTTTACGACTTTAGTATATTATCTACAGTTTACGGGAGCAAATGGAGTCTTTTTCTTATTCATCGAAACTGATGTAAAACGATGACATGAAGCTATTTGGTGAAAGGATTCGAAATTTGTGGCCGCTGAGTCCATTTAAACTGATGAGTGGAAAGATGTTTTAAGGTCTCTTAAAGCTGGTGCATCATCATTATGGGATTTCTTGAGATTGTTAATTAAGCAATTACTTCAAGATCAGAAAAATCAAAAAGTATCAAAAAATTTCTTCTTCTGATCTGATTAAACTTTTCAGCTTCCGATATTTGTGTTCTACAAACATTAAGTGCAAAAAATAAATTCAAAGGTTGTAGAGTAGCTAACGTGATTGAAATTATTACAATGAATTTTTAGAAGTTAATATGAAAGGATTGAAGCAATTGGAGAGTTAGCTATGAAACTTATGTTTTGGGTGGGAGTGAAACCATACCGCATGACAAAATTGTGATATTATTTAAAGATAATGGACAGTGATAAAATAGAACTAAATGTCAGTAGTTTGTTATATCAGTGGAATTTTGTAAAACGAGATGCTGTAAACCGTATGAAAATGAAAATACATGATCGAAGAACAAGGCAATTTTTCTAGTAAAGAGCGACACCATCATATTATGCTGTCTTAACTACGCACATATTGTATATAAACTACCGTAATAAAATTTCTGTTCTAATACGGAGAAACAGTTATTTGTAGGTTTACTTAGTGTTATTAACAAAAAATGCTGAATTATTATAAAAAGAAAAATAAAATCTTGCAGGATCTCTAAAAATAAACCATTCGTATATACGCTAGACCAGAGGTTCTCAACGTGAAGTACGCATACCCCTTGGGGATACGCGGTGAAATATTTTGGGGTACGCCGTTGAAGCTCAAAAGTCGCTAGATCTAGTAACAAAGTCGCTAAGGTGGCATTATTATACTATAACTATAGTTTTATCTATCTGTATAAGGAGTATGTGAGTTACATACACATTTCCAGTGGGTACGTGAAGCATAAAAGGTTGAGAACCACTATGCTAGACGATTCCACCAACACGAAATGATCAGTGTCCTTAGCTCACGCGTTTAAGGTGACTAAAAGATTTAAATTCCTAAGGGAAGATTGAATAAGATTTTTGGTTAATAATTACGACATTTTAACAAGGCGTTAACATTCAATCCTGTCGATCTTTACTTAAGGATATTCAACTCTTATGTGGTAAAGTGTATATTTTTGGCACTTTAAAAGCTGTGTACATCGTAAGTCACAATTCATTAAAATGAGTTTGGTGATATGCAAATTCGTGATGATATTGTTGCACAGGCCATGTCTGTGTAACTCAGCCCTTTTCAGAAGTATTAAAATGAATATATCATTTTTTTTTTTGCTTGCTTATTTTCATCTCTTCAAATAAAGCTTCAAAAGAGACAAAAACAATGCAAGCATAATCTGATTATGATTTTAAGATATCACAATAGAAGTGATGCCCATTTATTCAGCAATACAGTGAAATCAATGAGCGACATTCTACATATAGTCTCCCTCTCTTATAGCTCCCTCTCTTAGCACAAACACTAAATTTAGCACATGTGCATTCAGCGTTAAATAGTGTGTATCCTGCATTATTATTTTTTCTCAAATTATGCGCATTTTCTTTTGTTTAATCACCGTTGTGTTCTCGTATAATACGTGCATCGCGTTTAGTACATTAAGCCTATGCATTTTGTTACTAATGCTAAAAGCAAGAATTATAGCTAAAATGAGATGTTATCAATCGCCATCATGTTTTCTTTTTAAACCCGTCTTTTATGTCTTTAAAAAACATTGGTAATTCTGCATCAAAGTTAATCTATGTATTTGTTATATGCCTTTTCACTCAATTCTGAATCCTCTATTGTTTGGTTGCGTCAGAGAGAGATGATGAACTCTGTTATTCGCAGAGGTCCTCTGCCCGCATCGAATGAGAGTAATGCTTCTATCGAAGAAGCACTATCATCGGAGAGGAGGATATTCTTCCCAAAGTCTACTGTGAACATCAGTCTGACTCGGGCAAGCTGACGATAAAAGTGATAATGAAAGTGATCCATTTGGTCGGTGCTGAAGCACAGTGGACATCATCACACCAGAGTATGCGAGTTCACGTGGTCACTGAGTCCATCTGCGCTGACCAAGGGACCTGCAGGCACGTAGAACTAAGAAATGGAGTAAAAGAAAAAATTATTCAACTGTTCTTGTAAAATGGAATGATTTACTAATTCAGACAAAATTTACAATGTCGTCAGATAGGGAAAATAGCATACACTTGTTTACACAACTAGGATACTTATTAAGGAAATACTTGAAAGAAAAAAATATACTTTAATGCATTCAGCAATACATGATGCATTTTTTAAAATTATATTGACTCATTTTTTCATGAAATTGATTGAACTTTCATAAACCTATATTGTATCAAAAATGATTAAAGAAATGCTAATTACCTTATATAATTCTTAATTATAAAATTTATTTTTTATTATGGTAAATCATAATTTCTTGAAGTATATCTTAATATTTATTTTCAAAGCTATATTTTCCATGTGACAGAAATTGCTAATCAAACATATATGATTTAAAATTCAAAATAAGACTGATGGAGTAATATATTTTCTGCACAATACACAAATAAACTTAATATAGTGTATTTTGCAGCAATCCTCAGTCAGATTCCGAAACATCTTGGGTACATATTTTGATCAATGGATGTTTTATAAATGGATATTAACTAAAAGATTTATAAATAGGCGTGTGGACTAAGTTTCATAGTTAAGGGAAAAGGAGGACACCATTCCTAAACGACCTCGTCTTTCTCTGAATAATTAATCAGCTTTTAACTTCTACCTCCAGTTTTTTAAAGAAGAGAGTTCGTTGAGATTCCGTTGGAATCAATCAAAGTATGGACCGAGTTGAATTTTTCTGCTCTTAAATGGGAAGAGCTGGACCATAAAATTTTATATACATCTTCCTCTTGTCGTAACTTCGAGCAATACACTGGTTTCCTCCAACCTCTTCCACCCTACTCCAAAAAAAATATATATATATATGTGGGGAAATACGTAAATGATTAACGATACTAAACGATATTCAAAGATATTGCTTTAAATGGAAAACTGACATCTCACAAGAAAAATATATTGTCATACCTTTCTCTGGAGACTGAAAAAAATTCCCCCAGTATAATATTGCATTAAATGGAAGAAGATTAACACAAGAGACGGAATATAAATACCTTGGATTAATTTTCTACGCTAAAAATGGCCTGGATCCAGGGGCGTAGCGATGGGGGGGATGGGGGGGAGGCTCCCCCCTCCCAAAGTAACTCGGAGTTGGCAAAATTCGAAACGACTTCGTAAATTCTAAGTGAGTTGTGATAATTTGTAATTTTTTTTGGAAAATTAAGCGGAGTTGTCAAAATCGAGGCAATTTGGCAAATCTTAGGCAGTTTAGAAAATGGAGAGACGGCAAAATTTAGAACAGTTGGCAAAATTCGAAGCCACTTAGTAAAATACAGATAGAGTTGGCAAAATTCGGAGTGACTTGGTAAAATCTTGGGGAGTTGACAAAATTCGGAGTCACTTGGTAAAATCTTGGGGAGTTGGCAAAATTCGGAGTCAGTTGGCAAAATCGTGGGGAGTTGGCAAAAATTAAGGTGAGATGTAAAAATTAGGATTTTTTTTCTGTAAAATTATGGCGAGTTGGCAAAATTCGGAATGACTTGGCAGAATCTTTGGGAGTTGGCAAAATTCAGGTGATATATTAAAATTTGTATTTTTTTTCTGTAAAATTATGGCGAGTTGGCAAAATCTAGGAGAGTTGGCAAAAACTAGGGGCAGTTGGCAAAATCTAGGGGTAGTTGGAAAAACTAGGGGCAGTTGGCAAAATTCGGAGTGACTTGGCAAAATCATGGAGAGTTGACAAAATTCAGGTGAGAGGTAAAAATTGCAATCTTTTTTCTGTAAAATTATGGCGTGTTGGCAAAATCGAGGCAACTTTGCAATATCTAGGAGAGTTGTAAAATCTTGGGGGAGTTAGCAAAATTCAGAGTGACTTTGCAAGAATCAGGTATGATGTAAAATTGGGATTTTTTTCTGTAAAATTGTGGCGAGACGGCAAAATCTAGAGCAGTTGGCAAAATTCGAAGCCACTTGTTAAAATACGGACGATTTGTGAAAATTCGGATTGCTTTTGTGAAATTAAGGAGAGTTGAAAAAATCGAGAAAACTTGGCAAAATCTAGGGAAGTTGGCAAAACTGGAAACCACTTGGTAAAGTACAGGTGAGTTGTAAAAATTGGGATTGGTTTTGTGAAATTAAGGAAAGTTGGAAAAACCAAGAACTCTTGGCAAAATTCGAAGCCACTTGGTAAAATACAGGGGAGTTGTGAAAATTGTGACATGTGCAATTAAGGAGGGTTGATAAAATTCGAAGTGACTGGGCAAATTCAGAGAAAATGTAAAAATTGCGATTTTTTTCTGTGAAATTACGGCGAGTTGGCAAAATCTAGAGTAGTTGGCAAAATTCGAATCCACTTGGTAAAATATAGGCGAGTTGTGAAAATTGAGATTTATTTTGTGAAATTAAGGAGTGTAGGACAAATTGAGAAAACTTAACAAAATGTAAGGCAGTTGTCAAAATTCGAATCCACTTGGAAATTACGGGCAAGTTGTGATAATTGGGATTGGGTTTGTAAAATTCAGGATAGTTGACTGAAATCGAGAAAACTTGTCAAAATCTTTGGGTGTTTGAAAAGTTTGAAGTGATTCGGCACATTTAGGAGAGATGTAAAGTTGAGATTAGTTTCGTGAAATTAAAGAGAGTTGGTCAAATGATGGAAAAATTCACACTGACTTGCTGCAAATCAGACGAGATGTAAATATTGGAATTATGTCTGTGAAATAATAATGGTTAGTTGGCAAAATTGAAAGATAAATGTCAAATTACGGTTAGATGGCAAAATTGGAAGTTAAATAATGGCAGGCAAAAATGCAGGATATTTGCGAAAATTGCCTAATTGCCTCCCCCCTCCCCCCCGAGCAAAAATCTGGTAAGTTTGCTCAGTTGGCAAAATTTGAATTTCGAGTTGGAAAATTTTTGGTATCTCCCTCCACAACCATAGTCCTTCGCTACGCCCCTGCCTGGATCCCACATCTGAAAGATTTGTAAGATAAAAGGAAAAAACTATTTAAACTTACTGAAATGTCTGGGTAGTACTACAAGTGGCAGACACCCAGAAAATCTATTAAAACATATAATAATGTATTGAAACCGAAATATGACTGTGGCTTAGCTGTTGTAAATGTATGTATCGTTCAGCAACAAATACAAAGAAATCGGATGTGTTAGGCAAAGCCTGCCTGAGCCCTCTCTCATGTCCTTCCCTATCACTTCATTACATGTTGAATGAAACCTCTGCAGTTGATGAAAATGCTGATGTGAATGCTGTTGATGAAACCTCTGCAGCCAGCTTACACTTAAGAAGACATGAAGAGTAAATCAAGTTTGTAGTAATAATATATCTCAAACCTCAGGATCGCCATCTGGAAAAAAATTAAAACAGGAAGACTAAAGCATCCATAGTCTTAGCCATTAGAAACCGCCAAATGTTTCAAAAAATCAAAATTAATCAACTAATCAAATCTTTATATAACATCAGACTTCCCCAGACTTACCATAAGCCCAAGATTAAACTCGACATTCTAGGAATATATCATAAAAAAAAAGACCTAAATAATTAAGCATTTTGGCAAAGCTCTATATAAAAGAAATGAATGCAGGGATCAAAAGTTTTTTATACTGGTGGATCTTACCAGTCGAACTTAAAAATTAACTCTGGATCTGCATTTGTACTTTCAGATGATTATAGGCTAAGCTTCAAAATCCAAAATGATACTTCCATTATTGTAGCAGAACTCACTGTCATCAATGAGGCACTCAAATGGGGACTAAATGAATAGAAAAGAGCCTCTTAATCTTAACAGAAAATCTTAAATAAGGAAAATAAACACTCCATTCCCATATTTCTAGAGGATACCTCAGAAAATATATATCTAAATTTTGTCAACCTAAAAAATAAAGTTCAGTTCCAATGGATACCCAGCCATGCTGATATTCCTGGAAATGATGAGGTTGACAGACTGGCTGGAGATCTTCAAAATTTCAGAAAACTATCAATATCCCACAACATTTTAAGTATTGGAAAATCGGAATCAAAAAAGATAACCAGAAAAAGAAATCCTAGCACTAACGAACCATAACTGAACACTTAGAAGAATAGTTGAAAATGAAATTTCAAACATCCCTTTAATAATTTAAAAAAGAGAAGAACATTTTAAAGTCATACGACAAAGAATAGGTTCTTGTCTATTAAACAATAAATTCTTCAAACTCAAAAGTAACAGCTCACCAAACTGCCCCCTCTGTGGTACAACTGAAAATGTGCCACATATACTTCAAAATTATAAGAAAACTGAAAATGCAAGATAAGTTTATTTTTTCAAAATCTTAAAAAAATGGAGCATCCAAGACTTGGATCTGAATTCGCTCCTGGCAAATAAAAAAATTTCAAACTTCTTATACAAAAAGCAGTATTAAAATTTCTGAAGGAAGCAGATTTTTACCATAGAATCTGAACAAATGAAAGATATTAAACTTAAAATCGTGTATAAAAGTGCTGAAGTATCAAAAACATAGACAGGTTGGGTTGTTTTACCTCTGGGCAGCACTTTTTGGCACACCACGGGCTAAATGGCCAGGTCACAAGGACCCGAAGTCTCAAATAAGGTTGGGGGAGGAGACCCACTGGAACAGCTGTTGGGAGACAGATGGTAGCCTCCCGTCAAGGCCATCCAGCGTGTTCTTTAACGTTCACAGGGTATGGCTCTCCCGCACACGGAGCCACGGCTTAACGTCCCATCCGACGGACGGCGGTCTTTCCAAACCCATCGGTGTCCCCTACTGACCGTGGGCAGGGCGGGGAATTTTGCGGAGATAAATCTCAACGCTGACCCAGCTGGGACTCGAACCTGGGAACTACAGATTACGAGCCTGGCGCGTTACCAACTGAGCTACCCCTAGACAGACTCAGTGTACTCTCAAAGTTAAACTCTTCTCCATTCATATCTGTAAAGCAAAGATAAAAATTGAGCACAGCATTATCAGTGCCATATCTACAACTAAAATTCCCTCACCGTCTCTCTTCATAAAATTCTGCTCTTTTTATTCGGAACTCAAACTACATTTAAACAAAAAAACACCTTTGAAACAACTTTTTTTTTTGTGTTTTGCAAATATGGATAAAACTTATGTGTCAGTGAAAATAAAACGAAAAGCTTCCTTCTTCATGATTGTCTCTTTAGTAGCTTCACTTAAGGGGGTTACAATATTTTTGAGTGCAGAATTCCTATATTAAAGAAGAAAAAACAGAAACTAAAAAATTATTTTACTTCAGGATGAGATTTTTCCTTAGTTTGTCTGGTAGTCAACTTCTCAAAAATATTCAAGCCCAGCAGATGGTTATTTTCTTCGCTCCTTCCCAAACCTAAGAAAATAACAAAGGAAAACTGCCATCATCTTTAATTCCCTTCTCCTTTCACTTCGTTTCTTTCCTCTATATCTGACTTCACTAATCTGCAGTAACTATATTACTGTATGGTCTCTAAAATATTTTCGGGGATTTTTAACTGCTAAAAGTGCAGTCAGATATAAATCCGTGACTAACTAGGTATTCATCGGCTACTTTATTACCGTGCCCAATATCATCTGCTGCTTTATTACCGTGGACGGTATGATCGGCGATTTCAAATTGTCATCATCTTTTTGACCTCCTTTAAAAAATAGGACAATCGTAAAGGAGTCAATCGTTATGAGTTTTAAGTCAGATGAAATTTTGCAACGTGGGATGTGTAATTTACTATACGTTTTAGTGAGTTAAGAACAGAACAATTCCGAGTAAATCTGTTAGTGATATATAATTATAAACTTTGTTTATCTTGTTCTTTGTGTAATACAGTTAGTGATCCACGAAGTTTTAAAATTTTGTCCGCAGTAATAAAAATCGTTGTGTCAAAATTTAAATATACACTATTCCAGTTAATAAAATTAGATTGGATATGTTTATATATTAAAATTATATGATTATAATTATACCCTACTTGGTCTAGTGGTTAGCGTAACTAACTACAAACCAGTTGACATGTGTTTGTACGTTGTATGCGTAGACAAGCCCACCAGAGCTTCTAGGTTTTCACCATCCTTTGTGTAGGGGAGTACCTACCTTCTATTTTTAATTAAAATATATTGTTTCTGAAAAAGTGTGAATGTTTTTCTTTGCATTTTTGTCCCCAGGAAACATTTCGGTCTTCGTGTCATACTTGAAAACGTCTGCATCTTAACAATTTTATAAATATAATTAATGTTCTAATTTAAATCTTCTTTATGAAACTAAATTGAAGACAATGTGTTAATGCAATGCAAAAAAATTGTAATATTTTGCGATAGATTTATTGATTTAAATATTTCCAAAAGAGTGACAGGTGGTCTCGACTCTGTGATCGAAACTAACACTGCGTCTCAATGCAACATTCTTGTTCGGCAAAAGAAGCTTCGTGCTCCGTTGTTTTGTTTCTGATGTTGTCTAAGAAACTTTTAAGGACAAATACACTCAGGGAAAAAGAGAGAGGAGAACTTTCATTATTGTGGCTCATCGCTATAGAGAATGGTACACTGCACCAGATAGATGGCAGCATTTGGGAGTCCGTCGTGCTCTCCTTCTTCAAGGAGATTGAAAAGTTAAAAAAGTCAACTGAAGTTGCTAAGTCCAGGTTAGAGCCCATGAAAATTTAATGCGAAATTGGTAAGCTACCAGTTAAGTCATTGCCTACCAGAATGAGTGACAGATGCTGATCCTAATAATGTGAATTCAGTAGAATTGTGGACTTTTATGAGCTTTATTCCTGTAATAAAAGATTGCAACTTTATTCGTAGATTATTAAAATAGGATAGATTGAACGTTTGTAATCAGAAATGATAGTTTAGTTCTCACTCTTATTTTTATATTTTTGCAGTTCGAAGTAAAATAAAATTAACGTTTAACGCTAAACAGGTTTTGATTTGCTGATATTTAATAAGATTTTAAAGGATTTGAATCAAATGTTTCAAAACAAATCGCACGATTCCTACTTTTCTTCAGTAATAGCGAGCAGAAAACATTCTCTATTTTGCCCAATAACCTTTGCATTGAAGCGTGCCATTGAGAATGCATTTCATAAAAAAGTCTTTCGAGCCCTTTTTTTGGTCCAGTTCTAGTTAACTGCATTTTGCTGATGGCGAAGTGCGATTCTTCACAATAGCGTTGAAAATCTCATTCTAATGTCGCTATACTTCGAAGTGCAACATTTCATGCAGCGAGTCTGTCCTCGTCACTTGCTACTCTTTCGCCTTTCTTTCTGAGCACGCATTGTTTCATTCTAAGGCAAAGCATTTCCCAAATACTTTAAATTTACGCAGAACTTTCAAATGAAAGCTTTTGAAATAGCAGCGCGGCGATTTTTCTACAAGAGCGATATAAGCACTGAATACAACTCGACTAAATAGTCAATATTTTTCTTTCGGTTCAACACTTAAAGTTCTTTTTAATGGAAACCACGTCGTTTTGAGCTGAAGTACAAAGGTAAATGGGCAGCACTTTGAGAGCATTACTTGCCTCCCATGAGCATTTCCTTTTGTTTGATATGGATTTTAATGTGTCGATGCGTCGTCGGCCCTTTTGTTTTCATTAATGCTTTGTTAAAAACATTTTTATTTTTAGAGACCTTTTTGATAGAAAGGAAAAATTATGGGAGGTGATTATTACACCAATTCTTTTCTAGTCAACATAAATATGCACTCACATTCCTTCCCTGTAATACATTAATACGCCTTTTAAGTTAATAATTACAATTATAAAGCGGCAACCTATAAAACAATGGGAAATCTTTAAAGCTTAAATGTGTAAAATAAATCTGCTGCTATTAATGTTTACTAATTGAAGTACTTGTCTATTAATTATTGTGGTCAATAATCGTTTTAGTGATGATAATAATTTCTGCAATATTTTTAAAGCTTTTTTTAATAACAAATAAATAACATAAAACAGTCATTATTATCTTTACCACGCATCAGTTTTATTCGAAATAGTAAATTTTAAATATATTTAATGCTTAAATTGAAAACATTTTTCGACGTACTTGTTCAACTATGAAGGAAGATATCACTCTGAATTTAACGTCGATCGATTTTAGAGGAAACATTGTCTTGAGCAGTGAATGAGCAGTGCTGTTGACGGAAAGTTCATAACATCAATTAGAGGACATCTTGATCGGCGACCGGTAGCTCAGCGGTCAGAATACCTGATTTGTTATCAGGATGTCGTGGGTTCGTATCCCATCCGGCTCAAGACAATTATTCCTCTAAAACTGATCGACGTTGAATTCAGAGTGATATCTTCCTTTATATTTAATGTTTTTTCTAATTTTATTATTTCAATTTATTATTGAATACATTCAATGCAATATTTAAATATAATTTATTTGTTTTGTAATTGTTATAAGAAATAAATTTGTAAGACTAAAAATGTAGGCAAAATTGAATTAAAAAACAGGACCCCTAAAAAGCTTTTCCTAGAGTTGGGGGGGGGGGGGGGTTCCTGTATGCAACTTTGAGAATCACACCCAACACTTTGAGTCTTCCAACACCAGAAAACCTCTTCCTCCGTACTAGTCTTATTCTCATATGTTGTGGAGATAGTGGCGAATTCCATTTTCTCTGCACATATGATGAGCACAAGTCGGGAATCCATAATCAGACTGAAACGGGAAAAAAACTGCTGTTCGGTTCAGGTGTGATGCTGCTTGCACCAAGTCCTTCAGTCTCTTCTTTTAGAGGAGGTTAGGGGGAGTCAAACCATCGATCTCCTAGAATACAGGCCCCTCTCATAAAGTCAGCTGGACACAGTTCTCCTTTACACCATGGTGCTTGAAGCAAAGCGAGCTCAACAGTGAGTTGTCTGGCTGTCATCGCTCTATGTCTTCTCGCTGTTAAGGCCAGATATCGGTCCTCTTGAGATGTTGTGACCCTTGGCCATCCCGGAATTGGTCATCGAGGCACAGGTATTGTCACCATCGGCTGGAGATGACCTCCAAGAGACATATGCGCTCCGGCTACTGCAGCTTGGGTCTATCCTGCCATCATCCTACCAATGGCTATCCACCCCTAAGAATCCTCTAAGCAACTCCGTGTGTGCTCATCTACATGTTCTCCAACACCTCTTGAAAGCTGATGGACTTTGGAACGTGCGAGTTACGATATAACGAGCGCCGTATCTGCGCTCTCTTTTATAGCGTGCCTTGTTTGCGTGGTATTTTGCATGTCTATCCTGCCATCATCCTACCAATGGGCCTGCCACCATCCATCCAACCAAATCATCTTACCAATACACAAGTACTGTTCATATGGCATTCCTTTTTGTATATGTTCTTTTTCATGGTCTGATGCAATTTTTTTTTACGAAATGTCATTAAATTCCAACCAGTCGTTATGTTAAAATATCAAATTTCATGTTTGTAACTTAGCTTTCGTCCACCAGTGTATATCGGAATTCCAACTAAATACTCTTCACTCGTGGTGATAAACACTTTTTTAACACTGGAAGAAGCCAAAATCAAGGTATGCAAGTCGAATCATCCATCCTTTGGTCAAGAGAAAAAAAAATAGCCAATATATTTTCTTTTAATGTGAGTTAATTAGAATATTAGATAAAGTGAGTAGGTATTGCAACTGAGTATAAGAAACCGAAGCGTGTATTTCTTAAACATCATTTTTATTTGTATCGTCAAAGTAATAGGATGCTTATTCGTTGCATTCAACCTGAAAGGGAACAGAATTGTTTCAGAAGGTTAAATTTTCTGTGCATCCTATAAATTGGGTTCAAGTAAAACGAAGATGGAAGCTTGTAAACTGAATACTAGCAATGATGTTCAGTCATTGATTTTTACGAAAATATTTAAACAGTTTCATACATTAAATATATTGTGTAATACATCTGGCTGCACTTCACGTTAAGAAAAAATCAACTTCACGTTAAGAAAAAATCATAACTTCACTTTAAAAATTGTACCCACGTCATTAGTGTTGTATTTCGAACGTATGAAATTTGAGCGAGGACAAGGAATTGTTTCTTCATGTTGCCGCTGTGCTTTTTAACCTCCCATTGATTGTCATATTCTGTGACTCTCAAGTGAAGAACCTTCACCGTTTCAGTCGAAGGCAAAAGTAGAAATTCGGATAACTCTCTGCTAAAAATCGAAATAAGATTGACATGTTGCAAAACGTTTGATAGGAATAAAACTTTCATTATTAGAACCATGATTTGAAGGAGAAATTTGAAAGCATTGAGTACCAATCAGACAGAGCCACTCATTACCCGTCCACGCTCGGCGTGTGGTCCTCCTGTGATGGAGATTCTCACCTTCGTTGCCATCGCTTCGCATAAGCTCATCTGAAAAACAAGAGAGAAAGTAGAATTTACTGAAACGTTCTGAAGCTTAAAACATACTGAATATCATAAACACATATTATATTATGATTTTCAAGATCACTTTACAAAGGCTGTATTTTCATAGCCTATCTTTCTCTTTTGATTTTACTAATTTGCCTTTAAAAAAAACTCTTTAAAATCTTTTGTGTATGGGACAAGACATTTCTGTTTTTAGAGAAACTTCCTACATTAATTATTTTTTTCTCTGTTATAGACTTTAGTAACAAAGTTACAGTCCCTTCACGAGTTTTCAATACACTAGTCATCAAACTTAAAGCACGGAACACCAAAATCTCCCTAACGGGTTCGTCAGCAGGAGTTAGATATCGAAATTCTTCAGGAAGATACAGTTATGAGGATCCATATCACACGAAAATGTGAGTGCGGAAGAATACAATTTCGCAGGAAAGAAAATGAAAACGAAAAAGTCCCCGTAAAATGATCATTGAAGCAGGTTACAAAATGGATCATCAATAGCAGATGTGGTGTCCTCGAGTAGCAATGCGTGGCTAACAAGCAATTCATACCTTCAATAAGATGATTGGAAAATTTAAAGAGCAGTACGGTCCATGTGTTAATTTCGGCATTTCTAAATCATTAATGATTACGGAAAGGGCACCTCTCCGTCTTTCTAAGGCATCCATGAAGATGTTTGATGGGGCTGTGGTTCAGGGAATGTGGTGCCCAGTCATTGTAATGGATATCTTGAAAATATTGGCTGTTGAGTCGTGCTCGGAATGGACGATCATTAAAATCCATCTGGGCAAATTCTTGATCCATTGTATCTGCATAGATATTAGCATAGGCTTCTAGGACTTTATCGCTATGTCTTTGAAAATTAAATGTAGCTCCATGAAATACATGGAAGTATATACTACCTGCTATTTATAATACAGCTCAGACTAGCAAGACCACCTCCATAACCATAAGCCCTCCTCTCTATGATATTATAAGATTGGTTACAGATCGATTTCTGATGATTCTGCCTTGAGTTATGCGTTATACACTCACCGTTAGAAATTCTGCGATTTTCATAATACTTGCATATTGACAATAGTTTCCTGATATACCACGATTTCTTTTAGATTTCCAATCTGTGTCGAATATAAGGAAGATTCTTAACTTATTTACATATTATTGTTTAGATACCTGCATGTTTATGACAGATTGCGAGATGAATTTTTTTAACAGTTTTTCTGGTGGGGATTAGGTGTACAATGGTTAATTTCTCATTTTCGACTAAGCAGCGCGCTTGGCTACTGATCTACGAGACCTGGGTTCGAGCCCCGGGTAAGGCATGGATGTTCGTGTCGTTTTTCTGCTGAGATCCTGCCATCCTCTCAGACCTTCTACTCTGGCATATAAACTGACAGGCTCCTGTCAGACCTCTGTGGCAAGCAGCTGCTTGAGGAGGTATTATATTTCAGAATAGTGATGACGTCATTGCTGCCAACTTTGGGTAAATATAGCCCCAAGTTATATTTCTTGTTGAAAAGCGACTACCCTGTAGTATGTCCTATTGAAAAGTTGGCCGCCAGCGAAAAAGTTTAAACACCCTTGTTTTAGTGGCTTTCTCAATTGGCTATTTTTAGGCATCGCACTGAATTTATATGTCAGCTTTATATGTTCAGGAAGTTTCTTGCGATTTGTGCTTTAATTTTAATGGTCCATTTTTTATTAATCCGAAGAGCAAATATGTAGATAATGTAGAACAGATTCAGAAGAGTCGATACTATGCGCCACGATCCATGTAAGGTAATCATTCAATTAAGCGTTCCAAATGAATCTCTCTGATCCTTCTGCATCTTTGGCAATCATCTCGTGGGCATTTCTGTATTTATATTACACAATAACTCTCAATCTCTTATAACAACAATTGTAATCTTAGGATGCATGTTCCTCATACGAAATCACTCTTTGAATTCAAAATCAGCTAATTTCGTTTGTTGGAACGAAAACGGTGGAAACAATCTAGTAAAAGGCAACAAGGAAGTTAAAATATAATATTTAAGCTCCTTGAAAAAACAAAGACAATTGAATGCATAATTTTGAAAAAAAAATGCTATTGACGGAATATAACTTACATAAATAAATACATATATAAATACATATAATGACTGAAATTAAAAAAGTAATTACCCTTTGTAATGTTTATCTTTTTTAAATTAATAAATCTCTCGCAAGTTGCTTTTCAAAGGAATATTAGCAAAAATCCAGACAACAGTAATAACCATTTCAATGGGACAACAGCAATTTTCCAGCCTTGAATTCCACCAGATATATGCATTCTCAAAAGAGCAAGAGCGACGCGGGAGATTTTTGATCAGTCGTGTTCCAGGTGTCATTCAGTGAGGTTAATCATGAATGCAGCTGGCTCTTCAAAAAATATCTTGGCTGCTCAAGGACTCCAATGCCAATTATATCTTCACTACACTCCAATTATTATCAGCGTTCCTAAACGTTACATGGGGGTGGGGACATTTTAATCCGGGTCCATCACTGGAATGTTTCACTGAGCACAGAACGCGCATCTGCTATGACCAAGGGGTCAAGACTTAATTAAATCCAGAGATTGTTGGTTTTCCTCGTTCCCTTGCCGAAACGGTCGTTTTCTTGTCGTTGGGGAGGCACCGGGTACCGAGATGGCCATCCCTGAGCAACCCTCTTCGAAGCTCAAGGTGAATCCATTACATTCATCATTTTAAAGACATTGAGATTTTGATTCTGAGTCTGTTTTGAAATACAAAGAATTACTCAAATTTTAAAAAATAACAAACATTTCAAGGTGAAATTTAATGCGGAAATAATTCCGAAATGAGACTGACTTCTTGTGAAGAACTTTATTTGTTTAGTGGAAATTCAAAATATTATTTGGTGCCTATGAAATATAATAAACACTTCATGAATAATTTGCCTTTTATTGTGGTGCTTTCTTTATTTAATTATTTACTGTGTAACGAGAAAGCACTATATATTCTGACAGTCGAGAAATCAAGATAGCGAAGTGTTTCATATATATATATAGGGAGAGAGCAATTTATATCGGATAATCTCCCCGTAGATCGATTCGTCGTCGAAAACTACATATCCAGTGTAGTGAGGTATAATTTTGTATACAAAGCTTAAGTAACGAAAAAAGAAACGGCCAGAAAGGTGTAAACAGCAGGCCGTAAGTAGCCATTATTGTGGATACATACCGAGGCAATCGGTAGTTTTTCTTTCTCAGTATGCATCCAATCAGTATTTATTTCCAGAAGCGGTTATATTAAAAGTTTTTTTTCCTCTGGACAATATCGATTGTCGAATATCCGATATCATTTCTTTCACAGTATACATCCACGGTAATGCGTAAGCAAGCCTGCCTGTCGTTCCACACCTTTATGGCCGTTTTTCTCGCTACTTAAGCCTCGGATGTAAAATGACCTCAGAACATTGTATATGTAGTACACTATTTCTTTTTGGCTTTTTACCACTTTAGCACATAAATGAGTATTGCAGGGCATAAAGCAAAATTTGGAACCTTCTATAGTGTGTCAGAAACTTCCTATTGCACTTTTTAAACACTCTGTCCCTGCAGATATTTTATCCCTGTACTTATATCATAGAAAAGGCATAACTATATTTAAGTGACAAACTGACAATTTTACGAAGTGTTAGAACATATTTTTAATTCCTCCTTATTACTACATTGCCATTTTCCTCTTCGGTCTTAGTAGTCGATGTTCTGTGGGCAAAGGAATGGTTAAAAGTTTTAGTATAATATATTGTGGTTTTGTCCCTGATGACAAATTTCAACAGAGATGGGTACTTTATATGCGTGATGCAATTTCTGAGCCTTTCTAATAAATAGAATTATTAAGGTAATCAACAGGTGCTTCAATGCTTCTAACATCACTCCTTTCCACTTGGAGGATGTAGGGGTACGTGCTCTACATCCTCTCTCTTCCATCATGCTTCGCAACACCATCCCCTAACCATAGCAACGTTCCAGCGCTTACCATTCGTTAGTCACTCTGTCAACAGCTTCGTGCCTAGGCAAACATAACTCCATGAATCGAACTTAAAGGCGAGATAAGAGGAGCCATTCTGGATAAAATTCAATGCAGCCTTTCGCAAAAATATCTGCTAATTTTAAAAACACCTTTTTTAATCTCGTTACGAAAAGAATATTAATCTATGCATAGCATGCAAGAATTTATCGACTTTCATTTAACTCTATTCATCTGTTTAAATCAATGTTTTTTGTGGTCAATAATTTAGTTTAAATAAATGTTTTTTGTGGTCAATAATTTAGTTTAAATCAATGTTTTCTGTGTTTTACTGTGGTCAATTTGCAGGTGCCCTGCGCAATATTTTTTCACTCCCAAAAGCCATAAATTTCACTACATTAAATAATAAATGCTACTTGAAATAACTTATGTGTCTTACAATATTAAAACATATCTGCAATGAGTATATTATACTCTTTTATAAAGAAATATGCCAACTTCACTCTTCCGTTATTGAAACACAGATGAGAAATGCTGAATATAGTCTATTAACATAAGTCTAGAATAACAATTTACGAATTTTTGTTCATCACGACCCCTTTTGACTTTTGAGAAACTCCCATGCCTTCCCTCCTGTCATTGATCATCAACCAACCTTCCTTCTAATAGCAATTTGAATTCATAATTAAAAATTAAAAACGCAAAAAATCACATCCTCGCTCTCTCTTAGGAATATCTTCAAGCCCTCCAGTATGGGAATCCTTTGTCTAGAGACATCAAGCCAGTTTCTAGAATTAATGAAATTTGATATTTTAATCAAACAGAGTAATGTGTTTTTTTTTTCAAATATCCAAGGTTGTTTGTTCTGATTTTGGATTGTTTTATCTCTGAGCTGCACTTTTCACACACAGTGGGTTAAATAGTCAAGTCATATCGAAAATCACAAAAGGTCAATGCAATCCAGTATTCATAAATTACGAGTGTGTTATGATTATAAGACCAGTCCCTCAGGCTTTCAATGGTTGCCCACACCTGAGCTAAATGTTTACGTCACAAGAATCTCGAGGGCTCAAACAGTCTGTAGCTTCCTGTTAAAATATCCAGATAGATAGAAGCTTCCTGTTAAGACTACCAGTATATTCTTTAACGTGCAGAGGCTCTCCTGAATAAAGGTTACAGCTTAATGTCCCTGTGACGGACCGAGACCTTTCCAATCCAATCATTGTTCCCTCTCCTACTGAAGGCAGAGAGGAGGTTAAAGAGAAAAATCTCGTTGCAGGGAGAGTTGAGACGACAGAGAAGAGGCTTATCTGGCTCACTTGGTAGCTCGCCAGGTTCGTAATCTATCCAAGTTCCTACGTTAGAGTCCCAATTTTCTCTACTAATTCCCTTCTGTCCTCGGTCAGACAGGAAACATCGTTGAGCTTGGGACGGCAGCTGTCCGTCGGATGGAATATTAAGCCTTGTCTCAGTGTACAAGAGAACCGTACGCTTCACCCACTAACAGCTGTTCAGTGGATTCCCTTCCCCAACCTTCTCTGTGCCTTTAGGGACCCTTATGGCCCGGCCATTTAGCCCATTGGAGGAAAATGGGTCGCTCAGAAGTAAAAAAAAAGCAACAACGCTACTATACCACTAATGGCAACAATGTGAGTTTTAATTTTCATGGAGTAGCGCTCCAGTTGTGTAATATTGAACTAACTGTGGAGAAACAAATCCATGGACCTCATATGTGGAATAGGTATTTAAATTTCACTGTAGAATAAACTTGACAGAGATTTGTTCACAAGCAAGTGAATCTTTGTCTTGAGTCTATTCTTAAGCGAGATTAAATTAATTGTGAAGTTTCCATAACAAAATGCATACGACTGCAAAGACGTTTATTAAGCTGACGTAGTAAATTTAGTATAACATTGGACATTACAATTCAGCTGTTTGTATTTGCCTCTAAAATGAATAAAAAAATAAAATAAAATTACTCTATAATATTTTAATCTAATCATAATAAATAAATCATTTAATTTCATATCGTTTTGAACTATACAGATCACGGCTGTCTATGGCTATACGCAGACTCAAGACATATAAAACATCCGAAACCATTTGCGATATTAGCAGTAGAGAAAAGTAAGAAAGATGTTGATTGTATATTCGATCAAGTATATCTTTAGATTCCATTTCATATTTCCCTTTGCAATTAGTTCTTTGTAATCAATGCAAAATATCAGTGATGAAATCAGTGTATATGCTTCGTATCCAAGAGATGCCCTGTCTATCGTTTCTCTAAGATCGTTTCCTTTCCACAAGCTCATTCCTGGGGCATATTATACTGACAGGCTTCTGTCAGTCTTTGCGACAAGAAGGTTGCCAGAGGGGATTTTATTTTACAAAATGGTAGAAAGTTTCCATCATTTCGTTGTAAGAATGCTTGAAGACAGAGCCCCAAAATATTTCCTTTCGTGCTTTTAAATTTTGATATCTGATTTTCAGCGAGATCGTTTAGTACACTTAAAATCGCTAACCATATACTGCAAACGTGGCCAATCTAAGCGTTCCTGCATCCAACTCCAACACTGTCCATTGGTCCTCGGTTTCCAATTTTGCTCTAGGACTACCGTTTGCTGCGCGCTCGATTGACACGAGATATTGCTCGCATATTAAATGTAAGTAAATATCTTCTCTTTATTCGGAATCCAATGCCGGGCCGCCTCTCGGCTCATACAACTCCCTCTACTGCCGCAGGAATATTTCGAAATTAATAACAGCCCAGCGTTACTTCTTTCGGCGGTCTTTACGGTGCAAATTCCCGACGGAGCACCACTCTCTCTCCCGCAGCACTGCCCTGTCACTGCCGCCGCCACTTAAATGGGAACGTGGAGATTTCCGTTCGTGTAACAAAGCAGAGCAGAAGAAATTTTAACTGCAGGAAGTTGACGCTTCGCCTCACTAGAGCAACTGAATGGAATTCTTCGTTTCGCAGAGGTACTAGGTGCTGCGTGCGCGATTAGGTAGTTCTCGTCCCCAAAGTATCGCTGCAAAAGTGAAATGGCCGCTCCTCGAGCATGGTTCACTGACGCATGAAGTCATCACGTGTCCAGTTAGAGGTGCTTTGGGGAGCACACCTCGATGTATCTCTAGCCATAACAAACGTCATTCACGGCGAAGATGAGGCCACACTTCCTACCTTACTCTGCCATTGTATACGCATTAAATGGGTGCGAGAGAGGATTCAGATAGCACGACTATTGCAGCAGTTATCAACACTTTGCCAAGCATCGCTCCTTGAGGCTTCCAGAGATTCGAAACGACTCTACAGAGCATAATCGATTCCTCAATGTCCTTGTACCCCTCAGCAGATTATAAACCATGACTCAGGTGGTTTGTACACATTTTGTCACTGAGACATAAAGCTGCGTCAATCTTAGAAACAGCATTGCGTATATATATCTAAGAGCGAAGAAACGAAAGTATTTCTTTCTTTAAATATCAACTGGAACTGGAGCAATAAATTTTTTTCGAAAAAGGACAAATGAACTCTTTCAAGTTTTCCCATTCTTACAGCATTTTCTTCAGTTTCTGCTAATAAATGGGTCGTGAAATAGCGAAACGTAACATCTTTTCTCAAAATTCTTAATTATTTCGGACGAGAGTTGGTTTAGTCGGCACGTGCCGAACTCCAGTCCTCACTGTGCATGCGGTAAAAATTTCTTTGATAAATCGAGCCCCGTTCACTGTGAGAAAGGGGCCACTTAAAATCTTAAGCTAGTCATGTTCTAAAGATATAGCGAAACAATATTTTATGCATTTTCCCTTTTTAAGGGGGGATGAAAATATGGGGGCTAAGTGTTTTATAGCCTACGACACTCCCCGGGTCACGAACTTCCATTAGGTACAGAACCCCTTACCACAGGTCCACGGAGTTGGGGAAAAGGTAGAGCAACCATTTTGCGAATCATACAAATCGACCAATGACGAGCAAATGGAAACAGATAGATAAGTAATAATAGAAATAGACACAGCTTTATTGAAATTGCTCCAAATTAAAAGAATAAAGAGATTTGTCCGAAAGTATGCAGATATTCCTCATTGCGGTATCGCCATTTGCAGATAATTTCCCAGTAAAATAGTACAGAAACATAGAAGGTTACCAACTGCGTGGCAACTGTTTCTTGCTTTATATCGCACGTAATGTCCAGATACTTCGAAAGAGAGAAATTAAGTGAAATGCCAAGATAACACTGTAACAAAATCAGTTGCGTAAATTTTCAAATATTAGCTCTCTCTCTGAGGTTAGAGCTTTAGGTAGAGTACTCAAACCCATCATCCAGATTCTTACAAAGGAGGGAGGGAAACTTTAAAATGTCTGGCAGATATGGTGATAGGTCTCAGTGCACACTTTCATTATCATAAGCCAGATTACAAGCATTACGATTATAGCTATATGATACCCAGCATCATAACAGATAGCTGATACAGGGAAGAGTTACATTCTCTCCGTCCATTCCTCCAGTTATCTCCCGCACCATCCCGTCGTCGACTGCACTGTGCATCGGTAGGATCAAGTGCCATAAGGAATGGCAGAGTGCAGTCTTCTGTGAAGGGTTCCTCTTGCCTTTGAATGCCAATGATGGGCAGATTCAGGTTTAATGATCGAATACTAAGAGAGTTACTCCTGCTTGTATTGGATAACTCCATATTGCACAAGTGTCTGTTGTCATAGTCTATATAAGGCACGGAACTAGAAAAAAAGGGGAGTCAAGCGACTCGATCGAGTCGGAAAAAGGAAGAAAAGGAGGAAATGAGGAGCAAAGAAAAGGGGGAAATAAAATCAAGAGACTAGATATCTATTTCAGTGTAAGATTTTCCCCTATATTTTGTATATCTTATTTTGAAAATACACGAAAAATACATAAGTATATATATATATTTTTTTTACCTCTATCACCCTAATTAGAATTTTCAAGGTGGTGGGGGAGGGCAGCACGCTATTGCAGTCGTTCAAAATGCACTCGTAGTTTCCCTATACTCTCTCCCTTGCCCAATCTTCATTCAGAGCATTGGCATTTGCCCGTTAATATTCATTAGGACTGTTGCCTTTCATCTGCGAACTTCTTTCAGAATAGACGTTGATGCACAAATAATAACTTCTGTGTTTACTCATAGATGACGTTGTTGCTATTTCCTAGCTTTCCTCCTTCATTAATTCGTTATATTTTTTTCCACGTGAGCATAATCACGTCATTTCCGTTTGGTAGCTAAATGTTCTTGTTTGGAAGTCGTAAGTAATTTCGATACTCATGTTGTATTATAATAGCGTTTCACAGTAACCTGCATTTCATGAGATCTGCAGAGCGAAAACAGACTTCTGTTTTATGAAGTGCTTGAAGCCTTGAAACAGTAGATCAGTCATATTTGCGTTATGCAGCATTCTTTTCCGAATGAAATAAAAATACGGTAAATTGAACACACGACAGTTGCAGTTGGTGCTCACACTCCATTTTTCTGAAACATTTTGTTATCCAATAAGAACTTTAATGCAAGATAAATTCTATTATTATTTATGATGCAAAAAAAATGTGATTTCATGAAATGATAGTTTTCATGAAAAAGGGAGAAAAACCTACAAAATAACTTTGTATTTGAGTCAAGAGTCAGGTACAATAGACATTTATATAAATAAAAAGGTATCTCCTTCACAATGGACGGAGAAAACATCGATGCTTTATATGGGTTGTCCTGGTTTCTCATACAACACAAACATGCAAGGGCAGTCCTGCTGGGTTAGTTGTCAGGTACTCTAACTACTAGACCAGGTGGGACTAGTGGTTGGAGAACAAATTATTAAAACCAAATGATTTTCAGAACAGATCAAAGGAAAAATGGATTTATTCCAATTCTAATGATGGTTATCGGATCAGGAAAAATTTACTTCTAAAGATGAAACCTACGTATTTTATGTATGCGATTCTTGCATAGACTTTTGATTGGCATTTGTATAATCAACAATATGAGCAGGACAGATTTTTTTTGAAAGTGGTCGAGAAATGGCCCTTTATAATCATGAGAACATATACTGAATTTAGAGTACTTGATTAAATACATTTATGAAAGCATACAAATAAAAAATGTATCCGGCCTCCTGCCAAAAGTTTCCCCATGCTTGCGCGTCTCGTGCAAAAAGCGCCGCTCCGAAGTGAAACAACTTAGTTTCCATCCACTGGTTGTTTTTGGTATCGTTCCACGAGCACACGTGGTGCGACAATACCCATCCTAATACTGCTGAGGTCTCTGGACTCATTGACTCGGAGTTTTTTTGCTTTATTAGAAATGAATGTCTCAATGCTATGGCTGTTTAGGCGTGTTGCCGATAAAAATAAATGTATTTTTGTGGACAGTTGCATTATTCCGTTCGACACAGGGAGACATTTGCCGATCATAGAATCAAAGTTTTTATTTACCCTTTAGTTAACTTTGAACTGGGCTTTGAATAACTCAATGGGAAGAGCAACGTTTTAGGAGATCGTGAGTTCGGTTTCACTCCGACTGATACTCGATTTTTTAAGCGAACTCTTATATTGTTTTACTTTGTTGGAATAAAAGCAGAATGAGACTGTTTTTCATTATTCAATAAAAAATGTTTGGCTCAAGGCAATGAATACATCTAAGATGAATCATTGGCGTCCTATAAACAACATCTAAGAAGAACTAAGAAGAAGAATATGATATTATTTCGATACAAAATGGAATTGAAGCGTAAAGGATCGTCATTAAGTTACCACAACTCAATAATAGCAGGAAACGTTTACCTGAGAAATATTACACCCAAGAATTGTGTTGAAATTATCATTAATATATATCGTATAGCTCGATAACAATAAAACACGTGATGATATTTCTCCAAATATACGATTTTTCGATAGAACACCATCTTTGCTTTAAAAACCTGTATTAAAAAGCTGAAAGGCTAATATTCGGTATTTATGAAGAGCATTTCTTATTTTATTGATTGATAGTAGACAAGAAAATTGTTGTTTCTCTTAATGTTTTGCGTGATAGCCGTTATAACGACATGATGTGAAAAGGAGATGATTTTTTTCATTGAACGCAAGCTACAGAAATTTTGTTATTGCCATCAAAAGTTTGATGATAGTGCACAATTACCCATATGATGAGAGAAATGCCTCGAATTATGTTTTCTGACTGAAAATAACCCCAGCGAACAATAAACAACCGAAATAGTGTTTGCCCGTTTAGAGCTAATATCATATCTTATATCTCATGCCATTTACGCCATCTGATGACGATTACTAAAACCAGAAACATGAGATATCTAAAAAGAAATGCACTATATGTTCAACTGGTTTTCATCACCTATCATTTTATTGCCTCTTAAACAAGTATGCCTTCCGTTAAAGTGCAGTGGCTTCTAAGTCATTTACACCAATGCCTTACAGATGTACTGTGGTTGCTGAGAAATATAAATTTTTTGCATCTTGAAAAAGTGCACTCTCACTGTTTCGAAAATAAATATTCTTTGACGGAATCCCATCTGTCTCTAATGGGCACCAATAGGTCCTTTTACTATCTGCTGTTCCTCAGCAGTATAGGGGTTCTGCGAAGTGTCCATTTTTAATCCATTAAGCAAAATTATTTTATTTTGCTATTACTATAGCAAACATTCAACTCTATCTCATATATGCCAGATATAGAAAATACTATTCACGTATTACCTATTTCGAAAGTTTATGATACAACTGCATTTTAGAAATATTTTATGAATGTATCGCTAAGAGACGATTATAATTTATGCTAAGCAGGATTGATCATATATTTCAGCCAACTGGTTTGTTCCCGGGTAGGGAGGTTTAAGGGCGTTTTGAAGACAATTTTTTAAAGATATATATTAGAAAAATATCTTCATTAAAATATTTGAAAGGAAAGATTCTAGTTTATTTCTCGGGGCTGCACGATATCTCGAACCGTTTTTGTTAAGTTACGGAAAAGGTGCACGTAAGATTTTAACTATACATACATACAATATCCTCATGCAGCCCATGGGCTACGGAGGTTCTACAAGACTGTGTTCTATACTTATTAACAAATAACAAGTGTAAGCTTTGCAATTATTGTAGTGTTTAAAACAGATTTGAGAAATCGATATTTTTTTACTCAGAACAATATGTAGAGTTTTGAGGGTTGGGGTTGACTTAACCAGTGGCGCACCAGTCTCATAATCTCATCTTTCCAGCTTCAAGTTCCCATTGTGCTTGTTTTGAAATTTGTTTCTCTAAACGACACAGCCAAAATTTCGCATTATCATTTCCCGAACCTTCCATTATTTTTAATTGCATATCGTTAGAGTAAGTTATAGTTGGAAATTTATAAAAATTTTCTATTTGAAAACGAGCTTTCCGTTTTCTCCAGATGTGTTTGAACTTTCAAATTATTGATAAAATGTGCTTTTGAGCTCATAAAATGCAAAAATAATATCAGTTTCAATTATTGTGCATTGTTATCAAGCATTGTTATATCAGACACATAAACAAAAAACATTCTCGAAAGCGAAGTCTTCGATACAGGTAACAATACCTCATTTGTTTACTTTAGGTGATATTTATAATTGTATGTAATATATGTATTAAAGCAAAATAATTAAAACAATTTAATAGAAAATCAGTTCTTACATCTTAAACTTTGATTTCTTTTACCATGCTATAATTTCTAGACGGAAGCTTAACCCCTCCCCCCCTCATCTTCAGATACGTTTTTGTGTCGTCTGTAGTGTTTAATTAACAAAACAGGTAACTTAATATTGTCATTTATTATCGAAAATAAGAAGACGGATACGAATTTGGCTAATCTATGTTCATTTGCAAATGCAATTGAGTTGATTTATTTTCCTAATATCGTTCACTGTTTTTTCATTTTTGGTCAACACTTTAAGGCAGTGCTGTCCAACTTCTCTAAGACCGCGGGCCATTTTTAATTTTGCCAATGTTTCGCGGGCCAAAAAAAAGGAATAGGATAGATAGGCAATTGAAAAGTCAGTTCATGTCACCTCAAAAAATAATTTTATTTATACCAAAATTAATAATAAGTGATTATAAACCTCAAAAACCTCAAAATATTATTTTACTTATACGAAAAATAGTAAGTAATAATAAACCTCAAAAAATTATTTTATTTATACGAAAAATAATAAATGATAATAAACCAATATAAATTTTTTTAAACCTTATCAAATATTTAATAAATTTAATGGTAGCATTGTGGCCGTAGTTGTTGGGCAATAATTTCTTTTACGTCCATATCGATATTTGTTGTTGCGAGCCGAAGTATATGTTCAAGTGTAGAGTCTTTCAAGCAGTTTCTGTATCTTGATTTTATATATTTCATGTCAGAAAATGCGCGCTCGCAGATATATGTACTTCCGAACATAGAAATTATTTGGTGTCCGAAATCTTTCATTTTTGGATATTATTCTTTAGGCAAAAGTTTTAATATTTCTATTCCAGTTTCTCTATTAGATATGCAATAATTGGGTTGACCTGAAGGTCACATAATTCCATTTGATATTTAGGATCTACGGTGCTAATATCAATATTTAATGAATTGCTGAATAAATTTAAACTTTGCTTAAGGTCATCAAATTGAGAAAATCATCTATTAAAATCTTCAATTAGGATATCTAATTTAGGTACAAATTTTTCAAAATTAACTGTTTTACTAAGTTGCTTCATTTCGTCGTAGAACTCTTTACAAGTTTCAAAATGAATTAAATTGCTTTCCTGAAAATTTGACTTCAACAATTGTAGTTTGTGTCTAAACCCAGTAACATGATTATACGTTATGATCTTTTCCTTGTAAGGATTTATTCAAGACATTTAAATAATATGTAATATCTGTTAGGAAAGCAAATGAACATAGAAAATTTTCATCAACAAAACTTGCTATTAAATCTTCATCGGTGCCCATTTCTGTGATAAAAAGATGAATTTCTTTTCGAAGTGTAAAAAATCTCTTGAGGCATTTTCCGGCACTTTACCAGCGAATATTACTATGTTAAAGGAGATCGCCATACTCAGCATGCAGTTCGTCCAAAAAAGATTTAAATTTTCTGTGTTTAAGAGAACGATTTCCGCCACGAATTAAATTGGTAATTTTGACAACCTTTTCCATTACGTCGTTTAGTCTCAGTGAAATGCCACACAATGTCTCCTGGTGCAAAATAGAGTGCAGCATTCGATAATGCATGCGCAGTGAGAGCGACTCGTGCTGCAGTTAGATGCTTCTTATTACTGCAGTTTCATAATAATATTTGTTTGATGGCACCGCACTTAAAAGGTTTCAGAAGTTTGCCGATCGACTTAAGAATGTTTTGTAAACTTTATGGAATGAGTAAGTTGAAGACTGCATATCAAATAAAGTGATATAAGTTGACAAAAAATTATAAGGTGGATTACAGATGTTTATTTAAAATTTCAAGGAAAAACTTCATTTTGTTCGTGGGCCACAGAAATCGTTCGTGGGCCATCAGCTAGTTGGACAGCGCTGATGTAAGGTATTCTGAATCATTTTTGGGGCCAGATTAATTTTTTTTCGTGGATACTGAATTATCGTTATATTTAGCGATGCAAATCAAACAAAAAATGATTTCACAGCTTCATATCATAGTCATCTATCTGTATATTTATTTGTATTTCTGAAGCGTGCTCCGTTGAGGAAGTTATTTATAGAAACAATAAATCGTAAAAACATATAAAAAAACCTAACAAATAAATTTCATTTTCATAAATGAGACCCGGAGTAATAAGAGTTGAATCTTACCTTCGATCTGACTGCCTCGAGCCTGGCTTTATAGCAGAATTCGAGCAAAGCGACAACCATAGCGAGAACAAGGCCACCAATGAGAATGTAGAAGCAACCGGCGACATTGCTGAGAGTCAACTCGTTCTGAGAAGATTCCTGGAAATATCAAGATCAGATGACTTACACATTGCAAACACAGATCACTGAGTTAAAGGTATAGGTCAATGCAAAAGCATTTACTTTTCAGATTTATTTATGTTCATGGGGAAGCGATTTTTCATGATAGGCCTAAGAAAAATAAAAAGATGAATGTGCTGTATAGAACTATCGCCAAAAATAATTTCAATTAATACTGCATGATAGCTAGGCATACACTGGAGCGGAAAATGTTTCCGTAGGACAAGATGTTATCCATTACAAGATAATCCATTTACAAAATATTTCCAATTACTGGAGTGATTCAGTGAAATATCTTGGGGTTGTTATACATAAGAGGTTAAAGTGGGACTATCACATAAATAATATAATCTCCAAAGTCAATTCATTGAGAGGTCAGCTAGGCATACTCCTTAGGAGAAATTCCATTTTAATGATTGATCATAAGCTTTTACCTATGATATCATCATCAGACCGGTGATTCTCTACTGTTTTGAACAAGTACAAGAGGCGTTCTCTGAGGAACCCGTTTTAGGTTTCTTATACACTTTTTACTGCTATTTTTAGCTTTTCTTATATTTGCCCCTTAGGGGCCCACCTAAGGGTGGTTTACCTATATAATATGTTCTTACTCATACCAAATAGACATATCTTTATGATGGAGATGGTTAGGGGTAAAATTATTTCTCGGTACATCGAATATGATTATACGATCTACGATAACATCTTTGCTTGTTTCATATATATGATCTGTAAAGATATATACAGATCACTGAGTTAAAGATATAGATAAACACAGATCACTGAATCATTATATACATATTAGTATATTAAAACTACTAAATAATTTATAAATGCAAATTACAATATTTCATTGGTACCAATCAAAGTAAAAAAGAGTTTTCTAAATTATCATTATCGTTGTTTCCAATCAAACTTCGTGACGTTCATATTCCATCGCCAAAATTTCATATTTCTATCATGAATACATCGTTGCAATATTCGTTGGAAATTTTGGAATTTTCAATCTTTTTGACCGTTAGAGGACGCAATTATAGAGTTCGAAAGATTCTGAAAGTGCGAATCATAATATTTTATCAATTTCTATCTAACCCAAAAAGTTTTCATTTATCTCTGAAAATAAACAATTATCTGCTAAAACTACAAAGGTGTGTTTCCCACCCTCTCTGGGTCTAAGGGTCAAGTCATTGTTGGCGGTAGAAACATCGTGACCTTCACATTCCAACACCAAAATTTCAAATTTCTAGCATAAATATATCGTATGCAATATTCATTTGAAATTTTGAAACTTTCAACTTTTTCTATCGCTAAAGGGCATAATTATAGATTTAGAGAGATGCAGAAAATGCATATCGTAATATTTTATCAAAACCTATCTTCAGTTTAACCTAACAACATAAGTAAATATAATGATTCGACAGTAACAATGACCTCAAACAGAAAAACATTTGTAAATGCATATGATTTTCTTCAGATTTCACAAAGATTAGTTCCACTAGTAACACCAGATCATTTTTACTGGGGAACTTAAATTTGGTGTTATCAGTACTTTATTAAAAGTAGTTTTATTGCTGAAGCTTACGAAATGTTGGGCAAAGTGTAAAATGATTACACTTCCTAAACTCTTACCGTGACAGCTTGTTTAGTCATTAATAACAAGCGTTGTTTACTTACAATCGAGTTTAGGAAGAATGGAATAATTTCAGATATACTTAAATCAAGAGTGTTGTTTTTTAAAAAAGGAACAGAAGAGGCCGTCGCTTGAACAATAGATGACAATGCAACTTATTTCTTATAGAAAGGAATACAAAGAGAAACTGAATCATATACCCTACTAGTCTTAACAGACAGCATTACACAAAGATTCATCATCATCATCATCATCCTCATTTAGGCATGCTGTAGATCATAATGTAATTTAAAAAGCGTAGGATTTTTAGTCCCCAATTTTTTAAATATCATAAAAACTATTGTAAAATTAATCAAATCAGTGAAGTATAAAACTTTTTATTTTAATTTATACCATGTATCCTATGAAACGAATTTTAATATATGAGTTTTGAAAGGAAACGTTTCATAATTTTTGAGCTCATGTTTGAAACAAGCAAAATTATAATTTATTTAGCTGCAGAGATTAATTATGACTTATTAGAATTGTGATGACAGATGATATTAATTCTTTGTTTTCAATGAGGTGTTGTAAATGAAACTTGAGAACATATCAAATATATTTATTAATAGATTAGCGGAGATATTTTTCGAAACCCTAATCTTAACCATAGCAGAGATTCTCACCTTTGTATCACCATTTCTACACTCGCTCCTGTCGTACCACCATTTATTCTCCAGACGAGCCAGATCTCCTTTCTCTTTTAGAGACAACACCGCCAAGTTTAACTGGTCCCTGTAATAAAACCACTTTAGTTTCCACTGCTACTGATGAGATCTCCATAGCAATTCTTTCACACTAATGACTTCCAAGCAGGTTTGCCGCATCTACATTTATAGGTATTAAGAATTACATGATATGTAATCAAAAATACAGATGATCAGCAAATACTTAATTTATATTTTTAAAAATATATAACACAGTTACTTTTGTGAAAGTGATTATTGGAGTATTTTATAATTATATGAAAATGCACTCTAAGGCTAAGTAGTAAACATCGCATTAGAACTAATATTTTAATTAAAAGATTTTTTATGTTTTCAACAAAGGAACGGGTAATTTCTCTTTCAAATCATGAAAGAAAGCATCCATGTCGTCTGTCTCAATTGATATACACCGAATAGACAAATTATTATATACACTCCAATAACAATATGCAAAGCAGAAGTATCGCGTCCAGTCACGTGGGACGCTGAAACTGACAATGCCTATAAATAGAGCAGGTCTCTGTGCATTGAAAACCAAATGCGGAAAAGTAATCATGAGTAAAGGAAGCGACGTAAGTGAGTTTGACCGTGGCCAGATAGTACGTGCGAGGAAGGCCGTTTGTTAAATCACCGTAACTGCTGAACTGTTGGGATTTCCAGGTCAGACCGTCGCACGTGTACACCAAGAATACGTTAAATACGACGAAATTTTCAACTGCGGGATAAATGTGGGTAAACGTACAATTGACTCTCGTGATGAGAGCAGACTGTTCCACAGCGTTACAAGGAATCGCACGGCTATCATGGAGCAGATAATGCTCGAATTGAATGAGGGCACGTCCACAAGCTTCGGCACAAAGACTCTCCGTCGTACCAGGGAAAAAATAAGCTATGGCAGTCTACGTCTACTCGTGTCCCCTTGTTTACTGAAAGGTACCGAAAGATTAGGCTGCAGTTTGCAAACGCCTATCGCAACTGAATTGCGGAGGCCTGGAAACACGTCATCTGGTCTGACAAATCATGGTTTCAACTCTATCACGCCAATAGGAGGATGCGTGTGTGGCTTAAATCACACGAAGCGATGGACCCAGCTTGCCAAGTTGGGGTTAAATGTAATGCTTTAAATGTTGAATAATTGTTTCAGCACTGCCAATCGATACACTGACATCTGAACTTTTTACCTGAATTGTGATGTGTGGGATTTCCTTAATGAGTTCACGAGCAGTAGCGATGGTTCTGTCGTTCACGGCAACCTTCGGTCATCCAGCACGAGGAAGGTCTTCGAAGCTCTGCCATCCTTCTCTGAATTTCCCATCGATCGTGTAATAGTGAACAGACATGATCCCCATATACTTGTGATATAAACCCCATATACATGATATTTGTTTATGATCCCCATATACATGATAATGAACAGACATGATCCCCATATACTTGTAATAAATCGGTCCAAGCTGTAACCTTGTGAAAAAGTAAAAATTTTCCCGTCTTTAGTACACTCCGTAGGAACAAAGCACAGATTTCACAGACCGAACTTTACGTGCTGCTAACGAAAAGATAAATGATGATACAGCCTTTGCTTTTAGCATGTAATGATATGTTTTAGACAAGCTTTCAAACAAGTCATACATCATTAACTTCGGAGGAACGAGTGCAAATTTATAGACACATGTCAAGAGCTTTATTTCATGCCCTCCGTACCAGTATCGTATAAATATTTTATTTTGTCTTATGTCCGTGGGTAGAGGAAAGAGCTGTCGTTCTTATCAAACTGTTATAATGTCTGAATTGAACTGGCACAAAAATGGATGAGCACTGGTCAGCGAAGGTCAAGAAGCACATGTTCGGTCGTGAAACAATCTCGTCGTCTAGTGTGTGAGTGAGAATTCACCTGAGGGTTGATCCGAGCGGTGTGGCGACCCCGTATCCTTTGGCATCGAGGTTCCTTCCAACTTTCATCGTGTCGCACGGCTGACGTTCGTTAATGTAATCGTTCTTTGTCGATTCGATGAGGAATGCGTATTTGCCTTTGGACTCTCGCACCCGGCGTATCCCTTCTTCATATGATGACACAAACACATGCTTTCGAGAATTCATGAATTCCCACATTCGGGCGTAGACGGTGATCTTTGACCTCTGAAATAAGAGAATTGGAATATTCAAAAACAAATAATTAATGCAAACTGTTTGATCTAAAGTTATTGACTGGGTAAAGATCTATGCGTCAAATTCACCAATTTAGTGAAGTCAGCATTCAACTGTTGAGGATGGATGGAACAGCCATCCTCAAAAGAATACGTATTTCCAGATACATGAAATAAGACAACTCAATACATTTCAAAACAAAATGTTAAACTTTGAAAGGTATAATGGATTTATTCAGACTGATATGTAAAAGCACTAAAATGCCCTCATTGTGTGGTAGATTGACTTAAGGTATGAAGCTTACACGAGGCTATTGAAATTTTCTAATCTTTATATGTAAATACCATTTTAACATCAGAGTCACTTATATACGCATTGATTAGTTTCTTATTCCAATATGTTCCATGAACTATGTATAATCGTTTTTATACGCAAGATATACCTTGATTTAAAGAATTACAAGAATAGAGTGCTCGTCAAGATTTTCTGTATTTTCAGTTTAGAATATGAATCATCTGCCAACGCAATTGCTTTGTACGGATGGTTTTTTCAATTTTATGATCCCACAATCCCATTGATCAGAGCCATTTACCCGAGCCATGTATGAAAACTTGGAAGGATCATGTGATAATGGGAGGCCGCGCAGTTGATTCTTCGACAGTTGTGAGTGGTCAATGTGCTATCAATCGACCAAAGATCCAAATGAACTGACGAAATGTTAACTGAGGAGTGTCACAGTTTCACCCCAATCTCTCTAGTTACCACTAATGATACACACTACCCTTTTCATCTTTTAATCTTAATCTTCTTCCGGTGTTAGATATGTAAGGGGCATTGTTTGGCATAGATATAGAGTGGGATGATTAGACAGGAAGACGAAAGTCTTTTGAAAACGTTTGTTAGTAGCATTTGTAATAGAAATGAAGCCTCTGTTAACTATATTATGTATATCAAGCATCATGCATCACTATCAAGCATCACTTGAGGTTTGTAGTTAGTATTTCTTCAATTTGAACTTTTGTAACTGCATATATTTAACGTTTCCTGTGGAAAACCTACATCAAGCTTCGCAGGGGTTTTATTAACATTGTTACTCTGTTTAAGTGTTACTTCTATTTTCTCTATTTACTGTATGTGCTATTTGTAAGGAGTATGTTTGTAGCATTTGTTCTTACAGTCCAGCTCTTACAGCTATCTATGATCAACTCTTTGTATGTAAATGCAAAGGAAATAAAGGGAAAAGGAAGTTAGAAAAAGAGATATAATGAACCTTTACAATTCTCAATTATGCAGTCACTCTGGTTCTGTCAAAACTTAGATGCTTTGACCAGCCGTAAAAAAAGCGAAGTCAGAGAATATAGAACATATTGAGATATTTAAATTTGCAAATCAATTCCCTACTTTCAAGCAGCGTTTGTTACGAAGGCAGACAATTGTTCAGTGACAGCAACCTCGTAATTCAAGTCATTTCAATAATATTCCTGTATCGATTAGGATTATCGATTTTTATGGCTATTTTGGACAATCTGCATAAGTCCCAGCAATAACAGAAAACAGAAACAGTCAAATTCTATGTAAGGTTCATATATGACTTAGTTTAGTATTAAGGATTGCTAGCAGCAAAGTGTACTAACAAGGTTGCTAAATTAGCAACTTCATCAGAAGACTTCGATATGTAATATCAATGGATGAAAGGGGGCGAAAAAACTCACTCTACATCTGTAATCTTTCTTACGGTTTAATTAAGCACCTTTTACCCCTGACGCCAAAATCGCGATTTTAAGTTTTCTGCCAGTGTGAAAAAATTATTTCAGTTTCCTTATTGTAATTACAAATATGCTTTACTGATTATACTATAATTTTGTATTATATATACATATGTAGTATATATAATTGCTATAATTTTAGAAAATTTAAATGAAGTCAGCTTCATATGTTTCATACTAGGAGTCGCCTTTGCTTTCAGTTTACATCTAATCATAAAGACAGAATTTTAGGTAGGATGTTAGTAAAGTAGCAACTGACCTTACACCAGCACATACTTAAAGTGTGTAAATGAATGATGTTGCCTAACAAATCCAACACTTCTGCCTGACTTTAAATTGTCCGCTTTGTGCCGTAAATGTCGTTTGGCGCAGCTCTTCCTAACATTCTAATGGAGTATTACTCCTCCATTTAAAAATTTGCAGTTCATGGAATAATGAACATTACCTAACGTGAGATGGAGATTATGAGACTGCAAAGATGACACTTGGATACTTTTATGAGTCATAGATTATTGACTTTTTGACCTCTCAGTCAACCTTTAATAGTAATCATTTACTACAAATTGAGTACACAGACGAGTCAGATCGTGAACTGAATTCACTCTAACGCTTCTCTGTTGTTTTGGAAATATGAGGCAAAAGACCTCTTTACAAAGTGTTTCCAAAGTCTGTTTGTAAATAGTTGTTGGGTATACTCTGGAAGGAAAGCTATATACCATTCCCTTTAGCCATACCTAACACCTAAAGTTCCGCTATAGGTTACATTTTCAAAAGAGATATTTTCTTCTTGAAGGAAACAGAAGTGGAGTGCTGCCAGATTAGTGTAACCTATTGATCTAGTCATTTATGGCCATATTTTCCTTTTCCAATTCTTCCCTGCTCATGAGTGGTCACCTTCACAGGGTCCTGAGTGTTTTTGTTTGCCTGTGAGTGGCCAACTCTAAGTGAATAGATGAACGTGATACCTTACATCACCTGGTGGATAATCCTAATCAGATGCGATCGCAGGTACCTGAACCCTTCTACAGGCATCGCCAACCTACCCTGAAGTAATGTCTCAGGCAGGTCAATTTGTATTTTGATTCATGTTCTTAAAGCTTCATTTGTAAAGCTTGTACTTAAAGTTTCTACCATCATTGGTAGCTTAAGCCTTTAGCAGTGAGTGAACAGGTCTTTGCCCCTTGTCGAAGATCAGGGGGCTATTTGATATTATTGTCCCTACCTCTCTCAATAAACCTAGTTTCGTTAAAAATTATTTTCTTTCCACAGGTGCATAGAATGTGGTGACTTCCCATAGAGATCATTCCCTTGGGAAGTCTGGTTGGATCTTCGTAACCCATGGCTGTTTAAGGACTACATATGTGTGTTTCAAAATTGCGAAATGCATTCGATTTAAATAAAATAGTAGAAATCGTCCTCTTGACGTAGAAATTCAGCGTAGAAAAATGTACAGATTAAGTGAAAAAAGCGGTAGAAGCACTGGCAGAGTTGCACTTTTCGGCTACAGAAGGAAGGAATAGAAATAATCAAAATTTTCACTCTTCTTAGTTATTAGTTAGATCTCATATCAGAGAACTAAAGTATGTATCACAAAGTGTCATAATAATCATAATAATTATGGACTCTAGGCATTCCAAATATTGACTTTCAAGCAAATGAACTCAAATTACTCAGCTATGTCTGATTTCGGGAATGCTAATGTCTTGGCATTTGCAATACTGCGATAAATATGTTGACTTTCCTTTGCACGAATGATCATTAAAATATTCATTAGAAACAGGTTGTCTTTCCATTATTTATTTCGCAGAAGACGCATCGTCTGAGCTGGAAAAAGAACTAACATTATAATTCAAAAGGGCATATTGTTGTTATCAATTTTTTCTGACTTCTTTATTCCATCTGTAAGAGGGAGCCTTTAGTGTCTGCAAGCGAGAAATGCAACAAGTATGGATTGGGAGCACTTAACGAGAGGTGGCAGTAGTTGGACTACAAGTGAGGCAGATAAACGACATTTCCTAGCTACTCGGACAGTTCTGATCAATTGTCTTCAATTCGCCGCTTGTAAGGCCTGGCAATGTTCCAGATTTAAAGGACTCATTCGAATTGGATTCGAGTAGTTGGAAATAGACTGCAGATTCGTCTTCTCAATTCGGCACACATGTGATCGAGTTATGCTTCAAGCGACACCGATGCTTTAATAAAATGATGTTCTTCATCAAAAACAAAATAGTTGAAGCGATTCCAAACACAACATTTGAGATGCTTTATGTAAATATTTAATCAATTATTTAGCATAGAACAAGAAGAAATGGGCTTGGTGTATAGAGGTAACGTTGTGGAACAGATTGGCTAAAAATATTTTATTTATTAATAAGGTTTATTTTATTCAAATTCAAATGCTTCAACGGAATAAAATACCGAATTAAAAACACTTTTATCGTATCAAACTCTGCAATTAATCATTTGAAAACTGGTTGCACGGAATATTGTAACCGAAAAGAGAATGCTGATACAACAGATGCTGATGTCGTTATGGATAAAGGTAGTCTTAAAGAGCATAGGTATATGTACCTAAATATAGGATTTTAATATATTTCTCCTTTTGAGTCTATTTGAAACTTCTTTTTGAAGGAACACAGTTAGGAAAACTAGCATGTGAACAAATCTTGTCTATGCACATCAGGGATTCTCTTCCAAAGTTATCCAATATTGAAGAGTTCTATAGGGAACTAATGATGACCGGATCTTCAAATCACCATCTTTATATTTGTCTCCTTCTGCGACCCGTGATTATTCTTAATGTTTCTCCCATTCCCTTCAACTGGATTATTCTCAAGAATGATATTTTCGACTCAACAATTTGCCCTTAATGAAAACATGGTATCAAATTGGCCAGTCTACGAAACCAATGAAAATTTCTGAGCGTTTTCACAAGACCTTCACGTAAGATTTTCTGCTCACTATCTGCTTCCTTCATTTAATTATCGACAGTTCCAAGTCTCCTTTAGAGCTAACAATGGTCAGCTTCTAACCTTCATATTATCACTACCTCAAATAATAATTCTGAATACCTTTCCGTTGATGGCAAAATTAAAAGATGTGCGTTGGAGAACATTTCATATATATATAATATTCAGATTTGACATCACCTTATTCTATCCTTAACAATGCAACATGCAAGTTAAGATGTTCATGGTATTTTTCCCTTTTTTTATGCCCCAAGTGTCAGGGAAGGTTGAAAGAAGGGAATACACTGGAAAATTGTTAGGGGCAGGTGGAAGCTTCCTATTAAAGCCACCCAGCTTGTTCTTTAGAGTCTACAAATTCTCATATAAAAAGTATCACGGCTTAAGTTTCCGTCCGGCGGACGGCGGTCTTTCCAAGTAATTTCCCCCTTTCGATAATTCTCACCCAGGATTAGCTTCGGAAAGCTTGTGTCTGCTTCATTAATTAGAAATCCATCATCATTTCTCTGACTACCGATGCAGATTGAAGGATGCTTCCTATTATTGGGAATATTATGGGGAAACTCTAAGAACTCTTGTTACCTTCAGACTTAGGTATCTATTAAGTCACTGATATTTGTTTATTATTTCTACGTATTGATCAATGTAGTGAAGTGGTATTTTTTAAACTCGGTAGGTACTTTAGAGATATGGTGTAATAGAACTTTATTTTTAAGAAAGACAAGTAAACCGAAGCAGCAGTAGTGTTCAGTAGAGAGCAAGAATGGCATCGCTGACCCTGAAGAATTCTTGAGTTGAGGAGAACATGAGTGTGCCGTATTCCACTTCGGTCTGCTTGGCGAGGTCATCCGCTGAGTTGATAGGGGTCACCATCCTCTCGACCGTGAGAAAAGCCGCCAGGTTGGCCGTGTAAGAGGAGATGATGATCAATGTGAAAAACCACCAAACGCTTCCGACGATACGACCTCCGATAGACCTGACAAATAAAAGAATTTCTCTTCTTATATGGGATCAATTCAATATATTTAATAAATGGCACAAGTTAACAGAATACCTTAAGAAATTATAAATGGATAGAAAGCTCTTAGGAATAGAGAAATAAATAGTGTGAAATGTAAAATAGGAGAAATTATGGTAGTTATATACGTCATTTTCTTCATAATGTGCATTTTTGTTTCCTATTTTATTTTGTAGATCAGTTCAACTAGTTTTTTCTTTTATAAATGTCTACTTTATTGCTTTTTTGAGCGTGTCTTTTTGCGTGTTTTCTATATTTTTTGAGTATTTTTCAGTATTTTTTGAGCGTGTTTTCTTCAAAAACTTTTGTGTGTAATTTCTTGTGACATTTTCTATTTAATTTCATCCTTAATCAAAACTCTTTGTTTTCACGCTTCAGTTATCATAATTTCCATCAGAATTAAAATATATGCCTAAATTTTCTTTCTATAAATTAAAGTTAAACTTTGATTGTCCTCCCGTAAGCAATGAATTGATCCTACTAATAAGATTTTACAAAAAATATTTTAATCATTTTTATTTAAGTTATTGTTTTAAAAAATTGAATTCAATATTATTTTAAAGATACTTTTACTCACTAGAACTTATTCGTTCTGGTAGGAAACATTTCCCAGTCATTTTCAATATTTTCAAAATCAGTGTCATATAATTTCCAATTACATGAGTAACCAAAATATGTTTTTAAAATTAATGGAATAAAAGCAAAATAATTGTTATAGATAATTTAAATTGTTTTGATACATATTAATAAAACAAATCTTTGAGCATTAATACGAAAATCTTGCAAAGTTAATAATTCTAACGTTCAATGCAACACTAAAATACATCCTAGTAAATATAAGGACCTCAAAATCAAGCTACTGAATGGCAGAAACGAAATTTCATTTATTGAAAAACGAAATGGAAAACTGCTGATGCAATAAAACGCAAATGCTCATGAGAAGAATTACGAAAATCAACCAAAAAATGCCAACTATACACCACCTAATTATGTGCGCTGGCTGCGGGAAAGCGAAAGGACACCAGCAACTCTGACTTTAACTCAGGAAGAGCGTCAATACCCACTCCACCCCCAATCCTCCCAAAGCAGGAAAAAATTCGATCTGAAAATTAACAACTCAACATTTGAAGGACTGTTATGAATTAGAACACGCTAGGAAATGTAGGTTCTTATATTTCAAAAAGAAATTTTGCATACATTTTGAGTACATGCCCTTCAATTCACCAAAATATTAATTGTACTTTGAGGCAAAGTTTTTAAATTGTATTGCCTCGCATCTTTTTCACTACAAATATTTTGCACACCTTATATTCACTGAAAAATATGAGCACCAGAGTTTTAGCATAGAATTTAGTCCAAAGATGGGAACAGTGTTAAATATATACTTTTCCCTCCGGGAACGGGGGCATGAAATATATCTGGAGGAAAGTGATTTTATGATAAGAAATACCGAATAATATGAATAAAGCTTAAGCTGTACAGTCCAGGTGTCAGCTCTCCCCATCCTGCACTCACGAATGTCTAAATTCAGTATTTGAGAGGAACAAAATTGAAAAAAAAGGAGCATGATGAGGGAGAATGATTCTTGCTCTACCCTCTCCACTTTCTCCCCAGACGAAACCCAAAAGTAAATGATTATGCCATTACTCAATCCACCCAAGCCCATCCTCATTGGGGGGCGGGGGTGGCTCAGTCGGTAGCGCGCCAGGCTCGTAATCTGTAGTTCCCAGGTTCGAGTCCCAGCTGGGTCAGCGTTGAGATTTATCTCCGCAAAATTCCCCGCCCTGCCCACGGTCAGTAGGGGACACCGATGGGCTTGGAAAGGCCGCCGTCCGTCGGATGGGACGTTAAGCCGTGGCCCCGTGTGCGGGAGAGCCATACCCTGTGCACGTTAAAGAACACGCTGGATGGCCTTGACGGGAGGCTACCATCTGTCTCCCAACAGCTGTTCCAGTGGGTCCCCTCCCCCAACCTTCTCTGAGCCTTCGGGGTCCATGTGACCTGGCCATTTAGCCCATGGTGTGCAAAAAAGTGCCGCTCAGAGGTAAAACAACCCAACCCATCCTCATTGTTATCTTTTCAAATCTTTCTCAGTTCAAGAAGAAATTCTCGTTCTTGGATCTCTTTGTGTTGCATATCATTTCGGCACAAAATGATCAACAAAGTTGCTCAACAGTGACGGTGGAAAGCATGCTTCGCGAAGATTATGATAATGAAAATCAAAAGACTTGAATCATCATCATCATCCTCAAGCAGCCATGGGCTACGGAGGTCCAACCAGACCGTGCAATTTAGTTCTCCAAGCAAGTCTATCCTGAGCTACATCTACTGCATCTGGCCACTGCACACCAATTCTAACAAGGTCCTGTTTGACATTGTCTGCCCACCGCATCCTAGGTCTCCCCTTCTTTCTGAGGCCGTTAGGCACACTGTTCATAACCCTATTCGCCAATCTATAATTATTCATGCGGGCAACATGGCCAAACCAACGGAGTCTCTCTCTGCACAATATGCTGCTTAAAGGATGTTGCAAACTCCTTTGCCTAACCTCATCATTAGTTACAAAGTTGAACCCCCTAATGCCCAAAATACTGCGCAAGCATCTGGAATCAAAAGCATCTATTTTCCTGTTATCTTGTTTACAAAGTGTCCAAGTTTCACTACCATAACTAACCCTAGAAAGAACCAAACTATTATACAGTCTAATTTTAGTCTTTAGGTGTATACGCCTATTTCTCCACACTCTCCATAGATTCTTAAAAGTCCCGGCAGCAATCCCTATTCGCCTGTTAATCTCATTCCGCACATCACCATTATCTGTTACATAGCTCCCAAGATAATTAACTGTGACACCTGCTCAAGACTGCAACCATTCAGATTAACTGAATCACAGCCTGCCTGACCAATTTTCATCACTTTAGTTTTCTCTCTGTTTATAACCAAACCTACTCTACTACCAGTCTCATCAACAGCTCGAATGAAAGAGTTCATCTCATCAACATCATTTGCCAAAAGGGCTAAATCATCAGCATAATCTAAATCAGAAATTATCGTATCTCCAGTCCATTTAAGGCCAAAATCTTTCCCTTGAAGTGAATTTCGCATAACATAATCAATAATCAAGCTAAAGAGAAAAGGATACAAAATGCACCCTTGTCGAACACCAGAAGTAATGCTAAACCAATTGCTACATGCCTTACCAACTCTCACACACGACTCAGTGTTATTATAGAGAGCTTTCATTATGTTAACTAACTTGTCTGGTATACCATATGATTTCACAATCAACCACAAATTATGACGATCAACAGAGTCGAAAGCCTTTTTGAAATCAACAAAGCTAGCAACCAAAGGTTTCTGAAACTCTAAACATTTCTCAAGAATCTGCCTAAGTGAAAATATCTGATCCACACATCCCCTACCACTTCTGAATCCACATTGCTCATCACGCAATTGACTGTCAACCAGATTCTTAATTCTATTAAGCACAATCATGGAAAGAACTTTACCTGGAACAGAGAGTAGGCTGATACCCCTATAGTTATCACAAGAACTGCGATCACCTTTTTTGAAAATAGGGATAACAATAGCTCTGGTAAAATCCTTAGGAACCATGCCTTTATCATAAAAGATATTCAGAATTTAAGTCATCCAAGTGGTAACCGAAACATTCCCAGCTCTAAGCATTTCGGTAGTAATTTCATCTACACCTGGGGATTTATGTAGTTTAAGTTTAGAAACAGCCAAAATAACTTCAGATTATGTTATAGGGCCAATATTAAAGCCACCAATGCATCTATCATCATTGCAAACAATGGGAGTAGAATTAACTACATTGTTTAGAACATCACTGAAATGCTCAGCCCACCTAGCCATGACAGAATCCTCCCCTTCTATAACTTTACCTTGTTTATCCTTCAATCCTTGTATGCCTGTTCGTTTTCTACCACACAAAACATTAACTATCTGGTACAGCTCTCTGCTGTTGTGCTGTCTAACTGCTTCCTCGGCTTTGTCAGCCAAACCATCAAGCCAAAGATTCTTATCAGCAGCTAACTGATCTTTTACACGTTTATTAAGTTCTCTGTAATGCTTTCTATTAGGACTAGTAGGGTATTGATTAAAGACATTCCTGTAGTTCTTTCTTTCCGAAATAAGCTCAAGTGCCTTATCACTCAGATAATTCTGTCTCTTCTGCTCCTTTTTCCCTAAAAGAGTTCTGTTAGTGTCCAAAAAAGCCTGTTTAAAATGATCCCATTCTTCCTCAACTTCAGTAGTAAGCAAACCATGACTGTCATAATGACTAAGTAACCTATCATGGTAAGCTTTGACTATAACTGGATCTTTCAGAGCTCCAGTATTAACAGTAAATTTTTTAACCCTAGCACAACACTTTTTAAGTTTAAGTTGCAACACACATTTAACAAGGTAATGGTCAGATCCAATTTCAGCTCCCCTATATGCCCTGGTATTCCTAACAGAACTAGCCCATTTGCTGTTAATTAATATGTAATCAATCATATTCTTATGCAGTCCATCAGGTGAAACCCTTGTGTACTTATGTATGTCGCGGTGTTTGTAATAAGTGTTAGTTATTCTGAATCCATTGAGTTTACTTACCTTTAGGAGACGTTGCCCATTGCCATTGCAGCTACCAATACCAAAAGGGCCTATTACTCCTCCCCAAAGGTCAGAGTCAGTACCAACCTTGGCATTGAAGTCACCTAGAACAAGGGTAATATCTCCTTTCTTGACAGAATTCAAAATATCCTGAAGTTGTTCATAAAACCTATCCTTCTCATCCTCATCGGCATCTTCAGTGGGGGCATAACAGCAGATAACATTCAGGTCTTTAACGCTTGTCTGAAATTTTGCTGTAAGAAACCTTTCATTAATGCACTCATATCCTAGAAGAGCATCGCTAGCGTGTCTGCTGAGAAGCAGACCCACGCCTTAGTGATGCTTATTGTCGTCCCTCCCTGAAAAGAGAAATTTAAGATTATTTTTAAGAATCTGATCTTTATCTGTCCATCTGGTCTCTTGCAAGCCGAGAATATCTAAATTATAATGGTGGAATTCTTGTGTGAGGACATCAAGAGAAAAAGCTCTGTGCAGAGTCCTCACATTCCAACTACCTATGCAGAGAAAATGGTTAGTGGGATGTTTAAAGAAACTATGTTTATTGAGAAAGGAAATGCCGACAATATCAAACAGCCCCCTAATCGCAGACATGGGGAAAAGACCCGTTCCCCCACTACTAAAGGCTGAAGCCATCTACACTGGAAGACTTCCTCCAATGTAGAATTTGACGATGCCAATAGCAGCAAAGAGTTCAGGTGCCTGCGATGACTTCTGCTCAGGATTATCCACCAGCTAATAAGCATATCCTGTGAATCTATTCACTTGGGGCTGTCAACCCACAAACAAACAGAAAACACAGCGGAAGATTTTCCCTCCACAGAAGCCCACCAGTGCAGCAAAATCAGGATCCATAATCAAGCTCAGAGCCATATATCAGTCCAGTCCAGTAGGTTTATATGGTCAGCACCAGGACCCTGTGTGGTTGACCACTCCTCAGCAGGGTAGAAAAAAAAGAAAAGTAGCCATAGTTGTCCAGATCAGTAGGCCACACTAATCTGGCAGCCCTCCACTTCCGTTCACTTCCACAAGAGAGCATCTCTTTTGAAAGTTACTAACGGTCCACACCACGACTTCACTGGCACAAATTTATAGTCACGTATGTGAATCAATGATAGTAACATCAGTCGCTCTGAACACAGACGACAAGGAAGGCTCAGTCGGTGGCGCGCCAGGCTCGTAATCTGCAATTCCCAGGTTCGAGTCCTGCCTGGGCCAGCGTCGATATTTATTTCCACAAAATCTCCGACATGACCTCGGTCAATAAATGACGTCGATGGGCTTGGAAAGGCCACCTTCCGTCGGGTTGGACATTAAGCCGTGGTCTCGTGTGTGAGAGCCATATCCTGTGCACGTTAAAGAACACGCTGGATGGCCCGGACTAGAGGCTACCATCTATCTCCTAACAGCTGTCAAGTGAGTCCCCTTCTCTGTTCCCTCGGGGTCTTTGTGATCTGCCCATTCAGCCCATTGTGTGCGAAAAAAAGCCGCTCAGAGGCAACCCAACTCAACAGAACACAGTGCAAAGTGAGCAATGGCTGTCAGCAATAACAGGGGTTTAATTTACAAGATATTTTTTGAACATTTCTACTAGAAACTTCACCTTCCCTTCACTACATACATTCACTGTTGTGCAGTCATTTTGACAGTTGACTGATTTGTTTCGTGAATGCCTATTAAAAATTTAATCCTTAACCATTGTGAAAATATATCTCTGGAAAGATCAACCATGAAAAATCCTTAAACACAGTGAAATAGCTAGCGATTTTCTTTCTGCCATAACTTCAAATAATAATTATTGATATCTTTTAGTATTTGTTATTTTTTGGCATTATTTTAAGTTCGTGGCGTGTTTATCGTGTTCCCTAATTGATAACAAAGGCTATAGTCTTTAAATGTCATTGTTCAATAATAATAAAAACTCGCACTTTACTTCATCAACCGTCCCGGTGAACGAATGGTTAGCGCGCTTGGCTACTGATCAAAGGGTCCCGGATAAGGGGGGGCGGGGGTGGCTCAGTCGGTAGCGCGCCAGGCTCGTAATCTGTAGTTCCCAGGTTCGAGTCCCAACTGGGTCAGCGTTGAGATTTATCTCCGCAAAATTCCCCGCCTTGCCCACGGTCAGTAGGGGACACCGATGGGCTTGGAAAGGCCGCCGTCCGTCGGATGGGACGTTAAGCCGTGGCCCCGTGTGCGGGAGAGCCATACCCTGTGCACGTTAAAGAACACGCTGGATGGCCTTGACGGGAGGCTACCATCTGTCTCCCAACAGCTGTTCCAGTGGGTCCCCTTCCCCAACCTTCCCTGAGCCTTCGGGGTCCATGTGACCTGGCCATTTAGCCCATGGTGTGCAAAAAAGTGCCGCTCAGAGGTAACACAACCCAAAAACAACCCGGATAAGGTAGTGACTTTCTGTGTTGTCTTCTTCGCAGACCTTCTCAATGGCTATTAAATTTACAGGCCCCATCAGACCTTTGTGGCAAGCAGCTTCTTGAAGGAATATTTATTTTATTACGTCCTAAAGATATGGGAGGAAACTCTGTGACCTCGCATCACTAGGCTTTCAATTAAGAAAATCTGTGGTTAAATGTTAAATATTTCAAGCACATTAAATGATAGTTCTTTGTTGATTTTTTTTCATAAATTCATAATTTTTTTTCGATCTACCTGTTCATTCTTCCATTCTCTTTTTAGGAACGTTTCTATTTTCCAGATGAAATTACGCTTTCCTTGTTTTTGTTATTATTTTATTGCCATTTGATACGCCAAGTATCTTGCGATTTCCTGTATCAACTTTGTATCATTTAAATATTTAAGAGGCATTTGTTTCAGTATACTAATTGATGCATCTGTCTTTCTAATGTTAATTAACATAGACGATATATTTAACGTGTGCTTACATATATATAAGATAATTTTGAATTGCGTTAAATATTGGTACATATTTTCTTCACTCCAAATCAGACGTTTTTGTTCTCTTAATTTCTGCATTCACCCTTAATAATGCATGAAAATTCAATGAATAATGGTGCCTGTGCATAATTATCAGAAATCATTTCCTTGGGAACGACATAATATCTGCTCTTCAAACTTCTTATCGATGCATCTCCTCGTTGTTGTTTTATCTCGTCTTCCCGTTTTGTTTCTCGCCTGTTTGTTCAAACAAACATTTCTCCTCGCGCAGGGCACCTCGTGTTTAATACATGAACAACCGAGTCAGGAAACGAAGCAGCAGGATGAATTTTTCATGGATTTCGCATCTGCCGTTGTTACAGTAAAGACACCTGCCCGATATCCACTATTCCAAAGTCATACATTTTTAAAGCGTACTTGAAGATATTTACAGTTATTCAGTCGAATGTGCAAGGCCGCCATTTGACAATGGCAAGATCGATACAGAGTCCAAAGTTCAACAAGGATTTACTGCGCAGCCTCTAACTCCACTCTTCAGTTCTTGCCAGCAACTGGCACTCCACGTGGCAGAGAATGAGATTACGTTCCCATTCTGACGGAGCAGCGATGTCCCGGGCACAACATTGAGCGCGCGGCTGCGTCATCAGATGCGCGGGCCAACAACAAAATGGATTCTCTTCTTGTGCAAAAAAAGGAATATAGTTCGGAATTGCAAAGCAAAAGATTTTCTAGCGAACAAAAGACACGACAGCAGCCAAAATTGTTTTCAAAGCAACATTTTCAAGATCTCTAATTGCAGGAGAAGATTTTTTCACAAAATTCGTTTTTGAAACAGCGTACTTCTAAATTATGGATGAAACATGTATGAAGCGAATTATGTTCTCTTTCGTTTCAGCATAATATAAATTCTTTTCGTGCGGATATTTCATTTTAATTTGAGTCCTGCTGCAGTCATTTTTCGCGGACAGTATTCAGGCAAAAGATATCAAAATTAGAGAATATTTCAAAAAGGACAGATTTTTCAAACTGCTGCTTCCTTAAAATATATGAAATTTAAAATTAAAAAATCTTTTTTTTTTAGTTTCTGCATACTTTCAGAAATATATAATCTTACTAAGCAGTCAGTAAAAGATGGGAGCTATAAATATTAGTAACGTCTGTTGTTTCTAAATTGAACTACAGTTAATTCTATTTTTCCCGTAATTTCGTAAGATATCGCCAGGGATCTCTTACTTTCTTCCACGCCTGTATTAGTAAGAAAAGCAAAAGAAACCTTTTAATTATTGATATTATACTTCTCTGTCTAAGATCGGAAAAAAATAAGAAAAAGGTTAAAGTGAAATCATTTTTGCCTTTTCCAAGGTAAGACGTATCAAGGAACGTTCGAACAAATCAAAACAAATATAATTTAATGATCAAATAAAATTTAATGATTAAATATAATTTAATGATCAAATCACGTTAGTAATATCCCTCCCCCCCCCCATACAGTTTATAAAGTTCGTTCAAAATGGTAAGAAAAATGCACTTCAATCAGAATTTATAACAATTTATATAGAGCGGATGTCCTGATTAAAAAAAGTATCTCAAGATATTCGGCCGATGATTAATAAATAACCTTCGAAGTTTCTGGCGAAATACTTTTTTGACGTAGGGTCATTTAATATATTGCATTTGATTATTCATTAGTTATAAAGTAAATATAAACTAATTTAAATGATGTAATAAAACAAAATTGCCAATGTAAAGTAGGTATTCTTAATAAATAACCGAATTCGTTTTTCTTTTCACTAGTAATCCTTTTGTAGCGCTTTGGCAAACGTTTCTTGTGCAATGATTCGGAGGTCAATTCCATTGATATTTGATCTTTAGCTGCCATTAAGGAGAAGGGAACAATTAAGACGAGATGTGTGCCTGGTTGGCTGAGCCTCGCGAGGATCTCTTTGTCTCGAGTTGAGAGCAAAGGAGGCGAAGGCAAAGAAATGGCAGGCAAACAATTGAGTGGCGCCCTCAAACAATGGTTCATTGTTGGATGGGAGAGATATTTCGAAGCGACCTTTGTTGGAAAAAGTTAAACAGTATGATAGCTGTTCTTGCCTCCTCATCAGTGAATGGAGGGAAAATCAGCTGCGTTGAGTTTCGAAAGGAGAAAATACACCAAAACGAAAAAGAACATTTCACAGGTAAAATTATGATCAAAATGGTGGTTTGCCTCCAGCAATTATATCTTTGGAAGAGTTATTCATTTATTCAACTTTGTAGCTACATTTGTGTTTTCATCCAAATTCTCTAAAGCAGTTAAATTAATTGCAATTTTTTTTATTTAACACATAATACATAAATAGCATATAGAAATGCAACAAAACTGATAAAAAATCTTGAGTAATTTTCAAAGATAACAAATTAGTATATTTAAATAATAGTATATACGTAATGCAAAAATACAGCCCATTATATATATATAAATACCCCCCCACACACACGGAAAAAAACATATATTCTTTAATGTATATGACAGACGAGCTAAAGATAAGCTCATCCAAGTTATAATGCAAATTTATTATACATATGTCATATTAAATAAAAAATGATAGCAATTAATAAATAAGGAAGAAAAAGAAATAATCGAAATGCTTGCAGTATCTTATTTAAATCAATTCAGTCTTTAGTAGCATTTAAATTTAACACTTTTATTTCTGTTTATCAAATAGTATCAACTTGTTCAGTTGTTTACAAATATTAGTTTAACAATTTTTTGAATGCTCTCAAACATTTCTCATTTCTTATCTTAATACTTATTGTGTTGAAAATATTTGGTACTAAGAGAAGGAATTGTTTAGATATCTCAACATGAAATTTCAAACCTATCTTTGTGAAATTGAAATTAAACTTTCCTGTTTGCATTAAACTTTTATTTTTATGTAAGAAAATTAATGAAAAATATATATAATTTTCTCAAAGGTAATAATAATTTATAACTGCAATATAGCGAATTTGTATTGGATAATTATTTTGCGATAACCTTAGAATCAATCTAGTTTGGGCAAAACATAACGATCGCAGATTAGATTTATAATCTCCTCCCCCACAATAAATTCCATATATTAAAATCGATTGCACCCATCCGAACTAAAGATAACGACGACCTATTTGTGAAAGGGCTTTAAGCCATGATCCAGGGTGCAAAACAGTATAATTGGTTTCGATGCTGTCATACGCCGTATAATTAGACTCCTTAATCTGTTATAGACTTGGGTGTCTTTGAAATCTGACCATTAGGAATTTTTATCTGGGATAGTTTTCATAATTCAAAAAACAGATTTTGAGAGCTCACAAGACTGCTATCATTTGTGAGCTTTCCGTGCAATTGGGTCGCTCGCTCTTTTTCTGAGCAGACTTCTTTTACAGTTGTTATTACGAGTGGATTCATTGACCAGGTCTCAAAAACCCCACGATTGGGAATGGGAACTCATAGGATATCTTGTGAGGTCAATGTTGTTCTGCTTTCCATATTCATTCACAACTTATGACGATTCAGTCGGTAGCGCGCCAGGCTCGTAATCTGCAATTCCTAGGTTCGAGTCTCAGCTGGGCCAGTGTTGAGATTTCTCTTCGCAAAACTCCCGCCCTGCCCTCGGTCAATAGAAGACACCGATGGGCTTGGAAAGGTGACCGTCCATCGGATGGGACGTTAAGCCGTGAACCCGTGTGCTGGAGAGCCATACCCTGTGGCATGTTAAGTAACGCGCTGGATGGCCTTGATGGGAGGCTACCATCTGTCTCCTAACGACTGTCCAGTGGGTCCCCTCCCCCAACATTCTCTGAGCCCTCGGTGGCCTTGTGACTTGGTCATATAATCCATTATGTCCAAAAAGTGCCGCTCAGAAATAAAACACACAACCATTCGCAACTTCATAACTTCCGCATGCATATGACCGCCTTGCTAAGGTAATAGCTCTCTAGGTGTGATACTTTTACTCGAAACATTGCTTACAGTTATTTTAAGTAAAGTTATTTAACCTCCAGTTGTTTCTTCATGTGCGATACAACCCCTACTAAAAGACTTTTAATATAAAGCGTCATGCATAAATTTTACTAACCGAAAGTGTCGTTTGTTAATTTTCCTAAACTTTGTTTATAGCTGCAATTATGCTCTATTAGGAAATAGTGAATTACTTTTATCATGATGGTGGATGACATCTTCGCTTTCGTCACTCTCGGAACAGCAAAATTCTTATCAATGCCTCAGACAAAATGAAAATTTCCAATAAAACTGAAGCGACTCGTAAGTTCTGCTGAAGATACTTAAAAGTCAAACTTATAGTGTAGCAAATGGGAAAAAAAAGTATAAACAAATAATCTTACTCATTTTTATCACATATTTCATCTCCTTAAAAATGTAACATCTCCTTAAACAATATACATTCCATCTTCCCCCCCCCCCCTAGTTTCATTTCGTGGTTGAAACATTTCTCTAGATACTCTAGCTAGACGTACATATATACGTATTATGGTGACAATAATACTCATTTAATGTGCTAGTAGATGTACATTATACATATTCACCTTAATGGAGTCACTTAGTTACAGAACCTGGAATCTTCAGTTTCTCCCAAAAATGAGGTTAAGGCATCAGTAGATATGCTGCATAAAAATCCATATCCTGACTACATTGGAAAGTAACAAAAATATAAATAAATTAAAATTAAAAAAATACCCATCTTCATATACGGCCCTAAAAAGTAGAAAATAAACCTAAAGCATATCGGTTGTGTAACCAAGCACTGAGTTCGCATTCACTTCAAAGGAAGATAGGCTGCCGTCAATCTTGTTGAGTAGGTAAATCGGCGCCCTATCTTCCTTTGAAGTGAATACGAACTCAGTGATTGATTGCCCTATCGATATGCTTTAGGATATGCTTCCTGGATTTTAATGATTCAAGTTGCCTTTGCGAACAATTCGAGAGTTTATACGTTGCAATAGTAGAGAGAGTTATATTTTAGAGGGGAAAATAGTATGTGGCTGTTAGATTTTTTTACTATTATTTATAATATATAAATTTAGGAAATAGTACTTAGTGATGGTTGTCATGTCTTTCTAATGTATTTATTTTTATTTATTATTTGATTTTTGTTGTAAATATATATGTATTAAGTGTGTTTTTGGAAGTACTGTTGTGAAGATGTAACTCATAGCTGTTGTTTTCGGGTCTGAGCTGGCTGCCTGCACATGCTGAGGAGTGGAAAGCTCTTTTACGACTATTTACAAGTAGCCTCGGGCGCGAGTGCTAGTGCTGGAGACTTCGGCAGCGATAATAAACAGTCTGGGCGTCGCTATCAAACAGGAAGAACGTTTGAACGCGCGTCAAGGGTCGCCACTCTTACTCAAACAAAACCCTTAAGAAGAGGGTTCGGTTCTGCATGAACCAAGATACAGTTCTGTGTGAGATACATTCTGTCTGAACCAGGGAGCAGTTCTGTGTGAACCAGTTGTAGGCAAGGATTGAATATCCTTTCTCCGAGTTTTAGGTCAGTAAAGTGAGAATCTACAAAGTGCAGATCTCCACCTCATTGCATGATTGTTTGCAACAGCAAAGCAGCAAAGGCCTACGGAATCGAGCGCATGATTGTATATAAATGTGAATAAACTGTATCGTCCCTATACAACTTTTGTGCTTGAATTATTGGACATATTTCTATACATCACTTGACGCAGCAAGTCTGAGGCACACGTCAGTACGGGTGTAACACCCGCGAACCTGTTACTTCACCTAAGTAATGGTAAATTTAATTAAGGGACTTAGCGATTTCCTCTGCTAAAGAACGATATTTATGACATCGGAGTCGCAACACGACATTCGGCGCAGTTCAGTTCAAGTAGGACATCTAATTTCACTTGACGAAATAAAAATCTGCCTCGTTCCTTACTACTTCTCACCAAATGGTGTTAGAGAGAGACACTGATAATAGCTGAAACAGTGAAAACGTTACATTGATAACGTATTTGAGCTGCATTAAAGAATCTCCAGCTGTCTAGTCTAAGTTTTAAAAAATCAATTAAATTTATTTTAATATTACCTAATATAATAGAATTCTATTATAATAATAGACTAACTCTATAACCGTATAATTTTGTCCGGCTTTCAGCTCCTTAAAGGAAATTATAAGTGGAAATGTATTTTACAAGATTATGAGAAGATTTGTTTTCGTTAATGACAACTTCACCGTCACAGTAAGCAGTTCATCTATTACCTTGTAAATCATTCTAGTTTGATAACGTTTTGGGCAAAATTCGAAATTTTAAAGCATGGTACTAATGATTTTTGAGCCTAAGTGCATCGATCGATCGAAAGAGGGAATTAAAATTTTACGTGCGTAAGTGTGCTGTGAAATATTTGCTGGAATAACTGTATCAATTGACTATTAAGTCAAAATTTGCTATTGACATGTGTATCTTACTCTATATTATCAGAAATCAATTCTCATTGGATGGTAACTTGATTGCACCGTCACATAAACAGTTCGTTGGTTACCTTTTAACAGTTCTGATGCAGTGAATTATAATAGTGGTGCTGTGAAATATTTTCCGGGATAGCTGCATTTTAAACAAATTGTTTTGTGTTAACTGCTAAACTCTTTCAAAAGTTAATAATTGTCCAGCACAGGAAATAAATCTTTGTGCAAAATTAGAAATTTTAAAGCATTGCTTTACCTGCTCTGCTACTAAGGGGCCTGATCAGTTACTTCTCTGGAAGAAGAGCCAACAACGGGGAATTCATGGGAACGAGCCCTCTTAGGGTGTTGGTGGTCAAGGCCGCAGAGCAGGAGCCCCTAGTGTAGCTGTATTTAGTTATGATATTGAAAATGGTTCACAATTTCATTTAATAGCTGCCATTATTTGGATGAAAAATAATAGCCGTAATTCTATCACGTGTAAATATTGGACAGAAAAAGCGTTTTATATAATCGAATTGTTATGTTGCCAAAAGTTAAGGATTTTGGACTGATATCCTGGTGGTGTAATTGACATGGGATTGAGTTTAAAACTGAGCAATAAGTGTGATTCAAATTTAAACGTAATTCAGCATAACATTGAGGACGACTTTAAGTAATAATATGTGATGTTGATCCCTCTATTTATTCATTGTTTGCTTTTTAAAGATCGAATTAGTGATGTAGAACTGTGGATTAGTTTTCGTTGGGATGACAATCTAAAATATTGGAACTTCGATCGCTCTCACATGTTAATATTAAACTTTACATGAGACTACATTAACGATAAATCTAGAATATTGATATGTTGAGAGTTACGCAAATCACCAACAGATAATTAAATAACATTATCTATACGATAAAATGGTACGCGATTTGAAGTTTGATTCTGTAGTCGAAAAATGCAAAGGAGAATGAAAGAAAGTTTTGAGGTTAGTAGTACATACTTAATTCATTCACGACAAATGCATTGATCTCTTAGACATGGAAAGCGAGTTACACTTAGTTTCTAGGTAATTCTAAATTTGAATCTACTGAAAGGTTAATGATAATATTAACGAATATTCTCCAGCTCGTGCGAACTCAAGTGTGCGATGAAAAGTACTTTGTATTTGTTGGCTCTCCATTTGTGGGAAGCGGAGAGGAAACACGAAGCCTTTAAAGCACTCTTCCCTCTGCTTACTCCTTAATCCCGGTGTCATCGCTGCAAAGCGACGTGTTTCGTTCACCCGTTTATGACACCCAATGCGTTGTTTCCCTTTGCCGCGATGCACAGCAACAAGATGAGAAAAGAGCGCAGAAAGGAGCGCAGCGTTCTGCCTGCTGCGTAACGGATTGCCAGACGGGCCCCTGGCAGAGCCCTAATCACCAGTTAGACAATGTGTGCGGCAGGGCTAGTGATGGTAGAACATCCATCACTCACACAGGATGCGGTGGGATGAGAAGATGTAGAGCTGCAGGAGTGTGTGTGTGCATGGAGCCCATGTGGGAGATGGTGAATAATTCAGAGCCTGTTGGGCTGACTAATTTCCCTGTAACACCCATGCACGCGAACCCGTTGCCAAGGGAGGGGCTGTCACGCGCCGCAGCGGGGCTACCTGTCACGGAGAAATGTATGAAGCGTCACTGATTCTCGAAAACAAATAGAAGCGTTGAAGGAAGTGGTAACGCATGTGTAGCTCATTTGAAGAGTGAAGCGCCACGCTTTGAGGAAGGATTGAAAGAGGATGCAAACCATGAGAAAGATTTGTGTGACGTAGTAATAAAAAGAAAACACAACGAGCTTGAGATTGTTATGTAAATAATGCAGCTCAAATCTACGGACATATGCTCTTGTTGATAAAAGGAGAGTTGTGGGTTTGCTGCATGAGAGAGGACACAATGCTGAGAGAACTGTCCTCTCTTATCGAAGTTCTTAAAGAATAAAACTTCTAATTCCAGAAGTAAATTGAAAAAAATAAAAATTAACTGTTTCATATTTGCAATGAGATTATCCACCAAAAGGTATAATGAAACTACTCTGTGGTATAGGTTTCTTTTAATCCAAGAGGATATCTCTGCCATCAACTTCATAATAAAAGTTAGAACAGAATTTTAAAAACAATGGCAAATTTTAAGTTATTGGCTGTTGGAAGAAAATCATCCACTAAATTATTTCAAACCGTCTGAACTAAAATTGTAGGAAGAAAATTAAAAAAAAAACATTTGCAATTTGCATAATTAATTCAAAATATGTAAACGTGGCCGACTGGTTAGCACGCTTGACTACTGATTCAATGGACCTGGGTTCGAGCCTCGAGCCCCGGGTAAGACATGGGTGTGTATATTGTTTTTCTGCGGAATCCCGCCATCCTCACAGACCTTCTACTGTGGCGTATTAAATTGACAGGCTCCTGTCACACCTCTGTGGCAAGCAGCTGCTTGAGGGGATATTTATTATTTTTATTTAAAATTGAATGTAATGAAATGTTCGGAACAAGCCAATATAAAAAGTAGTAATACTTTTCAATTAATAGTTTCATTCATGTAATGTATATCTAAAAATAGTTATATATATATAACTATTATAATACATCTAAAAAATGTTTATTCCTAATGATATGTCTTTTACCTAATCAAATATCCTTTATATTTAATCACAATTTTTTCCATTTAGGCATGGTGCGGATTAGGCGCTTGAATTCATTAATCACAAAAAACTTAATCCTTCCCAACAGTGATTGACTCTGTCAATCCGTATTTGTTTTTTGTTAAATGCATTTTGTTTATAACGAAGAACAATAAATTCCACAATTTTTTAGTAAGGAGTATATCAGGAGATTGTGCTGCCCAGCCATCACAAAAATCACAGTTGAGAACGATGACACGTGGCTTGATGATCCTGAAGTTAATATCCCTCAGGATCATCAAGCTCCATCCGCGTGAAGTGTGGCTGTTCAAGGGCGGGGCATTTTACCAACCTCATCCACGTTCTGGGTTATATTCATCATTCTATCATCAATGTAGAGACATCATATGATTCTGGATGATAAGAATCCCATTCATGGAATGATTCTCCATTGCCACAATGCACTTTGGGAAGTGCACTTCACCAAGTTTATGGCAAAGTCATTCACCCTTACTTTCTGCTGAGATAAAACAAAATATTTTCATATACTTCAATGTTCCAATTCTGATGTATTTGGCCCATCCCAAGAGTCGAAAATTTTGCACCTCACTCAGCAGAGTATTCTTACGAATTTTACAGCTCCGCAGTTCATCCAGTCGCTGTAGCCTACTGATCATAAACTATTTAACCCCCAGATTATCTCTGTTAACCAAATCCTGCCCTTGGTAAGAAAAGAGACACCGATGGGCTAGGAAAAGAGGCCGTCCGTCGGATGGGATAATAAGCTGTGGTCCCGTGTTTGGGAGAGCCATACCTTATTCAAGTTAAAGAATACGTTGGAATGGTCCTGATGGGAGGCTACCGTCTGTCTCATAACAGTTGTCCAGTGGGCTTTCTTCTCCCAACCTTCTCTGAGGCCCTTGGGTTCATTGTGAGCTCACTGTGTGTAAAAATGTGCTTCTCAGATATGAAACAACCCGACGTCTCATTAAGACCCGACGTCAACCCGACGATTCATTAAGACTTGTCACAGGTTGTTCGCAATTTCAAAAGCTTATTTCTTAATTTTAAGGTTCTATCCTTATGCTCAGTAGTCTTTCTAGGACGTCTAGTTGTACGTACGTCTCTTTCTAGTTGTCTTTTCATGTTTCTTGATGTTGTATCTGAAATGCAAGCAGAATTTGCGAACAATTTCTCAGTATTGCACAATTTTACAATTAAAAAATCCACAGGCACTTCTTCAAATATTTGGCAAGGTAGCTATCGATTCATCTAATGTATAACTCCGTTAATTTAAAACAATTATTTCACATCCAGTTTCGGATCACGTCTTTGTGTGTGTCTTCTGCTCTCAGAGCAAGTGATGAATAATTCTCATACTTTTTATCTACATAGTAATTAAAAATAACAAAACTGAATTCCAGAAGAAAATAATCTGAGCATTGTTTTTACTACCAGAGTTTATTTTTAACATTTTTAGAAGAGTTTACCAATGCATATATTTATTCTTCCTCGTTACATATTATATCTGTTATTCTGCTGAAAAGTAAACAGCAAGTCTGATCGAAAATTCGGCTATAAAATTAAGAGATTTTCCTGCTCATGTCTAATAAAATATATCATTGATAAACATCAAAAACAGACTTTGCATTTGTTAACGCTTCAAAGTAACTCTTACATTTGAAATGCATGCAAAATATTTCAATTAATCTTCGATGATATGTTTGTTTATCATCATTCTGATGACGAGGAAGAAGAACACGAAGATCAACCCACCCACCTGGGACAGATGTCACATCCTTGCTGCATGAAAGCTCCAAGGGAAAACCAGAGGCTGTTGTAGAGGGAAAAGTCATTAGCCACGGAAGGGCCGACGAACGTGTCCTCGTAGCGCCACTCGTGCGGAGAGAAACGGCTGACGAGAAAGAGGACAACCGACACACCCACATAGGCGAAGATGATGCACATCCAGATCTCCTTGGAGAGAGGATTCATGAAGGAGAACACGCCGGGCTTCTTCTTCATCGGCTTCTTGATCATGATGCTAATGCCGAGCGACATGAATGGCTTCGTGAAGTCTATGACACGCTCGCGGGCCGAGGTGATCGTAAGAGGAGCAATGGCTACATCCGCCTCCTGCAGAGGAAACAAAGCATCACAAAATATTCAGGGATGTTTCGATTTCAGTTGTTTTAGAAATTTTCAGAAAACGAAACTGCTTCAGCAAATTATTTCACTAATGCGCAATAAAGGTAGATATTCAAAACTTCAGAATTCAATTTTGATTTTACTCTAATAATCGGTGCTCAAAATGAGCTTAACTCCAGAGTCAAAGAATAATTATATAGCATCCAAATTCTGGAGTCCCAAACGAATTCCTGGAAATTAAATCCACTAAAATGCACTGCAAAACACAATCGCTTAATATTGGACTTTTGACAGAGATCATTTTGAGTAATTCAAGACTGGTGCAAATGAGATGGCCAGAAAAATTGTGAAAATCTTGTTTTTAGTACTTAAGGTAGTAAACAAAATAGAGATAACTTCAAAAGTTATCTCTTTTTTGTCTTCCTAACAGTTCCCTGTGTATTTTTTCAGTCAGTGCATTTGGCTGAAAAGTTCAAGAAAATAGAGAACAAGGCTGGATCCATCCTTTGTGTTGGGGATCCTCCCCTCTCCTACTTTTTTGTTTAAAATAACATTTGGACAATGAGCACATATTAATCTCGAATTATACCCAATACTTAAGCATCATTGAAAAAAAAAATACAGCTCACACTTAAATGTAAAATATTTAAATTCTCAGTATATCTCATATCATTTTAGAGTTTGCCCATATTTTTGCTCCCACGTAACTAAACCAGTAACTTTGTTCCAATTCTTCTTTTCAACATTCGTAATCGCAATTCATCCATTATCCTCCATAAATGTTAATAAATCATTTAAAATTTGAATTTAGGGGAAAATTTATTGTCCAAATATAAATTTACATGCCAATATTTCTGCCAATATGAATATGATTATTATTTGAAACAAAATACGATAATTTTTACTCTGAATATATTTTATTTCTATTACATTCAAGATATCAGATAAAATTCCTCAATGTTTTAAACTGAAGTCGTTCCTTTCCCCCGATCATGGCCCTAATGATATGCTGTAATGTTTTCTTGCCAATTGTAGATATGGTTCAGACTTTCAAGTGAACAATTCGGAGCCCTAGAGTGTTTGATAGCACCTCGTGTTATCATCATTCTCGTCGCATTCTCCGAGGTAGCGTTGCACCGCATCGGAATGACGTCAGAAAGTCGCTTTGTTCCGTCTTCTGAGGCCCGAAGAGAGTTTCAGAGCCGCCACCTCCTCCCCTTCTCTCATACACTCGCATCTCTCCACTTCCCCTGACAGTGACAAATGGGCGCGGCGACCCCTTGGGCTCTCGAGGCTCAACTCGTGCTGCAGGTCACGTGACCCAGGAGATAATTGTAGCTGCTGATGTCCGTTCCTAGGAGCCAAAAGTGCATCGACGCTGTAGCTCATTTGCATACTTATTACACTTTTGTGGCTGCAGAAGGTAGCGTTACTGGAGCTTTGACTCCCGGAGGTGTTAGCTTTTAGAGCAAGCTTGATGGAAATTACAATTAAGAGGCCGGTCTCGTTGGAGGCGGAGTATTTTTCTACAATCAAAACATGAGGTGGAATGCAACACGGCGAAATGCTGCTCAGCAGCTGAATGGAATAAAACCACGACGTGACCCAAAAATTAGTTGTATTTGTTAGGACACAGTTTCAAATGAAGATACACTTTCGAAGATATTTCATTAAGCATCAGACTTCAATTCCTCGAAGCTAAAGTGGCAATAATATTGGTGGAGTTAAAAATGCAATGATGAAAATGAATCCTCCAATGCATCAAGTCAGAATCAGTCGGAAGGGAAAGCTTTAGTTAATAATGTCATTAAACGAATTTTCTTCACTTGCACTTCTCGAGTAAATAACGACAGCTTCGTCATCCCTCCTTTCACACATCATTCCTCCGAAAGATTCAATAATTTCAAATGGAAAGTCTTTAAACCAATTTGAAAATATGACTTTTATCATTATTATATTGACTAAATGATAGGATATAACTTTAGCCTTGTTTTGCCATTTTGTTTTATCCTCTACTCTTAAAATTTGTGTAATGTATGGATTCTATGTATGTAATGTTGTAATCTCTGAGATAGTGTCGAAAATGAAAAAAAAATACCCGTCTTCGAGGACGCATAGCAGAAAATTAAACAGTCCTACAAAAATGCTAGTTCTGTACATAAAACCAATAAAATGTGCGTATATGACGCTTAGTTTTTAATATGATCAGGGGATATGGCTCCCCTGTATGCGTCCCATCCGACGGACGGCGGCCTTTCCAAGCCCATTGGTGTTCCCTACTGACTGAGGGCAGGGCGGGAAGCTTGGAGAGATAAATCTCAACGATGGTTCAGGAAGGATTCGAACCTGGAAACTGCAGATTACGAGGAGCTTGGCGCGCTACCGACTGAGCCCCCCCCCCCCCCCCCCGCCAAAGAGAGATGTTACTTTATTCATCGATCTTTTTTGTCAAATTGTTTTAAAAACTCAGAAAGCTTCCGATGGTGCAAAAAAAAGGAAAAAATATTTTTGAATTTAATTAATTGTTTTTGTCGCGGATGAATAATAATGCACCGAAATCCGAAAAACCAATCACATCGGTTGCAATATTCAAAAATATTCTAATAATTTGGAGATTATTGGAGAATTGTATTGCAAGATTATGCTTGAACCTAAGTAACGTATCTATCGAAGCGTTATGACGAATGAGTCGAATTAGGAAAATAAAACCATTGCATTACGTTGCATTTATATCTAATCATCAGAAAATTCCATTTGTGTTTCTGTTTCTTACACTCTTATGTTAATTTCAGTGAGAGCATTAAAATTTATGCCAAATATATGACAGTAGTCTTAGCACTAAACTTGAAGGAAAAATGGGAGAATGATATCCTCTCCGATTCGGCTGTCATTGTGTCGCTTCCTCCATTATTATCGACTGGAGCGAAGGAGTCTCATCTACTCGCTCAACGCGAGGAGCATGCCTATGAGGTAGAGGCGCTTCGGATTAGGCGACGTCACTTCCTGCGTGGGCTGCTAGTTCCAGCTCATCGCCCCCGCTCCTCGAGGAACCGATGGAGGCCGAAGAGATCAGTTCCGCGGCTTCTCGTTCCGACTGCGACTGTCTCGCAGCTGGGATTAGCAGAGAGAACGAGCAGCGTGTTGGGAAGATGCACGCGACATCTGTTGCCAGGCCGACCGAGAGGCCGCCGTAATCTCCCGCCGTCCGATCTCCTTAGGTCACAGTGTGGCAGAGCTCGGGTGTTGATGACAGCTGGCGGCATGGCGTCAGATGTTACCGACAGCCAGGTGTTGCATTCCGCTTGCCAGTTGTTACACTCCGAGTGCCGTAGAGACTCCTGCCATGCGACAGTGGCCATCCGACGTTTTGCCGACAGAAACCTTTGTTTCCAATGGAAGGTTTGTTTTTGGTGTTCACATGCTGACAGGAAGAAATAGGCCGAATCTTAAGAGAAAAAAATTATTATTAGGTAACTTCATCATTATTATTTAGTAACAAACATCATTAAAACATGCTTTAATGATTTATAGTTAGTTGGGAAATTTTATCTCTGAAGTTAAAACAAAAACCACGCTATCAAAGTATATGAAATTTTAAATTCTTCAAAGTATAAAAACCAACATTGTTTGATTGCAAAACTTAATTGAAACCATCGAAAGTTTTTTAATTAAAATTTAATAATACCATGTAGAAAAGATGACGTGAATTTGTCACAGTGGTTCTTAAACTATGACAAGTGAGAAAGAGAAATATAGATGTTATTATAATCCTGCTCTTAATAAAATTCGATTTCTCTCTGTAAGCATAATTCTATCTGCCTAATAATTAGCACGCAGGCAACAATAGGGGGCATGACGTTTCTTGTTGAGATAATGTTTGTCGCCAAGCGCCTTCTTTGGTCACAAATATTTTGATAGCTAAAATTGTTTCAGAATAGCAAAATTGCATTCTAAATAAAATATAAATAAAAAACAAATAAAATTCCAAATAACACTTTATTGACTGGCATCTAAAGTAGTCAAACAGGTATTAGAAATAATTTATAAGGTGATAGTTTTGCTTACCCACATTGCTGCTATATGGAAGTCTGCAGAAAGTGAGAGTCACGCATAAGCGCATTTTTTCCATTTTTCCGTCTGGGAATTCTGTTTATGCCAACTGAAAACCTGATTGTAGTAACATGAGGAAAAGTACGTTGTGGAAGCTAAATTTCACTCCCATACTTTGATTTGAATGGGATTGATTTTAACATCTAATATTTCACTTAACAAACATTCAATATATTTTATCTTAAGTGTACTAAACTCCCAGAGCATCAGACACATGACCATGTTTAAAAATAAGGACTTCAAGTGGAATCCAAAGCTAAATCTCAGTGACTTAGCTTATCCAAGCTGCTTCTCCTTCTATTTACCATAGATGATCAGGTGTCTATATTGGAAAGACTGCCGTTCATTGGATATTAGATTAAGCAGTGGTTACGTATGGAAGGAAAGCTATATCCAATGCACTTTAAAAGTACACAGTGGATTGACTGAACGGGGAGCTTTTTTCTTCTTTCCTAACAACTATCCAGTGAATCTCTTCCCCGTCCAAGCTCTGAGCCCTTGGAATCCATGTGGCATGACCATTCAGTTAATTGTGTGCAAGAAAGTACCGCACGCTCAACTATTCTAGTTTAAAGCACATAATCCTCAAGCAGGAATGGGCCACAGTGGTCCCATCAGAATACATAATTTAGGATCCCCACGATCTCATATGAGTTCTGTCCTGAGCAACAACTGATTCATTTTGCCCCTGCAAGCCAATTCTGAAAATGTCCTGTTTCGCATTGTCCATCACCGGCATTCTAGCTCTCTCCTGTTTTTCTGAGGACTTTAAGGCACTGCTCATAATTCGATTCTTAATCTGTCGTTCGGCAGGCGATCCACATGACCAAACCAAGGCAATCTCTCGACACATAAGATATATCTTAGAGCTAGCTAATGTAATAAGCTTATATCTTAGATATAAGCTTACTATCAAAGATTATAAGCTTATTATAAAAGTGCATTGGATATAGCTTTCCTTCCATACGTAACTAAAATTATTATATCTTAGATATAATAATTAATAGATAAGTAAATTACTAGATAATATTGCTAGCTTACTAGCAATATTATTTAGATAATATTACTAGCTTACTAGCAATATTATCTAGATAATATTACTAGCTTACTAGATAATATTGCTATATAAGTAAATTAGCTTATATCTCAGAGCTAGTTAATTATCCTTTGTCAAGTCTCATCATTAGTTACATAATAACATCGATTAACAGAGTGGTTAGGTAGCTAGCAACTCTTCCAGCAAAGCAAACTTTGTGTATTGTGTTAGCTCTGAGGCAGTGGTCAGGAATGACTTCGGTCTTATCATTTACAAACTTAAAGTAGTTTCTAGGACTTTCTTTGTCCTATATATTGCAAATAAAAAAAATATATAATGAAAAATGAAAACTACCTAATACCGAAAATGATACATAAGCATCTGGAAACAAAACCATCACTTCGTTTTTCTTAAAAGGAATCCAAGTTTCATTATGATGCATTTTTGATTTTTTGCTTTGATTAATTTTTTTTAAGCCATAAAATAGAAGGAGCATCGGGTATTTATATTGACCTCGAAGAACTTAAATTGATCCATTCTGATTTCAAAAAAGGAATTAGTTTTATTCATTTGAATATCAAAAGTTTACGAGCGAATTTTGATGTGTTTTTGGCATTGAGAGAAAGTAGTAATTGTAAACCAGATGTAATAATCCTTTCTGAGATTTGGATACCTGACAGTGAAACCTCTTTATATCATATTGAGGGATACAAACGATTTTTCAACTGTAGACATTTTAATAGATCTGGTGGAATTGTGGTTTACATCAAGCAGCATTGGTGTGCTTCCCAGTTAGATTTCGAAATGAACTCAGCAGAAGTTATTGCATTAAAAATTCAATTGAATTCGACAATGTCGGTAGTCTTATTGTCGATTTATCGTTATGTTGGAGGTGGAGAAATAAATTTCATTGAAGAATTGTTTTAACATGTCGATAAACTTCCTGATCTTAATATTATTCTTACCGGAGATATAAACTTGGATTTCTCAAAATCTACAGAACATAAAAACAGTTATTTAGATCTTATGACTCTATACAACTTGTCAAATTATATTACGGGGATTACGAGATCGCAATCAGAATTTTGTATAGATCATTTATTCATAAGGAAATTAAGTTCTTTTTCTTGTTATCTCTATATTGTAATTACGGCATCACAGATCATTATATGATTTATTTCACTTTTTTTTCAACAACAAATGTCTCAATCAAAACTAAGGAGCCAATACAGTCAATTACCTACGCAGACACAGTGAAATTACGACAAGGATTCAAGGATCATAGTTGGAATCATATAGAGGATTATTATGACGTAAAGGAAGCTTTTGACCATTTCTTGGAGGACTTTAAAAAATCAGTTAAAAAAGCTACAGTAAAGAGAAATGTGAATAAAAAATTAAAAACCATGGATAACCACAGAACTAATAAGTCAATACGGTACCGAAATCATTTACATAGATTATGGGAAAAAAAACAGAATTGATGCTAACTACTAGAAGAGCTACAGGAACTCTTTAAATAGCATGTCTTTAAATAGTATAATAATATCAAAAGCTAAAAATTCATAGTTTCAAGAAAAACTGGCATCTGTTGGAAATAATACAAAAAGAAATGGGGTAATATAAATGAAGTAATTAATACAAATAGTAGAAAATAACCATCTGCTAAAAATAAGCTTAAATAATAATATGGTATATTTTACAAATAGTTCCACTGAAATAGTTAATTCTTTCAACGATTATTTTATAAATATGGCTACTGAATATGAAACCGGTAGTTCGGAATCATATTTGGCAGTACCTGAAGATCTTAAGTTTAAAAGACTTAAAATAATTTTAAAAATAGATATATGTATATTATTATATGAATTATATTTATATTAATTATATGAATTATATTAAAAGACTTAATATAATTCATATAATGAATATTTGTTTCCCAGGGTAATTCAAAGGGTCTGATAGCAGTTTCGCTGAAAGAATTGGGCATCATAGTAAAAAATTTGCAAAGGACTTATTCAGTTGGCTGGAATGACATAAACGTGGATAATGTTAAAGCAATATATCCATCGATACGAACAACATTGTGCTACTTGTTTAATATATCTATCTTCTGGTATTTTCCCAAATGCCTTAAAATGTTCAATAATAATTCCTATTTACAAAAAAGGAAGCAAACCTCTTATAGAAAATTATCGACCTATTGCTTTACTTCCGATAATGTCAAAAATATTGGAAAAGTAATTTTTTGTCAGGTTGAACAATTTTTTTATTAAAGTTTAACATAATAGCAAAGAACCAATATGGGTTTCAGCAGAAAAAAAGCACAGAAGATGCTATTTTACATTTAATAAATTCATTAACGTGGTCTCTGGATAAAGATTTTAAAACACTCGCAATTTTTTTGGACTTATCAAAGGCTTTTCATTTGGTAAATCATGAAATATTGCTGGTTAAGCTTTATAAATATGGAATCAGAGGTACCAGTTTTACATGGCTAAAATCCTACTTGTAAAATCGTTCACAAATCGTTAGGATAAATGATATATATAGTTCTATGAAAAATATTAATACAGGTGTACCACAAGGTTCTGTACTGGGACCTCTGCTATTTATATTATATGTAAACGATATATTTGACAAAATTTTGAGGCAGAAATTATTTCTTACGCTGATGATATTGTTTTGTTATTCAAAAGTAACACCTATGAGCAATTATAGCAAATGGCAAAAAGAGATATTCATCGTCTCTATCAATGGCGAACGTTGAATAAATCAAGTTTAAATAAGACTAAAACATGTTATATAAAGTTCCAGTTGAAGGCATCAACTGATGGTAGCAGTGACTCTGGAGTGGTTTCTCATCACAAGGACTGTTACAACATCCTAAATTGCAGTTGCGAACATATTACGAAGGTTGATCAAATGAAATACCTAGGAGTGATTATTGATAAAAGTCTTTCATGGAAGTTTCACACTGACTATACTGTGGATAAGATAAAACCATTCATAGCAAAATTTTATACACTAAGATTCTTTTTCGATAAAACAAGTTTAAAAATGTTATATTCTGCTTGTGTATATAGTCAGCTACAATATGCAATAAATGCCTGGGGAGGAGCTGCAAAAACAAATTTAAACAGGCTGTTGATTCTGCAAAAATTTATAGTTAGAATCATCGACCATAAAGGTCGCTTCTCTGAATCTCGTCCCATATTTAAGAAATTGGGGTTACTGACTCTGTCTCAACTTTACATTTTAAAAGTTATTGAATATGCCCATTTCAATTTACATCTATTTCAGGTTCGACAGACATATATACCACTTAGAGATTTATCATTTAAATTGCAAATACCACATATATCAAAGCAAGCTACTACCCGTAATATAAACTATATTGGGCCTAAATTATACAACAGTGTTCCAGATACAATGAAGAAAATTACTTCTAAATATTTATTTAATAAATCTCTTTCTGAATGGATACTAAACAATGAATGATAACTGTATGTAAAACCAATTTTTTGACTTCTACATCATTGATTGGTTCAATTATCAATTGTTGCCTTGTTAATTTTTGTATTTATATTTTTGTCATAATTATACACCAGCGCTCTCAAGTATTCAGTTACTTTAGCTGGGTATATTTCATAAATTTTTGTATTGATACATATCTATGTTGAATAAAAATTGAATTGAATTATCATAACAGGCTCTGGAGAATACCAAACTATTATGTAGTCTAACTTGTTTATTTTATATCCTATAAATCATTTAAAAGGTAAATAAACTAAAGAAATTGAAAATCTTATTAGACTCAACAAAATTAACAATGCATCCCGATAGGACCCCCATCCTATAAATTAAGAATTATTAAAATTTCTTTTCCAGTCACAGACCATTTAATTCGTGTTCAACAGCCATCCCATCACTTCAGATGTCCTGGCGTAGTAACTGCAAATGAATTATAAACTTCCTTTTCATCATAATTGAAACTTTTTCTTACAAGGGTAAATAACTTCGATAAAATTTATAATTATATAAAAATTACAGGTAATTCGAAATAAATTATATAAAAAATGTGGGTCATCCCCAAATTTCTAAATTCAAATGACACAACTAAAATAGCATATTCAGTTCATACTAATCTCTTGCTGAGTTGGCAGCAGGAAAAAAAATATAACTAAATGTAGAAAGGTATGCCCATGGGAAGGACGATGAAATAAAAATAAATGTTCTTTAATAAATTTAATTTCGCCATTTCCTACTATCCCTATATAAAATAAATGACCTTGCTCTTCATAAATTCTTTCATTTAACATTTTAGATTATACTACAAAATTTATTTAATTATATAATTTAATTTATACTACAAAATGATAAATTTATTTTTAGGCAAACAAATCTCCTGTGATACTGTAGCGGGTCATTTGGTCCTTTCTTCCTCCCACCATATGTGAGAGCTTATAACTCTGGATACGTTAGCTACTAATTCTGTAAGTATGGCAGTACTCATTTGCTTAAAATACTGACATATAATATATACATATCTACATTTATTTTTACATCGGAAGCAATTCAGTGCACTACCATAAACGGAGAGCATTCAAAAGGTTCTTGACCTGTGTATGTAGATTTTTCACGCCTTCCCCCTAAATTAACGAGCTACATGTTTGATAGCTTCTCTAAATCTGTCATTACGTTTTAAAAACAAAAGCTATATCATCATTTCTCTCTTCGCTGTTGGCGCATAAAGTTCGGTCTGTGAAATCTGTTCTCTTTTGCTGTGGAACCTACTAAAACGGGAAAAGATTTTACGTTTTCAAAAGGATACAACTTGGGGACAACGCAAAAAAAAATTCATGCCGATTTATCAAAAGTATAAGAGGTTCATATCTGTTCATATGGTACTGTTACGGGATGGATGCGCAAACTCAGAGATGCCGCCAGAGCTTCGAACACCTCCCTCGTGCAGTAAAACCGAAGGGAGCCGTGAACGAGAGAACCATGAAATCGGGAACTCATTAAGTAAAAAAACTCACATCACCGTTTAGGTAATACGTCTAGATGTCAGTGTATCGATTGGCAGTGCGGAAACAGTATTCTTCAACATTTAAAGTTCCGAAAGCTCTGTGCCAAATGAGTATCCCACAAACTGACAGAACAGCAAAAAAGGGCTAGAGTCGACTCGTGCAAGGAAATGCTGACAATGTTTGAACCTAGCCGCTCCAAACGGTTAACGGATATTGTCACAGGTGATGATACGTGGTTTTATTACTTTATAAATCCCAGAAAGATCGACAACTATGTTTTGGTTACGGAATATCAACCGCGCCCTCAAATATTCCGACAAGACTTTCCCTCAAGGAAGAGGATGTTCACAATATTTTTCAATTCCCAAGGAGTTGTAGCCGTGAACATCTCACATGGAAAAATTACTGTAAATGGCTAATTCTACACCAACATTGTTTTGCCCAAAATGGTTTAGGACATAAAAAGGAACAGCATTCAAAAACAAGCGTGGCAAGGGTTCTTCTTGATAATACGAGTGCTCAGAAAACCCAGCAAATTACGGCCTATCAGGAGCAGGAAAAAATCAAACATCTACCCATCCTGCATATTCACCCGATCTTGCACTATGCGATTTTTGATTTAATTTTTATACAAATTAAAAAGGAACTTGCTGGGGAGCCTTTTTCCAGAGTGCAAGACCTTACGAAATGCGTTCATTCAGAGTTGCGGAGTGTTCCCCAAGAGGAGTACCACCAAGCGTTCCAGAATTGGCGTAGACGTCTGCAACTTTGCATACGGCAAAGCGTTCAGGTGTTCCCAACATCTACTCAAAGGAAAGCGCTTCTCAGCACCGTCTCATACAAGAGTCCAAACAGTTTTTTTTTTAAATTCATTTCCTTTGTTGGAAATACCACTACTGCGGCAGGTGATGTTTTTCGGGAGATGTAAGATTCTCTCGGCCCAATCAGGTACACCCACGTTCCAAGCTAGTGGGGACCTTTCTAGAATGCAACTCCGAGCGCGGACTTTATTAAACACATATACCGTTTTTCAACCAGCCTGGAGCTGCCCTTCTTGCTGTTAGGCAAAATTCTACATAATGATTCTACTGGCTCGCCCTAGCCGATTGAGTCCCTACTGGTGCTTTGCAACGAAATCAGCATTATTCGACATTTTTTAAATTATTCGTTGTTTTAAAACTTGACCGTACAGGCCATAAAAAGAATGTTGACAGAGAAGTGTAAAAATAAATTTTTAAAATTAATATTAGGTGTTTTGGTCATTAAATGCAGTTATTATAGTTAAATACTTCTAACATTCGCTCCTTAATAATCAGACATGCTTTCCACCCTTTGCATTAAAGAGAACCCTTTTGTGGAGTAATTATTTTTGGAAAGTGTGAAATGATGAAATTTCTCAACTGGAAACAAGGCCTAAGGAAGAAATTTATTTCTCCTCTTGAAGAGAGAATCTGACTACTTGTTAGTCGTCGCTAATTTATTATGATCAGTGGTTGCCTTTGCAGCGAAGTCGCAACAGTCTTTCAATGAGACTCCTCCGCTCTGAAGGACAAAAGCAACACAATTGGCTCCATGGTTTCGTGCATAATTTCCGATCATTTATTTAGAACAAAGTTTGCGAATCAACTTAGAACAACTATCTTGGGCTTTCCTGACAGAAGAGCAGTTTAAGAGGTGCCCATCGATCTGCGCCTCCTAAATATAGCCTCAATGCAGACAGCCAATGAGCCAACCACACGATCTGCTCAACAGACTTCGCCGTTGCGGAGGGCGTGCTAATGGTATTTAATCAGTCTAATCCCAAGATGTTATTGATGTTTGCATTAATCTATATATTTAACTCTTGACTTGATGGCACTTAGGGGCAGACGGCAAAATAAGGATATTACTTTGCCGTCAGATCGTTCCTTGCATAAATAACTTGTCATTAAGGAAGTGGAAATTGAGCTGAATCTTGAAACGCCTCTCATGACTTTAGCGCATATTAAAAACCCCAAGTGTTTGCGCGTGTGAATTGAACTTTGCATTTAGTAATCCGCATTAAATTAATTTGAAATCGAAATTAAATTGCATTTGGAAGCAAGAAGTTTAAAATATATGTATAATTTTTTGTTGTTGTTACTGCGTAAGAAATATAAATTTTTGCATAAGTTGCATCTTTTTGCAATTTCAACTTCCTCTAACGATAGAAAAAAGGAAGTACGTAAATCGTCAAACGAGATGTTTTTTAATCTAATTATTCCGGGAGTGTTGTTCAGCACAAGAACGCATCAACATCAAATTTCGCATTTCAGTGGCTGCCTAAGAAATAGTCACAGTGAGATAGTGAAAAGCATCCATAGCCTCTGAGAATTCTTGGAACCGCGTAAGTTTTCCTTGAAACCCTTCTAATGTAATATTCAGTTCCGCGATTAAATTGATATTAAATATGAAAACGCCTTACTTTCAGAACTAAGAAAAGAATGAAACTTTATGAATTTCTCAAAAAAAGTTTCAATTTGCTACATATACAAATACTACTACATATCATCATCATCATCCTAAAGCAGCCATGTGCTACGGAGGTCAAACCAGACCGTGCAATTTAGTTCTCCAAGCAAGTCTATCCTGAGCTACATCTACTGCATCTGGCCACTGCACGCCAATTCTAACAAGGCCCTGTTTGACATTGTCTGCCCACCGCATCCTAGGTCTCCCCTTCTTTCTGAGGCCTTTAGGCACACTGTTCATAACCCTATTCGCCAATCTATAATTATTCATACGGGCAACATGGCCAAACCAACGGAGTCTCTCTCTCTGCACAATATGCTGCTTAAAGGAGGTTGCAAACTCCTTTGCCTAACCTCATCATTAGTTACAAAGTTGAACCACCTAATGCCCACGATACTGCGTAAGCATCTGGAATCAAAAGCATCTAGTTTCCTGTTATCTTGTTTACAAAGTGTCCAAGTTTCACTACCATAACTAATCCTAGAAAGAACGAAACTATTATACAGCCTAATTTTAGTCTTTAGGTGTATACGCCTATTTCTCCACACTCTCCATAGATTCTTAAAAGTCCCGCAGCAATCCCTATTCGTCTGTTAATCTCATGCCGCACATCACCATTATCTGTTACATAGCTCCCAAGATAATTAAACTGTGACACCTGCTCAAGACTGCAACCATTCAGATTAACTGAATCACAGCCTGCCTCACCAATTTTCATCTCTTTAGTTTTCTCTCTGTTTATAACCAAACCTACTCTACTACCAGTCTCATCAACAGCTCGAATGAAAGAGTTCATCTCATCAACATCATTTGCCAAAAGGGCTAAATCATCAGCATAATCTAAATCAGAAATTTTCGTATCTCCAGCCCATTTAAGGCCAAAATCTTTCCCTTGAAATGAATTTCGCATAACATAATCAACAACCAAACTAAAGAGAAAAGGAGACAAAATGCACCCTTGTCGAACACCAGAAGTAATGCTAAACCAATTGCTACAAGCCTTACCAACTCTCACACACGACTCAGTGTTATTATTGAGAGCTTTCATTATGTTAACTAACTTGTCTGGTATACCATATGATTTCACAATCAACCACAAATTATGACGATCAACAGAGTCGAAAGCCTTCTTGAAATCAACAAAGCTAGCAATCAAAGGTTTCTGAAACTCTAAACATTTCTCACGAATCTGCCTAAGTGAAAATATCTGATCCACACATCCCCTACCACTTCTGAATCCACATTGCTCATCACGCAATTGACTGTCAACCAGATTCTTAATTCTATTAAGCACAATCATGGAAAGAACTTTACCTGAAACAGAGAGTAGGCTAATACCCCTATAGTTATCACAAGAATTGCGATCACCTTTTTTGAAAATAGGGATAACAATAGCTCTGGTAAAATCCTTAGGAACCATGCCTTTATCATAAAAGATATTCAGAATTTCAGTCATCCAAGTGGTAACCGAACCATTTCCAGCGTAAGCATTTCTGTAGTAATTTCATCTAGCCCTGGGGATTTATGAAGTTTAAGTTTAGAAACAGCCAAAATAACTTCAGATTGTGTTATAGGGCCAACATTAAAGCCACCAATGCATCTATTATCATTGCAAACAATGGGAGTAGAACTAACCACATTGTTTAGAACATCACTGAAATGCTCAGCCCACCTAGCCATGACAGAATCCTCCCCTTCTATAACCTTAACTTGTTTATCCTTCAATCCCTGTATACCTGTCAGTTTTCTACCACATAAAATATTAACTATCTGGTACAGCTCTCTGCTGTTGTGCTGCCTAACTGCTTCCTCGGCTTTGTCAGCCAAACCATCAAGCCAAAGATTCTTATCAGCAGCTAACTGATCTTTTACACTTTTATGACGTTCTCTGTAACGCTTAGACGTAATAAGGGGTGTTGATTAAGGACAATCCTGCAGTTCTTTCTTTCCGAAACAAGCTCAAGTGCCTTATCACTCAGATAATTCTGTCTCTTCAGCTCCTTTTTTCTTAAAACAGTACTGTTAGTGTTCAAAAATGCCTGTTTAAAATGATCCCATTCTTTATCAACTTCAGTAGTAAGCAAAGCATGACTGTCATAATGACTAAGTAACCTATCATGGTAAGCTTTGGCTATAACTGGATCTTTCAGAGCTTCAGTATTAAAAGTAAATTTTTTAACCCTAGCACAACACTTTTTAAGTTTAAGTTGCAACACACCTTTAGAAAGGTAATTGTACGATCCAATTTCAGCTCCCCTACATGCCCTGGTATTCCTAATATAACTAGCCCATTTGTTGTTAATTAATATGTAATCAATCATATTCTTATGCAGCTCATCAGGTGAAACCCATGTGTACTTATGTATGTCGCGGTGTTTGTAATATGTGTTAGTTATTCTGAAACCATTGAGTTTACTTACCTGTAGGAAACGTTGCCCATTGCCACTGCAGCTACCAATACCAAAAGGGCCTATTACTCCTGCCCAAAGGTCAGAGTCAGTACCAACTTTGGCATTGAAGTCACCAAGAACAAGGGTAATATCTCCTTTCTTGACAGAATTCAAAATATCCTGAAGTTGTCCGTAAAACCTATCCTTTTCATCCTCATCGACGTCCTCAGTGGGGGTGTAACAGCAGATAACATTCAAGTCTTTAATGCTTGTCTGAAATTTTGCTGTAAGAAACCTTTCATTAATGCACTCATATCCTAGAAGAACATCACTAGCATGTCTGCTGAGAAGCAGACCCACGCCTTGGCGATGCTTATTGTCGTCCCTCCCTGAAAAGAGAAATTTAAGATTATTTTTAAGAGTCTGACCTTTTTCTGTCCATCTGGTCTCTTGCAAGCCGAGAATATCTAAATTATAATGATGGAATTCTTTTGTGAGGACATCAAGAAAAAAATCTCTGTGCAGAGTCCTCACATTCCAACTACCTGTGGACAGAAAATGGTTAGCGGGATGTTTAAAGAAACAATGTTTATTGAGAGAGGGAATGCCGACAATATCAAATAGCCCCCTAATCGCAGACATGGGGCAAAGACCCGTTCCCCCACTACTAAAGGCTGAAGCCATCTACACTGGAAGACTTCCTCCAATGTAGAATTTGATGATACCAATAGAAGCAAAGCGTTCAGGTGCCTGCGATGACTTCTGCTCAGGTGTATCTAATTCTGCTCAGTAGGCCACACTAATCTGGCAGTCCTCCCCTTCCGTTCACTTTCACAAGAGAGTATCTCTTTTGAAAGGTACTAACGGTCTGCACCACGAGAAGGCGGGGTCGGACATTAGGTGCTAGGCTACATATACAAAAAAAAAACCGTATATAATTTGCTACATATAGAACAGAGAAGTGTCCTAGAAACTACTAGTTGGTATAGGCTTCTCATAGAAGGACATTCCTCATTCGTCTTCTCAGACTACTTCTCATACAAGGACATTCCTCAGACCGAAATCACAAGGTTCAAAGTGTGGTAAAATCATGGTCACTACTTACCCATCTCTCAGTAAGAACTAACAACACTCAGACAAACAACCATGCTATCCCTGACGGGACTAAAACCCGGACCAGTTGCAGTGTCACTGCGAAACAAAGCGATACCACTGCGCCGCAGTGGCAGCATTAATTCTATAAAATTCTAGTTATTATTATTTCTGTTTATGCACATGTTTATCCAAGGTAAAATATTAGTTATAGAAGGCGAGCTATTGCTGTGCTCTGTGATATTAAACATGAAGTGCTTAGGATCATTCTTCTTAGGATCATCTTAGGACAGGAAGTGCATAGGAGGAATGCACATTCCTCCTATAAGGATAATCCTCATTCCTCCTGCTCACAAAACATTCCACTATTTTGCCTTGTGTTACGAGTTTGTCTATGTCGCAATATTGGTAATTTTGTTGCTGTTTTTTATGCTGATACTAATATACAAAAGCATGGTGACTTCGATGTATGATAATTTGTGCAGAGGAAATAAATGGATTTCGTATAATTGGGTTTCTGTTTTTAAGTGAGTATTCCATTGTTTGTTAAGATTAGTTTAGGGAACCATGATGGTATTTTTTAGTTCATTTCTCAGAATTCAAAATCGATTTTTTATGAATGAGTTTATTATTTAACACTGGGTAGAAGACATTGATTCATTTCTGAGAAATGTTTTTGGACTGCACATGGTTCTTCAAAATATTCTAGGCATGAGACAATATTTTTTAGAGTTCAAACGTATGATTAAAATGTTAAAAATTAAACCATACATCTTTGTTTTAACTGAAATCTGGCTGAGACCAGAAGAATTAGTTAGTTATAAAATGTAGGGCTATGCTGTTTATTATAAATGTGGTGAAATAAATTGTGCTGGTGGTGTGACTATTTATGTCAGTAAATCCCTCAAATATAACCAGATTGAACGGAATTTTACTACTTCTAATTGTTATTATTGAATTACAGTTACGATGGATACAATTATCATTTGTTGGAAATATAAAGGTACAATTGTTTTTCCTGTGATGATTCCACAGGCGAATTACATATACTTTTGCCTTTCATTGCAAATGATATATAGATATTTGGTGGTTTGAATATAAATATTTTGAATGTTGGAAGTGGTTTCCACGTTAATTATCTACTGGAAAATGCCCATAAATGATCTGACTTCATTTGTTAATGTTCGAACTAGAACAGTTGGCAATTCTAACAGATGCATAGATTATATATTTGCCACATCTGAAATATTATTAAATTCTTAAACAGCAGTAATTGACTTATAGTTAGCCGATCACAATTTGATATTTTTTATTTATTATACACGAGAGTAATGAAATGATCCATTCTGTTAATTGTAATAAAGATTTGAGTAGGGTTAATTATGAATTATAGTGAGAAAATGTCAAATGTAAAATGGGATGAGGATTTTTGCCCAGATGATGTAAATTTAGCTTATAATGCTTTTTTAAAAATATTAAAAGAATATATATCCAAATCATCAACAATTCAGAGTGTCATTATTGCAGTTTGCAGCTAAGCTATGGATTGCATCGGATTTGCAGTTTAGAATTAAGAAAATAAACCAAATAAAGAAATATACCAAAAAAAAAGCGCTAAGGAAACGTCCTTTCTACTTGTGCTTTAAGCGGTTTCGCAATGGATATCATAATAATTTATTATTAGTTAGAGTTACGTACGAAGATGGAATAATATTATATTAATTTATTTAACAAAAATATGAGGAATGTCAGAGCACAGTGGAAGCTAAGGAATCATTTTATAGGGGAGGACGAGTGCTCGCAGATTACCAAAATCTCTCCAGCCTGTTGCATAATTATGGATCTATGAATATTGCAAACGAATTTAATATGTATTTATTAATGCTTTCCCAATCATACACAGGAATGATCTAAATCAGTGGTTCTCAACCTTTTATGCTTCAAGTACCCCCTGGAAATGTGTATGTAACTGGCATACCCCTTATATAGATAGATAAAACTATAGTTGTAGTATAATAATGCCAACTTAGCGACTTTGTTACTAGATCTAGCGACTTTTGAGCTCTCATGGCGTACCACAAAAAATTTTACCGCGTACCCCACGTTGAGAATCCCTGATCTAAATAGCCATATTGAAATTGCTTCCTCTATGCTATATTATTCCTCTGCTTCTGATGTTGGAATTGAACCAAAAACCTTGTTTATGAAGTCAACCAAAGAGCACAAAATTCTGACAATAATAAAAAAAATCTTCTTTGGAAAAAGTCTTCCGACATAGATGGAGTTAATGTGGATTTGTTTGGTGCTCCTTATATAAGTAATATGATTTCCCATATATAAGCAATTTGAGTTTTCAAAGGGGACCGTTTCCTTCTGCACTGAAGACTGCTATTGTGGTTCCTATTTTTAAGAAAGGTTACATAAAATATTTGAAATTATAGACCCATTTCTTACTGCCTATTTCCCAAAATTTCTGGAAAAACTTGTTAAAATTAGAACCACGAGCATTTTTAATTCTACAATTTCTTTTATACGTATCAGTACGGTTTCCTGAAAGTAAGAAGTACTGAAAAAGCTTTGCTTAACTTCATGAGTTGTATATCTGCCTCTTAAATAATCATAACAGAACTTCTGGTTTTTTTTCATAGATATTAAAAATGCATTTTATACTGTTCATCACAATATTCTACTAAATAAATTGTTTAGAAGTGATATTAGGGACTTGGCACTAGAATGGTTTCGGGACTCTTTGGTTAGTGGGAAGCAATGCGTTAAATTGCACGGTCATATAATGATAATAAAATATTCATGTAGGCGTTCTCCAAGAGTTAGTTTTCGGATCAATCTTGTTTTTGATTTATATAAATGATTTATGTTCTTATTTTTTCACGGTTTGTTTTGACAGCTTTTGTTGACGACATTACTTTATGTTATGCTGGGATAGTAGACTGATTTGGAAACCACATGTTGATGGAATTATCAGGTAAATAAATAATTATCTGAGAAAGTTTTCCTTTCTACGGAATATTTTCCCTCTTTCTGTTTTACACATGATTTATTTCACCTTGGTGAATTCCAGATTGAATTATGGTATATTTGTTGGAATCGTTACCTACGTTACTGTTTTGGAACCATTATTAATTGTTCAGAAACATTTTTTAAGATTACCTATTTTAAAATCGAGAACGGAACCCATATTTCTACTTTTTCCTAATTTATCTATTCTGCTGATTCGGCATTTGTAGATCTATACGTTTTAAATTTTTTTTCACCAGTAGTAGTAATAGGTTTATGAATTATTATGGAATATAGGAAATAGTTCAAGAGTGAGAATTGTCCCTTTTCCAAAGCCAAATTCAACTAAGTAAGTTAAATTTACCTTTACACGGCACCAAAGATTTTCAATTCTCTACCTTGCGGAATTCAAATGGCTAGTAATTTTGCAAGTTTATTTAGGCAATTAAAGATTTGATTGTTGGGCACTTCTGACATTGAAGAAATGATTCGATTTACATTTATAGTTTATAGTGAAGGATGGTTAAACGAAATCACCTCCAGCTTGTACGGCTATAGTCTCGACTTTATGTAAATCTAAGTTTGTTCAGTGTGATTTCTTTTCTGTCTTGTTACGTATTTATACATCTGTTGTTTTCCTTTCATTACTTACATATAAAATTTCTTCGTGAGCAGTACCTTCAAAGGTTTGTTTTACATGATTTTTGTATAGTATATGAAGGAAAGTAAATTATTATTATTATCTCTTACATTGTAACTATATATACCTTTCAACATTAGGTTTCGACAGATCCTCTTGTGCCATTTTAAGGATCCTTTAACTAAAAATTTGTTGTTGTTTTTATTTTGCTAATCAATTGAAATTAAAATCGTTAATTTTTCTCAATTTTCAGCTTCAGCCAATGACGGCGTTCGACTTCCCAAAGTTTCATATATCGGTGTCCAAAATATAATGAAGATTACGTCTCATGTCTATGAGAAACTGCGAAAATCTGCAACTTTTAAAGTAGGATTTTAATGAATACCTTTCATAATAACATAATAATATTTTATTATATCATTATCATTTATCTACATATTGTAAATAATCATTTTATAATAATATCATAAAACATTTTATGAATGTAAAGATTTCAATCAATCTTTATAAATCACTATTTGCAATAATATGTTTAGATGTTTAGGAAGTATAGTTTAATAAGAAGTTTTTTAAATTTTTTTTTAATAGTTTAGGAAGCTGAACTATTTAACATAGTCTTAACGAACTTGCACAAAATATAAAAAGATTGAAATAATTACTTAAAAATTTCTGAAATATATTTTAACAAATGGTTGGAAATAATAATATTCAAGTTTAACTTCTGAGGTAAATTCTTATGATTAGCATTGCTGTTTCAACTTAAATATTCAGACTTTTATAACTCTTTAAATACTGAATTAGTATTGTTGAAATTAATTAATGCATAATACGTGGGTAGAACATAGGATATCTTAAATAATATAAAACCTGATTTATTGAATGAACTTTTCTTAAACAAATGCAAATGCATTTGACTATCTTTTGAGTATCACTGCCCTCAACACTCCTAATATCTCATCTTTCCATGACTTTTCCTAATTTGTTTTTCCCAAGACATAGTAAGTTCATTACTTAATTTATGATTTCCCTTTCGTTCTTAAAAATGCGGAACATAATTGACGAAATTTTTCCTCAGAATTTGTTGCGAAAAACAAGAATTTCCAGTGCGGCACCTACAGCTAGTGCTTCTAGGCCACAACGACATAGTAAGTTCATTACTTAATTTATGATTTCCCTTTCGTTCTTAAAAATGCGGAACATAATTGACGAAATTTTTCCTCAGAATTTGTTGCGAAAAACAAGAATTTCCAATGCGGCACCTACAGCTAGTGCTTCTAGGCCATAACCGTAAATGGAAGTTGGCATGCTAGTAAGTTCCATGAAAAGCAAAAATCTCTTCAGAAAGACAGACGAATCCGATAGCTTAGTAATATTGCTTTAGACAAAGACCGAGTTCCTTCCACCGATGAAAGGTTGTAGAGCGGCCAAATAAGTATCGTGAGGTGCACTGAAGGAAATTTAGGAGCTTCATCACTGTGAGCAAAATCTCGCTCACGGAAATTAAACCCAACAAAGACAGAGTGAATTTACTAAGCACTTTGCTGTATACTCCGGGAAAACATAAAACCTTTACTGCTCCCATAAAAGGCAACTAAAGTGCCTTTTGTCAGCCACCACTCACGTGACAGCATCCAGTGGACGCGTGCATGCAAGGATTTACAGTCGACACGAACCCGAAAGGCTCAGAGATGGCTCTCAGCACGGGCGTTGCCCATTTACCTGATAAATTATATCGCTGTGTTCCGGCGCGCATAAAATCTCCAGCCTCAAGCAAGGTTTGCGTTGAAATACTTTCCTATAGTTCAGGGAGATTACATTTCGACTAAAAACAATGTTAAAGAAACGTTTATTTTATGGAAATATATGAATCGTCTACATGACGAGGATTTATGTCTTTCTATTGCCTCGAACGGATCCTTCCAAGAGGACATTGATTAGTTTGGCAAAGCCCGTCAGTCTGCCTCTTATCTGAGGAGGATCAATTTATTGCCCTGTAGCCCTAAAACTGGCCTCTATTTAGTGTACCTTCCCAGAAAGCTAATATTTTTCTTATACACTTTACCGTTGTCCTAGAACTAACCTGTGTTTAGTGTCACTTAAATTTAGATAATAGTTGGCTTTGCTTAGAAGCATTTTATTGTAAAGCATCCTTTCTTGGCTGTCACCATTCATAACCTAAAGCTTTACTAATATTTTTTTTCTGCTCATAATCTCTCCTTATTAAGAAGTAAATTTTCTCCAAAGGTGTTGTCAGCTAACTAATTGCCTGTAGTATCATTAAAACAAAACTCTGATTACTTCTGGGAGTACGATCACCTTTATTTTCGGATTTGGTTACCCACAGTTTCAAAATATTTTGTTTCTGCTTAATAGATTTATCACTAATATATTTATCAATAGTTGCTTTCAAAATACGCCCAGTCCTCAACTAACAAGATTTCGGTTTAGCAACTGAGGTACTATGACACCTTGGATGCATCCCTTGTCTCAGCTATCCTTGTTCATAATTTGAGCACTTCAAAACGTTTATTTCGCATTTGTCTATAAAAATTAGCGTGTTTAACAGCTATAGCAGATGATACATTTGTAAACAACGAGAACATTTTAATTGTCGATGGCCAATGACAATGTATTCGTATACAAATTCGCCCTGATTGGTTGAAGATTATAATTTGTCACGTGCAGAGCAGAAATGCTTGTAAACATAGTTTTACCATCTTCATTTCTTGACAACAATTTGTACGCAATCAATATCTCAATCTTCATTACTTGAAAATTATCTATAGCCCCATGTATTAAAATAAATTTGCACTTAGTTGTTTTTTGTTTGTTTCCATATTTATCATGGTTTCTCTTTAGGAAAATGAGTTACATGTATGAAATATGCATAAACAAATAAAAAGCACAATGCATTAACCAAAGTATAATCACAATAAAAAAAATTTAAATATAGGTCAATCAGATTAAAATTTGAAAACCCATCCCCTTCTATTTGCATTATTTTCCATCATATACACTGCTCACAAAAATTAGGCGATATTTCAAAATGAATATGAAGCGATAAAAAAAGAATCATTTGATTTTTTTTTATTAAACAAGAACATCAGAAAAGCAAACGACAAGTCAAAGAAAGTGAGAGAAAGTCAAAAAAATGAGATGCAAAACCAACTTTTATTTCATTGGTGAAAATGCACTATACAAAAGGCTGAAAGTACTGGAGTATCTGCACGTTCCCTGATTTTGAAAGTGCACATCCTGCAATTTCCCAGCCCTTGCAATGCCCCTGCAACACGATTTGCCCGAATGCGAAGCATGGAGAGCCATAGGACGTCTTGAAGCTGGTCAAACACAGACGACAGTGGCAACAGCACTTGGAACATCCCAAAGCGTGATTAGCAGACTGTGGAATCGCTTTCAAGAGACTGGCACAGGATGAAGACGAGGGCAGGGTCGCCCATCTGCCACAACAGCAAGATGACAGCTACTTGACCTTATTGGCAAGAAGGAACAGTCGCAGCAATGCAACAGAGCTGCGGGGACAGTTTCTTGCTGCCACTCATCATCATCATCATCATCATCATCATCATCATCATCATCATCATCATCATCATCATCATCAAGCAGCCACGGGCTACGGAGATCCAACCAGACCACGCAGTTTAATTCTCCAAGCATATCTGTCCTGAGCTACATCTGCTGCATCCGGCCACTGCACACCAATTCTAACCAAGTCCTGTTTGACATTGTCTGCCCACCGCATCCTAGGTCTCCCCCTCCTTCTGAGGCCTCTAGGCACACTGTTCATAACCCTATTCGCCAATCTATAATTATCCATACGGGCAACATGGCCAAACCAGCGGAGTCTCTCTCTGCACAATATGCTGCTTAAAGGAGGTTGCAGACTCCTTTGCCTAACCTCATCATTAGTTACAAAGTTAAACCACCTAATACCCAAGATACTGCATAAGCATCTGGAATCAAAAGCATCTAGTTTCCTGTTATCTTGTTTACAAAGTGTCCAAGTTTCACTACCATAACTAACCCTAGAAAGAACCAAACTATTATACAGTCTAAGTTTAAACTTTAGGTGTATACGCCTATTTCTCCACAATCTCCATACATTCTTAAAAGTCCCGGCAGCAATACCTATTCGTCTATTAATCTCATGCCGCACATCACCAATATCAGTTACATAGCTCCCAAGATAATTAAACTGTGATACCTGCTCAAGACTGCAACCATTCAGATTAACTGAATCACAACCTGCCTCACCAATTTTCATCACTTTAGTTTTCTCTCTGTTTATAACCAAACCTTCTCTACTACCAGTCTCATCAACAGCTCGAATGAAAGAGTTCATCTCATCAACATCATTTGCCAAAAGGGCTAAATCATCAGCATAATCTAAATCAGAAATTTTCGTATCTCCAGCCCATTTAAGGCCAAAATCTTTCCCTTGAATTTCGCATAACATAATCAACAACCAAACTAAAGAGAAAAGGAGACAAAATAAACCCTTGTCGAACACCAGAAGTAATGCTAAACCAATTGCTACAAGCCTTACAAACTCTCACACACGACTCAGTGTTATTATAGAGAGCTTTCATTATGTTAACTAACTTGTCTGGTATACCATATGATTTCACAATCAACCTCAAATTATGACGATCAACAGAGTCAAAAGCCTTTTTTGAAATCAACAAAGCTAGCAGACAAAGGTTTCTGAAACTCTAAACATTTCCCAAGAATCTGCCTAAGTGAAAATATCTGATCTACACATCGCCTACCACTTCTGAATCCACACTGCTCATCACGCAATTGCCTGTCAACCAGATTCTCAATTCTATTAAGCACAATCATGGAAAGAACTTTACCTGGAACAGAGAGTAGGCTGATACCCCTATAGTTATCACAAGAACTGCGATCACCTTTTTTGAAAATAGGGATAATAATAGCTCTGGTAAAATCTTTAGGAACCATGCCTTTATCATAAAAGATATTCAAAATTTCAGTCATCCAAGTGGTAACCGAAACATTCCCAGCTCTGAGCATTTCTGTAGTCATTTCATCTACCCCTGGGGATTTATGAAGTTTAAGTTTAGAGATAGCGAAACTAACTTCAGATTGTGTTATAGGGCCAACATTAAAGCTGCCAATACATCTATCATCATTACAAACAATGGGAGTAGAACTAACCACATTGTTTAGAACTTCATTGAAATGCTCAGCCCACCTAGCCATGACAGAAGCCTCACCTTCTATAACCTTACCTTGTTTATCCTTCAATCCCTGTATGCCTGTCCGTTTTCTACCACATAAAACATTAACTATCTGGTACAGCTCTCTGCTGTTGTGCTGCCTAACTGCTTCCTCAGCTTTGTCAGCCAAGCTATCAAGCCAAAGATTCTTATCAGTAGTTAACTGATCCTTTGCACGTTTATTAAGCTCTCTGTAATTCTTTCTATTAGGACTAGCAGGGTACTGATTAAGGACATTCCTGCAGTTCCTTCTTTCAGAAATAAGCTCAATTGCCTTAGCACTTAAATAATTCTGTTTAAAATGGCCCCATTCTTCCTCAACTTCAGTATTAAGCAAACCATGACTGTCATAATGACTAAGTAACCTATCATGGTAAGCTTTAGCTATAACTGGGTCTTTCAGAGCTTCAGTATTAAACGTAAATTTTTTAACCCTAGCACAACACTTTTTAAGTTTAAGTTGCAAGACACTTTTAACAAGGTAATGGTCAGATCCAATTTCAGCTCCCCTATATGCCCTGGTATTTCTAACAGAACTAGCCCATTTGCTGTTAATTAATATATAATCAATCGTATTCCTATGCAGCCCATCAGGTGAAACCCATGTGTATTTATGTATGTCGCGGTGTTTGTAATAAGTGTTAGTTATTCTGAAACCATTGAGTTTACTTACCTGTAGGAGACGTTGCCCATTGCCATTGCATCTACCAATACCAAAAGGGCCTATCACCCCACCCCAAAGATCAGAGTCAGGACCAACTTTGGCATTGAAGTCACCAAGAACAAGGGTAATATCTCCTTTCTTGACAGAATTCAAAATATCCTGAGGTTGTCCATAAAACCTATCCTTCTCATCCTCATCAGCATCCTCAGTGGGGGCATAACAGCAGATAACATTCAAGTCTTTAATGCTTGTCTGAAATTTTGCTGTAAGAAACCTTTCATTAATGCACTCATATCCTAGAAGAGCATCACTAGTATGTCTGCTGAGCAGCAGACCCACGCCTGGGTGATGCTTTCCAACCTCCCTCCCTGAAAAGAGAAATTTAAAGCTATTTTTAAGTATCTCACCTTTACCTGACCATCTGGTCTCTTGGAAGCCTAGAATATCTACGTTATAGCGCTGGAATTCCTGCATGAGGACATCAAAAGAATAATCTCTATGTAATGTCCTCACGTTCCACGTTCCTGCAGAGAGAAAATGATTAGTAGGATTTTTAAAGAAATTAGGTTTATTGAGATTGGTAGGGCCAACAATATCAAACAGCCCCCTGATCGCAGGCATGGGGCAAAGACCTGTTCCTCCTCCGCTAAAGGCTGAAGTCACCGATGCTGGTAGGAACTTCAGGCACCACCTTTTCAAGTGGACTTTTTCAAGAGCCACATGGCCTGCCTGAGACACATTACTCCAGTTTAGGCTTGACGATGCCCAACTAGCAAAGTAAGGTTCAGGTACCTGCGATGGCATCTGATTAGGATTATCCACCAGCTGATATAAGGTATCCCATGCCTCTGTTCACTTAGAGCTGGCAACCCAGAAACAAACAGAAAACACAGCGGCAGATTCTCCAACAGAGACCCACCAGTGCAGCAAGTCCAGGATTCATAATCAAGCTCAAATCCATAAACAAGTCCAGTCTAGTAGGTATAAATGGTCAGCACCAGGACCCTGTGAAGTTGACCACTCCTCAGCAGGGTTGAAAAAAAAAAAGAAAAAAGTGGCCATAGATGACCAGATCAGTAGGCCATACTGAACTGGCAGCCCTCCCCTTCCGTTCCCTTCGAAAAGAGAATATCTCTTTTGAAAGGTACTAACGGTCTGCACCACGAGAGAGCGGGGTCGGACATTAGGTGCTAGACCTGGCCGGTTCTGTGCATCATCACTAGGGATTGGTACACAGCTCTCCTTCCAGTTTACGCCTAGCTACCAATTACAGGCCGCTGCCACTAGACGACAGATATGCACCCAGACCATACGACATCGGCTCCATCGTGTTGGACTGCATGTCCGGCGACAAATGGTATGCATTCCGTTATCTGCTGAACACCGTAGAACCCGTAGATGTTTGATCAGTTATAAAAAAAACATATATATAAATATTGAAAAAATTATATATATGTATAAGTATGAAAAAAAATTATGTAAAAAAAAATTATGTAAAAAAAAATTATGTATGGAACCAAAAAACAGTGACTGAATGAGTCTGCATAGACCCTTTTCTATGCAGGAATATTCATTGTGTGATATGCTCATCATCGTTATGTATAGTGGAATAGAAAACATTTCGCTTTAAATTTCAAATACTAAATGATTCTATCCTTGCAATGAAACCAAAATTGACAATATCGATAAATGTGTTGTAAGAAAGTCCGTTAAAGGAATTTTAGGTCGAATTTGTGAATTTTCGAAAATGAAAAAAAAAATGTTGTAATATATTAGATTACAAAGCAGCGAATGAAATTCAAGGAAAACTTAATTTAAAAAATTGGATTCACATTTAGGATGATGTAGTGTTTTCTTCATGTACTAGTGCAAATACGTTCTCTGTTTGGCATTCCCATACATTTGCATGTATATCGTTCGCTCCTGTAAGCAATAAAGTTAACACCTTATATGTAAACTATTGAATACTTATGCAAACTTTAATTACAAATACGGGTTGTTATATCGTCACAAATTGTCTTTGTTAAAATCTAGATGAAAAATCAAAAATTTGCATGTTTTACTTTTTTGTTCCAAATCGCAATAAGAATTGTAGGAATTCAACATTACATAAACAATTCTAACCGTTTTTTTTTTAATTGCACCAAATCTTCCTAATGAACATTTATTAGAAAAAAAAACAACGCAAAAATGTTGTGAATGAAGTTATAAAATCGTAACAAAGCATTTGGCATGTGATTCTTTGTTTAATTGATTTTATATGATAAAATATGAGTATGAATATTTATTGATGTAACATGAGTGTAAGAGTGCTCCAGTCAATTTTGCTTAAGATTTAAATGTAGAGTACTTCTGCCTCCATCTGCCAACAGTTGGTCCAATGGTTGCCTTGCTTGCAAGAGGGAACAAGAAGACTTTGAGACATAAAGGCAAGTACTTTGTTATCCGTTTGGAGCACAGGGAACCAATAGGTCTTCGCTGCTTACAGTTCATTACACGCACTACCGACATCATGCTAATTACGTGAACGATGGCTGATGGTTAATTAGCAGTTCATTATTCTCCGCTGAGGCAGAGACAGAAATGAGAGTCGACAGTCGGAGGGAGGACCGATGACCTCCTGGCTCTGTTGCTTTTCAGCTGCTCATTAGTCATTGACTGGGAGACACGTATCGTGCACACACGGGGGTGGGGGAATTTCAAAGCACTGGGTAACATAATCCCTGGTCTAACTCGAACAGTAACAACACGACATTTAAGGTTTTGAACATTGCTCGTGCAATTACATTGAATTTCAGAAGATCTGTTGACAGTAAAACGGGTTGCTTCCGATCTCTTGACCTATAAACGACAACCATTGATAAGACATAAATTGCGTTAAAATACTCCAGTCGTTTGACTTGACTCTCTGATTTCGTTACCAATTTATCTAGTTTCTCATCGGCGTGGCATTGGCTCATCATAACGATAACACTGAAGACGCATAAATTGAAAAAAAAAATGAAATCAGCTGTAAATAATTTGTCGTATATATACTGAAATATAAGGAAAAAAATCAAACTCATTTACGTATCCTTTGCTAAGTTTTAATTAGTGATTCCGCAAAGATAATTCCCAGCCTTAATATTGATTTCTTTCGATTTAATTCCCTTATGTCTGATTACGCAATTAGACATGTTGTAAAACACAGCAATGAAGTCACTACTTTGGTTAGAAGTGAGAATTTTGTGGATGCGATACTTTATATTACCTTCCTGACTCGCAATGATTTTAATTTTGGAATTTGTCCACTGGTGGAGTTTATGAAGGAATATTTCCGCTGTATTTTCTGTTGTGGCTCGCCAGCCGTTACTTAACAGATATAGAGGATACTTTATACACCGAAGAGCCAAAACATTATGACCAGCGCGTCTTTATGCAAATTGAAGCAACTGCAGGTAAACGACGGCGCGAAACGATATAAATAACACTTGATATTGATCTCTGTTAATCAGTGATATTCCTTTTCTTCAGTTGAAAAGGGCAGCGGATTTAAGTGAGTTTCATAAAGGCTAAATTGTAATGACCAAAAGACTGGATCAGAGCATTTCCGAGATGGCAAGGCTTATGGGGTGCTCACGGGCTTGTGGTCAGCCGTGGTTAATACGTTCAGAAGGTGGTCCCAGGAGGGAAAAACCACGAACCACCGGCAAGATGGGGACCGACCACGGCTCATCGATGCTAGAGTTGAGCAAAGGCTAGTGTTACGTAACACGTAGGTTGCCAGATCACTAATTTCTAAAAAAATCGTTGCCAGATTATTTTTTAATTCTGTAATCAACTATAATGTTCGGATATTTATTTGAGAGACTGTACGAACCAACAAAAGGGATACTGTGGCATAACTCGCCCGTCATTTGAATGCTGGTGACGGGAGTAATGTAACACACAGTACATCGAACTCTGCTGAAAATGGGGCTGCGTAGCCGCAGGTCACCCTGAGTGCCCATGCTAACCTCGGTTCACCATAGAAAGCACCTACAGGGGCACGCGAGCATAAAATCTGAACCTTCAATGATTGGAAGAAGGTCGTCTGGTCCGATGAATCTCGTTTCCTTATTGCACCATGTGGACGGCCGGGTACGTGTGCGTCATTTACCTGGGGAAGTGTTGGCACCAGGATGCACCGTGTGATGAAAACAAGCTGGTGGAGGAAGTGTAATGCTTTGGGCAATGTTCTGCTGGGAAATCCTGGATCCAGTCATTCATGTGCAGGAAACTATGGCGTCTACCACCTACTTAAACATCATTGCTAACCAAGTACATCCTTTCATGGCAATGGTATTTCCCTCTAGTAGTGCCTTCTTTCAGCGGGATAATGTGTCATGCCACAGTACCCGAATTGTTCAAAAGTGGTTCGCAGAGCATAAGGAAGACCTCCATGTATTGCCCTGGCCTCCAAATTCCCCAAACATCAATCCAATCGAGCATCTGTGATTTGTGTTGAAATAGCATATCCGTTCTGCGGCAGCTCAAACACGTAACTTACAAGAGTTGAAGGGTCTGCTGGTAACGTGTTGGTCCCAGATACCACAAGACATCTTGAGAAATCTTGTAGCGTCCATGCCTCGCTGGGTAAGAGTTGTTTTGTGGCACGTGGAGGACCAACATCATATTAGGCAGGTGGTCTTAATGTTTTGACTCTTCGGTGTATCACCTGGGAGATGATTCTGATCAGAATCGATCACAGCTACATGAACCGTGTAAAATTAAAAAGAAAAGAAAAAATTTCTTAGTCATTATGGCAAACATGGTATGTTTGCAATTCTTTTTAATAAATTGGTAATTTATTTTCCTTTCAATCATTCTGGGCGAAAAGAATCATGAGAGTTCAGTGGTAAAGCAAAGTTACTTATCTGTGACAATGAGGTAGGAAACACGTATCTGTGTCAATAGAAAAAACTACAGTAGTCATAGCATACAGCATTATGTAATAGGGGACTTAATAAGGGTTTTAATAATGAGATGAAAGTTGATAGAAATCTGTGCATAGCTACCGTGTTTAAAAAAAAATGACATGTAGATAGCGCAAAAATAGAAAGTTGTACCAGAAAGTAAAGGTAGTGTGTGGCGAAACGGAATGGTTTTACAGGAAAAGAGGTGGAAAGAATAGCAAGGTGGTCATATCAAGATGGGCTCAATATTTGGAAGATTTTCTGAAAAAGTTGTTTATTTCTTCCTCCATTTTCGGCAGGACACATAAATGTCCAATATAATAACTATTAAAGCAAATCATTTAGTAAAATAAATGAAATTTTGGAAGTTTCTGCTACAATTATATTTTGGTCAATTTTGAAGAAAATTGTTGTAAAATGTTTCATCTCGAATAACGTCATAAATGATAAAGGAATATTTTTCAAATTTGAGATTTATAGAGATTTGAATGAACTCTTCAATTTTCCTCCAGTGGTTTTTCTGCGTACTTATTTTCAAGTTAGTGAGCTTTGAATATAGCAAGTTAGTGAGCTTTCCATGTTATACGAATGGAATATGGCTTTCCATTCGTATAACCTGGAAGTGTCAATGACTTTTGGTAACCTAATGTATAATAAATTTATACTAAAACTTAGTTAATAAATTTACATTGAATTAAATTAAGAATGAATTGATGACCTGGCAAGGGAGATGACTTGCTGATAAATGAATGGAAAACTAAAGCGTTGAGAACTGGTCAGCTGGGGGAACGTCTTTGTTTTAAACGTGGCTTTCTTGAACAAGCGTCTTAATTTATCTTTGAAATTGTGTGACAGATACTGGCAATGCACAACATCAGGTAAATAACTGAAGGTAATAACATCAGGCTGCTAACAGTTTAAGGATATGTTGGGATTGCCGAAACCTAGGCGGATACTCTGAAACACTTAAGCCATATAATCATCTGGTCGTCTCTAACCGTTGCTATGGTAGTGAAACTTGAACTCTTTACATGCAAGGTAAAAGCAAACCTTGGGTATTAAGTGGTTAGATTAACCGCTTTTAAGCAACATCTTATCTAGGGAGATATTTCACCGGTTTTGCCATGTTGCCCACATGCATAACGACAAATTATCAAATAACGTTAGACAAATTATCAAATAACGCGTCTTGAAGAAAAGGGTCAGACTTAGAAAGAGTTGGGTGGATGACATCTCACAGGACCTTATTAGAATTCGGCTGCAGTAGTCAAATGCAATACTGTTCCTTAGAATCGACGAATTTCGAAAGCAAATTACATCTAGTTGGCAATCAGCTGTGTATAGCTACTTGAGGATAATATATGTGTAAACGTTTTATCCTTAAGATCTTGATTAAATAACAGAAAATCTAAATATTATAAAAAACTTACCCAATTATTAAATTCAAAAATTTAACTGCAGTAACCAATGTTTACACTTTGTATTTTGAATAGAAGTCGAACTGTATCACTTTTACAATAAGCATCATTTTGCCGTTCAATTTTTTCTTCTCTTGGTGTTTCTGAAAGTGTAGTGTGGCGGGTGTATACATTTGACCAAATAATATTCGAAAGCTTATGTTATTATAACAGCCAATTTCAACAGACTCCCCCCAGGATATTTCCAATGCAAATAGCTATTCATGTGTGGAGGGTTCAGACTTCTTGAAAATGAGAGCCCAAAACTTATTTCTGTACATAAGATGCCATAACAATTCCCTTGCCAATGAAGAGAAACACATGACGCAATAAAAGAGACAAATATCTACTGAGTAGTAATAAAGTCAAATCCAAGAAATTTGCTAGCCTGTACCGAGGTTATTAATTCAGCTATCGAATTTGAGAAGTAGGCTTCCCGTCATATGGGAGTACCGACAGTATTAAAAGGATATCTTCGTAACAGCGAGTATCGCAAACTGGTTTGTTGCGAATTCTGAATGTTTAGAAACCATTGATGTCGGTCACAGAGTAAACCCTACAATATGACTTTCAGTTTTTTCCCTTTCCAATTGCAATACTTGTAAATCCTATATCTATCTTAATGCAGTCTTCCTCCCCTGCCTTTGATTTCTTCTTCTGCGTTTCGTGTTTCGTTTTCCCTAGAGAAAGGCAAAATAACTTGCTATTTATAATCAGTTCTGTTTCGGTGGGAGGACACAAGTCACTTATAATAACCAGAATGGATAAAACAATTTTTGATTTTAAGGTAGATTTACTTTCAATTTAGGCATTTTTCGAACTTAAAGTATTATACACCGAAGAGCCAAAACATTAAGACCACCTGCCTAATATGATGTTGGTCCTCCATGTGCCACAAAACAACTCTTACCCAGCGAGGCATGGACGCTACAAGATTTCTCAAGATGTCTTGTGGTATCTGGGACCAACACGTTACCAGCAGATCCTTCAACTCTTGTAAGTTACGTGTTTGAGCTGCCGCAGAACGGATATGCTGTTTTAATACAAATCACAGATGTTCGATTGGATTGATGTTTGGGGAATTTGGAGGCCAGGGCAATACATGGAGGTCTTCCTTATGCTCTGCGAACCACTTTTGAACAATTCGGGTACTGTGGCATGACACATTATCCCGCTGAAAGAAGGCACTACTAGAGGGGAATACCATTGCCATGAAAGGATGTACTTGGTCAGCAATGATGTTTAAGTAGGTGGTAGACGCCATAGTTTCCTGCACATGAATGACTGGATCCAGGATTTCCCAGCAGAACATTGCCCAAAGCATTACACTTCCTCCACCAGCTTGTTTTCATCACACGGTGCATCCTGGTGCCAACACTTCCCCAGGTAAACGACGCACACGTACCCGGCCGTCCGCATGGTGCAATAAGGAAACGAGATTCATCGGACCAGACGACCTTCTTCCAATCATTCAAGGTTCAGATTTTATGCTCGCGTGCCACTGTAGGTGCTTTCTATGGTGAACCGAAGTTAGCATGGGCACTCAGAGTGACCTGCGGCTACGCAGCCCCATTTTCAGCAGAGTTCGATGTACTGTGTGTTACATAACTCCCGTCACTAGGATTCAAATTAGTGGTGAGTTGCGCCCCAGTATCCCTTTTGTTGGATCGTACTATACAGGATAGCCTTCGCTCACCTGTAGCATCGAAGAGCTGTTGTCGGACCACACTTTGCCGGTGGTTCATGGTTTTTTCCTCTTCGAACCACTTTTTGAAGGTAGTGACCACCCCACAAACCTGCCATCTCGGAAATGCTCTGACCCAGTCGTCTGGCCATTATAATTTGGGTTTTGTCAAATTCACTTACGTGCGCTGCCTTTCCCATCTGAAGAACAAGAATGACACTGGTTAACAGAGCTCAGTATCAGGTGTTATTTATAGCATTTAATGACCTTCACACGCGCCGTCGTTTACCTGCAGTTGCTTCGATTTGCATACAGACTCGCTGGTCATAATGTTTTGGCTCTTAGGTGTATGTGACAATTTAGCTTATTAATACTGCACCATAATGAATTTCTCAGATCATTTTCTCCATTAGGCATTAGAATAAATTTTCTTCTCTAATGTTGTGTTCAAGCAATTGGTCCTAAGGCTTTGCTCGTAAGTTCATGGCTGCAACTTTTCATATGCCCTGAGCTAAGCCATCGACCTCCTTTCTTCGCTTCGTCTTCGTGTACTTCCACGGAATCCAGATGCTCTCACAGACAAAAATCCAATGGAGACAAGCACTAGGGATAAAGTTTGCCTTTCTTCACGGGCTTTGCTTTGTCTTTGGTCCGTGTTAATTAGTCAGCTAATTCCAGCTAATCACTAACGCATACAGCAGTTGCTGCCGTGGCAAATCATACAAATTAACTAAGATTGCACTTTAATCGGTGTTTCTCTCTCAAAACAGTCATTTGTTCCATTCAGCAATTTGCCTCTGCTTACTGCAGTTCTTATCTCCAGCCTATGTCACGGGTACGATTCGTAACTATGCAGCAGAAATTTAAAGCTTAAACGCTTAACTTAAATGTTTTTACTCTCGTGGCGTGATTTATATTCAAACACGATTAACAGCGCAGTGTTCAAACGGAATCTTACACCAAAATGTTAGCCACAAAGGAAATGAATCAATCAATAAAATACTAATAGAAAATTTTTGTTCATATTTCGAACTTTAAATATTAAATTTGCATAATATTACAATTGCATAAAAATCAAAGCATTATTTCTGTTTATGAGATAGATAATCGATTTATATTCTGCTACAAATAACATCTAAAGAAAAGCATAACTTATTTTCAGCAATTGCATGTTAAATTTTAAAGCGTTGTTATGTTTCTTAATGTAGTGTTTTTGCTGACCTGCTGACTAATGTAGTACTTCAGTGATACATAGAATAAAAATACAGACAATTTTAGAATTTGTTTCTTAATCGCATCTTGAATATTATTATCGAATTCACTGTCATCACTTTCTTTACATCTGTGTTACAAGTGGAATCTAAAATAAATTCTAAATCCTATACGTTTTGTAAAAGCCTATGTCAGAGACATTTTTTTTCCATCCGAGGTGGTCATGTTATTGATAACCATGGAAGATAAAACAATAAACCATCAGATATTTTATGTATACTCTGACAAGGAGTGACTAGGAACGGACTTTATGTCAGCAGATGAACTAACTAGAAGAGAAATAACTAGAGAAAATTAGCGATTCAAGTCATGGGAGATACAGCAAAAAGCAAAAGAAAAACAAAACTCTCAGTTTTACCTCAGGGCAACCAAGGCATGTTAACCAGATCGCAAGAGATCTGGCTGCTTAAGTCAGCAATATGGGGCAGAGAGTCAGGTCGGATTGGGGGGCGGGCGTGGCTCAGTCGGTAGCGCGCCAGGCTCGTAATCTGTAGTTCCCAGGTTCGAGTCCCAGCTGGGTCAGCGTTGAGATTTATCTCCGCAAAATTCTCCGCCTTGCCCACGGTCAGTAGGGAACACCGATGGGCTTGGAAAGGCCGCCGCCCGTCGGATGGGACGTTAAGCCGTGGCCCCGTGTGCGGGAGAGCCATACCCTGTTCACGTTAAAGAACACGCTGGATGGCCTTGACGGGAGGCTACCATCTGTCTCCCAACAGCTGTTCCAGTGGGTCCCCTCCCCCAACCTTCTCTGAGCCTTCGGGGTCCATGTGACCTGGCCATTTAGCCCATGGTGTGCAAAAAAGTGCCGCTCAGAGGTAAAACAACCCAACCCAGGTCGGATTGTTTTTTTTTGTAACAACATGAAAATGCTTTCCGAGGTATCAACAAATATATTTGTCAGGTTGTCGCCTGGAGTAGCCTCGTATTGTTAGCTGAATTCAGTATACACAAAAGGGTAAATATTTAAAGTTTTGGCATGTAAAGTTTTGGCTTGATTTGGTTGAAATTACAGTATTTGAACTTCACATTATCCCTCAGTGTGAATTGTATAATGCATATTCTAAAACTCATTAATTACTCAAAATTCTGACGAAAAGTTAAAACCTACAAAGAATGATGATTTTATTTCTTTCATTAATTCGATAATTGTAATAAAATAGTTATGATAGTTAACAACAACGAAAAACTACAGACTTATAGTGGGATCCATCCTTAGTTCAACATATTCGATAATGCACCAAAATATTGATTACATATAACAAAGGTGGGCAAACTGCGGCTCCCGAAGCTACTCTGTGTGGCTCTTGAGACAATATTGGGTCTCATTGCCAATTTTCCTAAAGTTTTATATTAACCCTTTGATATCCGGAAGAGGAAACGGCACGCTTCCTGTAGACCTGAGAGGTATAAAATTCAGAAGTATACCATTGAAATCGCTGTTTTCAATAGATTACGAAGAAAACGAAAACTTGTTTTGAACAAATACGGATGATGCAACTGGACCTGCGTCATCACTCTTCATGCAGCACACACAAGTTACTCTCTTGCGGCGGTAGCGGAACATAACCATTGCAGTGGAATGTAGATAAGTACTTTTGTGATTAATAATTATTTAAAATTGTTTTTAGTTAAAGTTATAAAACCTTTGTTTAAAATGACTGATCAACAGAAGAGTATAAAACGGAAATACGAATAAGAAAAGAGTGTTCAACAATGGGAGGACGATTTTTGCTTTTACTGTTAAGGGTGAAAAGGCTCTGTGCCTTATCTGTCATACAGCCATCAGCCACTTTAAAGCCAGTAATTTAAAGCGTCACTATGAATTTAACCATAAAAATTTGCATCTCAATTTCCTCCTGAATCAGAACTGCGAAAAAATAAGATAAAATTATTGAAATCTAATTTACTCACTCAACAAACTAGCCTATTTTCTTTTTTTAAGTAAAGTGATTTGGCTGGCTACAAGATAGTTTTGTTATAACTTGAAATATTCCTCAAAGTAAACATCTTAAAGTCATGGACAATTTGTAAAAAAGAATATTAATGATATGACTGCAATTCTTGCTCCAGAGAACTCAAAACTTAAACAGGCAATAATAGAACAAATTCCTAACTCCCTCCCCATTATTAAAAAACCTATTTTTGAAACTAGTTCTAAAATCGTATGTTTACTGCAGAGTGATTTGAAAAGCTGCGTTGCTTTTCGTCTGTAAAGAACTGTAAGAATCAGTAATTCATCAATAAATCATAATCGGTTTTTCATCTGTAAAGAACTATTTTCATCTGTCATCTGTAAGAATTCATCCAATGCTAAGCTGAAAAGCTTAGCATGAATCTACAGACATTCAAGATATCCCTCAGCTAGCTGTATTTGTTCGCTATATTACAAACGATAGAAATCTAAAAGAAGAATTCTTAGACCTGAGAAGCTTAAAGGAAACCACGAAAGGTATTGACATAAAAAATGCACTTAACAAAACTTTATTAAATGCTCAACTACCACTGCATAAACTTGTTAGCATTGCAACAGACGGAGCACCAGCAATGGTAGGCCAAAATACTGGCCTAGTTGAGCAATTGACACATAATCTCAACTATCCTGAATGTCTCTTTATTCATTGCATCATCCACCTTTAGCATTTAGTAAGCAAACACTTTAATTTTAGTTCAACAATGTCATAAATTGCGTTTTAGAAATTGTGAATTTCATTCGGACAAGTGCAAAAACACACCGTGAATTTAGAAATTTTATTGAAGAGGTGGAGTTTGAAAAGTCAAGTGACGTTTCATTCTACTGTATGGTAAGATGGCTATCAACTACCAATCTTTTGAATAAGTTTGTTGCTCTTTTTGAACCCAATCATTACTTTCACGAGAGAAAAAGAACTACCCAAAACTAGAAGGTCACGAATGGATCTGATGTTCTTTACAGATGTAATGCAACACCTCCAATATTTAAATCTGGCATTTCAAGGAAGGAAAAGAGTTATTACAGAACTTGCCCAATCAGTTTTCCGTTTTCAGAATAAAATAAATCATTTTCAAAGAGATCTGGCAACAAAGAAATTTGACCACTTTTCCAACCTTAAATTAAGAGTAACTGCTTTTCCTGATGTTGAAATTAAAGACAGTAAAATGAAACAATACGAAGGACACTTAGAAACACTTTATAGTGATTTTGAGAACAAGTTTAAGAAACTAAAAAACTAAAGCCATGCTTTGAATTTCTTGTGAATCCTTTTTTGATTGATGACATCAACGATGGATGTCCTGTTGTTGCACCTTGCCTCGGATGTTGCTTCAATAGAAACAGAGCTTATTGAGCTGTAGGAAGATGTGGGTTTGAAGGTAGTACATAAAAGTTAATCTCTAACTGACTTTTAGAAACAAATCCCAGAAGTAAAATATCCCAATGTTTAGAAAACCGGCTCCGACTACTCTCTGGTTTTGGGACAACTTACTGCTGTGAATCTCTCTTCTCTGTAATGAAAATTGTCAAGTCTAAACATCGTGCTATCCTCACTAACAGCCACCTCACTGAGCGTCTTAGAACAGCTTTGACATGCTACTAGTGAGATTTTAAACTATTAACTGTAAAAATAAAGTCTCAAAGTCTTCAACGAGCAGATATTAAACATATTCTGCTTTGGTGAGTAGGACTACTATACAGTTGTATTTTTTATTATTTATAAATACAGTTTTAAAATAATATTTTCTGTGGTTCTTGAACGTTCAAAAATGTATGAAAAATATTTTATGTGGTTCTTCTTATCGAAGAACTTGCCCATCCCTGACATATAATTTAGCGTTTAGTAAATAGTTTAAATAATTTTTTCCACAAATCTTTTATTGATTTATTGACTTTAATGTAAAGAGATAAATCTATGTATTCATTTGTGATTGATTATTTCCTTAATAACGCCTTAGCCTGAGTGCCTTTCTTATTTACCGCATCTTATTCAGAGCAACAATGGGAAAAGAAGGTCTCTTTCCCGATCGTGGCTATTTCAGTGGTTAGAACGCTGACACGAATCTCGAGAGACGTTGATTCGAATCTCGCGGATCGGCAAAATTCATTTCTTCCACAAAAATGTTTATTGATTTATTTACTTCTGTGCCAACAGGAAACTGTGCATTTACTAGTGATGGAAAGTCAACGTCTATCAAAAAAATAGCTAAAAAGTTATTTTGACTTCTACAATTTCATAAAATTTAACCGTAGTTCTTTTGTAAATCCTGAATTTACAGATTTCAGTCATTTTCATCTTCCTGAAAAGGATATTATTAAAGTAAACAGAATAAAAACTAAATATTATAATTAAAAGGCCAAACTTTTTAAAATGATTAAAGCAGACTGCGTGACCATTGCTATTCAACAGAAAGCAGAAGCATGTGGAGTTCATGCCTATTCATGTGGCACTGTTACGGGACGGATGCACAAATTCAGAGAAGGAAAAGAGAGCTTCGAAAACCTTCCTCGTGTAAAAAGACCGAAGAAGGAAGTGAGCGAAAGAACCATCGCTACTGTTCGTACACTCATTAAGGAAAACCCACACATCAGCGTTCAGGTACTAAATTTAGATGTTACTGTATCGATTACCAGTCTAGAAACAATTGTTCATCTACATTTAAAGTTCCGACAGATCTGTGCCAAATAGATACCCCGCAAATTGACAAAACAGCAAAAAAGGACTAAAGTCGACTCATGCAAGGAAATGCTGGTAATGTTTGAACCTAATGGCCCCAAACGGTTAACAGACATTGTCACTGGTGATGAGAGGTGGTTTTATTATCATACAACTCCCAAAAAGATCGACAACTACACCGAAGAGTCAAAACAATAAGACCACCTGCCTAATATGATGATGGTCCTCCACGTGCCGCCAAAACAGCGCTTACCCGGTGAGACATGGACGCTAAAAGATTTCTAAAGGATTCTTATGATATCTTGTACCAACACGTTACCAGCAAATCCTTTAACTCTTGTAGGTTACGTGGTTGAGCAGCCGCATTTCGGATATGCTGTTTCAACACAAACCACAGATTCTATATTGGATTTATGTTTGGAGGTCAGGTCAATACATGGAGGTCTTCCTCATGTTCCGCGAATCATTTTCGAACAATCCGGGCAGTGTGGCATGGCACATTATCCTGCTGAAAGAGGCACTACTAGAAGGGAATACCGTTGCCATTAAAGGATGTACTTGGTCAACAATGATGTTTAAGTATATGGCAGACGCCATATTTTCCTGCACATAAATTACTGGACCCAGGGTTTCCCAGCAGAACATTGCCCAAAGCATTACACTTCCTCCACCAGCTTGTTTTCATCCCACAGTGCATCCTGGTGTCAACTCATCCCCAGGTAAACGACAAACACGCACCCAGCCGTCCACATGTGCAACAGGAAAAGAGATTCACTGGACCAGATGACCTTCCAATCATTCAAGGTCCAGTTTTGATGTACTGTGTGTTGTGACACATTACTCCCGTCACCAGCATTCAAATTACGGGCGAGCTGCGCCACAGTATCCCTTCTGTTGGCTCGTACCATACGGGATAGCCTTCGCTCACCTCTAGCATTGATAAGCCTCCTCAGTGCATGTTTGGGTTGAGGAAGATGAACCACGTCCCCAAATCCTCCAAGATTTTCGCTCAAGGAAGAGGATGTTCACAGTTTTTTTTTTTGATTCTCAAGGAGTGGTAGCCGTGGACACCTTACCTGAAACAATGACTGTAAAAGGCCAATATTGCATAAATAATGTTTTGCCCAAAATGGTTAAGGAGATTAAGGAGCAGCCAACAAGGCGTTTCAAGTGTTGAAACACCTGTTGTTGATAGGCATTTCACTTCTCCTTCGTGACAATGCTAGTGCTCACAAGGGGCGGGGTTGGCTCAGTTAGTAGCACGCCAGGATCGTAATCTGCAGTTCCCAGATTCGAATCGCAGCTGGGTCAGCATTGAGATTTTTCTTCGCAAAACTACCCCCCACCCCCGCCCACGGTCAGTAGGGGACACTGATGGGTTTGGAAATCCCGCCGTCCATGGGATGGGACGCTAAGCCATGACTCTGTGCGCGTTAAAGGATACGTGGTATGGCCTTGACGGGTAAACTTTGTTGAAGCAATATTGAATTCTTTTCTGTTTTCGTCAGAGCGATCATTTCGATACTTTATCCATAATTTAAGCTTGCAGTTAGCGATCTTCTGTCGCCCAACAGCTGTTCCAGTAAGGCCCCCTCCTTCAACTTTCTCTGAGCCTTCGGCGTCCTTATGAACAAGCCATTTAGTCCATAGTGTGCAAAAATATGCCGCTCAGAGGTAAAACAACCCAACCAAGTGCTCCCAAAATCCGGCAAGTTATGGCCTATCTGGAGCTAGAAAAAATCAAACAGCTCCCCCCATCCTGCATATTCACCCATCTTGCACCATCTGTTTTGTGTCTGTTTCCAAAATTTAATAAAGGACTTGCTGAGAAACCGTTTTCAAAGGCGCAAGACCTTGCAAAAGTTGTTCATTCAGAGATTTTTCAGGAAATAGAACATTCGACCGACATTAACCTACTTTAAGAAGAATCGGATAAATTCTCTATCATTTCTATGAAATTCTTCTTTCGCTTTCATTTTTTCCCACAAGAGGCAATAACTTTGTTGATTTGGTATTTTGCACTACTGATGCATTTGCTTACAATGTACAATCTTCCGACCTCTTCCCCCACAGCGACTCACCACCGCATATTCCCATCTCATTTAATCTGAATTTCAACACTCAGCAATCTTGCAAACAAACGTATCATGATTATCATAACGCTTAACTATGGCTTTATGACTAACATAATCACTGATAAGTTTTCGCACTTAGATGCGCGCAATAGTAGTAATACCAGCAATTTCGATTAAGTTTATTCGGCCTTTACCATTTCTATAGAAAACTGCTGAGCGATAATACCTGTTAGTGCAAAGAAAACTAATGAAAAATACCAAGTTAAAGCAGATCGCAAACTGCAAGTTAAATCATGGATAAAGTATCGAAATGATCGCTCTGAAGAAAACAGAGACGAATTCAATATTGCTTCAATGAAGTATGCTAAAGCTGTGGAAGATAATGAATCTGAAAAGTTGAATTATTTATGTAATGCTAACAATCGAAATGCTTTCTTCCGCGACATTCGAAAACGCATGAAAAGGTCGTGTAGCATTCCACCACTGTTGAAATTTAATGGCACCATGGTTACTATGGACTCTGACAAAGCATCATTTTCAGCTGATAATTTTGATCTAGTTTATGTCCCTGACTGCACAGGGAGCAATATATCTGTTGAAGAATCTGCCCTTGACTTACATTTTGATGGACTATTTGATGTGCAAAATATTAGGAAAGCCGTTAATCAAACTCCTACTACTTCTGCCCCAACACCTGATGGGTTGCCACAAACATTTTTCGAGAACCTCTTTAGTTCCATCAGCGATAAATTATCAGTACTCTTCAATATTTGTTTAGGTAGTGGCAATATCCCACAGGATTGGCGTCATGCAAGCCTGTTTTTAGCGAAATGGTGAAGCATGAAATCCTCGCAACTATCGCCCCATTTAATTCACCAATATAATACCTAAACATGGAAAGATGCGTATTATATAAGCTGTTACCCTTCTTACAATCGCGAAACATTATACCTAATGAACAGTTCGGATTCTTTCCTAACCGTTCTACAACGATTCAACTATTCCATAATATGCATTCGTGGACCTCACTTTTAGATAATAATATCCCTGTTGACATCATTTTCCTGGACTTTGAAAATACCTTCGATAAATTAAAACGATCCCTCTTGATTCAAAACTTGCTCAGCCTTGGTATACCTAGTCTGATTGTGAGGCTTCTTTCCTGCGTGAATCTTCCGTTGACAGTGGAATCTTACAAGGATCCGTTCTCGACGCATTGTTCGTCATAATCTTCACCTTTGAAATTCCTAGTATTATTTGTCCTATCCAATGTACAGCATACGCAGATGACATTAATATCTTTTGTACCTCCAGCAATGAAGAAGAATGTAGTTCATTGCAAAGTGCTTGTGACGCTATTTACCAATGGAGCTTAAAGTGCGAACTGCCCATATCAAAAAACAAATCAAGTGTTCTGTACCTTGGAAGCAAGAATCCTCATTATAAATTCAACTTCACAAATGATCCAATTACAAATGCACAGACGCAAAAAAACTTAGCATTGCTATTTTCATCACAGTTAACTTTTGGTGACCACTATAATGACATTTTTAGAAAGGCTAATCGCACCGTTTTCTTAATTCTGAAATGTTATGATAAAGGTGATATTGATTCCGTAATTTGCGCATTTGTGACTTTAATCAGACCCTCAGTAGATTACGCGTTACCTGTATGGACACCTAATCTAATATCAGAGATCAAAAATGTTGAACGCACCCAGAGACGGTTTACAAAATGACTTCCTGGGTTTTACAACATGCCATATGAAGAAAGGTCGAAAAGGCTCTCGTTGCATTCCTTGGAGTGGAGAAGTTAATGTTTGACTTAAAAACATTATAAACTTATTCATGACGTAACTCACTCTAACGCAGGCACTCCAATATTCAATCTTTTCAATAGAAGAACCATAGGGCATTCTCTTATGATCGGATGTGCCTTTTGCTCCAGAGAAAGGTAAGTACCATTTCTTTGTGTGCCGTGTTGGAAGAGTATGGAACTCCCTTCTCAGCTCGATTGTCACTTCTACAAGTATTGATGTTTTTACTTTTAGGCTGAAGAAATTTGACTTTCGCCATTTCTCAAATGTTTCAAATTTTGATGTACTTTCCCTTGTCCGGTATCAGTGTGCTGATGTAGCACCTTCCGGACTTCTCTGTAATAATAATAATAATTCACTCTAGTGAAGGCTGTCATGTCCCTCTAATTTATTTATTTTTTATTATTATTGTATTTTGTTTTTATTTTTATGATTGCAAATATATATCTGTATTAAATATATTGTTGGAAGTGCTGAGATGGGGATGTCACTCACGAATTCTTCTTCCTTATCAGGCTCGATCGGCTTCATTTCTGTTGGTTTACTCAACCTGTTCACACTTACACAGACAAAAATCAGCGACCAATCCAGGAGCTACAGAGGTCCACCTAGATTCTACTATTTCGTTCCCCCAAACATGACTTTTCTATGCAAAGTTTGTCAAACAGAGGCAGTTTCTGGCAATATCTTGTTTGAGATTTTCATTCCACACATTCTCCGTTATCTTCTCTTTCTCATACTTTTAAGAACATGACTCATAATTATGTTTGCTAATATGTCACCCAGAAAACTGTTAAACGTGAACAAACTGACGTAACTCATTCTGCACCAGACGCCAATTAAAAGTGGTCGATGACCTCTCTGCCGAACTGCATCATTATTTAGAAACATGAAATTGCGTAATATCAAGCATTACTCGAAGTCTAAAATCCAAACCATCAAGTCTCCTATCCTGCTTACAGAGAATCCATTTTTCACATAGAAGAGCTACATCTCAAAGAGGAAAAATATTTAATTATATCTAAAAAATATTTTTTTCGTACTATTCAAAAACTCTAAATGGTGTGGCATTAGTATCACTCCCCAACTTCAAAATAATTAGGTGGAGATTGTTCAAAGCAGAAGAATGTTTCACTTGGCATTTTCATTATTTTAGTTTTCTCTACATTGGCCATCAAGTGTATCTTCTCATTATCTAAACAATTCACCTCTTGAATATCATCAGGTAAGAAGGCTAAATCATTGACTTTAAAGCTTCTTTTTAAAACGTCTACTTACCCATTAATAGACATTTTTCCAGTTTAAAAATAAATCTCCAAATTATACAGAGGAGCTGACACAGAATACAACATTTTGCAAAATATTGTAGTAAAGAATTAGATGATTCATTCACCCACATCTTCCACACATAAATCAGTTTATTGTAATCAGCACTGTTTAATTATAATTTAAGTATTTTATTAAAATCATACTCTTTTCCGACTCTACCAAATAAATTATTGCACAGAGCAACTAAGCAAATTATCCGCGCCAATCCCAATGAAAGTTTCAACAAACCTTTCGGATAAGCTCGCCGACCATCCCGTTCCAACCAGCTTCGGAGTTGGGATCAAGGCCACCGTAGTTTGAATCGTTGACCAATCTCAGGATGTAAGTGAACTTCAAGTAGTCGGCGATCAAGTCCGCCAAATCCTTACAGTAACCTTCATAGACTTCATTTCCTTCGAGCACTTGACCAGGTTCAGCCTTCTTCTTCATCAAGTAGGGCTCCTCCTAAAAACAATAGATTGTCAAAGGTTCTCCTATCACAACGAAAAATATTTGACATTATTAAATTGCTGCATGCTTTCGAAGCGGTAAATGTATTAAGAAAATATTGTAATTTCACCACCAGCGTAAAAGGAATATAAGGGCATTGGAAAACAATTTGGGAAAACCTTAGACTTCTGATCTTGTTTGTTTCACAAGATAGTTAAAAGTTGTCTTAATGTTATTTGAGTCTTTAAATATCGCATTGAAATATGTCCGTCGCACTTTTTCCATAATACTTTTAAGCTATTGAGTTGTTTTCCACTTTCTAAAACATGAAAACCTTTTTTTTAAAGTCACCCAGCATTTCTTTAACTTCCTCACATGAAAATGAAGCTTAGCATCTATTTTCGTATTTTTCAGTCGTTTAAAAAGAGGTATTTTAATTTTTTTTCTCTTCTGTAGACTATTAATTTCGTGCTTTAATTTTTAGAGATAAATAGAAAACTCATTTTGAGTTAGATAGGTACCAAAGAAATTTAGAATTTTCTATATTCTTTACATGGAGTTCGCACTTCCACTTTAAATAAATTTAAACTCTATCAGCTCCGTAACGTGAAACTTTGATTGCAAAAATTGGAAAAGTATTGTTGGTGGTTACTCCTTTCTCTATGTGTAAAACTAAAAATATACCACACATTCGTCTGAGGGAGAAAAACTTTTGCTCACTTTAAAAAAATAAATATCCCCTCAAACAGCTGCTTGCCACAGAGGTGTGACAGGAGCCTGTTAATTTAATACGCTATAGAAGGTCTGTTAGGACAATTGTGATAAATTGTATGGCAAGTCCCGATGTTCCGCTGTACATAGACAGCACTACATCTTATGGGAAATGCCATTAACCGATATCCGCCATCCAGCAAGACCTTCAATGTAATTAACCTTGTGCTGTGGAACAGCAGAGAAAGGACCTGTTATTATGAGCATGACCATTGCTGAGAAACAGTATAGTCTGGGTTTTTAATCGTTGAGGTGCGTGGGAAGACTTTTAGAATTTAGAGCGCATGTCTAATTGGGAATGCCAATCCAATAATAATTTGATCTGAATATGGGAGTCCAAACACTGATGAAAGATTTTGAATTTTGAGGCCAATATATGTATATAGGGCATTGCTTAATTTTAGCCATTTGTTATAGTATACAGTGAATGACTTAAATTATGCCATTTTATAAGTATACATTTTATACTTAATTTGAGCCCATGGTAGTAGGAGAGTAGGATGATAGGAAAGAGTGCGGTAAGAGATGCGTTTACTGAGGACGGGAGACAAAGGTCCCGTGCAGTGGTACTTCACTGGACCCTGTCTGCAATGATAGGGGAAAGGTCAACGGGAGCCCGTGAACCTAAGGGGGGCAGAAACAGCCCGGAAGGAGTGATGCCGGTCAGAGCTCTTGCCCCCAACCCCCACCACCCACCATGGCAGTGGAGCAGTCCGGCCGAAAGCAGAGCAGTGTGGACCCAAGTTTCCCTGCATCCCCACTGAAGCACGTGACACGGTTAGGAGAAGACAAGATCAGAATGAGAATAACTATGTGGGAATAAGGAGTGAACATGAATATGCAATGTGCAGTAGTTACCTGGGGTGCAGACCAAGGTCTGATATAGAGTGACTACACTGGGCCTGGTCTGCAACTTGAGGGGAGAGGGCCAATGGGGGCCCGTGCACCTTGGGAGGACAGAGACCGGCTTGGATGGAGTGATGCCAGCTGGGACTTTCTCCCCCAGCCCCCACCAAGGCAGTGGAGCAGGTCAACCGAAAGCAAGACAGCGAGGACCCAGGCTTCCCTGAGTCCCAACCGATGCACATGACATAGCTAGTGAGAGACTAGATCGGAATGATGTAAAGAGGGAGGGTGTGGGGCAAAGGTGTGGAGAAGAAGAGATGTTCACTTAATGCAGAATATTCTGCAGAGTATAGTTATATAGGTTAATTAATTTAATATTAGGTGAGATTTAAAATATATTTTACAGTGCCATCCACACTAAGCGACCTCCAGCCATCCTCCCCCCGAACCCCCCAAAAGCCATTCCACCCCCACCCAAACATCTACGTGTCACTCACTAACTTGCAATATTTATTTCATTAACTATTTTGCATTAAACCTTTATCCTGTGTGGCACCAGCACGTAACCCTCCCATCCGAATATCTATTTGCCAATATTAGTATATAATATTCATACTTTAAATATTTATTCTAAATGTTAATATGTACTATTATTACTAAGTGATAATTGATTCCTAACATTCCAGATCATATCGATAGTCAACCTCGCCACCCCATTAGCTCATCCTGCCATCATGCATCTGTATCAAAAGCCAATGTCACGGTTAGCGTTCTGTATTTTCTATAAGAGGTGATGTTGGGTCTCTTTCTATCTATATAATATCTCCACCCCCCCCCCCTCTTCCCAGATATCCATATGTTATCGTTTAACTTGTAATATTCATGCCATTTAGTATTCCGACTATTAATTATTCAGTATAACTATATTACATGATATATGGTCCTTTGCTATCCAAATTCTATCATTGCCATCCCTAACCCCCTGTATATCAATCCCCCCATCCAGCATGGAATGCATAACCATAACACTTTTGATTCAACTTTCAGTTTTATATGTAGTAGGTGAAATTAGGTTTTCCCCTTACTCTCATCATACTACTACCCCACCCCCCAACCAAACATTCATTTTTAACCATCTGACCTGTAGTATTCATATCATTAATTACCAATTTCAGATATATTCTGTGTCATCAATACTGCGCGATACTAGGTTCCCACATTCTAAATCATTTCAGCAGTCCACACCCACCACCCAACCGATCACACCCCTCCTCCAGCATCCAATATAATCCAAGGTTCCTTTTAATTAAACCTTTGTATTATTTATAAGAGGTGTTATCGGGTTCCTTTCGCTCCACTTCATAACACTAGCTGTCTTCCCCCCCCCCCTCCGGGGCGGGGGTGGCCCAGTCGGTAGCGCGCCAGGCTCGTAATCTGTAGTTCCCAGGAACGAGTCCCAGCTGGGTCAGAGTTGAGATTTATCTCCGCAAAATTCCCCGCCCTGCCCACGGTCAGTAGGGGACACCGATGGGCTTGGAAAGGCCGCCGTCCGTCGGATGGGATGTTAAGCCGTGGCTCCGTGTGCGGGAGAGCCATATCCTGTGCACGTTAAAGAACACGCTGGATGGCCTTGACGGGAGGCTACCATCTGTCTCCCAACAGCTGTTGCAGTGGGTTCCCTCCCCCAACCTTCTCTGAGCCTTTGGGGTCCATGTGACCTGGCCATTTAGCCCATGGTGTGCAAAAAAGTGCCGCTCAGAGGTAAAACAACCCATCCCAACCCCTCCCCCTCCATTATGATATCCATATGCTACTGTTTAACTTGTAATATACATACCATATATTATTCAGTTTAAAAATCATTTAGTACTATCTGCACTGGGTGATATGTAATCCTATACTATCCATTTGCAGTCATGGTAATCCCTATCAACCCTATTTACCATTCCCTCCCTCATGCCTATATAGCATATACCAGAATCAATTTTGATTCAACTTTCTGTATTATCCATAATAGGTGACGTTAGGTTCCCTCCCTCCAACATCCAAAGCATAATCCATAGTTACATTTGTTTAAACTTTTGTGCTATCTATAAATGGTGATATCAGGTTCCTTACTCTCCACATCATAACTCTAACTACTCCCCCCCCCCTCCATCAATATATCCGATTGCTACTGTATAATTTGTAATTTCATACCATAAATTATTTTGTTTAAAAACATTCTGTACTAACTACACTGGGTGGTGTTTGGTCGTTTATTATCTACTTTCTGTCGTATCCATCCCAATCTACCCCTCCTGTCGTTCCATCCCACCAGCTTTTAAAGCATTAACCTAAAATACTAATGATTTGACTTTCTGTACGATCAATATTTGGTGGGTCTGTTAGGATAGCGGGACTTCAGCAGAAAACCCCACAAACATCCATGCCTTACCCGCGGCTCTAATCCAGGTCCCTTTGATCAGTAGCCAAGCGCGCTAACCACTCGGCCACGGGACGGCTTTACTCACTTTCAGTAATAAATATATACAAAATGGCATCCAAAAGCTTCTTATGCGTGTCGTTTAAACATAAAACTTCTCAGAAGAACATCTTCAGACGAATCTCCCACAGAAGAATGTGTGGTACAGTTTTAGTTTTGCACATACCCAAAGTAGTGACCATCAACAGTATTTTTCAAATTAAAAGGACTACTTTGGATTTAATGCCGTTAGCGACGAAAGGAAAGTAATTCCTGGCACACCAACGGAGTCTTCTCGGCGAGAAAAATCTTGGCAGTGGTGTCTTGGCGCTTGGCTGTCTGAGTACACATAGAAGGTATGATATACTTAGGATAATATAAGATATACGTTTGGAAATCAGTTTCCCGTTACGGATACGTTTTAATATATTTAAAATTAGGATTTTCATTTTCCGATATTCGCAATAGTTTTAATTTTCATCGTTAGAGGGTCCTAAATTTGGAAAATGCAAACTTTTAACGAATATTGTAAACGATCTGTATTCCAAGTTATAGAATTGAAATCTTTGTGATAGAATGCCATGACCAAGGAATTTATATGATTTAAAATTTAAAAAGAAATTTAAACAGCTTGGTACCTATCTAAGCAGCGATTCTTCCCCTTATCCCCTCTGGAAAGGGAGGAATGCAACTTTTTTGTTCAAATAGATAATCTAAAATGTTTTCATTGTTTATTTCATTCCGATTAGATAGATAACACTGAAATATTACACTTCGCATTTTTCTGAATCATCCATTAGTCCGAGTTTTTGCCGTTAGAGGGTGAAAATGTCGCATAATGACGAACTACATTCTCTTTGAAAAGGCATTACATTTTCTCCAGAGGAAATCTGTTGCGCTTATAGCTTTTTTTTCTTCAGTGACCCAGCTAACGAGAAGATAAAACAAATTTCAGTCGCATCAAGGTCAGGACTCTTACGTGGAACTTGATATTACGAGTGCGTCACGTCCAGCTTGGTTCACCAATACTTCTTTCGTAAAAGGGAACAAAAACCTTTAAGTTGTTGAGTCTAGCGAAGTCTGAGTGTTCACCTTCTAATAATTAGCAGTTACAAACATGATCTCTGTATCTGTTTAACCTGTACAGTTAGCATTGAAGTTTGGCAATGCCAAATGGAAGCGAGATAAAGAAGAAATTCAGATGAATGAAGTTTAACCCTGGAAGAATATGATCACTAAGGAGAAGTCACTCGGAAAACAAGTTTTAACAAAAATAAATAGATGAAGGCTGTTATGCAAAATTGTACATTGTAATATTTAATGTTTATTGCTAAAAAAAGGTAAATTATGTTTTGGCAGAATTACTCACAAGATTAAGAATTGGGTTGGGTTGTTTTGCCTCTGAGCGGCACTTTTTTGCACACCATGGGCTAAATGGCCAGGTCACATGGACCCCGAAGGCTCAGAGAAGGTTGGGGAGGGGACCCACTGGAACAGCTGTTGGGAGACAGATGGTAGCCTCCCGTCAAGGCCATCCAGCGTGTTCTTTAACGTGCACAGGGTATGGCTCTCCCGCACACGGGGCCACGGCTTAACGTCCCATTCGAAGGACGGCGGCCTTTCCAAGCCCATCGGTGTCCCCTACTGACCGTGGGCAGGGCGGGGAATTTTGCGGAGATAAATCAACGCTGACCCAGCTGGGACTCGAACTTGGGAACTGCAGATTACGAGCCTGGCGCGCTACCGACTGAGCCACCCCCGCCCCAAAGATTAAGAATAAAGAATGAAAAAAAAAACTATGAAATACAAGTGAGTTAATGGTATTTACTAGTTGCAATTCACATAAAAAACAATGATTTACATCATTGCTTTTTTTTAATATACTATTAACAATTGTTTCATGTGCTTAGTGAGGTGTATAAGTAAAAAAATATGTACGTACCCGAAACAAACAGAAGGTATTCAAAATATATAATGAACTTACTAATTGTAACAAATAAACATTAGACATAATAATACTTAATTTTAGTAGAGTGATAAGCCTGTTTTATGACCTTGCAAGAATAAACTTTGATTTGATAAGTTATGACACATTAACCTTTGGTTTCTGCATTCTGTTAGAAGCATCTTCACCCCTAAAAAAAAAAACCGAAACCTACTATGGTAGGATTCACTTATATGCCAATGTGGCCATATAACATTATGTTGAAGCTGGTCTTCCTCGTTAATGCATCGAAATTGGATGTCTTTTGATGACACATTTCGAACTAGTGCGCCACCTGCTGGATAAACAAAAATAAAAAATTCTTCCGAGGTTAAAGCACGAGGTTGTTTACTTTGGTTATTTTCCGTCTTCAGACTCGTTTTCGCAAGAGCAGAAGAAAGTGATCTGCGTGCCGCCAATGACTACTTAACTTTCCGCTCTTGTTATCACTCTGTATCATAGATTCCCAACGGGGGCGGTACCGCCCCCCAGTGGGCGCTGGAGCCTTCCATGGGGGCGGTAGCGGATCCAGGCAAATGGGGGGCGTTGAGGCAGTCAAGAGGGGCGGTCAAATAAATAATAAATTTAATGGAATTTTCTGTGGCAACCTTTTTATCTCTTCTATTCTGTGGTGTCTTCCTGGTGATTCTGGTCATCCACTACCTCATCCGTCATATACAGCTTTTCAACTGCAGCTTGGACAATAAGTTCCCTGCTACCGCCTACTAGCGTACTGGTACGTCTGAAGTCGACTGAGATGCTCTCAAAAGTTCTCTTGAAGATCACAGATTGGATATAAGCTTCAATATGTTTTCCCACTCCAAGTCGCTTTGAGTATGCTTTATGGTACGTAGTTACAATACCATCCCACGTCAGAACATAAGGTATAATATTAACATTACACTTGTGAATTAGGCTCAACTCATTAGCCAGCAGATCATACTTCCTCTTCTTTTCAACCTCTGCTGTCTGCAGGTTATCCTGAGATGTTATTCCTACTTCAATAATTGTAATCTCATTCAATACCTTAACATGCACTACTATATTAGGCTTATTATGTTGGACAAGTGTGTCCGTCCTGATAGGCAAATCAACCTTGATGCAATAATAATATAATAATAATAATAAATTTATTATATTTAATATTTTTTATAATTATTTTTAATATAATAAAATACTTTGAAAATACCTCTTTCATGAATAAATATTTTATCTAGCTATGTAAATTATCTTATTGTTATCGCGTTAATAAGCATTTTTAAATTAGCATTAGGTATACCTATACCTAATTTGTTTTAGTTTAGAATAGATTGACGGACAAGTCCTTGCAAGTTGGCAGGCAAACACGCGGTTCATGCAATTTAACATGTTTCGACAAGAATATGGGAGCTTGAAATGACTTGTTTACGGAGCAAGTGCGCCGGCATCGCAAACATACAAGTTAATGCGTGCACAAAATCAAATCTATAAAAGCGATAGCTCTAGGAATGTTTTATTATTTTTATGTGCTTCGCCGTGATAAATAGTCGTGAGTGATAAGTGTTATAAGTCATTATAAACATTATTTTTATAACTATCTATAAATCTGTTGAGAAGTTAATTTGTATTTGAAAATGTCTGAATCTACATCTAAAAAGAAATGCCGGCAGTACAGTATTGAGTGTTTGAAATATGGATTTATGTACTCTCCTACAAACCAATCATTACCTATGTGTTTAATTTGCTGAAAAGTGTTTTCAAATGAAGCTATGAAACCTTCTAGGCTACAAGAGCATTTAAATAAAATGCATGCTGATTAGAAGAACAAAGATTTATCCTATTTTCAAGAACTGGAAAAGCAATATTTAAAACAGCCAACTATGTCAAAACTTTTTGCGTCGTCTTCTAAACAAGATGGTGATGGACTACGAGCCTCATATACGTTTCATTGTTAATCGCAAAAGCAGGAAAACCACAAACAATTGGCGAGGAATTAATTTTGCCGGCAGTCAAAGAGATATTAAAAACTGTTCTTCATCATAAGACACCGTCAGATATCATCAAAAAAATTCCTCTCAGTAATAATTCAGTGCAAAGAAGAATAGATGAAATGGCAAAAGACGTTGAAATATCATTATGTGATTACTTAAAGACTTGCAAATTTTCCATTCAACTCGATGAATCAACTCTGCCAAATAACGAAGCTCTACTCTTATCATACGTACGATTTATAAAAGAAGAAAAAAATCATGAAGAGTTATTATTTGCTAAAAATTTGGAATCTGATACAAAGGGAGAATCTATATTTAATACCATGCAAAAGTTTTTTCAAGAGAAAGAAATTCCTATTTGCAATATTTTGTCTGCTGCTACTGATGGTGCTCCAGCAATGACAGGGCGTCATAAGGGTTTCATAGCGCATTTGAAACAAGCAGTACCAAATGTACTCGCTGTACATTGTATTATTCATCGTCAGCATTTGGTTGCAAAATATTTGAATGAACGTCTGCATACGTCGCTCCATTACGTTATTAAAGCAATCAATAAGATTAGAAGCAATTCATTGAATGACCGATTATTTATTAAGCTTTGTAATGAAAATGGTGAAGATTACAATCGCTTGCTGCTGCACACAGAAGTACGTTGGCTCTCTAAAGGTGTTTGTCTGAATCGTTTTTTCAATCTATTTGACTCAGTACTGGACTTTCTTGAAGACAGAGACGAAAAATTGCGCGAAAACCTGATTACGTCAAAAAATGACATCGTTTATTTGACAGACCTGTTTAAAATATTTAATCAAGTTAATTTACAATTGCAAGGTGATGAGTTGAATTTAATTAAAACAAAAAACGTCATAGCTGCTTTTGCGGGAAAACTTCTTCTATTCAAACGAAATCTAGGTAGAGGTGAATACAACCACTTTCCCACGTTATCAGCAGTCTCTGCAAAACCGGAAGATTTACTTACTTACTGCCAACACTTGGAAGTTCTTCATGTTGATTTTACGGAGCGTTTCCAAGATATTTTAAACATGAATATACCGAGTTGGGTTTTAGATCCTTTCGCGAACACAGATACTGAAGAATCATCAAATTTGGAAGAGGAACTCTTAGAACTCACGACTAACGAAGCACTCAAAGTAAAATTCAAACATGGATACCAAGAGTTCTGGCTTCAAAAATCAATACCAGTTCCCTACCCTGGATTGTGGGCAATAGTACAGAAGTTTTTAATCGCATTTCCTTCGTCCTATATGGCTGAGCGTGGATTCAGTGCAGTAGCTAATTTACTGTCAAAGAAGAGGAACAGACTACACATCACTGAACGTGGCGATCTGCGATTGATGTTAACGAAATTGGAACCCGACATTAACAAATTGTTAACACTCCACCAGCCGCAACCACCTCATTAATCTTTTTTATTTATTATTAATTTTGTGTTTATCTCATTATTTTTTATTTCTTATTGATTCTGTGTTTATTTTTTAAATTTTAATAAACAATTTTATTGTACATTTGGTTGTCGTTTTATTAATGTCTGCTGTATGATTTTAATAGATAAATAAACAGATAAATTAGGTACAGATAATATGCAACAATATTTTAATATTTCATATAAAATTAACTATTATGGACTAGGGGGGCGTTGAAATTTTTGTTCTCTTCTAAAGGGGGCGATGGTCCAGAAAAGGTTGGGAATCACTGCTCTATATTGTTCATTCGAATTCGGAATATTAAACTGAAACGACCATGCCGTGACCTCCGTTTTCTTCTACTTCAGAGTATACGGAGTTGCTTTCGGTTGTCCGCGTGAATCATTTCCGAGAATGATATGGTTAAAAGCTCGTGGCTAGGGCTCCGAGTTACCAAACAACAACCAGAGCACATTAGACTACACGTTTCGCGTGCTCTTTGGATGAAATTTCAATCTAATTATTTTTCTCTGGAAATGTTAAAGGGGAAATTTTTAATTGCAAAACTTGTACGAATCCTGAAAATGAGTGTTTGCTACCGTTCCCGAGATATATTCAACTTTTTCTGTTTGATCAGACGAATCGAGACAAATAGGAGTTTACACTTTGATAATGTTCAACAGAAATGGAAAAGAAAAGGGAAATATTATTCTGTTAAAATAATTGTACCTAATGAAAAACTGAATAACGAATGGAAATTGAAATTTCCAGATACATCCAGCACTTGCAAATTATCTCTGTCTCTTATTACCTAGAGTAAACAAAGACAAAGCAAATAATGAGCACTTATTAGCAGAATACAATTACCTCTAAACTTTTCTTCTTCTGCATTTAGCAGTTTGTTTCGAAACTTGTTTCTTTTATTAACATTCATTTAAGTTAACGCCACTTAAAAGGGCACTTAGTAATTTGCTTTCCTCTCTCTATACAAGATACATCATTTTTGGTAATAAAAAATAAAAATCTGATAAACACTTTTACTAGATTTTGAAAGTTAATTTTCAAAGCATTTGATTGTGCTTTTTCTGCAAAATGTTTTCTGGAAGGTTCTTTCTTCTTCCTTTGTCCAAACAAGGTTTTAGTAGATGTTTGATATCCCTGTGTAAAACCGAGAATCAAAGTTATTTTTAATATTAGATCTGATGGATCGAACATTTAATATTCGGTCCATCAAGTCAGAAATAGATTACTAATATGTATTTCACGAAAAACTTCCTATAATAAGACTACTTGAAGCAAAAAATGTATTCAAAATACAGAAAAGGAAGTGAATACCTCCATTAGTTAATTCATTATTTTACTATTTCTTTAATCATCACAAACACATTCACCAACTTGGAAAAAAGACAGCTGGAGGTTTTTCAACTTCTCTATATAAAGGTGGAAGAGTTTCATCTGTTTTATTTTTGGTCCGTTTCAAACATCGATAAAAAGCACAGTACAAAGTAACCACTATTCGTTCAATGGTACTTCGGACTTATTGCTTCCGACGTATGTATAAGGGAGACGTGGATTTCATTCTTTTCAGTAATAATGTCGTTTGCCATCCGGTTTCATCAAGTTTTATTTTTATGAAACGTTTGCAAATTTAGGAATTTTGTTAACTCGTCTCTCTTTGAAGATGGCGTTTTATTCTCCGAAAATGCTCGGGTTCTGACTCTCTGCCCCTTTCTCTAAATGATCTTAAATATTATAAAGGAATTTAAAGGAACTGCTTTTTTTGAATTTAAGTGTACATTTAAGTGCCTATTTGAATTTAAGTGTAAATTTAAATGCGTATTTGAATTTAAGTGAATTATAAGTAAAATATTTTGTATATACCTGAAACACACAGAAGGTGATAAAATTTTTTCTCATATTCAATTTTCGTTTTAAATCCCCTTCCATATTCGCTCTGAACTTTGTAATACGTAGCAAAAATGTTATCAATTTAATCGCAAGAAGTCTACACGAAAATGTTTAATCGACGATAAGAAAATATTGTTACCAAATATCTACATTGAACTTTAAATACATATTTTGAAGTTAAATGGAACTTACGAAAGCTAATATCTTAATTTCTTAAAGTATTAATAGGAAAATTCCCATTTTGTTAGTTTATAAGCTTTATTACATAGCAGAATTGTGTAAGAGTTAGGTCATATAATATTAAAATAGTTAAGAATCATTTACTGATATAAAACTGTTATTAAAAAAAATGCACCTCAGTAAATTAATTTAGAACATACGACAGCGAATGTGCCTCGATTTCTACTTTGAATGATATATAAATATTTCCGAAATGTACGCAAATAAGTCTCACTTTTTAAGACTCTCTCATTAAAACATTTGTCCTTAATCTTATGTTTCTTTGCCGATAGGTGTGAAGAATGCTATAAAAGATATATCACGAGAGAAATGAATTTTAATAAACGATCTACACTACCTTTCCAAATCTTTACCTACACTTGATTTTCTTAGTAAATTTTTGTTTTTCCAATGAATTTTAACATAAATGATCTGTATCAATAAAATATTTCATTGGCACAGTTTCGGATTTGAGGCAGATACAAAATATATTTTTCTTCGAATCATATTTCGGATAATTCTTGTTTGAATCAGATCGTAACAATCTGCTTGTGATGTAGAGAAAAAGAATCGTAGCTCGCCAATAAATAAAATTAGCTATCTGTGAGTCGCAATCATTTGCACGTGCGAGAAAATGCAGAAACTGACGACGAAAATGTGGGGGAGGGGAGGAGAAGGGCAACAAAAGGAATGAGCTATTGCGCATGTGTAGATAAAGAGCGAGCGATGTGACGCCCATCGTGGGTTCGTGCTTTTCAGTTGCGATGTGAAGCGAGAATGAGGCACGTGCTGGTTCCTCATGCAACAAAAGTCGTTAACTACTCATTATAAACTGTTCACGCCTAATTACCCCTTTTATTGCAGGGGTCGATGGCAAGAACCATTACCGGCGAGAGCAAAAAGTGACCACGTCACCGCAACGCTCCTTGCAGCTGTTGTGCGGATGTTAGTCGTGCTTCGCTGAGTTCTAGGCAACCCACACTTTCCAACTCCTCTGACACAGGCACTCCCAGAAGTACACTGGTTTGCATTCCCCTTTCTACAGATCCATCAAGAACCGGCAAGTTGCCCAAAAGTTGCACAAATGCTTGCAATTGTATCCGATCTTTCGAAGATAAAGTATCACGAAAACTGTCTTATTTTTTTTCCTCGTCGAATCTTTCTGTTCCTACATGGCAGCGTTGATCAAAACATGTTCTTTTTTCTCTCCCATCTTTGAAGTAATCATTCTTGGAGTCGCTGAATCTTAATTTGAAATTGGATTTCAATGAGGAGTGTTCTTAATAGCGACAAGAAATGTTTTTCCTCACCAAACATTCTAAGGACCTAAAACGATTTCTACTTTCAAGAGTTCTCATCTGATAGGGGAAGCTGGAACATTATTTATTTGTCAGAAAATGGCAGAGGTTAAAACAATTGTGACAAGCAGCAAAATATATATTTATCAGGATTTTCAAAATATTTCAGAAATGTTTTGGCATGCATACGTATTAATACCTATGCCTCACCTGCTTAACAGAAAAAAAAATAATGCGCTGAATTATTCGTATTCATTTTAATCATAAAGCAACACTGTCAAGATATTATTTCTTCGCTTTTTATAGACCAACATTTATTATTTTTACTGTTTGGGAGTTTTATGGAAAACGCTACATTTATTTCCTTCAAACCTTTAATTCCCTTCTATGCATGATCAGATTTGTTTTCTATTTAAGCAGCATTTTATCCCTTGAGTGGCATGTGGAGAAGCACTTTCATTAAAAATCTCTACATTTGTCGAGTAAGCATTAATATTTAGTAATGCCCTTTTTCTTGGATTTATTTATCAAAAATTAGCATTTTTTGGGGGGAGGGGTTCACAGGTTCGAATCCCTCCTGGACCGGCGTAGATCTCCGAAAAACTACTCGCCCTGTTCTCGGTTAGAAAGGGACACTAATCGGCTTGGAAAGGCCGACTTCCGTCGGATGTGACGTTAAGCCGTGGTTCGTGTGCTGGGGAATCATACCCTGTGCACGCTAAAGAATACACTGGATGGCCTTGACGGTTGGCTACCATCTGCCTCCTAACAGCTGTTCAGTGGGTTTCCTCCCTCCAACCTTCCCTGAGACCTCAGGGTCCTTGTGACCTGGCCATTTAGCGTATTGTGTGCGAAACAGTGCGCTCAGAGATGCAATAACCCACCCCAACCTCTCTTTTTTTTATAACAAGCATTGTTCTGTGTACTGTCACAAAATAAATCTAAGAAACTATTAAAGCTGTTCGGTTACTTAATAAAAATGAATGATACTTGAATAATGAACTTCTTAGAACAAAAATAAATATTTTACTTGTTTTGAATTTGAATTATTTATCAAAAAAGTTACCATTTTGAGAAAATAATTTTTTTAGGAAATTTTATATGTCTGTAGAAAGAGAAATACAGGAGCAAGCCGCATGGGCAAGTACATTCTGAAAAAGAATTTTTGTTTATTTGAAACCGAAAAAACACGATTAAGATGAATCCCAAATTGAAAGTTACCGTGACTGCATATCCTCGTGTTTGTACTTGCCACTTTTTTTAACTTGATGATCGTTGAGATTTGTTTGTTTGGTCGATAACATAAATCCAATTGATTTAACTAGAGATGCTTTGAAAAACAGCCTTAATGCGTTCGATTTCATTCTAGTTTACTGATATTATTTTCTAATTATTTGAAATATTTGAAACAGATATTTTTAGGAAAGGGATTTGATTGTTTTAAATCGCACATATAATAGAAAATATTAAAGTTTATATATACATTTATTACTCGGAAATTTTGTGCTTTCTTCCAAATATTATTTCTTCAAGAGTTTAAATATTTCTCCCTGCTGCATACGTCAACGCATATAATTTTACTAGGTGATATCTTTCTGCCAATGGTTATAATGACCAGATGTTTCCTTGAAGGCAATTTATAGTTACCTAGGAGCTGACTGCGGAACAGCTTGTGCATTACTTTACAGTCATAAAATACTCCGAAATTCAGGTAATAGAGCATTAATGAATAAACGGCAGCTATACGTGTCACATTTTCAGACGACTGAGCATATATATCTGTGTGAGACATGCGAAATTTTCGTTCTGTTTTATGGATTCTACGAAAATCACGTTATTGCTCCTGTAGAGGTTGTTTTTTTGTAAATAACCTTGCTGTGCTGGGAAGTTACGAAGCCAGAGAGTCGTGCCACCCACGTTTCCCGCCAAGAAAGCCTCACGCAAGCGTCGAATTTGCGTCTTTCAGGGTCTGCAATGCCGAAGCCGAAATTTCATTTCGCTCCTGAACCTCTGGGAAATGTTTTTCATCGCCTTTCCTCTCTCGTTCTTTTGAGCGCGTGCTTCTTAAAAGATTTTAATTTCTTCCAGAACCATCAGAGACCGCGATTCCATCCACAGAGCAAATATCTCTTTGAAACAGATCGCTATCGGGTCGCTTCTGTTGGCTTTTTCCAGTTGTTCTACGTAAAGGAGAGAAAATAAGAATTTCTAAAAGCATTTGATCATACGGTGGACCACTTCACTCTAACTGCAACTGGTCCAAAGTTTCACCAGTATTGTCTCATTTGTTTTGTTTTTTTCAGTCAACATGCAGAGATCAATAATAAATTGACAATGAGATGTTTCATTTGCGTTGCATATGAATCTGTATATAAATAACATTTTATATTTTTTATTTTTTTTTTTAGCCTCGAAGACTATTTTGCACTCCTTACCTTTTACCTAATTATGAAAACGCTTTATTTTATCTGTTTATTAGTTGATTAGTATGTTGTTTACTTTTTATGTAAACTCATTACGTCGTTTAAAATCTAAACTTTTTATTTGAACTATGTAACATTTACATTAGGAAATGTGGAACTCTAATTTATTTTATTGGATTTCCGTTTGCTTTTTATTTTTGCAAATATTTAGTGAGATATATATTTGTTTGAGATAATTAAATAAATAATGCATTGATTATAAATTTACAAAATACAGTTTTCGTTTTACATCATCTGTTTTGCATCAGTTGTGAGATACAAATTGCGACTCATGTTGGATAAATATGTAGGATTTGTGAAATAAATATAATCATTTAAACTCATTCAATATTGTGCACATTTCAAGCGATAAAACATGAACAGCAGTACATTTTATTATTCTGCTTATAAAAGCACCATCAGATTAAAATTCAATTTCAATATTCCGATATAATTTTGTTTCAATTCAATGATTATGCTTTTACATAACAAATAATTATTTTTATTTGAGGAAAGGACTACATCGCCAGCATAATATAATCTAAGTCAGGTATTTTCATATCTCTATACCAAATACAACGTCCCAATATTTTACTTAGTAGTGAATTCCTCACCGTAAACAATAGCCAAAACTAAAGAGAAAAGAGGACAAAATGCAGCCTTTTTGAATCCCAAATGCTAAACCATTCATGTCAATCTTTATCATTCACACATTACTAGTTCTATTATAGACAGACAGTGCTATATTACCTAATTTTTCAGGTATTCAATACTTTCTAACGATCAACTACAAATTATGATGATCCACACAGTACTAAGCTTTTTTAAATGTTTCACCACCTTTTTTAATGTTTTCCCATCACTTTCCTTTCTTAACAAAGGTTTTGAAATGCAAATATTTCTAAAACTAGTTTCTCTAAAAATCCCCCTATTTTATTTTCACAGATACCTGGAATGTGAGGAATCTAAGTAGATATTATTCTCTTGATGTCCTCATACAGAAATTCCAGCGTTATAACGTAGACATTCTGGGCTTCAAAAAAGAAATCATTCTTAGCAGGAATGAAAGTGATGCTCTTCTTAGCTACTCCTGAACTACCCCCTATAATAGGTATAAAGCGAAGTGCGATCACTTTCTCGAAAATAAGGATGATAATAGATCAAGTAAAATCCTTAGAACCTATATCATAGAAATATTCAAGATTTCAATCATTCTGGGATCTAAACTTTTCAATATCAGTTTCATATGTTTCTAGAGATTTGGGTAGTTTTAATTTTGATATAACCAAAATAACTTCAGATCGTAAAATAGGGCTAAGATTAAACTTGTAATGCAGCTATCTTTACTATAGACAATGAGAATAAAATCAACTACAGTGTTCAGAACGTTTTTCAAATGTCAGCCTATTTTTTCATGTCACAAACCTTACCTTCAATACCATTGCCATTTTTATCCCTCGATTCCACCTATCCAGTCTGTATGCCAGTCTGTTTTTCACCACACGCAACATTTACTATCTCATACAACTCTCTGTTTTCTTCTCTAGGAGGCTTCTCTGCTTTCTTATTCTTAGCCAGGCTGTCAAGTGAAAGATTCTTATCAGCTTTAAGCTGATCATTTACAGCTTTATTAAGCTCTTTTTAATGCTATCTCTTAAAAAAAGCAGGGTGTTGATTCGTTTTTCGCTTCACTTTTTTCTTTCTTTCTTTCCATAAATGATGTCCATTGCGTTATCTCTTAAAAGACTATTTCCACTACATAGTTTTACCAAGAAGACTACTGTTGATTTCAATTCAGTTCGTTAAACAGTTTCATAATACACTGTTTAAAATAGTTTCATTGATCCTCTACTTTAGTTGTAAACAAACCGTCATTGTCATAATGAACCAATAATTTCATTGCAACTACCAATGCAAAAGAAACGATACTCAACTTTTTTGACCAACTTTAAGGCAACAGTATCATCTTTGGCATTGATGTCACCCATCACTTTCCTTTCTTAACAGAATTCAAAATATCCTGAAATTATCTGTAAAATTAATCTTTTTTGTTTCCGAGTCCTCAGTGAGGGCATAATAACAAATAACATTTAGTCTTTAATCCTTGTTTCAAATTTAAGGGTAAGGAATCTTGCATTAATGCAATCGTACCCCAGAAGTGCATCACTTTCATTCCTGCTAAAAAGCAAACCTATAACCTGAAAATGTTTTTTTCCCTCTCCTTGAGAAAAGGGAATTAATTATTATTTTAATTATCTAACCCTTATCTGTCCGTGGTTCTCTTTCGAAGCTCAGAACGTTCAGGTTATAAAGCTGGAATTGTTGTTCGAGGACAAGAAGGGTCCTAGCATTCCAGGTATCTGTGAAAACAAAATAATAGGATTTTTAAAGAAACTAGGTATATTGAAAGAGGTAGATATTAAACAGCCCCCAAATCCAAAAAAAAAGGGTAAAACCCATCCTCCCACCGCTAAACGCTTAAGCCTCAAATGTTGGTAAGGAGCTTCAGAGACTATCTTTACAAGTGGACCTTTTCAACAAACAGAATCCAAAGATTTTCACATTTGCCTAATTACTAGAAGCTAATCTGCCTGAGACATTAATGTTTTGACAAAGTGAAAGCGTGGATGCCACTTCTACAAAGCATGACGAGTTTTAGCTTTTTTGCTATTAGACATATATATACTCTCTTCAGATATTAATTTCGCCTCCTCCCTTTAAGTTATAAAGGTATTTAGTCAATACAGATTATGCCCTGTTTGTTCATCTTCCCCTTATTAAGTTTCTTTATTTGAAGTATGGCAGACGCCTATTTCCACCCTTGTTATATGTATATGTAAAATATGTTGTTGGGGAGAGTGAATATTTAATTTTTTTTCTTTCCTCATATAATTATATGCTGCATTTGACGTACATGTTGTAATCAAATAGTAGACGTTTATCACCTTTATTATATGTAGTTCTATGCATATCTACTAAAAATTCGCAAATATCACATAGATGTGAATAAAAGGATAAAAATTGATGCAAAAGATATGGACTTAAACTAACCGGGGAAGACAATAATATTTTGACGAAACTTAACGCACACGCAACTTTAGCGAAGGGGTACAAGTGCAAAGGGCGGTCCAAGGGAGGACTGATGAAAATTGACAAGCTATAGCAGCACGAATAAAGAGGAAAATAGATGGAGAGGTGTTTTTCATATCTTTTCATTTCCCTTAATTGTAGATGCACAGACAAAAAGAGTTGATATTTCTCGAGCTATGTATTAATATATATTAATATTTCTCGAGCTTCATAAAACTTACGAATGCAGCATATATTGTTGGATTCAGTGGATTTAGCTAACGTTTATGGCTTTTATTTAACTATTACAAGTTTAGTAATCTTGGTTCTCATCGTTCAAACGTTGTAGAGTGAGTGAGTTAAGTATTGAAATTCGCGAAATTTTACTTCATTACTTGAAAAAAGGATTAAAAGCTACCGAAGCGGCCTGAGAAATATGCGAAATAGAAGGTTTGGGGGCAGTCTCTATTCGTGCTGCTATAGCTTGACAATTTTCATCAGTCCTCCCTTGGACCGCTCTTTGCATTTGTACCCCTTCGCTAAAGTTGCGTGTGCGTTAAGTTTCGTCAAAAATTCTTTTTTCCACCGATTGGTTTAAATCCATATCTTTGCATCTATTTTTATTCTCAAACAGAATATGGAGATTAATGGGCTCAGATTTTCCTTTATTCTCCTGATTAATACCAAATAGTAGGTGGCTTAATCTCTGGCGGTGGAGTGGGCTCTTTGTTTTCCCTATTTGCTTCAGCACCTTGGCACACGTCCACACATTGTCGCAGCAGGGACAAGAAGAACGATTACCGGACGCAAAGCTCCTTATTTTCAGTGGCTGTTGGACAGTAGGCCTCGAGGGGAGATGACATTCATCCGTGGGCGCAGGCCATTGGTGCATCGGTAAGTGTCTGCCAGTGCACAAGTAGAAATGTCGTTGGTCGTTTCTTGGAATTTGAGAAGTGGTTCAGGTAAGATATGAATTCGATAAGTAGCCTAGGACGCCTTCCTTCCTTGGAGAAGACGAGGTGTCCCGACAGAAAAATGGCGATTGGTTTCGAAATGCACAACTATGTCCCTATTTGAAGAATACAGGCATGACACTTACAGTTATGACTTTTTCACCTGAATAATGAGTATTCACTCTTGTTCTCATTTCAGGAATAGATCCTTGATTCTCTTCCTTTTTAAAAACTGTTAACTAGAGTATTGATTGGTACAGAGCAAGTTAAAATAATAAAAAACTACAAGTTTCAGTTATTACGTAACAAGACCTTATTGAAAACTTGGCACATGATTCGTTAGACTATTTTGTAAGATTAATGTATTAATGATTCTGATTATTATTTTTAAAAATAATCTTACCAGAATGCTTGTGACAATGTAAGTCTTGTTCTCGAATACTGAATGCTCCTGATGCACCTGGTTTCTTCTGTAATTGGGGGGAATCATCAGAAGACCTTTGGAGTCAGACCACTCAGCAATCTGCAAATGCAGAAATACCAGTACTAAGACTTTTGTAACAATTTAAAATTAATTCTCAAATTTATACTTCGTTAATTTATTACTTATTTCGTACACGGGGGTTTAATTTAAGTTAATACACTGAAACTATAGGAAATGTTTGATGTTTCCTTACATGGAGAAACATTAGAATCGTAAGCAAATATGCCATAGAGAAGATGCTGATGAATATCGTAGGCTATAAAAAATTTACCTCCCATTCTCCCTCCCCCCTAAAGAGGAGGGGACTGAAAACCAGGCTCATAATCTGAAGTTTTCTGATTAGAGTTACAACTGGGCCAGCGTTGAAATTTATCTCCGCAAAACTCCCCGCCCTGCCCTCGGTCAGCAGGGGACACCAAATGGCTTGCAAAGGCCATCGTCGGTCAGATAGGACGTTAAGCCGCTTTCCCTGTGCGGGAGACCCATACCCTGTGCACGTTCAAGAACACGCTGGATGACCTTGACGGCAAGCTACCATCTTTTCTTAACAGCTGTCCAGTAGGTTCCCTCAGAGGCATATTGACTTCTCGAGGGATCGAGGGAATCCTCGGTGAGCCGATGGGTTATTGGCACACGATATTCACTGACAACGATTTCTATTTTCTGTTTCATTAAAAGTATAATTTTAAAACTGTTATTGTAACTAAATGAATCCGTAGCCTATTTTACTAATATTATATTGGTAAAATATTTCAAACTATGTTTTTGCACGGATTAATAAGACAGTTTATTATTGACTGATTTCTATGATTTTTTTTATAAGAATATTCCTGATGAGCAAATAATCGATATCCTAACAAATAGAAATAAAATATATGGAAAGTTTCTAAAATGTATCAAATAAATAATATTTTATAATATAGGCCGTTTTATCGAAAAATTCCCTCAGGCCAACCAGAACCTTCAATCCGCACCTGGATTCCCTCCCCACCTTCTTCTAGCCCTCGAGGTCTTTGTGATCTGGCCATTTAGCCCTTTGTGAAGGTAGGTGATTTTAGTGACAAAGAAAGAAATATAAATTAAAAAGACCTAAATCCGCCCTAAAATGTAGAAAATAAAACTAAAACTTTTCGATGGTGCAATAGTCACTGAATTCGTATGCACTTCGAAGGAAGATAAGGAACCGGCAATCTTGTTGAGTAGAACAGTCGTTTTCACACTTCCCCTGTTTCAGGGGAGAAGAAAGCATGCGGAGTAAATTATATAGCCTATGAAAATCCCCGCGTCAAACACTTTCATTTGAAAAATCAATCATAAGTTTGTCCGTCGCTTTCAAAAGATATGGTGGAACAACTTGTTTTGACAACCCGACAAATGAGGAGTGAATAGGAAGATGGGCAATTAAAAGTAACGTAATTTTTCTTCGCTTTTAACACAAAATTGAAACGTTTATAACACAAATAAATGATCTGTGAGCAATATGGAAATCTTAATTGAACAGAATGCAAAGTCCGGTTCTAGCAGCAGCGAATGGGTATTCTATGCAGAGCAAAGGAATTATTTATTATTTAACCTCCTGTGTAAAATGAAAGACTACAAGATCAGGTTTTGCTGAAAGAGCTCAAAGTCACGTTTTTTGGCCACCTCTTCCAGTATGAAAGAATTCAAACCACGTTGTTTGACCTCATGGTCACCTGAAATTCACACTCCTCGCCACAACTTCGTTTTACTTGCTCATAATCCACTAAAATTAAAAGCAATAATTGCTCCTCATGCACCTGGTTTCTTCTGTAATTAAGAAGAATCACCAGAAGACCTTTAGAGTCAGACTACTCAGCAATCTGAAAATGCAAAAATACAAATATTATGACTTAACACTTTTGACAATTTAAAAGTAATTTACTAACTTATACCACAAAATATACCGTTGTACGTAATACAACTGCTGAGTTGTATAGTACTCTTTTAAGTGGCCTTTGAAGGAGACATAAAAGATTACCATACAAGTCGTATCGTCTTAAGTGACCATTGAAGGAGAGCTAGCCAAAATGAGAGCATAAGGATGGGATTACCTACAGGCAATCTGAGATTAACGAGAACAGAATTTCAGGTACTCGAGGAAATCTACAGGGTGTCCGAGAAACAATAGTTGCATTTCAAACATGTTTCACGAGGAAATAAAGAAAATTAGTAGAATACAGTTTTCGCCATATAAGAAAAGCAACTCAAAAGGTTTATTTCACTTCAACCTGAGAAAAAAAACGGCCACTTTTCAAACATGTTTCACGAGAAAATAAAGTCAGAATAATAGAGGTTTCATCGTTGGAAAAAGCAACGCAAAATGAAAATGAATGACGACACGCTTTATGGACATTTGAATACCGAATGGAGATTGTAAGAGCGACAAACGGTGCTCAGGTTGAAGTGAAATAAACTTTTTCAGTTGCTTTTTCATGTGATGAAAACTTTATTCTGCAAATTTTCTTTATTACCTCATGAAACATGTTTGACATGTATTCGTTCTTTCTCGGACACCTTGTAAAAATATGTCGTTGCCCGTAATACGACTGCTAAACAAGTAGGCATTATTTATTATTCTGCAAAATTTACACTTTTTATGTGTAAGAAAGATAGTCTCTTTACTAACGATAAATAACTTGTAGCTGCATTATTATTGTAGATAGCGCCGAGGTCTACTTCACTCATTTGAGAGGAAAGAAATGAAATGTTGGAAGCAGGGCTGATCCTACCGACAAGGAATAAGTGGAATCCGTCGAGAATTCAAATGATTAGGTAGTTTGTTCATGCTTTGCGACATTCGTAGAATATCTCTGTCCTAAATGGAATAAAGAAGAAGACTTCGCAAGGTTAAATTTCTCAGCAAATGGTGATAAAGTCTGCAAGGAGAGATCATCAATCAGATCAAATGAGAGAGCAGATATGATCATTAGCTAGATTCCGTAAGAGATGCGATCTCCAAGAATTGTCAATGCGAACCCACGACTCTACTCGACTATTGATTTAGGCTGTAAAATGTTCGTGTTTAAGTGATAGTGAGCTGCTTCTGCTGGACTCTCTGTAGAAAGCGTAAGAAATGCATTTGTGTCTATCGCAAAATATATATTTGGGATCCATCTTTTGACAAATAGGGAAAGAAGTGACATTACACTGCTTACGGTCTCTGGTGTAACGTTGTGTTTATTGAGTGATAAACGTTCAATGAACAAATAATAGTGCATGCAGTCAAATGTAGCTTGCATCTCGAATGGGGTTTCTACAGGTATCGCAACTGTAAACCTTAAGACGAAGCTTCTGACGGCACTAAGGTACGTGCGATAGGTGATTTATACAACTCAATACTATACTCCGTAATTTTACGTTGGATACCTTGTTATTTGAAGTAACACCGCAACTACAGGAAATTTAAATTTTCATTTTTTATATTTCATATAATGTTTTGTGTTTATCTTGATTAGACAGAACTAAATATATTATTTTATGATTGCTCTTCATATTATATGCGAATTGGTAGTTCTAAATGATTTGAAACTGGCGCACCCCATGCCATGCCTTAAAAGAAATGTACCATTGTGAAAATGTAAGCCATGGATTATTCGTAACATAGTGTGAGCAGTAATGATCTGGCATTCAGAACAGATGTTTTACTGCAGCTGCTGATGTCGTTTCAATGTCCTTTCGTGCTTTTTCTCTTTCTTTATTTGTATAACCTTCATACTTTTCCTCTTCCTTCATTTTCATAATCTTTCATAAATTTTTCTCTTTTTGTATTTCCATACCCTTTCATAATTTTCCCTCTTCCTTATTTCCGTACTCTCATATTTTTCTCCTTTCTTATTTTCATACTCTTTCATAATTCTTCCTTATTTTTATAACCTTCATACTTTTTCTCTTTCCTGGTTTTCATAACTTTTCATAGACTTCTCTTTTATTTTCATATTTTTCTCTTATTTCATACTCTTTCATGATTTTTCCCTTATTTTTATACCCTTTTATTTTCAAGTCGGGCATAACAAGGGAGCGTAATGGCAATTTGACAACCAATGAACATGAATTTCTTGAAACAACATTTGTCTTTGTTCACATACAAAATTACACAATGCATCATCAAGTTGAAAATTAAAATGTTCTAGGTTTCAAAAAGTTAGAATCAACAGAATATTTAGTAATTGCAACGTTCTTAAGTGTTAATTAATATAATCACCAATATGCAATGAAAATAAAAATTAACATTAAATTCTGATGTTTTCCTATGACGCAGGACTTTTGACTCATCCTGTAGAGTGCTGAAACGAACAGCACTTTATAAGGATGCTTTGAACGCGTTTAAATTACAATATCTTCCTGCAAAAAGAATGTTTAGAACTCGCTTCGGTGGATATTTAACATTCTTTGATGATGGCAAAGCAAACGAATTATACTTAAAAAATAAGCAAATTCATCAAGTACAGGAGTGATCTATTTTGAAACGTTTTGTAAGTTTTTTAACTACAGGTAAAGCTATTATGCCTTAAAATTAATTTTTGTTAATTTCAAACTAATTTAATGAAAACTCCTAGTACTTAAATTTCAACTTAAAAAAATAACCATTAGATTACTAGTAAACGAACTATGTTGCAAAGGTTTATTCTTCATTGTTATAATGTGATTAACTAATGTCAATTTTTTATAATAATTAAAGGTGGACATTTGACCTAGACAATGACCTCTAATTATTCTGCAGTACTTTATTTTCCATTAAATTTTAAGCAGTTACTGAGCGTTGATTTTTGAATTTCCATTTCACATTATATTGTGCTATAACAGTTTTTAGCACAGAACAGTTAGAATTAGCGTGAGAATTTATTACCTGGAATAAATTAATGATTCCATGATGATTCTAGGTTAGGAATTCTTACAGGCTTACAGTGGCTAGAGTTCAGTAAACACCTATTAACTGTAAAATAGTTACCAAATAATATTCTTGCGTCTTGTACGATTCCAGACGATTGTTTAGTGGAACGAAGTGAAATTACTAAAAATCATTTTAATAAACACTTGGTTTATGGTGTATGTATTTCACGAACTGTTATCTAAAGCAATACAATCCCATCAATTCCTGTGACGGTTAAGTTTCCTTTCCATTTGAATTCTGAAATTTAACAAAGGGGAACTTGTGGGTGTTCTCAGAGGAGCTCTGTCTTCTGCAGCTCACTGCGACGTGTTGCGCTCTTTTATCGATTGGCCGAAGAGCAGCATGGCAACTGTCGCCATCCACAATGTGCTGCCATGTAAACAGCAATCCATGCTCCTATTACCTCGCGGTGAGCTTATTTTGAATATTAATTGCCGTCTTTTGTATGCCGTTCGATTAAAGACATATTCCAAAACTCTTCGCAAACGATTGTGCGATATGAATAGAATTGTGCTCCGAACATTACACTGCGCTTTTCCGAATCAAAGTATCCAAACGGATATTGAACGCAATGCATATATTACTGCAACGTCACCAACTTTTAACGAGAATAAATTTCCCTAATTTGCATTCTCCCCATAATATTTGCAACTGAACAATGAACAGGACAGAATCAACGAATGGAACTGCTTTCATCTCGGGGACATGCGAAGGATTATTGATCCTGTTATCAGCTATCTCTCTCCTCAGATACATAATAAGTGCTGCCATCTATGGACACTTACTTTAACCATCTGGCTGTTGACCGTCATTTCAACAACGTCGATGGAGAAGTTGGTCCGATAACCTAGCTCGTCGAATGATATATTTCCTGTCAAGCCTTGAATGTCCGTCTGCAAATAAAAAAGATGTAATGTTAGGTCCTAATTAACTCCAAAAACAAATATTTTTTTTTTAAAACTAGATACCTAGCTATAACTTTATAAGTTAACTGCAAAATGGGAAAGATAAAAAATCAGATCACGAATGTCTCGTATGTGCAAAAATCCTTAACCGTTTAAACAGTTCCAAATGAATGAGTTCTAAAATGAATTTAATTTTAATGAGATTTTTTCTCAGCATGTATTATAACATTTTTCCGTTGTTCTAAGAAGAACCTGACTTTTTTTAACCAGGTTATTTTTAATTCAGCATTTTTCTAATACAACATCCTGAAAGCGAACAAAATGGCAAACTAACTGTAAATTATAAGTGTTCGGTGATCATTCATTAATTATTATTGGTAATTAAAACCCAAGTCTTGTTTTGGGTTTTCGAAAATATTCGTATTTGCTGATGGTGTTGCTTATGCAATACTCTTTCACTGATTAATCTTGAAACTCTTGACTTAAATATTAATTAAGGAAAAGATAGTAGGTTGCAATCGAGATAAATATTCATTTCCACAGAATGACTTTATGATTCACCTCTTTGGATAGTTCTTTTGAGAATAAACGATTTTGATAAAATCCCAAGCATTGCCATTTGCGGTAGGCTTAGTTCACAACTCTGAAGGTAAACAATAACCCTTAACGAAACCTTTTTTATTAAAATAAAATACCAAAATATCCTTGTTTGCTTCCTCAAATCATGGTTAGTTTAATATGCAGTCGAACAGTATTCGTTTTCCTTTGACAATGCTGAATAATTTTTTAAACATCTGGTAGTAAATCACTGCAAACTGATATAAAATATTATAGATAACTGGTATAAAATTAAAATAAATTTCCTTCAAGTATCTACTTTGCCACAGAGGTCTGAGAAGATCCCATCAGTTTATACACACAGAGAATATCTGTGAGGAAGGCGAGACCCTAACAGAAAGGATACGTTGAACTGTGGGTCACAAAAATCTAACATTCAAAGCTTATTTTCCTTGAAAGCTTTAACCACTGCTTTTTAACTCGTTTAGCATTATTGGTTGCAGTAGGATCTTGGCATAAAATTATGTCTAATGAGAGCATCAAGTCATTTGCCACTCATTGCACTGTGAAAGTCATAGTCGTAATGAAGTTTGTAAGGGCTCAAGTGCAAGTTAGTAAGAGAACTGCCTTCCCCCCTTACGTGACAGATATAAATGTATCGTAAAATATGCAAATTTCAGTAATGGTCAAATCAGTATTATATATAACGATTTATATATTAGAGAGGTACGCCTTGCCTTTGATGAAAAGCCCCTTGAGGCTCAGGATAGTGTCACTAATGCCCTTTTGCTCTATGGTAATGTGCACTTGCTTTAAGTAAAAATTATAATAAATCATGCAGTTCAAAAATATAGACAGAGCGGTGGTTGTTGTTAACAATATGAAAAAATTACGCAAAAACTCGAGAGTTAATAGAATATTTTCGCTCGTAAAAACTATGGTTCTTTAAAGTATTAAGGACATATTTTTAAGGTATAGTACCCTTAAATACATTTTTGGCCTAGTGCTTAGGATCCACAAAACTGATGTACCACTATATTATGAGTTCAACAGACGATACGATGCTACAAAACATTTTTTTCATTTAAATGAATTTTTGACTTAAATACTTATTATTTTTAACTGTAATTTTAATAGTACAACGTAGAAGTCGATTTTTCAGTTTGTTTAAGGTGTTCAATTAAATATTTTAAGATATTGGGTTGAATTATGATCAAAACAAGTCATCTAAATTGCTATCTTTCTAGGAATGAAAGAACTATCGACTTTATATGTAGATAGTTGATAGCATTCTTATGTACTGACTGAAATTAATTTAGAGACACATTGACTATTTAAGAAAAATAAATGTATACTGAATTCAAGACTCATCATTAGTAAAAATTATACTACAGCTAGTACAACACTGACAAGTGAATGTGTTTTTCGACAGAATTATGTGATAGTTAAAAAGGAAAACTTTGTGAGGCATGAAATCTCCCGAAATGGTGTGGAGACTGATAAATGGCGAAATTGACGTGGGCCGTTCTTGAGCCCCTATCTTTGCCGGACTCGGGTGCAGGCGCATCCTCAGCGTCATTATAAATACGAAGCTAGTGAAAGTTAAAGGTATGAAAAATACGATCTTCAAAGGAGTTCACCCCAACCCGAAGAATGCTAACAGACATCTATGTAGCATTGTTTTTAGCACTAAGTAAGCGAAAAGGGACCAAAATCAATTTCATTCAACAACTCCAGTCTTTATCACTGATTTAAAATGCTTGCTACTGACCCTTCTGAATAGTTTGATAATTCTTTAAGTAGGCAAACAGATAATCTACATAGCTGTATGAACTGTCATGAATACATTTAATACATTCAGTGCATTAAGCTTTTCCAAATTAGCATTTCTATGTGTATCCATACCTCTATCAGAGGTATCCATAGATAAACAAGTACTTGACACCAACGGTTCATGTGGACTACCGAATGTGAAGTGCCTTCCAACAGTTCAAGCAAGCTCTTTCCACGGCAGCAGTGTTAGCAAGCATATCCACAAGCTGGAAAACAATTCATAATAGATACTGACGCAAGTAACCCACGAGTTGGTACTGTACTTTAACAACAATAAGACGGACAAGAAACAATTATTGCATATTTTAGCAAAATTCTATCCAAACCAGAACGGAATTATTGTGTCACGCGTAAAACACTGTTAGCAATAGTAAAAGCAATAGAACATTTTCATCATTATCTCTATGGCCTGAAATTTCTTATCCGTACTGATCATGCTACACTCAGGTGCTACAAAACTTTAAAAAGTCTGAAGGACAAATCGCTAGGTGGATACAGCGTTTACAAGAGTGCAATTTCTCTATTGAACATCGTAGTGGCAAACTACATAGGAATGCAGATGCCCTTTCCAGACGTCCATGTATTGACAACTGTAAACATTGTTATAATGCAGAATTGAAATTTGGAACTAAAGAGATAATGCCCATAAGACAAATAGTATCGACACAAGCAAACAATGATACCCCTAACATATGGAGTCGAATTGGAATTAGAAAGGCCCAACTAGACGATGAAGGTATAAGACCAATAATGGATTTGATTGAAAAAACTGATATGAGACCTAATTGGGAGCAGATCTCGAGGTATAGTCCAACTACCAAAAGTTATTGGGCACAGTGGGATTCCTTAGAAATGAAAGCCGATGTATTATACAGAAGATGGGAGAATCCCACTGGACGACTGATCCGTTGGCAGATAATCCTTCCTAATTCCCGAGTGGAACTGGTGATGAAAATTATGCGTGATAGTGCCACTGGAGGACACTTCGGTGTTAATAAGGCATTAGCGAAAGCCAGGGAACGATTTCATTGGCTGAAAAGTAGGGCACACGTTGAAAGAAGGTGTAGGCAATGCGAGGCCTGTGCAGCAAAGAAAGGTCCTAAGACTAGGAGTCGGGGTAAGCTGCAGACATGTAACGTTGGTGCCCCTTTTGAGAGAATAGCCATTGATGCAATGGGTTTGTTTCCTAGGACTGATGATGGAAATTGCTATTTGTTACTGATAATGGATTATTTCACGAAGTGGCCTGAAGTCTATCCAATCCGAGATCAGGAGGCTCCAAAAGTTGCAGAGATGATAGTAATAATTTGATTAGTAGGTATGGAGTACCTTTGCAACTCCACTTAGACCAAGGACGAAATTTTGAATCCAATGTGTTTAAAGGCATCTGTTAACTATTAGGCATTCAGTAAACCAGAACAACTCCCCTACACCATCGGTAGGATGGTACGGTTGAGAGATTTAATAGGACAATTGCACAACATCTAGCATTGTTTGCCGCCGACCATCAACGTGACTGGGATCACCATATACAACTCCTTTTATTGGCATACAGAACAGCAGTGCACGAGACAACTGGACAGACACCTTCCATGATGCTCTTTGGAAAAGAGTTACGTCTTCCCTGTGACCTTTGGGGCGGGGGTAGCTCAGTCGGTAGCACGCCAGGCTCGCAATCTGCAGTTACCAGGTTCGAGTCCCAGCTGGGTAAACGTTGAGATTTATCTCCGCAAAATTCCCCGCTCTGCCCACGGTCATTAGGGAACACCGATGGGCTTGGAAAGGCCACCGTCCGTCGGATGGGACGTTAAGCCGTTGGCCCTGTGCGGGACAGCCATACCTGTGCACGTTAAAGAACACGCTGGATGGCCTTGATGGGAGGCTACCATCTGTCTCCCAACAACTGTTCCAGTGGGTCCCCTCCCCCAACCTTCTCTAAGCCTTCGGGGTCCATGTGACCTGACCATTTAGCCCATGGTGTGCAAAAAAGTGCCGCTCAGAGGTAAAACAACTCAACTAACCTGTGACCTTTTATATGGTCGGCCCGAAGCAATGCCTATGTCCACTCCACAATACGTACAAGAATTATAACAACGACTAGAAGAAATCCACCATTCCGTCAGGCATAACATCAACTTGGCAAGCGAGAGAAACAAAACGAGGTACGACAGTATAACAAATGGAACTGTTTTCAATCAAGGAGAGCTTATCTTGCTGTACAATCCACATAGAAAGAAGAGACTTTCTCCAAAACTTCAGAAACCTTGGGAAGGTCCGTATGCAGTATTAACGACGCGTTGTATCGCATTCGTCGACATCTAAATACAAAGTGCAAGGTGGTTCATGTGGATCGTTTGGCCCCGTTTCATCGAAGAACTGAAGAAGCTTCGGAATCCAGAATTTTTCGGGACGAACAAGACCTAAGGAGGGAGTGTTACGACAGATGAACGTGCAACAACGAACTTGTGATTTGATGTATCATTTTGATGCTCGCGTGTGCTTCAGCGTGCGAATTACATCACTATCTACTTCGAAGGAACTTAACTTAAAAACAAAGAATAAGTTGTTGTATTAAGATAAATTAGAGTGTGAAGGAAAACGTAGTTTGTCTTCGTCTGTGCACTAAAGTATAAAACAAGAAATTATTTTAGTGTGTGTTCGCGGGAGATTAAATAAGTTTATTAGGGTTGATCCTGTTAGCAGACTGGTAAGAAAAAGAAGGATGTTTAAGACACTTAAAGATGTAGCTGAGGAGGTTATATGTTAGTAGAAGAAGCAGAACTGATCTCAACTTTTCTGTAGGAAAAGTTCATCAATTGATGCATAGTTATATTTAGTTTGTTTGGGAATTGGTAAGGTTATTCTTTATAGATTGCGGGTTTTTTCATATGTATGATTGTGCCACTTATCGACTGTTGTTAAAACCTTATTTTTTTCTTTGTAGGAATAGTAAGGAGGTACTTTGTTCTTCTGAAAGTTTATTTTTATACTGATGAAGATTTGTGTTGGTTGACTAGTTTATTCAAATGTTTTTATTCATACGTTTGTAATAAATTACATCATTTTAGAATTAAATTGTTAAATACTATTTTTGAACTCACGCTCAGTTTTTATCCGTTTAATTCGTAATAATATGTTAGTGGGAATCTAGAATCATTCACTAACAATTTGCCTACTGAATTACAGAAATTAGAAGCAAACCATATAACATTAACGTATTTTAATATAGATTTAAATAGAACCATTATTTTGTGTATAGATACATATCTTGATGTAATGAATTTATTTAATATTTAGGAAGGTGTAGCAGAGTCCACAAGATTGAAGTTAGATGATTTATATGTGAGTAAAACACTTCATTATTTACATAAATCTTATATAGTTGATAGATGTCACAGACGATCATCTGATTTATTTACACCTGCAAACTAAAATGTTACAAACTAAAAATCTAGAAACTAATCAAAATATAATTGAATAGATATATATCTGAAGCTTTTCGAAAACATTTTCTTGAAAACAGATTGGACAAAAATATGAAAAATTGGCGATGTAAATGTAGGATTTAACACACTTTTAAGTTTAGTGTAATCTGTTTTCAATGATTCCAAACAAAGTGTAATTGTAAGAAATAGAGAAAAAAATATAAACCGTGGATAACTGTAAATCTAATTCAATGTATATTAAACAGGAATCAAATGCATGAAAAACTGAAAAATAACTTCATGGACATTTTTACAAATGCTATAGAAATGCCCTTAATGCCTTGATTGCAAAAGCTTAAAAATCATATTTTCAAGACTCAGTAACTTTGGTTAGAAATAATAATAAAAGAATGAGATACGAATAATGAAATGAACAGTAACTACAAGAATACATATTGCCTCTGGCGCATATGGGAATCTCGTTTTCAAACACGATAAAGATTTTCGTTTACTTTTTCACTCCTTAAAAGTTTTAATTTGAGCTAATGGATGTTGGGAGAAATGTAAATAGCAGTAGTTTATTAGTTCCTATACAACATAAAAATAGTCTTCTTTTATTCCTTAAATTTCAATAAGTTGCTATTCTCACACCCATCTGAGAAAAACGGGGCAAATTGTCGCTGTCAATGGGAATCTCTATTGGCACTCTACCATCGAAATTTCTGTCATAAACATATCACTTGCAACATTCGTTAAAAGTTTCACAATTTCCAGACTTAGTGATCTCCAACGATGTAAATTAAAACTAGCTAAGGATTTGAAAAATGCAAATTATAATATTTCCTTAATATCAATCAAACTAAAAAGAGTTTTCCAATTATCTCTTAAAACAAAACATTTGCATTTTCCTCCCACCCTGGGCGTAAGGGCATTCGTGATCTTCGCATTCCATCAGTGAGATTTCAAATTATTGACTTAAATACATCATTTGCAATATTCGTTCAAGATTTTGGAATTTTTCGATTTTTTTCCATCGTTATAGGGCATAATTATAGTTTTTGTGTGATTCGGAAACTGCAAAATGCAATATTTTATCAATACCTATCCAAATGAAATATATTAAATGAAATTATTTCTCAAGGAAATATTATAACTTTCAACCAAAGTCCTCTGGATTTTATTAATGCATTTAACGGGTTCTACATTGATACTGAGACGCATTTTACTATGAAAAGTTCATATATAGATAAAAATTAAGGTTTGAGCCCTTATCGAATAATATAAAATGCACTGAATATCTTTCACTCTATTTCCAGTAACTGTAGAGGAATTGGATAGAACTGTTAATACCGTAAAAAAACAAATCATTATCAGTTGATAATCCAACCCACCTATTGATATTAATTTTAATATAGGTTTTAGGACCTTATATACAGAACCATTATATTAAAACTCCTTTTACCTTTATATTAAAACACAATTAATTCATTTGTTTAATTTATTTTCTAAAAGGGTGTTTTTCCTGATATTTGAAAAATACAATTTTCCATCATGTTTTCAAGAAAGGGGATCTTAGATATATCAACAATTACAGACCAATATCAGTTTCGTCAATAACTTTTAAAATGTTGGAAAAGTTTATACAATATTAAGCAACTTTTTAAGTTGCAATAATATTACAGCTAAAAACCAGTTTGGATTTCAGAAAGGCGAGAAGGCACCGAATAAATTCACTCTCTTGGGAGTTAGGGAAAAATCATTAGCAGTTTTCTTGTATTTGACAAAAGCTTTTGACTTGATCAGTCATGATATCTTCTTACAGAATCGATACAACTATGGAATCAGAGGGATATATCATTACTGGATAAAGTAATACTTAAACAATAGAAATCAAATGGTCAGAATATTAAGTGAAAATGGTGAGAATTCTAGGATTTTAATGGGGGTAACACAAGATTCGGTTTTAGGACCTGTTTTCTTTCTCTTGTATAAGGAGGGCATTCAAAACGTTCTTGACACATGTCAGTAGATTTTCACGTGTTCCCCCAAAATTAACGAGCTACGACTTGTTTGAAAGCCTAGCTAAACTTGTCATTACATGTTAAAAACAAAGACAGTATCATCATTTATCTCTTCCCTGATGGCAGGAATGTATCTATGGGGGGATGGGGGAAGATTCCCCCCAAAGTAAATCGGAGTTGGCAAAATTCGAAACAACTTTTTAAAATCTTGGTGAGTTGTAAAAATTTGGATTTTTTGTAAAATTGAGGAGAGTTAGCAAAATCAAGACAAATTGGCAAAATCTAGGGAGTTCTCAAAGTCGGGACAACTTGACAAAATCTAGTGCAGTTGGCAAAATTGGAATTCACTTAGTAAAATACAGGTGAATTGGCAAAATTGGAAGCCACTTAGTGAAATACAGGTGAGTTGACAAAATCGAGACAACTTGGTAAATTCTTGGGTAGTTGGCAAAATCGTGGGTAGTTGGCAAAATCATGGGAAGTTGGCAAAATTCAGGTGAGATGTACAAATTGGAATTTTATTCTGTAATATTATGGCCAGTTGGCAAAATCGAGAAAACTTGGGAAAAATCGAATTCACTTGGTAAAATAGAGGCGAGTTGTAAAAATTGGGACTGGTTTTGTGAAATTAAGGACAGGTGGCAAAAATCGAGGAAACTTGGCAAAATCTTGGGGAGTTGGAAAAATTCGAAGCCTCTTGGTAAAATTCAGGTGAGATGTATAAATTGGGGTTTTTTGTTATAAAATAATGGTAAGTTGGCAAAATTCGAAGCTGCTTGGTAGAATACAAGTGAGTTCTGAAAATTGGGATTGGTTTTGTGAAATTAAGGAGAGTTCACAAAATCCCGAACTCTTGGAAAATCTTGGGAAGTTGGCAAAACCTAGGAGAGTTGGCGAAATTCGAAGTGACTTGGTAAAATTCAGGTGAGATGTAAAAATTGGGATTTTTTCTGTTAAATTATGGCAAGTTGGCAAAATATGAAGCTACTGATAAAATGCAGACGAGTTGTGAAAATTGTTTTTTTTTTCTGCAATTTAGGAAAGTTTGCAAAATTCCAAGTCACTTGGTAAATTCAAGGGAGATGTAAAAATTGGGAATTTTTCTGTAAAATTACAGTGAGTTGGCAAAATCGGGGCAACTTGGCAAAATCTAGTCTAGTTGGCAAAATTCGAAGCTATCTGGTAATATACAGGTGATTTGTGAATATTGAAATTGGTTTTGCGGAACGAAGGAGAATTGGAGAAATCGATAAAACTTGGCAAAATATTGTGTAGTAGGCACAATTCGATGCGACTTGGTAAACCCGCACATCACCGTTCAGGTAATCAGTTTAGATATATGTGTATCGATTGGAAGTGCGGAAACAATATTCATCAACATTTAAAATTCCGAAAGATCTGTGCCAAATGGTACCCCACAAACTGACAGAACAACAAAAAAGGGCTAGAGTCGACTCGTGCAAGGAAATGCTGGCAATGTTTGAACCTAGTGGCTCCAAACAGTTAACAGATATTGTCACATGTGATGAGAGTTGGATTTATTGCTACACAACTCTTGAAATGATCGACAACTATATTTGGGTTGTAGAAGATGATGCATCCCAAATCCTCCAACAAGACTTTCGCTCAAGGAAGAGGATATTCACAATTTTTTTCAATTCCCAAGGAGTTGTAGCCGTTGACACCTTACCTGAAAAAATGGCTATAAATGGCCAATACTACACCAACATTGTTTTGCTCAAAATTGGTTAAGAAGATAAGGAGCAGCGTCCAACAGCAGGCATGTCAAGGGTTCTTCTGCATGACAATGGCAGTGCTCACAAAACCCGGAAAGTTACGGCATATCAGGAGGGGAAAAAATCATCTATCCCATCCTGCATATTTCGATCTTCCACCATGCTTGTAAGCGTAAAAGAGGAAACAATTATTAAACTTATTTATATTTCATGCATTTTTCAAGACATTTTAAAGATCTGTAAAACGGGGGGGGGGATCTCTTACTGCATTGGAAATTCAGTCTTTTGGCCCTAGTTTTGCCTTTTTCCGGCTCGATTTTATGTCTTTCTCCCCTTCCCCCCTCGACTGTTTTTTAGATTCGGGCTTGTATGGACCTAACTATACTGAAACTTAAGTTATATAGTAATTTGGACTTCTCTAGAGATTTGCTGTGGTAGATAGGACTGGAGACTTTTTAAGCAAGATAACAAGAAACTAAATGCTTTTGATTCTAGACTCTCTTATTCGGCAGTTTTGGTTATTAGGATATTTGATTATGCAAATAAGCAGTTAGAAGAAGGGGTATACAAACGCCTTTAAGCAGTATCTTATGCAGGCAGAGGCTGCCTTATTTCGCCATTTTTCTCATTGCTGAACTAAAGGTTAGAAAATAGAGTTATGAACAGCGTGCTTGAAGGCTCGAGGAAAGTGAGCACTCCTGATTGAACTAGGCGGGGTATGTCAAACAGGGACTTATTAGAACTGAACTGTAGTGGTCAAATGAAAAGCACCAATAGCTCACGATAGACGTGTATGTAGAAATGAGAAATTTCTCATTGTATGTAATGTCGGAGGCGGGTGGCTAGGGAAGGCATCTATGTAGGCAGGCACGTTTTATTTTGTTTCTACGTACCTTTATAAATAGGGTTTATTTCGGCCAAAGCTCTGAACACGCCTTCTGTGTCTGCTTATATGAAAGGAAATTTTTTTAAGCTGAAACTTTTCACTTAGCTGTACTTTATGCTGATTTCGCAAATAACTTCATTCAGTAGAATGTTACTGGATGAAATAGTAGTTTTTAAAGATAACTTCATCCAGTAGAATATGACAAGTTTTAAGGCAGTCGGTTCACCTTTATGATCCTGATTGATCAAGAGCAAAATGCTCGAATTATTATGTGAAAATGTCATCAAGGTATTTATAAAAAGATGGATTGTTTGGATTGTAATAAAAGGTATACTGGAATCACTGGCCGTATACCTTTTATACATAACCGAAAAAACCGCTAAGCAATCTAGTATTCTCAAATATATGCCATTTTATTTGCCATTTTCGTAAGAATACGTTAAATTCTATCCCATTTTGTTTTGTGTTTTCTTTTGCAAATCAGCGTTTGTTGAGTTTAAGTTTTTTTTGATAATACACATTCACTGTCTAATACAAAATCATGATTTTTTTAAATTCAATTGTATTCTAATTTATATTTATAAGGTTTATGAAATTACTTCGCAAACTGTTTACATTTCTATTTTTAATTTTTGTAATTTTCTTTTGAACTACAGAAATCCTATTTTTAGCTTCATCGGGAAAATATTCTCACGGAAATAATATTTGATAACGACAGCTCCCAGAAGAAATGAAACTGCGACAAGTTTGAAATCGCGACAGAAAAAGCATTTTAAAATGTCTTCCTGCGCATCTAAATTTCCTCTTCCATCCTCTTTTGCTTCGATAATGAGACTGATAATTAAATTAGTTTCTGAACGGGCGATTAAAGGGAAACTCCGTTGCACTTCAGCCTCCCTCCCTCCTCTGCAGAGTCTGAAAGAAAGAAGTCTCCAGATTTTCATGGAGCTGCACCATCGTTGCCGTTGACAGAATAAACTCGCTGTATTTTATTGACGATGACAAGTTACTTAATGAGTGGACTTTTTCTCTTCGGAGAGTTCGAGACAGCTGCTCAGAGAAATATTCTTCGCTCACGCAATGCGTCTTAAATGGAGAAAATTAAAACCCGACTCTTCTCTCGATGCCGCCGTTGCATTTACAGAGTAATTAATTTTCCAGCGGCAAGCCTTTGAAGTGCTCCCAAGTTCAAAGCTTTTCAGATGTTTTTATTATACGCCAAGCATTCAGATTACTGCAAGACAAAGTCGAAGAGGGAACTTCGTTTTTCTGTGTCGTGAGAACAAATAATTTATTCTCCCTTTGGTTCTTGCACGTTCCCCTCTCTGTTTTAATAAGAATTTCCTTCGTGACTGCGGGAGACATTACGTTTCCTCCGTGAAAAATCGAAACTGCATTTCCAGTTAGTAACGATCGTTGCATTTATATTAAAAGTATAAGTTCATAATAACTAAAATATAAATATAATAGTATAGTTCTATAACTGAAATACAATAGCATATCTTAGAAATGTCAACAATAGCTTTTGGGAACAAAAAAAGTTAAAAGAGAACAAAAAAGTATTTCTAATCGTATATATAAAAATTATTGTAATTCTTCATAAAACCAAAAACTTTGAAGGATACAAAAACTAATCATTCTGAGGGGAAAAAGAAACTTTAAATTTGAAAACTATCATGCGAGTCCTGGGGTTTTCACAATTTGTCTATTCTGTTTTGAACACTTGGAGCTACAGAAATCCATTAAAATGTCCAACATTACAAGAGATTCATTAATTTTTTTCTGATAGAGAAAATCTTACTACAGCTTACAAGTATCCTAGACTTCTATACCTTTTCAATCCACACATGTCAAATTCTTACCGCGAAATTTCACATATAAAAGCAGCAACAATAAAATATAGAAAGTTCTCACATGCAAGAGAGGGATGTTTTCTTGAGTTTTTATGACATCAGCATCAACAACGGCAAACAAATCAGTCATATCACTTCCAACTTATTGCACGAAATTGTCGAAATTGCCAATAACGAAACAAAAATGGGTGAATCCATTACTGTGAAAAATATAAATTAGAATTTTAAATTTTGAAAGATTCTTGTTACCCAAATTTATGTATACTAGTGTATTTTCATTAGCTTTCGCTGAAACGTTATAAACTTTCATTATAATAGATTTAAAAAAAATCTATTTTTAAAATGTCCGGTAGAGACTAAAAGCTTTTTATGATTTCTGAAAAAAGGAAGCTGAAATTCAACACTAGATTATGAAAGAAGTAAAAAAAGGACTTCAATGATAAATCAATGAACTAAAATTTTCTTTGTAGATGTTTTCTCTTAAATGTTTTCAATTAAGAAAATTAATTTGTAAAGGGTTAACAAAGTCTCTTAGCATCTCCGAAATGTTTTGCATTTGTTCTTTGTGTATTGATAATCTCAATTCGATATTCGTTATCCATTATTTCAATATCATTAAACTATTTCAACAGCACATATATCTCCTTTAAACACTTCCGATTCAACATACTAAATACTTCTAATTTCTTATTTGAAGCTTGATTTGATGTCGTTTTGTAACAGATATCGAAGGCAAGTCCATCACGAAATGATAAATTGGATTTTGTTCTGCATTAGTCCTAAACATTTCATTTATTTTCGTATAAATTCAAGCATCTTTAGAAGTAATTATTAGACAGAAATAATATTGAATTTTTGAAAATGTACTATCAGTAATTATTCTTGTACAATATCGCAAATTTTATACAGGGTGATTCAAAACTTATCGTTCAAATTTCGTGGGGAGGTAGGGAATACCTCAGGAAACCGATTTCACATAGGAATGTATGTCCGCAAACGTCATCTACATGAACAAAATGGACAAGTAAAGTGAACACAAGGAAACAGTACAGTTAAGTGGTAACGAATGTGACTTTTATTCCAACAAGGTAAAGTGCAGGTTCACAGTAGGTGCTCAAAATTGCGACCATTTACACGGACACAGGATTCACAGCGCCTTTGCTTTGACCGCCGAACATATTCAAAAACGCCTGGCAAATCACGGACAATGCCTGAGGCGGCCACTATTCGTGCAACAAGGTCCATTTCACTGTCGACGGGGGTCTCGTACACATGGTATTTCATGGCCCCCCACAAAAAGAAATCCATGGGCTATAAATCAGGTGACCTGGGTGGCCAAGCGATCGGTCCACCTCTACCGATCCATCGAGCTCCGAATGTTCGGTTCAGGTAATCACGCGCAACAATTGTGCTATGGGCTGGAGCCCTGTCATGTTGATACCACATATCTCGGCGGATATGCGCAGGAACAGCGCGCAGAAAAGTCGGTAACACTGTCTCGAGAAATATTAGGTATTTCCGGCCGTCCAATCGGGGCGGTAGCAAGTAAGGTCCCAACAAGCAGTCACCAATGATTCCAGCCCACACATTTACGGCAAAACGATGTTGCGCAGCGTGACTTCTCGTACCATGCGGGTTGTCGTAAGCCCACACATGTGAATTGTGTGTATTGAATACACCTTCACGAGTGAATGAAGCTTCATCTGTAAAAAGGACAGAAGCTGGAAAACGGGTTTACGGCACCTTTCTGCATGAACCATTGTGCAAATTCCACACGCTTCGGATAATCGTCAGGATGCAGTAACTGCACCCTTTGCAGATGGTAAGGATGCACACGTTCCTCGTGCAGTATCCGCCACACTGCTGACTGAGAGACCCCAAGCTGCTGAGCAATAGCTCGTGTGCTGGTATTCGGATTATCTTCGATGGACTGTAGGACTTGTTCTGCGACGTTGACAGTCCACGTCAGTCGTCTTCTCCCCGTATCCTGCATGTTGCTGCACAGTGAACCACGTTCGCGCAGATTGCGATGCACACGTGCAAACATTTGATGCTGCGGTATTCTTCTGTTGGGGTATCGGTCTTCGTAAACTTGCCTAGCTCGGCGGTCGCTTTCGCCAGCTGCCCCATATGCGAGATGCATATCCACTAGCTCTTGATGCGTAAAACGATTCATCTTATCACTAGTAAGTCAGCTCGTACACTGATGACAGCGGGAGTGGTCGGGCGAGCTGTACACTGGTTGGGTACACACAGCGCCCTCTACATACGCATGTGTACATTTGCGGACATTCTTTCCTATGTGAAATCGGTTTCCTGACGTATTCCCTACCTCCCCACGAAATTTGAACGATAAGTTTTGAATCACCCTGTATAATTAGTCAACCATTCCGTCCATGTTATCCAGATTGACCAGATTCATCAATCCACTGAAAATCCACTGAACTGTTATAAATTACTTCCATTCAACCGGAAATTTCATTCTCGTTTCATGCTGTTAAATAGTCAAGCCTTGTTGTTCGATACAACTAAGCTTCCTTGCTAGTTCATTTTTGCGACACAATAATTTACATCTCGCTCTCAGCAAGGCGAGCAAAGGCAGCAATGGCTCAGCATTGCGATAAATTCAGCAAATATGCTACAAATAAGCCGAAAAATTGATTAACTAATTTGAAATGACCCTGATACAGAGCATGTGATACTGGCCATCCTTTTATGGGAAGAAAATTAGTTTGAAATTCCCACAAACCAAATATATTTATCATGGTTTATCTAAGAGTGCTAACTACAGTCGCATGTAATAAACTGTTCATTTAATTACAATTAAAACCACTAAAATGATGTTGAGGACTCTAATGTTTGAAAGAAGAGGCATATGAATAACAATCACAAATCTATTAAAGTCATCGGAGTGTGCTGATATTAGTGCCTTACTGGTTAATGCTGCCTATGTTAAAAGATGGTAGCTAGGCGTAAACTGGAAGGAGAGCTGTGTACCAATTCCCTAGTGATGATGCACAGATCCGGCCAGGTCTAGCACCTAATGTCCGACCCCGCCTTCTCGTGGTGCAAGCCGTTAGTACCTTTCAAAAGAGATATTCTCTTTTGGAAGGGGAGGGCTGCCAGTTCAGTATGGCCTACTGATCTGGTCATCTATGGCCACTTTTTTCTTTTTTTTCAACCCTGCTGAGGAGTGGTCAACTTCACAGGGTCCTGGTGCTGACCATTTATACCTACTAGACTGGACTTGTTTATGGATTTGAGCTTGATTATGGATCCTGGACTTGCTGCATTGGTGGGCCTCTGTTGAGGGAGAATCTGCTGCTGTGTTTTCTGTTTGCTTCTGGGTTGCCAGCTCTAAGTGAACAGAGGCATGGGATACCTTATATCAGCTGGTGGATAATCCTAATCAGAGGCCATCGCAGGTACCTGAACCTTTTTTTTGCTAGTTGGGCATCGTCAAGCCTAAACTGGAGTAATGTGTCTCAGGCAGGCCATATGGGTCTTGAAAAAGTCCACTTGAAAAGGTGGAGCCTGAAGTTCCTACCAGCATCGGTGACTTCAGCCTTTAGCGGAGGAGGAACAGGTCTTTGCCCCATGCCTGCGATCAGGGGGCTGTTTGATATTGTTGGCCCTACCAATCTCAATAAACCTAATTTCTTTAAAAATCCTACTAATCAATTTCTCTCTGCAGGAACGTGAGGACATTACATAGAGATTACTCTCTTGATGTCCTCATGCAGGAATTCCAGCGCTATAACCTAGATATTCTAGGCTTGCAAGAGACCAGATGGACAGGTAAAGGTGAGATACTTAAAAATAACTTTAAATTTCTCTTTACAGGGAGGGAGGATGGAAAGCATCACCACGGCGTGGGTCTGCTGCTCAGCAGACATGCTAGTGATGCTCTTCTAGGATATGAGTGCATTATGAAAGGTTTCTTACAGCAAAATTTCAGACAAGCATTAAAGACTTCAATGTTATCTGCTGTTATGCCCCCACTGAGGATTCTGATGAGGATGAGAAGGATAGGTTTTACGGACAACTTCAGGATATTTTGAATTCTGTCAAGAAAGGAGATATTACCCTTGTTCTTGTTGACTTCAATGCCAAAGTTGGTACCGACTCTGACCTTTGGGGAGGAGTAATAGGCCCTTTTGGTATTGGTAGCTGCAATGGCAATGGGCAACGTTTCCTACAGGTAAGTAAACTCAATGGTTTCAGAATAACTAACACATATTACAAACACCGCGACATACATAAATACACATGGGTTTCACCTGATGGGCTGCATAGGAATATGATTGATTATATATTAATTAACAGCAAATGGGCTAGTTCTGTTAGAAATGCCAGGGCATATAGGGGAGCTGAAATTGGATCTGACCATTACCTTGTTAAAAGTGTCTTGCAACTTAAACTTAAAAGTGTTGTGCTAGGGTTAAAAAATCCCCCTTTAATACTGAAGCTCTGAAAGACCCAGTTATAGCTAAAGCTTACCATGATAGGTTACTTAGTCATTATGACAGTCATGGTTTGCTTAATACTGAAGTTGAGGAAGAATGGGGCCATTTTAAACAGGCTTTTTTGGAAACTAACAGTACTCTTTTAGGGAAAAAGGAGCAGAGGAGGCAGAATTATTTAAGTGATAAGGCACGTGAGCTTATTTCAGAAAGAAGGAACTGCAGGAATGTCCTTAATCAGTACCCTACTAGTCCTAATAGAAAGCATTACAAAAAACTTAATAAACGTGTAAAGGATCAGTTAGCTACTGATAAGAATCTTTGGCTTGATGGCCTGGCTGACAAAGCTGAGGAAGCAGTTAGACAGCACAACAGCAGAGAGCTGTACCAGATAGTTAATGTTTTGTGTGGTAGAAAACGAACAGGTATACAGGGATTGAAGGATAAACAAGGTAAGGTTTTAGAAGGTGAGGATTCTGTCATGTGTAGGTGGGCTGAGCATTTCAGTGATGTTCTAAACAATGTGGTTAATTCTACTCCCATTGTTTGCAATGATGATAGATGCATTGTTGACTTTAATGTTGGCCCTATAACACATTCTGAAGTTAGTTTCGCTATTTCTAAACTTAAACGTCATAAATCCCCAGGGGTGGATGAAATTACTACGGAAATGCTTAGAGCTGGGAATGTTTCAGTTACCATTTGGATGACTGAAATTTTGAACAACTTTTATGATAAAGGCATGGTTCCTAAAGATTTTACCAGAGCTATTATTGTCCCTATTTTCAAAAAAGGTGATCGCAGTTCTTCTGATAACTATAGGGGTATCAACCTACTCTCTGTTCCAGGTAAAGTTCTTTCCATGATTGTGCTTAATAGAATTAAGAATCTGGTTGACAGGCAATTGCGTGATGAGCATTTGCCTGTCAACCAGATTCAGAAATGGTAGGGGATGTGTAGATCAGATATTTTCACTTAGGCAGATTCTTGAGAAATGTTTAGAGTTTCAGAAACCTTTGGTTGCTAGCTTTGTTGATTTCAAAAAGGCTTTCGACTCTGTTGATCGTCATAATTTGTGGTTGATTGTAAGATCATATGGTATACCTGACAAGTTAGTTAACATAATGAAAGCTCTCTATAATAACACAGTCATGTGTGAGAGTTGCTAATGCTTGTAGCAATTGGTTTAGCATTACTTCTGGTGTTCGACAAGGGTGCATTTTGTCTCCTTTTCTCTTTAGTTTGGTTGTTGATTATGTTATGCGAAATTCACTTCAAGGGAAAGATTTTGGCCTTAAATTGGCTGGAGATACGAAAATTTCTGATTTAGATTATGCTGATGATTTAGCCCTTTTGGCAAATGATGTTGATGAGATGAACTCTTTCATTCGAGCTGTTGATGAGACTGGTAGTAGAGTAGGTTTGGTTATAAACAGAGAGAAAACTAAAGTGATGAAAATTGGTCAGGCAGGTTGTGATTCAGTTAATCTGAATGGTTGCAGTCTTGAGCAGGTGTCACAGTTTAATTACCTTGGGAGCTATACTGTAGGAGCTATACTATACCTTGTAACTGATACTGGTGATGTGCAGCATGAGATTAACAGACGAATAGGTATTGCTGCCGGGACTTTTAAGAATCTATGGAGATTGTGGAGAAATAGGCGTATACATCTAAAGACTAAAATTAGACTGTATAATAGTTTGATTCTTTCTAGGGTTGGTTACGGTAGTGAAACTTGGACGCTGTGTAAACAAGATAATAAGAAACTAGATGCTTTTGATTCTAGATGCTTAGGCAGTATCTTGGGTATTAGGTGGTTTAACTTTGTAATTAATGATGAGGTTAGGCAAAGGAGTCTGCAACCTCCTTTAAGCAGCATATTGTGCAGAGAGACTCCGCTGGTTTGGCCATGTTGCCCGTATGGATAATTATAGATTGGCGAATAGGGTTATGAACAGTGTGCCTAGAGGCCTCAGAAGGAGGGGGAGACCTAGGATGCGGTGGGCAGACAATGTCAAACAGGACCTTGTTAGAATTGGTGTACACTGGCCGGATGCAGCTGATGTAGCTCAGGACAGATATGCTTGGAGAATTAAACTGCGCGGTCTGGTTGGAGCTCCGTAGCCCATGGCTGCTTGAGGATGATGATGATGATGTTAAAAGATAACAAATTTCCCCTCAAGCACTGCTTGCCACAGAGGTCTGTCATGAGCTTGTTGATATATGTCAGAGAAAATATTTGAGAAAGATGAGACATCAGCAGAAATACAACATCAGGAAAAGAAACATTCATACCTTATGCGGTGCTCGAACCCAGGTTCCTTATGATCTTGAACCAAGTACGCTAATCACTAGGCCACCGGGATGGTAATTTTAATAAAACTTCAATTCATTCCAAGGTACAACTTAGGTTATAGTGGTAATTAACTATATACTTTTCAGAAACTTTTCGGACACGGTAAATATTTCGGATAAAACTGTGAGAGTACCTTTGGTTATGAATTTAAAAGTCAAAGTTCCTCCCTATCAGGAGAAGTAAGGTGTAAAATCCACTTGATGTCAAACTTTCTGAGTATATACCTTTATGAACTCTGTCCCAAATCGTAGAGTACGTAAGGTCCAGCTATACCGGTGTTATAAATATTTCAGTAAATATAATTTAGAAATAAGTTAAAGATAGGTAAAGTACATCTCTTTTATGTAAAAATTATAAAATGCTGAATGTGAATCTTGTGAGCAAAACTACTTTCAAAGAAAAATTAATTGCCACGAGCATAGTATTTCATTTTTCCAAAGAAATGCACGTGCTACTCCAAATGTGAAATCTGATGATGAAAAGGAACCTAGAAAAAGTATTAACTGTTCCCATTAAAGGGAAAGAAGCAGTCATTACTAAGAAGATTATCAATGTAGAAAAACGAGAAGGCAGACAACACATTTATCTCTGCTATTGATCTGAAGTCTGTGTTATATTTCCCTAAATTATGCCAAGGAAATCTTGGAGCATTTAATTTCACGGTGTGTAACGTAGGAGAAAGATTTAACAATGCTTTTTCTGATCTGAGATTAAAGGTAATAGGAAAAACTGACAAAATAGCCATTTGTCTATGACGAATCATTCAACAGAAACCAAGACGTATTAAAATATCTCTATATTCATTCAGACTGCTGTTCACGTTCAGGGACTAGCGCAGTGTGTGCAATGCTATAGTACACATGTCGTGAATTCATCCAAATTTTCAAAAGATATCGCAATAGTCAAAGATAATTTACATGTGGAGAGCACAAATATCCTGGGATAATGGATTTGCTCTCTTGTTATATTTCCAAAGCTATGAATACTCTCTGCAGAAACCTTCTATGTCAATCAATGCTGTTTAATACTGTGACTTAATAATGTAGCTTTGTAAAGAATCTCATTAATGTACATATTATCGTGTTTCTTTAAAATTTTCATCCACATAATTTGAGCCATCAGTTACTTCGGGACCCAAATTGCATTTAATTGCCATTCTTTAAATCCTATTGCTTCCCCTAATAAATTTATTGTTTTAAGTGAAGCTCGTATGCATGTAGTTGAATTACAAGTTTGCCTCCAACAGTAATTATAAAAATGAGAAAATGTTTCTAAGGTAAAGCATCGCACCTAAGAGAGCAAAATAATTATACCGTAATTCTTGTGGCTCTGGTCATGTAAATTATTTTTGTTTTAATAAAGGATAAAATCAAAGGGAATAAGGAGGAATATTTAACTGTCACTTTTTAATCATTCGTGGATAATTTTTCAGACCACTGGCATCATCTGCAGCATCTGCAGTGAAAGCGATCATTCTGATACTATATGATCATTCCATTGACATAGCTTATTCTTAAATCACGGAAGAAAGCACCCTTAAATGTCCGCAATTTGGAATGTATCAATGTGTCTGAAAAGTTGTAGTTCAAATACTGGTCATGTTACTTAAGCTAAATTGGACACATTCCGCTAAACCCAAGGCAAGTACAATAGCGCTGGAGATAGCTATACCGTGGCAGACCTTCTTGAAAATCCTGGCTATCCGCTCTCCATGTTCCCAAGGCTGAACCGGGGCCCGTCTGCAGTCGATTCCTCTGGTGCCATTGTTGTACACCTCCCCTCGTCGAAAATTGTTTCTAAATATATCTGGTCTCTTCTTAAGCAATCGGCTATATGCATCCAAAATTACTTTGCAAACATCGTACATAAGAGCTGATTCAGCCTGAAAGACAAAACACGCGGATATTTTAGTTTCTGATAGGAAAAGTTTGGTATGCAAATGTTGTTTGTAATAAGCATAATTTATTCGCCTTAGATTAGATGTTAAACAGTAAAATTAAATAATCAAATTGCTACATAAAAATATTTTTCCGGTTTTCTTTCTTTATCATCATTATGTGAATTCAAATATTAAGAGAATTAGTTATTTCGTGCTATTACATTACTTTTTAAAAATTTAGAATTACATTCAAATTAATTAAAAAGTTACTATGGAAAAATAATCAAAGAATTTACTGTTTTTTTTTCGTAGAAAACTTAGTTGTACGCAATGTTATAATTTAAACCAAAATTAAAAGCTTTATTGCTTACAAAATTATTTTAATTACTTAGCTGTTAATTAATTATCAGCCAGAGCAATGCAAAGTAAAATGAAAGTTTTGAACACTGATTAATCAAACTGTTAGTTCATCTGATAACAAGTACTGTGAAAAATAAATGAAAGAGCCGTTTATATAGGAAAAATGTCTCTTAGAAATTGAACATAGAATATTATTTTTGGGCGCAAGGAAAAAGAATGTTTTCAATAAAAAAGATTTATTTCCGTTACCTACGGAAGAAATTAAAATACATCACAAAGCATGATTCAAACTGATTATAGAATAAATATATTTACACCACTTTATTTTATTTCCTCTCTTTAGATTCTGAGCTTTCAGCGCAATTTCTGTTGATATTTAAATGACTGCATTGCCAGATATTAGATGATACATCTTCGCTAGCAAAATAGATAGCGAATAGTTTGTCGGGAGACGTGAACAGAGAACTGCAAAAAAGAAAAAAGTTTAATTTTCGTGAGGATTAAGATGATAACGGATAAAGCTCGATGCCATCGGTTGAAAGGCAAAAGCATCGCCGAGAGACAGAAAGTGAAACGAGGAAGACTCCGAAGGAAAGAAGAGGTTCTGATAGCAAATGAAACATCTCGCCGCAGTTAGTCGTTAGTTGAAATCGATAGACAGGGAAAGAGAGCTTTCACTTCTTATAGTTAAGAAGTGAGCTAAAAAGGAAGTTAAAATTCGGTTACCGTATTTTAGAAAGACCAGTAAATGACGTGAAATATCGATTTCTAATTTTATGTAGTCAGTTCTATGACATGTTATCAGAAACCAAGGACAAACTGCATTTAAAAAAAATTAGATTTTTGCTTACTCGAAAACATGCAGTGGTATACTCTTGATGTAAATAGGAAAATTCCCACTGAAGCGTAACTTCGATGATAGTTAAAGAGTCAGCTATTGTTTCAACAGGCATATTCTTGTGTGTTGTGTTAATGCTAACTGAGCCAGTACTCAGGGAACCTGACTTCTTTCTTATTGTATATCTGTTTGTAGTGCAAGAGACAGCCTTTACCTGCTAGGAGTATGTAGCTTCTGGGTTTATCTGTCCTATGGGTTTATAATAATATATATAAATGTATTAAAAAACTCAATGGACGTTCAATTAGATCATGCTAATCTCAATAGGAATTCAGAGCCCAGTAATTTCTTAATTTTTTTTTATTTTTTTATTGTCGTATAATATTTATTATTTAATTGTCTTCATACAGATGCATTTACCAAGAAATAATTTTATTTATCCACAAGAATACTCTGATTGGCACGTGGATATTAGTAAAAGAATTTGTTTTATGTACGCAAAAAATATTTACATGTGTCAATACTCTCAATAACAGTTTAATAATACCATTTGCAGATAAAACTTTAATTAAATAAGCAATAAATAAATATTCTCACAATTTAATATACATTTTTTTACTTCGCAATAAATATTTTAACATTATTTATTTGCTTAATTTCATTTCCTAAAGATAAAAAAAATAGGAGAGAAAAAACACAATATTTCGAAATTAAACTTTTATTAGCAGTAATATTTTTCAAAAATAAATCTTTAGATAAAAATATATCTTAATAGCCTTATCTGACAAAATGTGGATTTCAATTGTGTTTTAAACGTTTTAGTGCGATAAAACTATACAGTTTTCTAATTTGTAACATATAATAATAATCTATTTTTAGTACTCATACACGGAACTATATGGTTTTGGGCCTACTGCAGTGATTTAGGAGAAGAAAAATACGTTCCTCCCCATGACTGAATGCCATAAGGAAGATAACATTTAGCCCGCGCATTGTAAATTGTTAATAAAGTTGAAACGTCAGAAAAATTTTTAATAAAAAATAATTTTGGAATAATCAGCAATTTTTGAAACATCAGCAACTTGTAGTTTCCGGGACAATTGACTGTCAATTATGACTCCCAGATATTTTATAGTATCATCTTCTTCAATTCGATCACAATGACGATCTTTTCTCCTGCAATTTAACTTATGATATATAATTTATTTACAAAAAAAGTCTTTCTGATTTACTTTTAATTCGAAATTTGAAAATTTAATGTTAATTTAATTTAAAAAATAACTGTTAGAAAATTTCAGAAATTTTTTTGCTGTTGAACTTAAGTTTTTCAATCACAATTGACGTGTTTCAGTTTTTTTAAACTCTCTGAATACATTAAAGTCATATCGTCTGTAAATGTAATTATTTTTCTTTTAAACTTAAAGTAGGATATATCATTAACAAACATTAGAAATAAAATAGACCAATACTGAACCTTGTGGAACTCCAATATCAATAGATAAGTCATTACTTAATGTGTATTTTATTCTTGCCATTTCTTTTCTGTTAGATCGAAAAACCATTTCTCACTGAATATGAATTCCTCTAATTCGTAAATTATGTACTTTTATATCGTTTTGAAAAAAAAAAAGAAAAAAAAGGAGATAATAGTACACTGTCTATCTGTAGACAACGAACTTTTTCTGTTTCTAGAGAAAAATGAAAAATTCTTTTTGGGTTGGATAGTATTGTTGAAATATTTGAACGTTTAAACGAATATTGCAAGCGATGTATTTAGGCTAGTAATTTGAACCTTTAATGGTAGAATGTGAAGGCCATGAGGTTTGCATTTACAACAGTAAGTTGCCCACTTACGTTTAGAGTGGTGGAAACCTCAACTTTTTTTATAGCTCGAAAAAGCTTTTTTAGTTGGATTGGTACTGAGGAAATATAATTCGCATTTTTCAAATCCTTAAGTGATTTTAATTTACATCACTAGAGGGCACTAAATATGGAAAAGGCGAAACTTAACGAATATTGCAAGTGATCTGTTTATGGTAGAAATTTCGGTGGTAGAATACAAGAGATCTTCCACTGACAGCCACAATCTGCCCCTTTTCTCAGAGTGAAAAAAACAACTATTCAAATTGAAGAAATAAAAGACAAATACTTTTTATGTTACATAAGCACTAATAAAACTATTATTTGCATTTTCCCCACCGTTCATTAATTCGAATTAAATTGTTAAGGAGTGAAAAAATAGTAAAACGAAATACTTTATTCTCTTTAAAAACGAGACTGTCATATGCGCCAGAAGCAATATGTGTTCTTCTAGTTTCTAATAGTATCATGTAGGACAGAATCAAATACTTCTTTTAGGATCCAGAAAAGCCCTACGGTATCCAGATTTGAATTGAAATTACTATAAATTTCTTCTCTGCACTTTTTCCTTTCCTACACCAAGTAGTTTTCAGAGAAAACACTGTAATGTTTCCAAAAAGATTTATTTTTTGTTTCGCGATTTTTTCTATTAGAGATCACAGATAACATAGAAATCGGGCTATAATTCTTTAAGGTATAGTGCACATCTCTCTTAAATATTTTAATGGCTACTGGCACCTTTAGAACATCCGGAAAAATACATGTTTTAAATATTCATTTATTTAGTTCCGCAATACTGACCTAATATCTGGAAACACCTTTTTCACAATAAAGACAGAAATATTATCATATCCACCAGATTTAGTCACATCCAATTATCTAATTACAGCAAAGATTTCAATTTCTAAAACAATTAAAACATTGAAACATTCAGAAAAAGTCAGCAAAACGATATGAACGTTTTTGATACATGTTTAACAGTACTTCTGTAAGGTCCAATTATAAATATCAGAAAAAGTCAGCAAAACGATATGAACGTTTTTGATACATGTTTAGCAGTACTTCTGTAAGGTCCAATTATAAATATTTGACCATTTCTAAGAAATATTTATTAATTTTTTTTTAAAAGTCAAAGGGTCATCTTAATAACCAGTATTAGATATATCATCGCTTATGATATTAGAGTATATGAATAAGCTTTTAATAGGAAAATATTCCTAAGGAAAAAGATCTCCATCAAATCGATCTCAATTTCGTTTTCCAAAAATATTCGTTTGATATTTAACGAGATATGGGGGCTGAAATTTTTCTTCATCAACAGCAATGTTCATTTACGAAGCTACTGAATTTTGACTCTCTCCTGATGCAGCTCAAATAGAGTGGCCATTGAGCGTATTTGAAAATTGAAATTAGGCAGTCTGAGCGGCCATTGTAGTAGTAGTTTATAGTCGAGGGTGTCTTGCATACTGATGTTTCAATTATTCCTTTCATCTTCATCAATTAGATAGGAACGACAAATTGTCACATTTTATAGGGCAAATTTTGAAAAAGAAATTAAATCAAACTAAAGAGTTATATAACACGTTCACTGAATATTGTTATCATTGAAGGCCAGTTCTCATAAATCTCATAAAGCTCTTTGTTAATATCTGCCTACTTCGTTATTATTGAACAACGTTCTTTCACATCATCAGAAACAACGTTCATAATTTATTTTTCAAATCCCTCGTAATACTTGAAAGCAATATTGCAAATTAGTATTTCACTTCACCCAAAACTTCACTTCACCCAAAACCAGATCTTCGTCGAATATCGTCATTATTCACTTCATCAATAACAAAAACCATTGGGAACCAAGTCAGCGTTTAAACACCTTTTCCTTTGTTGATAATTTTTATTGTTTTTTTGATATTGCTGTTGAAATTAATTATGTTTTCTACAAATATAATTTTTGTATATTTTTAAAACTGTTTGATTTCGATATTTTATAGTACCTACTTTCATTAGCAGTTTGCAAATATGGTATATACTCTTATTTACAGCAAGTTATCCTCATATATTACAGAAAGTATGGTATATATATATATGGTAACAATCCTCATAATTACGAAAGGTGTGTTTAACACACGCGACTGTTAAACTAAATAATTTCGTAACAAGTTTTCTATACCCCGCTAATGCTAGGAGATTAATTCATGGTTTTAGATTTGCGTTGTCAGTACGTTAAAAGACAAAAATAATATGTCAAAGTTCACTGTATAACGAATTTAGTAAATCTGTTAGAGAAACAGAGAAAGCAAATCATATTTCAAACATTATGTATTCAGAATAAAAAAGAAATCGAGTAGTTCTAATGGTGTTTGAAATGAAAGAATGTGAGCAAAAGTATCGGATCACTTACCGAGATGTATGCTGTCCCCGCCCCAGGCCACCTTGCTGGATCCAAATCCTTCCATATTGAGAGAAAGTGAAGAAAATCTGGGCTGGTGGGATTTAGGATACGGAAACCTGTCACATTGATCGCTCCGAATTCCAATACTTGGTTATTCAGGTACTCGTCCATCACCTGCGGGGAAATGCAGGATCAGAACCTTGTGGTGCATCACTCTTCCAAGAGAAATTCTTCGCTGAGCGCTTTTCGCTCTGATTCGCGCAACTGTCGACATTTTGGTCGTCTGTGAGATCACAACAAGCTAGTTAGGTTAATGCTTATCGCACACATTTAAAGATCAAAACTTGAATTTGAAGAAATAAAAAACTAATAGAATTTGAGCGTTATAAGCAATATCATTGATCATTTTCTCGAATCTAAAATATTTAAACTGACACTTTTATTTCTAGATCAAAGTAAATTTATTGATTGAGTTATATCTGTATAAAATAATTTTAAGTTTTCATAAGAAATTGAAAACGAAAATATATTATATATATTTGTTTAATTTTTTTTTTCATATATTCAGGGATTAAAACAAATTTCGAGTTCGTAAACAAATCAATCTTCACTAATTGAAATTTCTAGATAAAATTATTTCTACTTAAGTAGCTGTAAAATTAGAATGAAAACAAAAAGCCGATAAAAATATATTACAAGCTAAGGAACATAGGAAAACATAGATACTGGAGTTATTTGCTTTTAAATGCGTTAAATTTGAAAACATTTATCTTCTGCGCTTTAATATTACGATCAAAGATACTCATATACCTACCTACATATCATAATACCCTAGATTAGGGGTTCTCAACGTGGGGTACGCGGTAAAAATATTTGGGGTACGCCGTGAGAGCTCAAAAGTCGCTAGATCTAGTAACAAAGTAAAAATAATCATTATTATACTATAACTGTAGTTTTATACATCTATACAAGGGGTACGCCAGTTTCATACACATTTCCAGGGGATACGTGAAGCATAAAAGGTTAAGAACCACTGCCCTAGATAATATACATCCATCTAGAATCAAAAGTATCAAGATCCTTGTTATCTTGCTTTCAGTAGGTTTAAGTTTCATTACCATGGTAAACTTTAGAAAGGATCAAACTGTTATATAACCTAATTTCGATATTTAGTTGTTTATGACTATTTATCAGAAATATCTACATAAAATTCTCAACAGTAATGCTTATTCCCCTGTCTCCCAGAAAACGCCTATTGCTAGTGTCTGCTGCATAACTCAGAACCCTACTTAACAATACAACCATTGAATAGAATTGCTGAAAAGAACTAAACTATCACCCATCCGATCCATTTTTATCATTGTAGTTCCCTTCCATTTATCACAAAGCCTACCCTCTTATGCCAGTCTCATCAACAGCTCTAATGAAAGAGTTCATCTTAACATCATTTGCCAAAATAGTCAACTCATCAGACAAATCTAACTCAGATTTGTTCCGATTTCCAAAGCCCAATTACAGTACCCCTTGCAAATAATCCCTTCTTAACATTGTAACAAAATGCGGCCTTGTGAAACTCTAATAGCAATGCAAAACCAACTGCCATGAGCTTATCACGGCATATGCGTTCCTGGAAATGGCCGTGAAAAGCGAGGTAGATTTTTCCCATAGGCTATTAATATACTGTTAAAACGGAGGATTGCATTTCTAATCTTCGATTTTGCCTCTAAGTTCCGTAAAAAAATCGTTTTGTACATATTATTACAACAGATGAACGTGCTACAGTGAATTTATGATAAACGTGACATGAACGCTCGTGTATGCTTCTTCGTGAGAATTATTTTAACCAACGAATTGGAATACTGAACCGATCTGAAAAATAGAAAAGATTGAATTGTAATGTTGGAGTTGTGGATATCCGAAAGGAGGCATAATTGCTTTCAGTATGTATATGATGGGTGTAAAAAGTGAAGAAGCATTTTATATGGTGTGTGCGCGGAATAATAGTTTAGTTTATTGGTGTGGATCGTGTTGGGTAAGCTGGTAAAGGAAACGACGAATTCGTCGTCTTGTGCGTGGTGATCAATGTCTGAAAAGAATTGGTTCTGAGAAACCAGTACACTTAGCCGCAGTTTTGGAATGCTTGAGGATTAAAACCTAAGAAGGAAGTCATTTTGTGTATAGTTAGTTAGTTGTTTACGAATTGGTAAGTTATTCTCGAGATATTGCAAGTATTCACATAAATGATTTTCTTTAGATTAAAACATTTGTTCACACATTAGATAAACAGTGGTATCTTTAGTTTATGTACATGTTTGTATCCATATTTTTGTATTAAATCACATTATTTTAGATTTATTGTTGCTAGTTGTTATTTTTGAACTCACGCTACATTTTTCTCTGTTTGAATTCGTATCAATTAGTGTCAGAAGTGGGGTGTACATAATTTATTGAATGCCTTTTACTAAGTATAGATGAGTTAGTAAAGCTGATGACTGATATAAGAAGTGAAATTGGTGAACTTGCTAGTCAAAATAATGACATGAAAGGTGATATAGCTGCCCAAAGCAGTAAAATTGGTGACCTTGCTGGACAAAGTGATAATTTGAAATCCGAAATGGCTACACAAAATAATGAATTGAGAGCTGAAGTGGTTTCTCAAATTAGTAAGATTACTGATCAGAATAATGATCTCAATATAAAAATCAGTGAAATCACTGATCAATGTGAAGACATTAAGACCGAACAACAGACAATGTGATAGTCTAAAGCAGGGGTCAGCAACCTTTTCAGACTAACGGGCCACATTCAACTTTTATTTTTAATAATCGGGCCGCAAGCGTTTAATTAAGAGAAAATAATGAGTGAAAAAATACTTAAGTTATCAATTTTTATTATATCAATCTTAAAAAACACGGAAATGTTTAAAGTGCGAGATATGAAACAAACATGAAAATGAAACTGAATGAAAAATTATCATGGAAAAACAAAATAATATAGTTTATGCATCACAATATGTGTGTCTCCCTGCCAAATGTGACTTTTGTGGTTGTTTTCCCTTAGTCAAATTATCTATATCCACTTTATAACCTGAGGTGCAAATTCGAATCGAAGCATGCAAATGTTCATAAGTCAATCGAGAACAAAATTTGTTTTTTCTAAAACTAATGGCAGAAAATGCTTGCTCGCAAATGTATGTGCTTCCAAATGCAACTATCATCTTCGATGCGAAACTGATTAACTATCTGGTACATCTCTCTGCTGTTGTGCTGTCTAACTGCTTCCTCGGCTTCGGCAGCCAAGCCATCAAGCCACGATTCTTATCAACAGCTAACTGATCCTTTACACGTTTATTAAGCTCTCTGTAATGCTTTCTATCAGGACTAGTAGGTTATTGATTAAGGACATTCCTGCAGTTCTTTCTTTCTGAAATAAGCTCAAGTGCCTTATCACTCAAATGATTCTGTCTCCTCTGCTCCTTTTTTTCCTAAAAGGGTGAAGTATCCAAAAACATTTGTTTAAAATGGTCCCATTCTTCCTCAACTTCAGACGTAAGCAAACCATGACTGTCATAATGACTAAGTAACCTATCATGGTAAGCTTTAGCTATAACTGGGTCTTTCAGAGCTTCAGTATTAAAGGTAAATTTTCTAACCTTCGCACAACACTTTTTAAGTTTAAGTTGCAAGACACTTTTAACAAGGTCCAATTTCAGGTCCCCTATATGACCTGGTATTCCTAAAAGAATTGCTCATTTGCTGTTAATTAATATATAATCAATCATATTCTTATGCAGAACCATCTGGTGAAATCCACGTGTACTTATGTATGTCGCGGTGTTTGTAATAAGTGTTAGTTATTCAACAGTACTCTCTTAGGAAAAAAGGGGCAGAGGAAGCAGAATTATTTGAGTGATAAGGCACGAGCTTATTTCAGAAAGAAAGAACTGCAGGAATATCCTTAATCAATACCCTATTAGTCCTAATAGAAAGCATTACATAGAGAGCTTAATAAATGTATAAAGGATCAGTTAGCTGCTGATAAGAATCTTTGGCTTGATGGCTTGGCTGATAAAGCCAAGAAAGCAGATATACAGCATAACAGCAGAGAGATGTACTAGATAGTTAATGTTTTTTGTGGTAGAAAACGCACAGATACACAGGGATTGAAGGATAAACAAGATAAGGTTATAGAAGATAATGCTTCTGTCATGACTAGGTGGGCTGAGCATTTCAGTGATGTTCTAAACAATGTGGTTAGTTCTACTCCCATTATTCTTATACTTAGAACTGCGATGTTTCGGTTACCATTAGGATGACTGAAATTTTGAATATTTTTATGATGAAGACATGATTCCTAAGGATTTTATCAGAACTATTATTTTTCCTATTTTTAAACAAGGTGATCGCAGTTTTTGAAAATTGCGTGATGAGCAATGTGGATTCAGAAGTGGTAGGGAATGTGCAGATCAGATATTTTCACTTAGGCAGATTCGTGAGAAATATTTAGAATTTCAGAAACCTTTGGGTTCTACCTTCGTTGATTTCAAAAAGGCTTTCGACTCTGTTAATCGTCATAATTTGTGGTTGATTGTGAGATCATATGATATACCAGACAAGTTAGTTAAGATATGAAAGCTCTCTGTAATAACATTGAGTCGTGTGTTGGAGTTGGTAAGGCCTGTAACAATTGGTTTAGCGATTCTGGTGTTCGACAAGGGTGCATTTTGTCTTCTTTTCTCTTTAGTTTGGTTATTGGTTATGTTATGTGAAATTCACTTCAAGGGAAAGATTTTGGCCTCAAATGGACTGGAGATACGAAAATTTCCGATTTAGATTATGCTGATGATTTAGCCCTTTTGGCAAATGATGTTGATGAGATGAACTCTTTCATTCGAACTGTTGATGAGGCTGGTAGTAGAGTAGGTTTGGTTATAAACAGAGAGAAAAACTAAAGTGACGAAAATTGGTCAGACAGGCTGTAATTCAGTTAATCTAAATGGTGGCAGTCTTGAGCAGGTGTCACAGTTTAATTATCTTGGGAGCTATGTAACAGATACTGGTGATGTGCGGCATGAGATTAACAGACGAATAAGGATTGCTGCCGGGACTTTTAAGAATCTATGGAGAATGGAGAAATAGGCGTATACACCTAAAGACTAAAATTAGACTGTATAATAGTTTGGTTCTTTCTAGGGTTAGTTATGGTAGTGAAACTTGGTCGCTTTGTGAACAAGATAACGGGAAACTAGAGGCTTTTGATTCTAGATGCTTACACAGTATCTTGGGCATTAAGTGGTTCAACTTTGTAACTAATGATGAAGCTAGGCAAAGGAGTCAGCAACCTCCTTTAAGCAGCATATTGTGCGGAGAGAGACTCCGTTGGTTTGGCCAATGTTGCCCGTATGGATAATTATAAGATTATCGAATAGGGTTATGAACAATGTGCGTAAAGGCCTCAGAAAGAGGGCAGACCTAGGATGCGGTGGGCAGACAATGTCAAACAGGACCTTATTAGAATTGGTGTGCAGTGGCCAGATGCAGCTCAGGACAAATGTGATTGGAAAACTAAAATTCCACGGTCTGATTGAACCTCCGTAGTCCATGGCTGCTTGAGGATGATGATGTTAGTTATTCTGAAACCATTTGGTTTACTTACCTGTGGGATAAGTTGCCATTGCAGCTAGCAATACCAAAAGGGCCTATCACCACTCCCCAAAGGTCAGAGTCAGTACCAACTTTGGAATTGACGTCACATAGAACAAGGGTAACGTTTCCTTTCTTGACAGAATTCAAAATATCTTGAAGTTGTTTGTAAAACCTATCCTTCTCATCCTCGTCGGTATCCTCAGTTGGGGCATAACAGCAGATAACATTCAAGTCTTTAATGCTTGTCTGAAATTTTGATGTAAGAAACCTTCCATTAATTCACACATATCCTAGAAGTGCATCACTAGCGTTTCTGCTGAGAAGCAGACCCACACCTTGGTGATGCTTATTATCTTCCCTTCCTGAAAAGAGAAATTTAAAGGAAAACCTATAAAACTGTTAGAAATGGAAGTCAGTAGAGCTCTTGCTCATGACGAACCCATGCTTTTAGTGGTTAACAAGGAACACTATTAGCCCCAAAATTTCTTTATATGCACTGATGTGCAAAACTAAAGAAATTTGATATTTTATCAGGTACCTCTAAATTATTATAGTATAGTAGTAAATGAAAAATGTACATATATATATATTAATGAGTTACACATAAAATAAAACAAAAGCGAAATTTATTGCGCATGGCATGATTGAAAATTGAATGAAAATTGAAATGAAAATTGTGTGAATAATCACACAATTTTAAAATTTTTTCTGCATGATTGTAGGGTTACAAATGATTAGAAGGACTGTGATTGCATCTCATCTCTCTCTAACTGTCACAACGAGCCTTCATACTACCTACAAGGTTATTCAGGAGTTCAATAGGCAATAGATCCCATTCTTCCTTAAGGGTTGAGTTTAACTCATGGAGGGTTATTGGAGGTGGTTCGTGTCTTGCAATTCTCCTCCCTAGAGCGTCACAAGCATGTTCTATTCGTTTAAGGTCAGAGGATATAGCTGGCAACTCCATTCTTATGATATCTTCATTTTCTACAAAATAGGCAATCAACTGAATTCGATAAGGATGTTCATTGTCATATATAAAAGTGAAATTAGGGCCGACTGCACTTCTAAAATGCCTCACGTAGAACTCTAAGATCTGATCTCTGTATCCTTTGGCAGTCATGATCCCACCCTCGGAAACATGAAGGATTATGTCCATCATCATGATGCCAGCCCAAACCATAATTCCCCCATCTCCAAAACTATCCTCTTCCATTATGTTGCAAGGATGACGCTTCGATTGCGATTTGCTTTTAGGGCTAAATATTGGACATCTCTTGATGTTGTTGCTCTAGGATGGCCCGTAGCTTTCCTTGGGTGACATGTTTCAAATTGTGTCCGGAGCCTTTAAATGACACTTTCAGGCATATTGGATTGGATTGTTTTGGATTGTTTTACCTCTGAGCGGCACTTTTTTGCACACCATGGGCTAAATGGCCAGGTCACAAGGACCCCGAAGGCTCAGAGAAGGTTGGGGGAGGGGACCCACTGGAACAGCTGTTGGGAGACAGATGGTAGCCTCCCGTCAAGGCCATCCAGCGTGTTCTTTAGCGTGCACAGGGTATGGCTCTCCCGCACACGGGGCCACGGCTTAACGTCCCATCCGACGGACGGCGGCCTTTCCAAGCCATCGGTGTCCCCTACTGACCGTGGGCAGGGCGGGGAATTTTTGCGGAGATAAATCTCAACGCTGACCCAGCTGGGACTCGAACCCGGGAACTACAGATTACGAGCCTGGCGCACTACTGACTGAGCCACCCCCGCCCCTCAGGCATATTGATGAACCTGGTTACCACCATTTGTGACTGGATCATATTCATCTTTAGTATGGCTCTTTCTTTCACAGATTCCAGATGTTGCCTCATTGCCCTGTTGTTAATACCTTTTAACAAAAATTCTATCAGATAAGTTCTAAAAACTACCAAATATCAAAGTGTAGGCTACTGTTAGAAGTGTAAAGTTTGAAGAGGAGTGATTTCGGCATGTTTGCATATTTTTAGAAATAAATACCCCTCAAGCAGCTGCTTGCCACAGAGGTCTGACAGGAGCCTGTCAGTTTATATGCCAGAGTAGAAGGTCTGAGAGGATGGCAGGACCTCAGCAGAAAAACGACACACGCACATCCATGCCTTACCCGGGACTCGAACGCAGGTCCCTTGGATCAGTAGCCAAGCGTGCTAACCACTCGTACAGTATTTAAAGCACAAAACTAGAAAAAAGGCGATTTCCATAGGTTTTGCACATCAGTCTAGATAAAAGTCAGTTTTATTTTACCTGATGGTAATCATTGGTGTAAAAGGTATGCACAAGGTGGACATTCCGGTCCCTAAAAATAAATAAAAAAACTTCTCTCTTTCTCTTCACTTGCCCTACAAAAATCTAATTCATACTGTTAACAGGCTATTAAATCCATATTGTTAACATACTGTTAATTTCATATTGAGTATTGCTTAGCACCATAGTTATGATGATGCAATTAATGTATTTCATGAGACATTTTTATTTATCGTAAATACTGACTTCTAACAAATTATAGATTCTCCTCTCACTACGTTGAGAGGAGAATCTATAATTTGATTATGACTAATTACTTTCTTATATAAGGTAACAAGCACATAAAACGAAAACTTTTTACGTACCAAACTGGTGAGAAGAAAATGATAATTTCGCCGTCCCATATAAATGTCCCTAACATGGTTGACGATGATGGTGCGCGCGGTGTCTGCGCTGCAGTCGAGCACCACATACTTGAGGCTCTCCCTCTCCTTCGTCTCCAGGGAGCGGAGGAAGTCGTTGGCATCGGACGAATTCGAAATGCGCTTCACCACCTTCACCTCGAGCTTGTAGTTGTCGGTCGTCAAGCGAAAAATGTGCTGCAGCTTTAGTAGACCTGTTCGTGGAAGAAGAATATTGGTAGTCAGAGGCTCAGATTACTATATAACGTACAGAATTCAATCTAAAATCGCATGCATAAATTAATCCACAAATGATTAGTTTCAGATGAGAATTCCATATTTAACATCGACCAAAATGCCTATTTCGACAAAGGCTTTTTTTGCCAAAAACTTACCAATTTTTAATATTTTAAGGAAAATATTATCCTTAAATCCCTTAATATTGCCGTTATTGGCTCTGCTATTATTTTTCATAATTCTGCAAAAGTATACAAACGTAAAATATATGGCATTGTTAGGGATCGTATCATCTCAAAATGTTCTCAGAAAGTTTCTTGTTTTCAATTAAGCTGATCAGTTGTCTTAGGTTTTCGCTGTTGCAGTCTTACTTTGATAAGATTTTACGTGCCTGTTGGCATCTTCCGCTATGGACAACAAACCAATCCTCTTTGCACTTTAATCCTACTTACATTTGTAATCCCTCGCTCAAAACAAAAAGACCTTCTTAAAGAACGGAAGCCCCTCAAGGACTTCATGTTTCCGAATGTTGCATTTGCGACTGCAACAGTCACCTATTTACAACGTCTTCTATGAACCATAATCTCAAACACGATAAAGCAGAAATCTGTAAAGTGAAAACATCCATCTTCTCCATATAGAACTTTTTTCCTCACAAAAACTGTCTGTTGAAAAACGGTTTATTTTATTAAATTCCTGAAAACCTACGGACGAGTTTGAGTTATTTGCGTTAATGGCTGTCTTTGGTGATCAATAATATCAGTTAATTGAATTATAAAAACATAATTTAAAAAAACTGATATTAATGCATTAATTATATTTTAAATTCAATTTAGCAGTCGAAATGGTATATCACATACAAATAATAATATCTGAACTGAAGTAAATTAGTCTTGAGTCCTGGCATCATACATACAGAATCCTTAAGCTAACATGGGCAATGGAGGTCCAATGAGACCGTACAATTTAGTTCTCCAAACATTTATATTCTCAGCTGCTGCATTTTGGACACTGTAGAATAGCAAGAGCGAGATTCTGTTTGGCATTGTCTGCCACTGCATTCTAGGTCTTCCTCTTTTTTGAAGATTTTAGGCATACTCTTCATAATCCTATTTGCTAATCTATAATGATGCAAAAGGGCAACATGGCCAAACCAACGGAGTCTCTCTCTGAACAATATGCTGCTCAAAGGAAGTTCTAGGTTTTTTGCTTAACCTCATCATTGCTTACAAAACTGAACCACCTAATGCCCAGGATACTGGGTAAACATTTAGAATCAAAGGCATCAAGTTTCGCTGTTATCTTGTTTACTAAGGTTCGTCTATGCTTCACTACCAGGCTTGGGATCAAGGAGGTGGCATGCCTCCCCCCCTCACCCCTTGAAAATGCTAGAAGAAAAATAGTAGCCTAAAATTATATATGATTTTTTTTCATGCTTTTTTCAAGAATTTTTTAAAAATATCTAAAAAAGGAATGTGAAATGTTATATTACAGTGGAAATACAGTCGCTTTCTTACGCTTTATTTTTTTCTGGCTCGATTGAGTTTCATCCCCCCCCCCTCAATCTTTTTCTATATTCGAGCCTGTTTACTACCATAACTAACTTTAGAAAGGACCAAGCTATTGTATAGCTAATTTCAGTCTTTAGCATTTAGTCTTAGCAAGTGTGGAGAAATAGACATAGTGCCTATTTCTCCACACTTGCTAAGACTAAATGCTAAAGAGTGAAATTAGCTATTCTTGCTTAAATGTTCCAGTAGTGATCTCTATTCTTATGTTTATCTCATGCCGCACATCACCATTATCAGTTACATAGCTCCAAAGATAATTAAAGTGAGGCATTTGCTGAAGGGTGCAACTGTCTGTTTATAACCAAACCTACTCTACTACCAGTCTCATCAACAGCTCGAATGAGAGAGTTCATCTCATCAACATCATTTGCCAAAAGAGCTAAATCATCAGCATAATCTAAATCAGAAATTTTCGTACCTCCAGACCATTTAAGGCCAAAATGTTTCCTTTGCAGTGAATTTCGCATAACATAATCAATAACCAAACTAAAGAGAAAAGGAGACAAAATGCACCCTTGTCGAACACCAGAAGCAATGCTAAACCAATTGCTACAAGCCTTACCAACTCTCACACACGACTCATGTGTTGTTACAGACAGCTTTCATTATGTTAGCTAACTTGTCTGATACGCCGTACGATCTTACAATCAACCACAAATTTTGACGATCATCAGAGTCAAAAGCCTTTTTCAAATCTAAAACGTTAGTAACCACATGCTTCTGAAACTCAAAACACTTCTCAAAACTGCCTAAGTGGAAAAAAATATGATCTATATGTCCCCTAGCACTTCTGAATCCCCACTGTTCAACACGAAGTTGTCCATCGATCGATTTTTAATTATATTAAGCATAATCATGCAAATAACTTTTCCTGAACAGATAGTAGACTGATACTGCTATAGTTATGACAAGAACTACGATCACACTTTTTAAAACATTGGTTTGCCTTTATCAATAAAAACAATGCCTTTATCATAGAGCCATGTAACAATAGAAGATTCCCATTCTTAAATATTTAAGTAGTAATTTCATCAACCCCTGGGAATTTATGCAGTTTAAATTTCAAGAAAGCCATAATAATTTCAGATTGTGATATAGGACCAACATTAAAGCCAGTAATGCATCTATCTTTATTACAAACAACAGAAGCAGAACCGACCGCATTGTTTAAAACATTAATGATATGCTCAGTCCATCTAACCACGACAGAATCCTCACCTTCAATAACCTTATCATGTTTATTCCTCAATCCCTGAGTACCTGTCTGTTTCTTTCCACACATAACATTAAATATCTGGTTCAGCTCTCTGCTATTACGCTGTCTAGATGCTTCCTCTGCTTTGTCATCCAAGATAATTATTATCAACCTTCAACTGATCATTTGCACATTTATTAAGCTTTCTGTAATGACGTCTGTCAGGGCAAGTAGGGTATTAAATCAAAGGTATTCCTGCAATTCCTTCTTTCAAAAATAAGATCCATTGCCCTGTCATTCAAGTAACGTCGTCTCCTCCGCACCGTTTTACCGAAAAGAATAATGTTAGTTTCGAAAAAAGCCTTTTTAAAATTGCCCCATTCTTCCTCGACTTCAATAGTAAGTAAACCATGATTGTCATAATGACAAAATAGCCTGTCATGTTAAGCTTTGGTTTTACTGAGTCTTTCAGAAGACCTTTTGAAAGACCCAGTTGTGGCATCATACAAACAACAAAAAAACTGCTAATGCAAGTGGTAAAATTGAAAGCTAAACATTTAGCAGCAAAAATTGTAAGTATTTTAGCAGTGTTGTTAAACAATATCTTTTAATTGAAATAATGAAACAAATGAAAGACAACGTTTTCAATGTTAAGAAATCACAACATTTGCGAATTCTCCGATTTCATAATGTCTTTTCGGAACCAAAGGGTTTTTCGTGTTATTTTATTTTAAAGTCTGACAAAGCTTCAACAAAACAATTTCCGTCTTGTGTTAAGTAAGAACGCATTCACAAAACAGACAGAATAGGTTTGAACGAATCAAATAACATTTTTACAAAAGTATAAAAAGAACGGTAAGAAATTTAGGTAAAGGTTTCCATTACTTCATGTTCATTATTTATATTTTACTTTTAATAATTTTCCATGATTTTATAAATTTAAACCTTGCTAGGAGTGTGATAATATATGTAATCACTAAACTGATGTGCTTATCTCCAAAACCCACTTAATTTACACTAATTCATGTTTTAAATTGCACTGAATTCTGTATAATGTGCTGATAGTTCGCACTAGAAATCGTTTGAAATTTATTAAATGTAATCTTTTTACCAATTAAAAATTCAACGCATCGTGCAGTTTGAATCGCGTAAAGCAGCACAAAAACATGCAACCAACCATGCATTTGTGCTCCTTTAAAGTCCCCGCCCTTTTCAATTTTTTCATCAACCCTCAATATTCATCGTCGCCATTTATTGTGACCCCATGTGTTGCTCTCTTTTTCGTCGATCCCTCTCGCTCCAAATTTAATACCACGAAAAATCTTTATTGGGTTTCTGATATTCTAGTCATGCCATTCACATGTCTATCTGCTTATTTCAATTAATGATGGAATTTAATTTCCTTAAAATATTCAGAAGCATATAAAGAAACAGTTGTACAATAGAAATGCGTCATTTTTTACATCTCTGTATAAATATGTGTGGGAGAGAGAAGGTTTACTTCATTTCTTATTGGACATATGGCAACGAGCGGGAGACAAAAAAAAAACGCCGCCTGTTGTATCCGTCTCCTCTGAGAAATGAAGGTTACCTAAATAACAAGCACATTTCTCCCCACAGCACATTCCAGCTATTCAGAGTAAAGTGCCCAACGTTTCCCCAGGCGATCGGTTAACACTTCTCTCGGGTAGCATTAACACTGGATGCTCAGCGAACTTTTTGCTACTTCAAGATGACGTCCTGCCATAACGCTCTATAGACCTGCATACACACGAGGTTATCTTCATTTCCATGGTAACAACAGAGGCCGTCGCCTCAGGTCACGATAGTGGCTATCGATTCTTCGCTTCTAATTTCTGTGTGGCTAAATTGCGTACCTTCGCAGTAATGTACTTTGAATGACCGCTGTAAAAGCACTCATTAAACTTTTCACGACAGACGTCCTCGGAGAAGAAAAAATGCCTAACAACTCTAATGGATCCAGTAAGCGATGCAGATGGGCGGTGAAATATTCGAGGTTGGTAGCCTTTAAATTATGTCTACGATTAATGTAGAGACACCATAAACATTTTATTGCAAAAAAAAGGAAAAATAAGTGAAATCACAATGACCAAAATACTAGGCACGTACTGATAACAATAGTTAGATAGGAAATAATTATACATATGCAAAGCAGGGAAAAGTTTAATCCTGAGGAATTCTTTCGACCAGAATTTCCCACCACTTTAAGAAATTGTGCACACCACTTTAATCAATATCAGTGGTAAAACAGAAGAGTCAGGGTTTCTTCTGTTCTTTGTACCTTACTTGTATCTAAGAATGCATTCTTTTATTATTCTCTTTCCGCACTACATTAGTTAGATGGATTTGTTTCCTTCCTTGTTAAGTTTTGTTCGTACGTTGTGATATATACTCTGTATTACCAGAGACATTGGGGTAATCTTATGTTATATTAGGTGAAAGCAATATTCAAAACTTCCTAATTTTGAAAATACGTTTTTTAATGAAAATGTCACTGGATGAAAAACGAAAATCTCGCCCAAAGCACTTTAAATATCAATTGTCAACAATATTCGTTTTATATATAAAGAGCTGTTAAAGTCCGAACATTTACCAACAGAAAGCTCTTACGCATTTCATAACTTAAAAATGGAGGAAATATAAAAAAATTATACACATAAATAAAAATCCCCTCAAGTAGCTGCTTGCCGCAGAGGTCTGAAAGGAGCTTATCAGTGTATACGCCCCAGTAGGTCTGTGAGGATGGCGGGATCTCAGCAGAAAAACAACATAATCCATGCCTTACCCGGGTCTCGAACCCAGGTCCCTTTGTTCAGTAACCAAGAGTACTAACCACTCAGCCACGGACAGTCGTATCTTACACAGTCGTATCAGTATCATATTATTCTGATACTACTGTGTATACATAATACTTGTAAAATTGCGTTTATTCTAGCAAAAGGATTGTAATGAGTTCAGTAAATTAAGGTTGATAATAATTTTAGCATTTCGATTAACTTTTGAATTCGGATCAAAGTTACTGTTAAATGTCTCAATTTCCTAACTCTTTGGACGTTAAGCGATTTTTTTATTTAGTATATTCTTCACTTCCTGAATTTTTCCCCTGTAAATTTTAGATCCATGTTAAGAGTAACTTCATACCTTTCACATCAAAGGATTTTGGTTAAAAATCAAGATTTGCAGTATTTTTGTTTCGTTTCATGCATGCATACCTCCCTCCCTACCTATCCTCCCATCTATAAACCGATCCCATTCCATTCGAGCCGATGACTTTAATACTTACATCTTGTTTGGCGGTCTTCAGTTGCCATTTCCCCATAAAACCCCAAACAACTAAACCGTTCGAGTCTACGCATTTGCGTATGTTCTGAAATATATACTTCTGAAAAAATTTGTTTTCTCTAGTATAAGTATTACTTTTGCGTAAGGGATATTTTACTTTTTCTTTTCTGTTTCTAGTGTCTGAATATATAACAAAATCTCCATCCCACATGTAAATTTGTGCATTTTTCTAAACCAATTATTCCAAGCCAAAACCAAATTTCTGGTGTGGAATGGGTAGGATTAGGATTTGTGCTCGAAGGAATTAAAGCGTTGTTTGAATGTGACTGTTATTTTAAACAATGTTTTCGATATCTCAACAATAGAAACAAGTCATTCCCATCTAAAATAAGATGGAAATGGTTTCCAGAGACCTTAGAAACATCTTAAACACAATAATGTTAGTGAGATTTTTCTCTGATAAGGGATTTCCTCCGCGACATAGCAGCTCGTGGAATCTTTAAAGAATGACAATATTGGCCCCACTATGTTTACACTCTTTAAATCGTTCCTTTAAATCTCTGGAGCATTTCTTGTAAGCCTTATGATATTTTTGCCAAGCGCATTACTCGTTAAAATTGTCGCTTAGCAAGCCAAAACCCTGAGTTTTTGTTCTAACATTCCATATGTTTCATTGTATTCATAAATAAGAATACCACTGAAAACTAATACTTATTGATTCCAGTGAATTAATATTACCCGTGGAATATTTCAACTGATCATATTAGTAAAACTGTAGGTTTAAGTCACAATAGAGTTATAACAAACCGAGAACTATACTACCTTTTTCTAATTGTTCACTTTTCCATTATCTTCTCTAAGCGTAAGCAGATGCATCTGACATCTACCGCTGATTGCCAATTTATTCTTGTGATGACTCAGCAGAGACATTGCGCTCTCACAACAGAGCATCGTTGACACGGTACTTTTCTCCAATACAATTCTATCGCTACTTCAGCGCATCTTCCACCTCTCCCCCCCCCGCAACACCTGGTCTGTGTTTTAGCCCTCTTTATCCGAAGACAGCTTCGATTGCTTAACAAGGATTCAATGTATTTATACAATTACTCAACCTTAGCTGCTGAAACAGACCGTTATGGTTGAGTACACAATGTTCCTTCATAAATAAAGATAAAGAAGACTGCTTATGAAATATAAAATATTCATAAATAAAAATAAAGAAATCTGCTTATGAAATATCAAATATTCATAAATAAAAATAAAGAAGACTGCTTATGAAATATCAAATATTCATAAATAAAAATAAAGAAGTCTGCTTATGAAATATCAAATATTCATAAATAAAAATAAATAAGACTGCTTATGAAATATCACGTTATATTTTTTATGACCCTCTAATTCTTTTCTACTCTTCAAACTACTTCTATCCAATTCAATAATTAGCTCGCAGCATCTTCTTTAATTCTGTAGCTGAGGAAAATATGAAATTAATGATGAGAATATGTCGTCTGTCTATCTATCTAGACATTCAATTTTTTTTTCAGAGATAGATGAAAAATATTAATTTTGGGTTGAGTAGGTATTGATGAAATATTACGGTTCGTATTTTCCGAATCTTCCAATAGCTATAATGGTGCCCTCTAACCTGCAAAATAACAAAATTTAAGTGAATATCGCATACGATCTATTTATGCAAGAAATTTAAAATTTTGTTTGTATTGTCTGATGGTCTGGAGGTTTGCATTGGCAGCAATGGTTTGCCATCTTAATCGGAGGGAAATGGGGCGACAAAGCACAACTTGTGTTTTAACAAATATATGCGTTGTTAGATGGTACATCGGGAAACAAAGGCATCAATAGCTCCTTCTGACAATGCAAAAACTTAAAAAAGACAAGACTTTAAATGAATATTGCAACGTACTATTTAGGCTAGAAATCTGAAATTTGGATGTGATGGTCAAACGGTATATATTGCAACAATGATTTGCCCCTTTGTCCCCTAGGGAAGGGGTTAAGCGCGACTTTTTGTTTTAGGAGATAAATGAATAATTAATTTTTGCGTTCTGTACTAATGAATTATTACTATATGCATTTTCCCAATCATTCTTTAATTAAGATTTCCACTGTTAGAGGTGACTAAATGTGGAAAACAAAAATTTAATTCTGTTTCAAAATGAGCGTCCTATGTTATCCAGAGGCGATATGTTGTTCTCCTAGTTATTAAATTGTCCTATTTGTGAGTATACACTTTCTTAATGCTTAATCGCCCATGAACGTCGACTGAAATGAACCAGGTGGTTTTTACAATGCCTTGTGACTATCGGTTTCAAAGATTCTAGGTATGAGTTATCCGTTTACATTTAAGCACGTAAGTGATGAGTTTAGACGAAGAAACCATTAACCCTTCTTATTCCGGTGCCGCATGTCGTTCGATTGACGTTGGGGTCAGTGGATTGCATCTCTTCCTAAGACGCGATTAATGGCAATGCCAAGATAAAGATAGATAATTGCTAGCTGCAGTTGGATTAAGTTAAACAGTTGAAGATTCAGGATACATCGCATGAACTTTTTAATACTGGTACATTTTTAATCATGCAACCACCATGAAGCATTATCTGCGTAAAGAGAGAGATTGCACAGGTTAGGCGATGTTCTCTGCATGCAGAATTAAAGAAGTGCACTTTAGAAATAAAAAGGACAGATTTAAAATGCGGTCGGTAGACAATGTCAGACTGAGCTTCATTAGAATTTGCTTGCAGTAGCATCTTAGATCATTGGATTTAGCATAAATTGTTCGTTTATAACATTCATCTAAAGTTTTGTCATTAAATTCTGGTTGGACCTTCATACCCCATGACTGCTTGACGATTATGTGCATGCATATACGCTTCTATCACTGTTAGTGACTATAAGAATATGAATAACGTAATGGTTAAAAGTACATGTCAGAGAGCAATTATCTAAAAAAGGGCTAAGACGTTTTTCTTCTGATTTGCTATATTAAGTGGGTATCCAGTCAAACATTAATGGGTAAGATGCATATCGGAAACATGATTATACAAGTCTGCAAAATATATTTCTTGGTAAACTTGCTTTACTGCAACCGCACGCTGCATTTGGTCATGACATTTATCAAAAGGAAGGATAAGTGAAATGTTGAATTGTGAGTGAAGAAGAGAATGCATCCTGCCTTGATTAAAGTGTACGCGAATTGAAAAGTATTCGCAACGTAAGTAGAATCTCCAATTTTTTAACTTAGTGATCCAATTGTAAATCGTAATTATTAATATTTTCTGTAGCACTTCCATAAATCCCATTTCTGAAAAAGATGCAACCCACTGGCTCCAATAATCAGTTAACATAAGGTCTCGCAATATGGAAAGAAGGATGAAATCTCCGTCCCATCGAAAAGAAATAAATTTTCATTTCGTACCTTCAACACTTCAGACAAATGTCGAAAGCAGCAACTTGATCCTTATCGATTTCTCATCCCATTCAGCTTCCGACGATCCTCCTTTGCTTCCTGTCCGCTTCCTCAGCGAAGCACAATAGCCACGTTTAGTGAGGAAGGTTCGCATTGAGCTGTCAGCACGGCTACAGTTCGCAGCAGCCTTCCTTAACGGATAGCCAAGAAATGCTCTAAGTAGCTGTTGACAACAAGAGGAAGAACTTCAGCTGCGTTAATTCCAGGAAGAAGCAGAACGCTCACTTCGATGTTCGGAAGCCTCGACTCCCAAAAGGCGAATTTTCTTACCTTTTTCACCCGAAATTTTTGTCGAACCAAATCCGGATAAAGGAATCCGATGTCGATTTATCAATCCCTCGAAGCGAATTCAGCTGATATTGAACGGACATTCTTCTTTTTTCTCCTTCTTTTATGGAAGACTCCAATTGTTATGGGATGTAAACCCATAAACGTGTTTCGGACTGAATTTTAAAGGCGCTATCGTTCCATTTGGGATTCCTGTCGCTATTTGCGGATTACGATTTAACATGGATTTTAAATATCGCAGTGAGATGTTGGCATTTATCGCAACGAGATCATGTCACTGGTAAACTGTGCAGTTTTTTTATTTTACTTCCCATGGGCATTAGGGTATCTTTTTGGGAATATTGCCTAGGAAGGAATGAACTTTTTTATAGTTGGAGGCGGAAAAAATCAGAATTTCATGAAGAGAACAAACTGACATTGCGTTTTGCTTTTGCCCTTCTCTAGGAAATATATACTGTCAGTCAGTCATCACTCTCTCAGTGTAGGATGGGTTTCCATATGGTTCCTCAAGAGTAGGAAGACTTATAGAGAAAATAGTGCGTTCTCAAAACTTCTTTATATTGATAGAAATCTGCCTGTTGCAACTTATTATTTTGAATGATAATTTTAAATAACTTGTCACATGATGTTGAGGTAAAGTGAATAAAAAACGTCATTACTCTTACTTATTCTGATTTCTCGTCACAAAATATAGATAACGAATTTTAAATGTTTTCAATAAATCATGGTTATTTGGTTTCGTTAATTAAAATTGTTTCAGGGACTAAGGAGCAGTGTGCTTAAAGGAAATTAGCATTTTTCTAACAATTATTATTGTCAATAAAGAGTTAGAATTATTATGATATCAATATGATGAATTATATAATATTTTAGCAGCAAAGAGCTAGAATTATCCTGATAAGAATTTATCGTATTAAAAAGTAAACTATATACATTTTGATTTCATTTCGTGTATTTGGGAATCTAAATCGCTATAACCAAAGCGTTGCAAATTGCTTAAAACAAAGAAATATTTCAACTGAACAGAATTTGTCAACATGTTTCGTTCAACTGCCGGCATCTTAGCCTTTGGATCAAGAAAAAATGAAACACGATTAGGATAGAATGGAGATACTTTCGAACTGCAGAGGAACCCTAAAGTCGACAGTATCTGTAAAGCATTTGAGATGTCTTCCCCAATGAGAAATTGGTATTATTGTATCTACTAGTACGATACCAAAAGCTAATGGGATTGATTAGGGGTCGTGTATCGGGATGAATGAAATAGATCTAAATCCTAATAAGAATAGTACAAACTGAAATTAATAATGTGAGCTAATACTTCCGACACTAGTAATACAATTTATATCAAATCAGTTAATTGTTGAAAATAATATGCATTTTAATAAAATCAATTGAAATAGTGGAAACAACGTAAATCAGATCTCTAATTCCCTTTTTCTCATGGCTTCAATGAACAAAATAACGAAAATAAACTATCTGCGAACAAACTCTCATTACATTGTGATTAATTTGAATAATATTTTAAAACTAATATTGGTAAAAATAAGACATGAAATAAAAATGAGAATCTTCGTGTGATGATTGTTGACTTCATTGAACTGATGTTGACGAGCTCAACGAATAAACTTGGCTTTCCTTACAGTTTCTACCGTTGTGTTTATTTCTTTTCAAAATTCGAGATTTCATCTCACATGTTTTCAAATTTATTAAAATAACTACCTGAGATGCATGCGATCCATCCTTTCTCAGCTCTCAATTCCGTGAACTTTTTTCATATCAGAGGCATTTTTTCCTTCTTTTTCCTCGATGTTTGTTTACACCTGCTAGCATTTCACGCCCCAGAAAATGCCAAAGTAATACCGAGCGTCGATTCATCAATCTTTCAAAGAAATCCAAAGCTTCCACAGCAACAAAATCGTTTTTTTTTGTCACAGTCTGGAGGGTTTGGTTCTGCTGAACTTGCTTAGGCTGCAAGTTAAATGGTAAACATTCTCATTCGATTCCATTGAATGATTACGATAGCGAACTTCTTGCTGTAAGCATTTAGACACCTTTCAATGATGCCTCGATGATCTCGGAAGGCGCACAAAATAAAGCATCTATGTTGTTTATCTTTAGGAAAAAAGGGAATATTTATCCAAGAGAGTAATATTGTGTCCAGTGGAAAGCGAACTTCAATAAGATAGCGTCTGATACGAAAGTGATACACAGTGCTGTGGATTAGAAATGTGTAAAAATGTTACATTAGATTCGTTAATTTTCTATTTGTCACGAGAAAATACACTGAAATCGCAATTAACTGACATTCGATTGTCCGACTAAACTCACAGAAGATGGTTCACGCTTGAATTTTGAATAGATACACGAGTGGTGTGTTCTGATGAACGGCGAGGCATCTTCGTTTCAGCATCCTACAAGACAGTTTTCAAATTTCTTACAAAACAACATCAACAGATTTGGCTCTAAAATTGTCCTAATCAACATTTTTTTTATACAACTCCTATAATTTTGGTTTTGCAAAAGTAGACAAGAAAGGATTGAAGTGATACTAAGAAGAAAGATGAAAGGATTCTACTTAAGATATTGGCATGAATGGTGTTCATAATATGATTTATATTTATGAAAATGTGACTGAGCAAAACAGACGGTTATTTAATGATGTTCACGAATTTAGTGAATAGTAAAGTAATGGTAGCTAGGCATACACTGGAAGGAGAACTGTGTAACCAATCCCCAAAGACGATGCATAGAACCGGCCAGACCTAGCACCTAATATCCGATCCTGCCTTCTCGTGGTGCAGACCGTTAGTACCTTTTAAAAGAGATACTCTTTTTTGGAAGGGAACGGAAGATGAGGGTGCCATATCACTGTGGCCTACTGGTATGGTCATCTATGGCTACGTTTTCTTTGTTTCTGCCCTGCTGCGGAGTGGTCAACTTCACGGGGTTCTGGTGCTGACCATTTACACCCAGAAGACAGGATTTTGTTTACGGTTTTGAGCTTGATTGTGGATCCTGAACTTTCTGCACTGATGGACTTCTGTTTAAGGAAAATCTGCCACTGTGTTTTTGTTTCTGTTTGCTTGCGGTTGTCATCCCTAAGTGAGCAGAGGCACGGGAGTGGTGTCACTACTTTTCTGGGGACGGAAGTACCCAAAAAGACCTCCCAGAATTAGGTCTGGTCTCTCTGCCCCCCACTTCCCGTCACATGTTGGGCTGACCTGAGAAATAGGTCGGGGGGTCACCCCCCACGCTTTGATGGCGTCCTAGGGAGGGATTAATTTTTGGGTCTCCCATTTCCATCCCCTAAGCATAGAAATAGGCTGAGAGAAGTGTCGCAAACCTCCAAAATAATCATAACTCTATGCAGAGGTAAGTGACTCTGGATATTAAACGTTTCAAGTGGCTTGATACCGCAGTACATATAAACAAAATGACAAACATTTTCCACCCCTACACCTAGGGGGTAAACCTAGGGGGTGGGTAGACAGAGAGTAATATTAAAATGAACAGGTGTAATCCAGAAAGGAATGGGAAATAGAAGATATGGTTGGTCAATAGGAGTTTAAAGAAGTGATGTCATTCAAAGAAATTTTACCATTCCTGATTTATATCAGAATATTTGTTATGTCTTAGAAATAACGGGTTATCTAGAGTGAAAAGCCACATAATTCTGCGTAAAACATTCAGGACTTGAGTTTTTCAAATCCTCCCCAGTCAGGGTGCAGCTCGACGGCGTTGCATCGCAATAGCAGCGATTTTCAAGGACACCGTCTGCCTCCGCATCGGTTGGTCGAGGCAAGTCGATTATTGTGGCTTTAATACGACTAGTAAAAATATCACGAGTCCTGTGGCAACTTGAAACGAACAGACAATTATACTGATGTTTTAAACTGAAAGCCAGGACAGCGGGCAAGACCTCAGCTGTAATATCTTACAGTTCACCCTTTGATGACCGAACATTTCACAGGCGTACGAGACAACTTACTCATCAGAGAGTGTATATTTATGGCGTTTTGATTTTAATCATCAGAGAGTGAATATAGCATGTGTATTTATGTCGTTTTGATTTAAATCACCAGAGAGTGAATATCCCAATATGGACTTTGACAGCTTTTTCCAGTTCGCACTACCACCTAAGAATATGGAAACTGGTTTGTCCTCATATCGATAGCGCATCCTAGAAAAACACGCTGTGGATGGGTTTGATTCTTTAGTCACTGGGGTAGTGTGTTGCGGGAAAGCGCGTCGTCAAAGTTACATGTTTTTAGAAATATCCTGTAACCCCTGGGGTGGTGTATTTGGGGGAAGCGCGCCATCTCGGAGACTGCGTCACACTTGTGGTGAACCATGTTCGGTGTCTAAACTTTTGTATAAGATGCGATTCTAAGGGTTTTCGAAAAATAGAGCACACCATTCCCGTCGTGAAGGTACATTGCGGTTTTCAAATCAGCTTTCGTAACGAGGATGTTAACGGCCAAGTGTGTTTCTGCTTTAACGCGGTCAGAATATTCTTTTGTTTTCAAGAAGTACATTTTGAAACTGGATGGTGTGGGAAATAGGTGACCCAGGTCGTCTAGAATTTCAGTACAGGTGTAGGGGTGGAAAATGAAACCCTCCCTAGAACGCCATCAAAGTGTGAGTAAAAATAGGGGGCCTTAGCACAAGAAACGTTGGGGTTTGCGACACTTCTCTCAGCCTATTATATATCAGCCTATACAGGGGACGGAAATGGGGGACCCAAAAATTAAGCCCTCCCTAGGACACCATCAAAGTGTGGGGGGTGACCCCCTGACCTATTTCTCAGGTCAGCCCAACACGTGACCAGAAGTGGGGGACCTGACCTAATTCTGGGGGGCCTTTTTGGGTACTTCCGTCCCTAGAAAAGTAGACACTACTCTCGGGATACCTTATATCAGCTGGTCGATAATCCTGATCGGAGGCCATCGCAGGAACCACAACCCTCACTTAGGTAGCTGAGCATCGCCAATCCTGAACCGTAGTAATGTGTCTTAGAAGGTCATATGGCTCTTGGAAAGGTCTACTTGAAAGAGTGGTGCCCGAAGTTCTATCAGCATAGGTGGCTTCAACTTTTAGCGATGGGAGAACAGATCTTTGCCCCATACCGGCGATTAGTGTGATGTATGATATTGTTGGCCCTACCTCTCTTAATAAACCTAGTTTCTTTAAAAAATCCTACTAATCATTTTCTCTCTATAGGTAGGTCGAATGTGAGGGCGTTACTTAGATATTATTCTCTAAATGTCCTCACGCAGGGATTGCAGCGTTATAACTTAGTTATTTTATGTTTGCAAGAGACCAGATGGACAGATAAGGTTAGGTACTTGAAAATAACTTTCAATTTCTCTTTTCATGGAGGGAGGATGGAAAGCATCTCCAAGGTGTAGGTTTGCTTCTAAGCAGACACGCCAGTGATGCTCTTCTAGAATATGACTGCATTAATGAAAGATTTCTTACACCAAAATGTAAAACTAAAATTAAAGATTTGAATGCCATGTGTTATAATGCCCCCCAGAGGACTCTGATGAGAACGAAAAGGATATCTTGAATTCTGTGAAGAAAGGAGATATTTATCTTCTGCTAAGTGATTTCAATGTTAAAGTTAGTACTGACTCTCACCTTTGATCAGGAGTGTTAGGTCCCTTTGGCATTGGTAGTTCCAATGACAATGAGCAACGTCTCCTACAGCTATGTAACTTTAACAGAGTGAGAATAACTAACACTTACTACAAACAGCGGGACATTTATACATGATTTCACCTGATGGATTGCATAGGAATATGATTTATTATATATTAATTAACAGCATATTTTGGTTAGTTCGGTTAGGAATACCATATGATATAAGGGAGCCGATATTGGATCTGGTCATTAGCTGGTCAAAAGTGTCTTACAACTGAAGCGTAGGAAATATTGCGCTAAGATTAAATGAATTACCTTTAACACTGAAGCTCTGAAAGATCCAGATATAGCCAAAGCATACTATCATCTGCTACTTAGTCATTATGGCAGTCGTGGTTTGTTTACTACTGAAGTTGAAAGAATGGACGTAATTTAAACAGGCTTTTCTTGAAACTAATAGTCCTATTTTGGGTAAAACGTAACAGAGGAAACAAAGTTATTTCAATGATGCCATGGAATGTATTTTTCAAAAAAGGAATTACAGGAGCAATTTGAATCTGCACCCTACTGCTCCTAATAGACAGCATTACAAGGAGCTTAATAAACGTGTAAAGGATCAATTAACAGCTGATAAGAATCTTCGGCTTGATAGCTTGGTTGACAAAGCATAGGAAGCAGTTAGACAGCACAACAGACGAGAATTGTATCAGACTGTTAATGTTCTGTGTGGGAAGAAACAGGTTGTCATATGGGAATTGAAGGATAAACAAGGTAAGGTTATAGAAGGTGTGGATTCTGTCATGGCTAGGTGGGCTGAGCATTTCAGAGATGCTCTAAACAATGCTGTTAGTTCTGCTCTCATTGTTTGCAATGAGCATAGATGCATTGGTGGCTTTAATGTTCGAAATTAAAACTATATAAATTCCCAGGGGTTGATGAAATTACTAGTGAAATGCTTAGAGTTGGGAATATTTCGTTACCACATGTCTGACGGAAGTTTTGAATATCTTTTATGATAAAAGTATTGTTCCTAAGGATTTTTACTAGAGCTATTATTATCCCTATTTTAAAAAAAGGCGATCGCAGTTCTCTCCATCAGCATACTTTCTGTTCCAGGTAAAGTTCTTTGCATTGTTGTACTTAATAGAATTAAGAATTGTTTGATGGGCAGTTCGTGATGAGCAGTGTGGATTCAGAAGTAGTAGGAGATATATAGATCGAATATTTTCACTTAGGTGGATTCTTGAGAAATGTTTAAGAGTTTCAGGAATCTGTGGTTACTAGCTTTATAGATTTCAAACTGGCTTTTGACTGTTGATCGACATAATTTGTGGTTTATCTTTAGATCATATGGAATACCTGATAAGTTAGCATAATAAAAGCTCTTCTATAACTTTGAATCATGTGTGAGAGTTGGTAAAGCTTGTAGCAATTGGCTTAGCATTGCTAATGGAGTTCGACAAGAGTGCATTTTGTCTCCTTTACTTTTTTAGTTTGGTTGTTAATTACGTTACGCGGAATTCTCTGCAAGGGAAAGATTTTGGCCTTAATGGTCTAAAGCAGTGATTCCAAACCTTTTCTGGACTATCGCCCCCTTTAGAGGAGAACAAAAATTTCAACGCCCCCCTAGTCCATAATAGTTAATTTTATATGAAATATTAAAATATTGTTGCATATTATCTGTACCTAATTTATCTGTTTATTTATCTATTAAAAATCATAAAGCAGAAATTAATAAAACGACAACCAAATGTACAATAAAATTGTTTGTTAAAATTTAAAAAATAAACACAGAATCAATAAGAAATAAAAAATAATGAGATAAACACACAAAATTAATAATAAATAAAAAAATTTATGAGATGGTTGAGGCTGGTGGAGTGTTAACAATTTGTTAATGTCTGGTTCCAATTTCGTTAACATCAATCGCAGATCGCCACATTCAGTGATGTGTAGTCTGTTCCTCTTTGACAGTAAATTAGCTACTGCACTGAATCCACGTTCAGCCATATAGGACGAAGGAAATGCGATTAAAAACTTCTGTACTATTGCCCACAATCCAGGGTAGAGAACTGGTATTGATTTTTGAAGACAGAACTCTTGGTATCCATGTTTGAATTTTACTTTGAGTGCTTCGTTAGTCGTGAGTTCTAAGAGTTCCTCTTCCAAATTTGATGATTCTTCAGTATCTGTGTTTGCGAAAGGATCTAAAACCCAACTCGGTATATTCATGTGTAAAATATCTTGGAAACGCTCCGTAAAATCAACATGAAGAACTTCCAAGTGTTGGCAGTAAGTAAGTAAATCTTCCGGTTTTGCAGAGACTGCTGATAACGTGGGAAAGTGGTTGTATTCACCTCTACCTAGATTTCATTTGAATAGAAGTTTTCCCGCAAAAGCAGCTATGACGTTTTTTGTTTTAATTAAATTCAACTCATCACCTTGCAATTGTAAATTAACTTGATTAAATATTTTAAACAGGTCTGTCAAATAAGCGATCTCATTTTTTGACGTAATCAGGTGTTCGCGCAATTTTTCGTCTCTGTCTTCAAGAAAGTCCAGTACTGAGTCAAATAAATTGAAACAACGATTCAGACAAACACCTTTAGAGAGCCAACGTACTTCTGTGTGCAGCAGCAAGCGATTGTAATCTTCATCATTTTCATTACAAAGCTTACCAAATAATCGGTCATTCAATGAATTGCTTCTAATCTTATTGATTGCTTTAATAACGTAATGGAACGACGTATGCAGACGTTCATTCAAATATTTTGCAACCAAATGCTGACGATGAATAATACAATGTACAGCGAGTACATTTGGTATTGCTTGTTTCAAATGCGCTATGAAACCCTTATGACGCCCTGTCATTGCTGGAGCACCATCAGTAGCAGCAGACAAAATATTGCAAATAGGAATTTCTTTCTCGTGAAAAAACTTTTGCATGGTATTAAATATAGATTCTCCCTTTGTATCAGATTCCAAATTTTTAGCAAATAATAACTCTTCATGAATTTTTTTCTTCTTTTAGAAATCGTACGTATGATAAGAGTAAAGCTTTGTTATTTGGTAGAGTTGATTCATCGAGTTGAATGGAAAATTTGCAAGTCTTTAAGTAATTACATAATGACATTTCAACGTCTTTTGCCATTTCATTTATTCCTCCTTGCACTGAATTATTACTGAGAGGAATTTTTTTGCTGATATCTGACGGTGATGATGATGAAGAACAGTTTTTAATATCTCTTTGACTGCCGGCAAAATTAATTCCTCGCCAATTGTTTGTGGTTTTCCTGCTTTTGCGATTAACAATGAAACGTTATATGAGGCTCGTAGTCCATCACCATCTTGTTTAGAAGATGACGCAAAAAGGTTTGACATAGTTGGCTGTTTTAAATATTGCTTTTCCAGTTCTTGAAAATAGGATAAATCTTTGTTCTTCTTATCAGCATGCATTTTATTTAAATGCTCTTGTAGCCTAGAAGGTTTCATAGCTTCATTTGAAAACACTTTTCAGCAAATTAAACACATAGGTAATGATTGGTTTGTAGGAGAGTACGTAAATCCATATTTCAAATACTCAATACTGTACTGCCGGCATTTCTTTTTAGATGTAGATTCAGACATTTTCAAATACAAATTAACTTCTCAACAGATTTATAGATAGTTATAAAAATAATGTTTTAATGACTTATAACACTTATCACTCACGACTCTTTATCACGGCGAAGCACATTAAAATAATAAAACATTCCTAGAGCTATCGCTTTTATAGATTTGATTTTGTGCACGCATTAACTTGTATGTTTCCGATGCCGGCGCACTTGCTCCGTAAACAAGTCATTTCAACTCCCATATTCTTGTCGAAACATGTTAAATTGCATGAACCGCGTGTTTGCCTGCCAACTTGCAAGGACTTGTCACCGTCAATCTATTCTAAACTAAAACAAATTAGGTATAGGTATACCTAATGCTAATTTAAAAATGCTTATTAACGCGATAACAATAAGATAATTTACATAGCTAGATAAAATATTTATTCATGAAAACAGGTATTTTCAAAGTATTTTATTATATTAAAAAAATAATTATAAAAAAATATTAAATATAATAAATTTATTATTATTATATTATTATTGCATCAAGGTTGATTTGCCTATCAGGACGAACACACTTGTCCAACATAATAAGCCTGATATAGTAGTGCATGTTAAGGTATTGAATGAGATTACAATTATTGAAGTAGGAATAACATCTCAGGATAACCTGCAGACAGCAGAGGTTGAAAAGAAGAGGAAGTATGATCTGCTGGCTAATGAGTTGAGCCTAATTCACAAGTGTAATGTTAATATTATACCTTATGTTCTGACGTGGGATGGTATTGTAACTACGTACCATAAAGCATACTCAAAGCGACTTGGAGTGGGAAAACATATTGAAGCTTATATCCAATCTGTGATCTTCAAGAGAACTTTTGAGAGCATCTCAGTCGACTTCAGACGTACCAGTACGCTAGTAGGCGGTAGCAGGGAACTTATTGTCCAAGCTGCAGTTGAAAAGCTGCACATGACGGATGAGGTAGTGGATGACCAGAATCACCAGGAAGACACCACAGAATAGAAGAGATAAAAAGGTTGTCGCAGAAAATTCCATTAAATTTATTTATTTATTTTACCGCCCCTCTTGACTGCCTCAACGCCCTCCCCCATTTGCCTCTGGATCAGCTACCGCCCCCATGGAAGGCTCCAGCGCCCATTGAGGGGCGGTATCGCCCCGCTGGGAATCTATGGTCTAGAGGTTTCAAAATGTATGATTTTGATTATGCAGATGATTTAGCCCTTGTGTTAAATGTTGATGATATTAACTCTTTAATTAGAACTGTTGATAAAACTGGTAATAGAATAGATTTAGTGATAAACAGTGATAAAATAAAAGTGAAGAAATTTGGCTAAGATGTTTCAGTTGCACTCTTGAACAAGTGTCTCAGTTTAATAATCTCAGTTAATCCCTTATATAAAGGAAACTGTAAAATGCACCCGTTTGATGTTAAATAAAAATAAAACCTAATTTTCTCCGAGAATGTATCGCTATTTTATCTGAAGTGGGGGGAGTAGTAAAGCTTTCGCTTCTCAGAGATCATTACATAAATATGCTTTGATCACAAGACAAAACAATACCTGGCATATTTTATTCTGAATCAAAATGCAATTATGGCTGATATTGTTTTATTTGGCTCATACAGCTTAGGTAAAAGTATGTGAATATGTTTTCAACTTCAGGCAAACATAAATCGTTTCCATTTGAAAGTTAGTTTATTGCATTTTTTTTGTTTAAATTGTAGTATGTTTCTGAAGTTTGATTTCGAATTTTAATCCTACAGATATTCACTCAGAAATATATTTCAGTAAATATTGAGGTAAGATCTTTATAATTGCCCATCTTTATCGCACCTAAATTTCTTTTTAATGCTTCATGTTACCTTTTTTTGTCTTTTCTAAGATATTCTCGCTCTTTTTCCAAAACTATCCTATCCTCTTCTTCACCTGTACTGTCATTTCCGATTCTGCCACAAATCTTTCCTTTTTTTTACTCTTTATGCGCTAACGTTCTCACCTTCAGGCACAACTTCCTTCGGCCAGAGCACCGAGCAACATCCCGTCATCGGGTGTTGCTGGTCTCTTAGTGCTCATAATTCAACGCTCAGCGCTAATGACGCGATATGGCAGCAAAGTGAAGCCTGACTTTCTTGCCTAATTAACCGTGATACCTTCACACTCGCAAACACCGCCTCATTTCTTCTCTCTCAAGGCTTGTTAGCTGCCGATGTGACAGATATTTCGTATGAGGAACAACCCACACATGTGCATCATCGACTGACCTACCTCCGTATCTGCTCGTAACAGAGCTGGTCACTTCTGTAGATTATGTAGACTCTAATTTATCTTCCTTCCCACAGAATGTGAGCTTGGAGAAACGCTTCTAATTTTGCAGAATGAAACAAACATATAACTTAGTTTTGCAAATTGCTTGTTCAAAGTACGTTTTAGTCAATTGTTAGCACATACAGATTTATCCAAATTAATCGTTTATACAGGTGCTCAATAAAATGATTATGTGGTATCTCGGAAAGTAGATATATATATAAGAATAACATGAAATGCCATGTGCATTTAATTTTTTTAAGTCGGAAGAAGCAAATGCATTTCATTTAGTCGACACGGCCACCAACATGCAAATTAGGGTTGCTATAAAAAGAGCATGTGACAACCATCGCCACTCATTTACGTTCCAGCGAGCCGGATATTGGAACAATTTTATTTCAGCGTGTCGCAAAGATGGCGTAGGGTTGATTGTGTACGGTGGAGAGCGATAGGTAGGATGAAAATGGGTCAGACACAAATCTAGTGTGGGTTGCTGTTGTTTTACCTGTGAGCTGCACTTGTTGCCAGGGCCGTGCGGTAGATTTTCTCATTATGATGCAAGTCTTCGAAATGCTTCCCCTTAAATGTTTTTTATTTAAAATAACCTTCGATTGTGATTTAAAAAAAAACTGCACAAAATGTACGAATACTATTTTTAATTTGAAAATATAAACTACTTTAAAATAATGATATCAACTACAACAATCTACTACACTTTTACCCTTCTGACTTTAAATTTAGCAAATTCGTTAATTAGGGATGTGTAGTCTAGAGTGGCAGCCAATGTAGATTCAATAGAAATAAATGACAGATTTCTAAGTTTTGTTTGGCTTATTGAACTTCTTAAGAAGTGTTTTATTAATTTTAATTTGGAAAAACTTCTTTCCCCACTAGCTACAGAGACAGGGAGTGTTAATAAAATTCTCAGAGCTACAACAGTATTTGGATGCAAAGTAATTAAGTTATTTTGGCACAAATAATTTAAAACATCCAAAATTTTCATAGAATATGGTAGCATTCGGGATATATCACATAATTCTTCTTGAAGATCATTTGCATTTATATCTGATTCATTTTCGACCGAAAGTATTGACTGGAGACTGGTATAATAATTTTCTAGAATTTTGTCATCTATATCCTTGACTTTTAAAATGTCATATAAAAACTAAAAATTTTTGCTATGGGTTTCCAGAAGCGTGAATCGTTCATTCAGAGAATTAAGGGTAATGTCCAGAATATAATTGAAAAAGTTTATTTTAAATTTATTCTCCTCTGTTAAGGGTTGATCGACAGCTTCTTCATAGTCAAATTGACGCTTTTTCCTTCTGGCTCTAACTTCAGTTTCGACAGAAAATTCTGCACTACATTCAAAATTCTCTGCAATCTCATTAGCAGCAATTTTCATCTGATCATATCCAGATTGTCTATAACTTTTCACTTTTTGTATGGTTTCTGATAACATCCTTACACAATCTGACAAATTTATAGTTACAGATTGCAATGACTTCGAGACTGAATTTATTTCAAATAAAATATCATACCAAAGAATTACACCGCATATAAACTTGTAATTTTTAATATTTTTTCCTAACCCTCTTGCTTTAACTTTAGTTTCTGCATCTCTGTTGATGTCTTCTATTATTTGGAATAATGCATCATAGATTTCGCAAAGTTGAAATCGTAAAGGTTTCAACGCATCTACTGTGCTTGACCACCTAGTAGCACTCAAGTTTTTAGAGTTAATTGTGAAACATATTTTTTAGCACTTCCCAAGGTTTTGTAGAACCAGAAAAAAAAAGTGTAAAGTTCTTGTACAATAGAAAAGAAAGTTGTTTTTTCTGTAGAAGAAGACGCTGCATTATTCACAACTAGGTTTAAAGAATGACATGCGCAGGGCAGATAAAACGCCCTTGGATATATTTTCAAGTATTCTATTTTGTACACCCTTTCTTACTCCTGTCATATTAGCTCCGTTGTCATAGCCTTGTCCTCTAAGCCACTTTAACTCAAAACCTAACTTTTCCATATGTGTCAGAATAAGTTCTGTCAAACCCTCTCCGGTTGAATCACTAGCTTCAAAAAAACCAATAAAGAATTCTTCAATTTCATATTTATTTTGAATGGAGTTTAAAGCGACAACTCTTATTGTTAATGAGAGCTGTTCAATATGACTTACGTCTGGGGTACAATCGGCGATTATCGAAAAATATTTAGCGATTTTTGTTATTTCGACAATTTTGCTTAAAATTACATTTCCCATCAAATTTATCAATTCATCTTGTATATTATTGCTTAGATAAGTCACAGACCACTTATCAGACTCGCGTTGAACTCTCCTGATATGTTCTTCCATAACTGGATCAAACTCAGAAAGCAATTCTACCAACTTTAGGAAGTTTCCGTTATTAGGTTGAAACAAATGTTCAGTTGTTCCACGAAAAGCTAAGCATTGTGAGGCCAATAGTCTAATTATTGACATAATTCTTTTTAGAAGTCCTCTCCAATGCTGAATTTCCATATCCATAATTCGTTGATATTCAGCGTCAATAGTTTTTTTCTGCTTTAATCGAATGTCCAATTCTTTCCATGCTCTAAAAGCATTTCTGTGATTTACAGACTTTTCGTGCATTGTGAGGGCTCTTATAAGATTTCCCCAGTCAGAATAACTTTTTTGGGCCAGTCATTAATAGCAGACGAATTATCAAATAATATACAACAAAAGCGAAAAACGGCATCATTTGTAACAGAGTAAATCAACCAACTTCTCTCAACTTCACTATTGCTCAACACTTTCAAATAATGCGAGGGCGAAAATCTACGCCTTCCTTTATTAATAGGAAACTCGAATTCTTTAATTTGATGTGGACCCCTCTCAACCAGTATTTGACGAGTTTCAGATGACATGCAGAAAGCATTCCATAATGCAGAATCAGAAGGAATTTCGTTTAATATCTGCTGGCTGCCACTGTTACTGCTTCCCGGCTCTTGGATGAACTTCTGATGGTGTTATTTTTTGGCTCTCTTCAATAATTTCTTCTGGCAGTGATTGGGGCGGCACTGAGTTTTTATTTGCCAAATTCAAAGCAGTCGCTGTTGATGTAGATGTGGACGGCTCATCTAAACATGACTTTTGTACTAAGAATTCCTTCATAACATAGCTTAGCTTTCTTCCTTGTTCCTCTTTCTTTAAGCGTTTCTTTTTATATTGACTTCCAGACAATTTTTTCCTTTTCTGTCCCATACTGTAATAAAAATTCACAGTCCTTCGCAAAGATGCAACCGGGGGGGAGGGGGGGGTCATTGAAAATGATTAAATATGATGATGCTTATCATGCTATTAAAATAAGGTAGATAAAATAACGACAGAAATGAGTTGCAAAGCTAGTAAGATTTGTAGGTAACAGAACATAATAAATAGATAACGAATATCTGTCAAATTGACAGCTAGCAGCCATTTTGACATATGCCTTTCTTTAACTTGTTATTGTATTGTCTCCACTTCAACGTATATGAATTTGGTAAAAATAGAGCAATAAATAGCGAACGCAAAAGTAGGCAAATATTTCCTAAGCAACTCTCTCTCTATCACACACAGAACGCAAAAGTAGCTCAATATTACCTAAATAACTCTCTATCTATCACACGCACCTGAGATATACCCAGTCCATGCAAATGCTACTTTTTAATTCGAGTCCCTATTGTCATAACATAATCATTTTCAATGATAATAAGTAACTACAATTGCTGTAAAAAATAATAATTCTCTTACCTGATCTACTTTTTAAACACAAAAACTGAATTAGTATAAATGCACAAATATTATACTGATACAGATATATTATATATCTGATTTACTGATTTAAATATAGCACGGCCACTTGCCACTTCTCATGACAAACCTAAATAAACATTAAAATCAAATATTGCCAATAATTGTAAGCTCAAAGCAGAACTATCAACACGTAACACGTGCAATTGTCTTTTGTGATAATTGCCGCCTCAGCTTTTAGGAGCGGCCGCGCGGTATATTACGAACAAAAATAATAGCTTCGCGCTGTCAGATCAAAAGTCTTTCGGCGAGCGCTCGCCAACAATGCACCTACACCAGAAACCGAGATCAAAGGGTACCGAAAGCGATTAGGCAGAGGCGTACGATAAATCATAAATCGTATACATCAATATCGGAATAACATAGACCAATATAGAAAAGCGTTGCGTAAAGATTTTTAATTATTGAATGGTTCAAATTGTATTTTGATTTCGCTGCTTATGCCGCCCCCTTACGGTGCCGCCTGATGCGGCCGCCTCCCTGTATCATAGCACGGCACGGCCCTGGCCTCTTGCACACAATGGGCTTAAGTGGCCAAGTCACAAGAACCTCAAATTCTCAGGTAAGGTTGGGGGAAAGGAACTCACTGGACAGCTGATAGGAGACGGATTACAGCCTCTCGTTAAGGCCATCCAGGTTGTTCTTTAATGTTTTCGGGGTATGGCTCCCCTGCACAAGGTTTTAAATTCCATCCAACAGACGGGGCCTTTCCAAGCCCATCGGTGTCTCCATTTTGACCGAGGGCGGGGTAGGGGTTTAGCAGAAAGAAATCTCAACGCTTACATAGGTGAGAATCGAACCTGGGAATTGCAGATTACAAGCCTGGAGCGCTGCCACTAGAGCAGTGTCTCGCAAACCTTTTTACTCTGCGGCACACTAAATCTAATTTTTTTTCCGCGGCACACTGAATCTAATTTTTTTGCCGCGGCACACCTAAAAAAGAATTTTTGATGGTTACGTAAAAAGAGGAAAATTGAAGTTTCGTTAAATGCATTTTATTTAAAATAAATATAATAATAAATATAATTAATCATAACTCGGTGTTTGTTTTAAATATTTGTCCATTCTATATCTTGAAATAATCAAAAATTAATACCAAAATTTGGAAAAAGCTTGATAAATAGTTACAAGATCCCAGTTGATAAAATCTGAAAGATTTTTATTAAAGCACGTCGATAGCACATTGATAGCACGTCGATATTAAAGCACATCGATAACACAAGTCAAGTCAAAATGAAATCTCTGGAATATCTAGTGTCAATTTGAAAATCTCTCGCGGCACACTTGGAATCTCTCGCGGCACACAGTTTGCGAGACACTGCACTAGAGCTACCCCCCGCCTGCTGTAATGTTCACGAGCGCTGTTTATGAGAGCATGAGTTGAGTAATGGAGATACTAATTACGACACATGAGATGTTAATATGCCGTATGATCACACCACACACCGTATGATTAACCATCTCTTCAATTTTTTAATGACGAGACGGTTAATAATGAGGTTTTGTGACAATACAACCTACTTCTTCACAAGAGAGGATCTGAACTCATAGAGGATTTTGGGAGTGAGCTGCCATCCATTTTTCTCCTTCCTAGGGAGTCCCACATATTCCAAATTGAATTCAGTTCATCAGTTTGCGGTTTCGAGATTCACTTTTCCTCTGTATCGCTTCACTTTTTCTCGCTGTGCAAATTCTAAGTGGATTAAAGTCGCATTTAGGTGTCGTCTCAGTGATGTTGTTCAGACCATTTACCTACTTACGTACTTATCTAATCTTCATAAGCAGCAATGGTCTATGGACGTCCAACCAATCTCTGCAATTTAATCATCCAAATTCGTCTATCCTGGGTTACTACAGTTACATTTAGCCATTGCAGGGCAATTCTAGAAAGGCTCTGTTCAGCATTGTCCACCCACCACATTTTGGAGAACCAACGGCCTCTCCCTACACAAGATGATGTTCAATGGTGGATGATGCCCATTGAGTCCTCTTCTTCCAACTTTCTTTGAGCCCTCGGGGTCCTTGTCAGTTGGACATTTAGCCCATTGTGTACAAAAAATCCCCGCTTGTAGGAAAAACAACAACATGCACACTACACAATTTCACTATTATCCCAGTTTTTCATATCACATCTCAGTCATGTAACAATACCTATCCATATGACATTTAATTGCATTTCCTGAAAAAAATCCGGATATATAAACATTTGTCCTTTATCGTTTAATTTTGAGCATGATTGTGCAAATATTAATTCGCAAAATAAGACTTGAAATTTTTTATGAGTATTAGCTTTGTATGCCTTTCAATTATCACTACACTTTGAATTGAAAAAAGAGGAAGAAAAAAAAATAATTGTTTTTAAAAAAATTGTATTTCGTGCGAAGAACTGTTTGTTGATTAACTTTTATGCGATTCTGATGATTGTCAATATTTATAAAATGTTAATTCTGGGTTTTAAAACTTTTTTTTCATTTATTTTTTTCACGAAATACTTAATTCAGTGAAATTAGAGCGTAACGAAAACAGAACAAAGTAGAAGTAATTTCGTATTTTTTTTTAATTGCCAATTTGCGATTTATCTTCATTCTAGGTTTTCAACTCGCATGCTCTTGTAGAACGTTTTATCATTATTTATAATTACCATTATTTGTACTTGCAATATGTTTAAGATATAAGATAAGAGCCTAGTACTGCACATAAGAACGAACTATAACTTTGCCGGGAGCTACTTATATTAGAGCTTCTTTATAGAGTCCACATAGTCCATGGAGTTATAAAATGATTAATGAAAAAGGTAATATTTTTAACATAAACTTTTTTCCTTACAGTTTGTTAGAGATTCATGTCTAATTGTCTGAGCGACCTTCTACTTTTCTTCCACTTTCTTCCACGCCATAATTTCTCCCGCCATCTTTTCTCTGTGGCGAATTGACTCCTGCGATGGTCTGAACAACATCATCCGGGAACTGAGACGACATCGAAATGCGACTTTAATCCACTTAGGACTTGCACAGAGAGAAAAGTAAAGACGATACAGAGGAAAGGAGATTCTCGAAACCGCAAGCCTCCGCTCTCACAAAAGCAAGATATTTATCTTGTCCACCATCGGCGTGATCTGTTGATGGAGATCATCCATCACTCTCGAATCGGATCTGAGAGAATGATGGTCGGATTCGGCTGCAGATTGTATTCTTACAATCACAATGGTTGTGGACGAACTGTATTCGCAAAATCTTAGGGGCAATCATATATGAAAGAAGGAAACGTGAAATTCGAAACACCATAGCTTCTGAAAAAAGAAAAATGTTTGTAGAAATCAGTTCAACATCTGATCAAATCTGTTCAAATCACGATTTTCAACTAAATTTATTTAATATTTAAGGAATATACAAAAACTACAACATTTAATATAAAAGTATACAATCATAAGTATTTTTCACTAAAGTTAATTGAAATGTAAATGAAATCTATATATAAATGTATGAAATCTATATATAAATGTATGAAATCTATATATAAATGTATGAAACCTTTATATCAAATCTTATACTAAAATAGCGTAATTTTAAGAACTCGAGTTACGATTCCGTCAGTTTTCGTGAATTTGGGATGAAATTCCTTAGCAAGAGTAAAATTATTGTTAGAAGTTTTGGTTTCGTGACACTTGAATTTCTTCACGATTATTGTTAAGAAATGACAGCATAGTTAAACTACGTTTAGTGATATTTTTTAAGAAAATATTTCTATAACAAAAAATGAAGTTGTTGTCCGTGAAAGTTAACATCGATACTTGTGCTAAGAAGTATGATAACAAATTTAATATTTTAGCTGCTTTTTAAGCCTGTTTCAGTTGAGCACAGAATTGTTTTCCTTTCAGTTCTTTGAAATAGCAAAATAGAATTCAAAAAAAGATTTTCTTTCCGGAAAAAAGGAATCCCAGATCAGATGACTTGCTCTTCTCCATGGCAACGATTTTAAGAATCCGAGCAACGCACGAGGCATATTCGAGCTCGGAGAGCTGATTTCCTCCGTACGTGACCCGGAGGTGTGACGGTAGAAGGCAACGATTCAAACCGATATCAAGTCCTAATAAAACTACCACGAGAGATAGAAGATGAAAAATTATACTTCTCTGAAATTCAGAGCTACTAAAATTCGCTGATTTAATTTGAACTGCTAGTTCGATAGAAAATATCAAGAAACAAATATCTTTACTTTTATGCGGACAAAAATGGGGAAAAATACAGAATTCTTTCGTTTTGAAGTGGCACAGTTTGGTTTTGTATGTATTTGTTTCAATTCATTAACATTCGAAATGCAAATTTATATTTTTCGCAAAATAATTTCAAATTTATATTCTTTATTGTGATGCCCTATATGGTTGTGGTGAATTATGATGGAATAATAAATTGAAATTGAGAATCAGTTTGGAAATATGCAGGTATTGGGAAATATTTTTACGAATAAATTCTATGCTAAATATATATATCTTGTTTCGTCCATTGGAATTTTCATGTTATGTTCAAGTGCGGATTTATTTTTTTGTAAAGTCTGGTATTTGGTTTGTGGGATCCTAAATTTAGCATCCATACTTTTTATTTGTAGAACAGTCGGATTGCATCGATTACCGAGAATCATAATCAGCGACTAAAACTTACCTATACTAAATCATCAAGCATAAATCATCATCATAAGTCCACTAATGAGATCATACAATAGTAAGTAATCAGCCTTTCTATTATTATATTTAGTAGCATTGTTACGGCCACGTTTAATAAAGGAATTGTTTATAAGAGAAACAATTCAGTAGCCTGGTGATAAGAATCTTCAGTTAAAAGAGCGTCGGAAACAGCACCTATCCAACATTTATGTTTTAGAAGATAATTGTTTGTTTTTAGAGATAAATTAAAACTTCTTTTTGGATTGGATAGGTATTAATGGACTATTACGATTTGTCCTGTCCGAATCTCCCAAAAGCTATAATTACACCCTCTAAAGGTGGAAATTTTTAAAAATTCCAAAATTTTAAAACAATATTGCGTACGATGTACTTGTGCTAGAAATATTTGAAATTTTGGTGGTTGCCAAGTTTCCATTGACAGCAATGACTTGGCCCCTTACCTACAGGGGGTGGAAAACACAACTCCTTTTTTTAAAGTGATAATGGGATACTCTTTTTTAGTTGGATTGGCACTAATGAAATATTATATTTCGCTTTTTCAAATACTTAGGTACTTTTAATTTATATCGTTGAGATCACTAAATACGGAAACGGAAAAACTATTAATCTCTTTTGCAAATAATCTGTACTCTAGAAATCTGAAATTTCGGTGGTAGCTTCTCAGGAGATATTCTACTGACAGCAATGATCTAACAGCTTTTCTCAAAAGGGTTTGGGAAAAGCAGCTTTTTAAATTTAAGAAATAAAAGACAAATACTTTTTCTTGTTATATAATTACTAATAAAATACTACTATTTGCATTTTCCCCATCATCCATTAGCTAAAATTAAAACTTTTAAGGAGTGAAAAAGTAGGTAAAGGAAAAACTTCATTCTTTGGAAAACGATTCCCATATGAGCCAGAGGCGATATTCTTTTTCTAGTTCTCTTTATTTTTAGATGGAACTTTATAGACTTCAATCTGGAGGCAAATGGCAATTTCATTTACAATTGCATCAATGTTCTCATTTTTAGTTTCAGGTATTCCCACAATTTCCAGGCTGTTTATTCTGCTGTATCGTTCTAAGCTATTGATTTGTTATTTCAGAATCCTTACACTTCCTCTTTAAGTTTCCTTCATTTAGATCTTCATTTATTTCCTTGATATTTTTAATTCTTTCGTAAGTTCTGAAATAATATTTAGAAAATCGTCCACTTTATCGAAACAAAATACTGAGCTTTGTTTGCATTCTCTGAGCTCCTCTGACAAGACATCCTTCTTGAATTCGTTTTTAAAAGCGATGGTTTGCTTTCTCAATGCATCTTGAATATTTTTTGTTATATCCGAGTTTCTGCCAGACCCAACTCTGATGTCACTATCACTTTCAGTAGTTTTTTTTCTGATTTACATCCAATGCATCTCCATCTCATTTTTCTCTCTGAATTATATTTTTTTGAGTTGCTTTCCGAAATCCTTTGACAAAAATAATGAAATTGAAGCAATAAATTTCATATATATTTCAGCGCTTCAGTAGCGTTGAGGATTTGCATTTGGCAGTCTCCACAAATCGTATATTCTATGATAATACAGTATTGGCCAAGTCAGAGAGGAGGTGTTGACCAAGCTGTGGGATCAAGTTAGGTCAAGTCACTCGGCCTGCACTGCACCACAGGTCAACTCTTTGAATGCTGTGACGCCACAAAGGTATCGTTTGAACAAAGAGAAATCAGCTCACTTTAAAACAATCTGCAAAGAATCTTCAGGGAACAAAACTGAGGAATTCAAAGATAATGAACAACTCGCCATATTTTTATGTGTTACAGCAAATATCAGTAGCTTATACTTAGTACTTTACTAGAATTAATAATATAATTCCGGAAATCTTACTTCAGATTACTCTAGTTTCCTCCACTCAGTGGTGGAAACTAGAATAATCTGAAGCTATATAGTCTAATTTTAGCGTTTGATGTATATGCTTATTTTTTCATAATCTCCACAGATCCTTAAACGTCTCATCATCAATGTCTATTATCTCATGTTCCTCGTGTTCTGCATCACCAGTATCTGTCACACAACCTCCGACATAATTTAACTTAAAACCTTGTTCAAGAGTACAGCCATTAAAAAGAACTGGAGCACCACCTCAGGTCCATTTTTCATCAGTGTAGTTTTTCCTCTATCTCTTATAAATTCTGTTCTATTACCAGTCTCATCAGTAGCTTAAAGAAAGAGTTCACCTCATAAACATCATTTGCCAAAAGAACCAAATCGTCAGCGTAATATAAAATATTTTAATATCTCTAGACCATCTAAATCTTTAGTCTTTCCTTTGTAATGAATTTCTCATAACAAAATGAACAACCAAAATGAAAGGAACGGGTGACAAAATGCAGACCTACTGATCGCCAGTAGTAATGCTAAACCAATACTACAAGCTTTACCAACTACACGACAGTCAGCTTTATTAAAAAGAGCCATTATTATATTAACTGGCATTCCTGATATGCCATACGATCTCACGATCATCCACAAATTATGACAACCAGCTGAATCAAATGTCTTTTTGAAACGTGCAAAGCAAGTAATCATAGGTGTTTGAAACTCCAATTGCATCTAAATAATCGGTTTAAGTGAAAATATACCCCTATGATTATTACAAGAACTTAGATCTCTTTCTTGAAAACAGAGATCATAATATCTCTAGTAAATTCCTTAACTGTCCCTTTATCACAGAAAATACTCAACAGTCAGCCATTTGACAACAGAATCCTTTCCAGCTCTAAGCATTTCAGTACTAATTTTATTGACCATTATTGTATAGTTTTAATTTAGGAATATCCAATGTAACTTCAGATTGTGAAATGGAGCTTGTATTAAAGCCAGTAATGCATTTATTTTCATTATAGGCAACGAAAGTAGAACTAACCGCAGTGTTCAGGATATTTCTGATGTGTTCAACCCAACTTATCTTGACAGAAATCTCATCTTCGATAACCTTGCCATCCTTATCCCTCAATCCCTATATTCCATTCTGTTTTTCCTACACAATATGTTTGCTACCTGATACAACTTTCTGTTGTGTTCTCTAACACCTTTTTACCTTTTTCGTCTTTGTCAGGCAGGCTATCAAGCCAAAGATTCTTATCAGTAGAGTGCAGGGCTGGATCTCAAGGAGGGAAGGCAAGCCCCATCCCGCTCCATGAGAATGCTGGTAAGGGTAATAGAGGCAAAAAAATTATTAAACTTACGACTTTTACATGTATTTTTCAAGACATTTTTTAAAGATCTCAAGAACGAGGGTAAAATGTTATACTATAATGGAAATGCAGTCTCTTGGCACCGTTTTACATTTTTCCGGTTCGAATTTGTTTCTTGTCCCCCCCCCCCTCGATTTTTTCTAGATTCAGGCCTGGCAGGATGTAACTATTCAACTAAGCTTTACATTTCTTTCTGAAATAACCTGTATAGCTTTATCACTCAAATATTTCCTGTACTACACTTTATTCAAAACAGTACTGTTGGTTCAAGACCAGCATGTTTAAAATAATCCCATTCATTCCTAATATCAGTTGTAAACAAATCATGATTGTGATAATAGCTGAGTAGCTTATCATGGTAAGCTCTGGCTATCTTAGGGTCTTTTAGAGCTTCATTGTTAAAGATAATTTTTTTTTTAACTTTAGCATAACATTCCTTCAGCTTCAGTTCCAGACACTTTTAACAGGGTAATGGTCAGACCCAATTTCAACCTTCCTTACATAATCTAGTATTCCTAACAGAGGTTGCCCATTTACGTTTAATTGACGCATATGGATACATGGGATTGTTTTGCAACCTATCATGTAAACATGTGCCTACAGATAAGCTGTTTAGCTTTGCGGGTCAAATGGTAAATGTACTGTATTCTTTACTTTTATGAATAAAAATCGATATTATTAAAAAAAGGAAAAAAAAATGTTCTCAAACCATTAAGTTTTTTTTTTTACTTCAAGGAGACATTCCACCTTGCTATTGAAACTACCACTCTGAAAATGGTTTATCACTGCTACCCAAAAGGCAGAGCCTGCACCAGGACCAGCCTAGCTCTAAATTATCTCCTTCCTTTGTGTAGGGAAGTGCCTTCTTCCTTCCTTAAAGAAAGCAAAACGTTCAAGTGTTTAATTTCTGTTTTAAACTTAACTGTATCTTGCTTTATAAAATAAATACCTCCTCAAGCAGCTGCTTGCCACAGAGGTCTGACAGGAGCCTGTCAGTTTATATGCCATAGTAGAAGGACTGAGAGGATGGCAGGACCTCAGCAGACAAACGACACATACATCCATGCCTTACCCGGGGCTCAAATCCAGGTCCCGTAGACAGTAGCCAAGCGTGCTAACCACTCGGCCACGGGACGGCTCATCTTGCTTTAATGAGTACCTATCATAAAAGAGCATTATTGGCATTCCTGCTGAGAAGCATATTCATATAATTAGCTACTAAGGGAACAGAAAGTTATAATTCCATTTACTCGTTACCTCAAAACCGATTAAGTATAGTCATCATAAGGAGTAAATTACTCCATGTTTCTATTCATGTGATGAAATTTATGCATTTTTCTTCGAAAGCCATGGTGAGCCGTAGGTTTTCAACCCCTAATGTAGAATAATCATTCCCTTTAGTCACGATTTCGCATCTTCCCTTTCCGCATGGAATGCAAATTCCAGTAAAATGATCACAGAGAAAGTGAGTGAAACCGTAGATGGAATATCATCACAATAATGCACAGCTTTTTTTCACATTGGTCACAAAAATCATTTTATCTCTTAGCTGTCTAATGAGATCTGCCATCTAAGTATAACAGAAAGCAATGCCTTATAAACGCATTTTCATCTTTAAACTGTAGATAGCAATTTTTATTCCTGTCTTTGTGCAGCAGCAAAATTATTTTCCCATACGAGTCAGTTTCAGAAATGTTTAACATCTAATTTCATGTCTTTCATGGACATAACTTCTGTGATATTTCGCTGTTCTGTCTGTAATCTCGGAGGCAGAGCTCTACCGTTGCCGCCTCAAACAGGCTTGCACGTTTGAAATGTAAAGGCATGCAATGCCATCAAAGTTCAAATTGCATCGCAATTAAAACATCGGAATTGTTTTTCCATCGTTTCATGTGTGTTTCCCAGCATAGTGGCTCTCAAGTATCTTATTATGATTCTGAAAACAGAAGAGGATAAGACTGCTCGAGACATACTGTGAATTCCGAAACAGAAAGTTAATAATTTGGTAGAATACAATCGTTATTAGCGAAGGTTGCATTTTTTAAATGAGGGAAATATTAATTTTTCTATTGCACTTCATTTTACTCCACGTTATTAAGGAGGGACGGGGCATGCAGGTAATGACAGGCATGCTAGTAACTGCAGATTGCAAGCCTGGCGTGCTACCGACTGGCTCGCAAACTGCAATTACCAGGTTCGAGTCCCAGCTGGGTAAGCGTTGAGATTTATCTCCGCAAAACTCCCCGCCCACAGTCAGTAGGGGACACCGATGGGTTTGGAAAGGCCGCTGTCCGTCGGTTGGGACATTAAGCCGTGTATCCTGTGTACGTTAAAGAACACGCTGAATAGCCTTGACGGAAGCTACCATCTGTCTCCCAACAGCTGTTCCAGTGAGTCCCCTTTCCCAACCTTCTCTGAGCCTTCGAGGTCCTTGTGGCCTGGCCATTTAGCACATGGTGTGCAAAAAAGTGCCGCTAAGAGGTAAAACAACCCAATCCACTTTTTTAAGTTCTTAATAATAAGATTTTCATCCAAACTGCAATTCTAAAAAGTCTCAAACAATTATTTCGAAATCCACGAGACATTTTGGATAAATTTCTGGTTAGTTTTTGTATTCAAAATGTTTCGGTTCATTATTATCATTGTTAAGTAAAACCTACCATTAAAAATAAATTGAAACTGAAAATAATAGTCATATCTCCAGTGGATCGAGAAAATGGGTCTTTAAGCTCTCATTCTTTACTCTTAATATTCGACTTATTTTATATATATTTGGTAGAAGGCCCAACTTATATTTTGGCTCGAGCAGATTTCACTTTGTCCGTAACTGTCACAGCTCTCTGTTGATGACGAAGCTTTGTCATCCTCCACATAACATAGCTGGGCTCCCTTATTGGTCAGCAGGTCTCCTTTTTTAAGCGCCATTCTCACTCCAAATTTTCTTTCTCGCTTCTAAACCTTTTCTCTCTTTTCCCTCTCCGGATCTCGTTGTCCGTCTCAGCCAATCACAAGTGATAAATTCGGTTCCTGCAATTCTCTCACAATCCAACGTCGTAACGTAGAAGTTGCGACTACTACGTTTAAGGGAATTCTTCCATTGAACGTCCGAGAGCTACGATTTATAGAGCGAAGGTTGCTTAATGATCTTTACCAGGAGAAGTCTTCTGAAATTGAGGGAGACGGTAGAAGCTGTCATTTCCTAGTCGCCTGAACTTTCCACCTCAGCGAAGTATTTCGTGGACTTGCTCCTTTCATAGGAAGAGTAGAAACAAATTCTGTTGCATCTTAGAATCTCTTTCCTACATCCACATGAAACATAAATACATCTTTTCGTTGTAATATTTTACGTCATAACAAATGCTTCAGATAACACTGATTTAGAAGGTTTTTATAACATGAACAATTGTAGCTGCCTTTAACTATTTTTCAGGTGCTGATTTCAGATATGGCATTAAAAATGGCTAGCACGTCACATTTTTATGTGATTGGTCATTTTGACTCCTATTAAGATCTTCATATACCAACACCTACAGACAACTGGGAGGATACCAGATATTTTACTTTTTGTGGCTGGCAACACTGATTGTTAAGTGGGAGAAAATATGTAACAGTAACCTAACCTCAGACTGCCATTCTTATTGTTTTCATTATAGGAGGAACACGTGCTGTAGGTTGAAAAATGAATTTTGGCGTTTAAATGACACAAAGGCAGCGTCGCGGATGTGTTAATGTGCTAGATAAGTTTTGTTATGTGTGTGGAAATTATATTTTAAAATCCCAGGGTCTTTCTTTGACAAAGATTGTGAAGAAAGCCTATAACGTGTATTTTGGAAGTCATGTTGGAGATCGGGATAAAACATGGCATCCACATGTGTGCTACATTTCGTGCTTTCTTGGCCTTAGTGAATGGTTGAAAGTAAAATAAAATTCATGCCCTTTCCAATTCCAATAGTTTGGCATGAGCCAACTATTCACTTGCATGATTTCTATTTTTTTAACTAAAGTGTCGGGCTTTTTGTAAAAGCACAAAAGCAAAATACAATATCCAAATGTGCCTTCAGCCATAAGGCCAGTTCCACATGGAGAAGATCTTCCTATTCCCACACCTCCAATCAACTCGGAGGAGATGGATTCACATTCATCAGAGGAAGACTTTGAGGCACATACAGATCCTGATCCTACATACACCCCTAAAAAGTTAGATGAGCCTTATCTGATTCAGCAAAATGAACTACATGATCTTGTTCGAGACCTAGGACTTTCCAAAAACAAGCTGAGGCTTTAGGTTTAAGACTTCAAGGGTGGAATCTTCTGACCAAGGGTACCAGAGTTTCTCTTTTCAGAAAGAGAAATTTGGCTTTATTTGCTTATTACGAGATGCAAGATGGTTTATGTTTCTGCACAGATATTTCAGGGCTTATGAAAGAAATTGGAACAACTCAGAGCCTAAGGGAATGGCGTCTATTTATAGATTCGTCAAAATTCAGCCTAAAATCTCTCCTTTTGCATAAAGGAAACCAAAAAACTTCCATTCCAGTGACACACGCTGTGAGAATGAAGGAAACTTATGAAAGCATGGAAAAAATACTCACTACTATAAAATATGACCGGTTTAAGTGGACAATATGTGGTGACCTAAAACTCATTTCTCTCTTGCTCGGGTTCAAGGAGCCTGCACAAAATTTTCTGTATTTGTGGGACAGTAGGGCCAGAAAGGAACACTACAAAGCGAAAGACTGGCCCAAAAGAGATGTTTTTATTCCTGGAAAGAGTAATGTGAGGTATAAGCCTCTAGTTGATCCCTCTGATGTTCTTCTCCCACCACTACACATGAAACTGGGGCTTCTGAAAAACTTTTAAAGGCTTTGGACAAAACTGGTAAAGGGTTTTTGCACTTGTAGGACAAATTTCCAAAACTAAGCGATGCCAAACTCAAAGAATGGATCTTTGTTGGTCCTCAGATCAGGAAGCTACTGAATGATACTGTCTTCGAAGAAAAACTGAATGTGAAGGAGCGCACTGCATGGAAATCCTTCACTTCTGTGATGCAGGGTTTTATGGGGAATCACAAAGAGGAAAACTACCATCAGCTTATTCAAGATCTTCTCAAAAACTATGAAAATCTTCGCTGCCGAATGTCTTTGAAGATCCATTTCTTGCACTCGCATCTCGACCTCTTTCCCAAGAATTTAGGAGCTTTCAGTAGTGAGCAAGGGGAATGAGCAGGATATCCGAACCATGGACCAGAGATACCAAGGCAGGTGGGACCAGCAATGATTGGCGAACACTGCTGGTTCTTGCAGTAGGAAGATACCTCGACACATAAAAGACAAAAATGAACTACTTGGAAGTATAAAAGATCCTTATCCATGTTTTCTTATTTTGCATTTCAATATTATTTTATTTGTTACTTTATATTCAGTGGTCTATAATTATGATGTTTTTAATTTTTTTCACTGTAATCACGTAATTCAGCGCTGTCCAACTAGCGGCCCGCGGGCCACATACGACCCGCACAAGGATTTTTGTGGCCCGCGAACAAAATCAAATTTTTACTTGAAACTTAAAAAAATATCTATAATCCACCTTATAATTTTTGTCAACTTATATTACTTTACTTGATATTCAATCTTCAACTTACTCATTCCATAAAGTTTACAAAACATTCTTAAGTCGATCGGCAAACTTCTGAAACCTTTTAAGTGCGGTGCCATCAAACAAATATTATTATGAAACTGCAGTAATAAGAAGCATCTAACTGCAGCACGAGTCGCTCTCACTGCGCATGCATTATCGAATGCTGCACTCTATTTTGCACCAGGAGACATTGTGTGGCATTTCACTGAGACTAAACGACGTAATGGAAAAGGTTGTCAAAATTACCAATTTAATTCGTGGCGGAAATCGTTCTCTTAAACACAGAAAATTTAAAGCTTTTTTGGACGAACTGCATGCTGAGTATGGCGATCTCCTTTAACATAGTAATATTCGCTGGTAAAGTCCCGGAAAATGCCTCAAGAGATTTTTTACACTTCGAAAAGAAATTCATCTTTTTATCACAGAAATGGGCACCGATGAAGATTTAATAGCAAGTTTTGTTGATGAAAATTTTCAATGTTCATTTGCTTTCCTAACAGATATTACATATTATTTCAATGTCTTTAATAAATCCTTACAAGGAAAAGATCATAACGTATAATCATGTTACTGGGTTTAGACACAAACTACAATTGTTGAAGTCAAATTTTCAGGAAAGCAATTTAATTCATTTTGAAACTTGTAAAGAGTTCTACGACGAAATGAAGCAACATAGTAAAACAGTTAATTTTGAAAAATTTGTACCTAAATTAGATATCCTAATTGAAGATTTTAATAGAAAATTTTCTCAATTTGATGACCTTAAGCAAAGTTTAAATTTATTCAGCAATTCATTAAATATTGATATTAGCACCGTAGATCCTAAATATCAAATGGAATTATGTGACCTTCAGGTCAACCCAATTATTGCATATCTAATAGAGAAACTGGAATAGAAATATTAAAACTTTTGCCTAAAGAATAATATCCAAAAATGAAAGATTTCGGACACCAAATAATTTCTATGTTCGGAAGTACATATATCTGCGAGCGCGCATTTTCTGACATGAAATATATAAAATCAAGATACAGAAACTGCTTGAAAGACTCTACACTTGAACATATACTTCGGCTCGCAACAACAAACATCGATATGGACGTAAAAGAAATTATTGCCCAACAACTACGGCCACAATGCTCTTATTAAATTTATTAAATATTTTATAAGGTTTAGAAAATTTATATTGGTTTTTATTACTGATTATTTTTCGTATAAATAAAATAGTTTTTTGAGATTTTTGAGGTTTATTATTATTTATTATTTTCCGTATAAATAAAATAATAATATGAGGTTTATTATTACTTATTATTTTTCATATAAATAAAATAGTTTTATGAGGTTTTTGTGGTTTATTATTACTTATTTTTTGTATAAATAAAATAATTTTTTGAGGTGACATGAACTGACTTTCAATTACCTATCCTATACTATTCTTTTTTTTGGCCCGCGAAATATTGGCAAAGGAAAAAATTATCTTAGAGAAGTTGGACAGCACTGATGTATTTAATTAATGAGTTTTAAGTTGCAATTTAATAAAATAGTCACATTTATTTTTATTTCCCAGATATGCGTATTCATTAAAATTTGCAACATCAAATCGGTAATTTAAAAGAAACTGTATGTTCTGCAGATTTTTCACAGCCATATTTGAATTTAGCACTCCAAAATTAGTTAAAACATCTTATTTGACCAATGTTATTAAAAAAAGTTTCAATATGTCGTCTAGTATAATTAATCATTTCCCAGTTTTGAGGACATTTTTATTGTTTTAACGAAACGGCCATCGGAAATGTATAACTGTCACATCAGATATTCAAATTGCACCGTTTTAAACTAATGTTTAATTAGGTAATTGATTATTAAAAATTAATTAATTTAAACTGTATTTTTAATGCCTTGTTTCAATTTAAAAAATCGCTACGTACCTGATCCTGAAGAAGTTAAGGACTACCGAATTCAAACCAAACTATTTAGTCCTCTATGCATATCTATATTGTTACTTATGTTGCATTTGGTCACTGTAAGCTAATTCTAACAAGGGCACTGTTTGACATTATCCACCCGCCTCATTCTCGTTCTCTCCCTTTTTCCGAGGCCTTTGGGCACACTATTGTTAACTGTGCTTCTTAATATGTTGTGCTATATGCGAGCAACATGGCAGAACCAACGCAGTTTCTCACTACACAAAATGCTGCTTAAATCAGGTTGCTTTTTCCTTCGTCTGATTTCATCATTAATTATAGAAGTGGGAAAAAGCCCTAAACCCACTTCTAGTAGATTTTCTCTTCTTTATCAGTCAGTATAGCAAGACAAATATTTCCTTCGGCTTTTAACTGATTATTTAAACGTTAATTAAGCTCTCTGCTTGAAGATGATGATGATGACGATGACGAGTATTTTTACTTGTTGATTATTCTTGTAATATTTTAAATTATATCTTGTGCCATTTTGTATAAGCTCTTGACATGTTCAAGAAGTGGTTTGTATGCTATATTCTGATGACTGGGAGCATCTGGTGTGCAACACCTGCAGTGAAAGTATATCTTAAAAATGTGTGAAGAACAAAGTGGAATTGGTCGGCATCCTTTGATGTTTTACAGTTAAATGGGGTATGAAATCAGTTAAGTGTTGGCGAATTATTCACTAGTATGACTTCTGAAATTAAGTGACTTTATTGTGTTTGGTTTAAATAATGTTACTCAGGTCAAAGCTGTTTGCACATGGCACAGATAAAGGTATAAAGAGTGCACGTCATTCGTAATATGGTCCTAGAAACTAAAAGCTGCAAGTGAGAGGTATGCGACATCTCTTCTCGTGGAAAGCAGTTGTTGTCATTGGCCATCAACAGATGCAGGGGACTGTGCATCAGGGATGCACAGTCCCCTGCATCTGGTGCCCGTCAGAGGTAAAACAACCCAACCCCTGCATCTGTCTGCTGTGGTCAAATTTCCAAGTATTGTTCAAATGCAGCAAAAGTATCTCATTAGGAAACGTATCAATTCAGAAGGATTAGTCTTTGATTAATTAGTTTAATTTAATAACTATTATTTTAATTATTTTGCTAATTCATCCTTGACTTTCGCCGTTTCATCGTCCCAGTGTCAAGCGAGGACATGCTTTCTTAGGTTCTCGGATTGCTTAAATTTTCAAAACTTGCTAGATTTATGAAACAGAGATTTCTCTTTTGGATGTATCCCATGACATTTTGCATTCGCTACTATGAAAATTATCCACTGATGATTTAAAGATTTTTTATTTGTATGTAAAAGGGACCAAATATTTCTAATTTAAACAATTCATTTTTCATAAAGCATTAGCTGCGGAGGTTGGTTCAGCGGGTAGCATGCCAAACTTATAATCTGCAGTTCCCAGTTTCGAGTCCTAACTATGCCGGCTTTGATATTTCTCTCCGATAATACCCACAATGCTCTCGTGAGAAAGGGTCACCGGTGGGTGTGATAAAAGCTAGCTGTCAGTTGTATGGGATATTAAGCCATACCCTGTGCACTTTAAATAATACACTTGACCTTGACGGGAGACTTCGATCTTATCTCCTTCCCTTCTCCAACTTTCTCTGAGCCGTTGGGCTCTTTGTGACCTGGTCATTTAGCCCATTGCCTGCAAAAAAAGTGCCGCTCAATGGTAAAACAACTCAACACTTAGAAAAGTGATAGAAAATGGTTGTGCTTCGTGATTCCATTGTATAAGGTGTTTCCTTTAAGACACTCCATTTTTGATTGTATTTATTGACTAAAATAATAACATATATCATTGTCTTTGGAGCTCCTTAACTCAGGAAGCTTGGGAGAATGAAAATCGAGAGTGACAACATTTCTAAAATGTGCAAAAACATCTGTAGTCGCCTTTGTAAATTTTTTACAACTCTAATTAGAATTTGTTCACTGATGCTTATCACTGCTACTGAACAATTTTTGTTTGATTACTTCGTTATTAGTATAAGGATTGATTCTGTACGCAGTATCCTTCAGAAAGCCCCTTAAGAAAAAATTCACATGGGATGGGATCTAGAAAATAGTAGCAGGACCAGCCACACAAAAAACGTGCAGGAAATTGTTTCTCAGAACTCGATTGTGAAAGTCTATATCGATAACTTCCAGCGCTGCATGTGTTTTATATAGTCGAGCCAATCCTGTTGGAAAAATGTTTGTTTAAAAGGGATCCCTATGCTTTGACGACGCAGGAGAAATCGTTCTTCGAGGACAGAGAGATAACGGTCAGCATTCAGAATGTCGCTGAGAAAAATCCGTCCAACAATATCGGATGCCGAAAGAACGCACTCATACCATGCAATATTGGAGAGGTTATTATAATTTATAAGTTTCCTTGACCTAAATTTTCTTGGCTATATTCTGCTTACTAATTGTAACCAATCAAATGGAAATGGGCCTTGTGATTTAATCACTTGTCCTGTCGAATTTTCTTCCGAAACCTAGAGACACTATTAGTCAGTCTTCTTATGCTTATCGGTGATGCTAGGATTGCTATGTTTGAATTTTGAACGGAAATAAATTCACATCTTTTCGGACAATCCTGTATATTGAAGAACACCCTAAATCCACTTGTTTATGAAAGCTTCATACAGATCTCTCGGGGCTCTGCGTCAGTGCCTGCTGAACACGGCTAAGGTTTTCAGGAGTTTCAGCTTATCTCCTTTCCATTGACAAAACTCTTCTTAGTCCAACACGGACTCAGTCGCTTCAAACTTAAGAAGTTATATGTTTATTAGAGACCTATTTGGAGCTTCTCCTCACTTAAATTCACTAAAAAAATACTATGTACTTGGCTAACATTGGCAGTTTGGCAAAATATTTTCGCTACAACAAAAGCATGCTGTTCTGTTGTGTACACATCTTTCGCAGTATTAATTCACGATGTTACACCATTAGACCATTACGAGTAGCATCGCATTATCTCAAGCTGGATGAGTTCGTAGTCACCAAATGCAATTATGTTTGTCAGGTATTCTGGTAAATAAAAACAGTTAAAACTAAAATGCCTTTTCAGAAATACCGTGTACATTGCAAATATATAGGGAGAGGGAATTTCTAGTGGTATTTTTTTCTTATTCAAAATAACTTAATCTTCTACATAAATGTTATTTCTGCGAATCTTGATTGCGTCACTAATCCTTTTAAACGTTATTCGCCTACAAAGAACATCGAAGGAGATGCAGATGCCACTTCGTGAGTTTTGATTAAGTTTGCAAGTTAAATGAGTGATAAAATTAAAATTAATTTAAAATATGGGTGTGTCTGTATCAGGTCTATCAGGATTTATACAACATTTAGCTTCAAATCCTATAATTCGTTTAGCAAACTTATGGAATCAAAATTTTGGGCACCTGCAGATTACCCATATAATTTTTGATGTTCCTTTAAGCTGTACTTGATCTAGATAATTCTCCTTAATCTACCATTTCCCTTAGCACAGAAAGAGAAACTGGCACAACCTTTACTCACTCATTTGTTTTCACCATATCACATCGAAAAGACATCATCGAAAAAGTGAGTTCTTCGAAAATATTTCTGATTCTCTCATCCTACTGATTCATTGATTGCTAAACGAAAACCAAACGTCACATATGATTCATAATAAAAAAAATCTTCCTAAAAGCTTAACTACTTTTTAACAGATTTTCCCCTCAGCGGGGCGGGGATGGCTCAGTCGGTAGCGCGCCAGGCTAGTAATCTGTAGTTCCCAGGTTCGAGTCCCAGCTGGGTCAGCGTTGAGATTTATGTCCGCAAAATTCCCCGCCCTGCCCACGGTCAGTAGGGGACACCTATGGGCTTGGAAAGGCCGCCGTCCGTCGGGTGGGACGTTAAGCCGTGGCCCCGTGTGCGAGAGAGCCATACCCTGTGCACGTTAAAGAACACGCTGGATGGCCTTGACGGGAGGCTACCATCTGTCTCCCAACAGCTGTTCCAGTGGGTCCCCTCCCCCAATCTTCTCTGAGCCTTCGGGGTCCATGTGACCTGGCCATTTAGCCCATGGTGTGCTAAAAAGTGCCTCTCAGAGGTAAAACAACCTAACCCAATTCCCCTCAGCATCTTGTTTCAGACTTTCTCCGAACATCCCAGTGTTAAATGAAATACTCTTTCTATAGCTAAATACTTTGCCGAAAAACTCGCAGCTTCGATTGAATTCGTGAAAACAAACTCTAACTGTAAAATGATCTGTGCCCTCAGTGTCAAAAAATACTTCAGAAAGCATTAGAGAAGTTATTAGTAATGTAAACTTTAAAACTTCTAAGTACCTTCTGACAATACATTCAGCTTCAGGTAATTTTCTCTGTCGCACATTTCCAAACCTTTTACTTCCGATCTCAAAACAAATCCACTTCGACAGAAGAAATATTTCGGATTATGCTTCTTTAGGTGATCACGAGTGCAAATGAAATACATTTCGCTCATGTACCGATCCCAAGTGAGTTCTTCGTTCACAAAAGGGGTTACAGAAGTGGAAACAAAAAGTGTCTTTATCCGAACCACTTTTCGGACAAAAGTCATAGCTGGTTCAGTGCAGTACCTACTTAAGTTAGAGGACCATCGTAAGGCAAGTCTTCAATCCATCCAGATTACCTGAAGTCTCCGGACTCAAACTATGGACAACTGGAGACCATTTCTCTCGACATTTTATCTTTATTAAGCCGAGGAGCAGACTGTAGCTGACGTCCCCAGGGAGAGAGAAGTCGCCTTTCACGCGCGCTGCCTTCTCTGGTTCTGATGCTCATTGGACGTGGCCAATCTCTCCCTCCGCCATCTTCCCCCCTCCCTCGTATAGCATTGACGGAACTTCGAGGCACAAAACACCACAAAGTGGACTTCTTTCCAGGCCACCTCCCGGCTCATTTAACAGCACTCTTTGCTTCTGCGCAGCACATGCAATATGAAACTTTCCTTCCCATCACTCGGAGTCTTTCATTTTGAATCCGCTAATGTGGAGATTAAAACAAACGCATTGCGTCAGCTTTTCAAATTCGTTATTTCCTTTTCACCACTTTTATTCGCAACAAATATAAGTCCTCCAAGTGAATAACGGCGAAATATGCAATTGCCAACCATTAATTTATAATGTCTATCAATATTATTTTTAGTGACAATACTTCTCATCATCAATAAAATATAGTATTGATTCTTCACAACATAATTATCTTAAGCAGGAACTGTAGGTTTTGATAAATTTTAGGTTATTCCACTATTTAGCTGTTATGTAGGCAACGTTTCAATTTTCAAAATGACTTCTGTCATTTATGTAGAAAGTAAATATGAATTAAATTGAATTTCATGCATTTTTACTTTAGGAGCCAAGTACTTTTTTTTTCTGAAATAATAATTCTGAACATAATCAAGATAAATTAATAAAATATATGCAGTAATAAAAAAAGTATTTTTCATAATGATTTTGGAAATTAATATTCAATAGGCATCAGAAAATTTGACAAAATATTCAAATTTTGATGACCCAATTTTTTAATATTTCGTGTTTTCGCGTTCTGCGATTTCTTTCTCTCGAGAGTATATTGTCAATGGCTGTTCGTGTCGTTTTTCTGCTGAGGGCCTGCCATCCTCTCAGACCTTCTACTATGGCATAATAAACTGACAGGCTCCTCTCAGATCTCTGTGGCAAGCAGCTGCTTGAGGGGGTATTTATTTATTTTTTTTTATTATACAATATACTCTCGAGAGGTTCCGTTGATTATTATTTTTTAACCTAAATTGTTAAGATAAAATTGCATCTCGTGATGAAAAATGAATTTAATCCACCTGTTAGAAATAAACCGTCAGCAGAAATTGTTTCAGCGTCATTCAATAAGCAGTTGATGATCACTAACAAATGTTCTAACATTATTTATTTTGTTACAGTGTTCTGTTTGTTTTGTTCATGTCAGCCTTCATTTTCACCAGATTTTGTCAACGAAAAACTCCCTTCTCTGCCCTCGGTCAGTAGGAGAAACCTATGGGCTTGGAAAGGTCGCGTCCGTCGGATGGGACGTTAAGCCGTAACCGCGTGTGCGCGAGAGCTGTGCACGTTAAAGAACATGCTGGATGGCCTTGACGGGAGGCTACCATCTATCTTCCAACAGCTGTCCGGTGGGTCCCCTCTCCAACCTTCTCTGAGCCTCGGGGTCTTGTTGACTTGGCCATTTAGCCCATTGTGTTAAAAAAAAGTGCCGCTCTGAGGTAAAACAACCCAACTCAGTTTTACTTTGCGATTGATTATTTTGACATCAGTAGCACACCAAAGGCATCGAAGCAGGACGGCTAGTAAGCTTATAAACAGGTGAAGTCAATATACTACAAAATGTCCTGTTCTGTCTTCTTGCTTTTCCGCTATTTTAAATTAATTAATTACCCCTCAAATAATTACTTACCATAGAGGCATGACAGTATAATTCGTCATAGAGAACATTTATGAGGAAAGCGTGACCTTAGCAGAAAGACAACATTAAAAACAATTCATCCTATATTGTGCATTCGAACCCAGGTCCTTAAGATCAATAGCGAAGTACGCTAATCCCTCGACCATCACCCTATCCAAAACAGATTGCCTGCGCTTGGTTATGTACTGTGTATCATCTTGTAGTGCATTCATAATCACGCCGCATTAATATTCTTACTTTTCGTTTCTTGTCGGCAAGATATGCACAACTGCAAACAATGGGTTTTACTGCATCTTAGCGCCACTTTGTTTTTGCATATAATGGGCTAAATGACTAATTACCGAAAACCCCATAGGCTCAGAGAAGGTTAGGGGAGGAAGACCCACTGAACAGCTGTTAGAAGAGAGGTGGGAGCCTCTCGTCAAGGCCATCCAGAGTCTTCTTTAATGTTCACATGGTACGTCTTTTCTGCACATAGAAACCACGGTTGAACGTTCCATCCGACGGATGGCGGCCTTTTCAAGCACAGAAGTGTGCCCTTTCTGACTGAGAACGTGGGGGGGGGGTGTTGGACTCTAATCTGGGAACTGTAGATTACGAATCTGGAGCTGTCCACTGAACCTCCCCCCCCACCTCCCATGCATGCAGTGGCGTACCCAGAAATTTGCAAGGGAAGCGGGTGGAGGGGGACATTGGCGTTTGAAAATGAAGTCTGCATGTGTGTGTGTGTTAATTTCTTATATTCGTCTTATATCGTTAGTGGATTTCTTAGAAAATATATGTTAATAAAGCCCTCAAGGGGAAGACCCTACCCCCTGGGTACTCTATTGGCTGCATGTATCTGATGTCTTAGGAATTTCCAGCCAGTTTATATAACGTAAACTGATGTTGGACTATTCTCTGTTGAGTAACGAAGAAAAACATCCATTCCTTATGTTATGCGCCAAGAGTAAAAAAGCCTAGGCTCTTTCAAGGAGAAGAAAAAAATATAGCCGTCTGCTTATCAAGAGTAATAAAATAAGAAACCGTAAAGCATGACTCTTTCATCGCAAAGGGCAAGCAATAAGTGTGCGTATTACTACAGTCTTGGATGTTCTACACCAATCTTCTTGGCAGGAAGCTTTTTCTTCAATCCATCTGGAAACATTAAAGCCAAAGGAGAAAGAACATTACTTTGAAATCAGTCGGGTAATTAAATGCTCCGGATTTGATTCATATTTCACCGAGTTAAATCAGTGGACAAAATTGCAAAATATATCAGCATTTAGAAAGAATATAAAACAAATTACAGGAATGTCAAACTGAAAAAAAAAACACGTTATATTACAAGGTAATGGTGGAAAGACGATTTTAATCATTACTGAATGCATCTTTAGAACATTTGTTTACGTGTTAATTTTTTACTTTTATTTTTTTAATTAAATTCAAATATGTATATACAGGGTGTCTCAAAAATATAGGTGCAAACTTTTAGGAGAGGTAGATAACATTTTAAGGAATGAGAATTGCATAGGAACCCGTAGCCGGAAACGTCAATAGGCGGCGCTGTTCATCAGTGCGCTAGAGGGGAAATTTCGGATTTCCTCATTCGAGCGGTAGGCGGCTGACGAAGAGCATGCAAAAGTATTCGAACAGGGAGCTGGCAGACATGCACTTAGTGTAACAAGTTGTACAAGTAATGTAACTTAGTTGTTAGAGCAACGGACGAGCCGCTCAACGAATGTATCAAGACGCTTCCCACACAGACATGTACCGGGCCACCGTTTGTTTGCGCGTGCGCATCAAAATTTGTGCGATTATGGGTCATTAAGAGATGTAACATTATGAAATGCATCATCTAGTACGCTATTTGTAATAATTATGTCCAATAAATGTTTTCCCATTAATCACTGTCTTGTGTCCTTTCAGATCTTGTACCTCTGCTACCACTTTCCCATGACGTTTCCGGTTATGGGTTCCTATGCAATTCTTATTCCTTTAAATGTTATCTACCTCCCCTAAAAGTTTGTACCTATATTTTTGAGACACCCTGTATAGATCAGTGTTTCATTGCAAGATGGATTTCAAATTAAAAAAATCTGTATATATTTCAAAGATGTTTTTATATGAACTGGAGGAACAGAATCTAAAAAACGTCGATCAAAGAAGTTTCCTCTGACTTGAAGCAACAGATACCGTCCTTTGCTATTTAAGGATGCTAAGAAATAGGATTCGGTTTATTAGGCAAATATTTAAAAAGTGAGATGAGTGAATCTGCGATGTAGTGTGTCTTTCATTCACAATCCCCTTTCGCTTCTTTTTACGAGCAAAGATTCAGTTGGGTAACTCTGACTCGAAATGCTGAAGAATCCAAAACACTGTTGTCGTCGTCCTCTCTGTCTCGTTGCTAAGCGATTCGTTTGCATGCGCTGACAGCTGTGAGCTAAACAAATTGTTGCCCTGCCTCTCTTGCTTTCGAAGTAGCAAAATATTTCGAGCTTAAGCTCGCTCTGTGCAAGATTCTTCTTGTTGCAATTTCTCCTCGCGAATAGAAGCGCCATACTCTATTCAATATGAAATCTGTTCAACTTTTGGAAATTTTTTTATTTCTTTTTCTTATTTTTGAAACATCTTCCATCGTTTCGCACTTTTTTTGCGAAGCAAAAAAATTAACAAGTTTCTCTACTAGACTCTAAAATAGATAATCGAATGCAATTTCGAATAATTCTTTCACTTTTTCTTTTTACCGCATAACAATATTTTCTATAAAACTCTAAAACAACATTTAATGCAAAACATTCCTAGATACTTGAAATTATATGTAATAAAAAATTCAACACACACTCTAAATAGGAAGATCTTATCCTTCAGTGGTTTCAAAAACGTTGATATTGCAATTGTAATTGTCATCATTAAAAGTGTTCTTACTGTTATGAGAAGTAATCTTGCGAAAAAAATCAACTTGAAAAAGAGAAATTTAGATTTACAATTTTTGTTTTGTGAGTGTTTATCAAAGTTAAGTTTTGATTTTCTACAATGAGATAGTTACTTAAGCATTGAGGAGAGCAGATTGAATCCACAGCAATTTAATATTAAAAACAAGCAGGCTGAGAGTCACCAAGTAGCCGTGTCTAGCATGGTGTTCAGCAAAGCAATCTCGTGGAAGAGTGGTTAAAGATAATTGCATAGATAATTTAAAAGTAAGTGTAGATAGATAAAATAGTTTGATAGGTTCGAAAGTTGTCAAGGAATAATGCTAAGATTCAAACTCTTATCCTTTTCTTGGGTCAGCAGATTTTATCACTGATGCAAGAAAGTGTTTATTTTCATAGATGCATGAAATAGATCTCATTGTCAGTTTTCAACCCTTCAGTACGCCCCAGTAACGTAACCTTTCGCTCGTAAATTATCCGAATAAGAACTATCTTCAAATTCGTATTTCGACATATGCCACTCTAATCTTTGGGCTGCCTAAACTTTAGTTTTGAAGAGCCTAACCTGAGCACACTGTTTCCTCCCGTCTGCAGAAGGGAGTACTACAATTGGGACTCGTTGCCATAGCCACCACTTCAATCACGCCTCCTCTGCGGGGACCAGAGTAGCTCGTGCCTGCAAGTGACGGCTCTGAACGGCCTCAGTCGAACGCCCTCACGCTCTGCGGGTCTCCGCTCGAAGAGTTGGTTCACGCTGTCGTAAGAGCGTCATTAACGCCACGGAACTCCCGACGAAATATCTCTGCGATGCGATCAGAGTCGCGCGGGAGCCAATAGTAATATTTGCCGAGTAGGTTAATCGTGAGCAACGTGACCAGTGCTTCAATGGTCGAATGGCGTTGCTTAAAGTGGCGAATGCTTTTCCAAATGATCAACAACAACGGAGTGTTTCTCCAAGATGGGTTTTTGTTGTTTACCCAAAAACACCATGCATTAAACTAATTTCTATTTTAAAAAAATTCCCCCTCAAGCAGGTGCCTGCCACAGCGGTCTGACAGGAGCCAGTCAGTTTAATACGCCATAGAGAAGATCTGTGAGGAAGGCGAGATCTCAGAGAGAGACAACACAAACATCCATACATCAATGTCTTACCCGGGGCTTGAACCCAGGTCCCTTTGATCTGTATCCAAGCGCGCTAACCATTCAGTCACAGAACAAAAAAATTGTTATAAAACAGTTTAACTAGATTTTGTGTATTATGTTCAATTAACAAATTAAATTTTTATTGTTAACCAAGATTTCGACTCTACAGAAACACTTGTCATTTATAAACCAGAAACTAATCGGTGTATAATTCGAATTTAACTTTTGGTTTTCCTACTTGATTTTAAGCACATCTGTTGCGACCATCTTTCATCAGTCTTTCTATGCAAATCGAAACATAACGAAGAAATTTTACTTTTACCCTTTCAACATGTATACCATCGGAAATTACCTAATTTTTTATTTCTTTAACGTTCTTTAAAATATTTGTTGACCTTTTTCATTCTGTTTTCCACATAGCACAGCTACAGGTAGACATTGGAGTAGATTAGGTCGTTTAGGAACTTCAAATGTTGCTTTATTTGACCCAGTCATGTTAATAGTGTGCTCTTCGTGTAATTCGAGGCAGGCAGTTTCAAGTCGTAAACATTCCGGTATTGAGATTTTCTCCTCTAATCTATGCCCTGTTTTTGGCCACAAGAGAGCGATAGCAGAAAACCCATGTGTAATCGCACAGCAGACCCACACTGTCATTCACTTAAACGCACACATTGGCTGGCATTGCGAACACACAAGCAGCTGTTCCATGAATTTGCTACTACTTCCCCTTACACCACGATACCAAATCTTTTGATAAATACTGTCTTTTTTTTACAATGCTTAAATAATGATCTAACCAGTAGATTTTAAAAAATTGCATAATCCGTGAAATCTTCTCTTTATATATATGTGTGACAGTGGATAGAAAGTTTCAAACCTCAGGAATCTGAAAATTAATATAAAAGGGTTATCCGTTCTATTGTTTCCCCAAGGAATTTAAATGGAGGGGTTGGGGAGGGGGATCCATTTTATAAACAAATGAACGATGGAAACTAGTTGATCACTACGTATGCATGCTTTTTCACATAGTGGGCTAAACGGTTAGGTCACTAGGATCCCAAGATATCAGAGCTGCACGGAGAAAGTCACTCACTAAACAGTTGTTGTGAGATGAAAGGGAATTCAGCATGTTCTTTAAAGCGCACATGGTTTATATCTACTGCAAATGGAGTCACGGCTTAACGTCCCATCCAACAAATGGCTGCCTTTATCAAGCACTTCGGATTCCATCTTACCGAAGTTGCAGGAAAACGGAGAAAATCTCAACGCAGACACAGTGGGACTCAAGCCTGAATACATTAGATTATAATTCTCCAGTCGAAAATGGTCGCCCACAAGAAATGATGAACGAATAATCGAAAGTGGTGATCAACTTCAATAATGGAAGAGCAATCGAAAAAGATGGCCCAACTGTGAAATGATAGATGAATATCGAAAACAGTGGCCCAACTGAAATGATGGATGAATAATCGATAGGTGGCCCGATTGAAATAATGGACAAAACATCGAAAATGGTGGCCCAACTGAAATGATCTATGAAAAATCAAATTTTTTTTAGGCCAATTGAAATGATGGATGAACAGTTGAAAACGTTGGCCCAACTGAAGTGATCGATGAACAATGGAAAATGGTGGCCTAACTGAAGTGATGGATTTGAGCCACCGAATATTATGGCATAACTGCCATTGCTGGATAAACAGTAGAAAATAGCTGCCCCATTGAAATGATGGTTGATTGATCGAAAATGGTATCCCAACCGAAGTGATGGATCCTACCTATGAGCCAAAGAAGATGCAGGGAGGAACCTCAGCTTCCACATAGCAATAATGTAAAATGGATTATCGTGCATTTAGCGTTAAGGGAAGTCAGCTATACAGCTGATAAACACAGTTGTGACAGACTTCTCTATCAATCGCTGCTTTTGCCGTGACGGAAATTATAAATTTTAGTTGATGCTTTATTCTTATTCTTCAGGGATCAAGTTCGTTCCCCTTTTTCCATGCAAAGCATTTTACTAATATAACTGCAGAATTTTCTCGGAAATTGTAATTTTTATTACAGCATTTATGATTCAGCAATAAAATATGTGTTTAAATTTTTGTGTATCTGTTAATCTAAATAACTCATTGCTACAATGTAAAGAGTGTAAACAAAGCGTGAACTGCCACTCTTTAGTCATAATTTTCATCCCCGCTTTTTATTCATCATTTCATCATAGAATTGCAATGAGGCTTGGAATATGCTCTCTTAATCTCCAGTTATTTAAAATTCACGTACGTCTTCCCTGGGTTAAAAGTGAAATTCGCTTCGAATCGATTTATTGTTTTTCTAAACTTCAATAGATAACGATTAGCAAAAAAAAATTCTGATATCATTAGGAAAAGTAGGCGACTGTCAGATGTTATAAAACTTCGAATTCATGATTTTCGAAATATAAAACTTGGAGGTGTTCTAAATGACTACGAAAACTGAAAAATGACCTTCTTCCTCGTGGTGCAAGAGGATGCGATCTGTCATTCCCATCTCGAGACTTCGAATGTAGCACTCTTCTCGGACCTCGGGAAAGAAATGGCAGGATAAGCGCAATTTTTGTTGCTTCACGTTCCTTCAAGACGAGCAGAACGCGGGTAATAATCAACTGAATCCAATTTGAACGAGAAAGCTGGCCGAGTGTATACTAGCACGTAGGATCCGTGGAACTGATTACACAATTTTGGAAGCCGTCTTGGCCGTTTTTCTACCTTTCCTCTTTCAATCATTTCGTGTCGATATGCTTTCCTTCCCCCTCAGAGATCACATTTGATTCTCGGTTTTAAATTCTCCTCTCGCTCTGCACCTATTACTCCGATGGCCCACGTTACAGCTAAGGCGAAAGCTTCAAAAATCGGTGTTTGGGGAATGTAAATGGGCTCACATTATTTCTACTTCGTTTTTCTAAACATTTAAACTTAAATTTACATGCTCTGCATTCAAAGCTTTAAATAAAGAATGATCGAACTTGTGAAAATCGTTTCGCGGAAAAACAATTTTTTTTCAGCTCAACACGATCATTATCTTTGTTACATGAAAACTATTTTGAGACAGAACGATGCACAGCAATCGTAACTCTTGAGCTGAATGATGGCAAAAAAGTGGTTTGGACAGGGAAGTTTCCGAGAAAAGCATGCAGCGCAATGACAGAGATCAATCAAAGATCTTAACATGCTTTCAAATGCCTGAAAAACAAATGTCTCCAGTGAGAAAAAGAATTGAATGGAATAAAAGCCGATAAGTCTTTACGTTTCCTCCACTCTTGACAACTTCAGAAGAATTTCGAACTGGCCAAGTTCAATAATCCTATTCTTTGTATAATACGATTAATTTGTAGCAAAATACGCAAAAACTCTGTTCAGAATATGGAGCAAACTTTTGATAGCTTCTTTAAAACGACTTCAAATAACTTTTCTCTAAAATTTCAGGGGGTAGAAAAACATAAAAAATATATGTTTTAAGCAAATTAAAAAAATGAAATTTTAGATACATTATTTACAAATATATATACATTAGTACAATGCATATATATTTGTAAATCAATTTTATTAATCCAAAATTTTAAATCAGCTGACTATCTCTAACTTTGCTCCCCCAACCTATTTTCAGTAACATTTAAATTAAAAGCTACAAGAATAATATGATCGCCTCGGATGAATAGGGAATGCTCATTTTGAAAGAGAATGCCGTTGTCCATTTTCCCACTGCTCCATCTTCTAACAGTGGAAATCGAACTAAAGGGCGATTCGAAAAATTAAAATAGCAATATTGTATTACTACTTATCCAACTCGCAAAGAAATTTTCATCCATCTCTTAAAACAAAAAGCTGCGTTTTCCAATATGCAACTGGGTTTATGGGGTGGGCGGAAAGTCGTCAGTCTAAACCCCTTCAAGACCAATTAATCGATGAATAATAATTTATTATATTCTGGTAACATAAAATAAAAGTTGCCGTATGTAGATAGTATCGCAGAGTTTTACCTGCAATAGATTACACAAAGCAAGAAATACTGGATTAAATATACATGGGCCACAGTTGCTTGGAGCATGTGGATGTTGGTCACTTCTCGTGTAATATTGGCCTTCAGATCAGTAAGTGACCCATGCTGCCATGATAAATCGGTTCTTGTGATGGTCTCAGAGTCAGAAATCACAAGGTTCTGGTGAGAATGGTGTGCAGGCCTGAGGAAAGTCTCGAGATACTAAGCGCTCATTGCTGACCACCAGGAACCAAATTTTAGCTCTATAGCACTGATAGATCTAAATTTGACCTTTTATTTACCCAGGTAAGGTATGGATGTTCGTGTTGTTTTTCTGATGAGGTCCTGCCACCCTCTCGGATCTTCTACTATGGCGCATAAACTGACAGCTTCATGTCAGACCTCTTATGACAAGCAGCTGCTTGAGGGGGTATTTATTAATTTTCATATTCCGACATCTACAACCGAAACACTCCCAAACCCCAATTTCCACGTTTTTAGCACTGGCAGATTGACCTCAAAGTAACCTCCATTTGACACCGCGAAGATCAATTTTCGGATTTTTCGAGAGATCTACGAGCCGGATTACCTATAGGAGTAAATTTTCAGAACTCTACCATTTCTGCATCATAGTTAGAATTAGCATCATCAGCCATCAGTCGTCTACGTATATTAGACGATGATAATGATACTCCATAGTTGTTGCAGTCCATTATCACTCAGTCGTATTAATATGTAGGCCTAAATAGACAAATTTACTCCTAACAGCTGTACTATAATTTCATATGCCCTAAATCTAAAGATCTTACGGGTCAAAATATGCTAACGGATAAAGCTTTCAAGTTCAGTATAAGAAAATATTTATAATTCAATGCAAAATAAATTTAATCCAGTTATCTTAATGAAAATATCCTGTAAAAAAATCTAAAAACCATTTTGAAAAAAAAAAATATCTTTTACAATGATTACATGAAATAAAAATAGTGTCTCTCTAAACTCTTAAAGGTGATCATTAAAAATATGTTGCAAAATCTTATAAGGAAGGTTTGATTTGGTCTTTTGATAAGATGTTTTTTGTTCACTGAGAAAAACTGCAAGATGAGCTTTGTGTTCTTCTGTTTATTTTTTTTTCTCTTCCAAGTGTCAGTAATTTCCTTTGCTCGTTAACAAATTCCTCTGAAGGGAATTATTGTCCCCGAATGTACACAAAACAGAACTTAAATTGTGTTCTTTCTGGTGATTTCCTCTCACTTCTCATTCGTTTCTTCGTAGCACTCGTTTCTAAAGATACTTTCAAGATTTACAAATTTTTTGGGAAATTCGATACACAGTTTCATTTAAGGAATAAATGAGCATGCGAAGCAAAAATAAGCAAAACGTATGCATCTGCTAAACACAGGCCCCTTGTATTACATTCTGGATTAGAAGGATTGTTATTTAATTTATTTTTACACAATTTTAATTACTTCTCCTTAAATTGAAACTAAAAATAATTTTGTTAAACTACCCCATGGTAAATACACAGATTACCTTTAAATATGTAATAGTCGGGGATAATTTTTTCCAAATAATTATTTGCTACACTATTTTTATTTCGAGGGAACCTGTGCATTGGAGGCGCAATCATAGCGTTTATTGCTCTCGCTATATAAATAAACCCCGCCAACCAACTGTCCATGCGATCTTTGGCTTTTGCGCATTTGCTTCAGTAAGCATGAACATTTTCGATGGAGACAAAATAGTGATATTGATTTATAATACGCCATTTTTAGGAATTGTTTAGTCCTACAAATGGCGTACAACAGTTGTGGATATTCGGCATCTTTCAACAAACAATCGAACCTCTAACTAATTTAACCGCTAGTCTACTTCATGACGCCGCACAAGACGTTGAAAACATAAATATATTGTAACTGGGGAAGTCTGATGTCTCAGTAAAAACAAACCATGGTTTGCGATTATTTTTACTTTCAAAGACGGAACATTTAATGCTTGATGGGAAATTCATGATGGAACGGTGGGTTAGATGATTCAGCATTTTTGACGGAACAGTGGGTTTTTGTTGGAACAATATTTTTGTTTTTGATGGAAAAGTGTGTTTGTTGTTGCAGCATTTTATATCAATTGCCCGAGTAAACAGGCTACAAAAAGCTGGTATTATCACGCTTGCAATGTGCATTAAATGATGAATGAAACAAAATTGGCCCAATGATAAAAAAAACAAACTAGTATTGTCTTGAAAAATATCAAGCGGAAAAGTTATTATGTTTATCGAAAGAGCTGCGAAAAGAACCATCGATCATAATATTCACCATCATTTCGTACATCTAGGGATTTAAAACAGGTCTGCATTAGGATATCTTACTCTTATAGAGGTCGCCATTCAAGTCGAAATTTCTTAATATTCCTTCTTAGAGGTACTCATGCATTCAACCAAAACACAAACTGTTTGTACGCAAAGTGTCTCCAAACATCATTCCAATCATTCTGTTATAATCATCCTTTCCTCTTCTGTTCAAGCTCCCGTGGTGCAACGCGTAATTGGTAATGCTTTTGAATTGGAAACAACACTCTTAAAGGAATTGTGCCATTTTTAATACAAAGTAAGCTTTATCATATATCACTATCATTTCACTTATATGGCAGCAAAATCCTCCCTGATCACACTGGCACCAATCTTTAACTTGTCTCGTAGACAGAGTATGTTTCAGTTGTTCTGTAATACTGTCTTAACTCCGTTTCTTCCTCTTTCCATTGAGATTTATGCTGCTAACTCATCAAAGGCTCCTTCATACTACGTACAGATTATCGCATAAGAACAAATACGGACAGAAGCAAGAACTAACGCGAAGTATACATTCGGTCAGATACAAGAAATTGAAGCGTCAGACTGCTTTGTTGCTTTAGACCAGGAATATTACTGGTCCACGTTTTTTGCACAGCCAGCGGAAGTGGCTTTGTCATCAGTGACGTCATCGTTCTTTCGATGCACATGTTTGAACCGGTTGGACTTCCATCAGATTATACAGAGTTCGCGCCGTTTCGTCTTTCCTTTTTCATAAAAAAAGTTTATGCTTTAAAATAGAAAAAAAAAATCAATTCTCGAGGTCAGTAGGCCTTTGAGGAACAGTCACATAAGACATTCACGCCCTTTGGCAGCAGCTTTTGTGATATAATACATTAGCCATTTTCGTTTATGACCAGGGCTACGTTTTTCTTATAAATTATTTTGTAATATCAGTTTCTTCGCATTTGCAAAAATGTCTTTTCAAAATTTAAGAAACTTATGTTGCTAAATAGCCCAGAGATCCATGAACGCAATTGTTAAGAATACATACTTTTTGTGCGATAACGTTTCGCCCGAGATGTACATTTTCCACATGTTTCAAGACGTTTAGGGTAATGTAACCCCCATTGGTATTTTGCATAGTCAGAGGAAAAATATAATCGAATCCCTTTGATCAGTGGCCAAGCCCTCTAACTAACTTACATATTTCTGGAAACAAAAGTTTCATAACGATTCTTTTAGCTTTAAGAAGCTAAAGTAATTTAGAAATTGAAAAAAAAATGCTACAATAACTGAAGAGCATATGCGTGAGCAAGACATTCCATACTAACTATCAAGAACAAACTAATCAAGAACAAACGACAGTCTCCATTTTCTGATGGTAGATTAAATAGCAACAATAAAGCTGCAACCTGATATTGACAACTTGGTTGGGGAGAAGCACAGAAAAAAAGACTACGTAACGCATCTAGGAACTTTTATTTGCTTGTAAGACTACCAGAAGGTATTTTAAATGACCAGGCGCAGTGGCACATTTTTTTTTAGAGAAGTAGCACATGATAGGTAAAAGGTTAACACCACAACTCTAGACAAGCCGAGGTTTCAGTGTTTAACTACTTAAAATTTCCTTTCTGCCTTGTCTAATTCTAGCTATAATGATAAACCAATCGGTCTAACTCTTGCACATGTGTTGGATCGTTTTACCTGTCAGCGAAATTCTTTTGCCACAATATGCTAAACAACGAACATTTTTCTGGAAAGCAAATGAAAAAATGAAATTTTACACTATATTTTATTTATATTATATATGAATATTGAAGTTTTAAGATTTTTATATCTATATATGTGTCTTAACATAATGTCTTATATATAATTAATAAAAGGTTCCAATTTTCTTCTAGCAACGATTATGGCAATGGTCCTTGGTTCAACATATTAAGTTCAGTTTTATTTCGTTCCTTTTCTTTTTATTTCACTTTTTCTTTTGCGTTTGATTTTCGCATTTAAGTATAACTTGTCTGTGTAACTTATCTGTGAAATTAATAATGTATTCTAAATGTTACGTGATTTCTTTTGCCTTCAGTTCTGGCCGGTAAAAGATTTTGTATTCCCGTCTGGCCGTGTTTGTAATTCCAATGTAATTGATGAATAAATCACCTATATATGTGCACATTCTACCAACTTTGTACAAGCGATTAAATTTCGTTTGCGAAAAAGTATTCTCTTTAGCCACTGCTTGGTATCTTGCAAGATTCCTCTTGAATTGGACGTTGAGCCGTAGCACCGTGTATGGGTGCGCTATATTCTGAGTATGTTAAAATATAGGCTGGATGGCCCTAACTGGAATCTACTATCTGTCTCTTAACATCTATCCAGTGGCTCCCTTTTCCTTACATTCCCTGAGCCTTCGGAGGTTTGTGACCTGGCCATTTAGTCCATTGTGTGCAAAGAAGTACCGCTCAGAAGTAAAACAATCAAACCCAACTCTTGAATGGACTGAAGTCAGTCATTCATGCTTACAGGAGAAATGGTGATTTCATAAAAAATATAAATTGCTGTCCGATCCCTCCGAGAAAATCGCCCTCCAAATAATATAACGCTTTAACGTTGCATTCGTTCCAAAATTTTTTATTTGTCACAACTATGTAACAATTAGCTAGGAACAATCGAGTTTCATGATATTCGGTACCCTCCATATTGCAGTTACTTCGCTGTATTTAATAATTGCTCTCTGTACCAGGGAGGCGGACATTTTCTACCTCGTGTACCATAATTACAGAATTAAGAGAACATTTTCTAGTAAGCGTACAAAAATTGCAGAATTAAGACATTTTCAAGTTCATGTATCAAAATTGCAGAATTAAGACAACGTTTCCTAGTTCGCATATCAAAATTGCAGAATTAAGAGAACATTTTCTAATTCGCGTACCAACATTGCAGAATTAAGGCAACATTTTATAGTTTGCGGAGCAAAATTGCAGAATTAAGACAACATTTTCTAGTTCGCAGAGCAAAATTGCAGAATTAGGACAACATTCTCTAGTTCGTGTACCAAAATTGCAGAATTAAGAAAACATTTTCTAGTTCATACACCAAAATCTCAGTATTAAGACATTTTCTAGTTCGTGTACCAAATTGCAGAATTAAGAGGACATCTTCTAGTTTGCGTACCAAAATTGCAGAATTAAGACAACATTTTCTAGTTTGCTAACCATCTTGTACTAACCATCTTGTACTAATCATCTAACAATTTTGGTACACTAACTAGAGAAAGTTGTCTTAATTCTGCAATTTGCGGAGCAAAATTGCAGAATTAAGACAACTTTCTCTAGTTAGTGTACCAAAATTGCAGAATTAAGGAAACATTTTCTAGTTCACATACCAAAATTTCAGTATTAAGACAGTTTCTAGTTCGTTATACCAAAATTGCAGAATTAAGAGAACATTTTCTAGTTCGCATACCAAAATTGCAGAATTAAGAGAACATTTTCTAGTTCGCGTATCAAAATTGTAGAATTAAGAGAACATTTTCTAGTTTGCGTACCAAAATTGCAGAATTAAGATAACATTTTCTAGTTCGCAGAGCAAAATTACAGAATTAAGACAACATTATCTAGTTAGTGTACCAAAATTGCAGAATTAAGGAAACATTTTCTAGTTCACATACCAAAATTTCAATATTAAGACATTTTCTAGTTCGTTATTCCAAAATTGCAGAATTAAGAGAACATTTTCTAGTTTGTTATACCAAAATTGCAGAATTAAGAGAACATTTTCTAGTTCGCATACCAAAATTGCAGAATTAAGAGAACATTTTCTAGTTCGCGTACCAAAATTGTAGAATTAAGAGAACATTTACTGATTCAAGTGACAAAATTACAGAATTAAGAAAACATTTTCTAGTTCATGTACCAAAATTACAGAATTGAGAGAAAATTTTCTAGTTCACGTACTAAAATTGCAGAATTAAGAGAACATTTTCTAGTTCGTGTACCAAAATTACAGAATTAAGAATTCATTTTCTCGTTCGTGTACCAAAATTACAGAATTAAGGGTATACTTTCTAGTTCGCTTTTAAGAGAACAGTTTCTAGTTCGCATACAAAAATTACAGAATTAAGAGAACATTTTCTAGCTCGCACACCAAAATTGCAGAATCAAGAAAACATTTTCTCGTTTGTGTACAAAAATTACAGAATTAAGGGTATACTTTCTAGTTTGCATATCAAAATTACAGAATTAAGACATTTTCTAGTTCATGTACCAAAATTACAGAATTAAGAGAACATTTTCTAGTTCGCATACCAAAATTACAAAATTAAAAGAACATTTTCTAGCTCACATACCAAAATTGCAGAATTAAGAGACATATACTAGTTCAAGTAGCAAAATTACAGAATTAAGAGAACATTTTCTAATTCGCGTATCAAAATTACAGAATTAAGAGAACATTTTCTAGTTCACATACCAAAATTACAGAATTAAGTGAACATTTTATTTTCTATCAGTGGCGAGCCAACAAAAATCGTCTCGTTGCCACCATAAGTTCGCCATCCGTATTCTATATCGATCCATATAGGTTTTCCAAATGATGTCAAATACTCTGATTTCTGAATAGTGTTCGGTATGCTGAAAGAGATCACTTCTCAGAATTGGACATCATAATCCATAGCAAAAGAAGACATCTACTTTGTATTCATATTCCTCATAGTGAGAACAAATATTAAGCACGTGCTTCGTTTTCTCAAGTGGTCGTGTCTAAAATTCGCCGGATCCTGTGTTGTACCTCCATGATAATTGTGCTGTCTGAGGAGAAAGTAATATCTGAATCCTCGTTGCAATAAGATTATAATCTGTGAGGTTATTCCTGAAGTTCCTAAATGCCCTAGAATTCAATTTTATTTTTCCCTCTTCTATACACTCTTAGATTCCATGAGAAATGGGACATCAGTGTTGTCCTAAGCCTTGGGAGCCATATCTCTTTCGTAGTATATGCAATCTCCATTAATTTGTTAGTAATAAAACCGTGACTGGATATAGATGGTTAGCGATCATTTTTAGTTTGCGGCACCGAGTTTTCAATTTCATAATCATCACGTCACAGTTCTAAATATATTGACTTCCTCTCACCGAGATATGAATAAATAAAAATAAATACCATCTGCCCGCTCCTCAGGCAGCTGCTTGCCACAGAGGTCTGACAGGAGCCTGTCGGTTCAATATGCCATAGAGATGATCTGTGAAGAAAGCGATCCCTGAGCAGAAAGACAGCACAAACATCCAAGTCTTACCCGGTGCTCGAACTCAGGTCCCTTTGATCAGTAGCCAGGCGCGCTAACCACTCGGCCATTATAAATTGATCTATTTAATGTCTTGATTTTATGAATGAATATATCTACTAAGAACAATATAAAACATAAATTAATGTTTAAAATAAATCTGTTGTAAAAATGTTTTTTTTTCAAAATATTTTGTCGCCTCTCTTGAGGCTACTAATCAGGAATGGTTTATTTTGAACTCGCAGTCAATGCCTTGTGGTTTTGACAATTTATACCGCAATGCATTCGAAGTTACTCGGTTTTCTGTTTTCCACAATGAAGACATAAGCTGATTGACAGATCAGTGGATTTAAATTGTAGCACCAAAAAGCTCTCTCTATGCAAACAGCAGATGGATATTTTTATTTTAGGTACAGAAGGTCACTTAATGGCTCTTTATTTGCAAGCCATCCTTCGAAAATTTGTAATATTATAGTTGTCTGAACCACTATGTTTCTCTTTCATATGTAAAACTAACAGTCATTTCTCAAACATCGCATTCATTGCATATTCTTTCTCGCGCAATCGTGCAAAAGAAAAGCAGTTAACGACATTTTGTGTGCTGCACTTGCGTTCGATTAAGCAACGATAATTGATGAAGTCTGATAACGTTTCAAACGTGTCTAGCACCATCCTCGCTTTCACATTGCTCCCACACCAGAATAAAATGCATATTTCCTGTTTTCTTAACAAATTTTTCTTTCACAAGTATGTAGATTTTAAAGGCGATTATTCCAACCCACCTAAAACGATGCTTCTTAAACGCATTGTTTTATATTCATGAAGTACCCATCGCATTTCACCGAACAATCATCTGTTTGCCTCTGCTGTGCAGCCTTAACTGCTTAGAGCGTGCCGAGTGGCTCAGGAAGAGCATGAAAATCGAGTTAAAATTATGTTCCATTTTCCGTATGAGATAACTGCTCCTGTCTGTATCGTTTGTAAACATTTCCCGCTCTGAGGCTGCTTTCGTTCCAATAACATTCAGTCTCATGTTCGGCCGTTGTTCTGCTCCGCAACTCCGCGAAGAGAGAGGACTCTGCACTCGGAGCTTCATTTCCATTATCGATATTATTTGCTTGAACGTTGCCCGAAGTAAACACACCCGAGATATCCTGTTTGCATCCGTTGAATCCGTCGCCACTGCTCGTGCTGCGAGCGCACGGGCCTTCAGTACATAAAGCGCGATCTAATTTCCTTCCATATTTGCCGGCTGAGAGGAATTCCGAGATGATATCAGAAACAACAGACTCGAAACTCATCTGGAGCAGCAAGTTGCGTCACCGGTCTCCCTTTCACTGTGTCCATATTGCATTACCTCCAATGGCGAGGACAATCTATGGTCGATAAAATTAAAGTAGATATTAGCTTTCTGAAATGATACATATTTGCGGAATTTATTTTCTACTGGAGAAATATCTGTAACTCTTTGTATTTGCATAAACAATGACAGGTGCATATTTTGCATCTTAATGTTATACAGTTTAATGTCATTTTCTTAAAATCCTTTTATTGGATTTGAATATAAACCTTAATAAATATATAGATGACAATGGCCAAATATACCACACGACAAACTGCAAACAACAGCTTTTTGGGACAACTACCTGTAGAAAGAGAAATATTTATTTCCTTGTTTACAGACAGTCTTCTCAAAAAGGGCTTCTGTCCAGTTGCCATTCACAGAATAATCTTTCGGACAGTATTGTCACTTCAAAGAGGTGAACGAATGAGGTCCGAGGAGAAGCAGTCAGTAACGCATCACGTACACAACTTGAAATCCTAGGTTCGTACGCCAACATGCCAACATTGAAATTTTTTCCGACTTTGTCCATGGTGAGAAAGGGGGACACAGTTGAATCGGAAATCAATTCTTGACTCATTCAATTCTGTTGGATTCTTTTCTCCGTCCATGCTGTGAGCGTTCTTCTGAGGATTCCTCCCAGCTATCCATCGATGCAGGAACCTGTTCGTGGTGATCGGAACGACCTGTGAAGGGTTTAGCTTGTTAAAATACTTTCGCAAAGTTAAAATACTTTCGCAAAGTCTTAAGCACTCGTCTGGGTGTTTGTCGTGAGCTGCGACCCCTCAGTGTGCGCCGTGAGCCCAACTTACAATCCGTGAGACATAAAATCTTTCTCTTTACAATTGTTCTCCTAATCACTCTTGATTTCCGGTTTCTAATATGAACATTTCGCGAATCTTTGAAATATACTGAGCTATTTATTAGACTGTAATAAAAAAAAAGCTGGATGATCATGATAAATTGGCGGACATTACCATCAGTGCACTGATAGCACTTTTCCTATATTGTTTGGATCGGGAGCTATTGCCCTTGCATTTGAAAAGTTTAATTATGAGCTTCAAAGCAATGTTCATATTTGATTCCAAAGTGGCTCTTGTTTCTTATAGTCTAATAGCGAACGTTTTAATTAGTTCAACGTGTCTTTCTTAAGTAATGGCTTTCAGTTAAAAAGACAAAATTAATTTAGCTGAGAAGCTGAATTTAAATGAAAGGAATTAGTGCTATTTTCTGGCCTGAAAAAAAAATTGTTTTTTTTCACTGCCAATACGACAAAACGTAATTTAATTGAATTAATTTATTCAAATAATGAGAATAATTCATATGTTTTCGGATTCATGAGATGCGGTTTATAAAAAGAATACACTGAGACAATACATTTTCCACGTTGTGCAAAATGTTTTAAATTATGTTACTACAAAATTAATCTTTTATGAGTTAACCAAAGGAAGAGGTTACAAGATTAATGTTGGTGTGAGATGGAAAGCTTGTTTCGTTGAATGTTCGTAAAATATTGAAAGTTTTTTTTTTCTCCTTCATAAAAAAAACTTTATTTCTTTGTGAAAATATCTTGTGGTTCATTATTGCCCATTTCACACGTCAAGGAATCCATTTTCCCAGATTGAAATGAATTACAGTCATTTCAAATCTGTGCTTCTCAAATATGTACCAAAAAATATACCAAGCACTGCATCGGATGAATTTTGAATTCACACTGACAAATATGACAATGAATATTCAGCACTTTGCAAGGTAGAAAAAAAAGATAATCTGGAAAAATAGATAAATGTGAAAACTTGTTAAATTTTTTTGTCAAATAATAGCGCCGTAGAGAGAATGAGAATAAAATATTAGTTCACGGAAGCATTTCTGAATAATACAAAAAATTAACAGAACTTTAAGAAAAAGAGGAAATAATAATATTGCTACGACAGATGAACGTGCTACAGTGAATTTATGATAAACGTGTCATTTTGCCTCTAAGTTCCGTAAAAAAATCGTTTTGTACATATTATTACAACAGATGAACGTGCTACAGTGAATTTATGATAAACGTGACATGAACGCTCGTGTATGCTTCTGCGTGAGAATTATTTTAACCAACGAATTGGAATACTGAACCGATCTGAAAAATAGAAAAGATTGAATTGTAATGTTGGAGTTGTGGATATCCGAAAGGAGGCATAATTGCTTTCAGTATGTACATGATGGGTGTAAAAAGTGAAGAAGCATTTTATATGGTGTGTGCGCGGAAGATAGTTTAGTTTATTGGTGTGGATCGTGTTGGGTAAGCTGGTAAAGGAAACGACGAATTCGTCGTCTTGTGCGTGGTGATCAATGTCTGAAAAGAATTGGTTCTGAGAAACCAGTACACTTAGCCGCAGTTTTGGAATGCTTGAGGATTAAAACCTAAGAAGGAAATCATTTTGTGTATAGTTATTTAATTATTTAAGAATTGGTAAGTTATTCTCGAGATATTGCAAGTATTCACATAAATGATTTTCTTTAGATTAAAAATTTGTTCACACATAAGATTTGCATAAACTAAAGATACCAATGTTTATGTTTTTATTCATACTTTTGTATTAAATCACATTATTTTAGATTTAATGTTATTAGTTGTTATTTTTGAACTCACGCTAAGTTTTCATCTGTTTGAATTCATATCAATATGATACTTTAGAATATAGGTTTTGAATTTGATAGAAATTTAACACTCGTAAATGCATAATCCTCATCCATCCCAAGGTTAATATAGGTCCAACCAGTTGCACACTTTAAGTTTTCAAACACGTCCATCATGAGCAACAGTAATAGCTTTTGGCCACTGCACGATAGTAGTAATAAGGAGGCTCTGTTTAATATTATTAATTTCTCTTCTACTAAATCTTCCCAATTCCTTAAACCTTTGGGCACAGAATTAATAATACTCTTCTTCATCTGCCACCACGAATATCAGCAGCATGACCAAACCAACGTAATCATTCCTTGAATAACCTGTAGCCCAAAATACGTTAATGTATCCTTCGTCTAACATCATAATTATTTGCATGCTAAAACCACAATACATAATTAATCTCATAGGCATTTTGCTTTCTGTAAGGTAGTAAACCTTAGAGAGGACCAAGGTATAATAACACTTTAGGTTCTGGAAATAATAATAATGAATAAAGATTACTTCTTATTCTGCTGTTATCCACAGTTCGAGCAATAAAGCCCATTTTCCTGTTGTTCATAGTATCTGCCATAAAACTCTCAAGATAATTATTCTGATAACTTCCTCAGAAGAATAAATAAATTAGTTAAATACCCCCTCAAGCAGCTGCTTGCCACAGAGGTCTGACAGGAGCCTGTCAGTTTATATGCCACAGTAGAAGGTCTGAGAGGATGGATGGCAGGACCTCAGCAGAAAAACGACACATACATCCATACCTTACCCGGGGCTCGAATAACCATTAAAACGAACTGGAGCACCTCTATATCCAGTTTTAGTCTGAAACTAACAAAATGCAGCTTTCTGTAACTCGTAGTAAATGCTAAACCAACCACGAAAGGTTACCAATCCTCATACGCTATCCAATATAATAAATAATACAGTGTTTTACAAACGTTTTTGCCATCATGCTGGATAGAAGAATATTATGTTTACTATGGGTCAGTAGTTTGAGAAAGTTACAATAAAAAGAATTTTACTTGTCATATGCATAGGTACAAAACAATAATAAAAATTAAATATTAATATGAAACTTAATTTTAACGTCAATACTAATGTTGGCGTATTAAAGCAGTATGTGAAGGATGGAATGGATCCCAGAAATGAGCTGTTGAATTCATTTTCTGAAAACCATTTCTCATCTACAATGACATTGTAGCTAGTTATAAAAGATGTTATTCAAATTTTCGTCTTTTTAAAACACCATTTACACTGGTTTCCATAAATTATGGAAAACTCATAAAAATTATGATAAAAAAACTATATGAATGATTTTAATGAAATATGATGAAAACATGAATTACAATGCTAGTTTCGGAATGGCATAAAATATTTTACACTAGAAACATTTTTAGTCAAAACATAACACTTACAGGAATTATCCAAAAATGAGGTGTCACAATGCAATGGGCAAAGTTCTTTAATAAGCAGTGCAGGCACGACAGCGATATTCCATTCCATTTATGATGTAAATCAGCTCAGTAGGGGGTAACGACCATTGTTCCTTTAAAGCAGTAATAAGCTCTCCCTTTGTTTCAGATGGCGGGTTGAGGGCAGCAACACGTCTACCTAGAGGATCCCACACATGCTCAATCGGATTTAGGTTGGGAGATCGAGCTGGCCACTCCATGGGCATAATGGTCTCTTCTTGAAGGTATTGTTCCACTAGTCGAGATCTTGTGTGGACAAGTGTTATCGTCTTGTAAGATATGAATGTTTCACCTATTGCACCAGCGGTAGGACATACATAAAGATCCAGGATGTCATCTCTATACCTTTGAGCATTGAGGTTCCCTCTCCTCAACACATGGAGGTCTGTGCATCCACCTAAGAAAATGCCACCCCAAACACACACACTACCTCCGCCGTAACTATCTCTTTGACGGATGTTACTGGGATGATAGCGGATACCTCGTTCTCTCCATATCAAATAATGTCCAGAATCACTCTGCAAGCAATATCTGGATTCATCTGTGAAGAGTACGGACCTCCATTGCTCTTCTGTCCAGTTAACATGCGTGCGTGCCTAATTCAACCTCTCTCTCTTGTGACATGACGTGAGGGGTATACAAATTATTGGCCTTCTAGCGTACAGACCTCCTTCATGAAGCCTTCTACGTACACTAGAAGCTGATACAACCCTCCCAGATGCTGCTGCAAGAGAGGATCTTAGCTGAGAGGGAGTAGACGTCTTGCTCGTTCGTGCTGTTAATCGCACATATCGGTCTTATACAGCAGTCGTAACTCTAGCCCTTCTTCGGCTAAACCTCCGAGACGCGTAATCCCTGCTAAGAAATTGATTCCGTAGTCTATGGACCACAGAAGGACTCACATTCAGCCGTCTGAATGATTTTGGCCTGCTTCGAGCCGGCCAATAGCTCTCCACCGCAGTTCATTTGGCAAATGATGTTTCGAGGTCATTCTTACAAAATGTCTATTTCGAATTTCGTTACTCACATTTACAACACAAAATAGATACAAGTAAGCTATGAGATTTATTTAGTAGAAACAACTTGTTGAGAAAGGGCAGTAATCACACGTGTGAAGTGATTCAATGTTTATTCTACCTTTTAATGAGCATTACATTTTACAGAAGGCACATTTTAATAAGGAGTTGAACCTCCTCAAGCAGCAATACAAGCTTCCAATCGGGCATGCAATCGGTCGTGCAAATGCTGGATATCACGCTGGGAGATACCTTCCATGCGCTTTCAACTTGGATGAGTAATTCAGCGATGGTGGTTGCCTGCTGCGGTCCGCGAAAGAATCTTTGTCCAATACAGTCCCAAGCATGCTCGATTGGAGACAAGTCCGAAGAGTATGTTGAGTTGCCCGGGCGAAGTGTTTGCAGATGTTATCCTGCTGGAATATTGCATTTGGGATTACACTCAAATATGTCAGGACGACCTGCTGTACGATGCCGCTGACGTACATATTGCTATACAATGTACCCTGTACAAACACCAGACAAATACTAGAGTGATAGCTAATCGCTTCCCACACCGTGATGCCCAGCGTGGGCCCTGTGTGTCGCTGGTGGATATACGATGGAAGAAGCCGCTCATCTTGTCGCCTTCGGATGCATAAACAACCATCAGACACTCTTAAGCAGAATTGGCTTTCAGCATTGATGACCAGAGACTGCCATTCTTCCCTCCAATGAACTCGTTCTTGCACCACTGCAAATGTGCTCGATGATGACGAGGTGACAGTGGTAGCTGTGCCAGCGGCATGCGTGCCCGTAGTCCTGTGTTCCAAAAGACGATTGCGTATCGTTCATGTAGACACCGTTGGTACGACAGATGATCGAATTTATGACACCGTAGCTGTCAGCTCTGCCACTGCCACCCTCCTGATACACTGATCCTCTTGTGTGTCCGTAACTCTGTGTTGCCTGGAACCACGCCTGCGAGTGTGCAAATGCTTTTCTGACCATCGATGCCACCATCGTACCACTGCCGATACCTCTTGTCCAATGTGGTGTGCAATTTGACGAAAAGATCAACCTGCTTCCCGAAGACCCACTATACGACCTCTCTCAAACTCCGCTAACTGAACAAATGATGCGCGCCCGCATCATCCACGCATGGTAGCTTCTTCAAAGAGCACTGAACGAACGCTACAAAAGACAAATAACTTCTTTTTTCACGCCCTATTTCTTAAATACGCGCTGCGTACGTTTGCATGTGACGTCATTATTTCATTTATATTCATTATTCCTCAGTGACGTCATTATTTCATCCAATGATTTTCAATCTTGGATCACGTTTTCTGCTTTCCTTAACTATTAACATATTATAATATGGCGTTCCTAAAGGAATTCCTACTGGATGTTCTTTTTTCCAAATTCCGCTAGTAAATATGACTAAGCCTTATTCTCGATTTGAAATCGAGTCCGTTTGTTCCACGGCAAAATACACCAACCGCTCTGTCTTTTTGAAAGAAATGCATTAGTAGAATTTTATTCTTATTTGAGGAACATTTACAATGATTGTGATTCTCCATCGTCTCTAAAATTAAAATTACTGAATGAGTTGCTGCCCTTGCCATGCTAAAAATTGAACTTAGAAAGTCCGACAGATGATCAGATCTTGTTCTCTTTTTCTCCTTAACGATGGTACACTCAGTTCACAATCGTGTAAAGCTTCCCAGACACGAAAGATCAAAACATTTTTTTTCTAGCATGTTGAAGGTAGGGAGATAAAATTCCAGGTTTAAATCAGTGCTACTAAGAGTGTTTACTATTTCCGTTTAATGAGAACGGAACGAGCATGTGAATGCATCGCTGATTCGCCGTTTGTTTGCAGCGGAATTTCCAGCTCGAAAGCACCGAACATCGAACGCTATGCGTTGCGAATACTTCTCAGTCTCTTTCCTTCAAGCATCTCGGAGTGAAGAAAATTAAAAAGGCAGAATTAAAAACGAAACTAGCATCATTCGTTCAGGATAGAGAAAACACGAAGAAGGCACGACAAAATGGAACTAATGCTTGTCGAGTAAACAGCGCGTGTTACTGCCACGTTGGGTGTGAGTCTTCTTGTGAGTGGTGTGAGCAGGTACGGGAAACGTTGTCACGGCTCATTACTCAGCCTCCGGAATCAGTTGATGCGGTCTGTATAGCTCGGCGTTCTCCAGTTTTGCTCTGCGAAGTAATCACCCTTCTGAAGGGAACACTGCGCCATCCATACCTGCTGCTGACTCCGGCCTCGACCGATATTGTCTCCCACTTAACTACAGTAGAGACAGATATTAAAGTTTTTATTGAAGCAAACAGATGCTACGCACTGCGCAGAAAATTCGCGATTTTGAAATCGATAGGGATCCACTTACTCAACTTATCATCTGACCTGTTTCGAGATAAAAACTGTTGCTCAGGATTTCTAAACAATATTAACTCTTTCTGTTTCCGGTAAAAAATTAGTAGTCATTCATAAAAATAATAATCTTTACTCATATTCATGTTAGTTGTACAAGAGTTTAAACAAATGACCCTCAAAGCATCTGCTTATCTGCAGGAGAGAAGAATAATAGCATTACATGAAAATACATAAGATATGGTTTAAGACAATGTCATCGAATTATGTGAATTTCAGTGGAAGGTGTCCATTGTGGTGGTTAAAATTTTTTTATTGATTTTAGTGCCTAGAAGAAAATTTTTTGTCTTATTTTTGATTTCTTTAAATTTGTTTAATAAAATAATTTCCCTTGGTAATTGGTTGAATACGTAAGGTACATTAGGTTTGTACGTAGGACATTTCTCGTAATTGTTTAATATTTTTGGAAGTTGGAAATAATTTTTGGATTGTAACCTGGTGTTTTTCCCATGAGAGATTTTAGATTTAAATTGATTGTCAAAAAAACATTTTAAAGTGATACTGTACATGTAAAGGTTGTGAAAACAAAGTATGCCTAGATAATTTAGTCTTTCTTCGCTATGATAAGATGAAATTCTTAAGTTGTATGGGATTATATTTTTAGCAATGGATGATTGAATAGTTTCTATTTTCTTTATATTTGTGAGGTTAAATGAGCAGTATATTGTCAAACCATAAGTCAATATAGATTCACAGATAACTTTGTAAACCAAAATACATGTATGTGTGCTTGCAGCAAATTGTAGTTTGTAAAGTTTAGATGCACATAGACGCAATTTCTCTGCTAACTTTTGAATATGTGTATTCCGGAACATCGGAAGATTGTGTCAATGTGTTGTGTCAATTTTGACACATCGGAAGATTGTGTCAATGTAAAATCCAAAATATTTATGGCTCTCAACACGCTCAGTAACATCACAGCCACAGTAATCAGGGTCATGAGTTATCATGTTATGAGGAAAAAAGGGTTCGTGTTTTTTATTGCATAAGATGAAAGATCATAATATCCTGGTGAATGGAAGTTCATCCATTTGGTTTTATCTGAGTTTATGTAAATACGATTAATGTTAGACGAGTTAACAATTATGTTAAAATCATCCTGTGTATCTCGGACTGCGTCTCCTACATTGTGATTCATGTTAACTAAGGCGGTGTCATTAGCATATATATAAAGAGAGCCCTTCAGTTTAAGGTTAGCTAAATCATTAATATAAATAATGAATAAGAGCAGACCTAAAATTGAACCTTGTGGGACACCAGTGTACACTGTTCTCTTCTCCCTATAAATGCCATTAATTTTAGTATCATGCACTCTGTTTTATAAATAATTTTCAAATCATTTAAGTGTAATACCTCGAATATCATAGGTGTACAATTTTTATAGTAAAATATCGTGATCTAATGTATCAAATGCTTTACAAAAGTCCAGAAAGATAGCAGCTGCCTTTTTTCCATTGTTTAAAGTTCCTTTTAATACTGAAGCTCTGAAAGACCCAGTTATAGCCAAAGCTTACCATGATAGGTTACTTAGTCATTATGACAGTCATGGTTTGCTTACTACTGAAGTTGAGGAAGAATGGGATCATTTTAAACAGGCTTTTTTGGACACTAACAGTACTCTTTTAGGAAAAAAGGAGCAGAAGAGACAGAATTATCTGAGTAATAAGGCACTTGAGCGTATTTCGGAAAGAAAGAACTGCAGGAATGTCCTTAATCAATACTCTACTAGTACTAATAGAAAGCATTACAGAGAACTTAATAAACGTGTAAAAGATCAGTTAGCTGCTGATAATAATCTTTGGCTTGATGGTTTGTCTGACAAAGCCGAGGAAGCAGTTAGACAGCACAACAGCAGAGAGCTGTACCAGATAGTTAATGTTTTCTCTGGTAGAAAACGGACAGGTATACAGGGATTGAAGGATAAACAAGGTAAGGTTATAGAAGGTGAGGATTCTGTCATGGCTAGGTGGGCTGAGCATTTCAGTGATGTTCTAAACAATGCGGTTAGTTCTATTCCCATTGTTTGCAATGATGATAGATGCATTGGTGGCTTTAATATTGGCCCTATAACACAATCTGAAGTTATTTTGGCTGTTTCTAAACTTAAACTTCATAAATCCCCAGGGGTAGATAAAATTACTACAGAAATGCTTAGAGCTGGAAATGTTTCGGTTACCACTTGGATGACTGAAATTCTGAATATCTTTTATGATAAAGGCATGGTTCCTAAGGATTTTACCAGAGCTATTGTTATCCCTATTTTCAAAAAAGGTGATCGCAGTTCTTGTGATAACTATAGGGGTATCAGCCTACTCTCTGTTCCAGGTAAAGTTCTTTCCATGATTGTGCTTAATAGAATTAAGAATCTGGTTGACAGTCAATTGCGTGATGAGCAATGAGGATTCAGAAGTGGTAGAGGATGTGTGGATCAGATATTTTCACTTAGGCAGATTCTTGAGAAATGTTTAGAGTTTCAGAAACCTTTGGTTGCTAGCTTTGTTGATTTCAAAAAGGCTTTCGACTCTGTTGATCGTCATAATTTGTGGTTGATTGTGAAATCATATGGTATACCAGACAAGTTAGTTAACATAATGAAAAGTTAGTTAACATAATGACAAGTTAGTTAACATAATGAAAGCTCTCTATAATAACACTGAGTCGTGTGTGAGAGTTGGTAAGGCTTGTAGCAATTGGTTTAGCATTACTTCTGGTGTTCGACAAGGGTGCATTTTATCTCCTTTTCTCTTTAATTTGGTTATTGATTATGTTATGCGAAATTCACTTCAAGGGAAAGATTTTGGCCTTAAATGGGCTGGAGATACGAAAATTTCTGATTTAGATTATGCTGATGATTTAGTCCTTTTGGCAAATGATGTTGATGAGATGAACTCTTTCATTCGAGCTGTTGATGAGACTGGTAGTAGAGTAGGTTTGGTCATAAACAGAGAGAAAACTAAAGTGATGAAAATTGGTCAGGCAGGCTGTGATTCAGTTAATCTGAATGGTTGCAGTCTTGAGCAGGTGTCACAGTTTAATTATCTTGGGAGCTATGTAACAGATAATGGTGATGTGCGGCATGAGATTAACAGACGAATAGGGATTGCTGTCGGGACTTTTAAGAATCTATGGAGAGTGTGGAGAAATAGGCGTATACACCTAAAGACTAAAATTAGGCTGTATAATAGTTTCGTTCTTTCTAGGGTTAGTTATGGTAGTGAAACTTGGACACTTTGTAAACAAGATAACAGGAAACTAGATGCTTTTGATTCCAGATGCTTACGCAGTATCGTGGGCATTAGGTGGTTCAACTTTGTAACTAATGATGAGGTTAGGCAAAGGAGTTTGCAACCTCCTTTAAGCAGCATATTGTGCAGAGAGAGGCTCCGTTGGTTTGGCCGTGTTGCCCGTATGAATAATTATAGATTGGCGAATAGGGTTATGAACAGTGTGCCTAAAGGCCTCAGAAAGAAGGGGAGACCTAGGATGCGGTGGGCAGACAATGTCAAATAGGACCTTGTTAGAATTGGTGTGCAGTGGCCAGATGCAGTAGATGTAGCTCAGGATAGACTTGCTTGGAGAACTAAATTGCACGGTCTGGTTGGACCTCCGTAGCCCATGGCTGCTTGATGATGATGATGATGAATGACGTTGAAAACTCCGTTGAAAGTTTAATTGCATTTTTACCTTTTTGAAACCCATATTGCTTTTCACTAATAATTTTATGTTTCTTCAAGAAATTGTCTAGAACGTTAGCTACATGTATCTTTCAAGGATTTTGTGAAGAACGGGTAAGATAGCAATGGCCCTATAGTTAGTGCAATCTGATTTAGTTCCACTTTTGTAAATTTGCCTTAAAATAGCAATTTTGAGTTTATTAGGGATGTTTCCTACAGATATGCTTTCATTGATAAAGTTCGTCACGAGATCAGCTAAGGAGAATTTTTCATGCTTTAATGTGCTTTATGTGTACCTGATCGTATCCACATGATTTTCTTTCATTTAAGTCACTTAGGATGTTGAAAGTTTCTTGTATCGAGATGGGAGGAATAAAAATTGAGGGAATAGAAGGTTGGATATGTTTAGGAACTGTAGAGAGATTCTGTATACGGTTATTGTCTCTAAGATTGACAATAATGTCTGCAAAGGCGTTGTTAAATTTCTCTGCTGCTTGAGTTTTGGACGTACCTTGTGGCATGTTTTTCATGATAAAATCGTCAATGGCAGTTTTAGGTTTGTTGTTGATAATTTGGTTGATGATATCCCATTTTCGCTCTGAATTTCTTTTACAGGACTCAAATTGTGTGAAGTAATATTTTTTTCTTTTCCTGCCTAATAAGAGACGTGACTGTGTTACTTTAGTTTGTGTATAGTAATTTAAAATTTCTGTTTCTCTTGTTATTTTTGTAGTCAATCCAAGTCGAGTCTCTTTTTCTTATTAAGTTTATTATTTCGTGATTTATCCAGTCTTTGCTACAATTGCATTGTTTAATTTTTGAGCCATCCGATAATTTATTAATTTTGTTATTGTTAACAATCGCCGAATATTTTTTATGAATGCTTCATAAAGTATGTTTATGGGTTCTGAATTTGGGGTTTCGTTTCCAGTGCCTCTGTCCAGCCAGTTGTTAGACTTATTTCTTTGCATATGTTTTTATGATCTAAGATAGTTTTTGTGTTAAAATTCCTGTATAGCTTTTTGGTGAGATGGACGAAGTCCCAAGTCTTTTTTTTCCCCGCCAGTTGACGCAATTAAGTAGTAGTCTGCGATCCTACTGCAATAAATCGTTGAATTTGTGTCGAGTTTAATGTCAAGTCGGACGTTAATGTGATCAATGCATGTCTGAGAAAGAGAATCACCAATGATGTCTTCCCTGGTGATACCAGTAATGACAGATGAGAAACCAAACTCGGTTAACAATTCTACGTATTTGGCAACTCCGTGTTTTTTGATAGTTTTGATATCTAAATTAAAGTCTCCAACTAGTATTTGATTGCGATGTTTATCAGTTGTTTGGAACAAGTTTTTGAGGTTAGAAAGAAAAGTGGTAATGTCCGAGCTTGGTGATCTGTAAATAGCAAGTAAATTGAAATTAAAATTACCCTTGTAGATATTTATATTCAATGTTTCAGCAGGAATCACAAGTTAAGATATCGTTTTGACTAATAATGTGTCGCGGAAGGAAAGTAGAATCCCATGTTCAAATGGACCAGGATCTCGTAAAAAGTTGATAAAAATTTTCTAAATTGAACAATGGAGCGTCAGTGCTGAGGATGTTAGTTTCTGTCAATATAATATCTAAAAATTTAAAAATATCTTTAGATATACACAGAGAGTATCCCAGTTTTTTCAGACTTCGAATGTTCACATGCAAAAAGCTTAAATGTTCATCATATTCATAGCACACTTTACTAGTCAAGAACCATTTCTTAACTTCTTCATAGTCGCACAGAACATTTTCGTTGTTATGAACATTTTCGTCGTGTTGGTAAGTCATCAAAATGAAAAGTCGTCATGGCAGAAAAAAAATAGAGGAGCATATAAGTAATATGATTGCCGTTTAAAATTCATTGAAATTCGTGAACATATCAATTCGAATTACGATGTCACCATCAGTTTTTTTCATCATGATTTTCCCGTTCTGAAACCAGATGTATTTAAAACTTTTCGATTTGGCCAGGCACCTCGCTTTCCAGAAAAGTTCTCTGTTCGTTGGAGTTAAATTTTCATTTAGATAGACTGGCGTTTTTTTAGCGTCATCAATAGCGTTACTGGCAAAGATTTTCGATTTCTTTTTCGACATCCATTGTTCACGTTCGTTTCTAGATTTAAATTGGGCAATAATCGCAGATGTTTTGCTCTTTTTCCTTGTTGGCAATCTATGTAAGGCTTCAAATTGATCATTGTTAAAATTATTTTTATCCAGCACTTCTGCAACATTGATCATTATCTGATTTAGGTTTTCTTTCTCATCCTGGTCGTCCATTGGAATGTTATGTATCTCGATGTTTCGGTTTCTGCCATACTGTTCAAGATCGTTAATTTTCAATTTTAGAGCCGTATTCCCTTGAGTAAGATCTGCACATGTAATTTCAATGGTAGCCAGCTTTCTTATAGTGTCTAGTTGCGTCGCTTCATGGTCGTGAAATTTATTCAATAGTGTATCATATTGAGATGAGAAAAATTCTACTGAATGACTAAGTCTTTGATTTCGTTTCTTAAGTGCGTTATTTCATTTAGTAACGTTTGAAAGTTTCTAGCTTCTTGTTGCGCCGAAGACGGGGGTCGTATACTATTAGAGTTACAGCCTTCTCCAAGTGTCTTAGAGGAGCGGTGACCCAAGGATGTCTCCTGGCTGTAGTCAATGTTGTCATTCGATGTCGGCGAGAGTGACACACGAATGTTATTCTTTAGAGGCGTATTGCCTCTGTTTTCCTTATCTGAAACGGGTCTGTTGTTTGTTCTGCTTAATATGTAGTCAGTACAGAGCCACTTTTTTTTCTTCTCTTGGGTCATCTATTTGTAGTTTCTCTCCATTGTGCCAGATCACCCAAAATGTAGTTTCCCTTTACATCCACTACACAGCATATGGTCGGCATTAGGAGCAATTGTTTCTCCACAGCTGTAACACATTGAATTCATTGTATAGAGAACTTACAAGTCCAACGGCGGGAACTATTGGGAGATGCACAAATTGGGCCCTAAAGTTCTGGTGTTTAATTGATTTTAGCCGGCTCACTCTGCACAAGGCACTATGTAAAACAAGACGGACTGATGCAGGGGGGGGGGGGAGAGAAAGCGTAGGAGCAATAAAGTTTATGGCATTTACTAGTCTGATGACGGCCCAGATGGTCAATTGATGCTGATCGAGGGCAGTGGACACACCCCGCTGACAGGAGCTCTGCGAGGAACGTCGGATCGCAACGACTACTACTGCTAATAAAAAATATGTTGCATAATTAAATGTATGGAAACGTAATTCACAAAAGGCGTTCTTTCAACCAAATAGGCCTGAAATTCATTTCTTAAATGCACATCTGACATGGAACAGTGAAAAGATTCAACGGAAAGAGGCCGATCATGATTAGGAAGAATTTTATCAGAAGACTGGATTCAAAAAAAAAAATATTTAAGTACAATGTTTCACAATAGAGTGTTTAAAATTTTTGAGAAGCATCCCTATGGCTTAAAAACTTGGGGCTTCTAATAAAGTGCAAAAAAACACACTAAAAATCGCTTTTGTAAATGTGTAGAAAACAGAAATCACTATTAAGAAGGGCAAACGAAAATAATAGTATCGTGATATCACGTGTTATATCTGTGAAATCGAAAAAAATTGGAAATTCAGAATATGAATGAAAAGTAATTGCGGTTTCAAAGTATTCAAAACGCACAAATTTCGCAAATTTAAGAGACGCGAATAACATTGAATAAAAAAAAAATGTTGCTTTATATTGGTTTGATTTTCCACATTTCGAGGAAAAAATTTAATTTCTGTCAAATAACTTCTGTTTGTATTCATATTTTGCAGAAGGAATAACTGTTTTCATAAATAACATCATGTGCACAATTGTTCTAGTGGTTTTCAAGAAAATAAATGAAATTTGCAAAAATAAAATTGTGCAATTTTATTCACCCCATTTTCATTTTCCAGTCCCGATTCCTCCGCCACCAAATCTATTTTGCGCACTTCCACTCTTGCTTTTTTGCAGACCCTTGGAGGAAACTCTCTCCGGGTTCCATTTGATGAGAGCACACCTTAATCCACTTCCTGTCTTGCCGTTCAGCACCTCGGGAGGGACGAAATCCATTGTCGTCTTCACTTTATCCAAACTGATCACTAGGAAGAAGAAAAAAATATCGTCGCTCCTACTTTGACTTTTTTTATATTCTGAGAGTGAAATATGAACTCTGGATAAGATGCATTCTAAAGCACCGATGAAAACTCTATGATTTCAGCGCCATGTTTTCTTCATTCTTCATCAGAAAGAATAGAGAGATTTTTGCGTTGCAAAAGTAGCTTCGATTAGTATTACAATGAAAGTGGTTTCAACTTCAGAATTGCATTTCATTTGTATCTTTGATGCTGAATGAACACTTACTTGGCTTATAATATCGCTTGAAGAATGCGGCTAGTTTGCTTGGCTTTTTCACAAAACGCTCACAGAGCTTTGACCAAGGAGATTAAAGCTATTCACTTTTTCCGCAGTTATTTATTTATACTTGATACGATATTTTTTAAATAGAAGGTAGTACTCCGCTACACAGAGGAAGGAGATAATCTCGAAGCTCCTTGGATTTGTCCTATGTTCTCACACAACATACAATGGAAACACATAGACATTCCTGCTGGTTTGTAGTCAGGTGCTCTACCCACTAGACCAAGTATGGGCTGGTTGTATCAGATATCCATTGTTTTGAATTCCGATATCCATTGCATTTGTTTCTGGCAAAGAAGAGCAACGAGGTCTGATTCCACTCGATTTCGAAACTTTGCGTTTGAGTATTAGAAAATTGCAGGAAATTTTGCTTCCGCCTACGGAGAGATGGAACTTTGAAAGTTGAGAGCAATTTTTTTTTGTTTGCAAAGTAAGACAGCCAAGGAACTAAGGAACTACTCCCAGTTTTGTACAGTCTTTCTCATATAAGAGCCTCCTTACTACTACCGAAGTCACTACTGACCACTACCTCAGTCAGAGTTAATAGAAATACAGAATATTTGCCTTCAGGAACAGATAGTTGCTAACCACTACTTAAGGAAAAAAACCTCATTTTTTATCAAGTATAAATAAAAATCGGTACCGCCATTCGTCGGATGGGACGCTAAGCCGTGGGAGAGACATACCATGCGTGCGGGAGAGACATACCATGTGCACGTTAAAGAACACGTTCGATAGCCTTGACGGGAGGCTACCATCTGTCTCCCAACAGCTGTTCCAGTGGATCCCCTCCTCCAACCTTCTCTGAGCCTTAGGGGTCCATGTGACCTGGCCATTTAGCCCATGGTGTGCAACAAAATGCCACTCAGAGGTAAAACAACTCAACTCAACTCTGGGTGGTGTAAAAACAGTATAAGTAAAGTAAGGTGTTCAAAACAGTATGATCTTAAATAATCAGAGAAGAAATAATCTCATTGGGATTATTGCTTACAGCCTCAAAAAATCTTTTTGAGGTGCGTTATATATGTGTATATATATGGTCGATGTCCAGGTCTTTATGAAGTTGTCTGTTAGTGACAAACCAGGGGGCATCGACCGCAGTTCTCAATATCTTGTTTTGTAAGACCTGAATCTTACGAATATTAGTGGGTGTAGTATTCGCCCATATGGGTGAAGCATAGAGAATCACCGGTTTGATGATGTCAGATTTACTCAACGGTGAATCCCATATCTCTATGAAGCGTTTAAATGAGGACTGTTACTAGATTCAGATTTCAAGCAAACATTGTATCACCTTTCGGTAGATAAATTAATGCACTCAGTCAATCCTAATTATTGATTCATTAACAGCTTTAGTAACTCCAATCATTTTGAATGTTTTATTTGCTATCCTGTTACCGGGATATCCTCCTTACGCTAACACATTTTCTTAAAGCAAATCCACTCACATAGTCACAATTAAACCGGATATATTTCTCCGATCAATAGACTTATACAGGCCCGGCTCTAGAAAAAAAAAATCGAGGGGGGGGGGGGGGCAAGAGACTGGATTTCCAATGCAATATAATATTTCGACCTCCGTTTAATAGTTCTTTAAACATTTCTCGGAAAATGCATGAAATAGGAATAAATTTAATAAATTTTACCTCTGTTACGCTTACTAGCATTCTGAAAGGGGTGGCATCCCTTTCGCCCCTAGATCCGGCCCTGGACTTGCACATAGAGATATTTCTTCTCAGCCGATTTTGCAACTCATGCAGTCACAAAGAGACAGTGATTACTGCTTCAGTTAGTGAAAATAGACTTTATGTACTCTTCTCCAAAATTATAAGGGGCGGGAACGGCTCAGTCGGTAGTGCACCAACTCGTAATCTGAAGTTCTCAGGTTCGAGTCCCAGCCGGTCCAGCGTTGAGATTTATCTCCTCAAAACTCTCTGCTCTGCCCATGGTTAATGGGAGACATCGATGGGCTTGGAAAGGCCGCCGTCCGTCGGATGGGACGTTAAGCCGTGCCTGTGTGCGGAAGAGCTATACCCTGTGCACATTAAAGAACACGCTGGATGGCCTTGACGGCAGGCTACCATCTGTCTCCCAACAGCTGTCAAGTGGGTCCCCATCCCCAACTTCTCTGAGCACTCGGGGTCTATGACCTGGCCCGTTTATGCCATTGTGTGCAAAAAAAATGCCGTTCAGAGATAAAACAACCCAATCCAAATTTATAGAATCTCACCTTAAGCAAGTCGTATCAAACACCTGATCTACATCTCGCATCGTATCCTTCGATCTCTGCAGAAAGAGGATTACTCTGCTCATCCATGAGAAACATTAACTTCTGATGGTTTTATGCAAGTCTAATGTTCTTATCGTAGTTTCCTGAAATGGGCACTCTCTCTACACTCCTATACAACTTCATCAAGCAACCCCTCCACTGTCATATTTGCAGTCAGGGTATAACGAGCTGACCTCGCTTGCCATAAGTTTGTCCCCTTCGTCCTGTCTACTAAGTGTAGCTGCTTCCGTTTTTTACCCATTCTCATTGCTACTTTCTGCAACAAACAACAACTCACATGTATCATCGATATGTGCAAGAGATAATTCTGTATTAGTGTCATTATCTCGTCAGCCTTGACAACGAGGAGACTCTCCTATACCACAATTTATTCCACTGCGTCTGGACACATCATCCGCTTAACAAATAACCAAACACGAGTTATCTTGCAAGTATAATAACAAAATTATAGTAAGAATTATAGTTTTTGCTACAAAAATGCAGCAGAAATGATAAAAAAATTATACATATAAAATATATATTATAAAAAAATTATATATATATATAAAATTATTAAATTTACATCACTCAGTTAGTCTAAAAAATAATCAATTTTGCGAGGGATGCAACAATTGCTAGAAAACCTCATCAAGAGCATGAGAACACAATTAATGAGTTGTATCGCTGTCGGGGGAGGGGGGGAGATCATATATCTTATTAACATGTATTCTCCTAATTTCGAGCACTTCCGTTATGGAAACTCATACGCAGTAACTCGTATGTAGTACACGATTTCGTCAATATGCCACTTGCTGTTTATCATTCATGCAACGAAAACGTTTCGTACGACTTTTAACTGTATATATATACTGAAAACCATTTTTAGTTATGTCCACTTTCTTCCATTATTTTATCCTTAAATTTTGAGTACCGTTGTATATCAACGTAACTACAGAATACAATGTGTCCGCTGATGGGAGGGGCGCATCATCAACCTACGAAGCGTAAACTCTCCGATGAAGTGACAAGAAATCGTCCCTTTGTGTTTCGTTGTTGAATGATTGATCACTAAGGTGTTCAAATTTAGAATCATTTCACACAATAAAGTGAAACAGATATTACTAAATTTCTGCCTTCCTCATAATATTACTTCGGGTCATTGTATTTCTGAAATATCTTTTTGTTACTTATTCACTTTTAGCTTTTTTATTCCTGAATTTACGCAAAATAGGCACTTTATTATTTCATTGGAAGGGACAATTTGAACAAAAGAATCCGTGACTCTAGCCAAATAACCTCTGCAATTTGTTGTAACTTCAAGTTTGGTGCTTTTTTAGCGCTTTGCAGTTGCCGAACTTTCCCTTGAATAGCATCTCTTTCTGCGTCGAGCACCCTCTAGGGTGCACTATCGAAGGAACTCGCTTACTCTCCCGTGATTGGGCCCCATTACGGCACAGCACGTGAGGTACTTGTTCTCATGTTTCCAACAAGTCCATTGCTCTTGTATTGTCAAGCGAGAACTTAGTTCGATCCTTCCGTCCATTCGTAGGTGGTTTCATTACCCACTTACCATTGAGTCACAACAAACTCACCAGCACTCGACGAAACCAGAGTGTATCGAGTCGAATTTCACAATCTAGAAACATTTGATTGTCTTAGAGATATCCTATAACCTTCAACTAATTCTTAAATGTACTTTCGAGACGTGAACAGTAAAAATTCGCATCAACATCCAGATTCTGATATCAGTCATGGAGGTTACCACAACTGCACATTGTAATATCGTACAGTGACAACGATTCTTATTTACATATCAATTACTGAAACGATGACAAGGCTTTGCGTAGAGCCACTCAGTAATTGCTTCAATGCTACGCCAGCAAGGCAGAGATAATTATCAAGTAATAACCATTTATCTGCGAATTAGCGTCTATTCTAGATTCTAGTAATCCAAACAGTGTGCATTGCTTTGTCAGCTGGATATTCTACCCAATCAATACGTACATGTGATATTACTATTAGAATACCAGTCAGGAAAATATGTAAGTATTCAATCCGTGGCTCTCGGAGTGAGCGAAAACAGACATGTGTTATTAGGTAAAGATCACAAATAGTGGGAAATAGAAAAAAATACTTTTCAGAAGAACAAATATGGTTTCTTACATTCAGTCATTGAAAGTTCCATGGGAGAAATGTGGTCATATGCTACCGCGGGAAAGATAAGAGAAAAAGGTTTTATAAATTTAATCTCTCGGAATCATTAATGAGCGATCAAAATTCAGGATAAGAATTCTTGGAGAGAAAAACGGCACAGTCTGGTTCAAACCCAGATCTAGGAAAAAAAATAAAGGGGAGGGGGCAAGAGATGCAATCGAGCCGAGAAAATATTAAAAGGGGGGAGGGGGCAAGAGACTGTTTCTATTGCAATATAACATTTTATCCTCTATCTTAGAAGTCTTTCAAAATGCATGAAACATCCACAAGTTTAATACTTTGACTCCATTATCCTTACTATCATTCTCAATGGGGGTGGAGGAGGCACATCTAGTCCCCTTCCTCTTCGTAGATCCATCTGGCAGAACCTAAGTTTCCATGGCCGCTTGAGGATTATGTATATGTTCGAAACGTGCTGCTCAAAAGTAAAACAACAAAATTTCTGAATGCGAAACAACTCTAAAATTTTACGTTTAATTCAGGGTCAGTTGTTATTCACAAATTTATTAATACATTTATTTACGTAAACACCAAGTCGCATCAGTTACAAATTTTTCAATATTAATTTACGATTTCTAATAACTTGAGAGATAAGAGAAAAAAAAGTTGAATATCATGTTTCCCATAGACAAACATAAACATTTTGGGGACCGAGAGCTACAATGCCCTCTTCTAACAATACTGAAATTCTTGTTTTAAACGAAATTAGCTCCTCCTTAACGAGATAACCTCATTCAAAGACTTTGTAATGGCTTTGGTGATGGCTTTGATATTCTTTTTTTTAATTACGAGGGCAAAGGTTATTCTTTATGTTCCCTTACATTTTTTATGTTTAAAACATTTTGCATGAATATTACACAGAGCCGGATTTCGACCTTTTAAGACACTGAGCTACAAGTTTAAGAGGCGCTAAGCTACAGTAAGGTTAAGGGGCCCGAAAAATTCGAGAGTCGAAATATATGAAGCAATTAATAGTGTATTATAATTTTAAAAAAAATTAAGACCAGGATTCACTTACTTGTGAATAACTTTCCTAATATTTCGACCCCTGACCAATGGCCGGTCAGAGGTCGAAATTACAATAGAAATACTCTTTTGCCTCCCTCCACCCTTTTAATATTTTCTCGGCTCGATTGCGTCATTTGCCTCCCCTCCCCCTTTATTTTTTTTTTCAAGATCTAGGTCTGACGACATTTTGTTCTCCAAGCATACGTATCCTGTAACGATAATGTCTTCATTTTTTTAAATTATAATACACTAACTATTCTAAGAGAGCCATGAATACTCAATTAATAGTAAATGCACATATTACCTGTTGACATAGAATTCAACCTGGCAAGTAAATTGGTGGCGTGGGTTCTAGTCCCACTCATCGGTGAAACACAAGTTTGTCCAAATATATTGTATTTATTATTCTGCTTGAAGCGAACATTAAAAAATAAATATTAAATTGATGAGATGGAAACATTATTCTTGCATTGGTATAGAATAATGACCGTGAAAGCTGAGATGAACAGGGTTTACATAATAAATTAAAAATAATCGTGACAGAGTGAACTTCAAACTTAATTTTTGAGAACCCTCATAATCGTGAGGCCTTAAGCTGTATCTTAGTTAGCTTATGAGTACAAAGAAGGAAAAACGTAAATTCTATTTGTAACAAATACAGATTTGCTCACACATAATGCACTACACAACATCCATGCTATCACCTAGGATTTCAGCCTAGACTATTATTTCATCTCTTAAACTCAACTAATGAGATACCATTAGATCATTCAGGAGGCAAAAACAATTTTCAGGAAAAACAATTTAGACCTATAATTGTTTCTTAACTAATCTGCTTATTTCGTTTGAAAAAAGAAACATTACAACTGCCCCCCCCCTCAAATTTTTTTATGTAAACGCGTTTTAAAAGTGCTATGTTTGTACTTAAATCTTCCTGTTGAAACGTTTTAAATTGATATCGTGGATGTTTTCACTCACACTACCGTAACTAATTTTAGTGATAACTTTCTTCTAAGATTTTAATGGGAAGTGTGTAGAATAATCACATGCAGTTAATAAGTTAAAGAAGCTATAAAAAGTTTGCTGATATCATCAATCAAAAAACTAATTTTATGGAAAAATGGAGTAAAATTCTGCAAATTATTTTGATATTTCCAAATGTCATATTGATACTTTTCCATACATACAAAATCCTCATGCAGCCATAGGCTACGGAGGTACAAGCAGAATATGAAGATTTGTTCTCCAAACAGTTCTATCCTGAGCTACGGCTCATTGCAGAAAATGTCAAACAAGACCTTTCTAGAATTGGCCATCAGTGGCCCATTGCCAATTCTAGCAAGGTCCTGTTTGACATTGTCTGTCCATCGCATCCTAGATTTCCCCTCTTTCTGAGGCCCTTAGGCATACTATTCCTAACCCTATTTGCAAATCTATATTTATGCAAATGGCAGCATGGCCAAACCAACGGAGTCTCTCTGCGCAATACGCTACTCAAAGAATGTTACCGACTCTCTTACCTAACCTCATCGTTACTTACAAAGTTGAATCACCTAATGTCTAAGATACTACATAAGCATCGAAATTCAAAATTATCATATTTCCTTTTATCTTGCTTACAAAAGGTCCAAGTTCCACTATCACAGTTAACCCTAGAAAGAACCAAACTATTATACAGTCTAATTTTAGTCTTTAGATGTATGCTCCTATTTTTCACATTCTGCAAAGATTCTTAAAGGTTTGAACAGCAATCCCTATTCTTCTGTTTATTTCATGCTGCACATCACAAATATCTTCTCCCACGATAAACTGAAACACTTGCTCAATGGCACAACCATGCACATTAACTGAAGCAACCTGCCTGACCATTTTTAATCACTTTAATTTTTCACTCTTTCTATCACCAAACCTAATCTGTTCCAGTCTCATCAACAGCCCTAATGAAAGAATTTATTTCATCAGCATGATTAAACAACAGGGTTAAATCAAACGCATAATCTTAATAGAAAGTTTTGAGCTCTCTAGACCATTTAAGGCCAAAATCTCCCCCTTTCAAAGAATTCCCCATAACATAATCAATAATCAAACTAAGAAGAAAAGGATATACAATGAACCTTTGTATAATGTCCAAAGGAAGTTTATGCTAGACGTCAATGAACTGAAAACGTCGGCATTCTGAAACAATGTTGAACTTTGGATACTTTATGTGGGTTTGTCTCGAGTGTACACAGCGTCTGTCAAGTTCAAACGGATTTTTGCCGCTGATTCTGGTGTCAATGAGTTCGTACTATGCATTAACCGTTTCCTTGTATGAGACCACAAAGACTACCTACTCTATTCCCAGGTATAGGAGTTTTCTACATTTCATTTGAACGACTCTTAAATATAGCTCATTTTGACAGTATACAGGAAGGATAACGCTAAATCTAACTGTAACAGAGAAGTAGTGGTAGTGCTCTGAATATTTCCTCCACTAGTACTCCAGCTAGGAGTACTCGTGTCGAAAACATTACTATAGTTGAGGTCGACATGTCCTTCTAGGGTTAAATAGAGATCAAATTTTGATCAGATAGTGATCTACGCTCGCTAAAAACGAAAAAAACATTGCCTAGGACTATTTCGAGTCGTAGATCTGAGAAACTTTACTGAATATCGGATACATCTAGTCCTTCAAGGTCAGAAATCAAATTTCGATCTATTTGTGTTGCAAAAATGATGCCTAAAAATATTTTCGGTTGTGCATATCAGAAACGTTGCAAAATTCCGGATCCAATGATTCCTTAAAAGTCAAAGAGAGGTTGAATTTCGATCAAACTATGATCTACTCATACTAGAGATCATAGTGAGAAATCAGTATCTCGTGGTTTTTCTTTTTGCATATCTCAGAAACTCTATGATATCTCAGATCCCACGGGCACCTAGAGGTCAGAGGTTGAATTTCGATCTACGTGTGCTAGAGAAACGAAAATTGCTTCCTAGGGATAATTCGTGCCATAGCTCTCAGAAAATGTACAAATTTCAGATAGGCATGGCATTCAGAGTCACATAAGGGTCGTGGTGAGGGTCGAGACATTATAATATAACAATAAAAATACTTCTCAAGCAACTGCTTGCCACAGAGTTCTAATAGGGGTCTGACAAATTATACGCCATAGAGAAAGTTTGTGAGGAATGCGAGACCTTATTAGGTGTGTAATCTAGGGTTCTAAAGAAAAATGCTGTGACTTCAGCATATCATTGAATCATCTTTCAGTGAATAGGACTTTCCTTGCCATCTTTGAAATTATTAACAGCAATGGGCGAGTCACATAAACTAACGAATAACAACTTCAGGTTTTTTGTAGTATTATTTCTTCTGGTTGAATAAAATTTGATTTGAACTTAATTCTAAATTATCATTAATTAACACAACTGTATCAAAATGGGATGTAATCCCATTCCGGTAAATATTAATCTTAATGTTAATAAGGTAAATTGCTACATATTTATTAAGCTGCCGCTAGTGTTGGTGATGGGAGTGAGGGAGGGGGGAAGATGTTAGAGGCTGCTCTTTCACCAAAAAGTGTTTTTGTCCTATGGGTAAAAATTGAATATTTTCATTGCTTTCTGAATACGATTTAGTTTTTAATTAAAAGAAGAAATTACAGTTTCCAAATGTGTTTCAATTAATAAACTAATTTAAATGGCAAATTTTAGTCCACATTGTTCGTTTTGCTACTCTGATCTCTGTGATATTTTGTAAGTACCAGTGATTAGATTTTATTTTTCGTCTGTTTGACGTAGAAAGTTTTTTCTATTGGGCCTCTTTCGATATGATATTTTTAATGTGACACAAATATGGCATCTTGTTCTTCCTCGAGACAATCGCAACTGATCAACGTGTTTGTATCAGCTTTTTTATTTCAAAATTTACTCTAATGGAGGAGAATTTCGGAATTCTAGAGGCTTCGTGTGTCTGTTTTTCAGCATTAGATAACGCTTCTGTACACAACTGCGCATCGCTTTAGATAGATCGTAAGAAATCTGGCAACTCTTGGACCTGCCACACGTTCATTCGTGTCAATGTTATAAATGACGGTTTACATTGTAATTCGGGAGGCAAAGAAAACTTTAACGCCATTCTAAAGAAAATTTTAATGTATCTAGTCATTGACAGTGGAAGAAAATGCACGGCGCCATTTGATACATCTTCAGCTAATGGATCGTGATACCTGGGGACGAGGTAAAAAGTGTTTTGAAGGGATTACATGGGATGAACACTGACAGCAGAAAAGAGCACTCTCATGGCAGGAGAGCGGTAGAAAGAAGGGAGCCATTTCCTTGTTCTTTGCTGTAACCAGAGGTTAAGTACACTAAGAGCTCATCTACCATTAATCATTAGAATGCAAACCCAAGGTTCTTACCTTCTTTCATTCATTGTTTCACACAAGTCACACAAGTGAAGTTTTTTTTTGCCCCTTTTGTAACAGATTTATTCATTATTTCTGAAATAGTCATATATAAGAAGATTTTTCATTTTGATCTCCAGTACTGCGTGGGGATACTCTAGCATCCGAATAAAATGCCAAACATTTGCGAAACCAGTTGTACTTGTAGTAACAAGGAAAACCGATTTCAAGTGGTAAATATAAAATTCGTTTGAAACGGAGAAAGATTTGTTATTTTTCAACTTTAATGACCTCTAACGGTGGAAATTCAAACTAATAGTATATTCGAAAAATGCAAATAGTAATATTTTATTAGTACCTATCAAACCAAGAAAGGTATTTTCATTTATCACATGAAATAAAAAAGTTCGTTTTTCTCACACAGTCATAGGACAAATATGGGTTGCCTTTTCTTCCATTGAGCGGCACACAGTGGGCTAAATGGCCAGGTCACAAGGACCCTAATGACTCAGAGAATGTTGGGGAAGGAGACCCACTGGATAGCTGTTAGGATGCAGATGGTAGTCTCCGCCAAGGCTATCCGGCGTGTTCTTTCACGTGTGCTCGGTATGGCTCTCCTGCACACGGTACCATCATTTAATGTCCCATCCGACGGATGGTGACTTACGAAGCCCGTCTTTGCGCTCTTTCCTACCGAGGGCAGCGTGGCGGTTTAGTGGAAATAACCTCAACGCTTACCAAGGTAGGACTCGAACTTGGGAACCACAGATTACGATTCTACCGCGCTACCGACTAATTCATCCCCTCCCCCCCCCCCAGGATGAAGGAATTCGAGACAAATCACTGCTCACCCTTGACCATCATAAGCTACCAACTAAATTTCAGATTTCTAGTATGGATAGTTTGTTCACAATCTATATTTAAATTTGTCATTTCCCAATTTTAGTGGCCACTTACGGTGGATATTCAAATTATTAAAATATTCGCAAACGTGAATCGTAATTCTTTTCAAACACCTATCCAGACCAAATTTTTTTATTATTTATCTCTTAAAAGTGTTGAACGTCTATTGACAGACAGGCACAAAATAGAACCCATTATTCGTTATTCTTTTTCCCACGTGTGGCGGAGGATTCATTCTGAGCATTCCAGTGCTAGTTCCGAAATTTACAACAGAAGAAAAAGTTCCAACAATTCTCTTTTTTATTTGGAGTTGGGTTTGGCTCAGTCGGTAGCCACCAGACTCGTAATTTGCAGTTGTCAAATTCTAGTCCCAACTGGCCAGCATTGAGATTTATCTCCGCTAAACCCCATCCTGCCTAAATATATTTTAAGTTAATATTAATCCTGTCAGACCTCTGTGGCAAGCAGCTGCTTGAGGGGGTATTTATTTTATTATTAATCACGATTGCTACTATAGTCCTCGAAATCAATTCTACATAAGCCCATATATGGAAATGGCAGGCGATTGCTATAGCCCTTGAAAACAAAACGATTGGTTGAAATCAATTCTACACAAACTAGATTTGGAAATAAATAAAGTTGGGGGAGGGAATAAGTGATCCGAGTAAGAGGGGGTCAAGATCGAGAGGAATGAACTCGAACACAGTTCTGGTGAAAAAAAAATCATTCGTTTAATTGTTTTTTAACAAATGTAGAAAAAAAAAACCAGTAACGTATATATAGGTTTGATATTTTTTCGTCTCTTTTCCAGTTACTTACATTTTCAAATGGGCTAGAGTGTAGGGACCATGCGCCCCCCCCCCTCCCAATCTAGTATCTGACAGCGGCACTTTTGTGCACACAATAGGCAAAATGGGCAGTTCATTAGAACCCCGAGAGCTCAGAGAAGGTTGAGGGACGGGAATCCATTGGTTAGTTCTTAGGAGACAGATGGTAATGTCTTTAGAAGTGCACCATACAGTGCGTTCTTTAACTGGCACAGGACATGACTCTCCCGCACACGGTGCCACGGCAGCATTTTAGGTGAGCTCCCAGCAATATCAGCTATAGAATTCTGGTAAATATTGCGAGCTTTTATTTAATATGCAGAGACAATTGTGAATGATTGACGGACTGAATTCGGTTGGATTGTTTTTCCTCTGAGCGGGCACATTTTTGCACACAATGAGTTAGATGGCCAGGTCACAAGGAACCCGAAGGCACAGAGTAGGTTGGGGGAGGGACCCACTGGAACAGTTGTTGGTAGACAGATGGTATTCTCCCGTCAAGGCCACCAGCGTGTTCTTTAACGTGCACAGGGCATGTCAATCCCGAACACGGCTTAACGTCCATCCGGTGAACGGCGGCCTTTCCATCCCATCGGTGTCCCCTACTGATCTGGGCAGGGAGGGGAGTTTAGCGGAGATAAATCTCAACGCTGACTCAGCTGGGGCTCGAAACTGGGAAATGCAGATTACGATCCTGGCGCGATACCGAATGAGCCACCCCCGCCCTGAAAAACTGAAATGGGATCAAGCTAATTCTAACTGATGCAGAAATAGCAGAGCTCTGAAAATTTACACAAAGAGGTAATTCGGGTGGTAGATTTCGGGAAAAATTCGAAATATGGCCCCAGCTGTGTTCTTCAAGTCAAATAGAAGTAACGCAGAAAGCCATACGATGATCCGCCAATGGTTCAAACGCGTAAATTGGTATGTGGAGGTATTTTGGGTTGTAGATGTCAGAAAAGTTACGAAACATCGGATCCAGAGGGTCGTTCGAGATCAAAGGTTAAATTTAGATCTGTCAGTGTTGGAAAGCTAACAACTGGTACTTTGGGGGTATTTTTAGCGAAAATCTGACAAATGTTTCGAAAATTTGGATGTGATTGGACCTTCGAGTCAAAGATGAAATAGAGATCTGCCAGAAGACTAAAAAAAGTTGGTGCCTGGGGGTATCTCGAGTCTTAGATAACAGAAATTTTATCAAATTTAGGACGCCTTGGATCCTTTGAGGTTAAAGGTCAAACCCCGAAATACTGGTGCTGGAGATTTAAAAATTGGTGACTAGGCTATTTCTGGCAGCAGAACTCTGAAATGAGGGGATTTTCAGAATCAGTGTTGCATTCGCGGTGAAATAGAGGTCGGAGCGACGGGCAAGAAATCAAGAGGTGGCGAAGGCAACGTTTGTTTATTGTAATACAATATGCCCAATGTAATTATCTTTTGTTGCTTTTGTTTATAGATTTGCCCCCTAGCTTTAAAGCTGTAAATATTTTTGGAGGGCAAAATTTAGAAAGTATCAAGACTCGTGAATTTAATAATGCAAAACCATTTAAGTGATAAAATTTTGTCAAAACTTAATTTCAAGACGAGATTTTGAACAATATAAAAGCATATTTCAAATGTCTGAAGCTGAAGCGAACCATGTATCTGTCCACTGCTAAGGCGATTCTGTTCTTCTGAAAGCATGCAAAGTGATTATTTTATTCTGCGCACTTGACTTCTCAGAATCATATTTGCCAAGTTCTTCAGCTCCGCTTCCGACGAAGTCACGATGCCGCCTCCAGCTCGCGCCTATTGTTAGTTCGGCGATAACAAACTTCATTATTTGGCCATGTTATGCGATCTCCACGGAAACGCCGTTGCATCTGCATGAATAATTACAATAGCGTTAACTCTGTCTTGTGATGCGCCTGGCTCCCAGTTCTTGTTTCAAAAACTATTTATGCTGCATTAGGTCACGTGTTGGGCCGAATGGTTTTAATGACGAAGCTGTTTCCTTGATAACCGCCGTTTTGGTGATTGGAATAACTGCTGGTCGACGTTAAACAAGATTGAAGGAATACACTTTCACCCAGGTAAACACAGCTTTGCCTGATTAATCCGTTTTAATGACGAAACGGAATTATTTAATAACTGGTGTTTGATGCGCAAAGCTTTATAGGAAATGCCGCAGACGCAATCGGAGTATTCCTACTTCGGTAATGGATTCCGAGCATGAAACGAAGACTTCGTATTCATCGGAAACGAATTCCAAGCAGAACAGTTTTAATGTGTCGGAGCAACGCCATCTTCATTGTGATAAATCTCAATGTTAATGAATTATGTGGCATCTTATGCAAATGGATTTTCGAAACCTTTCCAATACAGAGTAATGAAGTAATGTAGATTGGTATCAACTTTCCATTTCTTTTTTACAGCTTATTAAACCTATATCGAATTTCGAGTTTCCTTTGAAGTGGATGCAGGTTTTTTAATATATTTGCCAGACATTGAACTGCTTCCACTAAGAGAAATTGCAATGGCCGAATGCATTAGAGAAAAAAAAGTAATTGAATTTAACCTGAATTCAAATGCATATTTGTAATGCAGTGATCTACATTATCGTCAGATGATTAGCATTCTTAAGACTTAAATGAATTAAGAAAATGAAAAAACCACATCAAGCCAAAAAATCACTTTACCTCAATATGTCTCTCAGCGTGACAGTGAATGCTTCATCAGTTGATTGTTCAGTTTACCTTTACCTTATGTTAACTGCGATATCTTTATTAACATTGAGACCGCGTTCCTCAACCATTTTAATAACACTACTAGCTGAACAAGATTAGGAGTCAATTGAAAATAATAGCTTAGCCTTTTTTTTGTTACAAAAAATATAAAAAACTAAAGTGTCACAAAAACACTTTTGCAAAATTCTAAAAATAAAATATCAGCTAATCTTCATTTTTCTTTTGCTCTGGGAAATCATACAACTTTATAAAAAAAACTGAATAGCTTGTGAAAATGCATATTATTGAGTTCTGGGCACAAAAGTCACAGGAACCAAATTACTATAATTGTAAACTCAGGTTTGAGGTAATTTATTTGTATTGGAAATAATTAGAATGCATATATATATCGTTTAAATATGTTTGTTCATTTTAGTAAGATATCTTAATATTGTATGGCACAGTGGGGAGGGAATTGTTAACCTTATTTCTTGCACTTAGTATGTCACTTGTTCATATAAGTACACTGCTCACAAAAATTAGGGGATATATTATCGCTTCATATTCATTTTGAAATATCCCCTAATTTTTGTGAACAGTATATATTATTAATGTCCCCATAAATACTATTTGTCTTTCTTGATTTTTCACACTATCATCACCACCATTAACAACAAAATTATTATTTTGTACCAAAATATTGATTGATGAAATGCAAATCATTTTTGCAAAAAATGCATTTTTTTACCTTAATCGAATAGCCATCTTAAATCATTTTATTCCATGCTGATGTAGAATTTCAGGAAAAACATCGAAGTTTTTTCTCAATGTAAAAATTCATCTTGGAGCAACTGTCCGGATGTTTGACACAGTTTATTAAAGTGATCCATCACAGCATACACTGAAAAACGTTAAGAGTGTAACTTGTTATGAAGTATCTCTTGATATTATTTGCTACATGAAAGCTAGTTAATCCTGATAATGATATATTAGACGGCAGGTCATGGCGTTCAGCTATTTGGCTACTGCTTGAATAGTAGTAGTAGTAATTTTATATTACTTTGGGTGAACACAGTAAGAATCTAAATGACTTTCATGACATCTGTGAAATGAAAAAGTAAAAACCCTTCCACTGTATACGCATAGAATAGACATTTTCTATCAAATGTGTTTTTGCAATCTTTTATTATTGCATTTTCGTTGGAGCTTTGGGTAGGTCTTCTGTTAACTTAAAAGAGTTATTTCCAAAATTTGGGGAAAATCCCACAACCAGCAGCATTACTTAAAAGGCTGAATATGGTTTATATATTTGTATATGGTTTCATACACATTAGACACAGAAATCTTAAACAAAGGATCACATGCTCATGCTTAGAGTAAAGCAGCTCGCCAACGCTTTGGTCACATCATAAGTGAAATGTGCGAAATAATTCTCAGGGGAATTTCAAAGAAGCATACAAACTCCAAGGTGCACTCTGATCTCACTTTTCAGATGCAACGGGGAAATATACTAAATTATAGCTTTACGGTATATGTTTACTTGCAAATAGACATACACCGCAAAGCTATAATTTAGTATATTTCCCCGTTTGAATAGGTGTAATTTATATGATTTACATAATGAAAAGGAACTTGAAGAACATTTAAATCTTTTGCATATTACTAATTGTTATATTTTTACTGATGCGTGCTATCACATTAATCTTTCATTATGTTACGACTGTTACTAATCACATATAATATTCCAGAAAACTAGTTTAGAAACCATTAAAAATGTAATAGTACAAATTTATTATATAATTGTTTCCTCTAATTGTAAAAATATATAAAAATTCATACTTGGCCTTACTCGAATCACCGCTACTTCGTTATCCATGTTGGATTTGTGTATTACTAATCTTGAATGTTAACTAGCTGATGTATTGCTTCATCATATAAGTGACCATATGCCAATATTTATTATTACAAAACTAACGGAACCTAGACAACAGTTTGAACATTCACGGAAATTATATGGAATAGTTCTGCTAGTAAACTTGAAGCATATAAGCAAGCGCTCTCTGAGGTAAACAGGGGACCAATTCTAAATGCGAATGATGTTAATGTCATATATAGAAGATTTCATGATTAACTAAAACATATATATATGGTTTTCATTTCACATATAAAACTGTAGGTAATTCAAAAAGCTTAGAAAGCCTTGGATGTCATCCGTCATATACAATCGTATCAAATATAAAAAAATGAACTTTCTAAAAAGTTCTTAGAAACGAAAATTCAAAATGACTTTTAAATTTTCAAGACATTTCGCAGTCTGATTGTTAAAAGCATAAGCTTACCTGAAAAAATTATTACCAAGATTCATTTTTACATCAGCCCTTCCATATAACACGGAAGAATTTGAAAGATCTAGTTTACTCAAACAAAAAATATCTCATGTATTGATATATTTAATCATGATGGTAAAAACATTATAGATTCAAATGAAATTGTAAAAACGTTTAACAAGTATTTTACAGAACTTCCAAAAGAGCTATTATCGCAGATTCTACTTACTCAGGAGCAATATTCTAATATCCTTGTTGATTCCCCTAATTTACATTCCATATATTTTGGCTCCTTTATCAAGAAACGAAATCTTAAATGCTTCGCATTCTTAGATCTCAATAAAGGAGCAGGGCGCGATTACTTTCATTCTAGAACTATTAAATATGTCGCAGAAATACTTTGCAAAGCCTCTGATAACAATTTTTAATTTATGTATTTCGTTAAAGATTAGCAGAGTAACAGCTATTCATAAATCTCGAGATAGAACTGAAATATCTGTTTATAGACCTATATCCATATTATCAGTTTTCGGTAGTATATTTGAGAAATTGAGTAATCGTTTAATAAATATTTTTAATATAAATAAATGTTTACATGACAATCAGTATGGTTTCAACAAAAATGAATCTGCTGAAACAGCTATACTGCATGTTCTTCCCATATTGCATACCAATATCGGCAACAGTTTAACAACTGCTGGCATATCCAAGGCTTTTGACACCATATCTCGATAAATTATATCACATAGGTATAAGGAGTCCAATTCAAAACTGGCTGAAATATTATCTTACTAATAGAAAATATTATGTTAAAATCAGTGATATAAATTCGAACTTATTAATTAATGAGCATGATGTACTACAGGGTTCTACTTTGGGTTTACTTTTATTTATAATTTAAGTTAATGGCATTTTTAATGTCAATAGGAATTCAAATCCCATACTTATATGCAGATGAACTTAAGTTTATTCTTTTCTGATAACAACGTCAGTAATGCAATAGAAATCGCGAATATTAAAATCGAATATTAAAATCAAGTAATGCATAAACTGGTTTCAGTGTAGTCTTTTGACAGTCAATCATATAAAAACTAAGGGAATCATTTTTCATCGAAATTGCAAATTTTTAAATATGAACTAATATGTTTCTTTGCGTAACCATTGAAAATGAGATCAAATTTCTGGGAGTAATTTTGGCAGATAACTTAAAATCGAACTCGCGTATCAACTTTATAACCAAATAGGTAAAAATATTTCAGTGAATAATAAATTAACCATGTCTTGCCCGTAAATATTACGCTAATAATATTTCGCATTTTAATTATGCTATATGTAGATTATTGTCATAAACTTTGGGAAAAGACGACTGAATAGAGTCTTAACAAAATACGAATTTTAATAAATAAACTTTTTAGAGTTATATGATTCTCATATATAATAAATTCCAATTATCATATGCACCAAAATAATATTCTACTTATTCATAAATTTGATTCATCTGATAATACTTATATATAGACGTTTCTGAGTGATTGACTGATGGTTGACAAGGGATCACGTTAATTCTAACTGATACAGAAGTGGTAGAGCTCGGAACATTTATACCTAAGGGTAATCCGGGTCATGACCTCCGACGTCTTCTTCACGGTCAGTAGGAGGTCACGTAGAGTCATCTATTTGACCGTAGAGTCAAGTAGAGGTCCTTGATCTTCAAGTGCTACTACAAATGTGATATTTGATGTTTGGGAGTGTTTTAGGCTGTAGATCTCAAACACGTTAGGGAATTTTGGATGCGACAGGTTCTTCAATGTAAAATATAGATATACCGGTACGAGAGGGCTAAAAATTGATTCCTGGGGGTATTTTGAGCCGTAGATCTCAAAACTGTCCAATTTTGGATACGATGGTGCCTTCATGGTCAAAGATTGAATCCCGAATACCAGTGCTTGGGAGCTTCAAAATTGGTGAATGGAGCTGTTTTAGGCAGTTGAACTCACAAACAGAAAGAATTTTCAGATCCGGAATCGCATTCAAGGTTAAGTAAGGGTCGGACTGACGGTATAGAAATCAGGAAGTGCCGAAGCCACCGATTGATATCTGTTGCAAAATATTCCTTCTTATCTTTGATCTAATTCACCAAAATATTCGAAGAGACATTTTAAATTTTCCAGCTTTTGATGAAAATTAAAATACGCTTGGTAAAAACCAACTCCTGTTAAAGCAAAAAGAAGTTTGATGCACAATATCATAAACTCGACAGGGCTAAGAATATGGAATATCTTATCATACAGCTTATTACTAATACGGTTAACTTTTAAAAAATTTAAAATCATTTCTTTTGGGGCGTTTAAATGTGCTATATTGGATTTGAAAATATTAATTTCTGTTTTTTGCCGTTTTAATACCTGGATGGCTATAATATTGTTCATTTCTTTACCATGGTATACCATGCTTGAAGCCCATTACAAATATTTAATATGACTATATTAATTTTTATATTATGATGATAAACACAGTACCTTATATAATATATATTATGTATAAAAATATTCACATATATCATTGGCATCACACACAAATAAATTTCAATACTACCTTCAAACAGAAGTCATAGGCTGGTCAGATTGTACAAAAAGTCTTTTTCTATGACTCCTGCTCAAAGGTAGCAATTATTTTAAACACTTTGCACTCGATATAAAATCTTACCAAATGTTGAGTATTTGTAATTTTTGTAATATATAGCATTGAAATATGTTTGAAAAATGTTTTCACTTTTTTGTTTCACGAGTATATCTTCTGGCAATTTGTAATGACGTTTGAGCAAATAAATTGTTATTATAAAGAACGACGTTTTCAACAGCTCTCACATGTCCCATTCATTTCATCTCGATTGAATATTACTCTGAGTGACTTCATTGTCGATAAAGCTAAATCGGCAGAATGCAGAATTCAAAATATATGCAATCACTAATTTTAAAGTAGGAGGAAATGAGAGAAAAGTGTACGAAGGGAGGAGGGGGAGTTATTTTGTTTCCAATATCTGTTATCTCACATGGGGATATTCTTTTAACTAGATAAGTACCACTATGGACTCGCGAAGGATCAAGCTACTGCATTTCTAACTACATTTTCATCCAGTGTTTTATGATCCGCAATAAAAAAAATTTACACTTCAAGCATCCCGCTTACCATGGAGGTCTGACCAGTAAAATACACCAAAAGAAGGTCTGTGAGAAAGGCGAACCCTCAACAGATAGAAAGCATACGTCAGAAAATAATGTATGCCTTCTCTAGACCAAAACCTACGTCTCTTGACAATTAGCAAACTAAGCATTCGGTTTCTATGTAATTAATTGTAGATAACTCGGAAGTAGCTAATAATAAAACATCAGCAGAAAGGAAGTAAAGCAAACGAAAGATGAAAATAAGATTAAACGCAAGTTTGTTGACCAATGTTATCTGAACAATCAATACAACATAGTAACAAAAATTACATTAAATATCGGCTGTTAAAAACATGCAATAGCTTAATGATGGTGTTAAAATATTTTAAGTAAAACATAAAATTAATATAGTTAGTAATATTATTCATTCCGATGCAGTTGCCTTGTTAGAGAAGGGAATTTTCTGCAGTAGACAACTTGATTTTAAATCAGGTGAGATAAGTACCCGAGATATTCATGCAGCACTTTAAGTGACCTTTCTACTGTGAACTGATCAGCCATCATCAGCTAACTGTTAAGCTTGGGCGATACTTTTGGAAGTCCGGCTAGCAGCGTAATCTGATCCGACTAGGATACTGGGACAAAACCAGTGTCATTTGGAAAGGTTTTTATACAACACAATGCCAAGCCAATGCCATTGCCAATGAGAAAGTTAACTGCACTGGCTTAGAATAAATAGTCATATTGACGAAAGATAATTTTTTTTTGTCTTAGGAGAAACCATCATTTAAAGTTGGAGGGACGCGAATTCAAGTTTTTTAGTTTCCAATCAGTTTTCAAAATTTTCATGCTGTTAAGAAATAAAAATTTATTGGGTACAATATAATAAATACGTTGCTTGGAGCATTCTCTGCATCTACCGAATATTTGCTGTTTTTATATTCAGTTTAGTTCTTATAGCTGTCAATAATGCGTTATATATACTGTATATAACATCTCTAGAAAACACTTCGACATTAACAAGTAATTAAATTTATGGTTACAGCATCACAAAAAAATTGGAGCAAATACTAATATAGGAGAGTAATCATCGGTTGAAGCATGGAATCAAATAGTGATAGCTTTAACAAGAAACCCATAATTTTTGGGGGGAGGGGGGTAGGATTGCTACGCCTTACAGCAAACGAATTCATAAACCGAACAGATGTATGAAAAGAGAGATCTTTTTGATACGACCTAAATGCCTTCACACAGTTGGAAGCAAGCAAGCAATCCAGTCAGTCTACAGCTCTAGGCCTTTCCCAGCCAAGCGGGAAACCAAAGAGGTACAGCTACTGATGCTCCCAATTCGCATCTGTCTCTGCTCTCCCTCTCTTTTCGTATCCTGGGCGAGTTATCGATTTTTAATTTGTGATTACTTCTGTTTCTCCTGCATTACGGAGCGGCGAGATATCTGATCTTACGCTTGCAGCGCACCTGTCTAGTAGTCTGCATTGATTGGCTGACTGTAGGAAGCTGTCACCAGCGCTTACATCACTAGCTTCCATCCAGCGCAGTCAGGAAGAGGTCGCCATCATTATATAGGAACATTTTTTATTCAGCACCCACGTGTATAATGCACGGCCTTTAGGTCTACTACGAGCAAACAACACCGATTTTTCTGAATTTCAAATTTCACATTTTATTTTTCTTTTATTTCCATATAACTTTTGGAATGGGGTGTGGGTAGCTCAGTCGATAGCGTGCCTGTCTCGTAATCTGTAGGTCCTAGGTTCGAGTCCCAGTTGGGCCAGCGTTGAGATTTATCTTCTCAAAATTTCCTGGCCTGACCTCAGTCAGTAGGGGCCCCCCTTGAGCTCCGAAAAGCCACCGTTCGTTGAACGGGGCGTTAAGTCGTGGTCTCTTGTGCGCGAGAACCACAGACTGTACACGTTAAAGAACAAGCTGGATGGTCAAGCTGGACCACAGAGGCACAAATTTTTCACGAAATTTTTCTTCTTTCCAGGAAAATTCTCTTCCTCTTTTTCTTTTATATTAATGGACCTCTTCTTCGGCATACAAGTGACAATCTGAACGACTGCGCCAGATGTCGTGACCCTTGGTTCTAATCCTGTCAGACTGTGACAGATGTGGTGACCCGTTGTTCGGATCCTTTCCGACTGGGCCAGATGTGATAACTCAATCCAAACAGGAGAGGGAGACGATGTTATTGCTTCTTAATTCACTTCGGTGAAAATTACAGGTTCGCGGATTTTTAGGCCCGTGCCATTGTATACCTCAACTTTGCTGCGTTGAATGAAGAATAGGAACTGTCCATCAGTTAACTGCACGAGAGTAGATAGGCAGACACACTTTATATATAATATGTACAGCTATGTGCTGGGAATGAGCTCCACTCCGTGGGCCTTTGCTGCTTCACTGCTGCAAACAATAATACTGAGGTGGAGAATCGCACACTCTGCGAATTCTCACTTTACACACTTCGAAAACTCGGCGAAAGGATTTTTCTTTGCCTACACTGTGGTTCCTTCTTAACCACAAGAATAGAAAGGCAGATTCTCCAAGAATCTGGATTCCCTCTTGGAATCCCACCCTCACTCACTCCAAGGGTTTCCTTTGAGTATGGCGGCGTCCTTCCGACGCGTATCGAAACGACTCCCTCTCGTTCGAAAGCACACGCCAAAACTAATCCTTCAATCTCCCTTCTCTAGCCTTCTTGCTGCACTCGCGCTTCAGGCTAGTCATTTACGGCCATAAACAACTTCTGGCATTGATTCTTTCGACAAGCAGCAAGCTTCAGACCCGACAAAAAACAACAGTGAGTCATCCCAGCACAAACATTTCCAAGAACCACATAAAAATATATACAACAATAAAAACCAACAAAAATATACAATAAATAAATAAATATAAAGTTCGAGGGACATTGCAATATCTTAGAAGGTATTTCTAAAACATTTAAGCCATTTCAAGAAATACTTGCTTTCAGATGCGTTTACTGTATGATAGGTTTCTATTTTAAATGGCATATTATTTCAAAAAAAACAAATAATAATACCCCCTCAAGCAGCTGCTTGCCACAGAGGTTTGACAGGAGCCTTTCAGTTTATATACCATAGTAGAAGGTCTGAGAGGATGGAGGCCCTCAGCAGGAAAACGACACACACATCCATGTCTTACCCGGGGCTTGAACCCAGGTCCCTTAGGTCAGCAGTCAAGCGTGCTAACCACTCGGCCACGGAACAATAATTCATTCTATTGCTTACAAAGTCAATAAGCATAAGATTAATAATTAGTGCGAGTCAATACTATTAGACTGTTCGGCAGATATGAAGGAACAAATTATCCGCTTTCAAGCGAAACTAGCCTCAACTTCTCGTTGCCTGTGTAAGGAGATCGCAAGAGCATTATGAGTCTGTTTCTGATATCATCGAAGTGAAGAGCATCATTTCGTTGGTCTTGATTGCTCGTAATGTGCATTGCTCCATAGAACGTAGCACTGAGGGCGAATGTGCGCAACATCGCGCCTTCACTTCCCTTATTTGTTGCTGTTTTCCGACACTCTCTGCTGATTGTTTCCTTCGTTATGAACCGTTTTAAAAGGTTACTCATCAGAATCCCGGATTCTTGATTTCGAAGACAGAAAAAATCGCATCGCTTACTATGCGCTATTTAATCTTAGGATCTGTAAATAGGCCTACACTTTAAAAAAAATACGCTTGAGGTGACGCAAAGAACAGCTCACTCGTATCACCTAAAGTTCAATCCCTCTACCCAATGGTGCAAACAGTTAAAACTTTTCAGAGGAAGTATGCTCTACTTCTTTGTTTCTTATGATACGAGTAAGTGGTCAAATCCGAAGGATTTGGATGCTGACCATTTAAACCACTCAAACTCTTTCCTATCTTTGATCACAGTGATGGGTTCTGAATTTGATGCACTGATGGACCTCTATTAAGGGGAATTTCAACTGTGTTTTTCATTTTGTGGATTAATCCACTCAAAGTGAATGGATAAAAAGGGTGCCTTTAATTAGATAATTCTTGAGCAGTGACCTTTGCTAGTACTTCCACCTTTCCGATTCTAGATGTATCGCAGATCCTAACCTGAAGCAATATGTCTCACACAGACCGCTTTGGGTGGTGAAAAGTTCAACATCGCTACCTCATATTCCCACCAGTATTGGTAAGTTAGCTTCTCCGAGGTAGGGAACATGGTCTTTGCCAGATGCTTGGGATTATGAGGAGTTTGATATAGTGGATTTCTATCTCATATAATCATTCAACTATTTTCACATATTCTTACAAGTATGTGCTCTATCTTTCCTTAGATACGTGTACTATGGGGATAAAATAAAAAAATACCCCCTCTAGCAGCTGCTTACCACAGAGGTCTGACAGAAGCCTATCAATTTATGTCATAGTAGATGATCTGTGAGAATGGCGGAATCTCAGCAGAAAAATGACACAAACATCCATGCCGTATCCGGGGCTCGAACCCAGATCCCTTTGATCACTAGCCAAGCGCTCTGACCATTCGGTCACGGGACGGCAAAAAAAATCATTTACCCACGCTGGGGATTGAGCGCGGAACTTTATGTTAGAAGCCGAGAGACATACAGAAAAATATTTTCAGAATAGCCCTGCACAATCATGTCGGAAGTATAACCTGGTCATTCTGGGCTTTTAAGAGAGCCCTATAGACAGAAAAAGTCATGACGCGAAATAATCCTATAAATTCTTGCTTTCAGATTGCGAATGCGATAAACATAGGTAAGGTGAGAAATTAAAGGATAATGGGCAAAACTGCACTTAATTCAAAATGGTTTTCAGCAAATGCAATTAAATGTCATATGAAAAGGTAGTTTGACATGACTAACAGCAAATGAAATAGTGACAAAATCGTATAATGTTCATGAATGCTGGATATGGGAGATCGAGTTCTCACAATGGAGGAGCTAGAATTTGGGAACATTAGAGGTAAATAAGGACGAATGATCACCCACGACAGCCACACAACTCACGCAACGAATTCTCTTGCTATTGATGGCGCCGTTGTTACGTTTTGTGGTAAAAAAGTTACCTTATCCATGAAATCAGATCTAAAAACACATGCTCAGTTGAATTCAGATTTGGGACATGTCGACGATCGATGATCTTTTTCTTTAATCATCAGTGAAAAACAAACGTTGGGCCTTTTTTGGGACCTTCTAATTTGCATTCATGTTCTTGTAGGTCAATATATCTTCATTCTTCCATATGGCTGTACTTTTGCTTTGAAGCTTGTCATTTGTAGATTTTCTACCGTCGTGTGTCAGGATCTTCTGAGAGTATAATTATGTTTAATGTTCTTTTTTCTACATAATTTATGTTAGAAAAGGATCTATTTGTGGTGTCGGTTTTCAGAGAGGTTTTATTTCCTTTTGTTGTTAATAGTGGATTTTAAAATTAGTTGTTTCCAACTTGATTTGTGTATGTGGTCAGAGCCGTAACTAGATAGGTACAACAGGAGCATAGTCACAGGGCCGTCGGGGAATGACGAGAGGCAATGAATCACATAATCGAAAAACAAACGGTCAACTGACGCGTTAAATTCGTAGACTGATCCACGGAACTCATCAAAAATATTCTATAGCAGAATATATAAGATACGTAAATAACGTTATTTCTGCCACTTTTCATTCACTTATTTATTCAAATGTGATCGATGAATTTGCTGAAATGAAAGCAAGTGCAATTAAAATAGTTATTTCCGTTTGAAAATATATTACATATCTGCAATATTAATAAATACATTCATCATCATCATCATCCTCAAGCAGCCATGGGCTACGGAGGTCAAACCAGACCGTGCAATTTAGTTCTCCAAGCAAGTCTATCCTGAGCTATATCTACTGCATCTGGCCACTGCACACCAATTCTAACAAGGTCCTGTTTGACATTGTCTGCCCACCGCATCCTAGGTCTCCCCTTCTTTCTGAGGCCTTTAGGCACACTGTTCATAACCCTATTCGCCAATCTATAATTATTCATACGGGCAACATGACCAAACCAACGGAGTCTCTCTCTGCACAATATGCTGCTTAAAGGAGGTTGCAAACTCCTTTGCCTAACCTCATCATTAGTTACAAAGTTGAACCACCTAATGCCCAAGATACTGCGTAAGCATCTGGAATCAAAAGCATCTAGTTTCCTGTTATCTTGTTTACAAAGTGTCCATGTTTCACTACCATAACTAACCCTAGAAAGAACCAAACTATTATACAGTCTAATTTTAGTCTTTAGGTGTATACGCCTATTTCTCCACACTCTCCATAGATTCTTAAAAGTCCCGGCAGCAATCCCTATTCGTCTGTTAATCTCATGCCGCACATCACCATTATCTGTTACATAGCTCCCAAAATAATTAAACTGTGACACCTGCTCAAGACTGCAACCATTCAGATTAACTGAATCACAGCCTGCCTGACCAATTTCCATCACTTTAGTTTTCTCTCTGTTTATAACCAAACCTACTCTACTACCAGTCTCATCAACAGCTCGAATGAAAGAGTTCATCTCATCAACATCATTTGCCAAAAGGGCTAAATCATCAGCATAATCTAAATCAGAAAGTTTCGTATCTCCAGCCCATTTAAGGCCAAAATCTTTCCCTTGAAGTGAATTTCGCATAACATAATCAATAACCAAACTAAAGAGAAAAGGAGACACAATGCACCCTTGTCGAACACCAGAAGTAATGCTAAACCAATTGCTACAAGACTTACCAACTCTCACACACGACTCAGTGCTATTATAGAGAGCTTTCATTATGTTAACTAACTTGTCAGGTATACCATATGATTTCACAATCAACCACAAATTATGACGATCAACAGAGTCGAAAGCCGTTTTGAAATCAACAAAGCTAGCAACCAAAGGTTTCTGAAACTCTAAACATTTCCCAAGAATCTGCCTAAGTGAAAAAATCTGATCCACACATCCCCTACCACTTCTGAATCCACATTGCTCATCACGCAATTGACTGTCAACCAGATTCTTAATTCTATTAAGCACAATCATGGAAAGAACTTTACCTGGAACAGAGAGTAGGCTGATACCCCTATAGTTATCACAAGTTGTCCACCATAGTTGTCCAGATCAGTAGGCCACACTAATCTGGCAGCCCTCCCCTTCCGTTCACTTCCACAAGAGAGTATAGAAACAGTCAAAATAACTTCAGATTGTGCTATAGGGCCAACATTAAAGCCACCAATGCATCTACATCATTTCAGACAATGGGAATAGAACTAACCACATTGTTTAGAATATCACTGAAATGCTCAGCCCACCTAGCCATGACCGAATCCTCCCCTTCTATAACCTTACCTTGTTTATCCTTCAATCCCTGTATACCTGTCCGTTTTCTACCACACAAAACATTAACTCTCTGGTACAGCTCTTTGCTGTTGTGCTGTCTAACTGCTTCCAGCCAAACCATCTAACTGTTTGTCAGCCAAACCATCAAGCCAAAGATTCTTAGCAGCAGCTAACTGATCCTTTACAAGTTTATTAAGTTCTCTGTAATGCTTTCTATTAGGACTAGTAGGGTATTGATTAAGGGCATTCCTGCAGTTCTTTCTTTCCGAAATAAGCTCAAGTGCGTTATCACTCAGATAATTTTGCTTGTTCTGCTCCTTTTTTCCTAAAAGAGTACAGTTAGTGTCCAAAAAAGCCTGTTTAAAATGATCCCATTCTTCCTCAACTTCAGTAGTAAGCAAACCATGACTGTCATAATGACTAAGTAACCTATCATGGTAAGCTTTGGCTATAACTGGATCTTTCAGAGCTTCAGTATTCAAAGTAAATTTTTTAACCCTAGCACAACACTTTTTAAGTTTAAGTTGCAACACACTTTTAACAAGGTAATGGTCAGATCCAATTTCAGCTCCCCTATATGCCCTGGTATTCCTAACAGAACTAGCCCATTTGCTGTTAATTAATATGTAATCAATCATATTCTTATGCAGCCCATCAGGTGAAACCCATGTGTACTTATGTATGTCGCGGTGTTTGTAATAAGTGTTAGTTATTCTGAATCCATTGAGTTTACTTACCTGTAGGAGACGTTGCCCATTGCCATTGCAGCTACCAATACCAAAAGGGCCTATTACTGCTCCCCAAAGGGCAGAGTCAGTACCAACTTTGGCATTCAAGTCACCAAGAACAAGGGTAATATCTCCTTTCTTGACAGAATTCAAAATATCCTGAAGTTGCTCATAAAACCTATCCTTCTGATCCTCATCGGCATCCTCAGTGGGGGCATAACAGCAGATAACATTCAAGTCTTTAACGCTTGTCTGAAATTTTGCTGTAAGAAAACTTTCATTAATTCACTCATATCCTAGAAGAGCATCGCTAGCGTGTCTGCTGAGAAGCAGACCCACGCCTTGGTGATGCTTATTGTCGTCCCTCCCTGAAAAGAGAAATTTAAGATTATTTTTAAGAATCTGACCTTTATCTGTCCATCTGGTCTCTTGCAAGCCGAGAATATCTAAATTATAACGGTGGAATTCTTGTGTGAGGATATCAAGAGAAAAGGCTCTGTGCAGAGTCCTCACATTCGAACTACCTATGAAGAGAAAATGGTTAGTGGGATGTTTAAAGAAACTATGTTTATTGAGAGAGGGAATGCCGACAATATCAAACAGCCCCCTAATCGCAGACATGGGGCAAAGACCCGTTCCCCCACTACTAAAGGCTGAAGCCATCTACACTGGAAGACTTCCTCCAATGTAGAATTTGACGATGCCAATAGAAGCAAAGAGTTCAGGTGCCTGCGATGACTTCTGCTCAGGATTATCCACCAGCTGATAAACATATCCTGTGAATCTATTCACTTGGGGCTGTCAACCCACAAACAAACAGAAAACACAGCGGAAGATTTTCCCTCCACAGAAGCCCACCAGTGCAGCAAAATCAGGAACCATAATCAAGCTCAGAGCCATATATCTGTCCAGTCCAGTAGGTTTATATGGTCAGCACCAGGACCCTGTGTGGTTGACCACTCCTCAGCAGGGTAGAAAAAAAGAAAAGTAGCCATAGTTGTCCAGATCAGTAGGCCACACTAATCTGGCAGCCCTCCCCATCCGTTCACTTCAACAAGAGAGTATAGAAACAGTCAAAATAACTTCAGATTGTGCTATAGGGCCAACATTAAAGCCACCAATGCATCTATCATCATTTCAGACAATGGGAATAGAACTAACCACATTGTTTAGAATATCACTGAAATGCTCAGCCCACCTAGCCATGACCGAATCCTCCCCTTCTATAACCTTACCTTGTTTATCCTTCAATCCCTGTATACCTGTCCGTTTTCTACCACACAAAACATTAACTATATGGTACAGCTCTTTGCTGTTGTGCTGTCTAACTGCTTCCTCGGCTTTGTCAGCCAAACCATCAAGCCAAAGATTCTTATCAGCAGATAACTGATCTTTTACACGTTTATTAAGTTTTCTGTAATGCTTTCTATTAGTAGTAGTAGGGTATTGATTATGGACATTCCTGCAGTTCTTTCTTTCCGAAATAAGCTCAAGTGCCTTATCACTCAGATAATTCTGTCTCTTCTGCTCCTTTTTTCCTAAAAGAGTACTGTTAGTTTCCAAAAAAGCCTGTTTGAAATGATCCCATTCTTCCTCAACTTCAGTAGTAAGCATACCATGACTGTCATAATGACTAAGTAACTAAGTCATGGTAAGCTTTGGCTATAACTGGGTCTTTCAGAGCTTCAGTATTAAAAGCAAATTTTTTAACCCTAGCACAACACTTTTTAAGTTTAATTTGCAAGACACTTTTAACAAGGTAATGGTCAGATCCAATTTCAGCTTCCCTATATGCCCTGGTATTTCTAACAGAACTAGCCCATTTGCTGTTAATTAATATATAATCAATCATATTCCTATGCAGCCCATCAGGTGAAACCCATGTGTACTTATGTATGTCGTGGTGTTTGTAATAAGTGTTAGTTATTCTGAATCCATTGAGTTTACTTACCAGTAGGAGACGTTGCCCATTGCCATTGCAGCTACCAATACCAAAAATGGCCTATTACTCCTCCCCAAATGTCAGAGTCAGTACCAACTTTGGCATTGAAGTCACCAAGAACAAGGGTAATATCTCCTTTCTTGACAGAATTCAAAATATCCTGAAGTTGTTCATAAAACCTATCCTTCTCATCCGCATCGGCATGCTCAGTGGGGGCATAACAGCAGATAACATTCAGGTCCTTAACGCTTGTTTGAAATTTTGCTGTAAGAAACCTTTCATTAATGCACTCATATCCTAGAAGAGCATCACTAGCTTGTCTGCTGGGAAGCAGACCCACGCCTTGGGGATGCTTATTGTCATCCCTCCCTGAAAAGAGAAATTTAAGATTATTTTTAAGAATCTGACCACCTGAATACATTGGTTTCCATAAATTAAGGAAAATTCCTATGTTATGTCAATGGGAAGCTAACGTCAAAACTCTGTAACTTCTAAAATATGTTTTTTTTGGAAAAATGTGATTGCAGATAAAGATCTCAGTCAAATAAATCAATATCTCGATTTTCAACAATATTCGTTCAGTATTTAATGAGTTATGGAAGTTTGAATATTTAGCGATAATAATGCCAGCCACAAAAATTGACTTCAGAAGTTAATTAAAACTTAGTAATAAGTATTATATCAAAGTGTTTAATAAAATAAGTTTGTATTTTAGAACTTTTTATAAAGAATTCTTTCACTATTCTTCAGTTTTGGGTAAGTTGCTTAAGACTGGCATTGCTGTTGTTAAATATTCAAACTTCAATAAGTCATTAAATACTGAACGAATATTGTTGAAAATCGAGATATTGATTTATTTGATTCAGAACTTTATCTGCAATCGCATTTCTCAAAACAAAAATGCTTATTTTAGAAGTTATAGAGCTTTGACCTTAACTTCCCATTGACATAACATAGGGATTTTCCTTAACTTATGGAAACCAGTGTATATAAAAAAAGTTTAAAAATGTAAAATTTATTAATAAACTTTGCTGTTATATCGTATTTATTTTCATTATTATTTATTTCTATAAATCTATTACTGAGCCCAAAAAGAAAACCTTTGCACAGGGCACAAGAAAAGCTAGTTATGATTCTGTATGTGATCCACAAGTTTCTGGCGGCGAGGCTGATTTTCAATTTCAAAATGCTTCAGAGCATAATGTAAGTCGCTCGTCGCCTGACGTTAGGTGGAATTAATCATGAGACAATGGGCATTTAGCTTGCTTTCAGATTAAAGCAGTTTAAAGTTATTTTTCTTCTACTTTTACTGTAGGCAATTTTTTTATAATGTAGTTTACGTGGAAGGAGTGTTTAATTGGAGTAAATGTTTTCAGAATGATTTTTGTTCACTATTTTTACCATAATATTTTTTTCCTTGGGTTATTTTGGCTCTTTGTATGATACCTACGGGGTGGGCATCTTTTAGGATGCGCCTCTTACGACCTGTGGTCAGGTCACGTGTTTATTAGAGGAGGTGGGAGCAGTTGGAATGTGCCTGGGGTGTCATGCTTGTTTGTACTTGTGGGTGTTGTAGCAGGTGGTTTCGTTGCATCGATATATAAGCAACCAAAATGAGATATAAAAATATAGATTATTTCTGAGGAGTGTCTTAATTTTTAGTCATCATAATTCGTTTCTTTTTAATGTTGTATGGAGTGGTTCTGATTCTATCTGTGTCTGTTAACACTTCTATATTTCTATTTTAAGATTTCTTGATTTAATTCCTTGTTGTTGCGTTCACGAAGCAACATAATGTGACTTGGGGCTGATGTTAGAATCAACTGATAAATTATATTCTATGAAATAAATTAGTATATTTTAAGAATCGACAACCATATTCCAAATTTTCACTCTTTTTTATTTCGTTCATTGGGGCTGTTGATGAGACTGCTAGATAGAGTAGGTTTGGTGATAAACAGAGAAAAAACTAAAGTGATGAAAATTGGTCAGGCAGATAGTGCTTCAGTTGCTTTGAATGGCTGCACTCGTGATCAAGTGTCTCAGAGTCATTCATTCATGTCATACATACAGAATGAATGAATGAATAAATGATATTAAGCAGACTAAATTCTTCTTGCCTGAGTTCTGTGAATTTATTTTTCATCTCTTTTCATTATGTTGCGTTTTCTTCCTTGTTTTGACATTGAAATAACATGTGTAGTACTGTCTCTTCCTTTCAACGGGGGACACAGTGTGAACTATATTATTTTTGTTGTGTACAGTAAAGTGTTCCAAAATGATCAAACTGAAACTGGGCTTATTTATTGAAGAGCGCATTTTCCCCTTGGCCTGGGCTCCAAATCTAATGCTGTCTGAAGCAGGATAAATGAGCTGTTCTGTTGAATATGGAGAGAGAAAATAGACGCCATTGGTTTTCGTACATACAGACCCTATTAATACAGTCTCCTGTAGGGACGGGGGTGGCACAGTCGGCAGCGCGCCAGGCTGGTAATCTGCAGTTCTAAGGTTCGAGTCCCAGCTGAGTCACCATTGAGCTTTAACTCCGCAAAACTCCCCACCCTTCCTACGGTCAGCAAGGGACACCGATGGACTTGGAAAGGCCGCCGTCCGTTGGATGGACGTTAAGCCGTGGCATGTGTCTGGGAGAGCCACACCTTGTGCACGTTAGAGAACACGCTGGATGGCCTTGACGGCACACTACCATCTGTCTCCCTACAGCTGTTTCAGCTGTGCCTTCGGGGTCCTTGTGACCTGGCCATTTAGCCCATTATGTGCAAAAAAAAGTGCCGGTCAGAGGTAAAATAACCCAACCCAACAGTCTTCTATATACAGTATGTCTTGAAATTATCGTCGCTGTGCCTATGACAGCTGGAAAGACAGTTGCCAGCCCTCATTTCCCAATGTCGTCTTGTTGTTAAAGGCAGATAACGTTCATCCTGAGAAGTTCTGGTCTTTGGACACCTTTGTCTTCGTCATATGTCATTTTTCTGATATGGTGTAATCAAAATGTTATCCGTCGCCAAAATGGCTGGAATGGAAACGAGTTTGACCTCAGCAACATATAGCAACCTTAATATTCATGCTCATACTTGCATCGGTTAAATGTTCATGCATTTTCTTATTTCGCGGTACAAAATTTAAATTTTATATCGTTCCCTTATATACTTTTTTAGGTATGAAATTATCCTTTAATTTTGAGCATAAAGGAATTATTTAGTGAAATGCCGGTAACGCTCATATGGTACACCGAAAAGCCAAAACATTATGACCAGCGCGTCTTTATGCAAATCGAAGCAACTGTAAGTAAACGACGGCGCGTGTGAAGGTCATGAAACGGTATAAATAAAACTCAATTCTGTTAATCAATGTTATTCTTGTTCTTCAGATGGAAAATACAGCGGACTTGATTGAGTTTGACAAGGCCAAATTGTAATGGCCAGACGACTGGATCAGAACATTTTGTGTGGGCTGACCGCGGCTCCTCGATGCTAGAGGTGAACGAAAGCTATCCTGTATGGTACGAGCCAACAGAAGGGATACCGTGGCGCACCTCGCCAGTAATTTGAATGCTGGTGACGGGAGTATTGTGTCACAACACACAGTCCATCGAACCCTGCTGAAAATGGGGCTTCGTAGCCTCAGGTCACTCCAAGTGCCAAAATTCACTGTCGAAAGCGCCTACAATGGGCATGCGAGCATTAAAATTGGACCTTGAATGATTGGAAGAAAGTCGTCTGGTCCGATGAATCTCGTTTCCTGTGGCATCATGTGGACGACCGGGTACGTGTGCATCTTTTACCTAGGGTGTTGGCACTGGATGCACCGAGGGATGAAAACAAGCCGTGGTGGAAGTGTAATGCTTTGAGCAATGTTCTGCTGGGAAACCCTGGATCCAGCCATTCATGTGCAGGAAATTATGACGTCTACCACCTACCTAAACATCATTGCAGACCAGGTACATCCTTTCATGGCAACGGTTTATCTCTCTAGTAGTGCCTTCTTTCAGCAGGATAATGCGTCATGCCGCTCTACCCGGATTGTTCGAGAATGGTTCGCAGAACATGAGGAAGACTTCCAGGTATTGCTCTGGCCTTCAAATTCCCCAGACATCAATCGAATCGGATATCTGTGGTTTGTGTTGGAACATCATATCCGATCTGCGGCGGCTCAATCATGTAACTTACAAGAGTTAAAGGATCTGCTGGTAACGTATTGGTACCAGATAACCATAAGACATCTTTAAGAAATCTTGCGGCATCCGTGCCTCGCCGGGTAAGAGCTGTTTTGGCGGCACGTGGAGGACCAACATCATATTAGGCAGGTGGTCATAATGTTTTGGCTCTTCGGTGTATAATTAACGAAATTATTACTAATAACTAAATTTAAGACACGATAAAATAAATAAAAATATTATGTTCTACTTGGCTTCCTCCCCCCCCCTTCCACAGTCGGAAATTCTAATGAGGGCAAGAAGAGGTTAGACGACGGATGATTCAAATTTTCCTATAAGGGAATATTGCTATTGAACTCTAAGACCTAAAAGACAAAGGCAGTACTGACTCTGAATGTAGAGGTGCGCCCTATTCACGTTAAAGTACATGCTGGATGGCCTTGACGGGAGGCTACCATCTGTCTCCTAACAGCTGTCCAGTGGGTTCCCTCCCCCAACCTTCTCTGATTCTTCGGGGTCCTTATGACTTGGCCATTTAGCCCATTGTGTGCCAAAAAGTGCCGTTCAAAGGTAAAACAATCAACCAACCTAGCCCACTGCAGCCTCGTAATCTGCTGTTTCCAGGTTCAAGTCCCAACTGTGTTCAAGTTGCCAACATCTGTGGTTGTACCTCCTGCTGATATGTCTTGTTTCGTTCGCAATGAAATTGTCCATTTTTGAAAACCTAATCATATCTCCCTTGTCTCCCACACTGCTCCATAATTGAATATCAGTTGAATTTTGCCACCGCCTCTGGGTGTTGCAATTTTATTGTTTCAGATTGTATATGAAAAAAGGAGATATTATTCTTGTTCCGAGTGACTTCAGTGCCAATTTTGATATTGACCCTGACCTTTCGCCATTGGTAGTTGAAACTACCACTAGAGTAGCAATTAGGAACATCTCCTACAAGAAAGTATATTTAATCGTTTGAGAATAGCTAACAATTATTTCAAACACCGAGATATTTATAAATGCAGATGCGTTTCACCTAATGAGGATGCATAAGTAATATGACTGATTATGTATTCATTAACATCAAGTATGCTAGCCCTGTTAGGAACACTAAGTCGTATTTAACAGCAGTGTTGCCAGTCGTGAGAATTTACCTCAAAGGTTATAAGAAATCGTTTGCCAAATTTTACTTTTAGAAATTTGTGTAACGGTTTTGTTGTTTTCATCGAGGTCGAGTGCTTCAAATAATTGAGCTTCAATAGCTCTTTAAATATTAAGCGAATATTATTAAAAGAAACTTAAGATTTTGATAAATTTGATTACAGTCTTATCACGTAGCATGTTTCTGTGAAAAGTTTATTTTTAGAGTTATGGAGCTTTAAATTTGATTTTTCAATGACAAAACATGGATGTATCCCAATACATTTCATAATACTTATAATCTGTATCCTCACATTATATTATAAAATGTTCATTTTCGTCCTTTGAATTGCTCTTGAATCATTATTTTGAATGTTTTTTATTCTTTTTAAGAATTTAAAAGCATATAATTTTGTTCCTGCTTAAATAAACAAACAACTAAAATGCTGTCGCTCTTATTGCGTTGACACTCCTATACAAGTGCCTTATGGGAAATCTGACCCCGAGTACAGTTCCAAATGATCGAATTTTAACTTCAGTTACAGATAATTCATTTAAGGAACTTTTACTGCATCTTGCTTTATGCGCAAAAAATTGACAGAAAAAGTTTTAGAGACTATAATTTTTCTACTTTGCTTCGCTGTATCAGTTCTTTCGTGAAACTGTTTCGTCGCTAGATTTATTAAAATGTATAGTCGCAACTATCTTGCAGGCAGCAACAGATCAAAATTACTTTACATAGTTTGTAGCGTTTTACGGAGGGCGTTCAAAAAGTTCTTGACACATGTTAGTAGATTGCACTCGTTCGTCCAAAGTTAACGAGCTACGGCTTGTTTGAAAGCTCGTCTAAACTTGTCATCACGCATTAAAAACAAAAGCCTTGCCATCATTTTGCTCTTCGCTGGCGGCGTGTAAAATTCAGTCTGCGAAATCTGTGTTTTGTTGTTATAGAGCCTAGTACAGACAGGGAAAGATTTTTCATTTACATTAGGATGCAGCTTGATCACGACGCGAAAAAAAAAATTCATGCCGATTTATCAAAAATATATGGGTATCATGCTCATTCATATTCCACTATTACGCGATGGATGCGCAAACTCAAAGAAGGACGACAGAACTTCGAAACGAAGGAGGCCGTGACTCATTAAGGAAAACCTACACATCACTGTTCAGGTAATAGGTTTAGATGTCAGTGTGGGTACAATTATTCATCAGCATTTAAAGTTCCGAAAGATCTGTGCCAAATGGCTACCCCACAAATTGACAGAACAGGAAAAAAGGCTAAAGTCGACTCGTGCAAAAGATGCTGGCAATGTTTCATCCTAGTGATCCTAGACAGACATTGTCACAGGTGATGATACTTGGTTTTATTACTATACAATTCCCAGAAAGATCGACATTTATTTTTGGGTTGCGGAAGATCAGACGCGTCCCAAATCTTCTGACAAGACTTTCGCTCAGGGAAGTGGATGTTCACAATGTTTTTCAATTCCCACGGAGTGGTAGCTGTGAACACCTTATCTGAAAAAATGACTATGAATGGCCAATACTACACCAGCATTGCCTTGTCCAAAATGGTTAAGGAGATGAAGGAGCAGCGTCCAACAACAAGCGTTTCAATAGTTCTCCTTCTTCATGACAATGCCAGTGCTGACGAAACCCAGCAAGTTACGGCCTATCTGGAAGAGAAGAAAATCATCTACCCCTTGCTACGTATTCCGATCTTGCACCATGAGATTTTTGGTTCTTTCCAAAAATTAAAATGGAACTTGCTTGGAGACATTTTTCAAGGGTGAAAGACTTTGCAAAATGCATTCATTCAGAATTGCAGAGTATTCCCTAAAAGGAGTACCACCAAGCGTTCCAGAATTGGCGTAGACGTTTGCAACTTTGCATAGATGCTGTAGAAGAGTACTTTCAAAGACAGTAAAAGATTTGTTACGGTAAGTACAATGTTTTTTGTTCTGCAGATGCATGTCAACAACTTTTTGAACGCCCCTTGTAACTACACTTTGCTAAGGCGTCTGAATTAGCACCAGAAATCACTGGTAGCTCCAGATAGCAGGAAATGAGTTCACAGCTTAATGACAACAGATTCCTTTACAGTCGTGTGACTGATATCGGTGGAAGCGGAAAAACATAGAAGAATTCGTTAGAAATGAAAGATTTTCGAAAAGTTAAATAATCCTTATAATAAGAGCTGTTTTGAGTAGCTTATTTCAATGTTTTATGTGATAGTAATTTTTACATATATTATGTTTACTCTTTATTTTTGGAACTTAAAACGTATAGCACTCTTGAAGGTATGAAAATTTGCATGCTACTAATAGTCCATTTGCACCTAAGAAAATAACTAAAAACTATGCGCATCGATTTTTGTTTCCTTGCAACTGTTACTTTATCAAATGCGTTTCAACGTGAAAGCAAATATTGAATTCATGAAATAATATAACTTATTTGTAGGTGAATATTATTATATATTAATTATTTGTACTTTTCAAAGTACCATAATACATTGATTTCTATGTAGATGAACGCTTCTTACCAAAACATTAATTCCATGCAATTTTGTCTCTGGAAATATATTTCTCTAATGTATCCTACAGTAGCTCTATGCCATCAATTACAGTTCTGAAGAAAAAAAATCGTCGCATTTGCAAGCATGTCAGTAATGATGGGAAATGTGAAATGAGAAACATTTCTTCTTTGCAGCTCCTGCTATCTATCGTCAGCACCAATTGTTCCTCGCTGGTTCGGATTAGCAGCAGCAGCAGCCTCGAGCTTGCTGGCGAGACAGAGAGAAGCAATATTCTCTCTTATTGATTGGCTGCTTGTCTCCAACTCCTGACACGGAGAATTCTGTTCTAACTCTGAACACTCGTGCTGAAATAAGGCAGACATCGGAACGCTAAATTAACGAATCCATAAATAGTTCCTCTCAGCAATAACGTAGTAACGCTCGCGCCGTGATGCCTTATCTGCGGAGGAACGAGGCAGAGAAAGACTGCTGCGGCCGTTGGCAAGAGGAAAGGAACAGCCTCGAGCACGTGGCTTCTTACTGGTTGCAAATTAGAATAACGCGGAGGGAAATAAACGCACCAAATTTGTCTCGTAAACAACGCTTTATTGCTGTGAGAGCCTGCAAAGAGAATGCGCTCTGTGAATCCTGTCCGTGCTCTTTACGATGATAAAACTCTGTTCTAAAAGGATACAAATCAATTTTGATTCGTTTTAGTTTTAATGGCTGGAAAAAAAAAGCGATCGTTGAGAAAAAGAATTCCCAAAGATCTGAGGAAGGCGTTCGTACATTCCTAAGGTCTTCATATTTTTTATCGTATGAGACGTACACATGTTTCACCAACTTGAAATATTTCTGAGTTAGTTGCTTTGCCATTGAGCGGCACTCTTTTGTACACAATGGACAGGTCACAAGGACTCTCGAGGACTCAGAGAAGGATTGGGGAAAGGGGACCGACTGGACAGCTGTTAGTAGGCAGGTAACCTCTGGTCAAAGCCACCCAGCAGCACTGAGCAATGGCTTAATGTTCCTTATGGCGGACGGCATCTTTTCCAAACTATAGCGGTTAGCGGAGATAAATCTCAACGCTGGCACAGTTGGGTCTCGAACCTGGAAACTGCAGATTACGAGTTTGGTGCGCTGTCGACTTAGCCATCCCCATCACGTCTAAAACATGGATCTACAACCTTTTAATAGTAGTATTAATATTGTTATTTCAGATAATGTTTAACAGTATCAAAATGATTTTGATATCTCACAAGAGTAGGCTCGCTCGTTCGTAAGATTTCTATACAGAAATAATTTAAATTGCAAACATCAATCGCCACATTGAAGAAAATACACTGAAAAGGAAAACAACAACTTCGGAACAAAAATTGCGAAAAATTTTCTAGTAATTCAAAAAGTGTGATATTCCAAAAGGAACTAACATTCAATATCTAAGTTAAATGAACAGTTCTAGGAAATTAATGCAGAAAATTTTCCACATAATCTAGTTGTAAGATGTAATTCTTTAGAACTTTAGAAAACAAATAATGGTTTGTGATATTTTTCATGCTGACCGGGAGAGGAATTTCGGTGTTAAGTACATATAATAGTACCTAAATATTTCTTATGTAAAGTAGGAATTTCAATATTTAAGTTTTTATCCCATCTTAATTGATATTTATTTGTATCAGTTTTACTTTAGAAATGAAAGTATTAATTTCGAAAAAATAATCCTATCGTAAAGGCAAAATTCTTGCTTCCCGAAACAAAGGAAATGAAGTTGCATTTTTGGGATTTTAGTATGAGTCTGCAGTAGCATTGTTGCATGCTTTCGTCACTTGTTACGGTTTTTGAATGGCAACGACGGATTCCGTTTTGCCCTTGTCGTTGCGATGAATGATTTCGACCCGAAAGCAATCTGTCGCGATATTTAGTCACTGTCTGTCACATAATTGGCACGGCGCCAAATGTCCCTTTCATCAGGCAGTTGATGGCGCTCTCTGACGTGTGAAAAATCGGCTTGGTGGGAATTTGATTCTCTTGTTAACTGAGAAACATCAAAAACAAAAAAAATTAACAGTTATCCTGGCGAGATATTGGGTTCCGTTTTAAATTAGCAATATCCATGCTATTGCGAACTTTGGGATGCCTCGTACCGAGCTGGCCATGTTTACAGGCGACAATAGAAAAACTAAATTAAATTGAACACAACTTCAATTGAAATTCACTTGCGTGAAATGTACTTCACTGAAGAAGAGAAAGAAAAACACGTTTGCTCACAACGAGTGGAAATAAGCGACGGAAGTGAAACGTCCACGTTTTGCTGCCAGGCATTTTCAAAACAAGTGAAGTCTCGCGATGTTATCTCCTTTGCAATCTCTTGTGTCTGGTGCTCTTTTCGCCTCTCTCGCCCCCCTCCCCCATCACCCACACACCCCATATGCAAACGCTGTTCATCTTGGAAATTCACTGTGCAGCATCATCTTCTGCTCTCAGCATTTCTGCAGTAATTTCATCTATCTCCGATGGCTTTGTGTGTTTAATTCCAAGGAAAATTTGGTTCGTGATACAGGGTTGGTGTTAATACCAGAGATACATTTTATTCGGCGTAAAGAATGCGAGCAGAACTGTAAAATTCATTCTAAACATGCTTTGAAATTTGCATCTCACACTGACATCTCACAAAATCTTCACCTGCGATTTATCTTACAAACTCTGCACATCTTTCCATTTTTTCCCCAGAAGCAATTTGATTATCTGCTAAAATCTTGATCATTGTGCCCTGTAGCATTTTAATAAATTTTAATAATTTTTACCAAAATGATATGAATTTACCGATATTAAAATGATTTTTTCCCTCAGAAAACTGATTATTGTATTTTTACTGCTATATATTAATTTAATAACTATTTTTGCTCTTTATAAAGCAATAGACATTGTGAATTGTAGAAATTAAATTTCTCATTTAGAAGTAAAGTAAATTTCAATGATTTTATTGTTTTTGATAAAATCCTAAATATACAGACGAGTTTCATACTCTTGTGGTTGGTCCAAATATTAATTAAAATTAACATTAAATTTTAACAATAACGTACATATTCATATTATTTTATAAATTATAATTTAAGAAATGTAAAAGATTGCATTATAAATTTTTCACAGCGGAATTAAATGCATAGATTCAAATTCTGTGAAATGTAAATTGTGCAAATTGCAAACTAGAGTAATAAATTGAAAGTAACAAAATTTTATCATTTTCTCTTCCATTTCCGCAAAGATTCAATTTGGCAACTTATTCCATATATAATAGTATGCAAAAGTGAAAGAACAAGCGGTATGTGTCGAGAATAGAGATTTAGAAGAGAGTTCAATGAATCCAATGTACCGAAAGTACGGTAGGTAAAGTCTCCTAAGACTGCTTATCCACGAACTGATAAGCAGGGAAAATAGCAGTGCAAAGGAACGCTATTACTAGAGTTTTAAGTATTAAAACGTTACTTATCACTTTGGGATAATGCGATTAGTAAGTCGAATGGGATATTTGTTAAATAGACAATTAAGAGAACTATTACAGCACGACTACTGGTAAGGCTTTTAACAATTGGTTTGCCCTTGCTTCTGGTGTTCGAGAAGGGTGCATTTTGTCTCCTTTCTCTTTAGCTTGATTATTGATTATGTTATACGGAATGTTTTTGCAAAGGAAAGATTTTGGCCTCAAATGGTCTAGAAATTTAAACATTTCTGATTTATATTTCGCAGATGAATGGATTCGTACGTTGCGGCCCTGCAGAATAACTAATGGCCGTAAGGAATGTCATGATATGGGTACTCCACAGCATCAGGGATCCACCTCCATGCTTCACAGGCGGAACCAAACAGTCGGGATGGTAACCTTCTGCAGGTTTTCGCTAGTCGTATACTCTACCAGTGGTGGGAAACAATGTGTAGCACGATTCATCAGACCAAATGGCACGTTACCAATCTTTAGAATCCCAGTATTTATGTGCTTTGCATCACCTTAGACATTTTGTTGCATTGATGTTGGTAGTCAGAGGTTTGTGGGTTGCAGCACGGCCATTAATACTGGCACGAGGAAGTTCCCGACGAACTCATGACGTAAACGGGATCATTCCGAGAGGTGTTCAACTCTGCTGCTATTTGCTGTGCCGTGGTCTTGTGCTTACGTTGTACAATCCTCCAAACGTTGTACAATCCTCCGTTACGTTGTACAATCCTCCAAACGGTGTACAATCCTCCGTTACGTTGTACAATCCTCCAAACGTGCAAATTGTGGAGGCTATACCAAGTTATCAGATAGGGATAGACGAACGTCTATCCCTATCTGATCGTCTATCCCTATCTGATAACTTGGTATTAGTCTATCTCTATCTGATAACTTGGTATTAGTCTATCCCTATCTGATAACTTCGTCTATCCCTATCTGATAGTTCGGTATAGCCTCCACAATTTGCACGTTTGGAGGCAACGCCCTGTCGTTTTTGATAGGTAGTCATAATCTTGGATACAGTTCCTTGTGTTACACCTACTATTTCCGCCGTTTTGGTTACTGACGCTCCAAATAGGTGATTAGCGGATGTAGCTATTGAAAGTCTTATCAGCTAAAATTGTAATGATTATTTGAGCAATTATGAAGTTTTTGCCTATTTTATGGAAATTCTAAACAAAGTTTGCATCTTTTTTAATCGTAGAGCTTTAATTGGGTAAGAAACGGGCACGCCATTACCGATGCTTCGAGATTGAATTTTTCCTCTTATTACTTCTCACCTTTTAGGACTTCTAGAGAAAGAAACGATTCACGCTAACAAAGAAAGTAATGACATCATCAAGACAGCACGTGACGCTGCAAATACATCAACAAGCTCCAATAAAGGTGATCCTCGAGAAAGAAGTGAATTATCCCTGGAATGGGAATTAGAACCAGGCTCCTGCCATCAACTGCTCTGTGTAATAGGTCAGTTACTTTAATACGTTTGAATCGTATTATTTTATTTCAGACCATTAATTTGATTTAATTAAATTACCGTAACTTCTTTTCAGGTAAACCCACTTACTGTGCTGGACTTAGCTTTGTGCATTCTGTTGATACGAGGGCACTGAGGGAAAGGGAAGATTAGGCAGGTATCCCTATTCTTTTGCGAGAGATAGTAAAATAGGTCGTTTTGGCACACTTCTCGCTAGTCAACGGCACTAATAATCCATCGGTTCTAACAGACTAATTGACTGCCCCTCGAGTGAAAATTACTATTTTGACTCTAAAACCACATTTTAATAGGATTACCTCATTTTCAGGATTCAGTATGTTGTGTTTTATTTTACTTTAACGTTGGTGCCCAGATTAACTAGTGAGATTTTATTGTGTGCGGAAAAGGCGGGGGCGGGGGAGTTCAGACACAATCTCCGCAGTTTATCTGATCTTCAAATGGGCTGTATACAGCACCCGTAAATTCCCGTTTATTTTTCCTTTTATTTGTGAGGGCTGGACTCAATGTGTGGGTATAGTGTCCATGCAATCCTGAAGCCCAATCAATCGGGCGTCCCCTTATTGACACATTAAAACATGAAATCAATTACGGCATTGAATTCTTTCTCTTCCACAAAGGGGTTTCATCCTGAGGATCCGTCGATATATTGCCTTTCTATATTATGTTCAAATTGAATTTTGTTTGAGTAAGAAAATATCTGAGGAAGGTGAGACCTCAGCAGAAAGACAACATCAATCTGGTATTATCCCTTACTTTGCGAACCAAAACGCTAACTTTTGGGCCACTGGGAATGCTTTTAAATGAAAATTCCGTTTAGTACAATTTATTCAAATCTAATACTTTCCCTAGTTTCTTGATTCTGTTGCTACACAAATGGTTCTAAAACAGGAGGAAACGGGTATCTTCTCCCCACCACCTCCTCCGCCAGGGTTTAGGGAAGCTGAACCTTCTTATGGGAGATCGAGAATCACTCTACAAATTATTAGAAATAATTCTAAGGTTTTTTCCGATTTCCACCATTGGGGCCGAATGTAAAGGGGGGAGGGGAGTATGGAAACTCGTCCCTTGGCTTGAACAGAGAGAAGGGCGTCACCCCTTCCAAAATCAAAATGCAAAAATAAAGCGATTACATTTTATGTTACAATATAAACAATCTTAGGTAATTTCTTCGATGTTTTAAAGCATATTTATTTTGAGATTACCATTCAATATTAACTTAATCTCAATTTGAAGTGAGGTTTTTCAAATTAATTTTTTTTGTATCTTTATTACTGCCAAAAATGGTTTTCAATATATTCAATGAAATATACAAATTCAGTTGTTACGAATTACAACATCAAATCGTATTAACATTATTCTGATCTTTAGAAAACTGAAATTTACACAATAGTGATTCGACACATATCTAAAAAGTACAGTAGGTGGAAATATTCACTGCTCGAAAGTGCCCCACCCAGAAACACATATCGTGCAAACATGCAAATAGAAGGGTGGGTGTGCGCATTTGAGATATGCAAATGATGATAACCCGGAGCCAATGACGTGTGTGCCTCAAGAGAGAAAAGGTACAAGAAGGAATAGGGATGGTATTGTGTTTATGCAGGTGGTAGTCGTCCGAATGGTTGAAATTAGGCAGTTCCACTTGGAAATTGTTCAGTGAAGGCCGAAAATGCCTGATACACGCCTTCAGCAGGTATATTGCCATTTGGATGCTTTTGAGAGAGGAAGAATTATAGTCCTCTATGAAGCTGGATGGACCTCATGTCGTATCGAATTGTTGGACGCTGTTGGCAACAGCGACGAAGTGAAGGTTCTAGCGTGCGTCGCAGAGGGAGTTGTGCTGTCCAACAGACGTCAGCCAGCTTGATAGGCGCATTGTTCGCCATGCTCGTTCGTCACCACAGAGCACTGCAGGCGATATTCGACGGGCTGTGTCAGCAGCCATGGACGTCCCCATAACGACCCGAATGGTAAAAAGAATTTTGCATAAGGCACAGCTGTGCTCTAGGCAACCGCTACATTGACTGCAAACCATCGCAGCGCTCGTCTGGCTTGGTGCCGAAGGCGTGCGAAATGGGGTCACGAATGGAACACTGTTGTGTTTAGCGATGAATCCCGTTTCTGTCTGGGTGCTGACGATCGATGGGTCCATATATGGCAACAACGTGGCGAGAGGACGGATCCAGCTTTTGTTCGCGATTGGCAAACCGACTGTCACTAAGGCATAAGGGTATGGGATGCTATTGGATATGACAGCGGTTCTGCAGCCCGTTTTGTCACTGTTTCTGGGAGGCATGCAGCAGCCCATTTTCCAGCATGACAACGCCCTCGTACACACTGCTAAGGTATCCAGACAATGTTTGCAACATGTTTAAGTATTGCCATGGCCAGCACGATCTCGATTTATCCCCAATAGAAAATCTGTGGGACTACATTGGACGATGTGTGCAATCCTCTCACTGACTGGCGCGGAATCTTGATGAATTATGGGAGCAAGTCAACACTGCTTGGTGTGCAATTCCTCAGGACCGTATCCATCGACTGTATGACTCCATGCCACCTACTGAGGCAACCACAATGTGCTGCATTATCTCATCTTCTAAACGCTGTAAGTGGCTGCAAATTAAATCATAGTATGCCAATATGTATTGCTATGTGTTTGTGACATTTCACCCCTATGTCCTCACTCCTTCTGGGTGGGGCAATTTAATGTCGTGCAGTGTATGTAAAATAAAGTGTGAAAGATTAAGGAATAGAAATGCAGTGTTCAAATATAACCTCTCCCCCCCCCCCCGAACAACTGAAAAATCACTCAACATGGAATAAGATATCTTTTTTGCTCCTGTGATAGTTTCGCATGGGCTCTGCATATTATGAGAAGCCTGTCCTAGGTGACAACATGGAGGAACGGCAGAAACTTAAGAGTTATGTTTTCAGGAGCTCAGCAGAAGTGAGAAGTGCTTGTAATAATGTAGTTTGTCTCCCCAGTTTTCCCGTGCAATGCCGATAGGTTTCAAACACGTGTAGCGAAGGTCCATTTTCTTAATTCCCTTGTACTTCAGAAATCATTTAAAAAAGCATACTCCGAATGGCATAGTTTCATGATTCATTAACATGCAATGTTCTTTTATTGCTTCATGAAATAATTTGAATTCATGAATATGGGATGGTACTATCACCTAGCACTGATGGACATGTCATGATGCATTTGCAAGTCACGATGTCCATGGAGGATGTATCCATGTTGAATGGGAGTTTATGGAGTACATCATCTTGGTATCCTATGGTACATGCTTTGCTCATGCAGTGTATAGCAAATGATAAGAGAAGCAGCGCGCCTTCCTGTAGCTGCAAAGACGGAACAATTTGTAGTGCTCATGGTTTTCGTTCCCTCGCACATAATGTCCCTATCGGTCATCACGGGGTGTTCTGATCCACCTTTTCAAAACATTTTCGAAACTGAAAAATTAGTAACTCGCTCAAATTGTCTGATTGTCCTGAAATTTGGAACAGCAATTGCCGTTGTTAAGAACCATAAGATATTTCATAATGGTGAGAATATCTTCTGGATGTTTACCAAATAATTGTTAAAAAATCTTCATGTGCTAATGTTATTCAATGGGAAAATTTTTAAGGAAATCTTTCACAACGGAAACAAAAAAATCCGATTAAACTTATAGTTTGAATAACAAATGCTGATGTAGCAATCTGTTGTATATTTGTAACGATTTTTAAGAAAATGCTATTTTAATTATTTCATGCGATATTGATCGCGTGGGAAAATTGGATAAAAATTCTGTCTGAAGTATTAAAAAAATGTCAGAGGAAATAATGTTCAATTAAAATAGTGCCGGAATTAAAAGTGTTAAAATAGCGTCAATAGTGTATTAACATGAACAAAAAGGATTCTATCATATCAAAATCCGTAAAACCAATATAATCTATCTGTGATTTCAATTACAAACGTCATAGGTATCCTATCCTATTTCTTGTACTAAACTTAATGGCACATTGCTGTAAGATGAAATAATGGGTACAAATGGGATTTATCATATTTATTTGTTATTTATGAAACATAACGTACAAATGGGAAGTCAGTCTTTGTACTTTCCCAAAACAATTTAAGAGAACAATTTCAATATATTTCAATACCTAATAAAGAGAATAGGTTACAAGAAATAAAATTACTAAAGGATCATAATTAATTGATTCAGAACAATTTCATTAAGATAAATACACAAGAAGGTAAGATTTTAAAAATTGAGTAATTCAAATTACAAACAATTACAGTGAAATTTGAGTCAAATTCTTTCCCACAATGAAGTCTGGAGGAGGGAAGTCACCTAGCGCTTTATATATTATATTTCTTTTAGATCGATCACTGTAGAATAAAATATTCTCTGTGGTAGAAACTGATATTACAAACATCTGAATGGGTAATATTTCTCAATTATTTCAACAACTTCCATAAGAAGAATATTAGGAATAGACACGAAATTATGTTTTGAGGGTCAAGAAATTATTTTGAAAGTTGCCTATTCGATGACTTATCGTATAGGATAGTTGATTGTTTATCGCTCTATTTGCATGAAACATTCAAAGTTTCAGTTTCTGTAACTCTTTAAATATTAAGATATTACTTTATTTACAGTACTTATTAAAATTTGATTTAGATATTTGCTCTCAGTCATTTTTTCTTCCGAAAATAATTTCTTAAATTGTTAAGGAGTTGCTTGAGGGGGTATTTATTTTTATATATTTTTAAGGAGCTTCGATCTTGTCTTACCATTGACGAAACATGCGATGTCTCTTATGGACGATGGAGGTCTCTGTCTCTCACGGATTCAATTGGCTACACGTAAATCTTGGCGAATTTCAAATGTTGCAGCATGAAAAGCATTCTGATATGAAATTTAACTCGATTTACTCGTAACAGAAACTGTGGTATGTTTTTCCTTTTTTCACTTTTCATAAAATAATCTCTTTTTTTTACTACATAACAAAAACATGTCCAAAAATCTCCCCTCAAAAAAGTTATTTGTTTTATGACATCTTAAAGAGCATATAAAAGCTTTCGAAATTTGTAAGAATAGTTGTACAATTTAGGAAACGAAAATAATATATCCTGAAGAATCATTTTCATATTTTTAGATGAAAAACTACCGTTTGAGTCCTTGAAATTTATAACTAAGCAAAACAGGGTTTTGGGCAAACGTTAGAAAATTAATGGCTTCACAAGAATTGGATATTTAGTTTCAGTATAGCATAAGTAGTGTGTTTCGCAATAAACATATTTTCTACTTCTGCCAAAATTTTATTTTCGCTTCGTTAATTCTCTTTGTCTTTTACTGCATGTCTGGAATTGATTCCAGAGCATACGCACATCATACAGCGGTTTAAAACACCTCACCACAGATGTTTCTTGGGTTCCTGCTTATCGTTTACCAATCCCCTGCTTATCGTTTACCAACAATCTGCTGCTGTAAGCTATCGTACATCCGTTGTCTTTCTAATACACGAATGCTGATCGGCTGAGTCACACTTTTCAGCTGCTTCTAAACACAAACGTGAAACTTTACCGCAAGAGCACTACGTGGACCATATAGGTTTACCTGTGAAATGAAACAGACGCTTACCTGTGCTTCCTTAAGGTAGCGGATTCGTAGCGGACTCGATTTACACGTTTACGTACATATCGGTGTTTCCAGTTTTTCAGTCTTGAGCACATACACAGAGTGTGTGACTCGCCTGCGCACGGAACCTTGCTGGCACTCAATCCTGCGAATGTAACCTACACCATAACAGACATGTACCTTTACTGCTGCCCACACCAGCCGAAACGTGTTATTACTGTAACAGGCTAAGGTACTATGCTTTACAACTGTGAAACAAAGAGCTACATACGTTTACAACATTGCACTCAATGACCGTTTCTGCCTGTGCTTTAAAAGACAGCTGATTTTATAGTATCTGTAATATAACTATCGTAGGCGTCACTTGTTTTGCATTGGTAGATATTTGTGTTGTTTCACCTCTGAATGGCACTTTATGTTTTTACACAATGGGCTACATGGTCAGGTCACAAGGACCCCAAAGCTCAGAGAAGGTTGGAAAAGGGGACAGAGAAGCATTTGTGTCTCTGGAATCTATTATTAGTCTTTGACACAGATTGAGAAAAAATACGTCTTATTAGACGCCGATTCTTTTAAAGATCCTAATCGAAGGGTAACGAAAACCTTCAGAAAACTCTCCCGGCGGTCCCGAAATTGCATGTTTTTGAACGGTTTCCTTTTCTCTAACTCTGTTGCCTTTCTTGTGGTGTTTACCGTTGTGCAGGCTGCCACTGCGTTTCCCTATCCTCCATGTCAGACGCAATTCCTCCTAATTGGAAACCTTTCCCGCTAACTCCGTCACTGATTACCTGAGGAAGAAGAGCACCCTCTTCTGCTACCGGCGCGAGACAGAGAGTCCTGCTCAACGTCTTTGCCTCGCCCCGATGCAGCAGCGCATTTCGCTAACAGCTGCGATGTACTCACGTGATCAGAAGAGCGCGTGAAACTGCTCTATCAAACCGAACTCAGCAGTTGCCAGCTGAGAAGTGACGAAAAAGGAAGCCGTAGCTTTCGAATAGTTTCTGAAAATCGGACGAGTAAGATTTTGTTCAGCATAAACAGAATCTCGAGGTGCTGCTCTTTTCCCGTTTTTGCACTCTTAAATTAACCTCTCTCGTCTTCACTTCATATTACCAGATGTACGTTATGTACCTTTATATTCACGAATCAGAATATGGTATTAGCTGAGCCTCCCACAAATTGAGGCAGAGTTGAGATTTATCTCCACGAATTCCCACCTGCCCTCCGTCAGAAAGAAGATACCAACGGGCTCGGAAAGGCCACATCTCTCGGATGGGATATAGAGACTTAACCCGTACGTAGGATAGTCTTACCTTGTGTACGTTCAAGAATACGCTGGACGGCCTTGACAGGAGGATTTTATCTGTTTTGTAATAGCTACTCAGTGGATCCCCTTCTCCCAACCTTCTCTAAACCCTAGGATTCCTTGTGACCTGGTCAATTAGCCATTTATGCTCAAACAAATGCCACTCAGAGATAAAACAACTTAACCCAGTCCAACAAACTGATTTACTACACTAGAGTATATCGGCAATGATAAGTATCTTTATTTAAGCTTGTTAATGTCATCGCTATATTGATGCAAGAAAGAATAAGATTTTCCAAATATTTAGGTAATGGAGGAGATAGTGGGCCGAAAGTTTTAATTAAAAGGAGGTGAAAGCAATTCATTAGTCAGTCAACGATTAAAGGAATATATTTGTGGATCAAAATTCAACAAGTCATTATAATGTGCAAGAAATTAAAAAAAATAGTTCAGTAACCATAACTTAGAACATTATACTGTGTTATGAAAATTTCTTCGCATTTCATGAAACACATTCATAATTCTATTGTCTGATTTTTCACAACTAGCCCTACCTCGGCTAGTGGCTAGCGCATTTGACTACTGTTCCAGTTAGCATGTCCTTAAGTGTTTCTATGTTGTATTCCTCGTGTGTTTGCAATGTATACGAGAAACCGACACAAGCTGCCTCTGGCCTATCTTAACTTACCATCCAACAGATTCCAAGCAGGAGCGTTGTCTCTTTTCACGACGAGGTAAGAGCGGGAGTTAATTACAGCTTCAGTTGGAATTCGAACTCCAAAGGTCCGCTACGAATTCTGGCAGTGAAGCCATTAATTCTTAAACCTGGCAACATTCGACTACGAGCCAGGAGCTCTACGGACTGAGCAAACTCCAACCCCTTTCTGCAAACGATAACCCATGTGTTAGTACCACAAGCCCTAATTTGACGGCGAACATGGGAAAAGGCGAAACATGGGCAAATGGAAATCTGATCTGCATCCCTCAGACTGTAATCCCGTCATTTCACTGATGGGCCCATTTCTTTTCCTATGGCATATAGGAAAAGAACAGATCTCTCCGTTCTGCATGGATGATTCTGAAGTTGGCTATGGCCTTTAGCACATTGCTTAATGTTATTGGGTATTAATAGCGCCCATTCCCATTCATAAAGTTTTTTGATAAGTTATTTTATATCTTTTTACAAAAAAACTTCTTTTTATATTAATAGAAATAAGGCGTCAGATTTCGTTTGCAACAAATTTCACAGTTTCAGACTTAATGAAAAACCACTGCTGACGTCAAATTCGAGTGTGCCAGATGTGTGGCTGTGGCTTTAATGAATAGCATTTTCTTTACCATTAATTAATAATACTTTACGAAAACCTGGCCGAAGCGACTAGGAAATTTTCATAACGTCGAATAGTCAGGAACGTTAATGAATTTTCTCGCGATGAAGAGGTTTCAAACAGTTAATCAGTTGCTTAAAAAATTCTATTCTTATACTTTCTTCCTACATGTCTGAATAATTTAGCCACCGAGAATAACAAATGAAAAAGTAAATTTGCAGTCGAATAGTGGTTACTTGAGTTTGTTACAAATGGTCCCATTTATATTTACAACGCTCTGTCGTTTTCATGCCTTTTCGAATCAAATGAATAAGAAAATGGTCAGAAAAAGAATAAATCAAGGGTGCTTAGTTATTCGCAACCCTGAGTCCCAAAGGTCATTTGTGGGTTTGTGAGGCACTAAACATGAGAGAAGAGGTCATTTCCGGCATTTATTTTTGCCCCCTTCGATGGAAGGTTCATATTAGAGATGCGGCAAAATTACTTCTCCTTATTCAGATCTCCCTTGTGCTCTAACGGTAGAATGTAACGTAACATTCTCAAAACCCAAAGTCAGAAGATTGATTCCTGGCATTGCCACCTAAGGATATTTTCCGCCATTCATCCGTTCCTACACCCCACACTGAGGATAAAGGGGCAAATCAATACTGCCAATATAAAGCTCTTGACCAATCACCCTCTCTTCCCGAAAATTTCAAATTTCTTCTATAAATAGATCGTTTTCAATATTTGTTTAAAGTTCTGCCTTTTCTACCTTTCGAGAACGCTATTACAGCTATTGGGAGATTCTGAAAAACCAAATCGTAATTTTTTTGAAAACGAGCGAAAAAATATTTACTTTATATGTATATATGTGAATGTACACTGGTGCTCAAAATTAAAGGATAATGTATAAATTCGTACATAACTTGAAGGATTTATAAAGGAACGCAATGAAATTTGGTGAAGAGATTTATTATTCATTACAAATGTAAATAAAGCAGAAGAAATTCATAATCATATAATGTGCGTGCGTTAAGATCACAATCGTGCAATTGATATGTAGGTGCAGTCCATTGAACAATACTTAAAGTCTTTTACGTACGACATGCAGTATGTTAATATGGAGTATGATCACCCCTGACAACCATGCAGCTCAAGCAATGACTCCTCATACTGTTTATGAGGGTATTGATGAGGTCTTGAGGGATTAATGACCACTCCTCGACAAGTGCTATTCTGAGTTCGTGGAGTGTTTTGAGAGAGGGCTGGCGAGCTCCAATGCGTCTCCCTAGAGCATCCCATACATGCTTAATGGGGACTGTGGTCAGGATATCTGTGTGGCCACTCCATTCGGCGAATATCTTCCTCTTCGAAAAAATCGTTGAGCACACGAGCTCGATGATTATCGTCCATAAGAATAAAATCAGGACTGACGGCTCCCCGGAATGGCTGACATATGGGTTTAGGAACTCGATTCTGTACCACAGGGCACTAAACAGAGCCAATCGAAAAGATGTACTGGTCTGTATACCCGTTCGTCATGATTCTTGCACCAACAATCACGCCAAGGCCACCAGAATAGTAGCTTTCTCTTATGTTCGAGGGATTGTACGGGTCCCTGGTTCGCTCCAGATGCGAATACGTCACGAATCACTACTTAAGCTGAATCGCGATTCGTCCGTGAACATAACATGTACCCACGGGTCAGGACTCCAAGTGTGATGTTGGCGACTCCACGTTAAACGAGCTCGCCGGGCGGCGGGAGTTAGACGGACACAAACAACAGGTTTCCTGGCATAAAGGCATTGCTCACGAACTCTCCTGTAAACACTATGCCTTAAAACTCTCGATCCTGTAGCTGCTGCAAGCTACAAAGACAGTTGTCTAGCGGTCATCACTTTGTTCCGTCTGGTAGTAAGACTCCTATAGCGATGGACAGCAGTTGTGCCTCTGTGACGCCTTGTCCTGATCGCCGACTAACATCTCTTGTCTGTTGAAACTGTCTCCACAGTCTTGACAGCACATTTTGTGGAATATTCAATGCCCTGAAAACTTCCGTCTGGGACTGACTTGCTTCCATCCTTCCAATCATTCTCCACCACTGTAAATTATCCAAACGATGTCTCGAGACATAATTAGCTCGAAATGCCATTGAAGTAAAAGAAGGAGTTGCCTAGAACAGCTACAAGCTGCGAGTAAACTCGCACGCTTTTTAATGCATTCCTAATTTGCACCTTCCTGCTTACGTGCGGTAACTGTAAATGCGGGATAGTTTTCCGTAACGTATTTTCCATGTTCGCACATTTTCAGTGCATTGTTTAACATATATCGATAGCTATACACGTTTTTGTCGATTATCCTTTTGTTTTCAGCACCAGTGTAACTGAAAGCGAAACTGGTCTAACAGCTCTCTGCTTCCTTTCTCTTTCAGAAGAGAGAACATTTTTTTTTGAAAGGTACGAACTACAAGACCACGAGAAGGTGGAGCTGAATTTGGGTGCAATGGCTAACTTCTATTTATAGGCATAGGGAATAACGTCCCATGAATGCAGCTTAGAGCATTAGACTCTGGACTGTGAGCAAGCAAGGCGACCAGGTTCCGACATCCTAGTAAAAGAATCCTAGTAAACGCTGAGAGCAATTCGTTGAAAAAAGAGAGAGAATACTGAAAACAATTTCAATGATTCAAAGATTGAAATTGTAAGCAAAAGAAATTTTTGTACTTTTGCTTTTTCAAAATTACGAGAAAAGATAGAAATTTAAATTTTGACTAAACTTGAGGCCAGCATGGCTATTTTGAATCCAGCCCCGAAGTCATCTCCAGTCAGAATATTTGATTAAAGAACTAATACCGGAATATTTGATTAAAGAACTAATACCGGATAGGTATCATCTGATGTGATTTTAAAATGCGAATCTCTCGCTATAGTTAAATCACCAGCTGTTCCCGACACTACAGATATCACTGGCAAAATCGACTAAGAAAATCAACGCGGGATCGCACATCTGCCATAAAAGCTCAGAATGCTCCGCTTCTCCGTTCTGTTGTTCTTGTTGTCAAGTTTCTCCCCTCCTCTCTCGTAGCGTGTCGCTGATGTTTCAGACAAGAGTTGGGGAAGAACGAACGCTCCGTACTTTTCCAATAGCTGCCAAGTAGGGTATCAATTGGTTTGTTGGGAAGAAAGTATGCATATTTAAAATATTAGTCTTTGATTCGGTGTGGGTTCAGGGACTTACCTCAAAACTTCTAAAAATAGACATCAGCTCTAATTGTGTGCAATTTATTACTGAATTTCTACTAAAGCGTCAACTGCAGGTCAAAATTGCTTCATACTATTCACAAACTTATTCTATAAAACAAGGACTTTCTCAGGGTTCTATACTTTCTCCGATTTTATTTAACTGTTATCTGCACGATATTAAAAATATTTTTGATGAAAATATCTGTTTCACTAGCTGTGCTGATGATATTCTACTTTGGACATCAGACTCTGATGATGATCTTACAAGATAAAATGCGGAAACAGTTAAATAATCTAAATTTATATTTCCAAAAATGGCACCTTAAATTAAAGGTTAAAAAACATTCTGCATCCCTTTCTATAAAAAAGGTCTTATACACTTCAATTTATTTTACGAATTAATTCAGAAATAATCCAACAGAATTCAAAATACAAAATCTTAGGCATTCATTTCGATTCAAGATTGAACTGGTTTCATCATTTTGATCATCAATATAATAAAGGATTAAAATTAGCTAACTATCTTTAACATTTTACATCTCAATTTAAGGGCACCCCCCAAATATATATGATAAATTTATATAAAAACTTAATTCGAGCAAAATTAGAGTATGGATTAGAATTCATATCTGATCCACATTCTCTAAATTAAAAAAATAATACTATCCAAAACAGATGTCTCATAATTGCACTTGGATACCTAACTTTTGTCCGACACTGTACCTAATAGCGGAAACTGCTTTTCCACCATTCGAAATTCGTCATAAAATTTTGTTAATAAAATATTACTTAAAACTACAATATAAACTTCCTTGGCGCCCTTTCTTCCTAAATTATAAAAACAGTATCTATTTTAATTTTATTAAACAAGATCAAATTTTAAATGAATATTTAAATAAATAAGCAGTAAAACAACTTAAAGGTGATATTCCGGACTTAATCGCGGAATGGACACTTATCAAACCTTTTTGCTTTACTGAAATTCCATCTTTAAAATCTAAAAAAGAGCTTCCCAACGAAGCAATTGTCTCTTTTTTTAAAACACACTCCCAAAATAATTTTAAAAATCATCTTTTCATTTTTACAGCTGGATCAGTCTTTTCTCAAACAGATTCAGCTGCTGCGGCAATTTACATTCCACAAAAAGGAATCTCAAAAACTTTTAAATCACCTAACTCCACTTCAATTATCCAGGTCGAACTCTTCGCTGTTTTGAAAGCTTTCGACTGAATTTCACAAAATCTATTTAACTCACGAGTATTTATTTTTATTCACTCAAAAGGGGCGATCCAAATTTTACAAGATATTGGCTCTTCAAATTACATATAACTATTATTTAAATGCTATTTTAATATCAAGTACTAAAAATCTTAAATTTAATAATAACAATATCTCTTTACAATAGATCCCAAATCATGTTGGGATCCCAGAAAATGACTTTGTTGATCTCCTGGCGAAAGAAGCGCATTCTTTACCGAACTTTGAAAATATTTATGATTTTTTTTACACAGTTAAATCTGAACTCAATAATATTGAAATTAATCTTACAGAAAGATTCTTTCAAAACAATGCTTTCTTTAAAGGAAATTTTCGCTTTTATCTTTCTAAAAATATTTCGAAAATTAACTATTTACCATTTACAAGACAGGAAATTTAAATATTACATCGCCTACGCACGAATACAGCAATGTTGAATCTAAATAAATATAAACAAAAACTAATTAAATCCCCAAACTGTTCTCGTGTTTAACGCCAGAAAACATAATCACACTCTATTAAATTGTAAAAAATATGATCAACAAAGAAAAACTTTCTTCACAGCCTTGAAAAACTAGAAATCTATGAATTTAGAACTGATCTCATATTAAACCACCCTATGGAAACCAAAAGAGTAAAAAAATTTGAATTACTTTTAGAATTCATTCTCTCAACTTCATTTGGGAGCAAAATATAAAAAAATAAAAATAATATTGTTCATTTGTTATTTTAAAAATAATTTTGTCTTGGTATAATTTTCTAAATTTTTGTTTTTGTCTTCTTTCATATTTGTGGGTAAGCGTGAGGAAGGACCTCCCATTGACATAATGTATATAAATAAATAAATAAAGATAATATTAACTAATACATTGAAACATATGGCTGTAAAACATTACTTCTACGTATTGCAGCGAGGTTTTTCGTTGTTTTGAGCCGTTCAACTACGTGTGGCCTTTTTCCACGGTTCCTTTCAGGGTGAATGGTTCTAACAGATGCTTTCGACCTATTGCTTCTGTTTTTCTACACGCATAGTTCTTCGCTAAGTTCAAGATTTCATTTGCATAATAATTCGGCAACAGTGAATATAATTTCTCTCTAATTCTTGGAGAGGCGTTTCGTTCGGACAAAAAGCAAAAGAATGATTTGTGAAATCTTATTTTCTCTAAACATTTTGTCAACTTAAATGTTGTGATCACTTTATTCTGTTGATTTTATTCACATGTATAATTTAGATTTATTTATAAATATATATTTAGTTTTCAAAATGGCTGTTAAATCAATTTTAATCATGTTCAATATTTCAAATTTAATTGAGGAGTTTGAGTATGTAGCAAGTATACACTGAGAAGAGTTTTTGCACTCTGCGTGTATTTCATTTAAACTCCCATTGGGTTAAAAATAAACAACTTCAACTGCACTCGTTCTCCTTTGACGTCTATTAAATCCTTCCTTTCATGTCCTTAATCATTTCACTGTCCCATGCCACAAGTGAAGCTCTCTTAATAACTTCGTCTATGCCCGCTATGAGCAGCTTTGTTCTCGAAGGAAATTCAAAGCCTACTTTCCCCAATCTGAACGTTTCTCATTTATCACCACCGCCTCTCCTTAGCCCTTCATTGGCTTACAGCAGCATCCGATAGCGACGCCTGGGCAACAGTCGGAGGAGCAGAATTCGTTTCTCGTCACAATTACGACAGAGCTGCTGGCAGCACGAGCGCCCGAATATCTGGACGAGTTTAATGAAGAAATATGCGGCTTTCGACGTACAACGTTCTCGATGATGCCGGGCATCATTAGAGCAGCCCGTTGCCATAGAGACCGCCATCCCCACCCACAGGCATGGAATTAATAACGGCAGTAATTTAAAGCGATGATGTTGAGGTTTTGTGGTTAGGAGGCGTACATGTCGGGAAATGCCAGACCTCCGCTGCCAGAACTATGCAGTTAATGATTTTGGTTTTCTATTATGTCAGAACACTTTTCCTTTTCTGTTTGCGTTACGGTCTTTCCTCTTTTGTTAAAGGCTCTAATGGAAAGTGCCTTCTTCTAAGGTTCGATCATAAATTTCTGATTTATAACTTCTGTAATCCAATCTGGCGAGCCACGAACAAAAAAGGGAGTTTGTTGTGGGTAACATTGATATTTAATTAAACACACATACATCAATTTAAACAATTTGCATGGTAAACATTTTGGAGGGTAAAAAGTGGATTTTTGTGACGAATCTACATAAGAAATGAAATATTGTTTTATCTATAGATTATTTGAAGATGCAATGGAATGTAGTTAAAGAAATAACTGGTAGCTATGAATAAATTAATAATTTTCTTACTGTAATCAAGCATGGTAATGTATTAGTTAAATACGATGACGATCCACTTGTTTTCGTGAATATACTCGATAACTATTTTACTCGAACAGCAAAAAATCTGATTGAAGATTTAAATCAAACTGATATTGATTGGAAGAGAACTGAGGAAACTACGAGCATAACCAAATATTTCTTCCTAACACCTGTAAAAACAACTGATGTTGAGACAGATTGTTTCCTAGGAATAAATTTTCAGGATTTGATGGTTTAACAGTAGAACTGATTTATTTATTAGGAGAAAATTTTACTGGCATACTTGTTAAATCTTTCAATTTCTGCATCGAATGAGGAACGTTTCCTGATATTTTAAAACAGACCATTATTATCTCCATTTTCAAAGATGAAGATGCGAAAGAGTTGGGTAATGATAGACCTGTTGCTCTCGTGCAAGTAATTGTAATAACCATCCTTTTGTGTTTTAGGGTGATTGATTGACGTTAGGGGCGATCTTATAAAAAAAAAGGACGGAGCTAGGAAAAACAGCGTTGTACTCTCGATTCAGGAATCATCATCATCATCCTCAAGCAGCCATGGGCTACGGAGGTCCAACCAGACCGTGCAATTTAGTTCTCCAAGCAAGTCTATCCTGAGCTACATCTACTGCATCTGGCCACTGCACACCAATTCTAAAAAGGTCCTGTTTGACATTGTCTGCCCACCGCAATCTAGGTCTCCCCTTCTTTCTGAGGCCTTTAGGCACACTGTTCATAACCCTATTCGCCAATCTATAATTATTCATACGGGCAACATGGCCAAACCAACGGAGTCTCTCTCTGCACAATATGCTGCTTAAAGGAGGTTGCAAACTCCTTTGCCTAACCTCATCATTAGTTACAAAGTTGAACCACCTAATGCCGAATACACTGCGTAAGCATCTGGAATCAAAAGCATCTAGTTTCCTGTTATCTTGTTTACAAAGTGTCCAAGTTTCCCTACCATAACTAACCCTAGAAAGAACCAAACTATTATACAGCCTAATTTTAGTCTTTAGGTGTAAACGCCTATTTCTCCACACTCTCCATAGATTCTTAAAAGTCCCGGCAGAAATCCCTATTCGTCTGTTAATCTCATGCCTCAAATCACCATTATCTGTTACATAGCTCCCAAGATAATTAAACTGTGACACCTGCTCAAGACTGCAACCATTCAGATTAACTGAATCACAGCCTGCCTGACCAATTTTCATCACTTTAGTTTTCTCTCTGTTTATAACCAAACCTACTCTACTACCAGTCTCATCAACAGCTCGAATGAAAGAGTTCAATCTCATCAACATCTTTTGCCAAAAGGGTTAAATCATCAGCATAATCTAAATCAGAAATTTTCGTATCTCCAGCCCATTTATGGCCAAAATCTTTCCCTTGAAGTGAATTTCGCATAACATAATCAATAACCAAGCTAAAGAGAAAAGGAGACAAAATGCACCCTTGTCGAACACCAGAAGTAATGCTAAACCAATTGCTACAAGACTTACCAACTCTCACACACGACTCACTGTTATTATAGAGAGCTTTCATTATATTAACTAACTTGTCAGGTATACCATATGATCTCACAATCAACCACAAATTATGACGATCAACAGAGTCGAAAGCCTTTTTGAAATCAACAAAGCTAGCAACCAAAGGTTTCTGAAACTCTAAACATTTCTCAAGAATCTGCCTAAGTGAAAATATCTGATCCACACATCCCCTATCACTTGATTCAGGAATATTACACACTAATATACTTCAACCGAATCACTTAACTATAAAAACACATTTATTTATCTTACTTCGTCAATAAAAAAACATTTTAACACAAAAAAAAAACACATTTACTTGACACATCTTTTCAGGGAACTTTCCATCAGCGAACTCAGCGCTGTTCGATCTTTCAAAAGCTTTCCACGGCCCTAGGCCAAACAGTTCAAGCGCATAGTCTAAGCACAATGTTCGTGCGGAGCCAGGAACATCAACAGCTCCAAAGGCTCTCACAGGGCTCTTGGCAGTGACATTTTTAAGCTACATGACTTCGGACACCAGATCAGGAAAATTGACCCCTTACCTCTCTACTGATGAGGACAAGAAAACGCCATTGCTCTCCTCATTTATCACACTTCAGCACACCGTCCAACATCCTGGCACCTCGACGAACCGCTATCCCTCTTTTCACAGAGCTGTGTGTTCGATCTCGAGTGTGGCACTGGACTCTCGTTTTTCCGTCCTACTTCAGCAAAGTTCCAGCCACAAGTGACCGCTTTCCTCATCTTGGCCTTCTCTCTTCCAAATTAAAGGTTACCATCTGTGGGATCGTGGCCTGTCATTGGCTGGTGCCGTCGAGGTGTGAATCTTTTGAGCCCATATAGTCATGTAGGCTCCCTCATCCGGGGCCCATGCTGACCACAGGTGGAATTCCACGAAAGAGGATGCCACTGGCGGTGGCATCTTCCTTCGTGGTCGAATGTCGAAAAAAAGGGGCGAAAAATGGACACTGTTAATTTGTAAAAATGGCGGATGGGGCTCTGCCACCAGCGGCATGTCATGGCCACGTTTTTACACAAAATGTGAGCACGACATACCTATCCCTTTCAGGAAGGGAAAACGGTGACACCCCCTGCAAGGGCGCAGAATGGCCAGGCTGGGATCTCCTCTGATCTGGGTCCGGTGTTCATCTGAGCAGGGTGAAAAACACGGACGTCCAATTGTTCCATGCCTATCTTGGCAGGGTGTTGCGAGTGATGAGAACCGGGAACCTGTAGTTGTATCGGCACAGTGGAGAAACTGGCTCCCAGACAGGTATGTCTGAGAGTGTTCACAGGATCCTCCCCTCCACAAGGGGTGACGTAGCAGAAAGTTTTGATCCAATGTCAACAGAGCATGAGGGCAGCGTGCTGGGTTGGATCCGTATCCTGGTGAAGAACTGGTATCCACCCTCCCACACTCACGCCCAATCTGTGTATGCTACTGGATAACCAGGTCCAGGGCTTTCCACTAGTTCCCGTTCATTCGGCGTCTCTGTCTCAGTGTATTTCCACATTTGAACATGAAATAAAAGAGAAAGGAGGAGGGGTCAGTTCTGGTGTCCTACATTTTATTTTACAGTACATACATGTATAACACTATTGTACCAGATAGTCACCGCATGTCCCCAAGAGACTTATTCCTATGGCTTCAGGACCTTAGTGTTCATAACATTAATAAAATTGCCATAATTGTTTGTAAGGTACTGGATTGCTCTTCTCAAGTCATTAACATTTGACATGCTCCCAGTAGCTTCAAGAAAAAGGACATTTTACATTTCAGTGCTCACTCTTCACAATAGTTCATGACAGTTTAAATTCGCTTCCTTACTCCTTAATATCTATGTCTAACTACTATACTCATCCCTATATTCAGGGTCTAACCATTACAACGTGTTACAGATCTAAGTACACCATCAACATTCAATATTCACATAATCTTCTGGTCAATCACAATACTTCTCGGTCTCACTTTGATTATCCCTGCTTAATCTGAACAATTCTTCCTTATCCAATTGCTATAATAATCCTTCCATTAACCCTTCCCTCAATATATTATTATTCCTTCCTTCCAAGACCCATATACCTCATTAAGCCCTAACCCTTGGGCATGAGTGTGGGAGAGTGGATATCAGTGATGATCAACCGGTATTCCACGGTGTCCTGATTGCAGACACTGGTGAGTCCTGGGAGCCAACCTGGTCAGGAAGCCCAGTTGGGCAGACACAGCAAATGTGCTGTGTAAGGACGGGGCTAGGAAGCATTCCCTTGGGCCCGCACGAGAGCTAAGGTCAACCAACACTCAGTGGCACTCCCATGTCTCTCGTTATTTGTGGTTAGACAGACTCGAAGAACGCATAGATAAAGTCACGAGGATGGGAGCACACGCTTCCCTTGTTTGTTCAGCTGGTGCAGTGCCCACTGCCTTGTTCGTTCAGCTCGTGCAGTGCCCACTGCCTTGTTCGGTGCTGATGGAGTGTCTCCGGCTCGATTAGCTGCTTGTTGCGTCACCTCGGAATACATTCTCTTTCATTGCTGGGGAAACGTGCAGGGAGGGGAACTAGTTAGCTGCATGCAATTTTGGCTGCCTCCTCTTGATTCGTTGTCATAGACAGATGGTTGCCATGGGTGTGCGCTGTGGTAGTGGAGGAAGAAAATAGCTAGAAACCAAACTCTGCTCTGAGGCGATGCAGCTATTCAAGGGTGTGAATGTCACTGGCGCTCTGGCCCATCCAAAGGTGTCCCTTTGTCTTAGTAAGTAAGAGTGCATGGGTCGCTGAGGGGGAGCGTTTGGTGTGGCAGGTGGGGGTATTGCTTGATCTGCCACGGTCGGCTGGGGAGGACACTCTATGGCGCAGTTCTGGAAGGCTGATGGATCAAAATCCCAGTCTTCATCCGATTTTTCATTGCCTTTCTTGGAAGTCTTTTGGGGAGGGTGGCTCAGGGGCGTAGCTAAAGGTGTTTCCATTGGAAGAGGATCTACCACTAGGTAGTTTCTCCGTTTCTGCAGCTTCTTCAAGCAGTCCACGTGTGCAATCTCTATCTGGTGGGAATTGGTGACCAAGGCGAGTTTGTATATCATGGTCGTGAATTTTGCAGCATGCGCTAGCCCTGTGGACAGTTTAGAGAGCTTCTTGGTGTTTCGCCTCTTGGCACTCGACGACTGTACAGGAATACCAGATCGCCGACTTTTATCTCCTTACCTACGGCTACCTTCCGCCATTGCTGCTCCTGTTGGTCAGCAGCTGTCTCTGAATTCTGTCTTATGATCTCATATGCCCAGTTTAGCAAATGCATTAACAGTTCCCCATAGCTGCGGGTGTTATCATAGGTGGGCAGGTCCTTGGTGTGCCACAGCTGATAAAGGAGGGCCACATCTCGGCCGTATAACAGATAGTAATAGTGTCTCCTGAGTGACACTGTGGGTAACACTTTGGTAAGCCATGAGGACAAATGGCAAGTGTTCCTCGCGCATAGGTGTTTATATTCAGCTATCATGTGGAACAAAATTGTTGTGAACAATTTGTTGAGGTGCTCCGTGTCCTCGTGTGCAGCAGGATGGTAAAAACTAGTATTCTGTTTGACGATTCGGAGCCAATTGAATACCTCGGTCATCACACGACCTGTGAAGTTTCATGCATTATTGCTAATCATCGTAGTGAGGATGTCACATTTGGGGACGAAGTCTTCTACGAAAACTCGGACGATTGATTCCACTGCTTGGTCCTGCAAGTCATATAATTCTGGGCACTTGGTGAAATAGTCAATCATGACTAGAATGTATTTGTTCCTCCTCTGAGTGAGGGGTAGGGGACCCAGTATGTCCATGCCGACCATCTGGAAGGGCTGATTCATCAGAGGAGCCTGAACTAGGTTCCCTTTCCTTTTCTCTATATAGCCCCTTTTCTGGAGACAGGAGACAAAAGTCTGTACAGAATTCTGTACATTCCATGCCAGAAGTACTGTGCCTTCACCCAATACAGGGTCTTCCGCTCTCCCAAGTGTCTGGAGCAGGGATTATTGTGACACAGTTCCAATAGTTGTCTGTGTAGCCCCTATGGAATCACTAACTGCTCGGTCATGTTAGTTCGGGTGCTATGTGGGTGTAGTACCGTGAAGTGGAACAACACCCAATCCCACATATAGAACTGCCAGGCTGCCGAGCTGGTGGGGGCTGAGTTCGATTCTCCAGAATGTAGATGAGTTCTTTTAGTGGGAGCTGCATTTCTTTCAACCTGACCATATCCTCCAAGGGACTATGGTGCAGTTGTTGCTCTTCTACACTCATGATATTCCATGAGAGTATATCGGCTGGGACATTGCTGTTCCCCTGGGCGATAGATTACATCATTGTCTTACAAGGTTAAGTTCCATTTGGCTAACCAGCTAGAAGGGTCTTTCAGCCTCATCAAATATGCCAAGGAGGTGTGATCAAATATGACTGTATATCGGCATCCATAAGATACTGTTTGAAGTGTGTAATGGCAAACTTTATGGCCATAGTTTCCTTCTTGATAGTTGAGTACCAGGTCTTGGGTTTTTTTTCACTCTCTACTGGCATAATCTCTGGTGCCGAAAACCATCGTCTGTCTCCTGTTCCAGTATGCCAGCCACTGCTATGTCAGAGGTGTCTGTGGACAGCAAAAACTTCCTCCCAAAGTCAGGATGTAAAACGATGGGTTCAGTGACGAGTTTACATTTTCGCTGGTGGAAGGATGCCTCTGCCTTGGGGGTCCATATGAATTTTGCATCCTTTTTCATTAGGGCTACCACAGGGGCAGTCAGTTCGGCGTAGCGATCAATAAACCACTGGTAGTATCCGATCAGTCCGAAGAGGACTTGGACATTCCACACAGATCTGGGCTTGGGGAATTTCTCTACAGCTTTTAAATTTCGTAGGTCAGGTTGCACTCCATCAGTGGTAATCAAATGCCCACAATATGTCAGCGACTGCTTGAGGAACTTACACTTTGATGGCTTCAACAATGTTGAAAGCTTGCAGACGATCAAAAACCTTCTGCAACCGGTCCATGTGTTGATCAATGGTTTGGAAGGTGACCATGATGTCGTGCAAATACATCAGTGCTTGTGTTATGCCTCAATTATTTTTTCGGCCTAACGAACAAAATTCTATCCAAATTCTTCCCATGCCAGCATCCGCCCAACACATCTGCTTTCCCCCTCACACAGGGCTGGAAGAAGGCATGGCCACTGGTCACTGGGAGGACCCCTATGAGTTCACCCCCCCCCCCCTTGACACCAGAGAACGGACGTTGTAGAGACTTTATTTCGTCTGACTCTGTGACAAGATACGGTTGGACACATGTGGCCTAGCCAAGTTTGAAGGTCGGGTCGAGACCCCTCCATGGCTACCCCCACATTACTGCCCAACCCATCCGGAGATGATGGGAAGCTGTTGAAGCAACACATAATCAATGATGATATAAAAGGGGAGCTTAACAAAGGAGGAGAGAGATGCCCGAGAAACGACACTGAAGAGAGAGGCCCACGCACACCACGGAGATGTTCGATTTTGGGATGGGAACCTTATATGACTTCCGAGCTTAATGAAGTGACCTGCAGACCCGGAGTGACGGCATTCGACTTCAAGCTGCCCTCGGCAATCCTCGTCGATGGAAAACAGCGTGATGAGGCCATCGTCACCACCTAATAACGGACGGACATCAGCAGTGTGCCCCCTTGGAAAGAGCTTCCTCGATATAAGTTACAAACACTGATTCTCCTCTGGTTCGAAGGTATAATCATGTCAGAAATTATATTCTTTCTCAGTGCCTAGTCATATAATTGCAGTGTGCAGAAAATGTGTTTAATCTTGCGGCCATCTATCCCATCATATAATTTGAGTATTAAATATCATGTGTATGCTTATGCAAATCTAGAGTAAATATCCAATCTATTCATAAAATTCTCACACCTCCTCTGCCAAGGGGAGGGCTTGGGTTTCTGTGGCTTCTCTTTTCCGTCAGATATAACTATTATCAGTTGGAGAGGAGAAGAAATCACAACACAAGTAAATTATCAGCAAGTTATTGCACCTCCAACCAAGGGGGTGTGTAACACTTGCTCCTGGTGCATGACAATGAATACATTGTCTAGGAGGTGTTGGAATGTGGTGAGGCTATTCTTAAAGCCAAATGGCAAAAAATTAAATTCCAACAGGCCCTTTCGAGTAATGAAGGCTGTCTTTTCAATGTCATGCGGGTGCACGGAGACCTGCCAGTAACCGGACATCGTGTCCAAAGAGCTAAAGTATTTAGCATGCGCCAGCTGATCAATAATTTAATTTATCAGAGGGTATGTATCATGGATGGTCTTGGTGTTCAGGACTCGATAGTCGACACGAAATCGATAGGAGGAGTTTTTCTACTTCACCAGGACAATGGGGGATGCAAAGGGGTGGTACTCATATAATTCCACATTCTAGTAATTCTTCTACATGACGGTTGAGCTCGTCCTGTAGGGCGAATGGTACCTTATAGGCCCTCTGTGGCACAGATTTCTTGAGAGTGGTTCCCGTCAGCTCGCTCATCCCCCTAGGGAACACATCCTTATTCTTCATCAACAGCTTACTTACTTTGGCTTGCTCCTGGGTTTCTAAGTGGTCGAGCTGGAAATCATCCAGTGACAGCCACTGGGAAACTTTGTGGCCCCTGTGGTTCGGATCTGCTCATCTTCAACTATCTCCATATGGACAATTATCATTTTTTTGTTTAACCAGAGTGGGCTGTTCAAAGGGTTCACCACTTGAATGTTCAGCAGGCCATCATCCCCCACTCTATTGACGGACTGGACTACTTGGATGGACCCTGCCTTTAATTTGTTGTGCAGTTGCACTAAAATGGTTCGTCCATTCAACTGCGAGACTGGACACTTCATCAGTGCAATCCGCTCAATGTGGGATGGTACACAGAACTTATTCACCACCTGCCCTTAGATGACTGCTGATGAGGTCGCCGCAGTGAGGGAAAATTCATTTGTGCGTGACGAGGGGGGAATGGGGGCGTCGCTCTCTTTTGAGTCTCTGTCGTCCTCCTTCTGTAACAGATCTGCATTCAAGTTGATGATGTAGCCATGGCCTTTCAAGATATCATATCCTATGATCATGTCATAATTTGTAGTCTTGATGTCAAGTGCTACCACAGGGTGCCAGAAGGTGTTACCATTAATGATTAGGTTCAGCATAAATCTGCCCAGCACTGGGATCTTAATTCCACCTATCGCCTTCAACTCTTGCAGTACGGGGGACCATTTCCTTTAAAATCTGAGGCTTCAGATGCTGGAAGCAGTTATGATCTATGACTGAAAGTGCTGCGCCTGTGTCTAGGAGCACGTGTACTATCACATTCTCTATGCAATTGGAGCTGATGGAGGCCTTTTCATCATTGCCAGAAATGGCACAAGAGGCAATCGCGATGCTGGGATTTTCGTCGAGGTTCTGAGAAATGCACCCAAACTTTTCCCCCCGTATTAGTCTAAAGGATCACAGTTAGGGAAACGTCGCTGCTGCTGGTCCGCTTCCTGCCATTGCTGCATTGGTCGTCAATTTCCTGTGGGGATTGGCTGCATCGACCCCGGATGATTCTCCTTCCACATGGGTTGGAGCTGCTGCCATAAAGCCACCCCAGGATCTCGTGCCTGTGCGAGCAACCACAACCAGCACTGCCAAGCAATGTGGCCTAGTCTCCCACAGTCAAAGCACGTGATTTCTCAAGAGTGTGGTCGCCCCTGGCCGGTGTGTAGATTGGCATATCATCCCAGGAACTGCTGGGTCCTGGGTCCACAGCTCTAGTGCCTTCACCTGCTCCATCAGAGTAGCCACACTCTCCTGTAATTGCTGCAGCGGTTTGATTTTCAGGGCAGCATCAGGTCTCAGTATGGGGTCGGAGTTGGGAATGGTGGGCTCTGAGTCCGAGTCTAAGTTGTAGTAGCGATTGCGGGGCTGTGAGACCCTCGTTGCTTTCCTCTAACAAGTCCTCCAATGCCTCTTAAAATCCCTTCGGGTTGTGTGACAAAATGCATCGGTTTAGTTTGGGAAGCAGCCCTGACACAAACTGGGCTAAACGAATTTGGTTCTCTACTCTCTTGTCGGTCGGATTCCCCTCTTCTCGTTGATCCCTTCTCAAAAATTTATACGCTAAGGTTCTCAACTGTGTGGCATACTCTCGCACGCTCTCTCCCAGCCTCTGCTGGCAGGTTGAAAATTGGTGCAGCCGAGTGGTCCATGGTTCCACTACCACGAACTGCTCTAATAGTGCCCTCTTAAAGTCTTCGTAGGTTACTTCCGTGCGCAACTCTTGAGAGGCATTTATAAATTCCGCTGCCGTAGCTTCGATTGAGCGATGATTATCATCTCCCTCGGCTGCCACCTAGCCAGGCCGGCTATGCTCTCCAATTGTTCTAAAAATGCAGCAGCCGACCAGCTACTGTTCCCATAGTAATTATTCACTAAAGTTAAAAATCCTGCAAGTACAGGCCCTCCCTGGTGATCCACTTCCCTCGTGGGGGTCTCTATCTCAACTGCGTTTTCCATTGTTTCTGTCCCACAAAACCCTAGTGTGCCATATGTTGTTGTGGTGTTTGTATTAATTTTTATCCTCCAAAACTGCAGGGGGTGTCACAGAAATACAGTCAGCATAAAATTTCACTCCTAGATAAATGAAGGTTGTAGTGGTTCCCTAGTTGATTCACTAATTCATCGTCATACATGCTACACTTGGGCCTAGTTATTTTCTTAAAACTATCAATATATGGAATACAAAAATATTCATTTACTATACAGTTTCACTGTAAATCATAAAAGTATTTTGTTTTAACATATGTCCCTGTAAATCCTCTCCAAAAACATAAATTACAATCCTAGCTACCACAAGAAACCTTCCTTATTTAACATATACATTTCTTCACATATCATAATATTTTACTTTTCATTCCTATCAATTTCCAACTAGTTTTTTTTTCTCTTCACCACTGCCTCATCTCCGCTTAGCAATTCGCCAACATGTATTTTAGACATTTTCAGGTATCTATTCTTATTTACAACTTTTGGCTGCAATAAACCCCAGGTTAGAAAGATCGTGGTCATGGAAACAATTTGTCTTAACCACCCTTTTGTATTTTGGGGTGATTGATTGATGTTACGGGCGAGCTTATGAAAAATGGAGGGGGCTAGGAAAAACCGCATTGTACTCTGGATTCACGAATATTACACATTAATACACTTCAACAAAATCACTTAACTATAAAAACACATTTATTTATCTTACTTCGTCAATAAAACTTCAAAAACATTTTAACACAAAAAAAACACATTTACTTGACACATCTTTTCAGGGAACTTTCCATCAACGAACTCAGCGCTGTTCGATCTTTCGAAAGCTTTCCACGGCCCTAGGCCAAACAGTTCAAGCGCATAGTCTAAGCACAATGTTCGTGCGGAGCCAGGAACATCAACAGCTCCAAAGGCTCTTACGGGGCTCTTGGCAGTGACATTTTTAAGCTACATGACTTCGGACACCAGATCAGGAAAATTGACCCCTTACCTCTCTACTGATGTGGGCAAGAAAACGCCGTTGATCTCCTCATGCATCACGCTCCAGCACACCGTCCAACATCCTGGCACCTCGACGAACCACTATCCCTCTTTTCACACAGCCATGTGTTCGATCTCGAGTGTGGCACCGGACTCTCGTTTTCCCATCCTACTTCAGCAAGGTTTCAGCCACAAATGACCGCTTTCCTCACCTTGGCCTTCTCTCTTCCAAGCTGTGGAATCTTCCATCTGTGGAATCGTGGCCTTCTATCATTGGCGGGTGCAGTCGAACTGCGAGTCTTTCAAGCCCAGATGGTGCTTGTTTACCAGTTTGCAGGTGACGTAGGCTCCCTCATCCGGAGCCCACGCTGACCATGGGTGAAATTCCAATGCTGGCGGCGGCATCCTCCTTTGTGGTTGAATGCCGAACAAAAATGGGAGTGAATTGGACACTGTTAATTTGTAAAAGTGAAGGACGGGGCTCGGCCACCATCGGCACGTCGTGTCCACATTTGTACACAAAATGTGAGCACGACATTATCTAAAATTTTTGAAAAAGTAGTTAAACCTGTCAAATACTTGGAAATAAACTTTTTTTTAGCTAGAATCAATTTTGCTTTAGAAAAACCCGGGAACGGATATTTCATTGCTAAACTTCAATAAAATTTACATGGCGATGCATGATCGTCAACATGCATTAACAATGTTTTGAGGCAGAAAGAAATCATTCGATATTGTTGATCATGGAAAATGTTTTACGAAACTATAGGAGTTTAGAGTTAGAGGGTTTAATTTTACTTTAAAATGGTTTAAAAGTTACTTAATTGATAGAATACAGGTTAAAATATGTAATGTTTGTACCTGTATTCTATCAATTACTAATTAATTACTAATTAATTAATTACTAATTACGGTGGGTGCCAAGGATCAGTTCTTGTACCTTTATTATTCATCATATTTATTAATCACTTACAGTTAAATTTCCGTTTAAGCCAATTAAATTTATTTGCGGATGATACTTGTTTGACATATACTGGCCAAATCCTCAAACTGTTGTATCTCTATGGGAAACACTGACTTGTTAGAATTAATAACTTGTTAACTACTAGTTTACAACTAATTTACTAACTGCAAATATAAAAATAATAATGCTGTTTTTAAATCAAAATACTTTAGATTCTAGGGGCGGGGGTAGCTCAGTCGGTAGCGCGCCAGGCTCGTAATCTGCAGTTCCCAGGTTCGAGTCCCAGCTGGGTCAGCGTTGAGATTTATCTCCGCAAAATTCCCCGCCCTGCCCACGGTCAGTAGGGGACACCGATGGGCTTAGAAAGGCCGCCGTCCGTCGGATGGAACGTTAAGCCGTGGCCCCGTGTGCGGGTGAGCCATACCCTGTGCACGTTAAAGAACACGCTGGATGGCCTTGACGGGAGGCTACCATCTGTCTCCCAACAGCTGTTCCAGTGGGTCCCCTCCCCCAACCTTCTCTGAGCCTTCGGGGTCCATGTGACCTGGCCATTTAGCCCATGGTGTGCAAAAAAGTGCCGCTCAGAGTTAAAACAACCCAACTTTAGATTCTACCATTTTTGTTGTAATAACTTATTAATTCATCATATTTTTAAATGTAAAATACAAAATCACTGCAAATGCCCTTAAGTTCTTGTCATTTCCTCATTAAATATCCTATCTTGCCTGACGATCCTTGGAATGTACATTTTGAATTGGTCGAGAAAAGTTTCTTGGCGCATTCGCACGATTATATTTAATACAAAATATAGCGTCATCTAGATTTATGCATACATTGTAGCATGCACTTATTCGTTCACGAGTGAACTAGGTATTAATTCTTAGGGTGGTATGTACTACCGTAATTTTAAGCAAATCTGAGAACTTCAGAATATATTTATTCGCCTGTTACTAAACGTTTAAGGATGCAGTCTTACTATTTATCTATTTATATTCATCATTCACCTCTGGGGCATTTAGTTAAAAGACTTCTGTCCCAAAGCTTTTAAGTCAATAAAGTTAAAAACAATTACAACAGTAAAATTAAACAATAAATTCAATATTTACACACATTTGATGAACTAAATTATATATGTTTTAAGTTGAAGACAAGAGCGTAGCTATGAGAGTAGGCTCCCCCCAACCAAAGTTAATCCGATTTGGCAGAATTCGAAACCACTTGGTAAAATATAGGTTTGTGTAAAATTATGGCCAGTTAGCAAAATCTAAGGAAGTTATCGACAACGACAACAATTACAAATCGAGGTAACTTGGAAAAATCTAAGTTGGCAAAATTGGAAAAACTTCTTAAAATGCAAATGAGTTATGAAAATTGGAATTGATTTTGTGAAATTAAGGAGAGTTGGCAAAATCGGGACAACTAGGAAAAATTTAGGTGAAATATAAAAATTGGGTTGTTTTATGTAAAATTATGACGAGTTGGCAAAATCTAGGGCAGTTGGCAAAATTCGAAGCTATTTGGTAAAATATATGCTAATTGTGAAAATTGGGATTGGTTGTGTGAAATTAACCTTCCAGAAGTGGCATTGGAATGATAGAAATAAAAAGGTGGCATCGGTCTCCTAGACAGATTATGCAAAAATGTTCTCCAAAAGTTTATAATAAATAAATAATAAATAAATTTGAAATAAACTTTCTGTTTTTGTTTTTATTTAATGATAATTTAATTAAAAAAACTCTTTTTTTATCTTTATTCAAAGAAATTAAAAATACATCCTGAAAAATGCCTAATAAATGTTTACTCATGTAAATGGTAACTAAGTAGTTACCGGAAGGAAAACTATGCGCCAATCCCCTGTGATGATGCATAGAATCAGCCAGGCCTAACACCTAATGTCCGACCCCGTCTTCTCGTGGTGCAGTCGGTTAGTACCTTTCAAAAGACATCTCTCTTGTAGAAGGGAACGGAAGGGGAGGGCTGCCAGATCACTCTTGCCTACTATCTGGTCATCTATAGCCACTTTTTCTTTGTTTCTGACCTGCTGAGGAGTGGTCAAGCACACATGGTCCTGATTCTGACCATACAGTAGACTCCCTCTTATCCAGCCTTTACTGAACCGGACCCCTGGCCAGATGAAAGAAAGGCCGGTTAATCCGAAAATTGTGTCAGAAAATAAATAAAAACGGCTTCCCCTTCTTGGAATTAAAGCAAATAAACAAAACAAGGGGCGACTTGCTTTCGCTTCTTGGAACTGAAGCAAATAAACAAAACAAAGGGAGACTTGCTTTCGCTTCTTGGAACTGAAGCAAATAAAACCAAGGGCGACTTGCTTTCGCTTCTTGGAACGACCGGTTAAAACGGAGGCCAGTTGAGCCGAGAACGGATAAGAAAGAGTCTACTGTATATACTTACCTGAATGGAATTATGGTTCTGCGCTTAATTACACTGGACAACAAAATTTCATAAAAGTCATGCCTCTGAGATAAACGTTCAGCTGGTAAGTGCTGAGAACGAAAAACGTTCACCGTGCTCAGCACTAACCATGCTGCAGTTGTCGGGGAAGAAATCTAAGTGGGAATGGAGAAAGTCGTCGATCTTTAAGGACCTATTGCAGTTACGTTTGTGATACAGAGACAACATGTTAACCAGTTTCTTGCAGTTGTCTGCCCTGACATTTCAGAGGAATTTAGTTGACACCAAACAAAACACACCCCAAGCCTTTTTCTCGTCACCCTGAAGCAGGTTGCAAACATCTGGTCTCTGAACAGCTCGCAGATCTGAGGACCCACAAAAATTTCCTCTTTAATTTTCGCTTCGCTGAGTCGAGGAAAACTATCAGCCAAGTATTTGAAAGCTGATGCAGTCCGATCCATGCCTTTTACGAAGTTTTTCATCACATCGAGTTTGATGTGTAGGGATGGTAGCAGGATTTTGTGCATTTCTGCAAATGCTGGGTGTAATTGTAATTTTGGTATTGATAACTGCAATGGGAATGGAAAACGTCTCCTACAGGTAAGCAAACTAAATGTGTTGAGAATAACTAACACTTATTACAAACATCGCGACATACATAAGAACACATGGGTTTCACCAGATGGGCTGCATAGGAGCATGATAGATTATATATTAACAGCAAATGGGCTAGTTCTGTTAGGAATACCAGGTCATATAGGGGAACTGAAATTGGATCTGACACAATTACCTTCTTAAAAGTGTCTTGCAACTTAAACTTACAAAGTGCTGTGCTAGGGTTAAAAAATTTACTTTTAATTCTGAAACTCTAAAAGACCCAGTTATAGCTAAAGCTTATCATGATAGGTTACTTAGTCATTATGACAGTCATAGTTTGCTTACTACTGAAGTTGAGGAAGAATGGGGCCATTTTAAACAAGCTTTTTTGGAAACTAACTATTCTTTTAGGAAAAAAGGAGCAGAGGAGACAGAATTATTTGAGTGATAAAGCACTTGAGCTATTTCAGAAAGAAAGAACTGCAGGAATGTCCTTAATCAATATCCTAATAGTCCTAATAGAAAGAATTACAAAAAGCTTACTAAATGTGTAAAGGATCAGTTAGCTGCTGATAAGAATCTTTGGCTTAATGACTTGGCTGACAAAGCTGAGGAATCAGTTAGACAGAACAACAGTAGAGAGTTGTACCAGATAGTTAATGTTTTGTGTTGTAGAAAACGGACAGGCATACAGATATTGATGGGTGAACAAGGTAAGGTTATAAGAACAGGGATGGGCAAGTTCTTCAGTAAGAAGAGCCACAAAATATTTTTCATACATTTTTGATTGTTCAAGAGCCACAGAAAATATTATTTCGAACTTGTATTTATCAAAAATAAAAAATACAACTATATAGTAGTCCTACTCACCAAAGCAGAATATATTTAATCACTGCTCGTTGAAAACTTTGATTGAGTCTTCATTTTGACAGTTAATAGTTTAAAATCTGACTGGTAGGATGTCAAAGCTGTTCTAAGAAGCTCAGTGAGGTAGCTGTTACTGACCATAGCACGATGTTTTGACCTCAAAAATTTCATTACAGAGAAGAGAGATTCCAGCAGTAAGTTGTCCCAAAAACAGAGAGTAGTCGGAAGCCAGTTTTCTGAAGATTGGGATGCTTTGCTTCTGGGATTTGTTTTCAAAAGTCAGTAACTAGTTATGTTCCGCTACCGCCGCAAGAGAGTAACTTGTGTGTGCTGCATGAAGAATGATGACGCAGAGTCAAGTTGCATCATCCGTACTTGTTTAAAACAAGTTTTGGTTACGTTTTCGCTTTCTTCGTAATCTATTGAAACGGCGATTTCAATGGCATACTTCTGAATTTTATACCTCTCGGGTCTAAGGGAAGCCTGCCGTTTCCTCTCCCGGATCTGAAAGGGTTAATATAAATTTTAGGAAAATTGGCAATGAAACCCAATATTAATCTCGTGAGCCGCAGTTTGCCCACCTTGTTATAGAAGGTGAGGATTCTGTCGTGGCTAGGTGGGCTGAGCATTTCAGTGATATTCGAAATAATGTGGTTAGCTCTACTCCATTTGTTATGATGATAGATACATTACTGGCTCTAATGTTGGCCCTATAACGCAGTCGGAAGTTATTTTGGCAATTTCTAAACTTGAACTACATAAATCCCCAGGGGTAGATGAAATTACTACAATGCTTAGAACTGGGAATGTTTCGGTTACCTTGTTGATGAATTAAATTTTGAATATCTTTTATGATAAAGGCATGGTACCTAAGTATTTTACCAGAGCGCTATTATTATCCCTATTTTTAAAAAAGGTGATCGCAGTTCTTATGAAAACTATAGCGGTATCAGGCTACTTTCTTTCCAGGTAAAGTTCTTTGCATGATTGTGTTTAATAAAATTAAGAATCTGGTTGATGGACAATTGCATGATGAGCAATGTGGATTCAGAAGTGGTAGGGGATGTGTGGATCAGATTTTTTCACTTCAGCTAATTCTTGAGAAATGTTTAGAGCATCAGAAACCTTTGGTTACTAGCTTTGTTAATTTCAAAAAGGCTTTTGACTCTGTTAATCTCCATAATTTGTGGTTCATTGTGAGATCGTATGGCATAGCAGACAAGTTAGTTAACATAATAAAAGCTCTCTATAATAACATTGAGTCGTGTATGAGAGTTGGTAAATCTTGTAACAATTGGTTTATCATTGTTTCTGGTCTTCGACAAGGGTGCATTTTGTCCCCTTTTCTCTTTAGTTTGGCTATTGATTATGTTATGCGAAATTCACTGCAAGGGAAAAAGTTTCACTTTAAACGGTTTGCAGATTTTGAAAATTTCTGATTTAGCCCTTTTGGTAAATGATGTTCATGAGATGAAGTCTTTTATTCGAGCTGTTGATGAGACTGGTAGTAGAGTAGGTTTCGTTATAAACAGAGAGAACACTGAAGTGGTGAAAATTGGTCAGGTGGGCTGTGATTCAGTTAATCTGAATGGTTGCACTCTTGACCAAGTGTCTCAGTTTAATTATCTTGAGAGCTATGAGTAGTGTGTAGCCACCGTAGCCCCTCCCACGCACTGTGCTTTCCCCTATGACGTCACCGACCACGACCACTTCCATCCACGCCCCCTTATTAATATTTATATTTAATAATTAATTAAAAATTAATTAATCCCCCTTTATTAAAAAACCTCCATTTATTAAAAAATTCCTCCCCTTTATTAAAAAAACCCTCCCCCCCCCTTTAACCCGTGGCGCCATCTGGTGACACTGAGGAGTACTTAGAAAAACCTCTCTTTTAGCTCTAATTTCCCGATTTTGACTCCCCCTTTATTAAAATCCCTTCCTCCCCCCCCCCTTAACCCCTGGCGCCATCTAGTGACTATGGGGTGTACTATTCTTAGAAAAACCCTCTATTTTAGTCATAATTATTCCCAGAATCCCTCATTAAAAACCCCTTATCAAAAGTTCTACCCCCTTTATTAAAATTCCCTCCCCTTATCAAAAGTACCCTTTATTAAACTGCACAAACTCCCATGGTATCCACGTTTGTTTTCCAAGTCCAACTAAACTTTGGGATGGCAACGATCGGATGATGCAAGCCTGAGAATAATTGCTTTGGGTGGCAACCCCTCGCAGAAAGGGTGATGCAATCCTCATAAATAATTACAAAGTCCAATCATCTCCTATTGGCTTATTATATTTCCTGATAAAACTACGGGTCCTGATTGGTTGTCCTAGGTGGCTGCTTTCCCTCGTTAAATAGGAGCCAGCCCTCGAGTGCGTCATTGTTCACGATATAGGCTAGCAATCCAGATGCGTGGTGTCTCGGTGAAGATGTTTACGTCATGCCTTCGCTGTTCAAAAATAAGTTTGCTGTGCACGTACATCGCTACAAGAAATACGAAAATGGCGAACTCATCTACCCTACACCTGTGGGAGTTACCCTCTCCATACCTGAATGGGAGGCTTTGTGTGCCACGGTGCCCCACATAGAGGACCAAGTGAAAATCGGTCCCGATCAGCAGACATGGCACGTGATGTCTGGTTTACGTGCCTACATGTATCGCAATGTAGGTGGTGAACGCTGTGTCGACTTCATCAAAGAATCAGCTGACCAAAGAACTCTACATGTTCCGTGTTGTTAGATGCAGTATAAAGCTGAATGTTTCGCAGTGGTTCACGCTGGCTATCCACATAGACGAAGTGATGCGTGTTGTGCATAATGTGTGTGGAACTCTCAAGGATCACCATCACTGTACGGCTATTATAGAACTTTCAGAATCCGTTCTACCCTTCCTGTTGGGTCCTGTTTTCGACAGCCCCGAGTGTGTGTACCCGCTGTTGGTGGACATTTTCCGACAAGAACTAACACGCCTGATTCCGTTAGATGGCCTTCAACCTGAAGAAAAAATAGTGACCATTGTAGGGTAGTCTGGTGACTTGGACATTAACGCCCGTGGCACAGGTATTTGTGGATATGGCCTGTAAACGAGGTCTGTTGAATTTTGTAGATTCTGGATTTGTGTGTACTCTGAAATATAATGCTTTTGTTGACGATGCAAAAATGAAATGTATAAATTAAATAAATAATTGTAACCCATATAATGTGTGTCTTTTCATCCAGTGTCATTTTTGTCTTGGTATGGATAGGAGAAAGAAGGTGTTAGCTAGTGCGGGAAGTGTAATCATAACAGTGTTAACGATAGTGGTGCTTATATTAGAACTTGTACCTCCTAGTAAAAGTATTCAGTGTGTGGAGTCAAAAGCCTTAGGCAGTGAATACAAAATTCGAGTGTGCAACTTAACAGTGGACATCAGACAGTTTATAGTAGACATTCCTATAGTTACAGATGTTACACTTTTGTTACATCAATGGCAAAACCTGGTGGGATACGATTTTTGGGTACAACAGAGAACAAAACTTTGGAGTCCCATTATTTCGACCCTGAAAGAGGATTCGGTAGTGTAAAAAAGTTATCTCAGAATACGGGACTGCCAGTGAAACGCATCCAAGAATGCTTAGAAAAGCATCCCGCTTACACGCTACATAAACTTGTTCACAGAAAGTTCCCCCGTAACAAAGTTTACATCACAAGGTTAGACGAACAATGGCAAGCTGATCTCGTAGTTGTGAAAAATCTAACTCGCTTCAATGAGGGTTATCGCTACATTTTAATGGTCATCGATGTGTTCTCGAGGTATGGGTGGGCGGTGCCTATGAAGGCAAAAACAGGGAAAGAAATGGTGTCGGCTTTCAAAAAAATCCTTTCCAAGGGACGATCTCCCATGAATTTAAATACGGATCAATGTACCGAATTTACCAACAGAGTGTTCCAGAAATTCCTGAAAAAGAAAGGTATTCGGTTCTTCGTCACCTACTCTGACAAAAAAGCAGCTTTGGTGGAGAGATGAAATCATACCCTACGCGAGAGACTCGGGAGATATTACACACGCAATAACACCTACACGTACTAGGGCGTGCTGCATTGTGTTGTACGAGGATACAATGCCACCATTCAGAGTGCACACGATATGGCTCCCAAAGGAAGTGACCTTACACAATGAGGACGCTGTCTGGGTTCGACTCTACCGCAATCCTGCCATAGTAAAAGAAAAACCAACATTTAAAGTAGGGGACACGGTTCGACTAGCCAGTCTAAAAGTACCCTTCAAGGAGGTAGGTACGCATTTGTGGACCGAAGAAATTTTTTTAGTCGACAAGGTGTTACAACGTCAGCTCCCTGTATACGTCGTAAGGGATTCTGAGGGAGAAGTGTTGAAGGGCACATTCTATAAGTCGGAACTTCAAAAAGTGACCGAACCTGAACTTTACACTGTTGAGAAAATAATCGAGTGAAAAGGTCACAAGGCACTGGTCAAATTTCGCGGTTATCCCAAACCTTCGTGGATTCCTAAAAAATCGATAGTTTCTACCTGACCCTACCCTCCACGGCTAGTCAGAATATTTACCCAAACAATTCGCAGAGTGATTTCACGGTTCGTCTAGCACAACCTAGACCAAAGACTAAGTGGAAAATGGAAAGTGGGACTAGCAGAAGTTCACTTATCCCTGAGCTGGTACAATGTGGATGGTTCTAATGGCACGTTTCAATATTATGCTCCTGCCCCCCCCCCCCTGAAGAATACTGGAAAATCAAGTTTAAACTAGGCAAAATAACTCGTATGGAACTGTTGTCTCTCCTCTCCACTCAGCTCCCCAAAGAAATAATAGTGTCCTATAACAGTGGTTACTGGTTATTCAAACCAAGTGAGGGATACGATTTGATGTTCCCTAAAACGATTTTCCGCAAGCTTCTGTGTGTTAGCGAGGGAGAAGTTGACAAACCCTTCCACCAGCGATTTGCTAACAAACTGTGCAATACTGCAATATTCGAGATAGATGACGATTGTTATTTCTACGTGATTCCTCCAGGTATTTCCACGAACGAAAGGTACCCCACGGACGATACGAAACTGCTGAATCATTATTTGATGCGATGAACCAGGTCATGCCTTACAAGTGGAGAAAAGCTTTCCGTTTCAAGCAACAGGTCGATCACACAATATTGATGGATGCAGACAAGTTACATTTCATTAAATTTCCTCAATCGAACCCCGGATTAGGAGACATGCCAGGAATCACTAAATTAGATTTTCCATTGAATAAAGCCATGAATAACCCCATCGATATGAACAGAGGAATGTACGGCATTTATTTGTATTCAGACCTGATTGCACATCAGTTGTTAGGTGATACTCATGGTGAAATGTTGCGTGTTGTGAATCCTGCCGTCAGAACCAATAACAACGAAGCCATTGTTGCAGTGTATCAACAACCTGATTACTACCCCCTGGCAAGAAACAGTTTCGCGAGTGTGAGAATCTTCCTTCGTACCGATACAGGAGAACCTCTGCATTTTAAATTCGGTAAAGTTTTAGTCAAGTTACATTTCTGCCATGAGGGTTAAATTCGTTCCCCCTTCTGCAGACACCTATGTGATCTACTACAAGAGCCAAACAGGGCAGGGTGTGTTCAGGGGCCCTCGTTATCAGAGAGGTGATGGGCTCGGTAGCATCTTTGCCACTATTGGACATTTCATCAGCCCTCTCGTACAACCGGCACTGTCCACCCTATGTAAGGGTGGGCTACGGTTCATTTCAGAGATGGCCCAGGGGCAAAACTTCAAAACTGCCGCCAAAGCAGGACTGCGCGAAGCCGGTGTAGACCTATTGCAACGTGCCAGTTCCAAGTTGCAGGGTGGAAAAGGGATAAAACGCCATCGTCATCATCCTAGTGTTGATAAAGTGAAGAGTCTCTGTACTGTGAAGGACGTGTTTTCATCATGAGCATTCAGAAAATTCACGCTGATTCTGGCGACTGTACCAATTCCGAACTGGACCTGTTTCTGGTTCCTCCCACTGTCTCTCAACTGGAAAGAGGCTGCTATGTCAATTATTTACCTGTGGCTTCGCTGGAAGGTAATGCTCCACTTGAATTCATCGTGAAGGGAACAGACGATTATATTGATCTATCCAGCTGTCTCCTTCGCCTCATCTTGAAAATTGTGAAATCCGATGGTACACAACCGTCGGAAGTGATTGCTCCCTACAATCATTTCTTCCACGCCCTCTTCAGTCAAGTAGACGTCTTCCTCAACTATCACCTAGTGAGTGCTTCTCACATCCTGTACCCCTACAGGGCCTACCTGAAGACTCTATTGAATTATGGTACCGATGCCACGCGAAGTCAGCTCGGTACGTCACTCTGGTACCTCGACACCCCCGGTAAAATGGAACTGACCAGTCGGGATAACGAGGGATGGCATCAGCACAAGGGGTACGTCAAGTCAACAGGTATCGAACTCATCTCGTGGATCCATGCCGACCTGTTCAATCAAGAACGTTACCTACTCAATCAGGTCGATCTGAGACTGCATTTGTTAAGGTCCAAGCCCGAATTCTGTCTCGTGACAGGTGAAGCGGACCCCTCTTACAAAGCACAGATTCACGAAGCTGAATTTTTCGTGCTCAAAGTCAAACTGCTGAAGCACATCATCCTTGCACACGCTCGCCTACTGGGTTCAGAGAGTGCCAAGTACCCCCTGCGAAGAACGGATTTATGTATGTTCTCCATCACTGCAGGCCTGACGAGTGTGAACCGTAACAATTTATTTCTAGGCCAACTTCCGGTACGTCTGGTACTGGGTATGGTGGAAAGTACCAGTCTGAATGGATCGTACAAAAAAATCCCTTCAACTTCCAACACTTCGACTTAAACTACATCAGCCTTCACATTGACAGTGATCAGCAGTCCTACACCCCAGACTTTACGAATGGATGTTATCTCAGATGTTACCACGGATTATTGGACGCTGTGGACGCCTGGAAATCCGATAGTGGTATTAACTTATCGCGAAAAGCCTATGGAGAGGGTTTTACACTGTTTGGATTCCAATTGACCCCAGAGCAACGTGAATGTAATCAAGTGTTTTCTTTAATAAAGAGCGGTAGTGTGAGAGTCAAATTAAAGTTTGCCAAGCCACTACCCACATCAGTCACTGTGATCCTGTATGCAGAAAATCCCACTGGATCACTGTGATCCTGTATGCTGGAAATCCCACTGGATCGTAAAATCCTGTTTGACTACAGCTCATGAAAACCTATCAGTTACAATCCATCCTCTCGATGTTACCTACAAGTCTAGGTGTGTTCCCACGTGACAGACTACCTCGCAGAATCGACCAGTCAGAAGCCTTGTTTATCTACAATACCGATCTGTCCTCCCTGCCCGGAACCCACTGGATAGCTGTTTACAAGAAAGGAATGCACGTGGATCACTTTGACCCCCTGGGGACATCCCTCTATTCCTCTGCAGGACCCCATGGGTGACACTTGCGGTGCTAACTGTCTGTATTTCCTGTTTAAAAGACCATGTGGTTCGACTCTTCCCACAGTACTGCATCGCGATTACTCGTGTCGAGTAGACTTTAACGACTGCATGGTGGTATGATGGCTCTCCGAACTCCTTCAAATATTTAAATTGCTTCTCCTTCTCAGTGTGGAAAGACGACTTTCACTCTGAAACTCATCAAAGAAGCCGCTCAGGTGTTCGAACCCCCTCCCCAACGTGTCGTTTACTGCTACGGGGAGTGGCAACCTGCCTTTGAACCCTTTAAGAAAACTGTGGAATTTTACGAAGGCCTACCTGTAGATCTGGAATTTGACCCCCTCAGGCCTATGCTTCTGGTGCTGGACGATTTGATGGAACAGTCTGTGGCCAGCGAACGCATATCTCAATTGTTTATTTGTGGAGGGCATCATAAAAATATCATGATTGTCCTGATCTTGCAAAATCTGTTTTTAAAGGGAAGACATTCGAGGACTATATTACTCAATGCTCACTATATGTTTTTTATTTCGCAACTGTCGGGACGCTTCACAGATAACGCATCTGGCGAGACAAGTATTTCCACATCAATCCAAACTCCTGACCGATGCTTATAGACTAGCTACAAAACTTCCCTGTGGCTATTTGTGCGTGGACCTCCATCCCAGAACGTTAGATACTGAAAGGCTCCGTGCCAAGATCGTCCCTTCTGAAGAACCCGAGATACTCTACGTCCCAAATGAAAGTTAGATCTCAAGGACCATTCCTTCAGTATTTACCAAAACTTGGGGGAAAGCAACGTGCAGCTCTGCTGAAGCACATCTCTGACCCTCAGATGTATGCTCTATGCGAAGTGTGCACTAATTTCTTAAAAGGGAATATACCTGTCTCCCATCGAGTATTAAAGAATTTACGAAGTAATTCTTTAATACTCGATGGTCATAAGAAGTCATAAGAAGTCTTGCGTCCAAACGTGCATCTGACCATCACAAGAAACGTCTTCTGCAAAAGGGATCGGGATTTCTACTTCCCCTTCTTACGGCAGCCTTACCACTGCTGGGTTCGTTATTTCGAAAATGATTTCAGTGAAGGCTGTTCAAAGACGAAACATACAAAAAAAGTGCGTGATTTATACACAGAGATGAAAAAAAATGCTTGAATCTGAAGTTGATGATAAAACTGAAAAGTACCTGGCTGTATAGAAAAATTACCTGTTATTTAACCAACAATTGGAAGCCCCCGACGAAGTAAAGGTCAGCATTCCCCACGAAGTAAAGGTCAACATTCCCAGACAACCAATAGCAGAGACTTTTGCTTACCCTCCAATTAGCGACTTTGTTCCCATCCGTTTAAGAAAAGGAAGTTATTTGAATGGACTTCATATTGAAGACCTATGTTTCTGAACACTTCTGTAAAAAAAACAATGTATTTCCAAGACTTGTGTACTTGAAGACTTGTGTTAAAAATTTGTGATAAAAACCATTTTGTGATAGAAACAATGTATTAACAATTTGTGATATCCAATAAAAGAAATTAAAACTGATATACGCCTCTTGTTCATTCTTTCCGTGAATTAGTTTTTTTTACAACACTGAAACTTTATAAATGTTATCCATAGAAACATCATCTTGCTGACCCATTTTTTTACTCACATATTATATAGTGTTGAAGATTGGAAAATAAAGAGACTGGTTTTTAAAAAAAACATTTATTAAGCTAAATGGCACAGTATATTTCAATGCAGACATTAGTATGGGTATTAGAGTAGAAGCTTCAATAAAACAGTACTGATATTTGCAAACATTTCACAATGATAGCAATATTTACAATTCTACTATACAACAAGCGAGTCGTGAGATAGAGGGCGCTAGTGCAGACGCGCGCAGCGCAGACTTCCGCTGACAGCTCAAAAACCGGAAGTGCAATAGGGAGCGCTACAGCATGCAGCGAGCGCGCAGAGAGCCAATGAAAATGCTGCTGCGATCCTCACAGCTTCGCCTACCTGGCTGCGGGTTAGATTGACAACGCTCTAGCAAGCAATCATCATCTCAAAGTATATCTGAGTAATCAAAGTTTATTTCATATTGCGATTTTAAAAAAAAAAAGCGTGTTGTAACAAATACATACACTATTAACGTTTTAAATACTTTTTTCTGAAGTATGCTAGATTCACACATTTTATAACCCTGAATATGTCATTAACATTTTAAATACTTTTTTTCTTAAATATGCTCGATTTGCACCTTTTTTAAAAAACACAGTTTATAACCCTTGTAATATGCTAAATACACACATTTTTATAATACTTTTTCTGCTGAAGTATGCTAGATTTCCACCTTTTTGAAAACAATTTATAACCCTTGTAATATGCTAGATTTTGCACCTTTTTGAAAACACATTTCAAAATACTTTTTCTGTAATATGCCATTAACATTTTAAAGACACATTTTATAATACCTTTTCTGCAATATGCCATTACCATTTTAAAGACACATTTTATAATACCTTTTCTGCAATATGCCATTAACATTTTAAAGACACCTTTTAAATACTTTTTCTGCAATGTGCCATTAACATTTTTAAAGACACTTTTTAAATACTTTTTCTGCAATATGCCATTAACATTTTAAAGACACCTTTTAAATACTTTTTCTGCAATATGCCATTAACATTTTAAAGACACCTTTTAAATACTTTTTCTGAAATATTCCATTAACATTTTAAAGACACCTTTTAAATACTTTTTCTGCAATATGCCATTAACATTTTAAAGACACCTTTTAAATACTTTTTTTCTGAAGTATGCTAAATACACACATTTAAAAATACTTTTATAAAATTGATATGTACATTAAAAAATTTAACTTACAATAAATCTAGCAAGATGTCAAGTTGTGTATCCACATAGCCATAAGAAACCGAAACAGTTTCGCCAGGTGGGAGATATCGTTTGTCCAAGTTCACCTGAAATTTCTTGATCATAGGCCTGTTTATGACTGTCGCATCCACTTTGTTTCTCACTACGTTAAAGGGTATGACGAAATTTTCACTGGGCGGAGACTGATCCAAAACCATGGATTTCAGGAGTTGAAAATTATATTTTTCGCGGTTTTTCTGCATGAGACTTAGCCCTTTCACACGAAGAATCTCGTCTCCATTGCTATGTCTCAGTGCATAGCTCTTAGCTGCCGCTCCCACGTAATCGGTGATTCTCACACTGGCACCATATTTCGCTCTGATTTCAGACACCCACGATTCCAAAAACTGTCCTGGAGGAATGAAGGTTTCGGACAGGCTTGTGCTGAAGATGACAGAGTCCGTGTCTGAATAGAGCGCACGCCGGCCGAGTTTTGAGAGCAATGCATATAATTCCAGCCGCGCATGGCTTGTCACCATGGCGGCCAAAATAAGACTACCTTTCAGGTTGCAGGAGTTGCCTCGTCGATTGGGCGATGAGTCACCAGAACGGCATCGGCGTTGATGGGTGCTATGTCCGTAATGACTTTGGAGGCGTCCGATAAAAGTTCCATACACTGGACAGGGCAGCTCACTATGGTGGTGTGGGTCCAGGTAAGATTCTCCGCAGTCTTGCCCCAAGCGGAGTTAAGGAAAATCTTGGAGACTTGCCTCGAGATGGGGTTGTTCTTCACTTCAGAAGGGAGGATTCCTATCCCTTCCGCCTGAAAAAAAGCCTCACGAAACGCCTCTTTTTCTGCGTCTGTTTTCACGTCTGGAGGGAAACCGGTGTACTGCTGTTTAACACCCAGGAAGGTATCTATGTAACCAGCATAGATACCCCCTTTTTTGCTGACAGGATCGTACTGCACTACCGTATCGAAGTGCCACACATCATGTATCTTCTCAAGTTTATACCCTGCTCTCACAGCAGTGTAAATTTCGAAGGTGCACCACGATCTGGTTAGGGCTCGCTGATTCAGGGTATAGATACACGGTGGCGCCAGTTGTCCTTCAGCGCAGGTCCTGCATAGTGGAAACAGTAGCTTCCCGTTGGCCTTGAACGGGAGCACAGGGATGAAGAGATCGCCAGGTGGAAGGACGGTTGCGTGCATCACCCCGAAATAAAAGTCCACGTCATAGATGAAATCCTGCGTGATCCTTCGGGGGTGTCCTTTACCGTAGGGTGCTTTTTTGCACACGGCGGGATATTAACTATTCACGTCGTAATAATCGTGGACTACGCCCTGGTCCTCGGAAGCGTAGCATGTGAAACACTCGGTCCTACTGCCGAACAGAAAATCCCTAGCGCCGATCCTTCTAATGGGCTCGATATTTTTATAGAGGGTTGCCATTGCAGGAACCGTACAGAGTAAACGGTCAAACTCATGTTCCCACATGACCTGGATGTCATACTCGGGCATCAAGAATTTTATAGCTCCAAGACGAACCAGAGTTCTGTTGTAAAGAGCTGAAAAGGGTTTCTTCTCTGCAGACTGGATGGCCTCAGGGCGAAAACACTGGACGCATCCTTGATGCCAGCAACCCATCGCTTCATAGATGGTACGGGTGTCATGGCAAATACCATCTAATTTAAATTTGGAGATTTTAAATTCACCCTGAGGCGAGCGAGCCGTTTGAATTTGGAGGTTGTTTTTCTCCGCTTCATATTGCAGCCAGGCCAGTGCTTTCAGTGACTGCCGGTCGTTGCTGACTGAGAAGCCTCGTGGGGGACACACACCTAGCACATTCTTCTGTAAAAGGTTTCCCCAAAATACACGTTGACAGGCGCCGGCACTGGTGAGGTCTTGGGCGAATGTGTCGACTTCCGTAAGGGTGATGAAATCGAACCGAAATTTTTCTCAACTCTTTTGCAGTAATACCGTACCGGCTTCACAATAAAAAAGAAGTTCGCGCTTAAAGTCCCATTCTTTGAGGGAAGTAGAAGCATACCAAGCCTCAAATTCGGCTCTTGTAGTAGCATTCATATCCTCAGGGCGAAAGTAACTGGCGTCTGGAATCGACCCCGCATATTGCAAATTTTCTTCCCTCACGAAGTCGAATGGGAAAAATCCTTTCACAGTTTCTACGTCAAAGGTTTTGGAAAATGTCCTCAACAGTGCCTAGATAAATGAAAAACTGTCGATGAAACGTATTTTCAGTACGTTGAAGAAAATTCCTAAAATTTTGGAACCTTGAAACACAAGGTCGGGGGGTCAGTAGATGCCGATAAAGATAATCGATGACAAATATTCCGTCAAAGCCACGGAAATTGTGAGCTATGACGGTCCTGTTAGAAAAGCGTTGTTTGCCTGGTTGTATTTCACCGAGAAGCCAGTCCATAAATTTATTCACATTGGGAAATGATATTACACGCCACTCGTCTTCTACTTTATAAGTGGCCACACATAGAATAGGTTTTAAGACGCCGTCTGTCAGTTGAACCGTTTCCACATCGAAATAAATATAATTTTGTTCCACTGGCTTTAATTTCAAGGGTTCCACAAACTGAGACTTGTTTTCACGGCAGATGTGTTTATTCTTTGGATCGTAAATGTCCAGGCACTTTGTGCAGCGATGGCAATTTTGGCAGGATAACTGTAGATGCGCTTCAAAGCAATTAGGGCCTCTCAAATACATGCTACAGTTAGGGCACAGAAGGGGCTCTCCACTATGGACGACGTTCGGTGTCAGACACCGGTTGCAGGTGCCTTGACAAACGTGAGCTTCACGGTTGAAGGCCTTTAAACAGGTAGTTCAGAAATTATGTGTACCGAAAAGTTCTGCAGGGGTAGCGATTACGTCGAAATGATGATTGCGGTAAAGCAAAAGGGACTCTGGGGAGCCTCAGGGCCTACAAACACCGGCAGGAAACAGTCTTCAGCCGAATAAACCACAATGCGGAGAGCAGATGACAAATGCTGTTGGAAGAGCTTGACTTCCGGTATCCCACATGGACCGAGAGAACGTCCCCTGCCTCTCGATGTAGTTGAAGGGCTTCGATGCTTTGTAGCTTATTATGGCTTCTTCTCACACCTTCGTACTTGTTAGGCAAGTCTCTTTTTTTCATATTCAGTTCTCTAGCCACCACTAGAGCTCGGGCCAAACAAGTATCATCATTTTTCTGGATTGTTACGATAGATCTTTTATTTTTTAAAAAGGTATCCATATCGGCGAGATTACGGTTTTCAGGTGCAGTACGTTTACCTCCGCGACCGACACACTCCAGATCGGCGCACACAAAATCAAATTCCATTTGACTAAGGGGGCCGATTCCTTCATTGGATTGAATGATGCGTTCTAAGGAGATGATGAATTGCTCCTCCGTCAGTTCATTTCTCTTACACAGAGGAAGATTAACGGGGTTCTTGATCGAGTCCGATCTAAACACTAATCGCACGTGACTCTACTGTCCCTGGGATACAAGCTCACGTAAAATTGACCATGCAGGTTGCGGAAAGTCGGCATAAAATTATGAGCAGCGACGTCATCCATTCCGCCGAGTCGGACGCTCGTTGAGATGAATTGCGTCTTAAATTTTGCTGAATTAAAGTTCCTCACGTTCGTCACGGAGTAATGAGGCGAAACAGAAGAACTCACAGCCAGAGCACATGGCAGCGAGACGACGTCCTCAGAATGCGAAGGCCCGGCACGTCATCTGTCCCGTGGGTGCACCGGGACATAGGTGCGGTTCGTACCACCAGCAGTAGGATACTCTTCGTAGAGCGCTGAGAGCTTTCCCCCCTCTCTGGAACGCTGGCAAACACATGCTTGGGTGAGGGGATGACAGGTGATTCTGACCGCTTGCCCTCTAACTGGTTCACGAGGGACTGCAACTCTTCAAAGGAACGCTACGTCCTTTCTCTCAGTGGCCATCTCAGCAGATTGGGCAAACTCACGGATCGTATACATCTCGCAAAAACTAAGCCAACTAGGAGCAAAAACTTCTGATAGCTTTCTGACCAGTAAGCAAGGAATGATGAAGAAAGCGGTGTGCGGGCTTATATACAGGGAAATGTTATCTCATAAACGACCTTAATACATCTCTCGACACGATTAAGGCCAACCTTCATCCGATAAGCCTCCCTTCGTGAGATACGTTCTGGGGTAAACACGTGAGCTAAAGCGTCATCCGAAATATTTTCGTTTATCATTAGCAGATGTAAACAGATAGCATCCCATCGGCATTCACTCTTTGACGGTGTAGCGATAAGCGCCGTCACTCACTCAGGCGTGGATAAAGCTTGTAGATATCAATCAGATCTTATCAGGAACAGATGCAAATATGGTGCTGCAGACAGCGTGTGGTGACATTCCTCTTGACCCCTTACCCCCGATAAGAAGAGACCTGGACACATATGCTGACTTGCTTGTTGCTACACGCATGACGCGATGAAGGACGAATTCCAAAAATGTTGCCATTCCAAAGTTTACTGGACTTGGGAAAATGAACGTGGATAACGAGGGAGTTTGTGAAGTTCTAATAAAGAAGGGTTTTTAATGAGGAGGAACAGAGTTTTTGATAAGTGTTTAATTACTAAGGAATAATAATTCGTAATACAAGGAATATACAACTTTGGGAGTTGATTTACTAAGTTTAGCGGACTTGTAAAAGGATGGGAGTTTGCGATCACTTAATAGAGTGAACTTTTGATAAGGGGGGGGGGGGTTAATAAAGGGGAATTTTATTGAGTGTTTAATTAATAAGGAATAAAAATGGGTAATACAGGGAATATGCAACTTTGGGGGTTGATTTTCTAAGTTTAGTGGACTTGTAAAGGATGGGAGTTTGTGATCAGTGAAGTTTTAATAGAGTGAACTTTTGATAAGGAGGATTAATAAAGGGGAATGTTATTGAGTGTTTAATTAATAAGGAATAAAAATTGGTAATACAGGGAATGTACAACTTTGTGAATTGATTTTCTAAGTATAGTGGACTTGTAAAGGATGGGAGTTTGTGATCAGTGAAGTTTTAATAGAGTGAACTTTTGATAAGGGGGTTTAATAAAGGGGAGAGGAGTTTTAATGAGTCTTTAATTAATTAGGAATAAATACAGGGAACATACAACTTTGGGAGTTGATTTTCTGTGAGTGACTGCTATCGAAAGTTTTGCAATTATTCTGAGGCTTGTATCATCCCTTTCTGCGCGAGGTTGCCACCCTTGCAATTATGCTGAGGCTTGCATCATCCGATCGTTGCCATCCCAAAGTTTAGTTGGACTTGGAAAATTACGACTAAAATAGGGTTTTTTCTAAGAATAGTACTCCTCATAGTCACTAGATGGCGCCAGGGGTTAAAGGGGGGGGGGGGAGGAGGAAGGGGGTTTAATAAAGGGGGAAGTCAAAATCGGGAAATTAGAGCTAAAATATGGGTTTTTCTAAGTACTCCTCATAGTCACCAGATGGCGCCACGGGTTAAAAAAAGGGGGGGGGAGGAAGGGGTTTTTTAAATAAAGGGGAGGAATTTTTTAATAAATGGGTTTTTTAATAAAGGGGGATTAATTAATTTTTAATTAATTATTACTTATGAATATTAATAAGGGGCGTGGCCGGAAGTTGGCGTGGTCGGTGACGTCATAGGGGGAAGCACAGTTCATGGGGGCTACGGTGGCTAAACCCTACTGCTATGTAACAGATACTGGTGATGTGTGGTTTGAGGTTAACAGTAGAATAGCGATTGCCACTGGGACTTTTAAGAATCTATGGAGAGTGTGGAGAAATAGGCGTATGCACCTAAAGACTAAAATTGGACTGTATAATAGTTTGGTTCTTTCTAGGGTTAGTTATGGTAGTGAAACTTGGACACTTTGTAAACAAGATAACAGGAAACTAGATGCTTTTGATTCCAGATGCTTACGCAGTATCTTGGGCATTAGGTGGTTCAACTTTGTAACTAATGATGAGGTTAGGCAAAGGAGTTTGCAACCTCCTTTAAGCAGCATATTGTGCAGAGAGAGACTCCGTTGGTTTGGCCATGTTGCCCGTATGGATAATTATAGATTGGCGAATAGGGTTATGAACAGTGTGCCTAAATGCCTCAGAAAGAGGGGGAGACCTAGGATGCGGTGAGCAGACAATGTCAAACAGGACTTTATTAGAATTGGTGTGCAGTGGTCAGATGCAGTAGATGTAGCTCAGAACAGACTTGCTTGGAGAACTAAATTGCACGGTTTGGTTGGACCTCCGTAGCCCATGGCTGTTTGAGGATGATGATGAAAAATTAATAAAGAAATTCCATGTAATTTATATGGAATTACTATATAATTTCTATTAGATGATCTGAGAATTTATTATGATCTTGATCTTAAAATTAAATTCGATCGAATTAAAACACCAAATCTTTATTTCAAGTGATCTTTTTACCAAGTATATTAATAATCATAACGAAAATAATAGAAATATAGATATATATAAGTAAAGGTTCAAATTTATCCCAAAAATATTTAATGTGACGTGGTGTAAATACTGTTTTCAATTAACCAAGAAAAGTTTTCTTGCAGTTATTCAACGAAAAGTCTGCTTTTTCTCTCTTGTTTTGATAATTCTAGAAATTTTATTGTGTCGTATGATTTTTTTTTTATGTTTATTCCAGTGCTTTTGCTTTAATCGTAATCTTATTTGCAAATGATTTTCACCTCAACTTCATTTGATTTTTAACAGCAATTTGGAACTGCTGCTGAAAATATTTAATTCATAGACTATAATGTACTGACGTAAGCTTTTATTCCCATTAATCAGTACAGTATAAGCCAATGTCTTTAAATTATCAACTACCTGAGATAATGGTACTTTTTTACTCGGTACACTGTCGTAGTTTTCAGAGCGATCGGTTTCTTATTCCAATAATCATTTCGTTGTTTCCCGTGATAACAATCGTCTGGTGGGAGTAGAATCGGCCATTGTAACAAGACTGAATTTTTTATGTGACAGGTGTTTTTTAATCTGGAATGGCATTATCATTTAGTTTACGTTTAATAGCTAGTCTTTAAAGTTCGTTTCATAAATCTTACAGGCTATCGATCTTAATAGGCATCTGAAAACTGTTAACCACATATCTTAGCATGTGCGCATCGAATTTATCTTCACGCCGACAATGCAGCACCCACTTCATACTAATTTTTGCTTCTAGTCGTTTTCTATTTATTTTTCTTATTCTTCGAAGGATTACTCATGTAGTTTGCTACTGCAGAGTTCGGCATGATAAATATACTAAAAGACTTGACAGAGAGAGAAATTCACGAAGCGAAGAGCAAAGACAGACACGAAAGAACGTATGATTATGTAAAGTACATTAGCTGAGCTCTCTCCCGTGGCCAGCGCTCTCCCCATTATGACGTCATGGGTCATGGGGTCCCTCTCAGCGATACTCGAAAGTTTCAGACCCGAGCAACGCCAGGTAAATTTTCTGGTGCCACATATCAGAAACTCGTCAAATTGTAAAATTCGGATTTTCCATTCTCCTTAATTGTCAGTAAGAAAAGTTTTCAGCATGCCGACTTCCATCAGAATTGAAAATGGTCGAGCGACCGATTGAAACTGAATATTGTACGTGGACTGGCCTTTAAGCCAATTTCTCGACATTGCTTTTCTATAGGATGCAAAACATCTGAAAGAATTATGGTGAAACATAGCCTTGTGGCGCCACCTTCTATATACTCAGCTTGGTGATGAAAGCTCGTTTCCTAGAGTTCATGGAAACATTATTTGAAGAATACCGTGGCAAAAAGGTTATTGATTAGAAAATGAATCAGCAAGGTATATTAGTATAGATAAAATTATAACCGTATTTGCAGAAAATAAAGTGAAAAGATCAAAATACCATATAAACATTGGTTTATCATTTTTATATGGAGGGTCGTAACATTATCTCTACAGCAGTGTCAGAAATATTTTGGTTCCGTCGCTGGTGGTACCATATGCAGTTGTGAACCCATAAGTGATTTTTGAATCACATATAACTGTATAAATCATTACGTATGGTTTATAAAATGAATTTTGTAACAAAATTTGGTTTATAAAGTTTCTGAGCAAAACGTCAAATTTTTTCGGATATTTTGCATCCTATAGAAAAGCAATGTCGAGAAATTGGCTTAAACGTAAATTTTTTTACGTAAAATATTCAATTTTAATTGGTCGCTCGACCATTTTCAATTCTGATGGAAGTCGGCATGCTGAAACTCACGTGAAAGACGCTCAAATCATTTTCTGTTCAAATATGAGACTTTGTTTTCTGACTGACAATTAAGGGGAATGGAAAATCCGAATTTTACAATTTTGACGAGTTTCTGATACATGGCACCAGAAAATTTACCTGGCGTTGCTCGGGTCCGAAACTTCCTGAAATGTAAAGTATATATAAAAGTATAAGTATATATGTAAAGTATATATGACTCACCCTACGTCTCACGCTTTCGTTTGGCATAAATATCATTACAATCGATATCCTCCCCCTCCGGGGGCAGGGTGGTTTAGTCGGTAGCGCGCCAGACATGCAATCTGGTATTTATTACGTAACATAATAATTAAAACATTTATTAATTATTTGTATATACTTTTATTAGCTTTTGCGTATTTTCAAATTAAGTTAATGATTTTTAACTTCCGATACGAATTTAGTTTTTGAATATCGTTTTCTGCTCGTGCTTAATTAGAACGTGGAACTTCAGTATCCACGGACGCTCGCGCTCTTGACTCAGCAAACTGAAGAATGAGTTTATCACGCGAAATCAGAAATCCCTGGGTGAAGAGAACGTTCATGCAAAGTTTGGGGTCTCTAGCTCTTCAGGGGGCTGAGTGCATAAGCGAACAGATACACGCAAACAAACTTTCTTCTTTATATATTAGATATGATGTTTTTGTTGCTAAAATGTCGAAAGTAGGTCCGAAATCTATGAAATTCAGTTTTCCAATATTAATAATCATAAACATAATATATGTTAATAAACTTCCTCGAACCCAAGGCCGTCCTGTGGCCGCGTGATTAGCGAGTTTGACTACTGATCTAAGTGACCTGTGTTCGAGCCCCGGATAAGGCATGGATGTTCGTGTTGTTTTTCTGCCGAAGTCCTGCAAACCTCACAGGCCTTCTACTATGGCATATAAACTGACAGGCTCCTATCAGACCTATGTGGCAAGCTCCTGCTAGAGGGGATATCTATTTTTTTTTTTATCGAATCCAATATATGAGACAAATCTGGAAAAGGAGTTTTTATATACACTGAAAGTGCAATTTATTATACATACACACCTAATAACGTGTGGGTCTACCTTTCAAATTCACGACAGCAGCAACACGTCATGGCATGGATTCTAGCAGGTTTTGGAAACGTTCAGGTTCATTGCAGTCCATGATTCAAGGACAGCCGTCCATAAAGCGCTGGAAGTTACCGTTAACTGGTTTCGGAATCGAATGCACGGTTCCACTTCCTCCCACAGATGCTCAATACGTTTCAAATCCGGAGAGTGTGAGTGCCATTCGAGGGTTGTGAACTCTCTGGAATGCTCTTCCAATCAACGGGAAGTTCGACAAACCAACCAACGGGGTGTTTCGACAAACGGGAAAGATGAGACAGTCGTCTTGTTGAAAGAAGTCATCCTGTTGGGACTGAATAGCCATGAATGGATGTAGATGGGTGGCGAGTACTTCAGCATAGCCTTCGGGGTAATGGTGGTCTAGTAGGTACAAGGGACCCAAGATGGCCCACTTAAACATGCCTCAGAACATTATACATCCTACACCGTCCTGGGACACCCCTACTTGACAGTTGGAGTCCATGGCTTAATGTTATCTTCACTACACATGCAAATTTCCATCAGAGTATTGTAGTTGGAAACTCGATTCGTCGGACCAAGCTACCCATTTCTAGTGTTCCACAGTTAGTTGGTGATGTTCCTTCGTCCACTGCAGCCTCACAGCTTGGTGACGTGCTGTTAATAAGGGTATTCGATGTGGGCGTCGGTCGCCATAGCCCAATCGTACATCATATGATCTTTTGCACAAACCTTTGTAGATGCCACGTCGTTGAATATCGATGTTATTATCTGTACCATGGTCCTCCGTTTCGACGTTATGATATGGGAGAAACAGCATTCACCTCAAACATCAATGGCCTGGTTATGGCCACATTTTTCCTGGTAGCTGCATGTTTTGATGTAGTCCTGGTACACACCTGCGATGGTCGCACGTAGAAATCCCAGATGTTATGTAGTCGAAGATATGGACATCACATCTTCCTTGCACCAATGCTAAGACCATACATTCAGATTATGGATGTATGGTCTTAGCATTCCCAAACTCATCCCCACTCATTTAGGAGGGACTTTTTTGCCGACAATCGAAATCGCCGAGGTCGCCGTGTTTGCTTATCATAACAGGTATATGAATGTATGGACTTAGCATTCCCAAACAATTCCCCACTCATTTAGGAGTGACTTTTTTTGCCGACAATCGAAATTGCCGAGGTCGCCGTGTTTGCTTATCATAACAGTCGCGGTTAAACTATACAGTAGGTAGGTATCTGACATATTTATATTCCACACGGGGTTTCGGCTGGCCACATTATTGTGGCGGAGTAGGACAGGTGTGTGGATGGGTGCGATGTGTATAATAAATTATACTAACAATGATTTTTTTTGCTCAAAAACAATATCTAATTCCCAGTTTTTGAGATCTTGTGATTTGCTTTCCGAACTCAGTACAAAATTTTCAACTAGTTATTGAGTCCTCTTCATCAACAACAACAACAACAAAACTGTTTTCTAATATTAATGATGCCGTAATCTTACAGAAGCGAAAAACAAATTTACAGCTCCAAATGAAATAAGAACAAAGATGAAAATCTTAAATTAGAACTTTTTTTTTTCTCTCTCCGGACCCTTTTTTTTTAAATTAAAAAGATGTGTAAAAAAAATCATTATTTTAACCTTTTGGGAATGCTAAGACCATACATTCAGATTATGTTTCTGTTTAATAACAAATTAAGGTTTTAAATAATAATTAAGGTTTTTATCGTGATTCGTCTGGATAAGCAGATAAATATTTAGAAAACAGAGGAAAACATAGTAATTTCAAAAACCCGAATTGTTTTATAAGTCAGTCATATTACCGAATTTGTACTTTTCGTTTACTTTAAACGTTTAAATTATCTAATTAGGGTTATTTCATTAAATTCAACAGAAAACCAATTTGATATTTTATACGCGCTTTGTGATTCCGTAATTTTGATCAAAATCAAAAATGATCGTGCGACTTGACCTAATTATGGGTAACGATCTTTCCGCAATGAAGCTATCAGCACAAAAAAAGACTTACCTCCATCTGTGTCGTAAAGATAATAAATAGTTTTCCACTGATAATGTTTGATGACGTCTAGAATAGCACGCAGGTAGCGTGGCCGCAAACTGAGACCGTAAAGTGCTGGTCGCTCTCCACTCAGTTCAGGAAACGCCGGACTGACAAATGGCACTTGGAATGTATTGGAATAAGAAGCAAGGGTATCGTAGGACGCTTCTCCTGTAGGGGCAACCAGAGTGAAAATTCCCCTACTCATTTGGATGCACACTGTGATTACGGGTAAAAGGGAAAAAAACAGTAAGATTAGTGTCGTTCGTGCCATAAGAAAACTAATACACAACACACATTGAACCACAAATACACTTAATATTACCAATTCGAGTTCTTTACTAAAAATATTTTCTTAATTTGCTGCTCTTATTCGAGAAATTTAGGAGTGACTTCCTGCATTGTGGGATAAATGATATAAAAACCTTTTTATGCTGTATTTCAAGAGTGTACGTACAATTCGACGTTAAAAAAATATCCCCTCAAGCAACTACTTGCCGCAGATGTCTGACAGGAACCTGTCAGTTTATGCGCAATATAGAAGATCCACGAGGAAGGCGAAGGTTGGATTGTTTTACCTCTGAGCGGCACTTTTTTTTTGCATACAGTGGGCTAAATGGCCAGGTCACGAGGAGCCCCAAAGACTCAGAGAAGGTTGGGGGAGAGGACCCACTAGAACAGCTGTTGGGAGAGAGGTAGTAACGACCCCTCAAGGCTATCCAGCGTGTTCTTTTACGTGCACAGGGTATGGCTCTCCCGCACATGTGGTCACGGCTTAACGTCCCATCCGACGGACGGCGGTCTTTCCAAGCCCATCGGTGTTCCCTACTGACCGTGGGCAGGGCAAGGAGTTTTGCAGAGAAAAATCTCAACGCTGACCCAGCTGGGACTCGAATCTGTGAACTGCAGATTGCAAGTCTGGTGTGCTACTGACGCAGCCACCACCGCCCCGAGGAAGAGAGACCTCAGCAGAAAGATTACACAAATATCCATACCTTATCCGGGGCTTGAACCGAGGTCCCTTTGATCAGAAACCAAGCACGTTAACTACTCGGATTAGGAGTAATTAATCCCTTTAGACTCTGAGTGCATTACAATGTAGATTACTTTTTTATTTTTTTAACACAAGAAAATGGTTGGCTGTTGGTTGTTTGGGGTTTTTTGGCGCAAGAGCAACAGGGATATATTGCGCCAGACAAAAAGATAGAAACTGATAAAAGTCATTGAACCCACAACCAAAGTTAAAAGACACAGAAACAAAACCAACACAAGAAAGATAAGTAAAAAGGGCGAATAAAAAGTATCAGCAAGTGTAAAAATTGACAATAAAAATGGGTGTATAGGACCCATTAAAAATCAGAAACAAGCGTAAAATCAAGTTAACAAAGTAAAAAGGTTCATAAACGTGTAAAATACCCAGTAAAACGTAAAAAAATCAAAGACAGGGGTTAAAAGAGAATCATCGGATAAAAGTTGTCCGATTGTAAGTGGCTCGGACATAAAATCGTGAAAGTTAAAATAGAAACGACGTTCAAAGTTAAAAACGGGACATGAAAGTAAAATATGTTTGATCGATAAAATGGTGTCACAAAACTCGTACTTAGGTTCAGCGTCTGCCGTGAGAAGAAATGAATGAGTTAGAAACGAATGACCTAAGCGGAGCCGAGCAAGTACAACTTCCTCCTTGCGATTCCTGCGAAAACAAGACTACCACGGTTTGACAATGGGCTTGATCTCGAAGAGCTTGTTAGCAACCTGTTCAGACCAAGATCTCTGCCACTGTGCCCGGAGCTCGATGGTGAAACGCTGCCAGAAATCCACATATGGAACCGGCAACGGAGAGTCGGACAGGGGCGTGGATGACTTGGCAGCAGCGTCTGCCAAGTCGTTGCCCCTGATCCCGACGTGACCAGGCACCCAACAGAAGAGAATCGTGGTGGTGGCTGCCAGACGATGGAGCTGCTGGCGGATCTTGGAGAGAACAGGGTGAGGCCGATGCCTCACTGAGATCAAAGCCTGTAGCGAGATAAGCGAGTTGGTGTAAAGCACACACTGACGATGATGCTTAGCTGCTATATGGTCCAAGGCAATGCTGATAGCATGCAACTCAGCAGTGAAGATGGAACCCTTCTGTGGGATCTGGTCTGCAATGATTACATCACAGCAGACCATGGCTGATCCCACTGAAGTGCCGGACATCGAGCCATCTGTGAAGACAGGCAAGAAGTCCGGGTGCTCAGCACGATGGCTGGCAAAGAGTTGCCGGTACACACAGTCGGGTGTCCCGACTTCCCCGTCCTGCACAGGGAAAATTCTCAGGAAGGGGAAACAGCGAACCAAGGTGGAAGTGGCTCAGCTGTCGACTGTGCGATGCTATCGAGACTGATGTTAATGTCTCTGAGGTAACCTCGGACATGCAAACCGAAAGGACGAATGGCAGTCGGCCGATTCTGGTATAACGTTTCCCACCTGGGACTGAAAACGCAGTCCCAAGTGGGATGGCCTGGCAGGGATTGCAATTTTGCTGCATACTGCAGGGACAACTGCTGATGGCGAATAGATAATGACGGTTCGTCGGTCTCAACGTAGAGCCTCTTTACTGGTGAAGTGCGGAAGGCCCCCGTGCACACACGGAGGGCCTGATGATGGAGTGGGTCCAGCACCTTCACCACAAAATCCCGGGCGAAGTTGTACACCTGGCGATCCGTAGTCCAGTTTCGACCGGACAAGTGCACGGTAGAGGCGGAGCAAAGAACATCGGATTCATGTTCAATGCCCACACTGCACTTGGACCTGAGATGTCGAATGTGAGGTAAAAAGGTCAATTTCCGGTCGAAGATGAGACCGAGAAACTTGGTCTCCGCCACAACTGGAATGATGTTACCCCCGAGCCGCAGCTCGGGGTCCAGATGAAGATTACGCTTGCAGCAAAAGTGCACACAAGCGGTCTTCTGTGGGGAGAACTGTAACCCATTGGCCGTCGCCCAAACCGAGAGATTGTTCAGGGCAGTTTGAAGTTGCCTTTCAATGACCCACGTGCTGGACGATGAGCAAAAGATGCAAAAGATGCTAACACACTTAGAGGCAACCGCCTCTAAGTGTGTGTTGAGGTGAATGACCTGGAATAGGGAATGGTTGCTCACGAGGATGGCAACACCTCCGTGAGCTGGACCATCTCCATCCCGGTCCCAGCGAACGAGAGAAAAATGCCAGATAGTGGGATTGTTGGCTGTCTGCAAGAATGTCTCCTGAAGGCACACGCAGAGGGGTTCGTGTGCCCTCAGCAGGACCTTGATGTCGTCAATATTCCTCTGGAATCCACGACAGTTCCATTGAAGGAGTGTGGCCATCTCAGGTCTTGGAAGAATTGGCAGACGACTTACGATTTATTTTAACCGTCGCCAGCGACGGTTTTTGAAAAATAGGGCGGTCGGTGTCCATGCCCTTGGAGTCGTCCGAGCAACATGGATCAGAGACCGCCGAACGAGAAAGAGGTAAAAGTTTCTTTTTAGGCCCCGACGGGGGCCCCTTGAGTTTCGAAGGTCTTGCTGTCTGTGGGCGGGGTGGAGGGGGCCTTCCGGAGGTTGAAGTGGAAGGCACAGACACAGGAATAGAAACCAGTGTCGATGTCGAGATTGACACCGACGTCGGCTTCGCCTGCGTCAAGAGGTACTTAGCGGCAGGTGAGAAAGATTTAGCTGATGGAACGCTGATGTCGGTCTGCACCGCCACGGAAGCCATCTTAACGATGGGCTTTCCGACAACCGCACTGGCATAGGAGACCTTGCCAGGTGGGGCAGGCGGTGCAGCAAGCTTTCTCGCCTCTGGATAGCTAATGTTGTGCAGGGTCTTGGGCGCTGTACCTGTTTCTCCTCCAACCACTTCGGACAGTCGCGGGAGTACGCCGGATGGTCACCACGGCAGTTTACACAGCATGCCTTTTCTGCTGTGCAGTCAGGTTCAAGATGATCCTGACTGCCACAACGAGCACAGGTGGGCTTGCCCCGGCATGTGGTGCGGGCATGGCCAAACCTCTGGCATTGAAAACAATGCATAGGGTTGGGGATAAATGGCCGCACCTCGCAGTGTAAGTATCCTGCCTTGATGGAAGTAGGCAGGTGTGGTGTGTTAAAAGTTAGGATGAGTACCCGGCTGGGCTCTAACTTTCCATTACGGCGTGATGAAACCTGGTGGACTGCGATCACCCCCTGGGCTGAAAGCTCCGAGAGGATTTCTTCCTCAGAAACCTTGAGGAGGTCCCACTCGGAGATCACACCCCGGGAAGAATTGAGCGTCTTGTGTGGAGTGACTTTGACTGCCACTCCACCAATCGCTGTAACCTTTAATAAAAGCTCCGAGTGCTTGGAGCACGCAGTCTCCACCTGCAAGTCACCAGATCTAAGGCGCTTTACCGATTTCGGTTTTCCCGCAAGACCTTGAATACCCTTGTGTATAAAAAACGGGGACATGTCTCCAAGCACCTGATCACCCGTAGAGTGGATGATCAGGAACCTCGGAGACGGAGGCACACACGAAGACGAAGGCAAAGACAAAGTTTGGGGTTCCTGGCGAGCCCTCTTCGCGGCATTGATCGGAGAATTATGAGTTGTAGAACTCATGTTTGGTTTAAAAGGATTCAGTGCCCATTGTCCCCACCCACCATGGAGTCCAACAAGGGGACGCCCAATTGGGCGCCAGGGCTGCCCGGGCACCATACCCACACAGACAGTGAGCCAAGCCCGCACAACAAAACAAAAATAAAAGAAAAAGAGAAATGGTGAGAAACTCGTATGAGTTCCCACAAAAGAAAATAAGCAACAAATCAATAAAGTGTGAGGTAAGAGCTGGCCTCACAAAAGAAAGAAAACTGCAAAATTAGTGAATGTGTGGGGAAACTCGCAAACCGTTGTCCGGACGTGGACAAGGTTACTCACCGAACTGCATAGTTGACCCTAGCAGGACCAGCCCACCAGCCGATTGATCCTGAGGGGGCCACCCCAGGATCTCCCGTTTACCTGAAGCAGAGGCCAAAGCAGTGTAGAGCAGCGGCCCCAGAAGTCGCTGCCCAGCCCCGCGACAGACAGGCTCCCCAATGGCAATACGGCCGAAGGGAATCCCACCAGTCATGAGCTGGGGAGAGAAGACGGGGACCCCTGAGCAACTGCCAGGATCCTCCTTTCCAGGGACACGGGTCTCCACGCACGGCAAACACGCGGGCGAGCGTTTAGGACCCTGTGAAGGTAACCGAGCCAGCGGAACCTTCACAGGGTGGTCCCCTCACCACGGACAGGCTCTCGCATCGAGCGGCAAAAGAAAATGTGTTAGGGTTTTGCAATATTCGCAAAGTATAGGCCAGTCTTTAGTACACAGGAATGGAGTGAATTTTTGTGCCATATCTGGATGTAATAGAAACTATATCCAATAATATTGAAGATAACTGTGCCTAAAGGCAACAAGAAATGTTTTCCTACAATTTCACAGGAAACTACAAAAACTATTTTATTACAATCCACAGATGTCATTCATTTGATGTGTTAATCATGGCAAAGTGCATACAAATTATTTTTTTTTTTCTATGTTCCTTTTTACTTTTTTCAGAGATTTCAGAATTTTGCAACTTTTGGGATTGTTTCTACATTGCATAATATACATTCTTATTATTATAATGCATATATTGAATTTCAGAGAAATACTGTTAAAAAAATAATGAATTTTGTATATTCTTGTTTATTTGGTCAAAAATAAAGTATAATTAAATAGCAAAATTATTTTGTTTTATAAAACAAAGTCTGAAGCAATAAAAATAACTGGAAAATATGCAACATTTACATCTATCGTGCATTTACAGAGTTTCAAACAAAACTAAATCTGTTATTAATTTAAAATCACGTATGAGGCATGTAAATTAAGGCAAAAAATATTTCACATGTTAAAATAAGAAAATAAATAAATAAAAATAAATACCCCCTCAAGCAGCTGCTTGCCACAGAGGTCTGATAGGACCTGTCAGTTTATATGCCATAGTAGAAGGTCTGAGAGGATGGCAGTCCCTCAGCAGAAAAACAACACAGACGTCCATGCCTTACCCGGGGCTCGAACCCAGGTCCCTTAGATCAGTAGCCAAGCGCGCTAACCACTCGGCCATGGGACGGCAAAAGGTAGATAATATTTTCCAGGAAAACGAATCTATTGTATAAGCATATCTTCCGATAATATTTCGAAAGATGAAAAAACGTTTTGAATTTAATGTAACTATCTGTTCTCGTTAGTTATGAAGTGAAATATTGAAATTATTATATTAAATGAATTCTGAATAAATAATTAGAAATCTGGCGACAAGATTTGTCGTGAGTAATAAACAAGATATTCTTTCTCTAATAAATGCTGGTTTTTATTCCTTACTGCACTATTTGATTTAATAAATTGAGTAATTCTTTATTGTGATATTTAGGACTTTTAAATAATTTATTTTAACAACAACTAGACTTGACCTGAAAAAGTTATGTTCAAGTGACTATTATGTAACGTCAGTGATAGCTGTTGCTATGATATTATTGGAACTTTAATTCTTATTCAGCCAGTTTTCTATCTTCGTATAAACTTGAAAGTTATTAATCAAAGACAGAGTCCTAGTTGGGCCAAAGTTGAGATTTATCTCCACAAAACTCCCAACCCTACTCTCGGTCAGTAGGAGATACCCATGGGCTTAGAAACGCCATGGCCCGTGTGTGAGAGAGCCGTACCCAATGCACATATCACAACCGACCGTACCCCCACTAGTGCTTTCCCCCCTATGACGTCACCGACCGTACCCCACTACTGCTTTCCCCCCCTATGACGTCACCGACCGGAAATTGGCCCGTGTTGGTCCATGTTGCCTTCTGGCCCCTATGTCGCAACCGACCGGAAATTGCCCCCAGTGTCGCAACTGTCATGGTATTAATAATTCATAATTAATAATTCATAATTAAAATTTCCCCCCCCTTTTAACCCCTGGCGCCATCTAGTGCCTATGAGGAACACTATTTTCCCAAAAAAAAATCCTTATTTTAACTCTAATTTTAGGCCCTCCTTCGCGATTTTTATTTATTTCAGACCCCCCAATGGTTGGCTTATATTTTAAACCCTCCACTTGCAGACCCCCTGGTTGACCTATATTTTAAGCCCTACCTATATTTTAAGCCCCCTCCTTCACTCGGACCGGCTGATGCAGGCCTCAGAATAATTGCACAGAAAAGGATGATACAAGTCTCAATTGTAAAAACACCTCCAAAAAGACCCACCATGGTTGACCTATATTTTAAGCCCTACCTATATTTTAAGCTCCCCTTCTCGAATAGTCTCGATTTTTCTTTATTTCAGACTCACTTTTTATTTTAAAACCTCGTTTTTGCAAAACCCTCTGGTTGAGCTATATTTTAAGTCCTCCTTCTCGAATAGTCCCGATTTTTCTTTATTTCAGACTCACTTTTTATTTTAAAACCTCGATTTTGCAAACCCTCTGGTTGAGCTATATTTTAAGCTCCCCTTCTCGAATAGTCTCGATTTTTCTTTATTTCAGTCTCACCTATATTTTAAGCCCTGGATTTTGCAGACCCTCCTGGTTGACCTACATTTTAAGACCTACCTATATTTTAAGCCCCCTCCTTCCCTCGGATTACAAGTCTCAGAATAATTCCACAGAAAAGGATGACACAAGTCTCAATTGTAAAATTCAACTCTCAAAGTTGTATTCTTATTAATTAAAACCCTTTCTATTAAAAGTTACCTCTATTAAAAATCTTTTGCTATTCATTTTGCCAGGACTGCTAAACGATTCCCTTTTATTAAAACTCTGGTATTTATTTTTTCCAACCCCGTTAATCGATCCCCTAGTAAATAAAAACTCTCACTCACCTTTATTAAAATCATCCAGCGCTCGTAATAAATCAGTTTAATCGGGAAAAAAAAAAAAATCATTCCATCGCTAGCGTACCTCCACGTTAATTTCGGGAAAAAGCCTCGCCGGATCCAAGGTTCACGTATTTTACTAGAAGAATGACACAGTAACTGTTCCACAGAAAAATTAATAAAATTTGGTTTAAATTATTCGTAGGACTTGTATATAAGATCTACCTTGCAATAGACGTTCAACAGGCTAAAAGTTTTCCAAGTCCGTTATCAGTGTATCGGAAATCGTACGTTTCCTGTAGACATCCTTCAGATCGCTTATTAGGGGGTAGCAACAGCACTTTCGCCACATCACACGATTATGGTGCAATCCTTTATCAGCTGGAAGGTCAAATGTCCAGCGCTTCACTGTGTCTGCATTTGACACTGATAAGGTTTAAAAATAGATGTTTCCTAGAATCCACATTGTCTTCTCAGATTGGACTTTGACCCCTATGTCGCAACCGATCATATTTTAAGCCCTCTTCATAGACCCCATGGTTGACCTATATTTTAAGTCCCCTTCTCGAATTTTCTTGTTTTTCCCCTGTTTAACTCATATTTTAAGCCCTCCCCTCTTCATAGACCCACCTATTGATCCACCTATATTTTAAGCCCTCCCCTCTTTAAACCAAATCAGTTTTTGCGCATTTAATCGGTGTCATCCAACGTCCATACTATTTTTAGTACGTCTCATGTATTTAAAAAAAAAATATTGGCTTTCGTCGCCGTATTTGAACGCGCTACCTCAGTGCCGATAGCTGAAGCGTCATCGCCAGGGCGCGGATTTTTGCGGAGATAAATCTCAACTCTGGCCCCTGCTATCCGCTCGACAATATTTGCTACTGGTAAAACGATTTCCTTCATTAAAAATAAAAACTAATTAAATAATGGGGTATCACTGGGAAAATACTGGGAAGAACCAAAACTGATTTCGTGCTAAAACATCTCTAGATTTCAGCTTACTTGAAAAACTATTGTTAGAAATGAACCAGTGACTTGAATCACTCAACTTCCATAAGAATACACAATTATGGTACAGTGTCGGGAAGAAATATGTTTCAACGAAATTCAATTGCATGTATTACGATCAGAAAAATAATTTAGTGACAAAGTTTAAAATAGTTATTAAATGGTACCTTACAGTGCAAGTGCGCTTCAGGCGAAAAGCCTCCCCTTCGAACACTGCACCCCGTTTTTCCGAAGTAACTGTGTCACAAGTCTTCCTACATCATCCCTAAACAGAGAATCGGATTCAATGTGCAAGAAGATCAAGACCTCATTTGAAGGAGCACATAGTGGATACTGTACTCCATAGTGAAATGAACATTGGCCTCTTGCGGGACCTAGTTATATCCCTACTCCAAGAGAATTACTAATGAAAACGTGCTATTGTTAATGTATGTAATTCCGACAAAAAATGTTTTGTCTGTTTTAGCCACTTTGTATCCTGCAATAGGAAACACTGAACACCTTAACAACTATATACATTTAGAAGAAAACACATCAGGTCTAATTTTCCCTTTAACATTCTGGATACGAGAAAGAGATGTTCCTACTCTACATCACACCATTCAGATTTAAAGCGCACGCAAATCTCCTACTGTTGTCAGACGATGAAAAGCAGCATTATTGTTCCATTAAGAATTTGTTTCTATGAAATTCAAAGGGAGAATGCTGTTTTCCATATTATAGGGAATGCAATTAATACATTCCTTGCAGATGGATGTCCTTTAGGTTATGAAATAATCTTATTAGAACGCTTAAAATTGAGGTGACACACATTAGCTCCTCCGAGAAGCGCTAGGGGGTAGAAGAATATACCCGTGTAATGAAAATATTCTTTCGACATAAAAAAAAAAACCTACGCCAATATCGCGTGCTCCTCTTAGCTGATGTGTTTGATGGCAGATACTGACCCCTGCTATGTTTACGCAGCTCCTGCCTTCATACCTGAAGATGACAAATACTAGAGTTGATAACCTACAATGTACCATTTTGGAAGGCATACGAGGAGGAATTTCGGTGATATGCAGACAACGAGCATTTAGAATGAAAAACTGATTGCAAGTTTGCTTTACTGTCATACAAACCTGAAAAGAGATGAAATGGGTAGTACTTTACCCATGATACACCCTGTGACTAGGTCGTTAAATCAAATTACATGCATAAACGAAAATTAGAAAAACAACGAAATGGTTGGTAAATTCAATGAGAATCACTAAAATGTAAAGAGTGTTGGAATATCTGTAAATGCACACACATTTCAGTGGATAGGTGAATATTTTCACAATTCTTTGGAAGTGGAAGGCACAATAACTGTAAAACGTACTGTGACGAGAGAGAAAGTATAAAAATGTAGTGGGATGGTTGTAAAAAATCGCTTCAAAACAGAAAATTACAACGCAAATACTTAAAGATAGGAAAAAACGCCTATTCGACGGTTATTCCAAGCTGCTATCTCATGCTCTTTTCAGATTTCCTGGTTCTATAGTTCCCTGGTACGTAGCGCATAAGTGTGGGTGTAGTTGGCTATTTTTCGTTGCGAACGCAAGTTGTTTTCACTATTAGTTATTTTTCCTGCATGAGAATACACATTTCTATACTACATTGCGTACACACGGATGGACGAATATCACAAAATACTTTGCATATAGAAAACATCAGCAAAGAACCACAGAAGTTTGGAAATTTAAAATCTGAAAACTCAGTGTTTATAAGAAAACAACAATATTTTCAGTATTTCCATGAAAAGTTGAGTCCCAGAATCGATCCGCTAGACCTGACTTTGCATTCTCTGACTTCAACCACCAATAAAACGTAATGTAAGCTCTCTCGTCGGTTATCCCAAGCCGCTATCTCTTGTCAGAGTTTCTGGTCCCCTCGCTACGTTTGAATAAGCGCATAAGTGTGGGTGAAGATGGCTATTTTTCGCTGCAAACACAAGTTTTTCGACAAAGATAGGCTGTTTCACTACAATCTAACACGGGGTTTCATGTGTGTTTAGTTATTTTTCCTGCAAGAGAATATTTCTAATCTATCTCATAGACAGCAGGTTAGTTACTTCTGATCTAACAAAGCCAAGGTCTGAGATCCATAGTAAGACATGAACGTTTGTGTTGTTTTCCTACCAAGGTCCCGACATCCTCTCACATGAAATATTACTGTACTAGGAGATTTCATACAAAGAGATACGCACTCTATGCTTCACATTTAAATCTATAGAGATAACGATCACTACCCATGGACACATCTGTGAAAAAACACGCTATGATAGGGTTTGAGAAAGATTTTTAGCCCATGGGGGTGCTGCACTGCAGGAAAGCACATTATCTTTGATATCAGAACCTATATGAAAGTTATACTGTTTCGGTTTGAGAAAGATTCTTTAGTTCACAGGGCACCGCATGAATAAGCGCATAAGTGTGGGTGAAGATGGCTATTTTTCGCTGCAAACACAAGTTTTTCGACAAAGATAGGGTGTTTCACTGCAATCTAACACGGGATTTCATGTTTGTTTAGTTATTTTTCCTGCATGATAATATTTCTAATCTATCTCATAGACAGCAGGTTAGTTACTTCTGATCTAACAAAGCCAAGGTCTGAGATCCATAGTAAGACATGAACGTTTGTGTTGTTTTCTTACCAAGGTCCCGACATCCTCTCACATGAAATATTACTGTACTAGGATCTAGAAAAATCACTATCCATTACATTAATTTTTTATTACATTCATGTATTTCACCCCATTTTCTTGTCAAGAGCTAAAATTATTTCATGAATGAACGACAAAATATCTTCAAATGCAGTGGACGCATGACAGAATAACTTCAAAATAAGTTCCAATAGCTGAAAAAACAACTGTAAAAAATTAGATAAATACACACCGGGAAAGACAGAATTGCTTTCAAAACATTAAAATACCCTAAATGTGTGGCTGAATCACCTCCAAATATCTCCAGCACACTTTTAAAGGAAATATTGTCTCATTATAAGCGATTTCATACAAAGAGATACGCACTCTATGCTTCACATTTAAATCTATAGAGATAACGATCACTGCCCATGGAACACATCTGTGAAAAAACACGCTACGATTGGGTTTGAGAAAGATTTTTAGCCCATGGGGGTGCTGCACTGCAAGAAGGCACATTATCTTTGATATCAGAACGTACGTGAAAGTTATACTGTTTGGGTTTGAGAAAGATTCTTTAGTTCACAGGGCACCGCATTACACTAAACCACACTGTCTTGTACGTATGTCTGTCTGTATGTTTGTTTCTCTCTCTCTGTGTGTGTGTGTGTGTTTCTCTCTCTCTCTGTGTGTGTGTGTGTCTATGTGTAAATATGTATGTTACTACGAAATGTGTGTACGTGTAGATGTGTGCATATATGTCAAGATGTAACTGTGTCTGCATGTTTGTTTCTCTCTAGCTGTGTGTGTTTCAGTGAATCGTGTGAGTGTGTGTATGTTCATGTATATTAATATGTTTCTTTATATGTATATGTTTTCGTGCGTATATGTTAAGATGTCTGTGTGCACATAGTCGTTTCTCTGTATGTGTATACGTCTTCATGTTTGTTTCTCTCTGTGTGTGTGTGTGTTAAAGTGTCTGTATGTGTTTCCTCTTTATGTGTATATGTTATCGTATGTGTGTGTGTGTTTGTTCACATGCAAGAATAAGCATATTGTCTTACGCACACTTGCTTGCTACAGAAGAAGCTAACAATTTAAAACGAGACTAGTGATTATGCAAAATATTTCATGTGTGCGTATGTGAGTGTGTGTATGTTGATGCATGTTAATATGTTTCTTTATATGTATATGTTTTCGTGCGTATGTGTTAAGATGTCTGTGTGCACATAGTCGTTTCTCTGTATGTGAATACGTCTTCATGTTTGTTTCTCTCTCTGTGCGTGTGTGTGTGTTGAAGTGTCTGTATGTGTTTCCTCTTTATGTGTATATGTTATCGTATGTGTGTGTGTGTGTTTGTTCACATGCAAGAATAAGCATATTGTCTTACGCACACTTGCTTGCTACAGAAGAAGCTAACAATTTAAAACGAGACTAGTGATTATGCAAAATATTTCATGTGTGCGTATGTGAGTGTGTGTATGTTGATGCATGTTAATATGTTTCTTTATATGTATATGTTTTCGTGCGTATGTGTTAAGATGTCTGTGTGCACATAGTCGTTTCTCTGTATGTGAATACGTCTTCATATTTGTTTCTCTCTCTGTGCGTGTGTGTGTGTTGAAGTGTCTGTATGTGTTTCATCTTTATGTGCATATGTTATCGTGTGTGTGTGTGTGTGTTCACATGCAAGAATAAACATATTGTCTTACGGACACTTGCTTGCTACAGAACAAGCTAACAATTTAAAACGAGACTTGTGGTTATGCAAAATATTTCATGTGTGCGTATGTGAGTGTGTGTATGTTGATGCATGTTAATATGTTTCTTTATATGTTTTCGTGCGTATGTGTTAAGATGTCTGTGTGCACATATTCGTTTCTCTGTATGTCTATACGTCTTCATGTTTGTTTCTCTCTCTGTGCGTGTGTGTGTGTGTGTGTTAAAGTGTCTGTATGTGTTTCATCTTTATGTGCATATGTTATCGTATGTGTGTGTGTTCACATGCAAGAATAAACATATTGTCTTACGGACACTTGCTTGCTACAGAAGAAGCTAACAATTTAAAACGAACCTTGTGGCTATGCAAAATATTTCATCACAGATCTTAACTTGAATACTCATATTTCAGGAGATGTAAGGATTTTTCTTCAGCACGTTCGAATATTTTTTTAACACGACTGTCTTACGTTGCGTCTTACGTTACGTTTCCTGTCAGATATCTCGTAACGAACAAAGCGTGTGTGTGTGTTCTGCTAATACAGAAGAGGACATTCAACCGTGAATATTTCAAACTTAGAATAATACGACATCCTGATGCGTTAAGAACGAAGTGGAGGGATACTAACAGCTGAAACACGACCTGAAGCGATCGAAATCCTGTTGTTTCGCGCAAGGGGACGAAGGGTGATAAAACGTAATACTACTGAAAAAATCCTTGTTTCAAAAAAGAGGCCTCTTTTTTGAAACAACTGGATTTTTTCAGTTGTTTCAAAAGCGTTTTATCACCCTTCGTCCCCTTGCGCGAAACAAGAGGATTTCGATCGCTTCAGGTCGTGTTTCAGCTGTTAGTATCCCTCCACTTCGTTCTTAACGCATCAGGATGTCGTATTATTCTAAGTTTGAAATATTCACGGTTGAATGTCCTCTTCTGTATTAGCAGAACACACACACACGCTTTGTTCGTTACGAGATATCTGACAGGAAACGTAACGTAAGACGCAACGTAAGACAGTCGTGTTAAAAAAATATTCGAACGTGCTGAAGAAAAATCCTTACATCTCCTGAAATATGAGTATTCAAGTTAAGATCTGTGATGAAATATTTTGCATAGCCACAAGGCTCGTTTTAAATTGTTAGCTTCTTCTGTAGCAAGCAAGTGTCCGTAAGACAATATGTTTATTCTTGCATGTGAACACACACACACACATACGATAACATATGCACATAAAGATGAAACACATACAGACACTTTAACACACACACACACGCACAGAGAGAGAAACAAACATGAAGACGTATAGACATACAGAGAAACGAATATGTGCACACAGACATCTTAACACATACGCACGAAAACATATAAAGAAACATATTAACATGCATCAACATACACACACTCACATACGCACACATGAAATATTTTGCATAACCACAAGTCTCGTTTTAAATTGTTAGCTTGTTCTGTAGCAAGCAAGTGTCCGTAAGACAATATGTTTATTCTTGCATGTGAACACACACACACACACACACGATAACATATGCACATAAAGATGAAACACATACAGACACTTCAACACACACACACGCACAGAGAGAGAAACAAACATGAAGACGTATTCACATACAGAGAAACGACTATGTGCACACAGACATCTTAACACATACGCACGAAAACATATACATATAAAGAAACATATTAACATGCATCAACATACACACACTCACATACGCACACATGAAATATTTTGCTTAATCACTAGTCTCGTTTTAAATTGTTAGCTTCTTCTGTAGCAAGCAAGTGTGCGTAAGACAATATGCTTATTCTTGCATGTGAACAAACACACACACACACATACGATAACATATACACATAAAGAGGAAACACATACAGACACTTTAACACACACACACACACAGAGAGAAACAAACATGAAGACGTATACACATACAGAGAAACGACTATGTGCACACAGACATCTTAACATATACGCACGAAAACATATACATATAAAGAAACATATTAACATACATGAACATACACACACTCACACGATTCACTGAAACACACACACCTAGAGAGAAACAAACATGCAGACACAGTTACATCTTGACATATATGCACACATCTACACGTACACACATTTCGTAGTAACATACATATTTACACATAGACACAAACACACACACACAGAGAGAGAGAGAAACACACACACACAGAGAGAGAGAAACAAACATACAGACAGACATACGTACAGGACAGTGTGGTTTAGTGTAATGCGGTGCCCTGTGAACTAAAGAATCTTTCTCAAACCCAAACAGTATAACTTTCACGTACGTTCTGATATCAAAGATAATGTGCCTTCTTGCAGTGCAGCACCCCCATGGGCTAAAAATCTTTCTCAAACCCAATCGTAGCGTGTTTTTTCACAGATGTGTTCCATGGGCAGTGATCGTTATCTCTATAGATTTAAATGTGAAGCATAGAGTGCATATCTCTTTGTATGAAATCGCTTATAATGAGACAATATTTCCTTTAAAAGTGTGCTGGAGTTATTTGGAGGTGATTCAGCCACACATTTAGGGTATTTTAATGTTTTGAAAGCAATTCTGTCTTTCCCGGTGTGTATTTATCTAATTTTTTACAGTTGTTTTTTCAGCTATTGGAACTTATTTTGAAGTTATTCTGTCATGCGTCCACTGCATTTGAAGATATTTTGTCGTTCATTCATCAAATAATTTTAGCTCTTGACAAGAAAATGGGGTGAAATACATGAATGTAATAAAAAATTAATGTAATGGATAGTGATTTTTCTAGATCCTAGTACAGTAATATTTCATGTGAGAGGATGTCGGGACCTTGGTAAGAAAACAACACAAACGTTCATGTCTTACTATGGATCTCAGACCTTGGCTTTGTTAGATCAGAAGTAACTAACCTGCTGTCTATGAGATAGATTAGAAATATTCTCATGCAGGAAAAATAACTAAACAAACATGAAATCCCGTGTTAGATTGCAGTGAAACACCCTATCTTTGTCGAAAAACTTGTGTTTGCAGCGAAAAATAGCCGTCTTCACCCACACTTATGCGCTTATTCATGCGGTGCCCTGTGAACTAAAGAATCTTTCTCAAACCGAAACAGTATAACTTTCATATAGGTTCTGATATCAAAGATAATGTGCTTTCCTGCAGTGCAGCACCCCCATGGGCTAAAAATCTTTCTCAAACCCTATCATAGCGTGTTTTTTCACAGATGTGTCCATGGGTAGTGATCGTTATCTCTATAGATTTAAATGTGAAGCATAGAGTGCGTATCTCTTTGTATGAAATCTCCTAGTACAGTAATATTTCATGTGAGAGGATGTCGGGACCTTGGTAGGAAAACAACACAAACGTTCATGTCTTACTATGGATCTCAGACCTTGGCTTTGTTAGATCAGAAGTAACTAACCTGCTGTCTATGAGATAGATTAGAAATATTCTCTTGCAGGAAAAATAACTAAACACACATGAAACCCCGTGTTAGATTGTAGTGAAACAGCCTATCTTTGTCGAAAAACTTGTGTTTGCAGCGAAAAATAGCCATCTTCACCCACACTTATGCGCTTATTCAAACGTAGCGAGGGGACCAGAAACTCTGACAAGAGATAGCGGCTTGGGATAACCGACGAGAGAGCTTACATTACGTTTTATTGGTGGTTGAAGTCAGAGAATGCAAAGTCAGGTCTAGCGGATCGATTCTGGGACTCAACTTTTCATGGAAATACTGAAAATATTGTTGTTTTCTTATAAACACTGAGTTTTCAGATTTTAAATTTCCAAACTTCTGTGGTTCTTTGCTGATGTTTTCTATATGCAAAGTATTTTGTGATATTCGTCCATCCGTGTGTACGCAATGTAGTATAGAAATGTGTATTCTCATGCAGGAAAAATAACTAATAGTGAAAACAACTTGCGTTCGCAACGAAAAATAGCCAACTACACCCACACTTATGCGCTACGTACCAGGGAACTATAGAACCAGGAAATCTGAAAAGAGCGTGAGATAGCAGCTTGGAATAACAGTCGAATAGGCGTTTTTTTCTATCTTTCAGTATTTGCGTTGTAATTTTCTGTTTTGAAGCGATTTTTTACAACCATCCCACTACATTTTTATACTTTCTCTCTCGTCACAGTACGTTTTACAGTTATTGTGCCTTCCACTTTCAAAGAATTGTGAAAATATTCACCTATCCACTGAAATGTGTGTGCATTTACAGATATTCCAACACTCTTTACATTTTAGTGATTCTCATTGAATTTACCAACCATTTCGTTGTTTTTCTAATTTTCGTTTATGCATGTAATTTGATTTAACGACCTAGTCACAGGGTGTATCATGGGTAAAGTACTACCCATTTCATCTCTTTTCAGGTTTGTATGACAGTAAAGCAAACTTGCAATCAGTTTTTCATTCTAAATGCTCGTTGTCTGCATATCACCGAAATTCCTCCTCGTATGCCTTCCAAAATGGTACATTGTAGGTTATCAACTCTAGTATTTGTCATCTTCAGGTATGAAGGCAGGAGCTGCGTAAACATAGCAGGGGTCAGTATCTGCCATCAAACACATCAGCTAAGAGGAGCACGCGATATTGGCGTAGGTTTTTTTTTTATGTCGAAAGAATATTTTCATTACACGGGTATATTCTTCTACCCCCTAGCGCTTCTCGGAGGAGCTAATGTGTGTCACCTCAATTTTAAGCGTTCTAATAAGATTATTTCATAACCTAAAGGACATCCATCTGCAAGGAATGTATTAATTGCATTCCCTATAATATGGAAAACAGCATTCTCCCTTTGAATTTCATAGAAACAAATTCTTAATGGAACAATAATGCTGCTTTTCATCGTCTGACAACAGTAGGAGATTTGCGTGCGCTTTAAATCTGAATGGTGTGATGTAGAGTAGGAACATCTCTTTCTCGTATCCAGATTGTTAAAGGGAAAATTAGACCTGATGTGTTTTCTTCTAAATGTATATAGTTGTTAAGGTGTTCAGTGTTTCCTATTGCAGGATACAAAGTGGCTAAAACAGACAAAACATTTTTTGTCGGAATTACATACATTAACAATAGCACGTTTTCATTAGTAATTCTCTTGGAGTAGGGATATAACTAGGTCCCGCAAGAGGCCAATGTTCATTTCACTATGGAGTACAGTATCCACTATGTGCTCCTTCAAATGAGGTCTTGATCTTCTTGAACATTGAATCCGATTCTCTGTTTAGGGATGATGTAGGAAGACTTGTGACACAGTTACTTCGGAAAAACGGGGTGCAGTGTTCGAAGGGGAGGCTTTTCGCCTGAAGCGCACTTGCACTGTAAGGTACCATTTAATAACTATTTTAAACTTTGTCACTAAATTATTTTTCTGATCGTAATACATGCAATTGAATTTCGTTGAAACATATTTCTTCCCGACACTGTACCATAATTGTGTATTCTTATGGAAGTTGAGTGATTCAAGTCACTGGTTCATTTCTAACAATAGTTTTTTAAGTAAGCTGAAATCTAGAGATGTTTTAGCACGAAATCAGTTTTGGTTCTTCCCAGTATTTTCCCAGTGATACCCCATTATTTAATTAGTTTTTATTTTTAATGAAGGAAATCGTTTTACCAGTAGCAAATATTGTCGAGCGGATAGCAGGGGCCAGAGTTGAGATTTATCTCCGCAAAAATCCGCGCCCTGGCGATGACGCTTCAGCTATCGGCACTGAGGTAGCGCGTTCAAATACGGCGACGAAAGCTAATATTTTTTTTTTAAATACATGAGACGTACTAAAAATAGTATGGACGTTGGATGACACCGATTAAATGCGCAAAAACTATTTTGGTTTAAAGAGGGGAGGGCTTAAAATATAGGTGGATCAATAGGTGGGTCTATGAAGAGGGGAGGGCTTAAAATATGAGTTAAACAGGGGAAAAACAAGAAAATTCGAGAAGGGGACTTAAAATATAGGTCAACCATGGGGTCTATGAAGAGGACTTAAAATATGGTCGGTTGCGACATAGGGGTCAAAGTCCAATCTGAGAAGACAATGTGGATTCTAGGAAACATCTATTTTTAAACCTTATCAGTGTCAAATGCAGACACAGTGAAGCGCTGGACATTTGACCTTCCAGCTGATAAAGGATTGCACCATAATCGTGTGATGTGGCGAAAGTGCTGTTGCTACCCCCTAATAAGCGATCTGAAGGATGTCTACAGGAAACGTACGATTTCCGATACACTGATAACGGACTTGGAAAACTTTTAGCCTGTTGAACGTCTATTGCAAGGTAGATCTTATATACAAGTCCTACGAATAATTTAAACCAAATTTTATTAATTTTTCTGTGGAACAGTTACTGTGTCATTCTTCTAGTAAAATACGTGAACCTTGGATCCGGCGAGGCTTTTTCCCGAAATTAACGTGGAGGTACGCTAGCGATGGAATGATTTTTTTTTTCCCGATTAAACTGATTTATTACGAGCGCTGGATGATTTTAATAAAGGTGAGTGAGAGTTTTTATTTACTAGGGGATCGATTAACGGGGTTGGAAAAAATAAATACCAGAGTTTTAATAAAAGGGAATCGTTTAGCAGTCCTGGCAAAATGAATAGCAAAAGATTTTTAATAGAGGTAACTTTTAATAGAAAGGGTTTTAATTAATAAGAATACAACTTTGAGAGTTGAATTTTACAATTGAGACTTGTGTCATCCTTTTCTGTGGAATTATTCTGAGACTTGTAATCCGAGGGAAGGAGGGGGCTTAAAATATAGGTAGGTCTTAAAATGTAGGTCAACCAGGAGGGTCTGCAAAATCCAGGGCTTAAAATATAGGTGAGACTGAAATAAAGAAAAATCGAGACTATTCGAGAAGGGGAGCTTAAAATATAGCTCAACCAGAGGGTTTGCAAAATCGAGGTTTTAAAATAAAAAGTGAGTCTGAAATAAAGAAAAATCGGGACTATTCGAGAAGGAGGACTTAAAATATAGCTCAACCAGAGGGTTTTGCAAAAACGAGGTTTTAAAATAAAAAGTGAGTCTGAAATAAAGAAAAATCGAGACTATTCGAGAAGGGGAGCTTAAAATATAGGTAGGGCTTAAAATATAGGTCAACCATGGTGGGTCTTTTTGGAGGTGTTTTTACAATTGAGACTTGTATCATCCTTTTCTGTGCAATTATTCTGAGGCCTGCATCAGCCGGTCCGAGTGAAGGAGGGGGCTTAAAATATAGGTAGGGCTTAAAATATAGGTCAACCAGGGGGTCTGCAAGTGGAGGGTTTAAAATATAAGCCAACCATTGGGGGGTCTGAAATAAATAAAAATCGCGAAGGAGGGCCTAAAATTAGAGTTAAAATAAGGATTTTTTTTTGGGAAAATAGTGTTCCTCTTAGGCACTAGATAGCGCCAGGGGTTAAAAGGGGGAGGAATTTTTAATTATGAATTATTAATTATGAATTATTAATACCATGACAGTTGCGACACTGGGGGCAATTTCCGGTTGGTTGCGACATAGGGGCCAGAAGGCAACATGGACCAACACGGGCCAATTTCCGGTCGGTGACGTCATAGGGGGGAAAGCACTAGTGGGGGTACGGTCGGTTGTGATGAAACTACTGACAGAGTCCTAGTTGGGCCAAAGTTGAGATTTATCTCCACAAAACTCCCAACCCTACTCTCGGTCAGTAGGAGATACCCATGGGCTTAGAAACGCCATGGCCCGTGTGTGAGAGAGCCGTACCCAATGCACATTAAAGAACACGCTAGATGGTCTTGACGGGATGCTACCATCTGCCTTTTAACAGCTGTCCTGTGGGTCCACCCCCTCCCCCAACTTTTTCTGGGCCCTCGGGGTTCTTGTGACGTGGCCATTTAGTCATTTTCTGCACAACGTGCAGCTCAGAGCTAAAACAACCCAACCCAAAAAATACTAATCATTGATTACTTAATGATATATTCAGAACTTTTTTTTCCAATATTGAATTATGTCTCATTGTGTAATAAGTAAATCCAGAGACATAGCTAGGCTATTGGCGCCCTTGGAATATTTGTAATTCTCCGTCCTTGTTTAGTTATTGATAAAAATACACATGTTATTTATGTTATGTATATTTATTATCATTATTTTAATACAGTTACATGAATAAATATTAATTGCACATAAATAATTGCAAAAGAAATTGCAATGAATAATTTTTTAAAGTAATTTAATTTTTCCTACTTTTTCGTTGGCAAAATCGTTAATAATCTCATCAAAATTAATTTTTTGAGTCAGTTCTCACTCGATTGATAGGAAACAAAGTGATGCTGTACGCTCCTGTCCCGATGTTCATCTTAAACAATTCCGGGGTTTATAAACATAGTAATTCAATACGATGTACAAATTATGAACTCCCGTCCAAAGAAAAGATACCTATGTAACAAAATTTTATTTTCTAACGGCATGATTTGTAAAAGCAATATGAACAGTTGGAAATTGCGCCCCAAAGCTGTTTTATGGCATGAGCGGTGCATGGGGAGGGGGGAGGGGGCTGATAATTGTCCACCGAACAAAGTGATGCTGTACGCTCCTGTCCCGATGTTCATCTTAAACAATTCCGGGGTTTATAAACAGAGTAATTCAATACGATGTACAAATTATGAACTCCCGTCCAAAGAAAAGATACCTATGTAACAAAATTTTATTTTCTAACGGCATGATTTGTAAAAGCAATATGAACAGTTGAAAATTGCGCCCCAAAGCTGTTTTATGGCATGAGCGGTGCATGGGGAGGGGGGAGGGGGCTGATAATTGTCCACCGAACAAAGTGATGTGTACGCTCCTGTCCCGATGTTCATCTTAAACAATTCCGGGGTTTATAAACATAGTAATTCAATACGATGTACAAATTATGAACTCCCGTCCAAAGAAAAGATACCTATGTAACAAAATTTTATTTTCTAACGGCATGATTTGTAAAAGCAATATGAATAGTTGGAAATTGCGCCCCAAAGCTGTTTTATGGCATGAGCGGTGCATGGGGAGGGGGGAGGGGGCTGATAATTGTCCACCGAACAAAGTGATGCTGTACGCTCCTGTCCCGATGTTCATCTTAAACAATTCCGGGGTTTATAAACAGAGTAATTCAATACGATGTACAAATTATGAACTCCCGTCCAAAGAAAAGATACCTATGTAACAAAATTTTATTTTCTAACGGCATGATTTGTAAAAGCAATATGAACAGTTGAAAATTGCGCCCCAAAGCTGTTTTATGGCATGAGCGGTGCATGGGGAGGGGGGAGGGGGCTGATAATTGTCCACCGAACAAAGTGATGTGTACGCTCCTGTCCCGATGTTCATCTTAAACAATTCCGGGGTTTATAAACATAGTAATTCAATACGATGTACAAATTATGAACTCCCGTCCAAAGAAAAGATACCTATGTAACAAAATTTTATTTTCTAACGGCATGATTTGTAAAAGCAATATGAACAGTTGGAAATTGCGCCCCAAAGCTGTTTTATGGCATGAGCGGTGCATGGGGAGGGGGGAGGGGGCTGATAATTGTCCACCGAACAAAGTGATGTGTACGCTCCTGTCCCGATGTTCATCTTAAACAATTCCGGGGTTTATAAACATAGTAATTCAATACGATGTACAAATTATGAACTCCCGTCCAAAGAAAAGATACCTATGTAACAAAATTTTATTTTCTAACGGCATGATTTGTAACAGCAATATGAACAGTTGGAAATTGCGCCCCAAAGCTGTTTTATGGCATGAGCGGTGCATGGGGAGGGGGGAGGGGGCTGATAATTGTCCACCGAACAAAGTGATGTGTACGCTCCTGTCCCGATGTTCATCTTAAACAATTCCGGGGTTTATAAACATAGTAATTCAATACGATGTACAAATTATGAACTCCCGTCCAAAGAAAAGATACCTATGTAACAAAATTTTATTTTCTAACGGCATGATTTGTAAAAGCAATATGAACAGTTGGAAATTGCGCCCCAAAGCTGTTTTATGGCATGAGCGGTGCATGGGGAGGGGGGAGGGGGCTGATAATTGTCCACCGAACAAAGTGATGTGTACGCTCCTGTCCCGATGTTCATCTTAAACAATTCCGGGGTTTATAAACATAGTAATTCAATACGATGTACAAATTATGAACTCCCGTCCAAAGAAAAGATACCTATGTAACAAAATTTTATTTTCTAACGGCATGATTTGTAACAGCAATATGAACAGTTGGAAATTGCGCCCCAAAGCTGTTTTATGGCATGAGCGGTGCATGGGGAGGGGGGAGGGGGCTGATAATTGTCCACCGAACAAAGTGATGTGTACGCTCCTGTCCCGATGTTCATCTTAAACAATTCCGGGGTTTATAAACATAGTAATTCAATACGATGTACAAATTATGAACTCCCGTCCAAAGAAAAGATACCTATGTAACAAAATTTTATTTTCTAACGGCATGATTTGTAAAAGCAATATGAACAGTTGGAAATTGCGCCCCAAAGCTGTTTTATGGCATGAGCGGTGCATGGGGAGGGGGGAGGGGGCTGATAATTGTCCACCGAACAAAGTGATGTGTACGCTCCTGTCCCGATGTTCATCTTAAACAATTCCGGGGTTTATAAACATAGTAATTCAATACGATGTACAAATTATGAACTCCCGTCCAAAGAAAAGATACCTATGTAACAAAATTTTATTTTCTAACGGCATGATTTGTAAAAGCAATATGAACAGTTGGAAATTGCGCCCCAAAGCTATTTTATGGCATGAGCGGTGCATGGGGAGGGGGGGGGGGGGGCAGATAATTGTCCACCGATAAAAGGAAAATAATATTTTTTTTAGGAAATAACGAAAATTTATAATATGTTGTCTTGACGATACGACGGTATAAACAATACGTATTAAATTCAACGAACTTTTGGCGGCTAATCATTCGATTTTATTTTGCACATAAACGTCAGATATCGTGGAACGGCTCGTGCCTCCCCAGCACCTCCCTGGGATTCCGGCGCCCTTGGTAACTGCCCCGATGCTAACACGTTCCTACGCCTCTGAGTAAATCAACTAACTTCTAGAAATAATTTTATTCATTGCATTGGTGTATGCAAAAATAACTTCCACTTAAAATGTGCAGAAATTCCAAAAGCATTTACAGGAAAATGTTGAATGAAAAATGAAACAAGTGGAGATGTTTCAACTCTATGTCTAAACCTGTAAATGCCAATAACAGTAACTTAATAAAATGCTGAATGTCTAAAATAGCATCAGATTCTACATTCTACAAAGAAGAATTATTATGTACATCGGACTCTGGATCTGAGAATGACATAATACATACTTTTCAACATTCTTACAAATATGATGATGCAAATATGTATAACGCTAACAGAAATCTGATCATTAACATTGGAAATAAGGAATTTATAAAAAACGTTGAAAATTTCTCAAGAAAATAAGATGAATTAGTGCAAAGAATTTCAATCTAATGAAAAAAAAATGAAATAGATTTAACCAGAAAACTAAACGATCAGGAAAATCAAAATAAGATGTTAACTAAAGATATAAATCAAATGTGAATCAATTATAACGTTTTAAAACAACATGGAAGGAATAAAAATATTGAAATGCATGATGCTACTATTGGAAAATGAAGAAAATTAAGGAGTCTTGGCAACTAAAATGGGAAAAATGGCAAGTATTTTAATATCGACAACTTCACTCATAAATCACTTGAATCTTCTCACAGATTACTTACTAGAATCAAAAAAAATCTCTGTCATTATTGCTCAATTTACTTCAAGACGGAAAAGAGACCAATGGATAAAATACAAGAAAATTATTACAAATAACACCCACATATATGATATGAACACACTACTTTTCGTAAATGAAACTCTAACCACAATTAACAGAGAACTGTTTTGGAGGATAAGAATGCTGCAAAAACCAAAAAAATACAAATATGTGTGGTACAAAAGTGAAAAAATATATTGAGAAAATATGATGATAGAAAAAGTATTTCATATTAACATATTCACTGATATTGAAACGCTATGATTTGTTATATGAATTTGTAATATCTATATAAAAATACTGTTTTTCATTAATGATTGATCTATTGATTGAAGACTTAGAGAACAATTACCATAATCTATTCCTTAATACATATACAGAGATTAATGATTGGTTTCGTGAGAGATACAAAATTTTAAACTGTAAAAATATATTAGGAATTCTACATGTGAATATGAGAAGTCAAAGAAAATATTGGGACTTACTGAAAATAAGAACTCAAAAATATGTAGAACATATATTTTTTTTAATTTTAACACAAACTAATATAAACAATTTAGAATGTGATTTATATTATTAAGAGATTTAAAAAAATAACTACTAAGGAAAAATTAAGAAGAATAACTATATTTTATTAAAGAATTAATGTTTAAATAGCACTTTGTGAGATATTCTAACTGAAACAATTTATTTTAAAACCATGCCGAAAATATGATAATTTGTTTTAATCTGAAGATCACCAAGTACTGATTTAAATATATTCTATAAACATTTTCGAAAATGATAAAAAAAGGAAGATGAAAATCAAAACAGTAATTGATGATTTTAACATAAGCACAAAAAATAAATATCTGTGCTATAGTTTTAAAATTTTTAACACTGTTAAACGAAATGAATTATGAGAAACTCGTTAGGGACACAATAAGAGGAGTAAGAAATGCAAAAATCGCAAAATGTTGTATAGATCATGTTAATATTAAATTAGTCAAAAATTTGTTAGCTGACTCAATAATTTTGAAAAGTAAAATTGATGATTATTACAGTATAATTGCAATAATAGATCCAAAATTGAATAAATATTTATACAATTTTTGCAACTGTGAATTTAAGAAAAGAAATTTTTATACGATTACTGTAATGTAAATAAAATAAATTTAGTAAACAAATTGGGAATTTAAGCAATATGATGAATACGTTAGGGATAATGCATTACTGTATAGTACATTTACAGCATAAGAAAATTTTATGTAAGAATAAAATATGTTGAAAGGAAAAACTAAAACTAAATTATGAAAATTTTCTCAAATTTGAATCTTTTAGAATTAATCGAAAAAAAAAGTCATGATTAAGTACAAAAACAATGTTAAAATATTTTATATAAAATTAACTATAAAAAAATTAAGAAATTTAGTTATTACTCAAGTTATAAAACAAAAGCAAACTCTTACAGAAATAAATTTTTAACTTAAAATAATATATACGAGAAAGACATGGGAACTAATTTACGAAATAATTGATGGCAAAAAGAAATGTTCATTGATGACACTATAATTAATGATATGTCCAAAATGCTAATGTATGAATACAATACCACACGTAGTTCAATAACTAACTAAAAATGGATATTATAAACAGAGATGAAGAAGACCTTAGTTATACCCCATCAGTTAAATTTCTAAACAAAACTTTATATATATATATTCCAGAAATAGCAGTGCACAAACTAATGACCTCATTAGTTCGATAGATAAAAATAAATCTTCAGAATATGATAATATCCATATCAAACATATTGAGGAACATAAAAATATCTTCAGTAATATTAAAAATAATTAATCAAATTATAACTACAAGAGATATACTTTTACAACTAAAAATTGAAATTGTAAGATCTATATATAAAGGCGGTATAAAATCAGATTTTACTAATCACAGACTTGTATCAGTTCTTCCTACTTTAACAAAAAATTTTGAAAAATATATTTATAATATTTGTTTTAAATTTCTACAAGCTCATGCTTAGTAGTAATCAATTTGGTTTCAAAAAGTTAAAAACCACATAGCACTTTATCAAAATTTGCAGATTTTAATCAGAATAAGAAATAATTCAGTCATTGAACAAAGATTTTAATTATTCAGTTAAAGAAAAATAATTTAAGAAGCACAAATAAATCAGTCATTCAACAAAGGTGAATAGGTGGTGATGATATATTTAGATCTTCAAAAGGCTTTTGATACAATCAATCAATTTTTATTACTTAAAAATTCAGACAAATTATGGAATTCAGGGTGTTTCATTAAATTTTTTAAGAATTATTTAGCAAAAAGATATATATTGATATGAATTCAGTTACACGAAGACTTAGTGTGAGTTCATAAATAGCATATATGTACACCATTAAAGTAGGAATAATGTAATTTATTATAATTACGCAAAATTATTACAAATTAATCAATTTTATCTAAACACAAGTATTTCTATTCCTCTTAGCATAAAGACAAACCACTTTGTATTGAATCTCATTTGTGACACAATTTAACCTTAACAATACTTTATATCTTATATATGTGAAACGTTTAACATTGATCTCCCCTGATAGAGGACCCAAGGACAAACTGTATTGTTAATTCCTTTTTACCACCGAAACCAGGTTTCATCTTGAATCAAATAAGAGCAGTCTTCTTACCTAATATCACGCAACTTTAATTTAATACACTATATCTTTCTTCCTTCACTACTCCACTATACCTTTTTTGCTTTCTTTCACAATTCTTACTATTTCAAAGCATCCTCGTTCTAAACAATTAATAACGTAAATCGTCACGCTAAGCATAGGCGAGCTTTCATGATACACCTGTCAGAAGTCATTGTCGACGTTCATTTGTCGTAACAATATTGAAAATTATGTTTGAGTTGGATAGGTATTGATAAATTATTAAGATTAACTCTCTTAGAATCACCCAAAAGTTTTAATTGCGTCCTCTGATAGTGGATAATTTTGAAAATTTGAAAATTTTAAATAAATATTGCAAACGATCTATTTGGGCTAGAAATTTGATATTTTAGTGGTTGGTAGCAAGGTATTCACTGAAAACAGAGCTCGGCACCAATCCCCTGTGAGGCTGTACAGAACCGGTCATGCTTAGCATATAAAGTCCGACTCCGTCTTCTCGTGATACAGACCGTTAGTACCTGTCAAATGAGATATTCTCTTGGAAGGAAACGGAAGGGAAGGGCTGCCAGATCAATGTGGTGTACTGATCTCGACTACTCTGTGTACTTTTCTTCTTTTGTACCCTGCTGGGAAATAGGCAACCATACAAGGTCCTGGAGCTGACCATATATACCAATCTGAATTCAATAATGGCTCTGATGATTATGGATCTTGATTTTGCTGCACTGGTGAGCTTCTGTTGAGGGAGAATCTTTACTGTGTTTTCTGTTTCTTTGTGAGCTGACAGCCCCAAGTGAATAGATTCACAAGATATGTTTCATCAACTGGTAGGTAATTCTGATCAGAGGCGAATCCAGGTACCACAACTCTTGCTTCAACGGGAATTGAAGAAATTGAATTGAAGGTCTTTGTCTCACACCCTGAATAGAGGACATTAAATATAATTTCTTTAAATATCCCACTAACTATTTTCTCTCCACAGGATTCTGCATAAAGAATATTGATGTCCTCACACAAGAATTCCACCATTATATCCTAGATATTCTCAGCTTGCAAGAGACCACATGGGTAGATAAAAGTCAGATACTTAAAAATAATATCAAATTTCTCCTTTCAAGGAAGGAATATGGAAAGCATCTCCAAGGCGTAGATATGTTTATCAGCACACATGCTAGTGATGCTCTTCTAGGATATGAGTGCATTATTGAAAGGTTTCTTACAGCAAAATTTCAGACAAGCATTTAAAGACTTGAAATTTATCTGTTCTTATGCCCCACTGACTCCGATCAGGTTGAGAAAGATTAGTTTTACAGACAAGTTCAGGATATTTTGAATTCTGTCAAGAAAGGAGATATTACTCTTGTTCTAGGTGACATCAGTGCCAAAGTTGGTGCTGACTCTAACGTTTGGGGATGGGTGATAGACCCTTTTGGTATTGGTAACTGCAATGGGAATGGGCAACGTCTCCTACAAGTGAATAAACTAAATTGGTTGAGAATAGCTAACACTTATTACAAACACCGCGACATGCATAAGTGCAAGGGAGTTTCACCATATGGGCTGCATAAGAATGCGATTGATTATATAGTATTTAACAGCAAATGGGCTAGTTCTGTTAGGAATGCCAGGATATATAGGGAAGTTGAAAATCACCTTGAAACTTAAACTTAAGAAGTGTTGGAGGCGGGGGACCTGACTCTTTAGCTTCTAGATACTTATGTAGTATTTTGGGTATTAGGTGGTTTGACTTTGTAATTAAAGATGTGGTTAAAAAAGGAGTCATCTACTTCCTTCGAGTAGCATATTGTCCAGAGAGAGACTGTGTTGGTTTGGGCATGTTGACCGTATGCATAACTATAGATATGCGAATAGGGTTATGAACAGTGTGCTAAAATGCCTCAGAAAGAAGGGGAGACCTAGAATGCTGTTTGCAGATTATGTCAAAAAGGACCTCGTTAAAATTGGTTTACAGTGGCCAGATGTAGCTCGAGATAGATGTGTCTAGAGAACTAATTGCACAATCTGGTTGGATCTCCGTATCCCATGGCTGCTTGAGGATGATGATGACGATTAGTGCGATGATCATGAGATTTTCATTGGCAGCACTATTTTGTCCTTTCACCCTCAAGGTGGGTGGGAAAACTCAACTTACTTTTGTTATGAGAGATTAATGAAGAATTCGCTTTCAGTCGAATAGGTACTAACGAAATGTGATGATCCATAGTTTTCAAATCCTCGAAATGGCCATTATATTTCTATCGTTAGAGGGCGCTAAATGAGGAAAACATAAAACTTGAAGTAATATTGCAAACGTTATATTTATGCTGGAAATTAGATATTATGGCGGTAGACTGTGTTGATGAAGAACAGAATAATTGATAACAGGATAACAAAAGTAAGGGAAAATTGGCAGTCTATACTATCCCTAAGGAATAATTGATAGTTATACTTGTTCTGATTAAATTACTTCATTAAAATTCCACCGATTGCTCCTTATTTTTATAATTTAATACTTAATTTTAAATTCTCGAATATTTCAATACAATAATAATAAATAAGTTATCTTATTCACACTGGATGATTTGTCCTTTAACTCTAGGGGATAAGAAAATCCAACTTTTTCATTTTGAGGAAAAAAAATTTTTTTTCTTTTAAAGCGTGCAAAATTCGGAAAGTGAAAATCTTTTCGGTACTTACGTATTAACGCCACCGCTGGCGTTAATACGTAAGTACCCAAATCTATTACAAAATAATGTTATATTAATGTTCATTTTTACTGCTGAACTGAAATTTGAGATATCTACTGTATATATATGTTACCGCTAAAGCTCGAAAGCCGTTAATGTGCACATTACCTAGCTAATCTGCAGATTAACTGATTTGCTCCGTTAAAGTGCGGAATCAAAAGTTTTCTGCATTTTACCTAGGTAATGTGCACATTAACGGCTTCCGTATCGTTAAAGTTCAAAAGTAAAAAAAAAAGACTATTTCTAGTGTCCGAGAGTAGAGTTGAAACCAGGTCATCCCTCTGTCAACATGAATCAGTCGTCCGAATTGTAAAAAACGCCCCCAAAATGAGCAGGCCAAGTGAGAACGAATCACTTTACTGATTCGTTCTCACTTGGCCTCCGCTCATCCGGGGCATTTTTTATAATGCGGACGAGTGAATCACGTGACACGAAGATTCATTTTCAAGAGATTCACCACTTTACGGATTCGTTCTTACTTGGCCTTCGCACATTAGGGCAATTCCAAATGCCATTTTAGTAATCCCTGTTGTAACAAATGATTTTATTGCGTCTATATAAATAACATTTAGTATGCTGTATAATTCAGTCAGATTGTTTATTTTACACTTTAATTGTCTATCATTAGTTATTTCATAGAATAACTAGTTAAAGTGTGGAATTATTAATTTATTACACGCTGCGGTGGCGTTAATACGTAAGTACCATCTTTTCCTTTCAAAACGACCAATCCATATTAGCCAGAGATGATAGAATTGAAAATTATTTTTGTGTTGGATAGTCATTGATAAAAAATTATGAATTAAACTTTTGAAATCTCGCAAAAGTTTAAATCGCGAAAGCTTTGAATCCTTGTAGTTAATTTAAATATAAATGATCTACCATTTTTAAATGTTAAGAGCAAAATTTTCTTATATTCAGATGATATTTTATTAATGAATGGCACCAATCATTTAAATAAATATATTGAATTAGATTATAATATTATTACAAGATGGTTAAATAATAATTTGAATCAAAATATAACTATTTAAATAATACAAAAAACTGAGTCGATGATAATATATTCTCCAAATTTCAAATCAAACATTTTTTTCTTTAAAACTCATAAAAGTAATTGTCCTGAAAAAAATAATTTTACTGATGACTATGTTTATAATTGTTATATACTTGAACATGTATATTATATCAAATATCTAGGTATATGTAATATATTGATAAATATTTTAGAAGGATTATGCATATTTGTAAAATATCTGAATATCTTGGATTACCTCCTTTAAAAATTCAAAGAATAAGATATATATATAATACACAAACATGCATTTTATTCTACAAATCTCTATGTGAATCAAATATAACTTATACTATAACCATTCATAGTACAACAAACTTAAAAGTATGAAGAATATCTTCAATGTATAATAACCAAAATAATAATACCTGCAAAACTTAGACAAAGTTATGCATTTTTAATATATAGATTACTTTACTTGAATTTGTTATCATACAAAAACATATATTTATAATATAATCTTAAAAATTTATTTTGATAGCACGTTTTAAAAAAATAAATCGTAGTAAAAATGCAAGATTAGAAAATAAAATAATTAATATAAACTAACCTAATTTTAAAACAAAGGAAATGTATGAATGAATATAAAGTACCACACACTTTTAAATACAAAAAAGTTTTAAATGTGAACAGTTGTAATAGACGAAAAATAAATTTAAAAGAATATCTTAGCTAAAATTATGTACCTATATTAAATTTTGTTAAATATTCATGAAATTTTGGCATTTTATATATATTATCGTATTGTTTTTTCGTAAAATCGATAATTGAAAGAAGATTTTGAATGTATTATTGAATTACCTACAGATAAGCTATTTAACTCTGCTGGTCCTATGTATTTCGTTTTGTATTATATATTACTATCATCATCATCATCATCCTCAAGCAGCCATGGGCTACGGAGGTCCAACCAGACCACGCAGTTTAATTCTCCAAGCATATCTGTCCTGAGCTACATCTGCTGCATCCGGCCACTGCACACCAATTCTAACAAGGTCCTGTTTGACATTGTCTGCCCACCGCATCCTAGGTCTCCCCCTCCTTCTGAAGCCTCTAGGCACACTGTTCATAACCCTATTCGCCAATCTATAATTATCCATACGGGCAACATGGCCAAACCAGCGGAGTCTCTCTCTGCACAATATGCTGCTTAAAGGAGGTTGCAGACTCCTTTGCCTAACCTCATCATTAGTTACAAAGTTAAACCACCTAATACCCAAGATACTGCGTAAGCATCTAGAATCAAAAGCATCTAGTTTCCTGTTATCTTGTTTACACAGCGTCCAAGTTTCACTACCATAACTAACCCTAGAAAGAACCAAACTATTATACAGTCTAATTTTAGTCTTTAGGTGTATACGCCTATTTCTCCACAATCTCCATAGATTCTTAAAAGTCCCGGCAGCAATACCTATTCGTCTGTTAATCTCATGCCGCACATCACCAGTATCAGTTACATAGCTCCCAAGATAATTAAACTGTGACACCTGCTCAAGACTGCAACCATTCAGATTAACTGAATCACAACCTGCCTGACCAATTTTCATCACTTTAGTTTTCTCTCTGTTTATAACCAAACCTACTCTACTACCAGTCTCATTAACAGCTCGAATGAAAGAGTTCATCTCATCAACATCATTTGCCAAAAGGGCTAAATCATCAGCATAATCTAAATCAGAAATTTTCGTATCTCCAGCCCATTTAAGGCCAAAATCTTTCCCTCGAAGTGAATTTCGCATAACATAATCAACAACCAAACTAAAGAGAAAAGGAGACAAAATGCACCCTTGTCGAACACCAGAAGCAATGCTAAACCAATTGCTACAAGACTTACCAACTCTCACACATGACTCAGTGTTATTATAGAGAGCTTTCATTATGTTAACTAACTTGTCTGGTATACCATATGATCTCACAATCAACCACAAATTATGACGATCAACAGAGTCGAAAGCCTTTTTGAAATCAACAAAGCTAGCAACCAAAGGTTCCTGAAACTCTAAACATTTCTCAAGAATCTGCCTAAGTGAAAATATCTGATCTACACATCCCCTACCACTTCTGAATCCACATTGCTCATCACGCAATTGCCCGTCAACCAGATTCTTAATTCTATTAAGCACAATCATGGAAAGAACTTTACCTGGAACAGAGAGTAGGCTGATACCCCTATAGTTATCACAAGAACTGCGATCACCTTTTTTGAAAATAGGGATATTAATAGCTCTGGTAAAATCTTTGGGAACCATGCCTTTATCATAAAAGTTATTCAAAATTTCAGTCATCCAAGTGATAACCAAAACATTCCCAGCTCTGAGCATTTCTGTAGTAATTTCATCTACCCCTGGGGATTTATGAAGTTTCAGTTTAGAGATAGCCAAACTAACTTCAGATTGTGTTATAGGGCCAACATTAAAGCTGCCAATGCATCTATCATCATTACAAACAATGGGAGTAGAACTAACCACATTGTTTAGAACATCACTGAAATGCTCAGCCCACCTAGCCATGAGAGAATCCTCACCTTCTATAACCTTACGTTGTTTATCCTTCAATCCCTGTATGCCTGTCCATTTTCTACCACATAAAACATTAACTATCTGGTACAGCTCTCTGCTGTTGTGCTGCCTAACTGCTTCCTCAGCTTTGTCAGCCAAGCTATCAAGCCAAAGATTTTTATCAGTAGCTAACTGATCCTTTACACGTTTATTAAGCTCTCTGTAATCTTTTCTATTAGGACTAGTAGGGTACTGATTAAGGACATTCCTGCAATTCCTTCCTTCTGAAATAAGCTCAATTGCCTTGTCACTTAAATAATTCTGCCTCCTTTGCTCCTTTTTTCCTAAAAGAGTACTGTTAGTTTCCAAAAAAGCCTGTTTAAAATGGCCCCATTCTTCCTCAACTTCAGTATTAAGCAAACCATGACCGTCATAATGACTAAGTAACCTATCATGGTAAGCTTTAGCTATAACTGGGTCATTCAGAGCTTCAGTATTAAAGGTAAATTTTTTAACTCTAGCACAACACTTTTTAAGTTTAAGTTGCAAGACACTTTTAACAAGGTAATGGTCAGATCCAATTTCAGCTCCCCTATATGCCCTGGTATTTCTAACAGAACTAGCCCATTTGCTGTTAATTAATATATAATCAATCATATTCCTATGCAGCCCATCAGGTGAAACCCATGTGTATTTATGTATGTCGCGGTGTTTGTAATATGTGTTAGTTATTCTGAAACCATTGAGTTTACTTACCTGTAGGAGACGTTGCCCATTGCCATTGCAGCTACCAATACCAAAAGGACCTATTACTCCTCCTCAAAGGTCAGAGTCGGTACCAACTTTGGCATTGAAGTCACCAAGAACAAGGGTAATATCTCCTTTCTTGACAGAATTCAAAATGTCCTGAAGTTGTCCGTAAAACCTATCCTTCTCATCCTCATCAGCATCCTCAGTGGGGGCATAACAGCAGATAACATTCAAGTTTTTAATGCTTGTCTGAAATTTTGCTGTAAGAAACCTTTCATTAATGCACTCATATCCTAGAAGAGCATCACTAGCATGTCTGCTGAGCAGCAGACCCACGCCTTGGTGATGCTTTCCATCCTCCCTCCCTGTAAAGAGAAATTTAAAGTTATTTTTAAGTATCTCACCTTTACCTGTCCATCTGGTCTCTTGCAAGCCTAGAATATCTAGGTTATAGCGCTGGAATTCCTGCATGAGGACATCAAGAGAATAATCTCTATGTAATGTCCTCACGTTCCACGTTCCTGCAGAAAGAAAATGATTAGTAGGATTTTTAAAGAAATTAGGTTTATTGGGATTGGTAGGGCCAACAATATCAAACAGCCCCCTGATCGCAGGCATGGGGCAAAGACCCGTTCCTCCTCCGCTAAAGGCTGAAGTCACCGATGCTGGTAGGAACTTCAGGCACCACCTTTTCAAGTGGACTTTTTCAAGAGCCACATGACCTGCCGGAGACGCATTACTCCAGTTTAGGCTTGACGATGCCCAACTAGCTAAGTAAGGTTCAGGTACCTGCGATGGCCTCTGATTACGATTATCCACCAGCTGATATAAGGTATCCCATGCCTCTGTTCACTTAGAGCTGGCAACCCAGAAGCAAACAGAAAACACAGCGGCAGACTCTCCCTCAACAGAGGCCCACCAGTGCAGCAAGTCCAGGATCCATAATCAAGCTCAAATCCATAAACAAGTCCAGTCTAGTAGGTATAAATGGTCAGCACCAGGACCCTGTGAAGTTGACCACTCCTCAGCAGGGTTGAAAAAAAAGAAAAAAGTGGCCGTAGATGACCAGATCAGCAGGCCATACTGAACTGGCAGCCCTCCCCTTCCGTTCCCTTCCAAAAGAGAATATCTCTTTTGAAAGGTACTAACGGCCTGCACCACGAGAAGGCGGGGTCGGACATTAGGTGCTAGACCTGGCCGGTTCTGTGCATCATCACTAGGGATTGGTACACAGCTCTCCTTCCAGTTTACGCCTAGCTACCATTTACAGGCCTATATTACTATGAATAAAAATTATTAAAATAAACTATTAGGTTTCCCTATTTAATTACAAAAGCTTAATTGTTAAATTTTTGTGATCGTTATTTACGTAGCCCTTCGAAATTTGAAAATTCGACAGGGCTAACTAAAACGATTAGGAGGAAAATGGTTCCAGATTTCTAAGCCCTGTTCTGTTATAGGTAATGACTTAAAGATTTAATGCAACAAGTTTTCTGTTGAAATTCCTTTGATACACCAACTTCTGCCCTAATGAGGTGATAATATAGACGTGGTTTTAAATTAAACTTGGGATTTATCGTCGATAGATCAAGTTTCCTCTTGAAATTCAATTCAATTCAATTTTATTCGACTTAGATATGTATCAATACAAAATTGTAATGAAATATACCCAGCTACAGTAACTGAATATTTATGCGCTGGTGTATAATTAAAATAAAAATACAAACACAAAAAAATTAACATGGCAACAGTTGGTAATTGAACCAATCTATGATGTAGACAGTCAAAAAATTAGTTTTACATACAGTAATCATTCTTTGTTTATAATCCATTTACAAAGAGATTTCTTAAATAAATATTTTGAAGTAATTTTCTTCATTGTTTCTGGAACATTTTATATAGTTTAGGTCCAATATACTTTATATTACAAGTAATAGTATATTACAAGTATAGTGGCATTTGCAGTTTTGTAGATGAGTCTCTAAATGGTATATATGTCTGTCGAACCGTAAATAGATGAAAATTGAAATGGACCTATTCAAGGACCTTTCAAATGTAAAGTTGAGACATAGTCAGTAACCCCAATTTTTTTAATATAGGACGGATTCAGAGAAGGGATTTATTATTGCAATAAATTTTTGCAGAATCAACAACCTGTGTAAATTTAGTTTTGCAGCTCTCCTCCCTAAGCTTTTATTGCATATTGTAGCTGACTATATACACAAGCAAAATAAAATATTTTTATTTATTTTATCCAGTAAGAATCTTAATGTAAAAAATTTTGTTATAAATGGTTTTATCTTATCAACAGTATAATCAGTGTGATACTTCTACGAAAGGCTTTTTTATCAATAATCACTCCTAGGTATTTAATTTAATTAACCTTCGTAAGACATTCGCAACAGCAACTGAAGATGTCATAAGAGTCCTTGTGATGAGAAACCACTCCAGAGTCACTACTGCCATCAGCTGATACCTTCAATTGGAATTGCATATAACATGTTTTAGCCTTGTTTAAACTTTATTCAGCATTAACCTTTGGTAGAGATGATGAATATCTCTGTTTGCAGTTTGGTGAAATTGCTCGTGGGTGTTAATTTTATACAACAAAACAATATCATTATCGTAAGAAATAATTTCGCTTCAAGATTTTCTTCCAAATATATCGTTTACATATAATATAAATAGCAAAGGTTCCAGTACAGAACCTTGTGGTACACTTGTATTGATATTTTTCATAGTACTATATATATATCATTTATACTAACCATTTGTGAACGATTTCCCAAGTAGCATTTTAACAGGTAAAACTGGTACCGCTGATTCCATATTAAAAAGCTTAACCAGCAATATTTCATGATTTACCAGATCAAAAGCCTTTGATAAGTCCAAAAATGTTGCAAGTGTTTTAAAATCTTTATCCAGAGACCACGTTAATGAATCTGTTAAATGTAAAATAGCATCTTCTGTGTTTTTTTTTCTGCTGAAATCCATATTGGTTCTTTGCTATTATGTTAAACTTTAGTAAAAAAATTGTCCAACCTAACAAAAACTAACTTCTCCAATATTTTTGACATTATCGGAAGTAAAGCAATAGGTCAACAAGTTTCTATAAGGGTTTTGTTTCTTTTTTGTAAATAGGAATTATTATTGAATATTTTAAGACATTTGGGAAAATACCAGAAGAGAAAGAAATATTAAATAAGTAGCCAATGTTGTTCGTATCGATGGATACATTGCTTTAAAATTATCGACGTTTATGTCATCCCAGCCAACTGAATAAGTCCTTTGCAAATTTTTTACTATGCTGCCCTATTCTTCCAGCGAAACTGCTATCAGACCCTTTGAATTACCCTGGGAAACAAATATTCTGTCTTTTAACTTAAGATCTTCAGGTACTGCCAAATACGATTCCGAACTACCGGTTTCATATTCAGTAGCCATATTTATAAAATAATCGTTGAAAGCATTAACTATTTCAGTGGAACTATTTGTAAAATATACCATATTATTATTTAAGCTTATTTTTAGCAGATGGTTTTTTTCTACTATTTGTATTAATTACTTCATTTATATTACCCCATTTCTTTTTTGTATTATTTCCAACAGATGCCAGTTTTTCTTGAAACTATGAATTTTTAGCTTTTGATATTATTATACTATTTAAAGACATGCTATTTAAAGCGTTCCTGTAGCTCTTGTAGTAGTTAGCATCAATTCTGTTTTTTTTCCCCATAATCTATGTAAATGATTTCGGTACCGTATTGACTTAATTAGTTCTGTGGTTATCCATGGTTTTTAATTTTTTATTCACATTTCTCTTTACTGTAGCTTTTTTAACAGATTTTTTAAAGTCCTCAAAGAAATGGTCAAAAGCTTCATTTACGTCATAATAATCCTGTATATGATTCCAACTATGATCCTTGAATCCTTGTCGTAATTTCACTGTGTCTGCGTAGGTAATTGACTGTATTGGCTCCTTAGTTTTGATTGAGACATTTGTTGTTGAAAAAAAGGTGAAATAAATCATATAATGATCTGTGATGCCGTAATTACAATATAGAGATAACAAGAAAAAGAACTTAATTTCCTTATGAATAAATGATCTATACAAAATTCTGATTGCGATCTCGTAATCCCCGTAATATAATTTGACAAGTTGTATAGAGTCATAAGATCTAAATAACTGTTTTTATGTTCTGTAGATTTTGAGAAATCCAAGTTTATATCTCCGGTAAGAATAATATTAAGATCAGGAAGTTTATCGACATATTCAAACAATTCTTCAATGGAATTTCTCCACCTCCAACCTAACGATAAATCGCCAATAAAACTACTGTCATTGCCGAATTCAATTGAATTTTAATGCAATAACTTCAGCTGAGTTCATTTCGAAATCTAATTGGGAAGCATACCAATGTTGCATGATGTAAACCACAATTCCACCAGATGTATTAAAATGTCTACAGTTGAAAAATCGTTTGTATCCCTCAATATGATATAAAGATATTTCATTGTCAAGTATCCAAATCTCAGAAAGGATTATTACATCTGGTTTACAATTACTACTTTCTCTCAATGCCAAAAACACATCAAAATTCGCTCGTAAACTTCTGATATTCAAATGAATATAACTAATTCCTTTTTTGAAATCAGAATGGATCAATTTAAGTTCTTCGAGGTTAATATAAATGCCCGATGCTGCTTCCATTTTATGGCTAGAAAAAAATTAACCGATGTAAAAACATCAAAAATGCTGTTTAAGGAACTTAATGACCTATCAGATATTAATTAAGTTTGACTCTTGTCAATTCTGATAGCATTTGAGTTGTCATTTTTCCTTAAGAATATTCTTCTCATTTTGATCCATACTTATTTATATTTAAATTCCTTTTGAAAAGCTTTGACTTTATAAAGTATTCTCTTCCTTTCTATTATTAATTGCTCATTTATGTAAAATGATTTCTGTCCCATTTCTCCATTTAATGAATTTAGAAATAGCTTCTTTCCTTTCCTTTTTCCCTCCAACTATTTATTTCTGATGTCTTCGTTCTTAGACTCTATTACAATATTACCAGGTTTATCAGCATTAACGAGACTGAACCCTTTTAATTAAATTTATATCCTCTTGTTTCTAGGGAATTTGTAATATAATAAACATATTATTTTCAATTGATTGTAAATTATTTTGCGGTTGTTGAGGTATATCAACAATCTCTAGATTTTTTTTAATGAGTCTTGTCCTAAATCATTAATCTTAGACTCTAATACGTTAATTTGTTTTTTCAGTAAAAATGCATTTTCCTTAGTTTCATCAAGATCAGATCTATGACATTTAAGCTCATTCATAATTAATTCATTTTGCCGTAGAAGTAATCTATTTTTTTTACTACAGAATTCAACAGACCAAAGAATATCAACATTTTGTTGATTAATTCTTTTTTCAAACTCTGCGAATCCTTTTCTAATTTCCAACTTAAAAATATTAATAAGCTCCTCTTTTAAATTATGATCAGAAGAATCCACAAAGCAACTTGGCTTACCATTGTTCACAGATCGGTTACCTTCTTGTCCCATAGGTGACTGCACATGTTCCACATCACTTGCAGATAGGGAAATGCCCATCGCTGAGGTAACTCTGTTCTTCTTGAAATTATTACATACCCATTTGCTTCTTCTCTCTACTGATATTTTTCTGTACACCTCAAGTCTTATCCACACACATCCGATACGAAAAGAAGCTTTACATGAACCATAACACTGTAAATATTCCTTTTTTAAATATCCGTCCTTACGACATTAGGCAGTTACCAAAAATTTTAGGCAGTTACCAAAAATATCAATTTGCCAAATTATCAAAATTCCTTCGAAACATCCACTTCTGCCCTAATGAAGTGATAATATAGGAGTAGTTTTAAACTTAAACTTGGGATTTATCATCGGTAGATCAAGTTTTCAATCAAGTCAAGTTTTCTGCAACCCCATAAAAAATTTATGAAAACGAGTTCAAATACACTAAAAATGATTTGCTGAAGAAAAACTGGTTGTTTAAAAAATATATATCATTTAATTTTACAATAAAATCCTAAACATGAATGTGACTATTTCGAATCTTGCGGAGTAAAATTCAACGCAAATAACATGAAAGTAACATTTTCTAAGGTTAGATCTTATTTTGTCTTCCTCTTGGTTCTCATTAATTCCACTGTTATTGTGGTTCTTTAGTTTCACAAAAAAAAAGTCTGCCATTCTTTTTCTTTTCATGGATACGTGGTAAGGAACATTGTAGGATGCTTGTGTCATCTCCACTCTCTTTACAGAAATCGTACTTTACAGTTCAAGAGGAGAAGCAGCCGATAGCGTTAGATGGAAAATTAAAACGGCAAGAATTTTGACAGCGAGACAACATTTTTCGAAAGGAGTGGCAACACTCCCTTTTTCCTCTTCCTCCTTCTTCTATTCCCCTCTTGTAAAGGAACCAGCAACATCGATGATGCTGAGAGCTCTTTCTCTCTCGGGCACATATCACGAGAGCGATGCGGATTCCTCTAATGCAATCTGTTGACAGTTTTGTGAGCCGCCTGTAAGTTATTAACTCGAGCATTCATGCCTGAAATGCTGATTTCTTTTCCGTGTTCATTCTTCTCGGATGGCAGCCTTTTCTTAGACGAACGTCACATTTCACGCTCCGAGATGGGGAATTCCCCAGAGCTCATCCCATTTCAGTCCACTCGCTCTGCTTGGTCCTCTGGTTCCTTTAGACACTCTCCAAGAGAAAAAAAAGTCTTCCTTCGTTCCCTAAACAGCTTTCCATCTAATGGATGAATAGCCTTTGATGATGCAATTTAGAAATTAGGTTTCCATGAAAGAACCACTTTTAAAAGATTTTTAACAAACTAACAAAGTGACTCGAAAATGTCGTCAGAAAGAGAGTACTCGTTAAATATCTGTGATTAAATACAAAATAACAGTCAAATAAGGGTCCTAATATTAAAATCTAAAGACTTTGAAGTTTCAGTTCTAACAATGATATTATATACCGAAGAGCCAAAACATTATAACCAGCGCGTCGTTCTGCAAATCGAAGCAACTGCAGGTAAACGACGTCGCGTGTGAAGGTCATGAAACGGTATAATTAACACCTGATACTCAGCTCTGTTATGCAGTGTTATTCTTGTTCTTCAGATGGAAAAGACAGCGGACTTAATTGAGTTTGACAAGGCGAAATTGTAATGACCAGACGACTGAATCAGAGAGGGAAAGGCTTTTGGCCGCCGAGAGGGAAAGGCTTGTGGGGCACTCACGCTCAGCCGGGGTTAGTACCTTTAAAAAGTGGTCCGAGAAGGGAAAAACCACGAACCGTCAGCAAGGTGTGGGCCGACCACAGCTCATCAATGCTAGTGGTGAGCGAAGGCTATCCTGTATGATACGAGCCAAAAGAAAGAATACTTTGGCACAACTCGCCCGTAATTTGAATGCTGGTGACGGGAGTAATGTGTCACAATACACAGTACATCGAACGCTGCTGAACATGGAACTGCTAGCCGCAGACCATTCTGAGTGTCCATGCTAACCTCGCGTCACCATCGAAAGCGCCTACAATGGGCATGCAAGCCTCAAAACTGGACCTTGAATGATTGGAAGAAGGTCATCTGGTCCGATGAATCTCGTTTCCTGTTGCACCATATAGCTGGCCGCGTAAGTGTGTGTCCTTTACCTGGGGAAGTGTTGGCACCAGGATGCATCGTGGGACGAAAACAAGCCAGTGGAGGAAGTGTAATGCTTTGGGTAATGTTCTGCTGGGAAACCCTGGATCCAGTCATTCATGTGCAGGAAACTATGACGTCTACCACCTAGCTAAATATCATTGCAGACTAGGTACATCCTTTCATGGCAACGGTATTTCCCTCTAGTAGTGCCTTCTTTCAGCAGTATAATGCTCCATGCCACACTGCCTGGACTGTTCTAGAATGATTCGTGGAACATGAGAAGAGTTCTAGGTATTGACCTGGCCTCCATTTTATTGGACCCTTCCTCCAAGGGGCGGGGGTGGCTCAGACAGTAGTGCACCAGTCTCGTAATCTGTAGTTCCCAGGTGCGAGTTCCAGCTGAGTCAGCGTTGAGATTTATCTCAGCAAAATTCCCCCCCACCCTGCCACCGGTCAGTAGGGGACACCTATGGGCTTGGAAAGACCGCCGTCCATCGGATAGAACGTTAAGCCGTGGCCCCGTGTGCGTGAGAGCCATACCCTGTGCACGTTAAAGAACACGCTGGATGGCCTTGACGGGAGGCTACCATCTGTCTCCCTACAGCTGTTCCAGTGGGTCCCTTCCCCCAACCTTCTCTGAGTTTTCGGGATCCATGTGACCTGGCTATTTAGCCCGTGGTGTGCAAAAAAGTGACCCTCAGAGGTAAAACAACCCAATCCAACCCTTCCTCCTTACTTATGGGGCGGGGGTGGCTCAGTCGGTAGCGCACCAAGCTCGTAATCTGTAGTTCCCAGGTTCGAGTCCCAGCTGGTCAGCGTTGAGATTTATCTCCGCAAAATTCTCCGCCCTACCCACGGTCAGTAGGGGACACCGATGGGCTTGGAAAGGCCGCCATCAGTCGGATGGGACGTTAAGCCGTGGTCCCGTGTGCGGGAGAACCATACCCTGTGCACGTTAAAGAACACGCTGGATGGCCTTGACGGGAGGCTACCATCTGTCTCCCAACAGCTATTCTAGTGGGTCCCCTCCCCCAACCTTCTCTGAGCCTTCGGGGTCCATGTGACCTGGCCATTTAGCCCATGGTGTGCAAAAAAGTGCCGCTCAGAGGTAAAACAACCCAACAACCCAACCTTCCTCCTTACCTTCTCTGAGTTCTTATGACTTGGCCATTTAGCCCAGTGTGTGCAAAAAGTGTCTCTTAGAGGTGAAATAACCAAAAGGAAGTTTACCTCTAAAAATGATCATTAAATATACTGTTAAAGATCAATGTGTGCACAAGTACTTAAATCCTAGACGGATATTTATATATGAGCTAAGGTCGGGTAGTCGAAGGACTAGCACGGGGCCTTTAGGGTCCTTGTGAGAGAGCTCTAATTAGGTTTCCAGAAACATTTTTCTTAACGAAAATTGTTAGGTGAATATAGATCAAACTTTAAGGGAAGTTGTTAAAGACGAGATAGGTATATTCCTAGTATTTGCTGTCTGGGTACCTTCGATATGATTTCTTGAGTTCAACATTTCTATTCTCCATATTCTTTCTTCGTCCACCTATTTTCTTTCCGTTATACATTTATATAGTGGACAATGTAATTGTTCATTTTCTAAATTGTTTTCATGCATGTGTTTTTGATTGTATGCAAGTTTTTCCGATTTTTTGTTTCATGCAAAGGAAATTGACAGAAAAACAACACAATGGTGTTATTTAAAACTTTTGACATAGTCCTTAAAATCATAGTGTTATGGTACCTAACTCCTAATTGATGTCGTGTTCTCAGTATAATATTTTACGTAACATTCAGTCTTCGACAACTGCATTTAGACCAGGTGTTCTCAAGCTGGTGGGCGCGAAGCCCTGGGGTGGCGTGAGGATGTGAAATTTTAATGTCTATCTTTAATTTTTAATTATGAATTAAATTTGTTAAGACGGATTGTCTGATGATAAATGAGAGGCGTGGGGGATTCTCAATAATCAAAAGGGGTGTAATGCCGAAAAGTATGGAAACCCCTGATCTACAGATATTTTGACACATAATAAATGTCTGCCTGTAGGTAAACCTACATTGACTTTAGGTTATTGAATTTTTTTAAAAAAATGTTTGAAATAAGGAGCATGATGAAATAGACAACTTAAAAAAATTCCCTGAAGCTGCTTCTTGCCACAGAGGTCTGACAAAACCCTGTCAGAAGACGAGACAGCAGAAAGACAAAACATCCATGACTTAGCCGGGGTTCGAACCGACATACTTTTGATTAATAGCCAAGAACCCTAATTACGTAGCCACCAGGACAGTCATTGACAACTTATCAGTATGCAAAATTACTCATACAGAAAAAATTTGAGGCCAGAAAAAGTGTCTTGCCCAGGACTCGTAACCTACTTGTTCTGCCCCTGGTGTGGGCAAAATAAAGCCCATTCCCACCCCACAAAACTCATGTCACTCTGTTGAAGGAAAAAATGCGAAGAAACACACGTTCATTGTTTTAAATCCAACTGTTGTTAAAACTAGAACACATATCCCTCTGGCGTATATGGGAATCTCGTTTTCAAAGAGAATTAAGTGTTTCGTTTACCTATTTTTTCACTCTTAAAAGTTTAATTTGAGCTAATGGATGATGGGGGAAAATGCAGAGAGTAGGTATTTGGTTTAGTAAATATAAAACATAAAATTTATTTGTCTTTATTTCTTAAATTTGAAAAATTTCTTTAAGAAAAGGGGGTAGATTTTTGCTGTCAGTGGAATATATCTATTGACACTCTACCATCAAAATTTTTATCTTAAAGAGATCACTTGAAATATTCCTTGAAAGTTTTGCCGTTTCCATATTTAGTAATCTCTAACAATTACTAATAGCTTTCATTTGATGAATAGCTTCTTACTTTAGGCCCTCGCGGTCCGAAGATATAGCGTAACAATCGTTTTCTTATTTCCTCTTCTATTGGGGCAAGAGAGCATGCGGTCATTTTTTTATTGCTTATGACACTGCTCTCTTTCATTTAACACTAAATCATTAGGTTTCTCCATCCAGATCGAAAGACATGACTGAACAACTGTTTTGACAAATTTACAAACCAACAAACAGATAAATGACGAGCAAAATGCAATAGGTAATAAAAATGAACTACCCTAGGTACCAACTTATCATTCTGCGTATTATTTAGTGAAATATGAAAAGAGACCAATTTTTATTATAACCACTTTTACTTTCGAACTTCTTTTTATTATATTTTAATTTATGCTTTTACGAGAACCATTCTGTTTATAATCCTATTTTTGCTCTCAAGTATTTCAATAAAATCGTGTCTAAAAATTTCACAGATTAAATAAAGTGTCTATACGTATTTTTTATTATTCCTTTCAGTTCTCAATTCATTTGGTTAATCTAACAATATTTAGAGCAAGATATTAGTGTCCTTTTTCTGAAATAAATATCTTAGGAAAAGAATTTAAAGTGCAAAAAACAGTGTATAAAATGAAAAAAAAAACTATTCTTAGTGTATAATTAATATTTAACAACTCAAGTTTTAGGTGTATAACTTATCAAGAATATTTCCACTTTTGACCGTTTTTTAAAAGAAATTTGCTCCTCATAGAATAGAGCAAACATCTTTTGTTTAAGCCACCCGTATGCCACACAAGGCGCTTCTCGTTCTGGCACTCCATGCGCATTTCAAAAGACAATTACCCACAGCTAGTGGAATTACCTTCCCTTGTGGCATTCGTGATGCTCACTCTAGCTGCATGCCCGCATGTTGTGGACTTCTTGGAGTAATTTTCTCTTCAGCCCACAGCAAACACGAACTGCTACTGACTACATACTCATGCTCTTCACCCAATTCAGCTATTCTTTCTTTCTCCTTTCAAATTTCTCCCGTGCATTTCAGTTGTTGCTTTTTTCCGTCCTTTCTCGTGTATACATACACATCAGATGCTGGGAAAAGAGATACGGTGTTGCCAATCAGTTTCTTGAAACTGTGCTCATTTCCGTGGAACGAAGAACCCTGCTGTTGACATCCGTCTTACTAGAACGTAATGTAACGCTAGTGCACGATGGTGTGTTCCCCTTCGGCATCTGAACTTGACATTCAGCAGCAAGCGAGAATTTTGCAGCTTATCTCTTGCCCAACTTGCTAATATTTGCATTGTAATCAGCAAAAGTAAAGAACAAATCGCTTCGGGCACGAAAGTGAATCTACTGAGTGATTTTTTTTAAGAAAAAGCGCAATTTTCGAGAAATTACGCCAGTACAAATTTCGAACACATTAAAACGCGTTTTTCTATAAACTGCGATAGAATGACGACGAAATTAATTCCCAAGTCCTTCATAAATTGTATTCAAACATTATTATTAATATCGTTTATTTTTCCTTGAGATAAAATAGGAATCAACAGAGGTAAACTGCTTTTTCATTAAAAGGATTGTGTTTCTGCATATTTATTAGATTTTATTCTTATAACTGAAACGCACCTTTTTCTACTTCTTATATTTGCAATTAAACAATTCATATTATATCGCAAACTATTGCCCTGATTTATGTTCCTGTCATTGGTTGTGATACCCTGTTGTTGGATCCATTATTCAACTCAAATGATTTCGTCCCTGCTCAGATCTAGAAAAAAAAATCTAGCGAGGGGCAAGAGACTGGATTTCTATTGCAACATAGTATTTCTCCTTCCGTTTTACAGGTCTTTAAAAGTTTCTTAAAAAAATTCATGAAATATAACTAAGTATAATTTTTTTTTGTCTTATAAGCCTTACTAGCATTCTGCAATGGAGTGGCATGATCCCCTTCCCCCACTATATCCGGCCCTAATTGCGTCCATTTATTTTGTCCAAGTGACTCGTTTTTGACAGTTGTGCGACTTTTAACAATGCTTCATTCCCAAAGTGAGTTTAGTAAATGGTTTCTATTTCATGATGACACCGCCAGTAATATACCAACTTGTTTAACAAAAGAATGAGAAAAGAACATGAAACTGACTGTAAATAAAAAATAAAGATAAATTAAAAAAATTTACAATTTTGCAAGTTAAATATAAAGACTATGCTACTCATTATTCCGGTCTTTATTTGTAGTTCCTATAGGGAAGAAAGAAAAAAATAGCTCATAAGCACTTTTTTAGCACTTTTTGTATTAGAGATGAATGCTCATACAATGTTTCAAAATTGAAAGTGAAAAATGTTATTATTACTGCTTCAAATACTGATGATTTCTTTAAAGTTATAAAATAATAATTTTTATTTTTAGTCTAAATGGATAGATTTTTTGCCACTAAAAACATCTGATTTTAAAAGAATTAAATATGGCATCTTAAATGAGCAAAATAGCTCAAGTATCTGCAAAAATGTAACTGTTTATTTTGATTTATTCTGTATATTTTATTGTTTTCTGTTGTATATGCAAGTATTTGTATTGCTATTATTTTAGTAAATAAATTGTATAATCTGCAGTAAAAAAATTGCCCGAGGAAACAGCAAATTGACATCTTTGAGAAAAAATCTCTCAACTGCATATTGCTAAACAGTTTATATTCCACCAAATCAGTCCAATAAGTATGAATACAACTCCAATTTCTTTCATAGTATTAGCTCCATTCTGGCAACTGAAGTTCCAGTTGTAATAGCAGGTAAATTTAATCTAAGTGGAATTGACTGCCAAGAGTTCAGCACAACAATATGCAATATCTCAATTCCACTTTTACGGTTTCTGACAACTTGTTGATTTCCCAAAGAGGCAATAACATTGTTGATTTGGTATTTTGCACTACTGATGCATTTGCTTACAATGTACAATCTTCCAACCTCTTCTCTCCCACAGCGACTCACCACCGCATATTCCCATCTCATTTAATCTGAATTTCAACACTCAGCAATCTTGCAAACAAATGTATCATGATTATCATAACGCTTAACTATGGCTTTATGACTAACATAATCACTGATAAGTTTTCGCACTTAGATGCGCGCAATAGTAGTAATACCAGCAATTTCGATTAAGTTTATTCGGCCTTTACCATTTCTGTAGAAAACTGCTGAGCGATAATACCTGTTAGTGCAAAGAAAACTAATGAAAAATACCAAGTTAAAGCAAATCGCAAACTGCAAGTTTAAATCATGGATAAAGTATCGAAATGATCGCTCTGAAGAAAACAGAAACGAATTTAATATTGCTTCAATGAAGTATGCCAAAGCTGTGGAAGATAATGAATCTGAAAAGTTGAATTATTTATGTAATGCTAACAATCGAAATGCTCTCTTCCGCGACATTCGAAAACGCATGAAAAGGTCGTGTAGCATTCCACCATTGTTGAAATTTGATGGCACCATGGTTACTATGGACTCTGACAAGGCATCATTTTCAGCTGATAATTTTGATCTAGTTTATGTCCCTGACTGCACAGGGAGCAATATATCTGTTGAAGAATCTGCCCTTGACTTACATTTTGATGGACTATTTGATGTGCAAAATATTAGGAAAGCCGTTAATCAAACTACTACTACTTCTGCCCCAACACCTGATGAGTTGTCACAAACATTTTTCGAGAACCTCTTTAGTTCCATCAGCGATAAATTATCAGTACTCTTCAATATTTGTTTAGGTAGTGGCAATATCCCACAGGATTGGCGTCATGCAAGCCTGTTTTTAGCGAAATGGTGAAGCATGAAATCCTCGCAACTATCGCCCCATTTAATTCACCAATATAATGCCTAAACTTATGGAAAGATGCGTATTACATAAGCTGTTACCCTTCTTACAATCGCGAAACATTATACCTAATGAACAGTTCGGATTCTTTCCCAACCGTTCTACAACGATTCAACTATTCCATAATATGCATTCGTGGACCTCACTTTTAGATAATAATATCCCTGTTGACGTCATTTTCCTGGACTTTGAAAAGACCTTCGATAAATTAAAACGATCCTTCTTCATCCAAAAGTTGCTCAGCCTTGGTATACCTAGTCTGATTGTAAGGCTTCTTTCCAGCCTAATTACTCGTCGAACACACCGAGTTCAAGTTGGGAATAGTTTTTCCTCCATGAGAACCGTTGACAGTGGAATCTTACAAGGATCCGTTCTCGACGCATTGTTCGTCATAATCTTCACCTTTGAAATTCCTAGTATTATTTGTCCTATCCAATGTACAGCATACGCAGATGACATTAATATCTTTTGTACCTCCAGCAATGAAGAAGAATGTAGTTCATTGCAAAGTGCTTGTGACGCTATTTACCAATGGAGCTTAAAGTGCGAACTGCCCATATCAAAAAACAAATCAATTGTTCTGTACCTTGGAAGCAAGAATCCTCATTATAAATTCAACTTCACAAATGATCCAATTACAAATGTACAGACGCAAAAAAACTTAGCATTGCTATTTTCATCACAGTTAACTTTTGGTGACCACTATAATGACATTGTTAGAAAGGCTAATCGCATCGTTTTCTTAATTCTGAAACGTTATGATAAAGGTGATATTGATTCCGTAATTTGCGCATTTGTGACTTTAATCAGACCCTCAGTAGATTACGCGTTACCTGTATGGACACCTAATCTAATATCAGAGATCAAAAATGGTGAACGCACCCAGAGACGGTTTACAAAATGACTTCCTGGGTTTTACAACATGCCATATGAAGAAAGGTCGAAAAGGCTCTCGTTGCATTCCTTGGAGTGGAGAAGTTAATGTTTGACTTAAAAACATTATAAACTTATTCATGACGTAACTCACTCTAACGCAGGCACTCCAATATTCCATCTTTTCAATAGAAGAACCATAGGGCATTCTCTTATGATCGGATGTGCCTTTTGCTCCAGAGAAAGGTAAGTACCATTTCTTTGTGTGCCGTGTTGGAAGAGTATGGAACTCCCTTCTCAGCTCGATTGTCACTTCTACAAGTATTGATATTGTTACGACAGAAGGAATCTGGCAACCGAAAGCAAAAAGTTTCAGCCAACGAATAAGAACGTTGGGAGAATTTGGAGAAGAAGAGTGGAGCGTTAACGGTCGTTTTGTATTGTAACGGTCGTTGTGTTGTAACGGTCGGAGAGTTCGAAAATGGCCGGTGGGCTGTTCTGAGACAGTGCGCGTAAGTATCAAGAGTAACTTGATGTGTTGTGTATACGCGGAAGGATAAAAGTGGGATCTTTTATCGTTAAGTATCAAGAAGTAACTTGATGTGTTGTGTATACACGGAAGTATAAAAGTGGGAACTTTTATGGCTAACTTCGAATGTCTACACGGACTGTCTTTTTGTTCGGCTAGTGTGTGAACAGTTATTAGCACAGGACGAGAATTGGTTTACGAGTGAAGATCTTCAGGTGACCTGGTAAATCAAGTAAAAGGTAGTATTTAGTAAAATACACAGAGCTGATATTGTGTGCTCTACGCAGGAAGATTGATGACTTGTGCATGTTAATAGTTGATTTGTTAATAAGATACTTCATCCATATTTCCTTTGTAACAATTTACCTTGTATTGAATTTGATTTTGAAATATAGCTTTTAATACTCACGCTCAGTGGCTATCCATTTTTGTAATCCGCAACATTTGGTGTCAGAAGTGGGATTATGATAATTTATTGAATGCCGTTAACTAGAAGTATGGATGAATTAGTAAAGTTGATAAATGAGTTGAGAACGGAGATAGTTTCTCAAAAAGATGATTTGAAAGCCGATATGGCCGCCCAAAGCGATAAAATAGATGATTTGAAAGCCGATATGGCCGCACAAAATAATGAGTTGAGGACTGACTTGAAAGCCGAAATAGCCGCACAAAATACTGAGATGAGAGCTGAAGTGGCTTCTCAAATTGATAAGATTATTGATCACTTCAAGGATCATAAAACCGAACTCAATAGACAATGCAATAGTTTAAATGTTGAATTTGTCAGTGAAAAAGATGATCTTGATAGTGTTAAGTTAGATTGTAAACATGGAAAAGAAAAAGAGAAAGGCAACGCATATAAAAATGTGGATCTGCTACTGGAAATCAAGAATCGTAGAGATAGCGCAGATAATGCCTTTGACCACGCAACTACTGGTAATGCATGGCAGAGTGTCTATGTCGCTGGTGACATGTCTAGGAACTGTGAAGAACAATCACACAGATCAGAGAGCTGCGAGACTATACAGTACGCTTTGCACTTCAAAATACCTAGGTATACAAGTCTGGCACGATCTGAAGAGAGATCCACACGAAAGGTATTCTATTCCTCGCTCTCAGCAAAATGCGTCATGGACAATTATCGCAAAGGCAGAGTAACGAGTGGTAATGAAGGGGAACGAAACAGAGTTTACGTTTCGCAGAGTGGTCCGAGTAAAGAAGAGGCGTCCATTCATCATAGATACAAAGTGCCATTCGACTTTACCGCGGAAGTCGGAGAGATTTTTCCGAAGCATATAGCCACACTCGAATCGTTTATAGAAAGTGGGGATTTAAGGAAGAGGAATTCCGAAGGATGGCTTAGAAGCATAACAGGTGATGCTAGTAAAAGAGCTTCAGGCGGAGACAGTACTTCAAAGACTAACTTTCTGGATGAAACTAAGCCTCAGAGTTACGATCAGAGAGAAGTAAAGCCCTCAGACAATCTCAACGAAACCATGCTGAATTTCTTTTCTGAACAGTCAATGTGCAGATTTGGACATTATAACCATTTAGATTATAAGGATATAGAAAAGTTTTATCACGACTACAAGAGCTCTAAAGTGGACAATATCATGTTACAAAACTCGTCGCTGATCTCCAGAATGAACAATTTGGCAATCATGACTGATGTTTCCCTGGCTAATTACAATGAGAGCTCCAAGAAAGTGAATTCCGAAGAAACAGCAACTATGACCTCCTCGGGTCATGTGTTTTGCTGGAGACCCGAGTGGCGCCATCGGATGGTAGATAAAAACAGCACAGGAGGTGTCGGCAACAAAGTGAGTCTTGTCTTGGCTCCTGCACTTGCTGCTTTAGGTCTCAAGGTCCCTATGATCTCCGGTCGTGCTCTCCAATTGACGGGAGATACTCTGGACAAATTGGAATCCATCCCTGGCTTCACAGTCGACTGCACTAAAGATAAAATCGAGCAGATGATGGAAGACGTCGGATGCTGCATCGTAGGACAGACAGAGGAGCTGGTGCCAACAGATAAGGAGATTTACCGCTGCAAGGATCTGACGGCTACCGTAGATAGCGTTCCTCTAAGGAGATGCTCAATTGTGTCCAAAAAGCTGGCTGAAGGAGTGTGCGCTTTGGTTTATGATGTTGAATTCGGAAAAGGAGCTATTGATCTCATCAGTACAGAAGATGTTGCTGTTGATTTAGTTAAGAAAGTGGTTGCAGCATCACAAGCTCGTGGAATGAAGAGTTTGAGTTGTTCAGCTGTTATCAGCAACATGGATTCACCTCTTGAAAACTCTGTTGACAACTCTCTGGAAGTGATGGAAGCTGTTCAGTGTTTCCTTGGTGACGGATCCTTGGAACTGCAAGAGCTCGTCGAAGAGTTAGGAGGAGAACTTCTGCGTTTGGTGAACATTGTGGATAATAGGGTAGATGAAGCATCACGTGTCCGTAAGGTTCTGCATAACGGCAATGCTTTGAACCAGTTTCGTAACATGTTAATAGAACAAGGAGTATCTGAAGATGTTGCAAGCTGGCTATGTGAAGGTAAAACAGAAAAAATATTGCTAGCAGCCCGACACATCACTGATTTCACTTATACAGGAGAAACAGGTAAGGTTGTCGGATTAGAAGCTGCAGTTCTAGCAAGAGTATGGAAGGAGGAGATGGACCGAAGCGCTAAAAAGAATTATGGAGCTGATATTATATTTGTGAAGCACCTTGGGGATCAAATTGAATCAGGTGAAATATGGCTGAAGGTTCATCACGACAGTTCTGAATTAAGTGAAAGTCAACTGACAAAAGGGTCAGACTGGAGGATGAAACTCCTCCCTAGATTTTATGTCACTAATGACTTTCATTCCTTGTTACTGTTGATAGAAGTAAAAATCCAAAGAAGAAAACTTTCGACAAAGAAGAAAACTTTTTACAGGTTTTGCACGAAAACTCTTAGTCGATTCTTCTCCCTGCGGAGACATAAACGTGTTCACAAGGGCTATAGGCCTTACACGTATTATATTTGTGGACGAGGCATCAGTCAGAAAAGAAATCTAAGTCATAATGAGATTCGCTTTCATTTTGACACAGACGTGGAATACCGCATTCGTCGACGTCCAGCTACAAAGTGCAAGGTGGTTCACGTGGATCGTTTAGCCCCGTTTCATCGAAGAACTGAAGAAACTTTGGAATCCAGAATTGTTCGGGACGAACAAGACCTAGGAAGGGGGCAGTGTTACGACAGAAGGAATCTGGCAACCGAAAGCAAAAAGTTTCAGCCAACGAATAAGAACGTTGGGAGAATTTGGAGAAGAAGAGTGGAGCGTTAACGGTCGTTTTGTATTGTAACGGTCGTTGTGTTGTAACGGTCGGAGAGTTCGAAAATGGCCGGTGGGCTGTTCTGAGACAGTGCGCGTAAGTATCAAGAAGTAACTTGATGTGTTGTGTATACGCGGAAGGATAAAAGTGGGATCTTTTATCGTTAAGTATCAAGAAGTAACTTGATGTGTTGTGTATACACGGAAGTATAAAAGTGGGAACTTTTATGGCTAACTTCGAATGTCTACACGGACTGTCTTTTTGTTCGGCTAGTGTGTGAACAGTTATTAGCACAGGACGAGAATTGGTTTACGAGTGAAGATCTTCAGGTGACCTGGTAAATCAAGTAAAAGGTAGTATTTAGTAAAATACACAGAGCTGATATTGTGTGCTCTACGCAGGAAGATTGATGACTTGTGCATGTTAATAGTTGATTTGTTAATAAGATACTTCATCCATATTTCCTTTGTAACAATTTACCTTGTATTGAATTTGATTTTGAAATATAGCTTTTAATACTCACGCTCAGTGGCTATCCATTTTTGTAATCCGCAACAATATTTTTACTTTTAGGTTGAAGAAATTTGACTTTCGCCATTTCTCAAATGTTTCAAATTTTGATGTACTTTCCCTTGTCCGGTATCAGTGTGCTGATGTAGCACCTTCCGGACTTCTCTGTAATAATAATTTTTAATAATTAATACCAACGAAGCAGCGCTACATGAGAGGGAAACAAAAAAGTGAAACTCCTAATACGTCACCCGAAGAGGAACAATTTTAAACCGTGAGCCGTTGCTGCGCACATCATGTGACTTACATCGCCTTGTTTAATCGCTTTCAGTGTGAGTTTAAGTTGCTTGACGTCATGCCACGTCTAGTACTAGTCTAAAGTTAATTAAGCGCAGCATTCTTTAAAGACAGTGAGCGAGAGATCCTAACATCCCAACAGTACTAGCAACTCGGTGATGCGATTCGAATTTCTTACTGCGGCAGTTACGCATGGAGACAGGTGATAATGAATTCCCCGTGTTGTTAGCTAACCCTGTGCAAGCAGAAGCAATTCCAGACAATTTAAAACTCAGTAGAACTACCATCGTACACGAGATCATCGATCTCCGACAGTATTTCTATGGAAGATACGGTGTTATGTTTTGTCCATGGTAATTTTATACACTTAACTTCGTCGTTGGGTTGTTTTACCTCTGAGCGGCACTTTTTTGCACACCATGGGCTAAATGGCCAGGTCACATGGACCCCGAAGGCTCAGAGAAGGTTAGGGGAGGGGACCCACTGGAACAGCTGTTGGGAGACAGATGGTAGCCTCCCGTCAAGGCCATCCAGCGTGTTCTGTAACGTGCACAGGGTATGGCTCTCCCGCACTCGGGGCCACGGCTTAACGTCCCATCCGATGGACGGCGGCCTTTTCGAGCCCATTGGTGTCCCCTATTGACCGTGGGCAGGGCGGGGAAATTTTTGCGGAGATAAATCTCAACGCTGACCCAGCTGGGACTCGAACCTGGGAACTACTGATTACGAACCTGGCGCGCTACCGACTGATCCACCCCCGCCCCTAACTTCGTCGTAGTACGCATTGTGATATATATAAAATTATTAGACGTTCCGAGCATCCTACTTGAATGGCTATTAGACTAATGTGTAAGAGAGACTTTCGGTAAATATATTCAAGTGTTCGTCTTGTGAACTTACAGTTAATTTCTTTAAATGTGAAATATTGATTATTTGTTATTCCTTTTCGTCATATCTTGTCTAGAGAGGAGAAAGGTTTTCTTCAAAGCCCATTAAGCTAAATGTAAGAATAGCTTACGTTTCTTTTAACCCTTTGTATCCTGTGTACAGTCGCTCAAAAAAATATCCGAACACTATGGTGATTACAGAATTCAGAAAAAATATCTGGCAACTATTTTTATAGAAATTAGTGATCTGGCAACCTTCGTGTCACGTGACACGAAGGTTTCTCTGGCTCCTTTTGACCTGATCATTTAAACCATTGTGCGCAAAAAAGTGCCTCCCAGAGGAAAAACAAACCAACTTTGCTTACCTAACTGGGTTTCTTCTTGGTTAGTATTTCTGTTATCGGTCGAAACGAGCCGGGGTCAGGTCTCGGCAGCCTCACACAAAACTCATAATTACGTAAATATCACTCAGTTTTTTCTATACGACCCCTAGAAGTGGTATTGAATCTTCTTAACACGTTCACAGAGTAAGTTAATTCTCCTTTATAACGAATTTCCATTAAAAAATTCTGTCTATTAGCAGGAATGAAGAGTTGTTTTTTCTTCATACAGTAAAACTTCACTTATTCTTGACACGATCGTATGATAATCTTGACGTTGAATGTCGTGGTCCAATAAACGGAGCTACAGGTGATTATTATTTAATTATTACTTGTCAAAAGATTGAATTGCGTTTCAAGTACTTCAGCACCCATCTGCAAATGACGTGCACTTGGTCTAATTGTCCTTATTTGAGTAAATAATTTGCATTTCGTCCATAAAGATAGTATTTATATGAGACCTCTACATAATGACTTCATACCCCATTATGTACAAAAAAATGTCACTCAAAGGTAAAACAAGCAAACGATTTCAGGTTAAAAAGTTTCGAATGGAAGAAATTCACAAATTTTTGTTTCGAATGGAAGAAATTCATAAATTTTTGTTTTGAATGGAAGAAATTCATCTCTGGAAGGTTTTATTTTATATTAATATTAAATTGTATAAATTTACATTTAGACATCCTTAAGGTCATTGCACAGCGCTCTTTTTGAAACTTTCTAAATAATGGACTCCAAAATCATCGAAATCTCATTAGTCATAAAAACTGGACCTGACCGCATGTTCTGTCTTGCCTTGTAAACACAACTCAAGGTTCTGAAGGCGGTGTCATGGTGTGGGGCATGTTGGTACGGAACTGTCCCGGGATATTGGTGGAAGGTCGGGTGTCCTCCAAGGATCATCTGAACATTGCTTTTATCCAGCAGGTGACGGCTGTTTCATGGACGACAATGTTACTGTCAATCGCGTGTGTTCAGCGAGCATGACAACGACTTCCGCCATCTTCCCTGGCCACCAAAAAGCCCAGATCTGAAGACCATTGAGAATGTTTGTGACATGTTAGAAAAACAGATCCGGGAGCAAAGTTCTCTTCTGTCAAATCCGACCCAGTTAGACTGTCTGATGAACACCTGATTTGCTGCAGTTTTAAAGGCACTCCAACATCTTGTGGAATCTATGCCAAACCACATACGTGCTCTAATTCGGACTAAAGGAGGTCCAACTCGGTATTGAATAAACGTTTCTAATTCAGTGGCTGGTGTGCATACCTAACTGCTGTTTATTATGAAATACGAACGGCTGTTTGTTTTGCACGGGAAATCAATATAAACCGTTCCCCAAAATATCCAATACTTCGCAGTCCTTGTTCTGTTTGCAAAAATAAAATCTAAATGATCAAAGTATACTAGTCCAGATTCGGTTCAACACAAAAAGATTTCGGCTGGATCGGAGAATTCAGTTTAATTCGAAACGTATTTCAACCCAAAAGCCGAAGATTTGCCAAACGTTCCTTACATCCTCTCATTGAGATGAGGCAATTTAAACAGCCATTTCTCCGTCATACTACAGTGAAATCAGAACTTGTTATACACACCGCACCCATCTACAAACCTGCCCTACTGCGTCACAATAATGCGGCCAGCCGAAACACCTTGCAGTCTATAAATAAGTAAGATACCTGCCTGCTTTATAGGATACCTGCGATTGTTATGATGGGTAACACAGCGACCTAAGCAAGTTCGATTGTGGGTAGATAGTCGATGCGAGAAAGATGAAGTGCTTCATATCTGCGACTGTAAAACACTGGGATGTCTGTGTGCTACCATCGCACTTGTGTATCAGTTCAAAACTGTAAAACAGCTACCAACAAATATGTGGCCATAACCAGGCCATTGATGTTGCGCAGCCTCTCCCATGTCAGAATGAAGGGCCACAGTGTTCATTGAATGTCTGTGTTGACATTGATCATCGACATTGAACATTCTGGTTCAGTGGCCGGTGTGTGTATATTTGAACATTGACTTTAAAAATCTGGCAACTACAAAGGTTTGTGCAAAGACCATTTCACCTATGATGGCATGACTGGGCTATGATAGCCGACTCTCATATCAATACCCTTTTAATAGCATGTCAGCATGCTATGAGGCTGCAGTGGATGAAGGAACATCACCAATGGACTGTGGAAAACTGGAAACGGATAGCTTAATCCCTGGAATCGAGGTTCCAACTACAACATGCCGATGGAAGGTTGTATGTGTAGCATAGACTACATGAGGCCATGGACCACAACTCTGAAATCGGTGTGTAACCTTGTACCTATTGAAACCAATATCAATCACCACATAAGGTTATGCTGATGACTCTCTGACCATCTACACGCGTTAATCACTATTCATGTGCCAGGCTCGTAATTTGCAGTTTCCAGGTTCGAGTCCTGCCTTAGGCAGCGTTGAGATTTATCTTCACGAAACTCCAACCCTGCCTTTGGTTATTAGGGGTCACTGATGGACTAGAAAAGGCCGCCGTTTATCGGATGGAACGTTAAGCTGTGGCTCTGTGTGCGGGAGAGCCATACCCTGTGCACATTAAAGAATACACTGGATGGATGGTTGTACGTGTAGCATAGACTACATGAGGCCATGGACCCTAACTCTGAAATCGGTTTGTAACCTTGTACCTATTGAGACCAACATCAATCACCACATAAGGCTATGCTGATGACTCACTGATCATCTACACACATTCATGACTATTCATATGCCAGGCTCGTTATTATGATGCATTGTTATGATGGGTAAACACAGCAGTGGAATTTGCAGTTTCCAGGTTCGAGTCCTGTCTTAGCCAGCGTTGAGATTTATCTTCACGAAACTCCAACTCTGCCTTTGGTTATTAGGGGACACTGATGGACTAGAAAAGGCCGCTGTTTATTGGATGGAACGTTAAGCTGTGGCCCTGTGTGCGGGAGAGCCATACCCTGTGCACATTAAAGAATATACTGGATGGCTTTAATGGGAAGTTACCATCTGTCTTCCAACAGATGTCTAGTGGGTCCCCTCCCCCAATACCAGGCTCATAATCTGCAGTTCACAGGTTCGAGTCCCAGGTGGGACAGCATTGAGATTAATCTCAGCACAACTCTCCGCTGTGCCAACACCTCATACAAGAGAAGGCCGTACAACTACGTCACAGAAAAATGACTACGTCTATAGCCCCTATATACCAGGACGACCTATCCGCCATTCTTATGCCAACTGGTGACGTGACTTAGTGTTATAGTCAATGCAGCCACCTTGTGCGCCGCAGTTTTTCGAATCCTTAGTATATAAAAACAATTATTATCAGAAGATATTCAGCTGCGAATTGTCTAAACAGTTATAGGAACAATTGCACAGTGTTTAAATTCCAGGCTGATCCAATTAAATTTAAAAATAGTGGGTTGAACGAATTCGACCGAGAACGTGCATTAGGCTTACAGCATTCTGTAATATATACTTTTGACTATTGCTTCTGTATTTTAATGTTAATTTATGTAATATATGGATTAGTAATATGTAGATGAATGATAGCTACAGTTAAGTTAGTAGTCATTCATCGTTTACGATTAAGTTTAGTTTGGTTAATAGCAAACTTCGATCATGATGGCCGTAACCCTCCACTTCCCGTGCGGGCATACCGAGATCGGCGACTACAGTAGTCGCTAAACGCCGATGTCGCTGGTCGGCCTGGTATATAGGGGCTCTAGACGTAGTCAGTTTCCTCTGACGTAGTTGTATGGCCTTCTCTTGTAGGAGGTGTTGGCTGTGCCCACGGTCAGTAGGGGATACCGATGAGCTTGAAAAGACCACCGTCCTTCGTATGAGACATTATGCCGTGGCTCAGTGTGTGGGAGAGACATACCCTGTTTACGTTAAAAAGCACTCTGGATGGTCTTGACAGGAGGTCTTCCAACAGCTGTTCCAGTTGGTCTCCACCCCTAACCTCTTCTGAGCCTTTGGAATCCTTGTGATCTGGCCATTTAGCCCATTGTGTGCAAAAAAGTTGGAGGAGCATTCCAGTGAGTTCACAACCCTCGAATGGCCTTCACATTCTTTAGATTTCAACTTATTGAGCATCTGTGGAGCGAAGTGGAATGACGCATTCGAGCCAAAACTCACTACCTGGAATCATGAGCCACAATACCACTCGAACGTTACCAATACCTGCTAGAAATCATGCCACGACGTGTTGTTGTTATTGTGAGGACAAAAGGTGGAACCACACGTTATTACACAGTCATATCAGAATAATATGACCACCTACCTAATAATGGGAATAACCACCCTTGGCCTGGAGGACAGCAGCGAGACAGTGTGGCATGGATACAACGAGGCCCTGGAAGGTTGCCAGAGGCACATGTGCCCATTCGGACTCCAGCAGAGCATGGAGGTTCCGGAGATGACGTGGTTGTGAGTCTGCACGCCGAACCTGTCGATCCAAATGGTCTCACAAGTGCTCTATGGGATTGAGGTCGGGCGATTTCGCCATCCGAGGGAGAACAGAGACATCGCTGTCGTGTTCCTGGAACCAGTCATGCACCACCTTAGCGACATGGCAGGGTGCATTGTCCTGTTGGTAGACATCATCACCACCAGGGTAAATGTTCAGCATGAAGGGATGCATATGGTCAGCGAGGATGGACAGGTAGCCATTGGCGTTCAGGGACCCATCCAGGGTACCAGTGGTCCCAGTTCATACCAGGAAAATATCCCCCAGACATGCACACTGCCACAGCCAGCCTTGTACTTGACCGACAGTCATGTCCGGATGTTGGTTCTGATGTGTCTGACATCGTATCAGCCACCGCCTGTCTCTTCTGTGGAGTAGAAACCTCGATTCGTCAGTGAAGGCAACCTTTTTCCACTCTTCCACTGTTTAATGACGGTAGTCCGTGCGAATTGCAGGCGTTGTTGCCGATGGAGCTTGGTTAGCATGGGCGACTTTACGCAGCATCGACTCTGGAGACCCATACATAATAGGGTTCGCTCTACTGTTATCGGGGACATGTACCTGGGTGTCCCAGCGTTCACTTGAATGGTCAATTGCTGCATTGTTGTGCGTCGATTGCCCTTTACCAGTTGATAGAGGCAACATTCCCCTCTGGGGTCGATGGCCTTTGGAACTCCACAGTTATGACGTATGGCGGTACTCAGTGTGCCAGCAATCCATTCTTGGTACACCCTTACTACAGCACCTCGCGAACAGCCCACGAAGTCTGCTGTCTCCGAGATGCTTCCACCCTTGGCGTGGTAGCCGATGAGCATTCCTTTTTTTAACGTTCGTCAAATCAATTCCTCTGTCCATTTTGCTCACGTTACACTCTATGGCTCATCTGTATTGCCATCCGCTTATATCTCCGTGTGGTCGACTTTGTCATGTGCATTCTGTGACGCGCCTGGGCGGGTACACTGTGATTCCGTGGGTGGTCATATTATTCTCATACGACTGTGTATATGTGTGTGATAAGTTGTTTTTTTAGTGTACATTATTATTAATCTTCCCTTCACACTCGAAATACCAATTTTATTCAGATTTGCTATCATTAATAATATGTATTTTCCCCTAAATCTCACCTCTAAAAAGTTTTTTGTAGATGTTTGAAAAAGTTTTTTTTTCAAACATCTAAGCAATATTTGAAAGTTTTGCCTCATGAGCATTAATCAAGCTGCCAATGCATCTTAAAATATCTGCAACACAGGCTAGAATTGCAATGAAAGTAAAACACATATGCGGAGAAATCCTCTTCATCAGTAGATCAGATCTATTATTATATTCATTTACATGTTCGCTTTATTATTTTAATTGCTGACAAAGAAATGTTTTCGAAAAATCGGAAGCAGCGGTTGTCTTTAAGACGATTGTTGTTTCTGCTAATTCGTTTTAAGAAATAACTCTAAATTTCTAGATTTCGTGCAATTTGTTCGACAATGTTTGTTCACCGGAATTTTGTTCGACGGAAATTTGTTCGCCCGAATTGTGTGTGAAACGGAAACTTTTTCGACTAACATTTTATTAAAAGTTTGAGAATTTTGAAATATTAAGAGGCAGCCTTGAAGGCGTACTCCTCGAAGACTTCTGGTTTGTCACTGGGGAATCATCGGAAGGGGGGGGGGGGATAATCGGTGACAGAAGAGAAGGCTGAGTTTGGTATTTGGCAGAATGAAACATCAGTTGTTTTACAGACGATCAAGACTTTTTACTTCCACTTTTTTTTCACTCTTTTTATAAGCTATATTCAGAGCTTTGTAGAAGAGGACTACAAAATATTACATGGGAAAGTCTGAAGAAGGACCTCCCAATCCCTGTGAAGTTTTTGAATTGAATTTGTAGAAGAGGAATAATGTTTGAAATTTTAAACTGGAGTATTTACCACATCTATACTTCTTTTTTATGTAAACATACTCCGTGCCGATTACAGATTGATCTGACTTATCTCGTACAGAATTTGAAGTATTGATATGAGATTGATAGTTAGTTTACCGATAGTTAGAAAATGTTAGGGAAGGTTTAAAGCAGGGGAGGGGGGAGGGCTCATTTGTTCGGAGTTTTTCATGCTTCTTCATGTTTGGTTTTTATGTTAGTTTTCTTCGTATTGCTTATGTTTCATTTTTTTTATAGGACTTTGTGGTAATCTTGTCTTTGTGATATCTTCTGTTTAATTTTCTGTACGTCGTATTTTTTGTTTCATTATTACATTTTGTCTTTGCTTTTGTAGATTAATTTCCAATTTTCGGTAGTATAATTTATTTTTATTCTTTTCCTTTTGATTTTTTAATTTTCTATGGTTTTTATCGTTATAGATATATTTATTGATTTCCAGCGTTTACTTATATTTCATTTTATCTTTTTTTTCGTGCTAGTTTTTTTTTTCTTTTCGGTAAGCTCTTTCTGCTGATTTGTTTTGTCTCAGATGACTTGGGCTGCTGTCCATGTTTTAAGAAGTTTCAGCTGCAAAGGCTGATGTCTTTTGCAACCTGAAACCTCTTAAGACTGATGTCCTTTGTATCTTGTGGATAATACAGATTAGTCTGTGGTGGATAGGTGCTATCTTTGGATGTTGGAATGGTGTTGGTGGCCTTTGTTGGAATGGTGAATCCGGTATCTTTTGGGGGCTTTAGACTGAATGGAGTTTAGAGTCCTTGCATTTTCAACTTTCTTTTAACCAGCTTTGGCTGTTGAGAAGTAAACAATATAATGCGTCATTTTTATCTCGTTTTCAAAGAAAACGAGATAACAGTTTCGCTTTGTTGTCTGTCTGTATGTCCGTTTATAGACATCGAACTTTTTTGTTTACAGAGATATATTAAAAATTCTTTTTATGTTACATAGGTATTGATGAAATATTACGATATGCACTTTCCGAATCTCTCTAAAGCTATAATTACGCCCTCTAGCGGTGGAAAGTTTTGAAAATTCAAAAAGTTCAAACGAATATTGCAAACGACGTATATATTCTACAAATTTTAAATTTTGGTGGTGGAATGTGTTTTCAGAGATAAATGAAAAATTCTCTTTTGGTTAGATAGGAATTGATAAAATGTTATGATTCACATTTTTTAAATCTTCCGAAAACTATAATTTCGCCCTTTAACAGTGGAAAAATTTTCAAATTCCAAAATTTCAAACAAATATTGCAACGATTTTATTAATGATAGAAATATGAAATTTTGGTGGTGGAATGTGAACGTCATTAAGTTTCCATTGAAAACAATGAAAATGATAATGTGCAAACAATTTCTTATTTTAAAAAAAAATAAATATCTGTAGCAGATTGTTGTTCTGAAAGGTTTAATTTTCAGTACCTGCTTAAAGACTGTGAGAATATATTTTGCAAAATAGATTTAGATAGATTTGGTTAAAACCTTTAAATTATCCTCCGCCACCTTTTCTCACAAAACGCTGATTTTTTTAGAAGTTATAGAGCTTCGAAATTAGCGCCCCATTGACATAACATGGGGTGGTCAAGTTACTTCAATGTGACGCTAATTTTGAACAATTACACTGACTTCAATGATTATTCAGCTTATGTTTTCTCTAATAACCTAGATCTTATGAATACATGAATAAATATTTTGGGTTTCGAGAGAGGGCCATGTGGTCAGTTTGAGAATTTAAAAAGTAAACACTACCCCACCGCCACCCAGCCCTCCATTGAAAACCGCACTAAAATCTTTCACACTGGAGAGATAGAGATAAAATAATCCGACATTTTTCCTAAAATAACTTTGATTCCGTTACGAAAAAAATTCTGTTTCGAACAAATTTCCATTTCGAAAAAAATTCTGTTTCGAACAAATTTCCATTTCGAAAAAAATTCTATTTCGAACAAATTTCCATTTCGAAAAAAATTCTGCTTCGAACAAATTTCCATTTCGAAAAAAATTCCGTTTCGAACAAATTTCCATTTCGAGTAAATTTCCGTTTCGAACAAAATTCCGGAGAACAAATTTCCGTCGAACAAGTTTCCGGATACCAAATTTCTTACAGCATTTCACTTCTAGCGTACTCTATTACTTATACTCTATTATTTAGGTTACTTCTCAGTACTCTTTAATTATAATTCGTAAAATAATTGCAATACATCAAATAGTAAAGTTAGTTTTTGATAAGAAAATAATATTGTTACGACAGAAGGAATCTGGCAACCGAAAGCAAAAAGTTTCAGCCAACGAATAAGAACGTGGGGAGAATTTGGAGAAGAACAGTGGAGCGTTAACGGTCGTTTTGTATTGTAACGGTTGTTGTGTTGTAACGGTCGGTGAGTTCGAAAATGGACGGTGAGCTGTTCTGAGACAGTGCGCGTAAGTATCAAGAAGTAACTTGATGTGTTGTGTATACGCGGAAGTATAAAAGTGGGAACTTTTATGGCTAACTTCGAATGTCTACACGGACTGTCTTTTTGTTCGGCTAGTGTGTGAAAAGTTATTAGCACAGGACGAGAATTGGTTTACGAGTGAAGATCTTCGGGTGACCTGGTAAATCAAGTAAAAGGTAGTATTTAGTAAAATACACAGAGCTGATATTGTGTGCTCTACGCAGGAAGATTGATGACTTGTGCATGTTAATAGTTGATTTGTTAATAAGATACTTCATCCATATTTCCTTTGTAACAATTTACCTTGTATTGAATTTGGTTTTGAAATATAGCTTTTAATACTCACGCTCAGTGGCTATCCATTTTTGTAATCCGCAACATTTGGTGTCAGAAGTGGGATAATTTATTGAATGCCGTTAACTAGAAGTATGGATGAATTAGTAAAGTTGATAAATAGCTTGAAAGTCGATATGGCTACGCAGATGACTGATATGAAAGCCGATATGGCTACGCAGATGACTGATATGAAAGCCGATATGGCTACACAGATGAATGACATTAAAAGTCAAAATAATGACTTTAAAGCCGATATGGCTAACAAAATAGGTGACCTGGCCGCACAAAATACTGAGATGAGAGCTGAAGTGGCTTCTCAAATTGATAAGATTACTGATCAGTGTAAGGACATTAAAACCGAACTTAATAAACAATGTGATTGTTTAAAGGTTGAAATTGACAGTGTAAAATATGATCTTGATAGTGTTAAGTTAGATTATAAACATGAAATAGAAATTGTAAAAACTGATTGTGAACGCCAGTTTCAGATTTTGAGAAATGAAATGTTACCTTCTGCTTGTGATAATAATAATTCTAGTGGAAATAATGTTATTACACATATCGCTAAAAATACAACTAAACCTTCTACATATGATGGTCAATCATCTTGGACAGTATTTAAAACACAATTCGAAGTTATCGCTACAGCCAATGAGTGGAATGAATTCCAAAAGGCCAGTTTTCTTGCAGCTTCCTTAAGAAATTCTGCTGCGGAAGTTTTGCAGTCTGTTCCAGAAGAAAAACGACTTGATTATCAAAGTCTAGTTTCTGCATTAGAACTAAGGTTTGGTGATAGTTATTTAAAACAATATTACGTGACTCAATTTAAACATCGCATGCAGAAAAGTGGTGAAACTTTGCAAGAGCTTGCTAGTGATATTGAGCGTCTAGCTAGATTGGCTTATAGTAACTGTCCACCAGAAATTCAAGATAATTTAGCTCAATTACAATTTATTGATGCTATTGCTGACCCTGACACTCAGCAATCTCTGAGGATGTTGGAAGGTGAATCCTTAAAGTCAGCTGTGGTACATGCTATGAAATACGAGTGCTCCAGGCTTTCCTCCCGAGCGAACAAACGTGCAGTGAGGTTTGTGAGTGCAGAAGAAACTGTAGAAAAGGATAATGAAATGAAAGAACTAACCAAAGCCATACTATCCGTTTTGAAAGATATAAAAGGTTCTTCTTCAAAACCTACAACAGACCTTCAGTGTTGGAATTGTGGCAAGACCGGACACATTCGTACCAACTGCACTAGGAAACGAATGAGGAGTCCAAGTCCATCAACTAGACAACAGAATCAGGGAAACTGAAATTAGTCAGTCTTGCGGGGCAAAGGCTGGCTGTTGATTGGTTGGCCCCAGGGGAAGTCGCCCATGTTTCAACATTACATGGTGATAATAATGGATTAGTAGCTGATGGAGCCATAAATGGAATACCTTGCCGTATGATAGTCGACACTGGTGCAAATGTAACTTTACTCAGAAAGGATATAGTAAAGAAAATAATACCTCACCCAAACTTGAATACCACACAGTCTAAAATAAGCCTACAAACAGCCACTGGAGATCGTGCGAAAGTCCATGGAAAAATAGAACTTAACATCCGAGTTGGTAGCTGTCTGGTTCGCCATCCTGTTTACATCGCTGACATCTACGATGAATGCATATTAGGTCTTGATTTTCTTAAGAAACATGGATTCGACATCAGACCCAGTGATAACCTACTCATCTATGAGACAGAAGAGATTCCTCTGCTTAGCCGGACGTCTGATTCTTTATCAAGCGTAACTCCAATATTAGTGACGGAAGACACAGAGATCCCAGCACAAAGTGAAGTTATAGTCCGTGGACATCGGGCGGAGACTTCTGGGGCCTTCCGATTGGCAGTTACTGATGCCTCTGGTAAAGGAGCTTTGGCTCATAATATCCTGGTTGCAAGGACGTTAGTCAGAATAGATAAAGAACAGATCCCTATCAGAGTGATGAACTGTAACAAATCCAATAGAATGTTAAAAAAAGGTGAGGAATTAGCAATATGTGAAGCTGTTACCTGTGTAACAAGTATAAATAAAATAGAAGTTACCGATTCACATCAAAATCATACAGACATCCCATCTCATCTTACTGAATTATGGAGAGAAACAAGACAAATATTAACTGAAAATCAAGCTGTTAAGGCCGAGAACCTATTAAAAGAATTTTCTGACATTTTTTTCTGCCACATCAAATGATTATGGCCGTACTAACCTGACAGAACATAAAATCAACACTGGTGATTCTCCTCCAGTCCATCTGCCGGCACGAAGGCTTCCATTGGCAAAAAGAGAGGAGACGGAACAACTCATAAAGGACATGGAAGCTCAGGGCATTATAGAACCATCACAGAGTCCCTGGACATCACCAGTAGTTCTTGTCAAGAAAAAGGATGGATCTACACGATTTTGTGTAGATTATCGCAGATTAAATGACGTAACAAAGAAAGATTCCTTTCCTTTACCCAGGATTGACGATACACTAGACACTTTATCTGGGTCAGAATGGTTTTCAACTTTAGATTTAAAGAGCGGCTATTGGCAAGTTGGTATACGTCCTGAAGACCGTGAGAAAACAGCTTTCAGTACAGGGAATGGACTTTGGCAGTTTAAGGTGATGCCATTTGGACTTTGTAATGCACCTGCCACATTTGAGCGACTAATGGAGTCAGTGCTCAAAGGTTTGTCTTTGGAGGTCTGCCTGGTTTACTTGGACGACATCATAGTTCTTGGAAGAACTTTTGAAGAACATTTGAGAAATCTTCGTCAAGTATTTGAAAAACTTAAGGCAGCCAAGTTAAAATTGGGACCGACAAAGTGTAAACTGTTCCAGCAAGAAGTTCATTACCTTGGTCATGTGATCACTACAGCAGGGATTAAGACTGATCCTAGTAAGATAGAAGCTGTAAGAGACTGGCCTCCACCACAAGATGTTCATCAACTTCGTAGTTTTATTGGACTTTGCACCTACTATAGAAGATTTGTCAAAGGTTTCTCCAACATCGCAAGGCCATTACATCGTCTGACAGAAGAGGGCCAGCGGTTTATGTGGACCACTGAATGCGATATAGCCTTTCAACAGCTAAAGAAAACTCTTTCCACAGCACCAGTGCTAGCGTACCCACAAACTGGAAAACAATTCGTAATAGATACTGACGCAAGTAACACAGGAGTTGGTGCTGTGCTTTCACAGGAACAAGACGGACAAGAGAGAGTTATTGCATACTTTAGTAAAACTTTATCCAAACCAGAGCGGAATTACTGTGTAACACGCAAAGAACTGTTAGCAATAGTAAAAGCAATAGAACATTTTCATCATTATCTCTATGGCCAGAAATTCCTTATACGTACTGATCATGCTGCACTTAGATGGTTATTAAACTTCAAAAACCCTGAAGGACAAATCGCTAGGTGGATACAACGGTTACAAGAATACGATTTCTCCATCGAACATCGAAGTGGTAAAAATGCATAAGAATGCAGATGCTCTTTCCAGGCGCCCATGTATTGACAACTGTAAACATTGCTATAATGCAGAACTGAAATTTGGAACTAAAGAGATAATGCCCATAAGACAAATAGTATCGACACAAACAAACAATGACACCCCTAACATCTGGAATCCAATTGAAATCAGGAAGGCTCAACTAGATGATGAAGACATAAAACCAATATTAGAATTGATTGAAAAATCTGATGTAAGACCTAATTGGGAGCAAATCTCGAGGTATAGTCCAACTACTAAAAGTTACTGGGCACAGTGGGACTCCTTAAAAATGGAAGACGGAGTATTATACAGAAGATGGGAGAATCCCACTGGACGGCTGATCCGTTGGCAGATAATCCTTCCTCGATCCCGAGTGGAACTTGTGATGAAAGATGTACATGATAGTGCCACTGGAGGACATTTCGGTGTTAATAAGACATTAGCCAAAGCCAGGGAACGATTTCATTGGTTGAAAAGTAGGGCAGACGTTGAGAGATGGTGTAGGCAATGTGAAGCCTGTGCAGCAAAGAAAGGCCCTAAGACTAGGAGTCGGGGTAAGCTGCAGACGTATAACGTTGGTGCCCCTTTTGAAAGAATAGCCATTGATGTAATGGGTCCGTTTCCTAGAACTGATGATGGAAATCGATATTTATTAGTGGTAATGGATTATTTCACAAAGTGGCCTGAGGTATATCCCATCCAAGACCAGGAAGCAACAACAGTGGCTGAGATGATAGTTAATAACTTCATTAGTAGGTATGGAGTACCTTTACAACTCCACTCTGATCAAGGACGGAATTTTGAATCCAATGTGTTTAAAGGCATCTGTCAACTATTAGGCATTCATAAAACCAGAACAACTCCCTTACACCCTCAGTCGGATGGTATGGTTGAAAGATTCAATAGAACAATTGCTCAGCATTTAGCATTATTTGTGAACGACCACCAACGTGACTGGGATCGCCATGTACCACTCCTTTTGCTGGCATATAGGACGGCAGTGCATGAGACAACTGGACAGACACCTTCCATGATGCTTTTTGGAAGAGAGTTACGTCTTCCCTGTGACCTTTTATATGGTCGGCCCGAAGCAATGCCTGTGTCCACTCCACAATACGTACAAGAATTGCAACAACGACTAGAAGAAATCCATCACTCCGTTAGACATAACATCGACATAACAAGTGACAGAACCAAAACAAGATATGACAGTAAAATAAATGGAACTATTTTCAATCAAGGAGATCTTGTCTGGCTATACAGTCCACATAGAAAGAAAGGACTATCTCCAAAACTTCAGAAACCTTGGGAAGGCCCATATACAATAGTTAACAGGATTAATGACGTGGTATATCGCATTCGTCGACGTCCAGCTACAAAGTGCAAGGTGGTTCACGTGGATCGTTTGGCTCCGTTTCATCGAAGAACTGAAGAAACTTTGGAATCCAGAATTGTTCGGGACGAACAAGACCTAGGAAGGGGGCAGTGTTACGACAGAAGGAATCTGGCAACCGAAAGCAAAAAGTTTCAGCCAACGAATAAGAACGTGGGGAGAATTTGGAGAAGAACAGTGGAGCGTTAACGGTCGTTTTGTATTGTAACGGTTGTTGTGTTGTAACGGTCGGTGAGTTCGAAAATGGACGGTGAGCTGTTCTGAGACAGTGCGCGTAAGTATCAAGAAGTAACTTGATGTGTTGTGTATACGCGGAAGTATAAAAGTGGGAACTTTTATGGCTAACTTCGAATGTCTACACGGACTGTCTTTTTGTTCGGCTAGTGTGTGAAAAGTTATTAGCACAGGACGAGAATTGGTTTACGAGTGAAGATCTTCGGGTGACCTGGTAAATCAAGTAAAAGGTAGTATTTAGTAAAATACACAGAGCTGATATTGTGTGCTCTACGCAGGAAGATTGATGACTTGTGCATGTTAATAGTTGATTTGTTAATAAGATACTTCATCCATATTTCCTTTGTAACAATTTACCTTGTATTGAATTTGGTTTTGAAATATAGCTTTTAATACTCACGCTCAGTGGCTATCCATTTTTGTAATCCGCAACAATATTTTTACGATGCAGTTGGGAAACTTCGACACTGCCGCAGGATTTGAACTGTAAGCCGAATAAAAAGAGCTCTTAAATGAATAAGCATTTTGAAAAAAACAGTCAATTTCAATTGTAATTTTTCGCTGTAATGATGACCTTATGACGTCTCTGAGCTGTTATATATGTGATGCAATGACGCACTAACGGATTTTTTGTTTATTCTTTTGCATGTGTCACGTGACCAGGTAATGACGACTGCTCACGCTTACAGCTTAATTGAATTATTTCCCCCAATGCAGAGGCGTCGTTAAAGCCGGTATAATTACCACGCATCTCGCAACTAAATGGAAAATCATTTAACGCCGTTAGGAAGTCCATTTATCGGAGCCGCCATGGAATCCTGAGCGGATTGGTTATTGGAGAGATGGAGCTCGGTGGAATGAAGTCGAGGCTGCTACTCCTCCGGGTTTGCTTTATGAGCTGGCCATTGGTTAAAGTGAGAGAAGGCATTCCAGGAGCAGAGCGATTTTTTCTTACAGCATTTGATGCCCTCCAGTGCTTATGTGTGGGATACGTTATCTCGCGATGGGATATCAGACAGTATGTCAGTTTCCTGACACCCATACTGAAATCACTTAAACTACCATCGGTTAGTTACCAACGAAAATTTAGTCGATATGAAATGTTCTCGGTATGGTTTATTCAATTCTCTGTGAACCCTTGACTAAAAATTTCCATATTCGAAATTCGATAATGAGATGTATTCTTTTAAAAATTCTATAACTGAAATTTGAAACTTCCCTTTACACACACTATTTGAGGCTAACACAGAACAAAAATGTGGATACGAACTCCTTAACCAGAGTCTCAATATATTAATATATTAGACGCATAACAGTGATGGATTATCACCAGGTGCTTTCCTTCTCCATCCACAATTTTTCCTAGATTTAATTGTCTAATTATGCATTTCTATAAAAGGTAAAATGGGGTTTTCATTCATGTCAATAGCGCACCAGTCCCGCAATATGCTGTTCCCAGTTTCGAGCCCCAACTGTAATGGATTGAAATTAGTTCTCCTAATGCCCATTCTTCTCTCGGTAAGAAAGAGGGCACCAGTGAACTTCGAAAGGCCGTATTCCTTCGGATGAGAAGTTAAACCTTAAACAATGTCCAAAGAGATATCTCATGTCAAGACCATCCAATGTGTATTATTATCTGCCTTCAAAAAGCTGTCCGATGGGTCTTCTACTTCCAGCACTCACCTCTTGAGTCCTTTTGGCCTAGCCATTTAGCTCTTTGTGTGCGAAGAAAGTGCCAGCCAGAGCTAATATAACCATGCAAATATGGATGCCTCTTCTCAAGACCATCAAACGTGTTCAAAAAGCTGTCGGGGGGGGGGGGTTCTTTTTTCCTTCCAGCTCTGACCTCTTCAATCTTCCTGACCTAGCCACATAGCTTCTTGTATGCGAAGAAATTGCCACCCAAAGCTAAAATACCCAACCACGCAAATATGGAATCCTCTTGTCAAGACCATCCAACATGTCCTTTTATCTGCCTTCGAAAAGCTGTCCAGTGGGTCCTCTTCTCCTTCCAGCTCTGACCTTTTGAATCTTTCTGACCTAGTCATTTAGCGCTTTATGTGCGAAGAAAGTGTCACCCAGAACAAATATAACCTACCATCCTAATATGGATGCCTCTTGTCAAAACCATCCAACGTGTTTTGTCATCTGCCTTCAAAAAGCTTTCTGGATGATCCTTTTCTCCTTCTAGCTCTGACCTAGCCTTTTGTGTGCGAAGAAATGCCACTCCAGAGCTAATATAACCCACCATGCAAAAATAGAAGCATCTTGTCAAGGCCATTCAAGTGTTCAAAAAGCTGTTCGATGAGTCCTTTTCTCCTTCCAGCTCTGACCTATCCATTTAGTCCTTTGTGTGCAAAGAAATTGCCACCCAGAGCTAATATAACCCACCATGCAAATATGGAATTCTCTTGTCAAGACCATCTAACATGTTCTCTCATCTACCTTCAAAATGCTGTCTGATGAGTCCTCTTCTGTTTCCAGCTCTGACATCTTCAGTCTTTCTGACCTAGCAATTTAGCCCTTTGTGTGCGAAGAAAGTGCCACCCAGTGCTAATATATCCAACCACGCAAATATGGAATCCTCTTGTCAAGACCATCCAACGTGTCCTTTTATCTGCCTTCGAAAAGCTGTTCCGGTGGGTCCTATTCTCCTTCCAGCTCTGACCTAGCCATTTAGCCTTTTGTGCTTTTGTGTATGAAGAAGTGCCACTCCAGAGTTAATACTATGCAAATATAGAAGCCTTCTGTCAAAACCATCCAACGTGTTCAAAAGCTGTCCGATGGGTCTTCTCCTTCCAGCTCTGACCTAGCCATTTAGCCTTTTGTGTGCGAAGAAAGTGCCACTCCAGTCCTAATATAACCCACCATACAAATATGGAAGTCTCTTGTTAAGACCATCCAACATGTTCTCTCATTTGCCTTCAAAAAGCTTTCTGGGTGATCCTTTTCTCCTTCCAGCTCTGAACTAGCTATTTAGCCTTTTGTGTTTGAAGAAATGCTACTGCAGAGCTAACATAACCCACCATGCAAAAATAGAAGCCTCTTCTTAAGACCATTCAACGTGTTCAAAAAGCTGTCCGATGGATCCTTTTCTCCTTCCAGCTATGACCTCCTGAGTCCTTCTGACCTAGCAAATTAGTCCTTTGTGTGCGAAGAAAGTACCACCCCAGAGCAAATATAACCCACCATGAAAATATGGAATCCTCTTGTCGAGAACATCCAACGTGTTCTTTTATCTGCCTTCAAAGAAGGGGCGGGGGTGGCTCAGTCGGTAGCGCGCCTGGGTCGTAATCTGTAGTTCCCAAGTTCGAGTCCCAGCTGGGTCAGCGTTGATTTATCTCCGCAAAATTCCCCGCCCTGCCCACGGTCAGTAGGGGACACCGATGGGCTTGGAAAGGCCGCCGTCCGTCGGATGGGACGTTAAGCCGTGGCCCCGTGTGCGGGAGAGTCATACCCTGTATGGTGTGTGCGGGAGAGTCATACCCTATGGTCATATAGGGATAGGCGAACGTTGGCACGAATTGTACAACGGAAGCACAAGACCACGACACCGCATATAGCAACAGAGTTGAATGCCAGTCAGAACGATCCCATTTCCGTCATAACAGTTCGTCGGGAATTTCATCGTGCTGCTATTGATGGCCGTGCTGCAATCCTCAAACATCTGATTACCAACATCAATGCAACAAAACGTATAAAGTGGTGCAAAGTACATAAAAACTGGAATGCTGAAGGCTGGCAATGCGTCATCTGGTCTGATGAATCGTGCAACACATTGTTTCCAACCACTGGAGAGTACGTCTGGCGAAAACCTGCAGAAGCGTACCATCCCCATTGTTTGTTTCCGACTGTGAAGGATCGTGGTTGATCCCTGATGCTGTGGAATGCCATATCATGGCATTCCTTAGGGCCATTAGTTGTTCTGCAGGGTCATGTTACATCCGCAACATACGAATCCATTCTTGGAGACGACCTGCACCCACTGTTGCTGGCATTGTACCCTAATGACCGTCCCTGGTTTTATATGCATGGCAGCGGATAATGCACCCTTCCATTGTGCGAAACATGTCAAGTTGTGGTTTGCAGAGCATGAGGATGAGGTACAGCAGCTACCCTGGCCACTTCAATCTCCAGACCTCAATATTATTGAGAATCAATATTATTGAATTATTGTGGAAATATCTGGATCTCAAGGTCAGATCACACTTTCCACCTCCAGCATCACTGGCGCAGTTGGGCTATATTTTACAGGAAGAATGGTCCCGTATTGTATTACCGTATAAGTGTATTCCACGTCGAATTGCATCTGTTCTGAATGCCCGAAGTGGTCCTACAGCTTATTAATAAAATGTTCTCCCCAAGCAGTACGTGTTTCCATTATTTTGATAAACCCCTGTAGACGTCATATGTTCTGTCACTAATTTTCTTTATCCTACTGACGCTGTCTTTGGATTTTATGATGTAGAGATTTTAGATTGTGTACATATTTCAGGTCCTATTAAAAGGTCACTTGCATTTTTGCATCCATTTGCCAGGAGTCACCCTGCACAACCTTATATTTAAAGTTTTCGCCAATTTCAACACTGTTAAAAGTTGATGGTACTATTAGCTTCAAATGGAATCTCGAACTATGTGTATAACTGGATAGATATCGATAAATACTTTGATTTACGTGTATTTTGCAGACGCTATCATATTTTCTGATTATCTTCAGAGAATGTGCGACACCACCCACGACCACCTGATAACATGTCATGTGCTCAATCCCCTGAGCTGATGAAAATCTCCTCTGTTGGCAGCTTTAACTTTTTACCACGGGATTAGTTATTAAATTGTCTTCACTGAAATTCTGGTCAATATAACCCTTCCTAGGTCTGTGCACGCGATCTGGGGTCGCGAATGCATCCCTACACCTAGGAAATGATCTGGGTCAGCTTTTTTTGCTAACGCGGACCTAATTAGAACAGTGAAATTTGTAAGTGGGCCGCACTAAAGGGATTAGTAGGGGATAAATTACGTACAAAAAACTTGATTTTTTAATATGTCGATTTACTATTATAAAAATATATCTTTATGATTATTTATGTTACAAAAGTAATATTTGAATAAACCAAAACGGAATCAATAATTGCCGAAATGGTTGGTCCCGGGCTCGAAAAATTGAGCACAAACTGATCTCTAGCGACAACCGAAACCCCTTTAATTCGTCGTAGTTGAATTGCATTCTATATGTATAAATGCGCACATTTATTTAATTACAATAGTGTTAATATAGTGTTAGTCGTTTTTAATCTTAATGACCACTGCTGGAGTGGTAGCTCTGAATTAGTCGCGTTTTCATCGAAGTTGACTACTCTTGAGGAAGGTGAAAGAGTAGGAGGAAGATAAAGATGTACAAGAGCTTTGCACTGGCATTGGGTGTTGATCATGTCTGATGCTATCTAAATAATAAAAGAAGGTGTCTGTCTGTGGCAGCCATAACTCATCGGGAAATCAACGTACACGCTTCAAACTTTCAGAGAATGTCTCTGGTTGTGGTCCGGATTGCAGTGCCAAATTTCAGATCGAAAATCCAAAAAAGGGGGCTTGCTGGAACCAGACATATTTACCATGCAATTCCTAAAGGGAAACGAGAATCGCTGTCAAATTTACTGTTGCCATTTTCTGCTCCCTAACTATGAAAGTGAAGATTTAAAATAGCATTTAAATCTTCTGCTGCAAATCTGATGCCGTTGCCAGATTCCCCACATTTCCAAAAGCATTATTTAGGCGTTCCATTGCAGCTACGGACCTGATTTTCTAACCAAACATAAGGTCGGGCAGGGGGACCCCGTGTACGAAATTTGGGACCTTTCCGTGAAGTACGTCGGGAATTACAGAATGCCCAAATCTGACTAATAAATATATGAATCGTTTGTCACGGGCTCTGAAAGCGCGCGCCGAGTCAGCAATGATCTTTGCAACAACGGGAAATTCTTCGCGTTCAAACTGTGATAAAATGTCGGGGGAGGGGGGATACTCATAAAACTAGCCTTTAGTGCAGGAAACAACAAAATATGCAGATTAAAAGTGAGACACGAACTGTCACAGTTTGTGTAGAAACGAAGCCACCGGCCAAGTGAGAACCTGTTTTTTAAACCAATCACCGGGCCACACGGGGGACGTCGAAAGGAAATTTGGACCGTGCGAACGAATATCACAGGAGCCACAGGGCGGCGAAATTTGTGGTAACGGAAATAAAATCTCGATAGCTTACGCAGAAACTAAGCCACTGGCTATGAGGAGTGCTCACTGACGTCAACAACGATCCGGGAAAATTTCTTCCTGTTGAAAATCTGTGCTAAAGTGTCAGGGGTGGGGGGAGGCTCACAAAATGTACCTTTAATGCGGTAAAAATAAGAATGTACAGGTTAAAATGACACCCTGGCAGCGCCGGGTACGTTCAGCTAGTATGAAATAAAAGCAAGAAATAGAAACCAAATACTCTCATTTGAGTTTTATTCTTTGCGCTATTGAAATCCATTCATACTACGTGGTATAAGCCTAAAACTATTAGTTTTGTTAAGTAGTTATATTCCGTATAATTTATTAGTCACTTTATATTTCGTCTATTGCAAATTCTGTAACTCTAAAAATGAGATTTGCATGTTCAAATTTAATATATATATTTCTTGCCCTTTGGCCACAAAATCCTTCTCCTCACATATTCTATGTTTTTCATGTGAATCTGTTGTATTATTACATACTGCATGATTTAAAAGTCATTAGCGTACGCAGTTTCAGCTGATGACATGCAATTTATAGCATATAGACATTTTACGAAACAACCATCCATTTCGGGAGGTCATCATAAGTAGATATGGCTCTTCTGACTGAATCTTCCTGTTGGCTGGATTTCTTCAACTTCTTCATGTCTCTTCTTTACAGATTTTTCCGTCGAAGTGTACGGCAAATGACGCATAACAAAAGATCGATTCATTTCCTCTTCCATCGTTGCCTAGTTCCGCGGTCTGCACCTTCAAGCCGCAGCATATTTACTTGTGTTTACGTGAGGCAGGCAGCCATCTCTCCGTTACCATAACTACGGTGCAGTGTTCCGCCATCAGACACCACCTACACTGTCAGGCATGATCTCTCCCGCCTCTGGCCGTTGCTAGGAGACAGGATCTTGCACGTGCCGACTGTCAAATGGAATTAGGCCTAGTGAGCCCTTTGCCATTACCATGGCTGACACAAGAAATGTAGCTTCCGGCTATGTAAAAGGATATGTTTGACGAATAAGCTGATCTTTCTGATACCAACGCAATGTTGATTTGCCTCTCTTGCAATAACCAATGAAACTGCCTCTGGATATGCTCTCTATACAGGAAGATCTTCCTCCTATTAGCAAACACAAGTTGTGGCCACTTTGCCTAGGTGAGGAAGCTGCATCACCAAGAATACAAGTTGACTGCATTAAACTGTGTTGACTGGCTGCATTTTATTCGCTTCATTAGAGATACGAGTTTGCTGAGTTAAAGGTAGCTAATGGTTTCAGTTGACAAAGGGCGTAGCAACCTGTTAACAGGAAACGGACTAGTTATGTTATGAATACCAGATGGTTCAGAGGAACGTAAATTAGGTGTGACCATTCTTTGTCATAAGTGTCTTGTAAGCGTAGTTTAAGAAATACGGTACAGTTAAAGAGACTTTCTCCTAATATTGAAGCTCAGAAACGCCCTCAGATAGCCAATGTTTGTTTACTGGATTACATAGTCATGACAACCGAGGGTTGTTTGCGGCTGAAGTTCAGGATGAATGGAACCACTTTAAACAGGCTATTTTTAAAACCAACAATTTTACGTTGGGTAAAAATCAGCAAAGGGAACAGACCCTACTGATCTCACAGATGATATTACAGACAGCTTACTTAGCATGTAAATGATCTGTTTAATGAGAATAAGAATCCTTGGCTTGGTGATAGCCTGGGTAACAACACGAAAAAATATTAGAGAACACAACAACAGAATTGTATCATATTGTAAATCTGTTGTGTAAGAAAAAAAAATATTCTACAAAGATTCAGAGAAAAGGATGTTAAGATTATTAAAGGTGAAGTTTCTGTCATGATTAGATGGACTGGGCATTTCGGAGACGTTATGAACAATGTGGTAAATTTTACTCAGTATTTCTAATAAAGATAGCTGTAATGCAGAATTTAATGTTGACAATATTTAGATGTAATATATATGTATCAATTATTTTAAAATAATTTCCATAAAATAGAAAACGGGACACTGAGTTAAAAACCTTTATACTGAATTTGTCAAGACTGAGTACTGTAAGTTTATTATATTAAATCTTAAACGTGTGGCAAATACTTATTAATTTAACTACGTAGTAAACAGTTATTTTAAACATTAAAAAATGTTATTTGGTAAAAGTAGTTAACGAATTACGCTTGAAAGCAGAATACTTTTTACATTCTTCTAAGTATCTGCGGTTGATGCTCCTTTGTTGTTATTAACAGACAACTTCACAAAGACTTGGGCATCGACCACATATATACTCATATTAAATGCACCTCAAAAAGGTTTTTTGAGACTGTCACAAATAATTCTAATAAGATTTATTCTTCTTTGCTTAATTATGATCATAATGTTCTTAATAAGTACAAGAGGCCTAAAATGACGGCTTTCTCTGAGGAAAGCTACTTTGGTTTAGGTCTTTAGTGCATCATGATTTATGCTATTTTCAGCTTGTGTTTTATGTTAGCCTCTAGGGGCCCACCCACGGATGGTTTACTTATTATATGTTTTTACTTATGCCAACTGGGCTTATTCTCAGATGCAGACGGTAAAGGGTAAAGTTCTACCTGGAACATCGCATATCCATGCACGATCTGCGACCTATGATTCTTCTCAGGGTAATCATACTTGGTAATGATAGCACTTCCTGTTCAAATTAATATCGTATTTATTTAAAAGAATAGAACAAAACATAAATAATGCTGTTTTTAATTTGGGTAGATCTGGAAATTGTAAAATATTTGTGTTTTCAAAATATTCTCTAGTATGTTCAATAAAGTTTAGATGATACATAATTCTGATAAACGTTATTTGGAGGTACAGTAGTTTATTTTAATTGGAGTAGTCGTGTTGTCCCATATTAAAATGCAATTATATAGATGAGGATAAATAGTGTAATTATATAAAGGTAATTTAATTTTAAATGGAAACATGAATCTATAGCATTCAATAAGACTAACGTTTCTTGAATTTCTTTTTTCCAAATATACATATTCATTCCAGTTTAAATTCCTAGTAAGACATACTACAAAAAAATTTCAATTTTTTAACCCTTTCCGAAACATTTCCTTCAATGGATATTTCGTTTTCGTAAGGATTTTCCTTTCAGGTTCTTTTGGCATTGGTAGTTGCAATAACAATGTTTCCTACAAATAAATAAACTTAACGGTTTGAGAATAACTTCACACATTCTAGAAACACCGAGACATTTATAAATAACGTGGGTTTCTCCTGATGTGCTGCATAAGAATATGATTGATTGTATATTAATTAACAGCAAATGGGCTGGTTCTGTTAGGAATATCAGGTCATTTAGGGGAGCCGAAATTGGGCCTGATTGTTACCTAGTAATAGAGTAAGTTTGGTCATAAAGAGGGAGAAATATCTAAAGTTATTGAAATTCTTGAACTTGCACTCTTGAACAGTTGTCTCAGTTTAATTATCTTGGGAACTTTGTAATAGATACTGGTGATGTGCAGCATTAGATAAATAGACGAATAGGGATTGCTGTGGGGACTTTTAATAATCTATGGAGAATGTGGAAAAATAGGCGTACGCACCACATAAAGACAAATTAGACTGTATTATACTATATATATTATGCTATATAGACTATATATTAGATATTCGACCGTCGACCCCCGCCAAACTTGCGTAACAGTTCCGAGATCTACAGCCCGACGTATCCCTAGACACCAATTTTCACGTTTCTAGTTGTCAAAGTTTGATCACAACGTGACCACCATTTGACCTAGAAGGACAAGTCAGAAGTCAAATTTCGGATTTTTTCTGCGATCTACGTTCCGGATTACTCTGAGGTACAAATTTTCAGAGCTCTACCATTTCTGCATCTTAGTCAGAATTAGCGTGATCCCCTGTTAGTCACACAATCATCTACACTAAGGGACTGTTTATTAGATACACCACCCCTTCACAGATAAATGGTTCATTCCAACGCGTAATACGATACGTGACCGCGGTGTGCGGTATAAATCAGGCAGACCAGCTCTTCGAGCATCAGTTAGAGTTGAATTGAGTGTCAGAATGGGCAAGACGAGAGATCTGAGTGACTTTGAACAAGGCATGATAAGTTGGTTTTTGTCGTTGCAGTTCTAAAATTTGAACATGGCATGATAATTAGTGTTAGAAGTGCCGTTCTCCCATATGGCCGTCCTCCTGGGTTTTTTCACTAACATCCTTTTCATGGGTGTACCGAGAATGGTGCGAAACGCAAAAACCTACCAGTGATTGGCGATCCTATGGACGAAAATAGCTTGTGGATCAGAGGGATCAAAGAAAACTGGCGATAATCATGAAAGCGAACAGACGGTTCAAAACTAGGCAAATCACAGCAGAATTAAACATTGGCTTGCAGAAAGTTGTCTCTGAACGTACCACGTATCAGACCTTATCGCGAATGTGCCCAGCAGCCATTGACCATGTCGAATGCCGATGTTATCAACGAAGAACACGATAGCGCATCTCCAGTGTGCACAGGAACATCGACAGTGGACCGTTGAGGACTGGATAAAAGTAACCTGGTCGGACAAATTAAGGTTCCTTTTGCATCATGTTGAAGGAAGAATCAGAATTTAGCACAAGCAACATGAGACCATGGGAGCCATCTTGTCTGGTGTCAACAGTACAAGACGATGTTGGCGGTGTAATAGTGTGGGGAATATTCCCCTGGCACATAATAGGGCCCCTGATACCCATCAATGGAAATCTGAATGCCACAACATAATTGAGCATCATTGCTGACCAAGTTCATCCCTTCTACCTGAACGATATCAGTATAATTCGGTATAACGCGACGCGTTATGTAGCGTGCAATTGTTTTCTATATTGATCTTTGTCAAATCTACAGACAAAAATCTCTTCGTAAAGATTTAATTGCTGCATGTGTGGGTTGAAAAATCACTAATTATGAACAAAGTAGATATACGGAACAGATAATTCAGCATCGGCCATACAACAAATTTCTCGTTAAATATATTTCGAAGTACATAGCTATATTATTATACGTATAAAAGCGTTCAAAAGGTTCTTGACAACTGTCTCTAGATTTGACTCGTTCCTCCAAAGTTAACGAGCAACGGCTTGTTTGAAAACTTGTCTAAACCTGTCATTACCTGAAAAAACAAAGGCCGTATCATCATTTCTCTCGTCGCCCTTGCGTCGCGTAAAGTTCGATCTGCGAAATCTGTGCATTGTTGCTAATGGAGCCTATTAAATACGGGAGAGATTTTACATTTTTTCAAGAATACAGCATGCGAATTAGAGAAAAAAAAATCTTACCGATTTATCATAAGTGTATGGGGATTGTGCCTGTTCATTTGTCACTATTACGGGATGGAAGCGAAAACTCAAAGAAGGACGACAGAACTTCGAATATTTCCCTCTTGCAGAAAAATCGAAGGAGGCCGTGAACTCGTTAAGGAAAACCTACACATCACTGTTCAGGTAATAAGTTTAGATGTCAGTGTGGGAACAATTATTCATCAGCATTTAAAGTTCCGAAAGATCTGTGCCAAATGGCTACCCCACAAATTGACAGAACAGGAAAAAAGGCTAAAGTCGACTCGTGCAAAAGATGCTGGCAATGTTTCATCCTAGTGATCCTAGACAGACATTGTCACAGGTGATGATACTTGGTTTTATTACTATACAATTCCCAGAAAGATCGACATTAATTTTTGGGTTGCGGAAGATCAGACGCGTCCCAAATCTTCTGACAAGACTTTCGCTCAGGGAAGTGGATGTTCACAATGTTTTTCAATTCCCAAGGAGTGGTAGCTGTGAACACCTTACCTGAAAAAATGACTATGAATGGCGCCAATACTACACCAGCATTGCCTTGTCCAAAATGGTTAAGGAGATGAAGGAGCAGCGTCCAACAACAAGCGTTTCAATAGTTCTCCTTCTTCATGACAACGCTAGTGCTGACGAAACCCAGCAAGTTACGGCCTATCTGGAAGAGAAGAAAATCATCTACCCCTTGCTACGTATTCCGATCTTGCACCATGAGATTTTTGGTTCTTTCCAAAAATTAAAAAAGGAACTTGCTTTAAAGACTTTTCAGAGTGTATTCCCCAAAAGTAGTACCATCAAGTGTTCCAGAATTGACGTAGACATCTGCAACTCGGCATAGACGCTGGAGGGGAGCACTTCAAAGGGCAGTAGTAGTTATGTATATTTATTCATCATCATCGTCTTTTCACAAAACACGGATATAAAGATTTTTTGCATTTGACACGCAAAGCTAATAGCTTATTTGCAGGAAATATAGAGATGACCATTATTTTTCATACCTAAAATGTTACTATAGTAGTATATATGTATGAAATGTTTTGACAGTATCTCATATATCGAAATATCGTAAAACAGTTATTTGATAACCCATCTGTGCACAACAGTTAAAACATATTGTGTGAAGATAGATGAACATGGTAACAAAAAAAGCAGCACAAAAAGTTTATAAATATAGGGTTTCTCAGGTAAGTGCAATGGTTTTGGCTCTGCAAGTGCATGTCAAGAACTGTTTGAACGCCTCTCGTAATATATGCAATTATGTTCGTATCTGGTTATTCGTCAGTAGATTGTATACTCGACATCTCGTAGGAATCGGGATGACATTCTATAAAAGTGTGCGATGATTAAGTCGAGGTCAAATTCTCCACCTCGCAGTAACCTATACTCTGATACGACGGTGAAATAAAAGACTTTTCTTACTGTTATTTGTATTTTAGTGTTGGCGAGGTGACATGCGAAGTTTTTCTTGTAAAATTACAGTATGTATTTTGACACGCTTGCAGAAAACATTTTGTCATCACTGTCTTAGGGAATCTACTAAAATGCTTAACTTAAAATAATTATCCTCTTGAAATGTATAAATTTTTTTAACTTTTGGAATATAAATTTCTAATATTCCCCAAAAATATCTAATCGTTCTAAAACAATGCTTCGTTTAATTGTAGGTTTATCTTAAACCTGCAGAACGGTATTTTAATATCATTTCGACATCTTTTTCTTTTCTTCACCTGGTACAATCCCTATCATCGAATTTGCTTTTCCGCTGCGGTACAGTTGATTAAGTTTCGTGATTAATTTTTATTTTTAGCAATAAAAAAGTACGAGACGTTGTTCCTTTAGATATGAAGCCTTGATTGCATGCCTTGCTCCGTCATCTACGATAGCCATAGCATAATACTCTATTTTGTCAAGGGCATTTCAGATTTAATAATTAAAATAGGAGTATCCCACCTTCTCATTTAATTTTATTACCTCTACATTCTGTTCCAAATTTCGTTTTCTTGGTTCACATCGAAGAAGGGAATCGATATTTTTCCTAGTTGTCCTTCTGAGTACTAGCAGCAAAAGTGTTGTTTCTTCTACTTGCTTTTCGTTTTGTGAACAATGTTCCATTCTTTTCTTGAAGTGAAAATACTATTTTCTTCTCAAAATGTTGCCCGAAGTGCATTAAATTTATAGCATTCCAGAAATTTCGCACTGAAACTGTCTTTCAGTCTTTTCAAATAAGTTACTTCCCAAACAATAAAAGAAAAATTCGAAATGTAGTGTTTACAGCACTTTGGCGGCACTTCAAAGGCGGAAGGTCTCTTTCGTCTCCAGCAGCCTTCTCTGCCCGCGGGGTGCACTCTACAGCGTCCCCCCTGCTGACGTTTCTCATATTTATTCTTCCAACAGTGCCGCACTTTTTATGACCCAGATTCCAGTAATCTGAACAGCGCCGCAGAAGGGCAAAGGTCACAGGATCGGTGCAGTCAGGAATTTTATGAACAGACGCGAACTGCATGCAGAATTCCACAAAGCAAAGCTGACCCAGTCCAGACCATCGGTCGTAGGCCGCCGAAGCACGTAACAGCAACAAAAAGCATGAAAGGAATTTAATTGCTCAAATAACTGTTTTTAATGCCTTCAGTATTATGATTTGGAACATTTCTTCACAAAACATTTCTTTTCAAAAATGATTACTTTCTTTTGATGTTTCAAATTGATTTTTCGTTTCCTTCTTCATTAATTTGATATATGTTAAACTAGCAAAGCCTTCTCGATATAAATTTTGTGTTTTTCACCAAAGTAAAAAAAAATCATATTTTAAATCGTTTTGAAATATTTGCATTTTCGGAACTAGCACATTAGTTTTGGTTAAGACGAGGTTTCCAGCTGCGTAAGCTTGGAATAAAGAACACTAAATCTCTCCAAAGAGAAAGGAACACAGAAGTGCAGAAAACTGATGATGTTTTTCTCTCATTTCGAGGTCACAACTTGCAAATGCAATTTCCTTTTTCTTAATTTTTAAAAAGGAAAAAGGTACTTCTCTACACAACGGACGGAGGTAACCTAGAGGCTATATTAGGCTTGTGCTGGTTTCTCATACAACATACAAACACTTACATAAGGACATGCCCCACAGGTCTTAGTAGTCAGGTATGCTAACCACTAAACCAGGTAGGTTTTTTTTATTCAGTTCTCTCTTGTGCTGCCGGGTTAAAAGAATTCACGATAACAGAAAGCCAGTATTGACTACCATTTTAATTGCGTATTGAATTCATTACTAATTTCTAAGTTGACTTAAAACTGGACTCATATCATAGTGAATTTAATATCTAAATAAACTCAATGTGACTATACATTGTGCCAGAAGCTTGCTGATTCAGGCGACTCGTGACTTAAAACTAGCAAGATTATGTCTAACGTGAACTAGCGTTGAGACTCTCTCCCGACGGAATGTGCAAGGCCACCGTGTCATAAGCAGTTCTGGAATGAAACATGCAATAGAATTAGAAAGACACCGTTTCATTAGATGCCCTGGAATGAGACATTCCAACGAAATGTTGAAGGCCACCTTTCCATAAGTCCTGGAATGACCGATTAAATGAGAAAAGGCCATTTGATAAGCAGTTCTGGAACGAGATATAACGACAGAATGAAAAAGGCCATCATTTCATAGGAAGTCACGGAATGAGACATACCAAAGATATGAGAAAGGTCACCGTTTCTTTAGAAGTCCTGTAATGAGATATACTGACAAATTGAGGAAGGCCATCGTTTCATACGAAATCCTTTAATATATATAGCAATGCAATCAGAAAGGTTACCATTTCATTAGAAGTCCGGGAATGAGACATTCCGACGTAACGATGGACACCACCCTTTCCATAAGTCCTGAAATGACCGATGAAATCAAAAAGATTCTGCAATAATATTATCTCTTGCATCCTTTCGTACAATTTTTTGCTTGGATACAAAAGAAGAAATAACATTTCATTGTTTTCAAAGCAAGATTTAGTTTAAGATTTAAATACTCATGTGCTTAGTAAGATTGTATCGTTTAATATTTTGCACATCAGAATTACTTTGCTAATACTTGCATAAAATGCTTTAGCTGTATAATGATCGTTTATAAAGTATTTATTTTATTACACCTAAAAACTCCATTGATTATTTAAGCTGATGAATCTTTTTTTTCTGCGTTTGAAATAGAATGAAGCCATTTATGGTCAAAACTTTCTTTTAAATACTCATGATGGTTGCATGTAGCCTTAAAAACTTTTCTCGTTTTACCTGAAAGTTCTTGATAAAAGCTTTATAAATAATCTCCATACTTGACCGAAACGCAACGCAAAGCAAGTGTCCTGTCTTTCAAAGCTACCTCATAAAACAATCCTTGTGTGTCCGAAGGCCGTACCTTACCGTGAAGTTCACGAAACATCAGGAAGTTGCTATGGCAACCCAATAGGTACGAGAAAATCCTCTTGCAGCCTGCATGTGCTGCATCTCATGAAATATGAAAGGTGCTCAAGAGCTTCCCGTCTGCAAAGTTGGCACGTGTCTGTCATGGCGAGGTGCTGCTTCAATATTTGATGTTCATATATACGACTTCGAATTTTTACGAGCTTATTGGGCTCTATAACGCGAAGCCCGATGAGTGCAACCATTCCTACCAGTCCGCCAAGTTTGTCTGAAAAAAAAACAATCTCTCAGGCTAAAAATTAGTGCTGTTATTTATTTTTGAACAGATTCAGACAGCATTGTGCGAAATACGCAGAGAAATATTTGTACACTTTGGTATCAGTTCTCAACATGATCTCAGATAAGAGAAAAACATTCTAGCCATTCAAAAAAGGTGAATGTTGTAGATGTTTTTCTTTTGCTTACGATCGATGAAGTTCTTTACGATATCAAACCCTATATTTATGACCACTAAGAATAATTTGGCCGTAAAATATGATTTATAAATTAACTTTAAATTTCTGTGTTTTTATTACTGTGATGCCAGTTCATTAGGTACACCTACATAGTACCGTGTTGCGCCTTCTTTGTCGTTAACTGAATTCTACGGGACATGGAACTTTCAAGATGCTGGATGCGTTATGTAGGAATATTGTACCAGCGGAAATGATTGTGCCGCGCAGTTGTTGCAAATAGGAAGGTGATACAGTCTCACTGCGAACAGATCTTATTACTTCATCCCAAAAATGATCCATAGGGTTTAGATCTGGGGACTCTGCAGGCCAATGAAGCAAGGGAAACTCGTTGGCATGTTCTGGAACCATTAGATGATGATAGATGCCTTTGTGAGGCAGGTGCATCATCATGCTGGGTGTGTCTATTCGAGTGAGGATAAACTGTAGCCGTGAAAGATGAACTTGATCAGAAACAATGTTCAAAACGCCCAGAAGGATGGTCGTTTTGGAGATGCTAGAATCGGCATGCTTAGCATCAACTTATCATGCCACGTTGAAAATCGCTCAGATCGTTCATTTTTCGCATTCTGGCTCTAAATCCAATCTAACTGATGCTCGAAGAGCTGGTTTGTCTGATTTATACTGCACACCTCCGTTATGTGACGTATTACGTGTTGGAATGAACCATTTATGTGATGCGGGATGATGTACCAAATAAATCGGCATCTCAGTGTAGTTCTATGAAGTTTAAATTCGTACTCTCTGTGAGTGTATGATGATCTGTGATTACAAACCTATGATTTTATAGCCACTTAATGGAATGATCCTTCTTGTGACAGTAAGCTGAAGGAGAAATATTGCGAATTTGTTTCATTATCATTTTCTGTAGCTCTAGTAATAGGGTTGGGATGTTTTACCTCTGAGCCACACCTTTTGCACACAATGGGCTAAATGGCCAGGTCACAAAGACCCCGAAGGCTCAGAGAAAGATGGAGGGAGGGAATCCACTGGTATCATAGCTTCCCATCAAAGCCATCCAGCATGTTCTTTAAAGTCCACAGAGTGTATGTCACGGGCCCCATGACTTAGCATCCCATTCAACGGACAGTGAACCTTTTCAAGCCCATCGGTGTCCCCTACTGACTCAGGCAGAGGGTCGAGTTTTGCGGAGCTATACTGGCCCAGATGGGACTGGAACCCGAGAAGTGTACATTACAAGCCTTGCAAGCTACCAAATGAGCCACTCCCATGCTTTAGCAATAGGGTCATGTCAATGAATGAAAAAATGCCATTTCAATCTGACAATTTTGGATCTTAAGGAAATTTGGTGAGTTTGTTCTACTTATCTAAAAAGTCTTTTGTACAAAATTGAATTTTTGTATAACCATTGGATTACAAGAAACGGTTGCTCAAAAAAATAAAAGGTAGCAAATTCGTGCAGTCCCTTTCTTATCAGAAAAATTAAATTAAGCGCATACCCAACCAGTATCAAGATAAAGCTAGATACCAAATCTTCTGCATGTACCAAACTAATAAAGAAGTGGAGCATGTCATCATCAGCTATCTCAAGCAGTCTTGGGCTAAGGAGGTCCAACCAGATTGCGCAATTTACTTCTCCAAACACGTCTGTCCTGAGCTACATCTGGCCACTGAAGGCCAATTCTAATAAAGTCCAGTTTGATATTGTCTGCCCACCCCATCCTAGGTATCCTCCTCTTTCTGAGACCTTTAGGCAGACTCTTCATAACCCTATTTGATAATCTGTAGTTATGCATACGGGCAACATGGACAAACCAACAGAGTCTCTCTCTGCACAATATGCTGCTTAAAGGAGGTTGCAGACCCCTTTGCCTAACCTCATCATTAGTCACAAAGTTAAACCACCTAATACCCAAGATACTACGTAAGCATCTAGAATCAAAAGCATCTAGTTTCCTGTTATCTTGCTTACACAGCGTCCACGTTTCACTACCATAACTAACCCTAGAAAGAACCAAACTATTATACAGTCTAATTTTAGTCTTTAGGTGTATACGCCTATTTCTCCACAACCTCCATAGATTCTTAAAAGTCCCGGCAGCAATACCTATTCGTCTGTTAATCTCATGCCGCACATCACCAGTGTCTGTTACTTAGCTCCCAAGATAATTAAACTGTGACACCTGCTCAAGACTCCAACTATTCAGATTAACTAAATCACAGCCTGCCAGACCAATTTTCATCACTTTAGTTTTCTCTCTGTTTATAACCAAACCTACTCTACTACCAGTCTCATCAACAGCTCGAATGAAAGAGTTCAATCTCATCAACATCTTTTGCCAAAAGGGCTAAATCATCAGCATAATCTAAATCAGAAATTTTCGTATCTCCAGACCATTTAAGGCCAAAATCTTTCCCTTGCAGTGAATTTCGCATAACGTAATCAATAACCAAACTAAAGAGAAAAGGAGACAAAATTTACCCTTGTCGAACACCAGAAGTAATACTAAACCAATAGCTACAAGCTCTACCAACTCTCACACATAACTCAGTGTTATTACAGAGAGCTTTCATATGTTAACGATCTTGTTTGGTTAGAAACTTAGAAACCACCTAACTGGATCCTAAATCCTTAAAAAAAGAATAATAACCTGAAAAGAAAAATAACCCTAAGGTAAATTGGAGTAATATTGTTGCCGTTTTAAGGCAGACAAGCCTATACAATAGAATCTAGAAGAAAACTACTATTTAAACAAAAATTGTTGAAATAATATATATGAATCAGAAACATGTAAATTCAATTAGTAGTCCAAAAAGGGCAAAACCAAACTCCCAACCAAGTTTCTAAAGAGCGAGGTCTCACCCAGAAATCTCTGAAATAAACTACAGTACACACACCTGGCCTTCCACTGACCCATTAAGAAGAATTGTTGCCAAAATATAACTAGAAAAACTCAGAATAAAAAATAAATGAACTAACATATAAAACCTAAAAACCTAACAATTCTACAGGAAATAGTTTTCCTTATAAAAAGATACTGAAAAGAAAAAAATATTGATCACCTATTAATTAGTATAATTAACAAGAAATAAAAAATAATTTCCGAAGTTATCAGAAATTTTATTCGACGGGGCATGAAATTTTCGAGATGCTGGATGCGTTATGCAGGAATATTGTGCCAGAGGAAATGATTGTACCGCGCAGTTGTTGCAAATAGGACGGCGACACAGTCTCACTGCAGCCCAAAACCAAGTTATTGATATAGATAAAAGAATAGCCAAGGCTACTCTCATTCCTAATAAGCTTCCTAATACGCCAAGGCACTTTCCTGTACTCCATACAAGAAAGTGCCTGCTGCCACTCTCACACTACTCTCTGGGCATTCACCTAGCTGAGCAAAGCCCAAAGTAACCAGCTCCAATATCAGCACCTCCTTAGCCCCTGAAGATATAGTTCAACATGACAGAAAGGTACGTGATGGCAACTATTAGAGGGTAACTGGAAAACGCAAGCTAAAGGTACGAGCTCACTGGTCAGCAAAGGATTCACGGCACCGCCAGGCAAATTGCCGTTTTTTCTGCTACATGTGAATATTTGCCGTCGGAATCTTCAAATTCTCTAGCTACGCATGCATCAAAAGCGGTGGTCAAATCCCTTAAAGCAGTGGTTCTCAAACTATGGATCGGGATCCTTAGAGAAGTGACGAACAGTTTGAAAGGGAGGTTTGTAAAGCTCTGATAGTTTTATATTTCGTAGTATTTTGTGTAACTTTTTTGCAATATTATATGAGACTATATGCAGTATGTGTTTATATAAAGAGTGCTTTTGTGACAAATGTATTGCGTTAAATGCAAAAAGATAATTTTGCTTTATTTTATGAAATATAAAAATAATGAAATCATTAGATTTAACAACTTGGGTCCTACACTGTGGTGAAAGGGTCGCATAATTTTACCTACAATTCTAGGGGTTTGGATAAGTTTAGTACAGTTCTAGAGAGTCGCAGTGCTAAAATGTTGATAAAACATAGCCTTTTTTGCTCTTCAGCAAAAAAGGCTATGTTTTTTCAAGGCTTTTTTTCTCCTCAAATAATCAAATCTCGAAAAGTTTGAGAACCTGTTCCATAAAGGAAGGAAGGTGCCAAAGGTCATGACACAAAAGGGATTAGTGCTTGGTATCATTAGCAAGCAGGCAAAATGCCGTCTGGGATTTTCCCTTTTCAAACCGTGAACGACATTCCGGGTATCAATGCGTCTGCTGCTCGCCAGTGTGCATTGTCTCATAAGAATGTAGTGGAGAATATTTTCAGTGAGGGTAATGGTTGCAGTACTTTGCAGCTGATTTCAAGTAAATGCAAAGAAAATTCTCAACAGCAAAATAAGCCCTCATATAGAGAAAAGGGAATCTAAAATAAATAAAAACTACAAGGCATATAGTAACCCCAAATACAAAAGAAAAACTTAATCATGAAGCAAAGAAGGACACACACCAATATGAAGAAAATACAACAAAAAAAACCTTTCCTTTCCGAAAACAAGAGGATTGGAAGATGATGGTATATGGAGTTCCGAACCTGGTCGGTGGAGAACTGGAAACGTATCGTATGATCAGACGAATCACGTCATGCATTGTTTTCAACAGATGGCAAACGTAGCCAATTCCATTTTGGAATGGACTCATCATGTTCAGCTCCTACTGTTCAAGGTGCTGGAGGCAGTGGGATTGTATAGGGATCATTTTCTTGGCACGGACTGGATCCTCTGGTTTCTATCCAGAGTAGCATCAATTCCTATAAAACTATAAAATCACCTTGGACGATCAGATGCGTCGAAGATGCATCATTTTTACCGCTGTAGAAATTGTAGATTACAGGATGATAATGAGCAGATTCATCGCTCTTGGATGGTAAGGGAGTGGTCTGAGGAACAAGAAACAGACTTGAAATCGTTTGATTTATTCAAATCGAAAACATATGGGAAAATTTGAAATGCACTATTCGAATGCACAGACCGCTGCCCTCTTCAATTCCAGATTTTTAAGCCATTTTGCCCGAATAGTCGATCGAAATCTCTCCTGCTAAATTTTGAAAGTATGTGAAAAGTATGTCATATCAAGTCTGCCGTGGGATCTCTGTAACAGAGGCCTGAAGAAGTATTAGACACGTTTTTGTAAAAATTTCTCCAGGCAGTGTGTCTCGAAGAAAGAATTGCAAAAATAATCTAAATCAACACCTTACTAGTTCCAACAGGAAGCGTTACAAAAAGCTAATAAAAGTGTAAAAGAATCAGTTAACACCTGGTAAGAAGCTTTGGTTTCGTAATTTTGGCTGCCAAACATAGGAAACAGCTAGTCAGCTCAACGGCAGGAATTGTGCCAGATAATTAATGTTTTGTTCGAGGAGCAACAGGCTGTCCTTAGGGATTGAGGGATGAGCAAGGTGTAGTTATTGAACGTTGGTTGAGCATTTTAGAAACAATGTGGTTAGTTCTACACACATTTTTTTTAATAAATATAAATGCATTACTGGTTTTGATGTTGTCCCAATATCACAATCTGAAATTATTAGGAACAGCCCTAAATTAAAACTTCATACATCTCCAGGGTTGCAAGAAATCACTTTCCAAATGCTTAGAAATGACTGGCAATGTTTCTGTTGTCACATGGCTGACTGAGATTTTTAATATCTTTTATGATAAAGTGTTGTTCCTAAGGTTTACCAGACCTATTATTATCATCATTATCATCCTCAAGCAGAAATGGGCTACGGATGTCTAAACAGATTGTGCAATTTAGTTCTCTAAAAACATCTATCCTGAGCTACATCTGCTGCATTCTAGGTCTCCCCCTCTTTCTGAGACCGTTTGGCATACTGTTCATAACCCTATTTACCTCTACAGTTATGCATATTGTTACGACAGAAGGAATCTGGCAACCGAAAGCAAAGTTTCAGCCAACGAATAAGAACGTTGGGAGAATTTGGAGAAGAAGTGTGGAGCGTTAACGGTCGTTGTATTGTAACGGACGTTGTGTTGTAACGGTCGTGAGTTCGAAAATGGACGGTGAGCTGTTCTGAGACAGTGCGCGTAAGTATCAAGAAGTAACTTGATGTGTTGTGTATACGCGGAAGGATAAAAGTGGGATCTTTTATCGTTAAGTATCAAGAAGTAACTTGATGTGTTGTGTACATACGGAAGTATAAAAGTGGGAACTTTTATGGCTAACTTCGAATGTCTACACGGACTGTCTTTTTGTTCGGCTAGTGTGTGAACAGTTATTAGCACAGGACGAGAATTGGTTTACGGGTGAAGATCTTCGGGTGACCTGGTAAATCAAGTAAAAGGTAGTATTTAGTAAAATACACAGAGCTGATATTGTGTGCTCTACGCAGGAAGATTGATGACTTGTGCATGTTAATAGTTGATTTGTTAATAAGATACTTCATCCATATTTCCTTTGTAACAATTTACCTTGTATTGAATTTGGTTTTGAAATATAGCTTTTAATACTCACGCTCAGTGGCTATCCATTTTTGTAATCCGCAACATTTGGTGTCAGAAGTGGGATAATTTATTGAATGCCGTTAACTAGAAGTATGGATGAATTAGTAAAGTTGATAAATGAGTTGAGAACGGAGATAGTTTCTCAAAAAGATGATTTGAAAGCCGATATGGCCGCCCAAAGCGATAAAATAGGTGATTTGAAAGCCGATATGGCCGCACAAAATAATGAGTTGAGGACTGACTTGAAAGCCGAAATAGCCGCACAAAATACTGAGATGAGAGCTGAAGTGGCTTCTCAAATTGATAAGATTATTGATCACTTCAAGGATCATAAAACCGAACTCAATAGACAATGCAATAGTTTAAATGTTGAATTTGTCAGTGAAAAAGATGATCTTGATAGTGTTAAGTTAGATTGTAAACATGGAAAAGAGAAAGGCAACGCATATAAAAATGTGGATCTGCTACTGGAAATCAAGAATTGTAGAGATAGCACAGATAATGCCTTTGACCACGCAACTACTGGTAATGCATGGCAGAGTGTCTATGTCGCTGGTGACATGTCTAGGAACTGTGAAGAACAATCACACAGATCAGAGAGCTGTGAGACTATACAGTACGCTTTGCACTTCAAAATACCTAGGTATACAAGTCTGGCACGATCTGAAGAGAGATCCACACGAAAGGTATTCTATTCCTCGCCGTCAGCAAAATGCGTCATGGACAATTATCGCAAAGGCAGAGTAACGAGTGGTAATGAGGGGGAACGAAACAGAGTTTACGTTTCGCAGAGTGGTCCGAGTAAAGAAGAGGCGTCCATTCATCATAGATACAAAGTGCCATTCGACGTTACTGGGGAAGTCGGAGAGATTTTTCCGAAACATATAGCCACACTCGAATCGTTTATAGAAAGTGGGAATTTAAGGAAGAGGAATTCCGAAGGATGGCTTAGAAGCATAACAGGTGATGCTAGTAAAAGAGCTTCAGGCAGAGACAGTACTTCAAAGACTAACTTTCTGGATGAAACTAAGCCTCAGAGTTACGATCATAGAGAAGTAAAGCCCTCAGACAATCTCAACGAAACCATGCTGAATTTCTTTTCTGAACAGTCAATGTGCAGATTTGGACATTATAACCATTTAGATTATAAGGATATAGAAAAGTTTTATCACGACTACAAGAGCTCTAAAGTGGACAATATCATGATACAAAACTCGTCGCTGATCTCCAGAATGAACAATTTGGCAATCATAACTGATGTTTCCCTGGCTAATTACAATGAGAGCTCCAAGAAAGTGAATTCGGAAGAAACAGCAAATATGACCTCCTCGGGTAATGTGTTTTGCTGGAGACCCGAGTGGCGCCATCGGATGGTAGATGAAAACAGCACAGGAGGTGTCGGAAACAAAGTGAGTCTTGTCTTGGCTCCTGCACTTGCTGCTTTAGGTCTCAAGGTCCCTATGATCTCCGGTCGTGCTCTCCAATTGACGGGAGATACTCTGTACAAATTGGAATCCATCCCTGGCTTCACAGTCGACTGCACTAAAGATAAAATCGCGCAGATGATGGAAGACGTCGGATGCTGCATCGTAGGACAGACAGAGGAGCTGGTGCCAACAGATAAGGAGATTTACCGCTGCAAGAATCTGATGGCTACCATAGATAGCGTTCCTCTAATGATATGCTCAATTGTGTCCAAAAAGCTGGCTGAAGGAGTGTGTGCTTTGGTTTATGATGTTGAATTCGGAAAAGGAGCTATTGATCTCATCAGTACAGAAGATGTTGCTGTTGATTTAGTTAAGAAAGTGGTTGCAGCATCACAAGCTCGTGGAATGAAGAGTTTGAGTTGTTCAGCTGTTATCAGCAACATGGATTCACCTCTTGAAAACTCTGTTGACAACTCTCTGGAAGTGATGGAAGCTGTTCAGTGTTTCCTTGGTAACGGATCCTTGGAACTGCAAGAGCTCGTCGAAGAGTTAGGAGGAGAACTTCTGCGTTTGGTGAACATTGTGGATAATAGGGTAGATGAAGCATCACGTGTCTGCAAGGTTCTGCATAACGGCAATGCTTTGAACAAGTTTCGTAACATGTTAATAGAACAAGGAGTATCTGAAGATGTTGCAAGCTGGCTATGTGAAGGTAAAACAGAAAAAATATTGCTAGCAGCCCGACACATCACTAATTTCACTTATACAGGAGAAACAGGTAAGGTTGTCGGATTAGAAGCTGCAGTTCTAGCAAGAGTATGGAAGGAGGAGATGGACCGAAGCGCTAAAAAGAATTATGGAGCTGATATTATATTTGTGAAGCACCTTGGGGATCAAATTGAATCAGGTGAAATATGGCTGAAGGTTCATCACGACAGTTCTGAATTAAGTGAAAGTCAACTGACAAAAGGGTCAGATTGCAGGATGAAAATTCTCCCTAGATTTTATGTCACTAATGACTTTCATTCCTTGTTACTGTTGATAGAAGTAAAAATCCAAAGAAGAAAACTTTCGACAAAGAAGAAAACTTTTTACAGGTTTTGCACGAAAACTCTTAGTCGATTCTTCTCCCTGCAGAGACATAAACGTGTTCACAAGGGCTATAGGCCTTACACGTATTATGTTTGTGGACGAGGCTTCAGTCAGAAAAGAAATCTACGTCATAATGAGATTCGCTTTCATTTTGACACAGACGTGGTATATCGCATTCGTCGACGTCCAGCTACAAAGTGCAAGGTGGTTCACGTGGATCGTTTGGCTCCGTTTCATCGAAGAACTGAAGAAACTTTGGAATCCAGAATTGTTCGGGACGAACAAGACCTAGGAAGGGGGCAGTGTTACGACAGAAGGAATCTGGCAACCGAAAGCAAAGTTTCAGCCAACGAATAAGAACGTTGGGAGAATTTGGAGAAGAAGTGTGGAGCGTTAACGGTCGTTGTATTGTAACGGACGTTGTGTTGTAACGGTCGTGAGTTCGAAAATGGACGGTGAGCTGTTCTGAGACAGTGCGCGTAAGTATCAAGAAGTAACTTGATGTGTTGTGTATACGCGGAAGGATAAAAGTGGGATCTTTTATCGTTAAGTATCAAGAAGTAACTTGATGTGTTGTGTACATACGGAAGTATAAAAGTGGGAACTTTTATGGCTAACTTCGAATGTCTACACGGACTGTCTTTTTGTTCGGCTAGTGTGTGAACAGTTATTAGCACAGGACGAGAATTGGTTTACGGGTGAAGATCTTCGGGTGACCTGGTAAATCAAGTAAAAGGTAGTATTTAGTAAAATACACAGAGCTGATATTGTGTGCTCTACGCAGGAAGATTGATGACTTGTGCATGTTAATAGTTGATTTGTTAATAAGATACTTCATCCATATTTCCTTTGTAACAATTTACCTTGTATTGAATTTGGTTTTGAAATATAGCTTTTAATACTCACGCTCAGTGGCTATCCATTTTTGTAATCCGCAACAATATGATCAACATGGCCAAACCAACGCAGTCTCTCTCTGCACAATATGCTGTTCAAAGGAAGTAGATGATTCATTCTTCTAACCTCATCTTTGCTCACAAAGCCAGATCACCTAATACCCAAACTACTGCGTAACTATGGTATCAAGTTTCCTGCTATCTTGTTTAAAAAAGGTGCAACTTTCACTACTGTAAATCACCATAGGAAGAACCAAACTATTATACAGCCTAATTTTAGTCTTTTGGTATATATACCAATTTCTCCACATTCTCCATAGATTGTAAAGTCCCAGCAGCAATCCCGATTCTTCTGTTAATATGACGCCGCACATCATCAGTATCTGTTAAACAGCTTCCAAGATAATTTGAACTGAGACTTTTGATCAAGAGAGCAACCATTCACATCAACCGAACTATAACCTGCTGGACCAATTTTCAACTCTTTCTTTCTGTGTATACTTTCTGTTATAGTTTTCTCTCTGTTTATCATCACACCTACTATACTACCAATCTCATCAACAGCTCTAAATGAAAGAGTTCATCTAATAAACATGTTTAGCCAACAGGGCCAAATCATCCGCATAATCTAAATCAGAAATTTTGAAATCTCTAGACCATTTAAGGCCAAAATCTTCCCCTTGCAGTGATTTCTGTATAACATATTCAATAACCAAACTAAAGAGAAAAGGGAACAAAATAAACCCTTCTCGAACACCAGAAGTAATGCTTAACCAATTGCTACAAGCCTTACCAACTCTCACACACGCTACTATTATTATAGACTATTATTATAGTACTATTATTATACTATTATTATAGAGAGCTTTTAATATATTAATTAACTTGTCTGGTATGCCATACGATATCGTGATCAACCACAAATTACGTTGATGAGCAGAGTCAACAGCCTTTTTGAAATCTAAGATGCTGATAACCGCAGATTTCTGAAACTAAACATTTTACAAGAATCTATCAAGATGAAAATGTTTTTTCTACACATTCCCTACCACTTCTGAATCCACACTCTTCATCATGCAATTGTCCGTTATCCAGATTCATAATTCCATTAAACAGAATCATGCAAAGTACCTTACATGGAAGAAAATGTAGGCTGATACCCCTTAGAATTATCACAAGAATTACAATCACCTTTTTTAAAAACAGGGTAATAATAGCTGTCGTAAAATCCTTAGGAACCATGCCTTTATCATAAAAGATATTCAAAATTTCAATCAACCACGTGTTAACAGAAACATATCAGCTCTAAGCATTTCAGCAGTAATTTCATCTACCCCTGGGGATTTATTTAGTTTATGTTTAGAAATAGCCATAATAACTTCAAACTGTGCTATAGGGCCAACATGAAAGCCAGCCATGCATTTATCATCATTGCAAACAATAGGAGTAGGAATTTTTTAGCCCCCGTGCCGTTTTATAATTTAACAAACACAAATTATATTTTACCTCTTGTACCGTGCAAAATGTAATCCAAATCGGCAATCGTACAACAGTAAATTGTGAAAGACGATAATTATTACGTCAAGGCATGTTTTTCTTTTTAGTTGAGGTTGCAACGCTGGATAGAGGTAGAAATTACTGTATCTTGGTTGGTAGCATTGAGGAATTGTAAGAAGTCATCCTGACTGGTTCGTATGTGCTTAGTTAATGTAGTGCAAGCGCCAGGTGAAAGCAAATGCATTTCTGAAACAACCGGAAAAAGCTTACACATTTATTACGTGGAAAATTATAAACAACATTTCACGATATTTAGAAGGGGAAAAAACTGTCGTTCACAGGAAATTCGTATATTCGAAGGCATGTATAAATATTAAAAATAAATCTCGAGACACAATTTTGAACACAAGACAAAGGTTTACTAAAATCTTTTGTCTAATTTTATCTCCTCACAGTCTTCATCAAAGTATAGGTCACTTTCTATTTTTTTTCGTGAAATATCACTTCTAAATATCCGAATATTTTTACGACGCAATCGAGTAGGGAAAGCTTAAAGGGGGGGGGGGACGAGAGACTGAATTTCCACTATGATATAAACCTTTACCCTACGTTTTAGAGATTTAACCTTTTTAACACCAAATTCGTAAAATATTCGGAGTTCAATATTTTTGCTTCCATTATCCTTCGTAGCATTCTCAAGGGGGATGGCCCCCTTCCCCCTGGATCCGGCGGTGGAGTCGACCCGTGTTAAAATATAAAAGTTAGCGCCTATGTACTCAAACAATTTTGCCTCCTCTGTTCCTTTTTACCCAAAAGAATACTATTAGTTTCAAGAAAAGCCTGTTTAAAACGGCCCAATTCTTCCTCAACTTCAGTAGTAAACAAACCATAACTGTCATAATGACTAAGTAACCTCTCATGGTAAGCTTTAGGTATAACTTAGTCTTTCAGAATTAAAGGTAAATTTTTTAACCTTAGCACAACATCTCTTAAGTGGAAGTTGCAAGACACTTTTAACAAGGTAATGATCAGATCCAATTTCAGCTCCCCTATATGACCTGGTATTCCTAAAAATTCTAGCCCATTTGCTGTTAATTAATATATAATCAATCATATTCTTATGCAGATCATCTGCTGATCCTCAGATGTACACTGGAGGAAATTGAAAAAAAGAACAGCCAGAAGGAATTCCTTTAGGAATGTCATATTTTAATATGTTAATAGTTAAGGGCAGCAGAAACCGTGATCCACGATTGAAAGTCATTGGATGAAATAATGACGTCGCCAAAGACGACAACATGAAAATGTACGCACCGCGTATTTAAGGACTAGGGCGTGAAGAAAGAAGTTATTCGTCTTGTGTAGCGTTGTTCAGTGCTCTTTGAAGAAGCTACCATGCCTGGGCGACGCAGGCGCGCAACATTTGTTCAGTTAGCGGAGTTTGAGCGAGGTCGTAAAGTGGGTCTTCTGGAAGCAGGTTGGTCTTTTCGTCAAATTGCACACCGCGTTGGACGAGAGGTATCGGCAGTGGTACGATGGTATGGTCGATGGTCATAAGAGCATTTGCACACTCTCAGACGTGGTTCCAGGCAACACATAGTTACGGATGCACAAGAGGATCGGCGTATCAGGAGGGCGGCGGTGGCAGAGTGGACGGCTATGGGCGTCACAAATTCGATCCTCTGTCATACCAAGGGTGTCTATAAGAACGATACACAATCGTCTTTTGGAAGCAGAATTACAGGCACTCATGCCACTGGTTCAGTTACCACTGTCACCTCGTCACTCTCGAGTATGTTTGCAGTGATATCAAGAACGAGTTCATTGGAGAGAAGAATGACAGTCTGTGGTCTTCAGTGATGAAAACAGATTCTGCTTAGTAGCGTTTGATGGTCGTCTAGGCGTCCTAAGGCGACAAGGTGAGCGGTTTCTTCCATTGTGCATCCGCCAGCGACACACAGGGCCCATGTGTGGCATCATGGTGTGAGGAGCGATTATCTATCACTCTCGTACGTCTCTGGTGTTTCTACAGGGTACAACTGAATAGCAATACGTACATCAGCGACATCGTACAGCCTGTCGTCCTGCCATATTTGAGTGTAATCCCAAATGCGATATTCCAGCAGGATAACGCCAGCCCACACTCCGCTCGAGCAACTCAACACACTCTTAGGCAGTGCACCAACTCCCCTGGCTAACACGCTCTCCGGACTTGTCTCCAATCGAGCATGTCTGGGACTGGATCGGACAAAGACTCTTCTGCAGACCACGGCAGGCAACGACCATCGCTGAATTACGCGTCCAAGTTGGAAGCGCATGGAATGGTATCCCCCAGCGTGATATCCAGCATTTGTAGACCGATTGCATGCCAGATTAGACGCTTGTATTGTTGTTCGAGGAGGTTCAACACCTTATTAAAATGTGCCTCTGTAAATTGTAATGCTCTTTAAACGACAGAATAAACATTGAATCACTTCACACGTGTGATCACTGTCTTTTCTCAACAAGTTGTTTCTACTAAATAAATTTCATAGATTGCGCTTCAATTGTTAATGGTGTTCTTTTTTCAATTTCCGCCAGTGTACTTATATATGTCGAGGTGTTTGTAATAAGTGTTAGTTATTCTCAAACCATTAAGTCACTTACCTTTAGGAGACGCTTCCCGTTGTCATTGCAGCCACCAATACTAAAGGGACTTATCACTCCCCCCTCTCCGCAAAATTCCCCGCCCTGCCCACGGTCAGTAGGGGACACCAATGGGCTTGAAAAGGCCGCCGTCCGTCGGATGGGACGTTAAGCCGTGGCCCCGTGTGTGGGAGAGCCATACCCTGTGCACGTTAAAGAACACGCTGGATGGCCTTGACGGGAGGCTACCATCTGTCTCCCAACAGCTGTTTCAGTGGGTCCCCTCCCCCAACTTTCTCTGAGCTTTTGGGGTTCTTGTGACCTGGCCATTTAGCCCATTGTGTGCAAAAAAGTGCCGCTCAGAGGTAAAACAACCCAACCCAACACTTCCCCCTCCCCTCAAAGGTCAAAGGTCAGTACCAACTTTACCATTGACTATTGTTATTCGGGTATGTACATAGTAACCCCTCATAAACTGAAAGGAGAGCAATGTACCAATCCGCAGTGACGATGCACAAAACCGGCCAGGCGTAACGCCAAATGTCCAAATCCCGCTTTCTCGTGGTGCAGGCCACTAGTACCTTTCAAAAGGGATATTCTCTTTTGGAAGGGAACGGAAGAGGAGGGCTGCCAGATCATTGTAACCTATTGATTTGGTCATATATGGCCACTTGTTTTCTGCCCTGCTGAGGAATGGTCAACTTCACAGATTCCTGGTGCTGATCATTTATACCCACTTAGACTGCATTGGGATGGATCCTGTACTTGATGCTCTGGTGTTCCTCTTTTGAGGGAACATCTGCCGCTGTATTTTCTGTTTACCTGTGGGTTGCCAGCCTAAGTAAACAGAGGCTCAGGATACTGTATATCGGCTGGTGGATAATCCTGATCAAAAGACATCGCAGGTACCTGACTTCATCTAGCTAGTTGAGTATCGCCAATCCTACACTGGATTATTGTGCCACAGGTAGGCCAGTTTCTGGTTCTTGGAAAGGTGGTGCCTGAAGTTTCTACCAGCATGTGTGATTTCAGCCTTTAGCAGTGGCGGAACGGATCTTTGCCCCATGTCTGCAATTGGGGGACTGTTTAACTATCTAAATATTTATATTGTTACAACTAAAAACATATTAACTATCTCATAAAACCCATGCTGTTGTGCCATCTAAATGCTTCCTCTGCTTTGTCAGCCAAGCTATCAAGACAAAGATTTTATCAACTGTTAACTGATATGTTACAAGTTTATTATGCTCGTTGTAATGCCGTCTGTTAGGACTAGTAGGGTGTTGATTCATATTAATCTTGCACTTCCTTCTTTCAGGAATAAGTTCCATAGCCTTATCACTCAAATAATTTTGTTTCCTCTGTTCCTTTTTATACAAAAGAGTACTGTTGGTTTCAAGAAAGGCCTGTTTAAACTGATCGAATTTTTTATCAACTTCAGCGGTAAGCCAACATCAATTATCATGATGACTAAGTAGCCTATCATGGTATGTTTTGGCTATATCTGGATCTTTGAGGCATTCATTGTTATAGCTAATGTTTTTGACCTAGCACATTTGTTAAGCTTCAGCTGCAAAACACTTTTAACTAGGTAATGGTTAGACCCAATTTCGGCTCCCTTGTATGATCTGTGGTATGATGGTTGAAGGTGAGTATTCTGTGATGGTTAGGTGAACTGAGCATTTCAGAGATATTCTAAACAATTTATTTCTACTCCCATTGTTCGTAATGAGGATAGATGCATTTTTGGCTTTAATGTTGGCCCTATAGTACATTCTGAAGTCGCTTTGGCGATATCTAAATTAAAACTGCGTAAATCTGGGGTGAATGAAATCACCACTGAAATGCCTAGAGATATGAATATTTGTGTTGTCACATGACTGACTGAAATTTTGAATATTTTTTATGATAAAGATGTTATTCCTAAGGATTTTAGAATTACCAATTCCAAAGGATCTTAAAATTACCAGAGCTATTATTATCCATATTTTTTTTAAAAAGGAGATCGCAGTTCTTGTGATAATTATAGGGGAATTTATTTTCTGTTCCAGATAAAATTCTGTTACATGATTATACCTACATTTAAAAATTCTGTTACATGATTACTAATAGCATTAAGTATTTCTTTAATGGTGAACTGCGTGATGAATAGTGCGGATTCAGAAGTTCTAGGAAATGTGATTATTTAAAAGATAAAATATTTTCATTAAACAGATTCTGGAGAAATGTTTGGAGTTTCAGAAACCTGTGGTTACTAGCTTTATAGATTTCAAAAAGGCTTTTGACTCTGTTGATCGAAATGATTTGTGAATGGATACCTGACAAGTTAGCATAATGAAAGCTCTCTGTAATAACACTGAGTCGAGTGTGAGAGGTGATAAGGATTGTAGCGATTAGTTTTGCATTGCTAGTGGAGTTAGACAAAGATGCATATTGTCTCCTTTTCTCTTTAGTTTGGTTATTGATTATGTTATGCGAAATTCTTTAGAAGGGAAATATTATGACCTTAAATGGTCTAGATTGGGTTGGGTTGTTTTACCTCTGAGCGGCACTTTTTTGCACACCATGGGCTAAATGGCCTGGTCACATGGACCCCGAAGGCTCAGAGAAGGTTGTGGGAGGGGACCCACTGGAACAGCTGTTGGGAGACAGATGGTAGCCTCCCGTCAAGGCCATCCAGTGTGTTCTTTAACGTGCACAGGGTATGGCTCTCCCGCACACGGGACCACGGCTTAACGTCCCATCCGACGGACGGCGGCCTTTCCAAGCCCATCGGTGTCCCCTACTGACCGTGGGCAGGGCGGGGAAATTTGCGGAGATAAATCTCAACGCTGACCCAGCTGGGACTCGAACCTGGGAACTACAGATTACGAGCCTGGCGCGCTACCGACTGAGCCACCCCCGCCCCTCTTAAATGGTCTAGGGATTTCAGACGTTTTGATTTAGATTATGAAGATGATTTCGCTCTGTTGGCTAATGATGTTGATGAAATGAATATTTTCATTATGGCTGTTGATGAAACAGGTAATAGAGTAGGCTTGGTGATAAAAAAAATAAACATCGCTCAAGAAGCTGCTTGCCAAAGAGGTCTGACAGAAGCCTATCAGTTTATAGGACACGGTAGAAGATCTGTGAGGATGGCGGGACCTCAGCAGAAAAACAATACAAACGTCCATGCTTTACACGGAGCTCGAACCCAGTTTTCCTAGATCAGTAACCAAGCGCGCTAACCACTCGGCCACGACAGAAAAAAACTAAAGTGCAGAAGATTGGTCAAGCAGATGCTGCTTCAGTTGCGTTAAATTGTGCTCCCTTCATTAAATGTCTCAGTTTAAATATCTTGGGAGCTGTTTAACAGGTACTGGTGATGTACGGAATGTGATAAATAGAAGAATAGGTATTGCTGTTGCATCATTAGGAATCTATGGAGAGTGTGGAAAAATAAGCGTATACAGCTAAACACTAAAATTAGGCTGCATAATAGTTTGGTTCTTTCTAAGGTTAGTTATGGTAGCGAAACCTGGACACTTTGTAATCAAAGTAACTGGAAATTTGATGCCTTTGATTATAGATGTTTACGCAGTATCTTGGGCATTAGGTAGTTTGACTTTGTAAGTAATGATGAGGATAGAAGCAAGAGTCATCAACCTCCTTTAAACAGAATTTTGTGCAAAGAGAGACTGCTTTGGTTTCGCCATGTTGCTCTTTACTTTTGGTTTGGCCATGTTGCAGACATAGCTGCAGATTGGCAAATAGGATTATGAGCAGTGTGCCTAAAGGCTTCGCAAAAAGGGGGAGACCTAGGGCGTAATGAACAGAAAATGTCAAACGGGATCTTGCTAGAATTGTCCTACAGTGGCTAAATGCAGCAGCTGTAGCTGCAATGTAGACATATCAACACAGACATGTCTGGATTGGATTGTTTTACCTCTGAGCGGTACTTTTTTGCACGCCATCGGCTAAATGGTCAGGTCACAAGGACCCCGAAGGCTCAGAGAAGTTTGGGGGAGGGGCTCACTGGAACAGCTGTTGAGAGACAGATGGTAGCCTCACGTCAAGGCCATCCATCGTGTTCTTTAACGTGCCCAGGGTGTGGCTCTCCAGCACATGGGGCCACGTCTGAACGTCCCATCCGACGGACGGCGGCCTTTCCAAGCCCATCGGCATCCTCTACTGACCGTGGACAAGGCCGGGAGTTTTGCGGAGATAAATCTCGACGCTGACCCAGCTGGGACTCGAACCTGGGAACTACAGATTATGAGCGTGGCACGCTACCGACTGAGCCACCCCTGCCTCGACATGTCTCGAGAGGAAAAGTACAGTTTGGTAGAACTTCCGTAGCCCATGGCTGCATCAGGATTTTGTAGGTATTTATGTATTATTATTATCCGTATTATTTAAAAGGTGATCACAGTTCTTGTAATAACTAAATGGGAATCAGTCTACGTTCTGTTTCAGAAAGAGGTCTTTGCCCTATTTTGCTTAATGGAATTGAAACTTTGGTTGATGGACAACTGCGTGGTAAATAGTGTGGGTTCAGAAGTGGTAGGGGATTTGTAGTTTAAATATTTTCAGTTAGGCAGTTTGTTGAGAAAGGTTTAGAGTTTCAGAAACCCGTGGCAACTAGTTTCGTTGATTTCAAAAAGGCTTTGACTGTGCTGATCGTCATCATTTATTGTTGTTTGTAACATACGGCATCCTGACAAGTTAGTCAGCGTAATGATAACTGTCTGTGATAACACCGAGTATTATGTGAGAGTTGATAAGGCTTTTTGCAATAGGTTTAATATTGCTACTGGAATTCGATAAGGGTGAGTTTTGTTTCCTTCCCTCTAGTTGCTTATGGTTACATGATAAAATTACGCAGGAAAAAAATTACACGTGATAAAATTACACTTCTAAAATTACACAAGGAAGAAATTACACATGGAAAAAAATTACACTATTTAATTTTTATTTAAAATTTGTGAAATTATTTGGTTGTCATATCAAATACTTAAACTTCTTATAATTGCAAAAATTTTCACTTAAAAAAATGCATATATAAAATTAAATTTAAATATAAAACATGAAATGAAAAACCCTTAATCATATGAGCTATACAACGCAAGAAATCTAATCGTCTATTAAAGTCGTAATTCTGTACAATATTTGAAATATGTTGTTTTACAGGAAAGAAATGTATGTACCACGTCCAGGATTTCGTTGACCAGTTAAATGCTGCAAATAGTTTGTATGTTGTAAGAATAATTCTTTGACGATGTTGTCCAGAAATTTCCAAACAGTTGGATGGAAACACTGAAAAAGTGACTGAAGTCCGTCGTGCCATCCTTCGATACAATTTCTAGTCCTTGCTATACAGTTGGCTGCAGATTGCCTATGGTTCCAAATAGAAATATTAAATAGAGGTTGTTTGCAAGTGCCGTTCCTGAGCTGTCGACCCCGAACGTATGTATGTTCGAAATAAAAGAGAATATGCTTCCATTTGTTCATTATATTCGTTTAACTCAGAGAACAGATTAGCAACTTCTAAAAATATTTTAAACACTTCTTCTTCTGATAACAGGGCAAGTGATAATAGCATTTTAATGTGTATCGCAAATGACTGATTAAATTCATATAAAGATTTCAATCCACATTCATTTACTTTGCGCAGAATAGATTGTCATAAAAGAAAAAAAAACAGCCTCCAATTTCGATATTTTAAAATAAGGTAAGGAAAGCTTTCTTTGCAGCAGTTTCAAAATAGTCAAAATTTTTCGTGGACGGACTTGGGGAATGCGGCCCTGCCTCTGGGTTAAACTGAATAGTTACAAAATAACGAATTTGCCAACGGAGGCGGGGCGGCTCAGTCGGTAGCGCGCCAGGCTCGTAATCTGTAGTTCCCAGGTTCGAGTCCCAGCTGGGTCAGTGTTGAGATTTATCTCCGCAAAATTCCCTGCCCACGGTCAGTAGGGGACACCGATGGGCTTGGAAAGGCCACCGTCCGTCGGATGGGACGTTAAACCGTGGCCCCGTGTGCGGGAGAGCCATACCCTGTGCACGTTGAAGAACACGCTGGGTGGCCTTGACGGGAGGCTACCATCTATCTCCCAACAGCTGTTCCAGTGGGTCCCCAACCTTCTCTGAACCTTCGGGGTCCATGTGACCTGGCCATTTAGCCCATGGTGTGCAAAAAAGTGCCGCGCAGAGGGAAAACAACCCAACGGAGGCGACAAATTTTGTACTATGTGTAATTTTTTTCTTCGTGTAATTTCTTCCTTGTGTAATTTTTGCTGTATAATTTTATTCCGTGTAATTTTTTCCTGTGAAATTCTGTCCTAACACCGTTGCTTATTGATTTTGTTATGCAAATCAGTTCAAGAGTAAGATTTTAGGCTAAATAGTTTAAAGATTTGAAAATTTCTGATTTAGATTATGCGGATGATTTGACCCTGTTGGGTAATGATGTTGGTGAAACGAATTCTATCATTAGGACTGTTAATGAGATTGATAACATAGCAGGTTTGGTGGTAAACATATATTGGGGTGTTTTTTTCTGAACTTCATTTTGCACACAATGTCCTAAATGGTCAGGTAACAAAGACCCCGAGGGCTCAGAGAATGTTGGTGGGAGTGGACATACTGGACAGCTGTTACGAGACAGGTGGTAACTTCTTGTCAAGGCCATCAAGTGTGTTCTTTAACATGCACAAGGTATGGTTCTCTTGTATGCGGGTCGATGGCTTTACGTCTCTATCTCGTCCCTATTGGATGGTGGCCTTTCCAATCCCATTGGTGTCCTCGACTAAGGGCAGGAAGTTTTGTGGACATAAATCTCAACTCTTGCCCAGTTATAATTATACCCTACTGAGCGACTCCTCGCCCCAATAAACAGAGAGAAAATTAATGAAAATTGGTGACGCAGATGGTGCTGCAGTTGTTTTGAGCGATTGCGCACTTAAACAAGTATCCCTGCTTAATTAGGAACTATGTAACAGCAGTGGTGAAAGTAGGCCGGTACGCGCCGGTACGCGCCGGTACGCCGTACCGGCAAGAAATTATTTGCCGGTACGACGTACCGGTAAAACGTTTTTCAGTAGTGTCTCCGTTAACGATTTCTTTTTCACCTTAATGTTTTTTCAACCAAGAGTTTATTTTTTTTTTAAAAGGGGACCATTTCTTTTAAGAAAAACTCGTTGGTTTTTAATTGCATTACTACAGTTTAACCCTTTAGATATCCAGCTGTTTAGAAACTGAATACTTGAGATTCCATTTCTGCCGACAGACTCCCAAATTGGAAGTATTGCTCTCTCTCTCTGAACGATTAGGAAGGAAATCGGGTATAGACAGCAGAACTAGACAGACAACCGCAGACAGAACTGGGAAAACGGGGTGGTAAATCAAAGAAAAGATATGAACTCACTTAGACGTTGAAATCCATTGCAAAGCAGCGTGTACTTGTAATTTTCGTTTTCAAAATATATATTTTTATAGTCTGCTGATTTGAAAATTCTAAACGTTTCTGGAAATAACAGAAAGCAGTTTAATGGGAGCGATGGGGCACATGCTTCCCTAAATTTATATTAATGTTTTTGAAGGGGGTGATTTTTTAATGTAAAATCATGGAAAAACAGATTTTTAAAAATTAGTTTTATCAATTAACAACTTACATTACGCTACTGGAGTAACCATAATAAAAAAACTAATACAAGTTCTTTTAATTTTATTGTCCCACAAAAGTTGGTACATTATTTCTTTTAAAACATAATTTTCGCTTAGCACACCTCTCTTAATTTTAAGGCAGGAAATATTTGCTATAAAGATGATAAAGAAGATAGTTCAAGAATAAGGCCCACAGAAGATTCAAAATGATTAACAAAAACTGCGTCGTTGATAATAACTGCCATTTGTTAAATTTATTGAGCTTGACATTGTCCTTGTGATCAAATGGTTTACACACTTCGCTTCAAGTTGTCAATTAACCAATGTCAAATAAGTCAATGGGACCTAGATTCGAGACCCTATAGGTATGGTTATTTTCTTTCTGCTGAGATCTCGCCTTCATAATAGGCCATCTGACGTCTTAAATCGACAGAATCTTATCAGACCAGTGATAAACAGCTGTTTGAGAGGTGTAAAAAAATTATCAACTAAGAATTTAATTCTCTAATGCTTTTTTCGTCATTTGCATCCCTTGGAATTTAACCTTCAGTATCAGAATTTATAGCATTTGTATACATACTAAGCCGTCCCGTGGCCCAGTGATTAGCGCTATTGGCTACTGATCTGCGGGATCTGGGTTCGAGCTCCGGATAAGGCATGGATATTTGTGTTGCTTTTCTGCTGAGGTCCTGCTATCCTCACATACCTTCTACTGACAGGCTCCTGTCAGACTTCAGTGACAAGCAGCTGTTTGAGGGTGTATTTTTTTTTATTTATACATCTGTAAATGGTAGCTAGACAGTCACTGGAAGGAGAGCTATGCACCATTTCCCTGTGATGATGCATAGAACCGGCTAGGCTTAGCACCGACTCCGCCTTCTTGTGGTGCAGACCGTTAGTACCTTTCAAAAGAGATACTCTCTTGTGGAGGTGAACGGAAGTGGAGGGCTACCAGATTAGTGTGGCCTACTGATCTGGACAACTATGGCTACTTTTCTTTTTTTTCTACCCTGCTGAGGAGTGGTCAACCACACAGGGTCCTGGTGCTGACCATATAAACCCACTGGACTGGACAGATATATGGCTCTGAGCTTGATTATGGATCCTGATTTTGCTGCACTGGTGGGCTTCTGTGGAGGGAAAATCTTCCGCTGTGTTTTCTGTTTGTTTGTGGGTTGACAGCCCCAAGTGAATAGATTCACAGGATATGTTTATCAGCTGGTGGATAATCCTGAGCAGAGGTCATCGCAGGCACCTGAACTCTCTGCTTCTATTGGCATAGTCAAATTCTACATTGGAGGAAGTCTTCCAGTGCAGATGGCTTCAGCCTTTAGTGGTGGGAGAACGGGTCTTTGCCCCATGTCTGCGATTAGGGGGCTGTTTGATATTGTCGGCATTCCCTCACGCAATAAACATAGTTTCTTGAAACATCTCACTAACCATTTTCTCTCCATAGGTAGTGGGAATGTGAGGACTCTGCACAGAGCCTTTTCTTTTGATGTCCTCACACAAAAATTCCACCATTAAAATTTAGATATTCTCGGCTTCCAAGAGACCAGATGGACAGATAAAGGTCAGATTCTTAAAAATAATCTTAAATTTCTCTTTTCGGGGAGGGACGACAATAAGCATCACCAAGACGTGGGTCTGCTTCTCAGCAGACAGGCTAGTGATGCTCTTCTAGGATATGAGTGCATTAATGAAAGGTTTCTTACAGCAAAATTTCAGACAAGCGTTAAAGACTTGAATGTTATCTGCTGTTATGCCCCCACTGAGGATGCCGATGATGATCAGAAGGATAGGTTTTACGGACAACTTCGGGATATTTTGAATTCTGTCAAGAAAGGAGATATTACCCTTGTTCTAGGTGACTTCAATGCCAAAGTTGGGACTGACTCTGACCTTTGGGGAGGAGTAATAGGCCCTTTTGGTATTGGTAGCTGCAATGGCAATGGGCAACGTCTCCTACAAGTAAGTAAACTCAATGGATTCAGAATAACTAATACTTATTACAAACACCTCGACATACATAAGTACACATGGGTTTCACCCGATGGACTGCATAAGAATATGATTGATTATATATTAAATAACAGTAAATGGGCTAGTTCTGTTAGGAATAGCAGGGCATATAGGGGAGCTCAAAATGGCATCTGACCATTACCTTATTAAAAGTGTCTTGCAACTTAAACTTAAAAAGTGTGTTAAGGTTAAAACTTTCATTCGAGCTGTTGATGAGACTGGTAGTAGAGTAGGTTTGGTTATAAACGGAGAGAAAACTAAGGTGATGAAAATTGGTCAGACAGGCTGTGATTCAGTTAATCTGAATGGTTGCAATTTTGAGCAGGTATCACAGTTTAATTATCTTGGGAGCTATGTAACAGATAATGGTGATGTGCGGCATGAGATTAACAGACGAATAGGGATTGCTGCCGGGACTTTTAAGAATTTATGGAGAGTGTGGAGAAATAGGCGTATACACCTAAAGACTAAAATTAGACTGTATAATAGTTTGGTTCTTTCTAGGGTTAGGTATGGTATTGAAACTTGGACACTTTGTAAACAAGATAACAGGTAGGTAGATGCTTTTGATTCCAGATGCTTACGCAGTATCTTGGGTATTAGGCGGTTTAACTTTGTAACTAACGATGAGGTTAGGCAAAGGAGTCTGCAACCTCCTTTAAGCAGCATATTGTGCAGAGAGAGACTCCGTTGGTTTGGCCATGTTGCCCGTATGAATAATTATAGATTGGCGAATAGGGTTATGAACAGTGTGCCTAAAGGCCTCAGAAAGAGGGGGAGACCTAAGATGCGGTGGGCAGACAATGTCAAACAGGACCTGATTAGAATTGGTGTGCAGTGGCCAGATGCAGTAGATGTAGCTCAGGACAGACTTGCTTGGAGAACTAAATTGCACGGTCTGGTTCGACCTGCGTAGCTCATGGCTGCTTGAGGATGATGATGATATTAGATACGTCGAGCCGTTTCATATTCCCAAATATTGGAATCATTATAATAAAAAGAAATTATCATTATCAATTTATGATAAAGTTGTTTTTCCATAGAAACATTGGTAAAATTATTATCAACTTTTTAATTACACCAAACCATAAATTTGATATAAAAATAATGCTATAGCATGATTTGGGTTCTGCTTTAACGAACAATGCTGTGCAACTGAAAGAAAAAGCGCAGCAGTTTTGCATTAAAGAAAAGCAACGTTACCCTTCTTGGAACCTTTTATCAGAGTGGATTAAGGTTAGGAGAGAACAGAAATAATTCTGCCAGGTGCACTAGAAGAATGACGTTGTAGTTTACAATTAGCGGCTACCTCTTAAGGGGGAAAGAAGCAAGCATGAGAGATGAGGAGAGTTTGGAATGCAATGGTCTTCTGCATATCGGGCTGCGATGGTATGCAAACCACATGCAGGAAACAGCTAACGTAATAGTTGCCATTTTTACTCTGTGGTATAAGCGTTGCTGAATCGCTAAACATTTCTCATTAAGGTGAAGATAAGGTCTATAAAATCATATGTAAAGTTAAGCTTGCCAAGAAATACGTGTATCACGTGTAAAAGTGAAATGATTAATTTTTCTACTGCAAGAATGGCCAACCTATAGTACCCGAGACAAGAGTAGAAAGCTAGATGAATTTACTTGCCACACAAGAGCGCTCAACAAAATTATCGCATCTTTTTTTGACAAAAGTCACTCTTTTCCTACCGCATTTTGGATGCGGAAACTCTGCAATTTCGCATCAATTATTGTGGATAAGTCAGAGGCAAAATTTCCGTATGTCATGTAATCATTGATTAACCTTTATAAATTTTAAAGGCTATTCCAAATCTCTGATAAATGTTATTCTGAAAAAAAAAATGCTATATTTGGCTTCTGAGTTTAAAATATGCAAGTTGAATATTCAAAATTATAGTACGAGTGAAACGTTAATATTCCTTTCTAAAATCATTTCTTTAAGTACGAAAATTTTTTTAAAAACATCTAAATCATATAAAGCCGTCCCGTGGCCGAGTGGTTAGCGCGCTTGACTACTGATCTAAGGGACCTGGGTTCCAGCCCCGGGTAAGGCCTGGATGTATGTGTCGTTTTTCTGTTGAGGTCCTGCCATCCTCTCAGATATTCTACTGTGGCATATAAACTGACAGACTCCTGTCAGACCTCTGTGGCAAGTAGCTGCTTCAGGGTTTTTTTATTTATTTATTTTTAAATCATATAATTATTTTTTTCAATAAGACTGAAATCCAAGAATACAACGGAATCATCAAATATTTGAATATATTAATATTTATTTCAATTAAAAATCCCTAAATTATTCACCATTTGCCGAAAACGTATGGAAAACGAGAATATCTAAGAGCACTGTACTTTTGTCGCCACACACTTCAATTTATTAACCCCTGTAAGACAACTTCACAGGAGTGATCGCCTGTGTGTGATTTTCCACACATAGCTATGCTTTGAAGCGTACCGCTAAGAAATAAAATCTACTTTCACCACTGTGTAACAGATACTGGTGATATGCGGCATGAGATAAATAAAACAATAGGGATTGCTGCTGGGAGTTTTAAAAATCCATAGATAGCGTAGGAAAATAGGCGTAGACACCTAAAGACTAAAATTAGGCTATATAATAGTTTGTTTCTTTCTAAAGTTAGTTATTGTATGAAACGTGAACCCTCTCTAAGCACTATAAGAGGAAACGTGATGCTTTTGTTCAGTAACCTAGCTACCATAGCTCCAAAGGTTCAGCTGAGTTTCTTCAAGTATTCTTTTTTCGTCTTAGAAGCGCTTCTTAATTATTTACTACCTGAACGTACCAGGCGCTGCCCAGGTATCACTCTTAACCTGTATATTCTTATTTTCACTGCACTAAAGGTAAATTTTACAATTCTCCCCCCCCCCCGACACTTTAGCACAGATTTTCAACAGGAAGAAATTTGCCTGGTATTGGCTTGGATCATTGTTGACGTCAGCGAGCTCTCTCATAACACGTGGCTTAGTTTCTGCGTAAGCTATCGAGATTTTTTATTTCCATTACCGCAGATTTTGCCGCCCTATGGTTCCCGTGATATTCATCCACACGGTCCAAATTTCCTGCACAGCGTCCCCCGTGTGCCCCGGTGATTGGTATTTCCTAGAGGTCCTGTATAGTTAGAGGCTGGCCATCTCGGTGATTGACTGTCATTGGTTGACTGAGTCACGTCGTTTACGGGCGCCATATTTTGTCGTACCGTGAGGCGAAAGCCTATGAGTTAATGTGTGTACCTAGTTAAATCTCCTCAGTTTTTACAATTTTATACATTTCTACCGCTTTTTTTTTTGCCTATAAAACTTCCATATTTTATCAATGCCTTACTGAGCTGCAGTTGGGTGTAAAAATTCCACTCATAGAAATAAATTAATGAATATTTTTTCCAAGAAACTCCGCCAGAAAACAGCAATTGGCTGCAAAAGTGAAACGAGCTAATTGAAATCCCAAAAATAATTTTTTAAAGTTCGTTTGAAAAACGAGCTAATGTTTCCACTTTGTTGTCTGCTTATGCCAATATTTGTTCGTCTGTCTGTCCGTTTCTCTGTTAACTGTTGTCTGTCCGTTTGTCTTTCCACCGGTCTGTCCGTTTGTCTTTCCATCGGTCTGTCCGTCTACAGGCAATCAACTTTTTTACTTTTAGAGATAAATGAAAAATTCCTTTTGGGTTGGATAAATTTCGAAGAAATATTGCGATTTGCAATTTTGAAATCTTTCAGTAGCTTTAATAACGCCCTCTAACGGTGGCAAATGCTAAAATTTCAAAAGAACATTGCAAACAAACTATTCACACTAGAAATCCAAAATTTTGGTAGTACAATGTTAGGGGCAGAAGGTTTACAACGGCAACAAGGCTTTTACCCCCTTAGCCAATAGGAGGTGCAAAGTGAATTTTTTTTTATTTAAAGATATAAAAGAAACAATCACTTTTTTTGGTGGGAGGGGGATTTATAGGTACTAAGAAACATTAATATTGCATTTCTCGAATCCCCATCAGTAGGAATTTCCACTGTTAGAAAATACTAAAGGTGGTAAATAAAAACTCGAAAGGCGGCCTCTTGCAAACGATTTATTTATGATAGAAATTTAAATTTTTGGTCATCGAATGTATTGGTCAAGTGGTTTACATTAACAGTAATAATTTGTCCCTTTATAGCAAGGGGGTGTTGGTAAAATGCAACTTTTCTGCCTTAAGAGATAAATGGAAAACATTTTTTGTGTTTATAGGTACTAATAAAATATTAATAGTTTATTTTACCAATTATGCAGTAGTTCGAATTTCCACTGCCAGAGGGTACTGGATGTGTAAAATAAGAAGAACGCTTATCACTTCTGGCGCATATGGGAATCTCGTTTTCAAAGAGAATGAAGTTCTTCCTTTGCCTATTTTTTCATTCCTTAAAAGTTTTAATTATAGGTGTTCGTGTTATTTTTCTCCTGGGGTCCTGCCATCCTAATGGACCTTCTACTATGACGTAAAAACTGAAAGGCTCTTGTCAGACCTCTGTGGCAAACAGCTGCTTGAGGGATTATTTAGTTTTAATTTTTTAATATATGACGGCGAAAAATGTATATAGTAGTATTTTATCAATAATTATACAACATAAAAAGTATTTATCTTTTAGTTCTCAAATTGCAAAAGTTGCTTTTCTCCCACTCCTCTGAAAATAATGGGCAGATCATTGCTGTCAATGGAATTTCCACCAAAACAGAACGCTACCGCCGAAATTTCTACCATAAAGAGATCGCTTGGAACATTCGTTAAAAGTTTTGCCATTTTGGATATTTAGTGATCTCTAATGATATAAATTAAAACTACCTTTGAAAATGTGAATTATATTTCGTTAGTACCAACTAAAAAAAGAGATTTTCAATCATCTCTTAAAACAAAACCGTTCTGTTTCTTACCTACCTTGGGCATAGGTGTCAACTCATTGTTGCCAATGGAATCTTCAAGACTGTCACATTCCACGACCAAAATTTCAAATTTCTAGCATAAATATATCGTTTGCAATATTCGTTTTAAATTTTTGAATTGTTGGATTTTTTCCACCGTTAGAGGGCGCAATTATAGCTTTTGGGAGATTCAGGAAATGCAAATTGTAATATTTCATCAATGCCTGTCCAACCCAAAAAGAATTTTTATCTCTAAAAACACACAATTTTCTGTTAAAAAAGTTGCATTCACCTCCCTCCCATGGGTCTAAAGCAGTGATTCCCAACCTTTTATAGAACCACCGCCCCCTTTAGAAGAGAACAAAAATTTCAACGCCCCCTAGTCCATAATAGTTAATTTTATATGAATTAAAATATTGTTGCATATTATCTGTACCTAATTTATCTGTTTATTTATCTATTAAAAATCATAATACCGCCCCCATGGAAGGCTCCATCGCCCACTGGGGGGCGGTATCGCCCCCGTTGGGAATCTATGGTCTAAAGGGTCAAGTTATTGTAACCAATGGTAACTTCGTAAGCTTCACATTTCAATACCAAAATTTCAAACTTTTAACGTAACTACATCGTTTGGAATATTCGTTTGATATTTCGGAATTTTCAACTTTTCCAACCGTTAGAGGGCATAGTTATAACTTTTGGGAGATTCGAAAAATGCAAATTGTAATATTTGATTAATACCTATCCAACACAAAAAGAATTTTTTATTTATCTGCATAAACAAAAAAGTTCGATGTCTACAGACGATAGACAACAAAACAAAATTATCTCTTTTAAAAAAAAAAGCCTTAAAATATCTTTTCCCTTTTAGCTCTTTTCTAAAGTGCTTCCAATCGTGAGCACTGAAATCTGTATCAAATATTAGCCTACCTTTTTCCGGAATCCATAAGTATTAGTGCAATACCATTCAGCTTTGCACGCCAAACAATCCGAACTACGACAAAACATGGCGTTCAATTTTGAGATGGCCAACCTCTACCTATATATATATAGGGCCTCTAGTATTTCCCGGTGCGCGCTCTCAGAGCCCGTGACAAACGATAGAGATATTTATTTTGTCAGATTTTGGCGTTCTGTAATTCCCGACGTACTTCACCGAAAGGACCCAAATTTCATAGACGGGTTCCACGTGTCTGACCCCATGTTTGGTTAGGAAATCAAGTCCCTAACTGCAATGGAACGCCTAAATAATGCTTTTGAAAATGTGGGGAAGCTGGTAACGTCATCAGATTTGCAGCAGAAAATTTAAATGCTATTTTAACTCTTTACTTTCACAGTTAGGGAGCAATAAATGACAACAGTAAATTTGACAGCGATTCTCGTTTCCCGTAAGAATAGCATGGTAAAATATTTTTGCTTCTAGCAAGCCCCCCTTTTGGACTTTCGACCTAAACTTTGGCACTGCAATCCTAACTACAACCAGAAACATTCTCTGAAAATTTGGAGCGTGTACGTTGATTTCCCGATGAGTTATGGGTGCAATAGACAGACATCTTCTTTTATTATGTAGATTTCGAATGGTCTTGGTAGGCGGTCGATAAAAAAATAGCGCGAGGCTCTCACCATCTTTACTTTTTATCTATCTTTCTATTGCTTTTGGCTTTGATATTTTTCTGTTTGACAGTTTGTCGATTGGTCGGTCGGTTTGTGGATTTGACAAAATGTTGTTCCACCATATCTTTCGAACGCAGTGCAAAAACTTAATCATTTACGTGCCAAATGAAAGCTTGTGACGCAGGGAGTGTCATAGGCTACAAACAAATTGACCCTGTGCTTTCTTGCCCCCTAAAAAAGGGGAAATGTGAAAACTATTCTTAAGCTATATTTCCGGAACGCGAAGGCTAAAAATAACAAGCGATACGTCGAATGAATGCTTCGGACGTGGGGAATGTCGTAGGCTATGAAAAATTTTACCCCTCTTGCTTTCTTCTCCCCTAAAAAGAGTGGGATATAAATGATTCTTCCCCTATATCTCCTGAATGCGACTGCTGAAAGTAACGAGTTATGTATCAAATGGAAGCTTGTGACACGGGGAGTGTCGTAGGCTATAAAAATTGATCCCCTTGCCTTCTTCCCTTCTAAAAAAGAGGAAATGTAAATACTATTGTTCCGCTTATCTCCAAAACGCGAATACCGAAAGTAACAAACTATACGTCGAATGAAAGCTTCTGACGCGGGGAATGTTCAATGCTCTGAAAAATTAACCCCTTGCTTTCTTTCCCCCTAAAAAAAGGAGAAATGTGAAAATGTTTGTCCCCCAATATCTCCTATAGCGGCAGTGCTGAAAGTAACGAGATATGTGTCTAATGAAAGTTTGTGACGCGGGGAGTGTCATAGGCTATAAAAATTGACTCCGTGCTTTCTTCTCCCCTAAAAAACAGAAATGCGAAAGTCTTTTTTTTTAAGAATATAATTTTTATTCATAAGAGTAAAGAATACAAGTACATTTACAATTTGACCCGCAAAGCTAAATAGCTTATCTGCAGGAAAATGAATAAATTATATTAAACATAGGTCATTCAGCCACAAAATGGTGTACATCAAATAAATCCACAAAACACAACACATAATAATCAGCTAACTAGAAAATAACTAGAATTATATCTTCCGAACGCTATGGTCTACATTTACGAGTTAGGTGTTAAATGAACCCCGCGAAAATCCGTCCTCCCCTGATGAAAGGGAGTGGAGGCGGATTTTCACGGGATTTGACTTTAACAAGCCATATCTCAAATTAAAGCTTGTGACGTGTCCAATGTCGTGGGCTACCTCAAACATCACTCCAAAAGAGAGAGGGGAAATGTGTTCGATGTTTTTGTCATATATCAAAGTTTTTGAAAACAGGTGTTTTTAGTGCAAAACAAATAAAGAAATTAAAAAATGCCATCTTCCTATACGGTCTTAAAATGTAGAAAATAAATCTAAAATTTATCGATGGCTCAATCAGTCACTGAGTTTCTATTTGCTTGAAAGGAAGATAGGGCGCCGATTTACCTACTTGACAAGATTGCCGGCGTCCTGTCTTTGAAGCGAATACGAACTCAGTGACTGATTGCATCATCAAACGCTTTAGGTTATTTTTCTACTTTTTAAGGCTCTGTAGGAAGATAGGTATTTTTTAAATTTTTAATATCTTTCAAAGAACAAAAAAATTATTTAGGGACACTGAGCCTGTTAAAGAAGTTAGGCATCAGGCACCTCGTCACCTTGCTATGCGACTGAATTTGATTCTAGATACTTATGCAATATCTTGGGCATTGTGGTTTGACCTAGCAAGCAATGATCAGACTATGCAAAGGAGTCGGCAACCATCTTTAAGCAGTATATTGTGCCGAAAGAGGCCGCGTTGGTTTGGTTCTGTTTTCCGTATACATAACTATGGATTAGTGAATAGGCTTATGAACAGTGTGCCTAAAGGCTTCAGAAAAGGGGGAGAACTAGGTGGGCAGACAGAATAGGCAGGACAGTTAGAATTTACCTACAACGGCCAATTGCAGCATTTGTAGCTCAGAACACACGTGTTGGGAGGACTAAATTTACGAAGTCGGGTTGGATCTACTTAATCCATGGCTGCTTGATGAAGATTTTGTATATATGTAATAAAGATCTGTATCATAGAAAAATGTTAGGGACCAGTGGTTTAGAGATGCAATGATCACTCTTGTCAGAAATAATATTCCATGTGTGCCTTCTGATAATGCCTAATAGTACAGAATAAAAATAAAAAGCAGGAAAATTTCTACCATTAATGTTGTAGATGGAGCCGAAAACGAAACAGTTTGTGAAGTAAATTAAATTGAACTGCGACTCAAGAATGATCCGATAAGGGTATTTTCTTCGTGTCCTCTATGTGTGAGCTTTTGCGTCGATAGCTACTTTTAATATATTTTATCAGGATCTAGCCAAGTGGTGGATAACTCACTCAAAACATATGCACTATATGCATATACAACTTTATTCGCCAACAAATGAAGGACGACTAAATACAAGAAACAGAGACTGCCGCTAGGCCAGTCAACAAACACCGCAGAATTACCAACTCTACTGAAAGAGGGCTACACAAAGTCTTCAGATTGAAAAGGTCGGGAACCACTCACAAGAAGTCAGACCACAGCAGTCACCAAACATCCCCGAGCTCTGCCGCAACTCTTTTCATTTCGAAACAGCCTCCAAGCGCCGTCATGTGATGTCTAAGGGGGTACGTCCACATCTTATGCGCGCAGCCGAAACTTCCAAAATGCAGTCCTCATATTTCTCGTCCCCAACCGAACTGGCTGCCATGCTCTTGCTATAAGAAGAGATCTGCCATAATAGCCCTCAAGGCTTCCCCTCCTTCCTTCGCCCCAGCCTCATCTAGGCCTTACAATTCATTACAATGTATATAATTGTTTAATCGTTAGTTAGCGTACGTAATAATAAATAAAGTTCTGAAAATTCTCAAATTTTTCAAATGATTAATTTCCTTTGTCATTCGCTCAGGATTCGAGAGTTCGACGTCTCTAAAAAAATTAATGCATATTATTCGTAACACTTTAATGTCACATATTGAAATAAAGTTTGCATCCAGTCACTTTATTTAAATAATGGTTCAGTTCTTATTAAAATAGACCTTAGATCCTGTGAACAACATCTTTCGAAAAGAAACGAATTATCGAAATGGCAAGCATTAAAAAATCTTGATTGTAAGAGTTTCAGTAGGATTAGAAAATTAGATGCAACGCAAATGAGAAAAGGGCACATACAAGATAGAAGAGAGATAATTGCAAATAAAACTAAAATAACGAGAACATCACAATGACTCTTGTCAATTCACTGGCACAGGTCTTGATATCTGGGATAAATTGGGAGGGGGGGGGGGCGAGAAAACAGATTGAATGTCCCTTCAGTTACAATATAACATTTTCTCCTCCGCTTTCGATTTTTGCCTCCATTTCCCTTACTAGTATTGCCAAAGGGGAGAGCTCTGGGGAATTCTTACTAAAACCGAATTCTTACTTTTAAATCTCAAGAAAGGCAATTTTTAGTTGCCTAATTGGATAGTTTCTCTGCATGAAATTTGTCTTTCTGTATTCTAATAATTCCTCATAATATTGTTTTTTTCATAATGTCGACTATTTTCTCCCGTAACATTTTCCCGCAGATCTCAGTTGAATTGCGATTACTAATTGCAGTTTATAATTGACTTCAGTCCTATTTTCTTCTGTTGTCATCCGTAGACGTAATCTCATATATTAATACCTACATCCATTGGAATCAGTTTGCAACGGTAGTAGAAGAAGAATTATGGTTCTGATGATCCTGATTTTATATTACTTAATAGTATGATAATTCTCGTCTTCCTGCAAGTTTAAACCTGTATATTAATGGTTTTAAATATTTACTTAATTCTTAGATAACTTTCTTGTTCATCTTGAAAATTATTTATTAACTCGTTGCAACTTTAAACTGGACATTTAGGTATTTGGTTATTTTTCATTATGATAGGTAGAATTCTGTTATCTGGCTGACAAACAAATTTTCATAAATTTGTACTAATCCTTTGTTTACTGCATACAAGATCTTAGTCTGAGATAATACTTAGGATTACAATATGAATGCTATATATTGTCTTCAGAAAAGAATTGTTAGATATAATTGTTGGTAAAAAAAGATTATGATCCTCTGTCACATTTATTTTCTCAGGTTAAAATTCTTAATGTCTATAATAATTACAAATGGAAATTTGTAAAAAAAATGTAATCGATTACAAATTAGATTGATTAAATTGGATCTACTTAAAGACTATTTATTTCCATGGCCTACTTCATATCAAAATATTTCAAACACATCATAGACAGTCTGAATATATCTATGTGTAGATTGTCAATTCGACAGAGATCAATTAAATATAATGAAGTAAAAATATGGTCTGAACTTCGAGATGATTTAAAAATGAAAAATCATTAATATTATTTAAAAAAGTAAAACACTTCTTCTTACAAAACAATCTTTTTCATGTTTGAGTGTAATATGTCTTATAACCATCTGAATTTTAGTTATTAAATACACTCTTGTTGCCAAAATTGAATTTTGAAGAAAGCATAGGACATTGATTAAAAATTAGCACCAGCTTACTACGTTCTTTTTTTGTTTATCCCTTCCTACTGATCACTACATTTAATATGATTGTATTATTTCTCTTTATGATGTAACTGATATTTCTAAGCTATTTCACTTCTCAATTACTTCAAGGTGTCAGTTATTATTGGCAAATTATGCTATGTAAATATATATATTGTTGACTGGAGGAATAAAATAAAGATTTTATTATTATCTTATTATATCATCATTAGTTATAGTCTCATATGTTGATATTACATCCGTCTCATCAGTAGTCATCGCTATTCACAATCTGCCTTGCATCCCATGCCTCTGAGCACGCTCACAACATTCACCCTTTGGTGACAAGTTCAGCATTTCTCATTGTATTACTCCTGTATCACCTAATTGATTTCACTTAACAACATATTCAGCCCAAAGCATTAACTGCAGTAAGCGGAAAATGATTCCTCTACAGATTTGCGTTGTCAATAGCCACAAAAGGATCATCTATTTTGAGGATACTCTTGCAATCTGCACTTGGGATCACTAACTCTGCGAGTGGCACGATCAAGCCTTATATACAGGAAAGACTATATCTGTATTCGGTAATTTAAATTAATGCATTCTCATTAGTCGAAGGAAATAGCAGAATTATTAATGGATTTTTCATCAATATTCAAATAATAAATTTCGTCTAATAGCCGTGTGAAAAGCGAAGAAATTTCAAAAATATTGTTTTTCTTCCTGTGACAACCTTTGCCCGACTCATTTAATATTTCTGATTGCGGATAATACAATTTATTAATAATTCATTTTTAAAGCAATACAAAAATATTGCTACTGCATAACGTGCTTATCTGATATGACTATACAGTTAAACAATCCTTTTTTCTCTTCATTTCAAAACAAAATGTTGTCCCATACGGAGATCGTTTGGCGTCTTTCGAGTTTTAAACAAGCTTATTTTTCACGAATGCAGAGTTCTTTTAAACAATAATAAGAGGAACTGTGTACTGAATTTCATAGAGAGCGTTTACTGTTTAAGAGGAAATTTTCTTTCCTCTTTTGGGGTGTTTTAGTTTGGGGAGGATAAAACATTCTGGGGTCAAACACTTAAACGTTGTTGTCAGTAGTTAAATTTGTAGTTCTAGCTCTTACCGTTTAGGAATTCACTCGTTTTCTTGGTGGGAGAAAGAAATACCTTTTGGAGGGAGGCAATCAAACTTAGAAAACCTCACCTTGATCTTAGGAATTATCATGCAAAATTGGGTTACAATACCTTAAGAGGTCTTCAAATGCATAGCGAACAGACAGATACTTTTCCAAAATATTGCATATATAAAAACTGTCTTCACAACAAATCTACAACGTTCCCTCAAAGTCAATAGCTTATTTGCGAAATATTATATGTTTCATTGAATCTCAACGTTTTCGGTAAAGTTGAGACCTGGAGATTTTAAAGGCCGTGGGAGGTAAATGAAGTTGTTTCCATGTTTCCTAAACCACTGATAAACATACCTAGGACATTGAATAGTGAGGTAACCTATGAAATAGCTATTTCCGCTTTCCTATGACACCTCATTTCCCCGAACACTTTCTTCCTCTCCTATAACAGCATATGTCCACTAAAATTATTTCTGAAGGAGGGGTTCCTGTCTTCCAGTCATTTATCAGAAACTCTTCAGATGATCGATTTGGCCATCCTAAATGTCAGAATTCTTATTTCTTGTGAAAATAGAATCGGGCCGACACAGTATTGTTTTCCATGAGGAGGGGGGGGGGGTAGTTGTTTGCCCTACTGGCCGAGTATTTCAAAGAAGATAGGTAATGTCATTTTGGCCAAAATCAAAATTTATTGTTTTCAATCCTGAATGCATGCGCTAGTTCCGTATATGTATGTGCATGGATTATAATATTCCTCTAATAGTCTGCTTCCCAATCCAGACTCAAAAGAAAGTCTTTTAATATCAAAATATTACTTAACACATATCCAAATTAGGAAAATAATAAATTGCAAAGAATTATTGCAAAAAATGAAGTTGTAACATAATATCAAGTTCTTATTTGTCTAGAAAAAAATGCATTTTGTTTTGGGGATAATTCACATCGCTCGACCTCTCCCTTTGTGTGCGGCCCTCGAAAATACCTATAGTAATGGAAAGAATGAAATTAGACTTTAAGTAACTAGTTTCAAATCAAAAAAGAAACAGTCTACTACCTCTATATAGCCATGTTTTAATACCTCAACGAATGTCTGACGTAGTTGTAGCATCTTTCAGTTTAACTTCTGCTCGACCTTTTCGATGACTGGAAAATGAAGTCTCGCGCACCTCCTTCTTACTATTTCCCCCGGGTTACCTGAAACCTTCCACCCGTACTCGAAGATATTTGTTCGGAAAACCGATTCCAAACTACCAACAAGCAACTTCCAAAAAACCCCTCTTCTAAGAGTTGTTGAGAAAAACTGTCGTAAATCTTTCTTGGCACTCGTCCCATTCTCTCTTCGGAATAGACCTCAGTGATCTCTTGCTTCTTCTTAGAAGGCAAAAAAAAACACTGATTATTGAAGAGGATCTTTTTCTTGATTCCAAATTTTTTTTTTGTCTCCGATACTATCGATAGAAGATTGAGAAAACGCCATAATGCTCGGAATGTCGCCTTCTATCTCAAATCGAATGTTTCACTTTACAATAATGTCTCGACCTTTCGAAAATGGCGTTTAATTCCGAAGTTAAAAACCTTATTACTTTTCTGTTATGTTTTAGTACGTTTTATCTTGTCACAATGTTTTCCGCCCAAAATGATTTGCAAACAAGTGCAATACGTCCTTTAATGTACAAAGATATGTAGTTATTTGATGCACTATTTAAATTCCTATTCAACGTAAAATACTTTTGATAAAAGCTTGACACTATCGTGTTTGATTCGAATCAAGGTTTTAATTATCGTTATTAGAGTCTGAACCGAGTTTTTATTCTCTGAACTATTTTAAATTCTAGCCGTGTTTTTCAAACTGGGTTAACGATATGTTTTTCAGGTTTTAATATTATTTCTTCCATGTTAACAAACAGAAATGCTGAGAAACTGAGCCACAGTTCAGCATATCTTGGTCGTTTCCACTTTCATACTGAAATTATGTTACACAACAATCTCATGCCAACCTTCAATCCAGTCTCGAGTATTCTATTTCTCTCTATTTTTAACACACTACAATGTGATCCGCATTGTAATATGCAGCTGAAAACGTATATTAAAAGAAGTGGAAAATATAGTAAATCAAGGAATATCATAATGCATATAAAACGTGAGCTTTAAAAATTTAAATACCCGAACGCAATGTGCGGAATGTATTAATATATTTAACATCATCAAGGAAATAAAGTTATTGGCTCTATAAAGATCACTTTATTTTTCAGTTAGTATTTTCATATGCAAATTGAAGGATGCCTTAAGAAATTTACTAGTAAATAAAGGTAATATTAATACAGATATCCTACAGGATAATTATTTTTTCACTTTGATTCTTTCTTGCACTCTGAAATTAATGGTATTCAAAACTTCTATAAATGATATTTTCATTCGGGCACATCGCAATATCATTATGTTTAAATCTACATAGATATTTGTTATATTACTGATCATTTTCCAATAATTTAAAAATGCAAACTTTGAAAAAGAAAGATAAATATCAGCAAGAATATCGTCTCTAAAGATACACAACCTATGATGATTTTGGGAAAAAAAGACAATCTTATGTTAAATGAGATCAATAAAGATAATGATGATCAATGCAACTTTTCACCAGTTCAATAAGAAGATAACTTTCGAAGTAAATAAAAGTACAAAAAAATCACACAGGCGGAAATTGAAAAAAGTACACCATTAACAATTGAAGCGTAATCTATGAGATTTATTTAGTAGAAACAACTTGTGGAGAAAGGACAGTGATCACACGTGTGAAATGATTCAATGTTTATTCTACCTTTTAATGAGCATTACGTTTTACAGAAGGCACATTTTAATAAGGTGCTGAACCTCCTCGAGCGGCAATACAAGCTTCCAATCTGGCATGCAATCGGTCGTACAAATGCTGAATATCACGCTGTGGGATACCATTCCATGCGCTTTGAACTTCGACGCTTAATTCAGCGATGGTCATTGTCAGCCGCGGTCCGCGGAAGAGTCTTTGTCCGATCCAGTCCCAGACATGCTCGATTGGAGACAAGTCCGGAGAGCGTGTTAGCCAGGGGAGTTGGTGCACTGCCTAAGAGTGTGTTGAGTTGCTTGAGCGGAGTGTGGGCGGGCGTTATCCTGCTGGAATATCGCATTTGTGATTATACTCAAATATAGCAGGACGACCGGCTGTACGATGTCTCTGACGTACGTATTGCTATTCAGTATACCTTGTACAAACACCAGACACGTACGAGTGTGATAGCTAATCTCTTCCCACATTATGATGCCCGGCGTGGCCTTGTGTGTCGCTGGCGAATGCCCGATGGAAGAAGCCGCTCACCTTGTCGCCTTCGGGCGCCTAAACGACCATCAAACGCTGCTAAGCAGAATCGGCTTTCATCACTGAAGACCACGGATTGCCATTCTTCCCTCCAATGAACTCGTTCTTGACACCACTGCAAACGTTCTCAACAGTGAAGAGGTGACAGTGGTAACTGAACCAGTGGCATGAGTGCCTGTAATTCTGCTTCCAAAAGACGATTGTGTATCGTTCTTATAGACACCCTTGGTATGACAGAGGATCGAATTTGTGACGCCCATAGCCGTCCTCTCTGCCACCGCCGCCCTCCTGATACGCCAATCCTCTTGTGCATCCGTAACTATGTGTTGCCTGGAACCACGTCTGAGAGTGTGCAAATGCTCTTATGACCATCGACCATACCATCGTACCACTGCCGATACCTCTCGTCCAACGCGGTGTGCAATTTGACGAAAAGACCAACCTGCTTCCAGAAGACCCACTTTACGACCTCGCTCAAACTCCGCTAACTGAACAAATGTTGCGCGCCTGCGTCGTCCAAGCGTGATAGCTTCTTCAAAGAGAACGAACAACGCTACACAAGACGAATAACTTCTTTCTTCATGCCCTAGTCCTTAAATTTGCATGTTGTCGTCCTCAGTGACGTCATTATTTCATCCAATGACTTTCAATCTTGGATCACGGTTTCTGCTGCCCTTAACTCTTAACATATTATAATATGACGTTCCTAAAGGAATTCCTTCTGGGTGTTCTTTTTCGATTTCCGCCAGTGTATTATTTCGATGGATATTAAAAAATAACGTTTTCTTTGGACTACTCCAAGTTTAAATTATTTGAAATCGGAGATTTCTTAAATTTTAATCTAATTTTAGAAGGAGGGTGCACCCCATTCTGTATACTGCTTTGAAGTATCTATTTGTTTGTGTATGTTCCACACATAATATTTTGATAGATGATATATCCTACATTCTTAGGGGCCTTCTCATACAAGGACATGCCCTACTAAGAACTAAGTCAGTGCTGACCACTGTCTCAGTTAGAGCTAACACAACACACAAAGTTTGCCTTTGCTGGAACAGTCGCTAGCTGCCTAACCCAATCCTAACTAGAAATTTATTCTCACTACATAAAAATAAGTTAAGAATTAAGATATTTTTATGTAGTGAGAATAAATTTCTTTAATATATTAATAATTCTAGGAAAGAATTAAAGTGTAATTCGTATCACAGGAAAAATAAAAAAAGACAATACCTATCTACTTCTACAGACTTTTTAGTTTTGACTTATGATTTAATGAGCATTTTATTAATGTTGTCGACCATTCCATTCACAAATTTATATAGCTCAGTACCTAACTGTACTTAAAAACGAAAACACAGACTCTGATGTATATTATGAATTGAAAAAAAAAACACTTTTATTTTTAAACAATTTAAAAAACAGCTTGATGAAAAAGCAAAACTATGCGTTTTTTGGCAAAAAATTATTTACTTATGCAGCTAAAAATATATTGTCCATAAAAAAACTGCAATAAATAAGCCATATTGAATAAATTGATTATTTGTTTTATGGACCGCAAGTTCTTTTGCAATGAGCGGCAGGTTGGACTGGCCTGAGCTGAAGCATTTTTTTAACCCATTAATCCCCAACGTTGCGTAAACGAAACATTCTTCAAATAATAAAAATATATATATTTGCCTACTAATCCAATTTAAGCCAATGTATGTTATAAAGGGCATAATATTTTATGTCCAAGCATAACTATTTATCAATATAAAATAAAAGCCTAATTATTATTCATATTAAAATTATACCTAAACAGCCTATCTAATCTTTTGCAGTTTGACGGATCTAAAAAAGATATGTAGAAATACTAAATGCCCTAAGAATTTATTCATTCAAGACAACGTTTCATATAATTAGAAAGTATTTTTTTTATTTTTTGCACAATATAACATTTAGTGTAATGTTGCGTTTACGAAACATTGGGATTGCACAACATGTGCACATTGTCTGTCACATGTTTGATGATTCATTGTGAACGAGTCTATTCTTGCGATTTTAGTTCTGATATGAGCGATATCGTCAGTATTCAGAGATTTGTGAAGTTGAACTAAGCTTTTCGTCTTGTTAGTATAACAATAATTGATATTAGATAATTAGTGAAGTGTATATTCAGCAGTATAGCTAAAAATATATAGTTCAGTAAGTATTTATTATGATGTAAATACATTCAATAATAAATCGTTGTTTTGCAATCTTTGGATATTTTTTTTAAATATGTCTTGGGCTCAGTGGTGGGAAAAAAATAGACCTTTGTCAACTGCAGAACTAATGGCCATATTAGAAGAGGATGACGATTTGCAACAAGCTGAAAATATTGACGCGGTGTACATACCACCAACGGTTGACGAACTTACAGATGAGGAGGATATTAGTGATGATATATGTGAGAGTGAAAACTTTTCGACAGACATAGCTGGAACCTACGAGGTCCATGCAAATTTACCTGATGAAGCTCAAGATGTCAAAGAAGAGCAACCTACAGCATCATGTTCCAAGAAACTAAAAACTCCACTAGAACAGCTGTCAAGACAAAAGCAAAGAAAGTTATTGCGAAGTGGAAAAAAAGAAAATCCGACTTAAAAAAGTTTACCACAAGAAGAAGAACGTATTATGATAGAGGAAATTGAAAACAAAATTAGTGGCAAGTCTCTATACGACATTTTTTCTTTATGTTTTATGATGTCTGGGAAAAAATTGTTGGTTATTCAAAAAAATATGCGAATGATCATAAACGACATTCTTTTGAACTAAGCAAGGCAAGTCTGAAGCGCTTTTGTGGTATATTGATAATTACCGGTTACCATACCTTACCAGCTACAAAAATGTATTGGTCGAAGGATGAGGACAAAGGTATACCACTGGTAAAAAATTGCATGAGTAGGAATAGATTTTTCCATCAAACAAAATATACACTTATCAGATAATGACCAATTAGATGTAAATGATAAATTTTCCAAAATGAGGCCCATTTTTGCATGATAAATGAAAAAAACATATGTGTATTTTCTCATAACTTGTCTATTGATGAAGAGGTGGTGCCGTATTTTGGACGACACTCATGTAAAATGTTCATAAAGGTAAAACCGGTAAGGTTTGGCTTCAAGATGTGGTGTCTATATAGTTTCAATGGATATTTATATAAATTTATACCAAATGGCGGAAAGAGTGTGAATACCGAAGAGAACGAGTTAGGTGTAGGAGAAAGGGTTATACTGGATCTTTTGTCCATTGTGCAGCATCCATCTAAGCATCGTGTATTTTTTGATAACCTTTTCTCCTCGCACAAGTTATTCTGCATACTGAAAAATAAAGGTTTTTATGGCACTGTACAATTCGTGAGAATCGTACAAGCAGTAATATTTTGGAAACAGTAAAGGGTATCAAGAAAAAAGAAAGAGGTTCATGTGATTTTTCTTTTGATAAGGAACACGAAATATTGATTGTAAGATGGAATAATAATTCTGTCGTGACTGTCGCTACAAATAACTGCAGTATCGAACCACTGGAATCTGCTAAAAGATACAATTATAATAGAACAAAAGAAGATTGCTATTGCTCAGCCAAAAGTTGTTGCCGACTACAATCAGCACATGGGGGCAGATGATCTCCATGATACGGTATTGCAAACTACAGAATTCGTGTAAAGGAAAAGAAATGGTGGTGGCCGCTTTATATAAATATGATAGATAGCGTAATTGTGAATGCGTGGAAAATCTATAATACAGAAAATAAGCAGAAAATGACACAGATAGAATTCAAATCTTATGTAGCTGTTACTCTTATGAAAATTGAAGTCAGTAATAGTCAAGAAAATGAAGAGTTAGCAGGGTCTAGTGGACTGAATATTATTTCTCCAAAACCCAACTATGGGCGTCCATCCAAGAACTCATTACCCACCGAAATACGGTTTGACAATATTGGCCATGTTATAGTTCAACAGGAGAATAAAACAAGAAGAAGATGTCGATAGTGAAAAAGCAATACAATATACAGGGTGAATCTGAAAAAGTGGGCAAAATTTTACGGGGTGGTAGAACGCAGCTATACGAGCAATATTCGTCATAGAATGTATGGTCGTAACGCAAGCGGTGAGAAGTTAAATGGTAGTTTTCCACTGTCACATTTAAAAAATGAACACAAGAAGGAGAGGAGATACTCTGTGCCTCACTTGCATTCCCGTCCGCCGCACCGTACACAAAGTACATATCCGCCATTTCGTGGTTAGTATAACCAGCTATCCTCTCGGCAATCCACGGTAGAAATGCCGTTTGGTGCGAGGACCGACCCTTTTATACCATTTCCAACGCCACCTAGCGGCTCGCCGTTTGCGTTCCACCATACTTTCTATGACGAATATTGCTCGTATAGCTGCGTTCTACCACCCCGTAAAGTTTTGCCCACTTTTTCAGATTCACCCTGTATATGTGTAAAAAGTGTCAAGTTCATCTTCATGCAGACTGCTTCAGACAATTCCATATGTTTTAACTTTAAGTATTCATGTTCTGATAATCCCAAAGTTGCGTACACGCAACATTTTTCTGTGGCTTCTGTGGTCACAAATTGTTTTTTTTTATCACAACTACCTATTTACATGTATTTTTGTTTAGAATAAAAGTACTACCTTAAAATATTATAATTTCTACCTCTGGGAATTAATGGGTTAATCATAGTGAACTCCCCACCTTAGCTCAATTAACAGAGTAACTGGGACTTAGCCTAGAGATCCCGTTTTCCAATCCGGAGACCTGAGTAGTTTCGTTTTTCACACTTCTCAATTTATTGTGCCAAAAATAGCCTACCTGTAAAAGCATTTTGAATTGTTTGAAATACTTTGTAACCATTGACATGATAGAGCTCTATCTGACAGCGAGATCAGAATTGAGCTCTATTTGCTTTTGCCTGACGTTAAAATCGTTCATGAAAAAAACCAACAGTTATGATAGGGTGAAAATGCGGTATATAGAGAGGTTTATCACACTCAAAATGCATTGCCACTACTGATTTGTGACCGCGTAAATACTTGGAGCTCTGTAGACGAGGGGTTCCCACTGAGAGGCACAAAGATATTCCAAGGATGGCACGCAGGTGTAAAATATTTTGTCTTTATTTTAAGTTATGAATTGAAATTGTTGTTAACTGAGAAGTTGGCTAATGATAAAGGAGAGGTAGGGAAGAGAGACAATTTTTCAAAAAACAGAGCGAGGGCGTGATTGCCCAAAGTTTGCGAACTCTAACTGGAGACGATTTTATGCCAGGCTCTCAATCACGGCATTATTCAGTGACAATGGCAGTTGCCCAAACGTTTTCGCTAATTTAGTCTTTATCTGCATCCTTTAAATCTTGAATGGTTGAGTGATTTTACGGTTGAATGATTTTACTAAAAAATAAATTAAAAAATTTAAAACATACCTATCTTCCTATAGGGCCCTAAAAAGTAGAAAATAAACCTAAAACATATCGATGCTGCAATCCATCGTGTGACTTCTTTTCATTCACTTCGAAGGAAGATAGGCACCGGCAACCTTGTTGAGTAGGTAAATCGGCTCACTATCTTCCTTCGAAGCAAATACGAACTCAGTGACTGATTGCACCATCGATCTGTTTTAGGTTTATTTTCTACTTTTTAAGGCCCTATAGGAAGATAGGTATTTTTTTATTTTTTTTGTTGTTAGGCATAAACTGCAAGGAGAGCTGCGTAACAATTCCCAGTGATGACGCACAGAATCGACCAATCTAGCAACTAATGTCCGACCCCGCTCTTCTCGTGAAGCAGGCCGTTAGTACCTTTCGAAAAAGATATTCTCTTTTGAAAAGGAACGGAAGGGGGGGGGGGGGCTGCCAGTTCAGTATAACCTACTGATCTGCTCATCTATAGCCACTTTTTTCTTTTTCTTTTCAACCCTGCTGAGGAGTGGTCAACTTCACAGGGTCCTGATGCTGACCATTTATACCTACTAGACTGGACTTGTTTATGGATTTGAGCTTGATTCTGAATACTGGACTTGCTGCACTGGTGGGCCTCTGTTGAGGGAGAATCTGCCGCTATGTTTTCTGCTTGCTTCTGGGTTGCCAGCCCTAAATGAGCAGAGGCGTGGGATACCTTATATCAGCTGGTGGATAATCCTAATCAGAGGCCATCGCAGGTACCTGAACCTTACTTAGCTAGTTGGGCATCGTGAAGCCTAAACTGGAGTAATGTGTCTCAGGCAGGCCATATGGGTCTTGAAAAAGTCCACTTGAAAAGGTGGTGCCTGAAGTTCCTACCAGCATCGGTGACTTCAGCCTTTAGCAGAGGAGGAACAGGTCTTTGCCCCATGCCTGCGATCAGGGGGCTGTTTGATATTGTTGGCCCTACCAATCTCAATGAACCTAATTTCTTTAAAAATCCTACTAATCATTTCTCTCTGCAGGAACGTGAGGACATTACATAGAGATTATTCTCTTGATGTTCTCATGCAGGAATTCCAGCGCTATAACCTAGATATTCTAGGCTTGCAAGAGACCAGATGGACAGGTAACGGTGAGATACTTAAAAATAACTTTAAATTTCTCTTTACAGGGAGGGAGGATGGAAAGCATCACCAAGGCGTGGGTCTGCTGCTCAGCAGACATGCTAGTGATGTTCTTCTAGGATATGAGTGCATTAATGAAAGATTTCTTACAGCAAAATTTCAGACAAGCGGTAAAGACTTGAATGTTATCTGCTGCTATGCCCCCGCTGAGGATGCCGATGAGGATGATAAGGATAGGTTTTACGGACAACTTCAGGATATTTTGAATTCTGTCAAGAAAGGAGATATTAACCTTGTTCTAGGTGACTTCATTGCCAAAGTTGGGGAGGGGTGATAGACCCTTTTGGTGTTGGTAGCTGTAATGGCAATGGGCGTCTCCTACATGTAAGTAAACTCAATGGTTTCAGAATAACTAACACTTATTGCAAACACCGCGACATACATAAGTACACATGGGTTTCACCTGATGGGCTGCATAAGAATATGATTGGTTATATGTTAATTAACAGCAAATGGGCTAGTTCTGTTAGCAATACGAGGGCATATACGGGAGCTGAAATTGGATCTGGCCATTATCTTATTAAAAGTGTCTTGCAACTTAAACTTAAAAAGTGTTGTGCTAAGGTTAAAAAATTCACCTTTAATACTGAAGCTCTGAAAGACCCAGTTATAGCTAAAGCTTACCATGATAGGTTACTTAGTCATTATGTCAGTCATGGTATGCTAACTACTGAATTGAGGAAGAATGGGATCATTTTAAACAGGCTTTTTTGGAAACTAACAGTACTCTTTTAGGAAAAAAGGAGCAGAAGAGACAGAATTATCTGAGTGATAAGGCACTTGAGCTTATTTCAGAAAGAAGGAACTGCAGGAATGTTCTTAATCAATACCCTACTAGTCCTAATATAAAGGATTACAGAAAGCTTAATAAACGTGTAAAGGATCAGTTAGCTGCTGATAAGAATCTTTGGCTTGATGGCTTGGCTGAAAAAGCCGAGGATGCAGAACAGCAGAAGCTGTACCAGATAGTTAATATTTTGTGAGGTAGAAAACGGACAGGCATACAGGGATTGAAGGATAAACAAGGTAAGGTTATAGAATGTGAGGATTCTGTCATGGCTAGATGAACTGAGCATTTCAGTTTATTTATTTATATACCTAACAACCATGGTGATGTTAGGGCCTTCTACACCAGGTTCAGTTAAAAACGATTCAAAAAGTATAAAGAAAAACAAGAGAATATTTTAAATATTATACATATCAAATATATAAGTTGTCATTATTCAATGAAGTGTCATAGTTAATTAATTTAATAGTTTTATGCTTAATAGTAAAATAAATAAATAATAGTTTAAAGTTTAAAAATAAAGATCTGAGTAATAATGATATATTTAATATGTGTATACATATTCACCTATTCAGTACGAAAAACAGGCTGTGAAGGAACAAATTTCCGTTACAGAACGTTAGAGTAGAAGGATTCTTCTTCTTCTTCTTAAAATTGGGAAGGGCCTGGCTCTGCTGTAAGGCCAGCCCACCTAAGGGGGCCTATTCATACGAGCCATATCTCTGGATAACAATTTCAAACATTGAGATAAAAAAAAGATAGAAAAGAAAAGGTCGGATATAATTTTGAAAAGAGAATAAAAAATAAATGGCACCGTACATTAAATTTGGGAGAGAGAGAGGATGAGAGCCTAAAAAAAGAGTTATTATAAGCCTAATCGAAGAAAGCATTGAATTTGGACAGAATTTCATAGCTTAGTCTTCATTACTGGACCACTTTGTACAATATTCCTGGGGAATTTTGATCATCTGGTCCATACGCTAAGGTTGTCTGAGGTTGCTGAATGGGTCTATGAGACTGGATCTACGTAGCGAAGAACAGTGTACAGTCGCTCAAAAAACTATCCGAACACTATAGTTGATTACAGAATTCAGGAAAAATATCTGGGAACGATTTATTTTAGTAATTAGTGATCTGGCAACCTTCGTGTCACGTGACACGAAGGTTGCCAGATCACTAATTTAAAAAAAAATCGTTTCCAGATTTTTTTTTAATTCTGAAATCAACCATAGTGTTCGGATACTTTTTTGAGCGACTGTACATACATTTTGGCGAAGGCGTTTGGCCGCAGGCCGCCTTTTGATGAAGGGTGAGATTGGCAACAAGGATGTGTTATAGTGTCAGTAGGCCGTAGGAGAATGGAAAAGAGGAGAGGAGGTCCAAGTTCGTCCATAAAAGGTTCAGAGGAATGTGTGTCCTGTGTGGGCACTGTGGAAAAAGCCTAAAAAAATGTTCCTTCTCTCTGGAGAAAGGTGGAGGGGGGTGCAAATGAGGTGGGGGTTAGAGGGGGTAGGTAGGTGAAAGAAGGTGGAGGAATTTTGAAGGGAAAAAATTCATTAAAGAGTGCCAGGGATAAATTTTAATATTTAATATTTATTTCCTTTATTTTCATCCCCCCTCAGGCAGGGGGCATGCCCAAGGGGTGAAATTTGGTGGAGAGGGTGATGGGGGTGGTGGAAGTAACTAACCCATAAATTTGGGGGTTATCATAAAAAGTGTGGGAGCGGGCAAAGTATGGTTAGGTAGATTAGCATTACCATGTGCACCGTGGTGCAGTGAAACCCACGTATAGGGGTAATGGAAAGAAAGGCCAGACAAAGGGCCTTGCAAAATTAAAAAAAAATGATGTAAATTGAGTTAGAAAATAGGGTTTTGGGTAATGGTGGGTATTGTGTCTATGTAGAGGAGGTGAGGGAGAGATGGGTTTCCAGAAAAGTGGGAAATAAAGGGAAGTGGGTGACAAAAGCATGCCAGTGGTCAGGCATTGGAAGCAGTTAGATGTGTGTGTGGTAGTGTGAGGTAAAATAGAAAAAATTGTAAAATGGTAAGAAGAGGCAGTATGTGGATGTACTGTGGAAGGAATCAGTAGTGTGACAATAAGAAAAGGTTAATTGTAAGGAGTAGTTCAATAAAAATTTAATATTATTATTATTGTTATTTTTTTTTCAATAATGTAATAAATTTTGGCATATTAAGTTGCATGGCCAATGAAAGGTTGCAGCATATAAAGTAAACAGTGATAATTGAGTACTGCAAGTCAGGTGTCCAAAGAGCTTCTTTTTTGTCCTTAAATGGATCTTTTTTGTCCAATGGATCTTTTTGGCTCCTGGATCTTTTTGTTTGTCCAATTGGATCTTTTTACAAAAGCAGAGAACAACAAAACAGATCGTAAGGAGGTGGAAGGGTTAAATGGTTTTGCCAGTAAAGTGGATGTTGGATGCAAGGGCAGAAAAATGGGCCTGTTTGTGTTTATGAGATGGGTTGAGTATTGTTTGTATGTTGTATGTGTGGACTCCTAGTTTTGCAAGTTGATGATAGAAGTTGTTTCTTTGTGTAGTGAAGAGTGAACAGTGTAGTAGAAAGTGAGGGATGTCTTCTATCACCTGGCAGTTGGGGCAGAGTCCTGAGGGGGCTTTGTTAATAAGGAAAAGGTCCCTATTAAGGTTTGTTCTGCCCGTGCGGAGTCTGTGTATGGAAGTTTGTGAGTTTCTGGGCAAGTAGTGGAAAAACATTTCATTAGGAGTGTTTGCTACTGTGGCCCTGAAGGTGTTTTTGATTGCTGGAGTGCTGGGCCCATGATTCAGCCCATGTGTTGTGAAAGTTAGATCTGTGGGTTTTTAAATGTTGAGTACATGGGGTAAAGGTGTGGTAGTTAGGTGAGGGTAGGGTGAGGGCTTGTTTGGCAAGATGGTCAGCAGTGTCATTATGGGGAATGTTACAGTGGGAAGGAATCCAGTGAAAAGTGAGGATTTTACCAGTCATGATTAAATTGTGGGCAAGTTTTTGTATGTGGTAAAGGGAGTAATTCTGTGTGATATCAATGTTGTATTTTTTGATGCTTTGTAGGGCAGGCTTAGAGTCAGTAAAAATGTGAATATGTTGTTTGTTGAGGAGGGTAGCCCATTCTAATGCCCTGTGTATTGCTGCAAGTTCTGTGTTGGTGCTATTGAAAGCAAGGTTGAGTTTGATTTTGTGTGTGTAATGTAGGTTTGGGCAATGAAATGTAGCAGATCCATTAGTTGTGTTAGGGATGTGGGAGCCATCAGTAAAAATGGTAATATCAGTGGGGGAATGTTTGAAATGATATGTTCAGCCGCAGATTGGAGTTCAAGGGGGTGGTGGTGTTTTTTCTGAGTGATGTTGGGGAGGTTGAGTTCTATGTTGGGTATTTTGATTTGCCAGAAGGGAAGTGTGTGTTTAGGAAAAAAAATTTTTATATGTTTCCAAGTGAGATTTGCAGGGTGTTGTTTAATAATGTATGCAGTGGGAGAAGAGTTGTCAGGTGAGTCTATTCTCCTTAGTGCAGGGTGTGTGGGGTTGAAGTGTTTCATTTTTATGTAGTGATTGCATGTGAGTAGTTGTCGTTTAATTGTAAGAGGGTCATGTTTGCTTCTGCCCAAGTGGCCAGGTTTGGGCAGCCAGCTTTGAGGTCAAGTGCAAGTCTAATGGCTCTTGTTTGAATTGTTTCAAGTTTTTGAATGTGTGTGTGTGGCAGTGTTCAGTGATGAGAGACCATATTCCAGTTTAGAGTTGAGAAAAGCTTTAATGAATGTAATCATGACTCTATCACTGGCACCCCATGTTGTCCTAGTTATGGCTGTGAGTATGTTGAGTGCTCCATTACATGTGTGTTTAATGTAATTTGTGTGATGATTCCATGTCAGCTTGCGGTCAATAATTAACCCTAGGTATTTGTAGTGTGTGACTATGGGTACAGTAGAATTATTAATTGTAATTGTAGGGGAATTGGGGGGTATGTGTTTGCGGGTGATGGGTAAGACCGCAGATTTAGGTGCAGAGATGGCAAGTCCCCATCTGGTGGTGAAGTCAAGGACCTGGTTGACTGCTTTTTGTAGGTGGCACTGAATGTTGTTTATATTTTTTCCTGAGGTCCAGAGGACAATATCATCAGCAAAGATGGAGCAAGAGATATGTTTGGGTAGTAAAATAGGTAGGTCATGTAGAAGTATGTTAAAGAGTGTAGGAGAAACCACACTGCCCTGTGGTAGTCCCCTTTTTAGATTATGTGGGTCAGAGAAGGTGGTTCCCAGCTGGACTTTGATTTTTCTATGTGTGAGAAAATTATTGAAAAAATGAAGCATGTTGCCTGTGATGCCAATATGATGTAGTTTGTAAAGTATGTTGGTATGTGAGGCAGTATCAAAAGCAGAGGTGAGGTCTAGAAAGACACAGCATAGAATTTCTTTGTTGTTAATAGCTAGTTCTGCTGAAGTGATGATGTCAAAGAAATTGTCTGTGGTAGACCTGTGCTCTCTAAAGCCAGTTTGGCATGTGGGTAGAGTGTTATTTGCATGGAGGAAGAATTTTAGTCTTGAGAGCACCATTCTTTCTAGAACTTTGAGTATGCATGATGTTAGGGCAATTAGTCTATAAGAAGAGACTTCTGCTGCTGGTTTGTGTGGTTTTAAAATTGGGGTTATGTGTATGTCTCCCCATTCTGATGGGAAGGTGTGTGTTTGCCAGCAGCTATTGTAGACATGTAGCAAAGTGCTGAGTGTAGAGGGTCTTAAATTTTTTGTAGCATTGTATGTGATGTAATCAGGGCCAGGTGTACTTTTAGATTTAGCTTGTTGAATTGCAGTAATTAATTCATGTAAAGAGAATGGGAGGTTGATTGCGGGGAGTTTGCAGGTGGCGTTGAAATCAATAGTACTTTCAATGTGTGAGCAGTGGGTTAGATAGGTATGTGTATTTGCTTGGGGAGGGAGGTGGTGAGATGTGTGACAAAGAGGTTTGCCCCTTGCTTAGCGGAGAGATTGTTTTTCCAGATGACACTATGCCAAGGGGCAAGTGGTTGTGCCTGGGACTTAAGTGTTCTGATAGTTGCCCAAATGAGTGTTGAGTCTGTTCTAGGATTGATTGTGTTACAGTATTGTCTCCACTCCTTTCTTTTAGTTGTAAGTCTCAGTTTCCTGAGTTTTGCATTGGCTTGGTTGAATGTAGTGATGGCAGGAATTGTTGGGTGTCTTCTGGCAGTGTATTCTGTTTTTCACCTAATTTCAAGTTGGGTAGTTATGATTGGATAATTTTTAACAAACCCAGTCATGTGTTTGGTGGTGAATTTATTTGTTTGGAAGCTGTGGTTGATGCATGTGTAAAGGATGAAATATTATTGGGTGATTGTGTAGTGATTATGTTTTCTCATGTGGAGGAGAAATTGTGCCAGTTGATATTGTCGTGCCCACAGAAATTGATCCTGCGGACACGACTTGGGCCAAAAGGTCCTAGGATAGGTTTTTCAAATGTGAGAACAAAGACTTGTTTTGGTCACCAAGCTTCCACGAACTCGTCCCTGACGCCAGTTGACACCGGTTGCGACTTCGCCCCTGGGTGTAGAAGTTTCTGGACTGGGATCGCGCTCGACATCAAAGGCCTCGAGAAGGCGGAGCGATTTTTGGCTCAAGCGTCCGCGACCAATAGCCAGTGCCCGCGTCAGCCTTCCGCGCTGACCACCGCTAGAGGTCGCGGCGGGAAAATGCGGCAAGCTTGAACAGTGAGAGAAAAGTGTGTCTTTTGCCTCGTGTCGCTCGTCTTGGTGAGTTGTCTCTTGTTCGTCTCGCAGTCCAGTCGAGCAGTCTCTCTCCCTCCGTCCTGTGAACGATGCGAGCCCTTGTGAAGAAAGGGTGCGATCCGCCTTTGTCTGGCCGAGATTTAGACAGATGATCGACCAGTCGACGGAGCCGGACTCCCCATCGGAGATTTCTGCAGCGGCTATATAGTGAAACAGGTACGGGTCTTCATCGTTTGTAAATCTGGTTTTTCTTAGCTAAATACTGTTTTCTGCCTGCCCGCCACCGCGTTCCCAAATAGGGACTACGGAACATGACTTTGGAGCTAGTAGCTTGGACTTAATGGATGGACTTTGCCAGAGCAATTTCTTGGCTCCCCATTGTAAAGGCTGACATTGCCTAAACGCTGAGTAAAAGAAACTGTACCCCGACGAAGGGAGTAAGTTGTGTTAGAGAATATTTCAGTAATGCTGTTTTTAATAAATTGTGTGTAACTGGTAAAACATGACTCCTCTCCATTTTTCATTATTGTAAGTAAAGTTTCTGGGTTAATATGGAAAGAGTGCCCTTTCGGTAATCAGCGCAATTGTAGCACGGTCAAAATTTAGGAAAGGAGTCAAACATTAATGTCGGACCGCCCTAATACGAAAGGGGGGTTCACGGCAATATGTGTCTTTGGAGTGTAGGCAGATGGCTTAAGGCCTTGTATTGTGATGAATATTGGGAAGTGGTCACTTTGCCATGTTGAGTAGTGAACCTGCCATGAGTTAATAGATGATATGATAGGAGTGGAGAGTGTGAGGTCAAGAACAGACTCATAGGGGGGTTTGCTGAAGGTGGGGGTACCATCGTTATGTATGGCCAAGTTGAAGTGGTGTGTGAATTGTTCAATGATAGTGCCTCTATTGTTGGTGTGTGTGCTACCCCATGTTGCATTATGTGCATTGAATTCTCCCGGGACTATGTTTGGTCCTGGTGAGAGAGAAAAGATGTGGGTGAAATCATTAATAAGTGTATTTAGTGAAATGTGTAGTGTGGGGAAGAAATAAACATTATATATATTAAAGCAGGTGTCTTGAATTTTGATATTGACTCCAATTATTTCCATGCATGAATAAGTATTAGGATTTGGGATAGCACAAAGGGGAATTTTTTATGGATGAGTGTGGTGGCATAGGAGTGTTTCTTTGTGGTGGTGGAGTTGTGAATGATGTAGTGTTTATATTTAAAATTAATAGGAATTCTGGCTTCATTCAGATAGAAAAACGTCTCAGCCAATCAGAAGAGATGAATTTTGGTATTGGCTGAGACGGAGAAAAGATGGATGACAGGTAAATAACGTTAACTAAAGGTTAATTTTAAACAGTAACGATAATAAATAACAAGAAAATCTCTAATTCAACTAGAATTAAAGTATGGAAAGTAAATAAAAACTAAAAGAATAAAAAGGCTCACTTTTTTAAGCTTTTAAAAGTTTGCAGGTACAGTTCAGAAAGTCCCAAAGAGAGAACGAGTCTGGGAGGTCACAAGAATGTAGAGCAGTTTGATAAACTTTTCTGAATTTAGCTTTAATTTTTCCTTCTTCTGTGAATGTCCTTTTTAGATACAAATGGGACTTTGGGATTTCCCACTCAGAATCAGCAGAAGTTGGATTTGCGATGATTTGAGAACATCAACGATGTCTTCGAATGTTTCCTGAGAGTCTTTATCATCAAGGACACAGTCTTCTCGATTTTTCGGAAGCCGGTCGTGTATAAAGTCCTTAATAGCAATACACAAATTTGCTTTCAATTGAACTCTTGAAACTTTGTGAATTGGGAAGTAAACAACTAACGCATTTGTAGAGTCAGAAGAAGTAGGCACAGGATAAATGGTTTTTCTTTTATGGGAGGAACAGTTCAGATCCATAAATTCACCATTTGTAGGTTCATGAGATGAAGTTTGACATTCAACAGAAATCTCTGGAAGTTTGACAGATGTATCAGTGATTGATGCTATCGATTCTGAGATTTTTGGGAATAGGGGAGATTTCTTTGCATTCAAGATTTTAGCGAATACATCACAGTGTTTGATGAAGTGTTCAGTGCTTTTGCACCACTTGCATAACTTTTGAATCCCCTTGTACCAAATTGTTGCTGTAAAGCTTCCCACTTTGAGGAAATTTGGCAGGGGTTTTATCATTTGGAAAGTCAAAATTCTGGTGCCAGTCCTAATATTCTCCAGCCCAATAGAAGTGTGGAATTCATCTCTACAGTCCAAAATCTTGTCAAAAAACTCAAGGGCTGATTGGAGTTCCAGTGAAGTTGTGAAAAAAGAGAGTTTGGCGATGTACACGATTTTGGTTGGAGACGTCAGTCTAGTAGATGAAATCCGATTTCCATCCAGACAAAAGTTAAGTGAAGCGGCAAAACTGTCAGCACTTTTTTCATTTTTGAAAGTGATCACTGTAGATACATTAGTTAACTTCTGAGCGAAGTCCAAGTTTTCAGATCCATATTTGACAGCTAGATGCTGTACTAAAGTTTCAAACTTTACGTTTTCGTGTCTTATTTTATAAGTCCATTGTAGTCTTTCATCAGTGAGAGCATTTTTGATATCCATAGCTGTCAGTCAGGCAACTTCAGGAGCTAACAAAAACACGTCTGGTCACTTCAAAGACTAGGAGAGGAGTCCTAGAAGGATTGAATTTAATAACTGTAACCATAGAAACTGAAATCTGATTGGTCGAGCTTTCCCATTGTTGAAGGGAAATCCGCTTATATCCTGTTAAAGAAGTCGCGAGCAGGAAGTTAATAAGAAACTTGTAGCTTGCATTTCTGACGTCATCTGGAAAATTCAACATATCATGTAAAGTAAACTGATTTATTCCTAGTTGAGATAATTGCTGATAATAAATTTTACGTGCTTTGTCATAATGTAAACAGTTCAATAAAATATCTGAAATAGTTTCTTCACTGTTACAGTAAATACAATTTGCGCTATCTGATTTCTCTATCTTGTACAAGTAGCTGTTTAATTTTGTAGTACCAGTTCTCAATCTTAATATTTTGCAAAAATTATTTCTAGTCATTTTAAGTTTTAGCAATGAACATATATTTTGATCAAGTTGATATCTAAAATGATGTTTAACAGAACTCTGAACTTTAAAATAATTGTTGAGCTCTATTTCTTCTGATGACTTAAGATAATTTTTAATTTGTATATTATATATAGGAATATCAGTAGTGTTAGTTAAATTGATTACATCTTTGGCATATGAGCTAAAACATTTACTTCAATTCCACAGTGACTAGGTAGCCACTGAATTTTAATAATTTTCCTTTTTTTATATAAATCGTTACATTAATGTAATATATCACAGATTGAACTAGGATATTTATTTTCCAAAATATTTTTTCTATCGAATATAAAACAGATCTGCAATCAGTGAAAGTAAGAATTTTATTTCAAATATACTGTTCTTGTATCCAAAGTAAAGAAGAATAAATTGCAAAGAGTTCTGCTTGTATAATAGTACATCCTTTTATAAATTTAAATGCTTTATAAATGTTTAATTTAGGTATGCAGAGAGCTGCTGTGGCAGTATATTAGTCAGGAAAAAAAGCTCCATCAGTATAAATAGCAGTAAAATCTTGATAGGAATTGTGAATATATGAATCACTTAAAGTTTTCAAAATAGAAATATCAGTATTTCTTTTTTGTGAATATGCGAGGAATATCCTTGAAGATGGTTGGCAAATGATACATCCAAGTGGGTACATTACTAATGATGTCGTGATGATATAACTATAGGTGATTGTGATAACTATAGGGGTATCAGCCTACTCTCTGTTCCAGGGAAAGTTCTTTGCGTGATTGTGCTTAATAGAATTAAGAATCTGGTTAACCGGCAATTGCGTGATGAGCAATGTGGATTCAGAAGTGGTAGGGGATGTGTGGATCAGATATTTTCACTTAGGCAGATTCTTGAGAAATGTTTAGAGGTTTAGAAACCTTTGGTTGCTAGCTTTGTTGATTTCAAAAAAGCTTTCGACTCTGTTGATCGTCATAATTTGTGGTTGATTGTGAGATCGTATGGTATACCAGACAAGTTAGTTAACATAATGAAAGCTCTCTATAATAGCACTGAGTCGTGTGTTAGAGTTGGTAAGGCTTGTAGCAATTGGTTTAGCATTACTTCTGGTATTCGACATGGGTGCATTTTGTCTCCTTTTCTCTTTAGTTTGGTTATTGATTATGTTATCCGAAATTCACTGCAAGGGAAAGATTTTGGCCTTAAATGGTCTGGAGATACTAAAATTTCTGATTTAGATTATGCTGATGATTTAGCCCTTTTGGCAAATGATGTTGATGAGATGAACTCTTTCATTCGAGCTGTTGATGAAACTGGTAGTAGAGTAGGTTTCGTTATAAATAGAGAGAAAACTAAAGTGATGAAAATTGGTCAGGCAGGTTGTGATTCAGTTCATCTGAATGGTTGCAGTCTTGAGCAGGTGTCACAGTTTAATTACCTTGGGAGCTATGTAACAGATTCTGGTGATGTGCGGCATGAGATTAACAGACGAATAGGGATTGCTGCCGTGACTTTTAAGAATCTATGGAGATTGTGAAGAAATAGGCTTATACACCTAAAGACTAAAATTAGACTGTATTAGACCTAAAGACTAAATTAGACTGTAATAAGACTTGGTTCTTTCTAGGGTTAGTTATGGTAGTGAAACTTGGATGCTGTGTAAACAAGATAACAGGAAACTAGATGCTTATGTAGTATCTTGGGTATTTCGTGGTTTAACTTTGTAACTAATGATGAGGTTAGGCAAAGGAGTCTCAACTTCCTTTAAGCAGCATATTGTGCAGAGACAGACTCTGTTGGTTTGGCCATGTTGCCCGTATGGATAATTATAGATTGGCGAATAGTGTTATGAACAGTGTGCCTAGAGGCCTCAGTAGGAGGGGAGACCTAGGATGCGGTGGGCAGACAATACCAAACAGGATCTTGTTAGAATTGGTGTGCAGTGGCCGGATGCAGCAGATGTAGCTCAGGACAGATATGCTTGGAGAATTAAACTGCACGGTCAAATTGGACCTCTGTAGCCCATGGCTGCTTGAGGATGATGATGATGATGAAAAACACCTACCTTCGAAAACCTTCATTTGATATGTGTCTCATAAACATCGAGCACATTTACACCTTTTTTTCGAGTCATGTTTGAGGTATCCGATGACATTGGAGACGTCACAAGCTTTAATTTGAGATACGACTCGCTAAGGTCTCCCCGGGAAATTCCGTCCCCCCATTTTATCAGGGGGGAATAGTGGGAGAAAAATTCGAAATTGTTCGCCAGTCATTATACGAGCTTTCATTTGACACCTAACTCATAACTGTAGGCCATCGCTTTCGGAAGATATAGCACAATGACTTTCACATTTACTGTTTATAGGGGGAAGAAAGCATGGTGGTCAATCTTTGGAAGGCCACGAAACTCTCCGCGTCACAAGCTTTAATTTGGCATATAGCTCGTTACTTTCCGCATTTACGTTCAGGAGGTATATGGAAACAATCATTTCCACATTTCACCCTTTTTACAGGGGGAAGAATGCATGGGGAATCAATTTTTCATAGCCTACGACATTCCCTGCGCCAGAAGCTTTCATTTGATGTACAGTTTGTTACTTTTCGCCTTCGTGTTTTAGAGATATAGCGGAAAATTAGTTTCGCATTTCCCCTTTTTTAGGGAATAAGAAAGCAAGGTCATTTTTTTTTATAGATCATGACAATCCCTGCGTCACAAGTTTTCATTTAGCACATAAATCATTAAGTTTCTCCATCGCGTTCGAAAGATATTGTGGAACAACGTTTTGTCAAATCCACAAACCAACAAATGTCAAAGCCAAAAGCAATAGGAAGATAGGTAATAACAAAAAAGAGCCAAACTTTAGATTTTTGGAAACGGTTTCTTTTATTAAAACTGGTTGATGCTGATAGATTTTGCTCCCTTAAGAGCTGTGAAAACACACCATAATGACGAGTGCTAATTCCTCATGGTTTGTTTTGAGAGGTCGTGGAGTAAAGGTTATTAGGGAAGAAAGAGAACTGTTAACTAAGTTGTGATTGGTTTAGATATTGGTAGTAAATAGGCAAGTGGGAAAATAAACCACCCATCTGCCTCTCGGACTCGAACTCGGGATCTCCTAATTACCCGCCAGTTGCTCTCCCGTTTGAGCTACGGCGGTGGAAATTTACATTTGCTTAAGAAAGGTTACGATCATTGTGCTGTGGAAGCTTTTCCATGTGAATCTAATTGTTCAGGTGCTCGTGAGCTATTTATACCGACGAGAATCAAGTTTTTATAAGCACATTGCAAGTACTTTGGATTATTAAGATGCTCAGCATCGAAACTGTGGAAGGAAATAACCTCTCCGCCGTAAGCCGGTGGATTCTAATTCATTTACTTGGAATTTCCAAATAAATGAACGATTATATAATTAGATGGGCTAGTGATATGAAAATATCTGTCTTAGACTACGACTAACAATTTAGCACTTTTGACAAATGATGTGGTCGAGATGAATTCTTTCATTAAACCTATTGATGAGACTGGCAATTAGACGAAGTAGTCATCAACCACCATTGAACAACATATTGCCTAGGAAAGTAGAGACTGCATTCATTTGCCCATGTTGCCCGCATGCAACACGATGCTGCACAATTGCAGAACAAAGAATAAATTATGAACAGTGTGCCTAAAGACGTGATCCCGAGACCATCGGACAAGTTGCCATTTACGGATGAAACTTGAAAGGAAGAAACTCAATGGAAAGAATTTTAGTGAAAATTTATGGAGAGCTTCGTGTAAATATCTACAAGATAATTGTTGCGGTCAGTATATCTGGGCATTAACTAACACAACATGTGAGAATTGCGAAGTAGAAACGCCGAAAACAATATGAGAGCGAAGAATATTTTAATAAGAACCACGCCAGTAAATCGGATCAGCCTTCTACTGCTTGTATGTGTTCCCTGGCCGTATTATTTCTGGCTGTAACAATATGGCTAATAGCACTTTCCGAAATTTAATTGCAGCGTCATTGATTTCGAATATTTTCTACTTGATTGCTTTGAAAACGTTAACACGTGAAACGAGAGCTTCGTTCGTCTCGTCCATTTCCGCCCACTTCGATGCAGTAGCTACAGGAATGAATCCACCTGTCCTGCGTCGTCCCTCTGCGGCAATGTCAACTCCGACAGGTCGCTGACATGCGCTATCAGCCGCCGATGCACTTGGAATCGATCGCTGCCATTATCTGGGTCATTAGCTCGAAGGAATAAAGGCAAGAACAGGCGTGGTGTTCTGTGCATACTTCCTGCCCCAACCGGTTGCGCTCACAGCTCCTGGTTACGCTGAGCGGCCAGATTATGCCAATAGAAACTTGTTGCTTTCTCAAGGAGAAACGAAATTCAATTTAACCTATTCACGTTATATTTCTGGAAATGTTAAATATCATTGCTCATCAGATGGGAAAAATTTGGTCTTAAAGGAGCAGTTTAAAATTCTCCTATTGTCTTTTCGTAAGATTTAATTTAACAATATTAACATTAATTTGTTTCAATTATCTTATTTTCACTGGCTCTCAAAATTAAAGGAAAATGAACAAACGTATTGATAACTCGTAACAGTTTTCAGAAAACATATTGAAATGTCGTATCGAAAGATAGTGTGATATGACCGAGTAGCAGTAAGTGGGGCAATGACGAAATCCTGTAAAGCAGGCGTGTCCAACCTTTTGAAATTCCTGGGCCACATCGAGTGAAGATGAATTGTTTTGGGCCGCACATAAAATATATAATATAGATAATGTATATGAATAATAAAACTTCATTTATTTTCTTATGTTTTCTATTATAAAATTAAAAAAGGGCAACATGAAACTAGTGGGATATCAAAAACTCGCTGAAAATTGCATAATCATGTTGAAAGCTTGTGTCGTAAACACGTGAACTTTACGAGTTTGTGGGCCGCATTGCTAGCTGTCCAGGGCTGCGGATTGGACACGCCTGCTGTAAAGAGAATGAGTGCTACATATGGGAGCATAAATTCGCATAATGGAGGTTTTGGAATTAGGGAAGGAAGTGCTAATAAATTGTATGATCCCTGTTGACAGTCATACAACTCTCTCAACACGTTCTCATACTCTTGACGAGACTGTTGTTAAGGAGTTTTGGTAATAAAATCCAAACATCCACAAAAACAGATCTGAGTTCATAGAAAGTTCTGTGAGAGGGTGTCTCTCATATCTCTTCAAGATGTCCCCATATATGATCAACTCGACTCAGTTCCGGGAATCTCGCTGGCAGTACATCCTATCAATACAATTATATGGTCGACAGTTTTCAAAAAATTCATCGATCACATAAGTTCTGTAGGGACGAGCATTATCATCAACAGATATGAAATCTAGGGCCGAGAGCACACCATTTGTAAAGCCTGACGTAAGGCGCGTGGATCACGACTCTGTATCGCTGAGCAACCGGTGCCTCCCTGCAAGACGTGAAGCTCTGAGCGACTAGTCATGATGCCACTAAAATGGTCCGATGCTATAGAAGCGGTGGCTAATTACTTGTTCCCTCCAGATAAACGCAAGTCAAGTATCCGTGTTTAAACTGAATCTGGACTCATCTGTGAAGAGCATCTGTGAAAGGCGTGAAGTTGACACAAACCATTGATTTTTTTTAACGTATTCCCCAAGTAATTTAATAAAAGATAAGATTGAATATTTATTTTAAATAATTATAATAAATAATAAAATTCATGAAGTGCTCATTGATTGAAAATGGTAATTCTTTGGCTAGTGCCCATAAAATGCTCATAAGTACGAATAGTTCGCAACTTGAATATTTGTAAAAAGAGGTCTTCCTCTACTTAGTCATTAATTTGGAAGCAAAATGCAAATAACGTGGAGTTTGACACTGTTTGCGAAAGTAAGTGCATTTGAAAAGGGCTTGTGCTTAACTGCTTACCAAATTTAATGAAAATATGCATACAAAAAAATACTTTCGTTTCCCAAAAATAGTAAATGTTCACCAAATTTTAGACCATATTTAATCTTAAAGTGTTAACTAGATATTTACGGTCTGTAAATGGTAGCTAGGTAGTCACTGGAAGGAGAGCTATGCACCAATCCCCTGTGATGATGCATAGAACCGGCCAGGCCTAGCACCTAATGTCCGACCCCACCTTCTCTTGGTGCGGACCGTTAGTAACTTTCAAAAGAGATGCTCTCTTGTGGAAGTGAACGGAAGGGGAGGGCTGCCAGATTAGTGTGGCCTACTGATCTGGACAACTATGGCTACTTTTCTTTTCTTTCTACCCTGCTGAGGAGTGGTCAACCACACAGGTTCCTGGTGCTGACCATATACACCTACTGGACTGGACAGATATATGGCTCTGAGCTTGATTATGAATCCTGATTTTGCTGCACTGGTGGGCTTCTGTGGAGGGGAAATCTTCCGCTGTGTTTTCTGTTTGTTTGTGGGTTGACAGCCCCAAGTGAATAGATTCACAGGATATATTTATCAGCTGGTGGATAATCCTGAGCAGAAGTCATCGCAGGCACCTGAACTCTTTGCTTCTATTGGCATCGTCAAATTCTACATTGGAGGAAGTCTTCCAGTGTAGATGACTTCAGCCTTTAGTAGTGGGGGAACGGGTCTTTGCCCCATGTCTGCGATTAGGGGGCTGTTTGATACTGTCGGCATTCCCTTTCTCAATAAACATAGTTTCTTTAAACATCCCACTAACCATTTTCTCTCCATAGGTAGTTGGAATGTGAGGACTCTGCACAGAGCTTTTTCTCTTGATGTCCTCACACAAGAATTCCACCGTTATAATTTAGATATTCTCGGCTTGCAAGAGACCAGATGGACAGATAAAGGTCAGATTCTTAAAATTAATCTTAAATTTCTCTTTTCAGGGAGGGACGACAATAAGCATCACCAAGGCGTGGGTCTGCTTCTCAGCAGACACGCTAGCGATGCTCTTCTAGGATATGAGTGCATTAATGAAAGGTTTCTTACAGCAAAATTTCAGAGAAGCGTTAAAGACTTGAATGTTATCTGTTGTTATGCCCCCACTGAGGATGCCGATGATGATCAGAAGGATAGGTTTTATGAACAACTTCAGGATATTTTGAATTCTGCCAAGAAAGGAGATATTACCCTTGTTCTTGGTGACTTCAATGCCAAATTTGGTAGTGACTCTGTCCTTTGGGGGGGAGTAATAGGCCCTTTTGGTATTGGTAGCTGCAATGGCAATGGGCAACGTCTCCTACAGGTAAGTAAACTCAATGGATTCAGAATAACTAACACTTATTACAAACACCGCGACATACATAAGTACACATGGGTTTCACCTGATGGGCTGCATAAGAATATGATTGATTACATATTAATTAACAGCAAATGGGCTAGTTCTGTTAGGAATACCAGGGCATATAGGGGAGCTGAAATTGGATCTGACCATTACTTTGTTAAAAGTGTGTTGCAACTTAAACTTAAAAAGTGTTGTGCTAGGGTTAAAAAATTTACTTTTAATACTGAAGCTCTGAAAGATCCAGTTATAGCCAAAGCTTACCATGATAGGTTACTTAGTCATTATGACAATCATGGTTTGCTTACTACTGAAGTTGAGGAAGAATGGAATCATTTTAAACAGGCTTTTTTGGACACTAACAGTACTCTTTTAGAAAAAAAGGAGCAGAAGAGGCAAAATTATCTGAGTGATAAGGCACTTGAGCTTATTTCGGAAAGAAAGAACTGCAGGAATGCACTTAATCAATATCCTACTAGTCCTAATAGAAAGCATTACAGAGACCTTAATAAACTTGTAAAGGATCAGTTAGCTGCTGATAAGAATCTTTGGCTTGATGGTTTGGCTGACAAAGCCGAGGAAGCAGTTAGACAGCACAACAGCAGAGAGCTGTACCAGATAGTTAATGTTTTGTGTGGTAGAAAACGGACAGGCATACAAGGATTGAAGGATAAACAAGGTAAGGTTATAGAAGGGGAGGATTCTGTCATGGCTAGGTGGGCTGAACATTTCAGTGATGTTCTAAACAATGTAGTTAGTTCTACTCCCATTGTTTGCAATGATGATAGATGCATTGGTGGCTTTAATGTTGGCCCTCTAACACAATCTGAAGTTATTTTGGCTGTTTCTAAACTTAAACTTCATAAATCCCCAGGGGTAGATGAAATTACTACGGAAATGCTTAGAGCTGGGAATGTTTCTGTTACCACTTGAATGACTGAAATTCTGAATATCTTTTATGATAAAGGCATGGTTCCTAAGGATTTTACCAGAGCTATTGTTATCCCTATTTTCAAAAAAGGTGATCGCAGTTCTTGTGATAACTATAGGGGTATCAGCCTACTCTCTGTTCCAGGTAAAGTTCTTTCCATGATTGTGCTTAATAGAATTAAGAATCTGGTTGACAGTCAATTGCGTGATGAGCAATGTGGATTCAGAAGTGGTAGGGGATGTGTGGATCAGATATTTTCACTTAGGCAGATTCTTGAGAAATGTTTAGAGTTTCAGAAACCTTTGGTTGCTAGCTTTGTTGATTTCAAAAAGGCTTTCGACTCTGTTGATCGTCATAATTTGTGGTTGATTGTGAAATCATATGGTATACCAGACAAGTTAGTTAATATTATGAAAGCTCTCTATAATAACACTGAGTCGTGTGTGAGAGTTGGTAAGGCTTGTAGCAATTGGTTAAGCATTACTTCTGGTGTTCGACAAGGGTGCATTTTGTCTCCTTTTCTCTTTAGCTTGGTTATTTATCATGTTATGCGAAATTCACTTCGAGGGAAAGATTTTGGCCTTAAATGGGCTGGAGATACGAAAATTTCTGATTTAGATTATGCTGATGATTTAGCCTTTTGGCAAATGATGTTGATGAGATGAACTCTTTCATTCGAGCTGTTGATGAGACTGGTAGTAGAGTAGGTTTGGTTATAAACAGAGAGAAAACTAAAGTGATGAAAATTGGTCAGGCAGGCTGTGATTCAGTTAATCTGAATGGTTTCAGTCTTGAGCAGGTGTCACAGTTTAATTATCTTGGGAGCTATGTAACAGATAATGGTGATGTGCGGCATGAGATTAACAGACGAATAGGGTTTGCTGCCGGGACTTTTAAGAACCTATGGAGAGTGTGGAGAAATAGGCGTATACACCTAAAGACTAAAATTAGACTGTATAATAGTTTGGTTCTTTCTAGGGTTAGTTATGGTAGTGAAACTTGGACACTTTGTAAACAAGATAACAGGAAACTAGATGCTTTTGATTCCAGATGCTTACGCAGTATCTTGGGCATTAGGTGGTTCAACTTTGTAACTAATGATGAGATTAGGCAAAGGAGTTTGCAACCTCCTTTAAGCAGCATATTGTGCAGAGAGAGACTCCGTTGGTTTGGCCATGTTGCCCGTATGAATAATTATAGATTGGCGAATAGGGTTATGAACAGTGTGCCTAAAGGCCTCAGAAAGAAGGGGAGACCTAGGATGCGGTGGGCAGACAATGTCAAAGAAGACCTTGTTAGAATTGGTGTGCAGTGGCCAGATGCAGTAGATGTAGCTCAGGATAGACTTGCTTGGAGAACTAAATTGCACGGTCTGGTTGGACCTCCGTAGCCCATGGCTGCTTGAGGATGATGATGATGAGATATTTACTTCTTGTTACTCTATTATATTATTTGCCACTAAAAAAACTTTTTGTTTCCTAACTGGCGGGCGCTGGTCAAAGTGTGGTCCTTAGAAAAGTATGGCGTATTGGCTGTTTCGGAATTGGAACAGCCAGTACATTGTACTCTTTCGTTTTTTCTGAATGGTATTATTAAGGTATTCTATCTATAGGTGAACAGTACACCGCCTGCAGCAATATAAAAAACGCCCCTGATGACCGAAGGCCAAATGAGAACGAATCCGTAAAGTGATGAATTTCATGAGTATGAATCTTTGTATCCCATCTCTGTGCTTTGAGTTCTACTATTCGTATCTAATGACTCCGTCGTCCTCATTATAAAAAACGAATAATATAATGAGCGGAGGCCAAGTGAGAACGAATCAGTAAAGTGTTGGCAGTATTGTCGCGTAAATTTAGTGTTATACATTTGGTGAACATTTACAAAATTCGGTATAACCATAGTATTTAAAATACAGGCATTACTAAAACAATAGGAACCGTTGTTATTTTAGTGACGAAAATTTCGTTTTTCGATTTAGCATCATTTGGCATCTAACAACTATTTTTCAAATTCATTATTTTTTTTGGAGTACAATGCAAGGGGTTCAGAGTTTAATTTGGTAAACATTTAATTTGATCCCTTTGAAAAGTTTATTACTAAGATGATATCTTAAAAGTACAGTCGGTCAAAAAAGTATCCGAACGCTATGGTTGTATACAAAGTTCAGAAAAAACAACTGACAACGATTTTTTTAGAAATTAATGATCTGGCAACCTTCGTGTACCGTACACGAAGGTTGCCAGATCATTAATTTCTAAAAAAAATCGTTGCCAGATTTTTTTCTGAATTTTGTATGCAACCATAGCGTTCGGATACTTTTTTGACCGACTGTACAAGTATTTCAGTTATGCACCATTGTTTTAAAACACTAGATTTTAATATTGAAAGCATTTCATGTTTGTTAATTATTAATGTAATATTAACATTGTTTAATTGAGTATAATAAAGTCTTTAACTAGATTAGAGCTATTGAAAATGTGAATGGTGTTTTGCGCATTTATAAACGAAATTTCGAAGAAAATTTTGAATATATTGTAATCAATCACGCTTTTCGATAAAATTGGACATACGTATATTTTGCTGAAATAAGAGCTTAAATGCTGTTTTGCTATAATAATGGGTAATACTTTTTTTTCAGTTTTTTTTTATTTTTGTGTACAATATAATTAGTTATATAAAGTAAGTTCTCTCTTGATAGATGGAAAATATTCTTGTGTCAGTATGCTGTATGTTGTCTGGAAAGAATTATTATTGCTTCATCCTAAAGTGATTTATATGAACATATGTGAAGCTCGACATTTCACAAACTCATAGAAAGACAATGCAAAACAGCAGAAAATATTAAATAAATAAATACCTCCTCAAGCAGCTGTTTGCCACAGAGATCTGACAGGAGCCTGTCAGTTTAATACGCCATAGTAGAAGAATCTGTGAGGATGGCGGGTCCTCAGCATTTTTTTTTGCTTACTGCACGCAGTTCCCAGGTACCGACTGCGCCCAAAGCTGCTTACTTCGGTGATCGGACGAGAACCGGTGTTTTCAGCTTGGTACTAATACCCACCAAATGTTGGCGCGAAACGAAAACCAATTGTTTCGCAAGTTTCCACTCACATTCGCACGTCATCGATAACTTCATTTACCAGGCTGGCAACGACAGCGGCCCAGAAATCTCGGACGCCTTTCGAGCGCTCGCTCCTGACCCACGGCAGCTAGGAAGACGATCGGCTACCCCAAGAGGGTCAGAACTAAGCGAGACCACCCCAGAAAATTCGGGATCTATCATTCAAAAAGACGCGGAACCACGGGGAAATTGCCAAATACTGCCACCGTAGATGTCACACGTGTCCTCCCGCCCGTCAGTTCCGGAATTGCGGCTAATCTATATAATAAAAGATGTCTGTCTGTATGTGACAACCATAACTCTTCGGGAAATCATCGTACACGCTCCAACTTTTCAGAGAATATCTCTGGTTGTGGTCCGGATTGCAATGCCAGATTTCAGGTCGAAAGTCCAAAAGGATCGAAACCAAAAAATATTTACCATGCTATGCCGACGGGAAACGAGAATCGCTGTCAAATTTACTGTTGCCATTTACTGTTCCCTAAGTGTAAAAGTAAAGAGTTAAAATAGCATTTAAATCTACTGCCGTTGCCATATTCCCCACATTTCCAAAGGCATTATTGAGGGGTTCCATTGCAGTTATGGATCTGATTTCCTAACCAAACATGGGGTCTGGCAGAGGGAATCCGCCTACGAAATTTGGGATCTTTCGGTGAAGTACATCGGGAATTACAGAATGCCAAATTCTGACGAAATAAATATCTCGATCGCTTGTCACGTGCTCTGAGAGCGCGCGCCGAGTAGCAAAGATCTTTGCAACACCGGGAAATTCTTCGTGTTCAAACTGTGATGAAATGTCGGGAGGGGATACTCACAAAACTAAACTTTAGTGAAGGAAAAAACAAAATATGCAGATTGAAAGTGAGACACGAGCTGTCACAATTTGTGTAGAAACGAAGCCATGGGCCGCTAACCTGACAGAGCATATCATCAACACTGGTGATTCTCCTCCCGTCCATCTATCGGCAAGAAGGCTTCCATTGGCAAAACAAGAGGAAACAGAACAACTTATAAAGGATATGGAAGCTCAAGACATTATAGAACCATCACAGAGTCCCTGGACATGTGGTTCTTGTCAAGAAAAAGGATGGATCTACCCGATTTTGTGTAGATTATCCCAGATTAAATGAACGAACGAAGAAATATTGCTTTCCTTTACCCAGGACTGATGATACACTGGACACTCTATCTGGGTCAGAATGGTTCTCAACATTAGACTTGAAAAGTGGCTATTGGCAAGTTGGTATACATCCTGAAGACCGTGAGAAAACAGCTTTCACTACAGGAAATGGATTTTAGCAGTTTAAAGTGATGCGATTTGGACTTTGCAACGCATCTGCAACGTTTGAACGACTAATGAAGTCCCTGCTCAAATGTTTGTCTTGGGAGGTGTGTCTGGTTTACTTGGACGACATCATCATCCTTGGAAAGACTTTTGAAAAACATTTGAGAAATCTTCGTCAAGTGTTTGAAAAACTTAGAGCAGCCAAGCTAAAATTGGGACCGACCTAGTGTAAACTGTTCCAGCAAGAAGTTCATTACCTTGGTCCTGTGATCACTACATCAGGGATTAAGACTGATCCTATTATGATAGAAGCTGCAAGAGACTGGCATCCACCATAAGATGTTCATCAACTTCGTAGTTTTATTGGACTTTGCACCTACAATAAAAGATTTGTCAAGGGTTTCTCCAACATCGCAAGGCCATTACATCGTCTGACAGAAGAGGGCCAGCGGTTCATGTGGACCATCGAATGTGACGTAGCCTTCCAACAGTTGAAGCAAGCTCTTTCCACAGTACCAGTGTTAGCATATCCACAAACTGGAAAACAGTTCATAATAGATACTGACGCAAGAAACACGAGTTGGTGCTGTACTTTCAGAACAGCAAGACGAACAAGAAAAGGTTATTGCATACTTTAGTAAAATTCTGTAAAAACCAGAAAGAAATTATTGTGTTACACGAAAAGAACTGTTAGCAACAGTAAGAGCAATGGAACATTTTCATCATTATCTCTATGGCCAGAAATCTTATACGCAATGATGTTCTTATATCTCCCTCAAGCTGGCTGACATTGGAAGTCCGGAAAGTGGAAATAGAAGAAAATGCGAAATTTTGCCTGCGGTGGCAAATGAATTGAGTGACGATATGTTAATCACTCCGAGTTCTCTTGCTGCCCTAGAAAGGTTTAGTGCAGATAATGCAGGAGGTAAAAATAACTCGGATAGTCAGAGTAGGTTTAAGATGATTAATAATAAGAATAATAAAATAAAGTTTTTAAGAAAAGTTGTAATTCTTGTTTGAATAAGAGTAATTATAAGCCTGAGAGAATTAAATGTCAGAAGAATGAGATTAAGTTAGATTTAAATAAGGAGATATGTAGTAGAGATGTGGCTACATTTAGCAAAATAAATATTTCTCTAAATAATAAGTGTGAAATATTTGATAAGGTGTCTGATGAAGAGATAGGTGATAGAAAAAATATTATTATCAGAGGAAGAGATTTAAAACTTAGTGATTTCGTCAAGAGCGAAATGAATAATAATGTAAAGAGTAAGAAAATCAAATGTCAGAAGGATAAAATTAAGTTAGATTTAAACAAGGATTTATATATTGTAGACGAGGTTAAATTTAGTAAAGAAAATATTTCCCTAAATGATAAGGGTGAAATATACTGCTTACAAAAATTAGGGGATATTTCATCGCTTCATATTCGTTTTGAAATATCCCCTAATTTTTGTGAGCAGTATATTTTGTAAGATATCTGATAAGGAGAAAGGTGATGGTAAGACTGTTATTATCAGAGAAAGAGAGGTACAGCCTAATGATCTAATTCAGAGCAAAGCGAGTAGTAATGTAGAAAGTGGCAAAAATAAAAGTGAGAAGGCTGAGAATGAGAAGGTAGATTTAAGCAAGGATTTATGTAGTAGGGCTGTGGCTAATTTAGTGAAGAAAGTAAAGAATTTTTCTGAAGGATAAATGTAAAATATTGGGTAAGATACCTGATGCGGAGAAGGATGGTAGAAATGATATTAATCTTAGAAATAGAAATGTAGAGCCTAGTGGCTTGATTGAGAGCAAAGTATGTAATAATATAGAGAGCGAGAAAATTAAATGTCAGAAGGATGAGGTTAAAATGTGTATAGATAAGGATTTATCCGGTAGAGCGGTTGATTGTGGTACCGTAATCAGCAAAGATAATGAAATTAATTGTAAAGAGAATACGATTGATGTCTGTGTTGAAAGGACGGAAGAAATTTGCCACGTAAGGCCGGATAGGAAACATAGAAGCTCGATAAAATGTAATGAGAGAAGGAATAGAAGGCATATTAAGAGAGGGAGCAAGGCTGTAGCAAAACAAGTGTCAATAGAGTTTGAAGATAATTGTATTTGCGGACTCATAATGAAAAGGAAGAATTGTAAGATGAGACATAAGGTGCGAATGATAGCCTGTAATTATCCAGGAAGTAAGAGGCTTCCAGATGCCTGGAAGACGAAAGGGAAATATTTTGGATGTGTCATTTCGTCGAACGAAGGTCAATGCCGGCGAACTTACAAAACTCTAATTGATTGGATTGGGCCTATACAACAGCACTCTGCCTTTAGGGAAGTTTCGGGGGTGTTAGTAATGGCTCGTAGTATATAATGAAAGGGAGAACTGGCAACTTAAGATTGTAAAAATGGAAGTGACGGAAGGTCACCCATCAGCGAACACTGAAAGCAATAAACTCACGTTAATTTACCTCTGAGTGTGTGATGTCCTCCAAATTCGGATCCTGTCCGACTGTGACAGATATAATGTCCTCCCTTCTTGATCTATGGAGACTGAGCCAGATGTTATATCCTCCCCACTCAGATCCTTTCCAACTGTGCCAGATATGATGTTCTCACTATCTGATCCCTTCAGACTGAGCTAGATATGATGTCCTACTCTGTATTCGGAATGCGATGGGACTGGGCCAAATGTCGTGGCCGCCAGAGGACGATGCACTTGTTGTATTATTACTTCACCTTCTATTTGGTGAAAAGACAGATTCGCGGGTTTTTACACCCGTAGCGCCTTGTGCCTCAGATATACTATGTTGAATGATGAATGACAATAGTCCATCAATTAATCGCAGGAGAGTTATATAGGGACGACACAATTTATTCACACTCTATACAGCTACCTGCTGGGAATGCGCTAAACTCCGTGGCCTTTGCTGCTTCACTGCTACAAATAATAATATAATGAGGTGGCAAATCGCACGCTCTGTAAATCCTCACTTTACAGACCTCAAAACTCGGCGAAAGGATAACCAACCTTTGCCTACACTGTGGTTCCTACTGAATCCACAAGAATAAAAAAAACAGATTCCCTAAGAATCTCGATTCCCCTTAGAATCGCACCCTCACTTCAAGGGTTTCTTTGAGTTAGGCGCGGCGTCCTTCTGACGCTTGTGAAAACAACCTCTCATTCAACCTGCACACACCAAAACTAATGCTTCAATCTCCCTTCTCCAGCCTCATGCGCCGAACTCGCGCCCGGGACTAGTCATTTACGGCCAAAAACAACTTCTGGAACCGATCTGATGCAAGCTGCAAGCTTCAGACCCGAAAACAACAACAGTGAGTCACATCCCAGCGAAAAAACACACTTAATACATAAAAATATATACAATCTTAAAAATACAATAAAACTGCATCAATAAATAAATAAAAATAAATTAGAGGGACATGACAGAGTGACAGAGACGTTTTGAACACTATAGTTAATTAACTGGACAGTCTTCCAGTGGGAACATTCATTGCTCAATTGACTTGACGAGAACACGAAAACTTCGAGTGACAAAAAAGCTATGAGTTTTATAAGTCTCATAAAAACTGATAAAACTCTTTGAAAATGGGGCGTGTCATGTCCCCCGAATTTTATGTTTATTTATTTATTGATGTATTTCTATTGTACATTTATTATTGTAGATATTTTAATATATTGAATGTGTTCTTGGAAATGTTTGTACTGGGGATGACTCACTGTTGTTGTTCTCGGATCCAAGTGCTGCGTGCGTGAGATCACAGTTCCAGAAGTCTTTTATGACCGTTTACGACTAGCCTAGGGCGCTAGTGCAGCAAGGAGGCTACGCAGGGGATTTGAGACAACAGTTTTGGCGTGAGCTTTCGAACAAAGGAGTCGTTTCGATACGCGTCGAAAGGACGCCTTCATACTCGAAGGAAACCCTTGAAGTGAGGGTGCGATTCCAAAGGGGAATCGAGATTCTTGGAGAATCTGTTTTTTTTATTCTTGTGGATTCAGAAGGAACCACAGTGTAGGCAAAGGTTGGTTGTCCTTTCACCGAGTTTTTAGGTCTGTAAAGTGAGAACTTGCAGAGTGTGCGATTCTCCACCTCATTATATTATTGTTTGCAGCAATGAAGCAGCAAAGGCCCACGGAGTGGAGTGCATTCCCAGCAAGTAGCTGCATATAGTGTGAATAAATTGTGTCATCCCTATATAACTCTCCTGCGATTAATTGATGGATTATTGTCATTCATCACCCAACATAGCATATCTGAAGCACAAGGCGCTACGGGTATAAAAACCCGCGAATCTGTCTTTTCACCGAAGTGAGGGTGAAGTTTATTAAGTGACAATTTCATCGTCCTCCGACGGCCACGACATTTGGCTGAGGTCCATCGCATTTCGAATAGGGAGTACATCACATCTAGCTCAATCCTCATAGATCGAACTGGGAGGACATCACATCTGTCACAGTCAGACAGGATCCGAACAGGGAGGACATCTCATCTGTCACAGTCGGACAGGATCCGAACAGGGAGGACATCACATCTGTCACAGTCAGACAGGATCCGAACAGGGAGGACATCACATCTGTCCTAGTTTGACAGGATCAGAGCCTACTGACCACGACACCATTGTAATAAATTACATCATTCATACTTTAGTGTGGTATACATATATACTATTTATGAACTTACGCTAAGTCTTCATCTCACTGAATTCATATCAATAATATATCCGGTAAAGGCCGGTAATAATAAATACACTGGCTTCCATAAATTAAGTAAAACTCAGAAAAATTATGATAAACAAAAAAACTATATGAATGATTTTAATGAAATTTGATGAAAACATGAATTACAATGCTAGTTACAGAATGGCATAAAATATTTTACACTAGAAACATTTTACGGGATCTTGTCCAAAAATGAGGTGTCAGAATACAATAGACAATTTCTTTGATAAGGAGTGTGGTCACCCCTTACAGCAATGCAGGCAGGACAGCGATGTTCCGTGCTGTTTACGATGTTGTGAATCACCTCAGTAGGGAGTAACGACCATTGTTCCTTTAAAGCAATAATAACCTCCTCCCCTTTCTTTCAGGTGGCTGGCTGAAGGCAGCAACACATCTCCCTAGAGCATCCCATACATGCTCAATCGGATTTAGGTAGGGAGACTGAGCTGACTACTCCATATGCAAACACATGCTACCTCCGCCGTAACTGTCTCTTTGACGATGTTACTGGGATGATAGCGGGTACCTCGTTCTCTCCATATCAAACAATGTCTGGAATCACTCTGCAAGCAATATCTGGACTCATCTGTGAAGAGTACGGACCTTCATTGCTTTTCTGCACAGTTAACATGCGTGCGTGCCCAATTCAACTGCTCTCTCCTGTGACGTGACTTGAGGGGTATACAAATTACTGGCCTTCTAGCGTACAGACCTCCCTCATGAAGACTTCTACGCACAGTAGAAGCTGATACAACCCTCCCAGTGGCTGCTGCAAGAGAGGATCATAGCTGAGAGGGAGTAGACGTCCTGCTCCTTCGTGCTGTTAATCGCAGATATCGGTCTTGTGCAGCGGTCGTAACTCTAGCCTTTCCTCGGTTAAACTTCCGAGACGCGGAATCCGTGCTAAGAAATTGATTCCACAGTCTATGAACCACAGAAGGACTCACATTCAGCCATCGTGCCACGTCTGACTGACTTTGTCCTGCTTCGAGCCGGCCAATAGCTCTCCAACGCAGTTTATTTGGTAAATGATGTCTCCAGGTCATTCCTACAAAATGTCTATTTCAAAATGTCTTTCAAATTTCTTTACTCTCATGTACAACACAAAGTAACGATCCACTCCAAAACACCCGTTTTTATGCCGCTATCCAATTACGCAAATTTACGTAACCTAGACTAATTTGCATGCGATATGTTCAATCGGCATTACTTTAATGGTTACATGAATAAGTTTGGTGAGGATTGCACAGTATGTTGGAGAATTATCGCGATTTTTCTCATTTTTCCTTAATTTATGGAAACTAGTATATTACCGACCTTCGACGGATTCAAACTCATTTTCTTTGTGCTGCAACCAAGCATCATAGCCTTTAGAATATTTTACAAGTGCATGAAGAGGAATAATGAAGAAAATATTTTCTTATAATGCTTGCTAATTTGTAGTTCTGTGCAGAACTTACGGTATTCCGTCTCCTTTGGTCGAACATATATTTGAAGCTTTGGTTCAACCAAACATGTATTTTTAGTTTCACCGAACGGCTCGATTCGGCTGAATTTTTCCGTCTGGTCGAATCTTCATGATTTAGAATTCATTTCAGCTCTCTGAAGAGGGTCATTGAAATATCTGACCTGGCAGAGCAAAGGCACCCGAAAGCTCACCATCATCCTCAAGTGAACATACCTTCTTTCAACCTTACAGAAAGGTAATAGGCAAAATATCACTCAGTTGTAGAGCCTTTCATCTTCCTTTACTCCATCACGATCAACAGACTGTAGATATCAAGTTGCAGTTTTCTTATTGCAAGAATCAACAGATCTTTAAGTTTACCATTGGTAAGTCAATGACATCAGTTTTTTCTTGATTTCTTTCAGCGGCGAAAAACCTTTTCACAAGAATAGGTGTTTAAAATACTTATTTTATTAAGAGCATTTTTATATTTTTATCTCCTAAAAACTAAGGCATTTTAAAGATTTAAATTATTTTTCAAGCAATTTTAAACAAAAAAAGTTAATTTTGTTTTGCTTCCTGAGGAGCGCCCACGTGTCAATTTTAAAGTCACGAAGCTGCACTTTTAATACACTGGCGGCTATTGAAAAATAACACCATTAACAATTGAAACGTAATCTAGGAGATAAGGGGCGTAGCGAAGGACTATTGTTGGAGGGGGAGGAGAAATCGAAAATTTTCCAACTCCAAAATCAAATTTTGCCAACTGAGAACATAATGTCTCTGTTTGGTTCGTACCTAGATTTTCGCTCCGGGTGGGGGGGGGGGGGGGCGTTCATGCAATTTTCACAACTATCCTGAACTTTTGCCATGTTTCTTCCAATTTTGCCAACTAGCCATAATTTCACAGAAATAATCCCAATATTCTCGCCTGAATTGTAGCAAGTCAATGTGAATTTTCCCAACTCCCCTTGATTTGGCCAATTCTCCTTAATTTCACAAAACCAATCCCATTCTTTACATCTCTTCTAAATTTGCCAAGTCAGTTCAAAATTTTCAAACTCCCCAAGATTTTGCGAAGTTTTCTCGATTTTGCAACTCTCCTTAATTTCACAAACCCAATCCCAATTATCACAAATCGCCTGTATTTTCCAAGTGGATTCTAATTTTGCCAACTGCCCTACATTTTGTTAAGTTTCCTCAATTTCTCCAACACTCCTTAATTTCACAAAACAAATCCCAATTTTCACAACTCCCCTGTATTTTACCAAGTGACTTCGAATTTTACCAACTCCCCTTGTCGCTGTAACCCCAATTCGCAACGATTCACTTATGAAAAATATTATTCTTTCCTAGGAAGTAACACTACTCAGTAACAATCGATAACAAAAAATTATTTCTTCGTCGGAAGAAAAAATCCGCTAATAAATTAAAATTATTTGGAAGTAAGAAATCATTTTAAAAAAATCGGCAGTTATAAACATCCTTACCATTTCAAATGTTCATTTCGTTCTCCGTTTACTGGCGAACGTGTGATCACAAGACCATTGACTCATCACACTGATGAAATTTTATTTCGTGGTTTTGTATGTGGTTGAGTTTTATAAAACGTTTTATAAAAACGCCTTTTCGTTTAAAAAATAAGTTGGCAATGCTAAAAGTAGAAAATAATTCATACGTTGCGGATACCCTTGCGTTTTCGCTTGCATTGCGTCTCAAAAACTTTAAAACATTTATCTTTAATTCTACATCCTAGCACAACATGAACATCCAAGCACAACATCCGAACCGAAGATAAGATGTCAACATATGGGATCCTCCGTTGACCTTAGCCCTGCAAAATAGATGGGTTCAGCGTTTCGTCATGATTGAAAGACAATTTATTTCACTTCATCATTAGGATTGAAAAGATTTTATCACACTGAGTTGGAAGATGGGCAGCAGCACTTCCGTAAGTAAGGGATTTAGATCTGCCAGGGTTTATCTGTTTTCACATCGAACGACCCATTCCGCCGGTCGGTACGTAAAACTGCCCGTCACCTTTGAGTCGTGCTTTCATCACTATCTCGCTGCCAGGCGGCTTTTCTATGGCGCTTCTTGTTCACGCATTGCGTCTCCGTGCCATTTCTACGTATTAAGTGAGAATAATAGTAGGATTTTTCAGTTAGAGAAGTTTTTTAATAGAGGGAGAGTTTAAATTTAAGAAGTGGGCGAGTACATGGAGAGAATTTTCCTATTATTTAAGAATATTTTGGACTTGGGATATTTTACTCCGAATGGCGCCTTAGTTCAGTTTGTAAATACATTATTTTTTGTCTGATGTCATTTATATCCAATGTATGCTCTATGTGTGAATCGATTTCATCGATATTATCGATTTTTTGTGACGTATCTATAAGTGGCATAAAATGTGTGAATTGAATTCGACAGCTAAATTAAGTCAAGAAAAGTCAAAATAAAAAAAAAAAATCAGAAATAATCTAGAAAAATTAGAAACGCTAAAAATGATTATTTTCAGAATATATGCCTTAAAAATGGAAATAATAACAAATTAAATTGGGACACAATAAACAAAATGTGTGGAAAACTTAGCAGTTCCTCAATATATCTTAATATTGTAAGTGATAATAAATCAATTACTAGTTATCGGGATGATTATTTGACTTTTGGAAATAAATTTAATACATATTTTGTGGAAGGTAGTAAAATCTCCACTGTTCCACCTTACAAAACAAGAGGTATTGGTAAAAGGTATAGAAACTGTTTCTACAGTTATGCTCAATGTCTTTCTACGCTTCATATTTCAGAAGGGGAAATTTGTACAGACAATTGGAGACAATTGGATGTAAAGACAATTGGATGTAACTAAATCTACTGGATAAGATGGCATTTCTGCTTTTATTGGATAAAAGGTTTTTCAGGATATTAAGTCTGTATTATGCAACTTAATAAATAAATCTTTAGATTAAAGTGTTTTTCCGAATGTTCTAAAGATAGCAATAGTCATTCCAATATTGAAGAGAGGTAATCATAATATTTAGAGAATTATCGTCTGATTTCTATTTTATCAGTATTTTCGAAAATAACAGAAAAAAAATTATTAAATCGAAATTCAATTCCTTTTGGGAAAGTACTTTTTTGTCTCTGGAAGTCAGTTTGATTTTTCAGGAAAGGGAAAAGAGCAGAAGAGGTTATTTTGCAATTAACTGTGGATATTTATAGTAATTTAATTTAAATTTGGATACGGAATTCTGTTTTTGGATGTAAAAAAAAGCATTTGACTCTGTTCCACATGATATACTACTAAAAGGCACATAATTTAGGAATTAGGGGTAACCTACTTTCTTGGATTAAAAGTTATTTATGAAATGGAAAAATAATAAAAATAAAGGAGACCTTCAGTACTGAATTACCTATTGAAATTAGGGTTCCACAAAGTTAAATATTGGATCCTTTATTATTTCTAGTATTTGCTAACGAGATATGCAACTTTGACCTTAAAGGGAAAATAATTGCCTTAGCAGATGATATAGCGTTAACTTATTCAGGCAGTGGAAATGAAATTATATAACTACGCTTCATATTGGAATTGAATTTCGATTTAATATTTTTTTCTATTATTTTAGAAAACACTGATAAAATAGAAATCAGACGATAATTCTCTAAATATTTTACTAAAATTGAGACACTGGTTTAATAGAAAAAATGTTTCTAAACGTTTCTAAGACTAAATATGTAAATTTCAGATTAAGAATAAATAAACAAAAATTTTTTCGAAAAAAAATTATATATCAAAAGTTAAATTGTAATAAAAAGGTTTGCCATTGTGACAAAATTGAAGGAGTTCTTGCTATAAAATAACTGAGAAGCACAAGTAGCCTGACGTTTCGATAAAATTAAATTCAATTAATCAAATGTTTATTTAAGAATAACGAAATTTTTTAGAGGAATTACTTAGGAAAAATCGAATATTTTATTAGGAATTTTGTCGACATTTCAAACTAGTTAATAATTTACAATGCTTGCATTAAATCTTATCTCTCATATGGTATTTTATCATGGGGAAAAACGTTTTCTTCTACTATAAGCATTGCAGTCAGGAGCATAGCCATGGGGGGATGGGGGGAGGATCCCCCCCAAAAAAAGTAACTCGAATTTGGCAAAATTCGAAGCGACTTTGTAAAATCTAGGTGAGTTGTGAAAATTTGTAATTTTGTTTTGAAAATTAAGGGTAGTTGTCAAAATCGAGGCAACTTGGCAAATCTAAGGCAGTTTGAAAAATTTGGGAGACGGCGAAATTTAGAGCAGTTGGCAAAATTCAAAGCCACTTAGTAAAATACAGGTGAGTTGGCAAAATCTTAGGGAGTTGGCAAAATTCGGAGTGACTTGGTAAAATTTTGGGGAGTTGGCAAAATTCGGAGTGACTTGGCATAATCGTGGGGAGTTGGCAAAAATTAAGGTGAGATGTAAAAATTAAGATTTTTTCTGGAAAATTATGGCGAGTTCGCAAAACGTAGGGAGTTGGCAAAATCGTGGGGACTTGGAAAATTCAGGTGAGATGTGAAAATTTGGATTTTTTTTCTGTAAAATTATGCCGAGTTGGCAAAATCTGGGAGAGTTGGCAAAACTTAGGGAGTTGGCAAAATCAAATAGCAGTTGGCAAAAACTAGGGTCAGTTAGCAAAATTCAGAGTGACTTGTCAAAATCGTGGAGTTGGCAAAATTCAGGTGAGATGTAAAAATTGCAATCTTTTTTCTGTAAAATTATGGCTGCTGGCAAAATCGAGGCAGCGTCGTAATATCTAGGAGAGTTGGAAAATCTTGGGGGAGTTGGCAAAACTCACAGTGGCTTCGCAAAAATCAGGTGTGATGTAAAATTGGGATTTTTTTTCTGTAAAATTGTGGCGAGATGGCAAAATCTAGGGCAGTTGGCAAAATTCGAAGCCACTTGTTAAAATACGGACGATTTGTGAAAATTGGGATTGTTTTTCTGAAATTAAGAAGAGTTGACAAAATCGGGAAAATTTGGCAAAATCTAGGAAAGTTGGCAAAATTGGAAACCACTTGGTAAAGTACAGGTGAGTTGTAAAAATTGGGATTATTTTTGTGAAATTAAGGAGAGTTGGAAAAACCAAGAACTTTTGGCAGAATCTAGGGGAGTTCGCAAAATTCGAAGCCACTTGGTAAAATACAAGGGAGTTGTGAAAATTGTGCCTTGTTGAATTAAGGAAAGTTGGTAAAAATCGAAGTGACTTGGCAAATTCAGAAAAGATGTAAAAATTGCGATTTTTTTCTGTAAAATTACGGCGAGTTGGCAAAATCTAAGATAGTTGACAAAATTCGAATCCACTTGGAAAAATATAGGCGATTTGCGAAAATTGGAATTTTGTTTTGTGAAATTAAGGAGTGTTGGACAAATCGATGAAACTTAACAAAATGTACGGCAGTTGTCAAAATTCGACCCCCCCCCCCACACACACACACACAGAACGAAAATCTAAGTAAGTTTGCGCTCAGTCGGCGTCGGCAAAATTTGAATTTCGAGTTGGAAATTTTTTTAACATCTACCCCCCCCCTCCAACCATAGTCCTACGCTACGCCCCTGATTGCAGTACGCCCAAAACCATAAACCTACACTTCAGTGTAGAGTAAATTAAACAATCATGAGCAAATCACAAAAATGTATTATAGTTCAAAAATTTTGCAAATTAGGAAATTGTACATTTCTATTGCGCTAAAGCATCTGAAGAACAACTGTAATCCACAGTTGTTGGAATGTTTGAGCGAGACACTCGACAAAAAATCTCTAAAGATTTATTTTTTTTAAATATTATTGTTAGTAAAAATCAAATTACCAAGCATTATTTTTTGGCTCCGAAATATTTTAAAGCTTTAGCAAATGAAATAAAGGAAACAATTAATGTTAAAATATAAGTTTATGTTAAAGAAGTAAAAAATTGAATATTAACTAACTATGAGAATATTGATGCATTGTTTTTTTAATCTAATAACCTTGAGTTACTTGAAGCTATATGAATAAATTAATTTGAATCTCCAAACTGTTTCACTGAGCTCTAATTGCGTTTGTTCGCATATCTAGACTGTTGTGTAAACATGAATTTAGTTTTGTTAAATAATATCCATTTGCGAGTCATAGTTACTCTTGAGGATAAGAAAATTTGACTCGATAAATGTTTATGTATGCAGGCATTACTACTATACATTTAGTATCGAAAAGGTTACGTCTATATCAGTATTATAGTAACATAACATCAAAATAATTGCACTTTTGTCATGACATGTACAATGAAATTTTGCAGTATATAATTGCCGTTCTTGAAAAGGTAACGAAAATTTAACTACATGTTCCAATTTTGCTAATAAATAAAATTAAAAAAATTAAGTAACCAACATACGCAGATGCTGATAATTTTTTGCGGATGCGGATTAAACTTTTACTATCCACTCAGGGTTTAAGTATAATATGCATAGAAAAGATCTGTGAGGAAGGCGAGATCTCATCAGAAAAGCAACACATAAAAGAATCTTTCATACTTTATCCAGATTCAAACCCAGGTCTCTTTTCTCAGTAGCCAAGCACGCTAACCACTCTGCCACCGGGCCAATTCTCGTTTCATATGAGATAGATACAGGTGTGCAAAATAACTTTGTTCTTTTAGTGTTTGTGCATGCTCTTGATTTTTAAGGTACTGACACCCATAACTAGAAATGAAATTAATCTAGAACAACTTATCACCTCTCGCGAATATGGAAAGCTCATTTTCAAAGAGAATGAAGTTCGTCATTTTACGTCTTTAGGAACCTCTAACAGTAAAAATTTATAATAATGGATGATTTCGAAAATTCAAATCGTAATTAACACCCATCCAAAAGAAATGATTCATTTATCTCTTTAAAAAAAGGAGATATAGTTCCGTTTACCCACACCCCAGGAGTAATCATTGCTGTCAGTGTAAACTCTTTGACCATCACACTTTTTCCGTCTAATTGAAAGGGTTGGGTAGTTTTACCTCTGAGCGGCACTTTTTTGCACACCAGGGGCAAAATGGCCAGGTCACAAGGACCCCGAAGGCTCAGAGAGGATTGGGGGAGGGGACCCACTGGAACAGCTGTTGGGAGACAGATGGTAGCCTCCCGTCAAGGCCATCCAGCGTGTTCTTTAACGTGCACAGGGTATTGCTCTCCCGGACACGGGGCCACGGCTTAACGTCCCATCTGACGGACTATCACCCATATGCATAACTATAGATTTGGGTTGGGTTGTTTTACCTCTGAGCGGCACTTTTTTGCACACCATGCGCTAAATGGCCAGGTCACATGGACCCCGAAGGCTCAGAGTAGGTTGGGGCAGGGGACCCACTGGAACAGCTGTTGGGAGACAGATGATAGTCTCCCGTCAAGGCCATCCAACGTGTTATTTAACGTGCACAGGGTATGGCTCTCCCGCACACGGGGTCACGGCTTAACGTCCCATCCGACGGAGCGGCCTTTCCAAGCTCATCGGTGTCCCCTACTGACCGTGGGCAGGGCGGGGAATTTTTGCGGTAATTGAAAGGAAACAAATAGGTTTACTTTCTTTGTTAAACAGGATCAATCTTTGATCAGTTTGGGGCGAAAACAGTTACAAAGTTTTGATTAAAATTCAGTCTTCCTGAATACGGAGAGCAATTCCTGTCATGCACCCAAACGCACCATCGAGCATCAGTAGGAAAGAATCTCCATTATGTTCAATTCCAGAGGGCAACCATCTGGTGTCCGATCGAAAGGAAGAAAAACAAATTAAGGAAACTATTTGTTCAACCTTTTGGATACCACTGACGGCACTGAGGCAGTGGTTTTATCTGAAGTGTGCTATTGAGTTCCTGCTATCATCTGACTTTTCTGGTACTTGATCACGTGAATGGTAACCATGATTCAATATTTTATAAAGTTGAAGTATGTACATTGGATTTCACTATACGTAATACAAATGTCTTGCAAGTAAATTAATGTGCAATACAAATATGATTTCCACCTTTATCCTGACACAGCCAACACCACCTAGAGGAGAAGGCCCTACCAGTCGGTGAAGCGATTCTGATGACGTCAATTTTAGTCGACCCGTAGCTAGTAGCGTCGCCTCCATCTTGCCTTTGTTAGTGTTTAGCTAGTTCGGCAAAACGTATGATTTAGTGTGGTTTGTTATTACGTTCATTGATTTTTTTTAGCGAAATGCCATCGCGCTGCTGCGTTCCTCAGTGCAGGAGCAATTACGATGGGGAACAAATGTTCTCAGTTTTTAAATTTCCAGAAGATATCGATTTGCGACAAAAATGGATTCGTTCAATACCAAGGCAAAACTTCTGTCCAACGAAAGCATCCAAGGTAAGAAGAACTTTATTCTGTATTAATATCTGTTGTCATACTTATGAACTTCTAAAGTAAAAATTATCGTTTTAACTATTGTATGTTACGTTTATATAATATACATATATAATATCATTGATCTGTTATGGATTAATTTGACGTTATTTTTGTTAAGTAAGAAACCTAATATGCTGGAATAAAAAATGTCGAATGTACATATGCTAAAATGCTTAAATAGAAAAGAATATTTCACAGTGACCAGACTTTATATTTAATAGATTACAGTAGTAAGTTAAGAAATTGGTACTTTTGTTGGATAGTTTCAGGGTCTAATGTTATATCACTATATTTATATATCCATAGAGTTCAAATATATCTCGTATAAGTTAATACGATAATACTGTTAATCTTGAAATACATATATAAGCCAAAGGCAAGATCATGGGAAAACTTACTTTTAAATATAAAATCTCTGCATAAGTATTAGAAATTATTTTGGTGCTATTACTAGTATAATTGGATACAAATTGGACCCATGTTCAAAGCCTAGAGATGGCTTTGTGAATATGTATTATTTTCCTGCTGAAGTTTTGCCTACCTCACACATCAGCTATTTTTTTTAATAAAAGCAGGACAGGTAATGGTAAAAGTTCATTGTAGAAACTGTCGACAACAGTAAACTTCCTGACCAATCAATTCCTAATAACTTTCAGCATTAAATTATTCTGCATAATTATATCTCTGAAATTAGGTCAAGTTATAGGGATATTAAAGAATGGGTGGGCTACATCTAGCGTACATATGGATTAATGAATGAAAGAATATTTTGAAAAAGGATTTAATAGTAAAGTTAAAGAATTTTTTACTTTCAAAGGAGTAATTAAAAGTGCATATATTTCCAATCACTCTCATTGTAAAATGAGATAAGTCAGGTATATTATAATAAAGGTATAACAGTCTACTGTCATATCTTTATTGCATGTGACTGCAGATTTTGTTTTAATTTTGTTACAAATGTATTCTATAATCATATTAGAGAATATTTGAGGGGATATCTGTCATTTCATCTATTATGTGAATATAAATATGTTAAACACCACAAATGCATACAATATTGTTTTCTAGTTAACTTCAAAGTTTATCCTCTGTACTGACCACTGGTTTGGATTTTACAACTGAAGAAATCCAAAAATTATCACAAAAATTTGAGGTTTTTTGATTTTACTGATATGTAATGGTAAAAGTTTATTGTAGAAACTGTCGACAACAGTAAACTTCCTGACCAATCAATTCCTAATACCTTTCAGCATTAGTATAATACCAGGTGCTGTCTATATAAACAAATTTACGCCTAATAAACTGAAAATTACAGTAAGAGGAAATTGTCTGAAACAATAAACTTATTACTGGAGTTGTTTTCAGGCTCAATTCCTGGACTGGAATATTTCAAACCTTTAAACTTTCATTCATAAGAGTGTTGTTTTAAATGTTTTTCAGCTCAGTATGATTTTTCGCATTTTATTTTACATTATCACCTTATAGTGGCATTACCAAAAGCACTTTATGGTTAGTACTAGCAGTGGAATGCTATTAGATGGTTAGCATTAGCTTTCAAGGTGAACTATATATGATAAAAGAAGTGTTAGAAACATCGCGAAAAACCAGCTTACTGGTAGAATAGGTGCATTCCTTGGGAGAATTCATTCTTTTAACCATGGATTTTTATTGAAATCTTAGAAAATACACTGATTATAGAATTGTTTTGAATACAATTATAGCTTTTACTTTCGAAGGTAAAAAGTCTTCAGTTTTGAATAAAATTTTTTAGTGTATGGTGAACAGTATTCCTGGTGTTTGGATTTTTGTTTAATGTTTATCATTCATCAGAGGTTTTTTTGTACATATTCTCAATATTTCTTTTGCATACATAGGTGTGTGAACTCCACTTTGCACCATCTGATGTTGAAAGAGAAACCAGCATGTTTGACATGAAAACTGGGAGAAAGTTTTCTGACCTCTAAAGTATCCATATACTGATGGAGAGGTATTGTTCAACTACTTTTAAAGCATCCACAAATACACTTTAAAAAAAATATTACGCCCAAAACTGAAATCATTGCTGACCACTACCTCAGTCGGAGTTTGAAGTAACAGAAAGTTTACCTTTTATGACAGTGCATAGTTACTAATCATTATGACACTTTAGGAGAAATAACCTTTGATTGTTTATGAAATAGGAATAAAAATCACTGCACCATATATTTTATAGTATATTTAATGAGTATTGTGTTTTTTTGACTCAACTGTTAGTACTTGGCAAAAAACTTAGTATGAAAATACTTATTTTATTTCACAAAGAAAGCATATCCTCCTTTTATAACACTGGCATCGAGTAACCCTACGTCTGGTGGTTATGTGTTTGGATCTCACCTGGCTCAAGGTAATTTTTCCACAATACTCATTATCATCATAATACTTAAGGAGTTTGATAGTGATTAAATGTTAGTAAATCAATGAGGTACTGTGGATTAATTTGTGTATGTTACTTTCACTTTGAGAAAATTATATTAAAATTTTTATACAATTTGATATTGTGTTAAAGTCAAAATGCTGATTGTCTAATTTCACACCTTAAAAATTACTCTTATGAGATTTAATATAATTCAAAAATTTATGTTTGGTAATCTCAATCATGTTACAAATTTGATATCAGTGGTTGATATTTTTAAGTAAATATTTTATTGAGTCCAGAATCCAATGTCTTAATTTCACCCAATGCAGATAATTTATTTTAAACTGTTAAATAAAGATAATTAAATAAAGAAATTATTAATCTTCATTCATCTTTAATATCTGGAAAACAATTTCCACAGGCTTTGAGCCAGTAATTGAACATGGATCTTCTATAAAGCATGCTGTTTGATTTTTCTTATTACACGAGTCTTTGGATTGTCCATCTGCTCGTGTACTTGGTTAGTCTGCAAGTACCTGAAAGTACCTAATGTTAAAAAGTAGGTTAAGAAATATCAAATTTGGAGGGAGGTAAAAATAGCTGGTTGTCATTTTCATCAGTTAGCATGAAGCTTTTTGGAAAGTAATGATACACTGTAATGGAAAAGTCTCCACATCATAGACCCACCTTCAAATAATTATAGCCCAATAAATACAATGGTGGAAAACCCTTTGGAATGGTGTGCTATTGTTTCAACCATTGTTTTTTAGACACAAAAACTGGTTAACTTTATTGTCAAATGTTTTGCAATATTTTAGTGGAAATTTTATTGCATGCAAGCTGCAATAGCTATTTTCAGTTCCTTTAACTATATTTTGCTACTGTACAGGGTCTACTAGATTTATTTCATTTTTATTTTACTGATTTCATGTCTTTTGTGGCTAAATCTCTGATCAAAGGGAATCTCTCTACCTGCACTTGTCAGTAGGTTTTTTCTTAATATTGTGTTTAGTGTTACTTTTGAGTGATCTTTTGCCAATTCCACAACATTTTCACTTCCCACTATACTCTTATGGTTGGACCCCTGAAGATAAATTATATTTTTGGTTGTCTTTAAATTTTTTTATCAATGTATCAAATACTTGGGGTGGATGCTTTTGTTTGGACAGCTATTCAGTATGGATGCAGTATGTGACAGTATATGGTTTTCTTTCCAATCCATTTCATTGCTTCTGTTATACATGCATTTAGTGGGGTATGAAATTTATAATTTTCTGTTGGAACATATACCACCAATTTCTGGATGAAATGATCAACTGAAACTCATTAAACTGCAAATAGAATTTTCTGAATATTATTTTTCCTTCATTACTTTAAATTGAGAACATTATAAGCAGAAAACTTAAGTGTCAATCTTTGGTTTTTGTAAAAGCCATGGGAGATTTAGGAAGTTAATTTATTCCTTGATTTTCTTTAATATATATGCATATCTTGTGGCTTCTTCTGCCTTGCAAATGTAGGATTTTTTAAATTTCTAATAGTGATTGTCAGTGGGTGTTTGATATGCCTATGAACTAGCCTGATCATCGGATCAATAAGGTTTTCTGTATCATTGGGGGATGTCAGTTTCTGCTTGGAGGGAGATGATTGACTATGTTATTAGAAACCTTGTACTGGTTCTGATACACATTTCCTTCTTCCAAGTTCTTTGTTAATAATTTCTTTTACACTGATAGTGAGTTAAAGTAATATTAAAATTTTAATGTAAGAATATCTGTTTATAAAGGGAAAATACCCTGTTGCTCTTAGCATTCGAAAGTATCTTCACCAGATATGGCAGTTCAGATATGCATAATAGTTAATGACTTAAGGTTTAAAAAACTCTGCAGAAGGTCAAGATTAGAATAATGTTTTTATTTAATATGTTTCCAGGCATGTTAAGTATATGCTCTTTACAAAATAGCAAAACATTTTTTTCTGTTCTGTATATTTTTGACACCATACAAATTTAAAGTTATTTTATCGACTTGCCTTTGGGAAGGAATCCTATTTAAGAACCTACTGGTGTAGTTTATTTTTGCCACTTCATCAACCTTTATGTAAATGACATCTAGATATTTTTTTAATTCTTCAATTTGATTTGCACATTTGGAGTATACTGAATCATTTGAAACAGCTTGACCTCTATAAAAATATAAGAAAATTTTAGATGCTAATTCTATCTATTCAATGTTAGTAAAATGTTCAATAGTTGATATATATTGCTTGTAGTACTTTATTTTTACTTAATTCAAGTTTTGCAATGTCATTAAATCTGAGTTGCTGATGATGCTACAATTCTACTAATTATATATATAGCTGCAAATTTTACAAGTTAAATCTTTTCTTATTACATGTATGTACAAATGTATTATCATAAATATTGTTGCGGATTACAAAAATGGATAGCCACTGAGCGTGAGTATTAAAAGCTATATTTCAAAACCAAATTCAATACAAGGTAAATTGTTACAAAGGAAATATGGATGAAGTATCTTATTAACAAATCAACTATTAACATGCACAAGTCATCAATCTTCCTGCGTAGAGCACACAATATCAGCTCTGTGTATTTTACTAAATACTACCTTTTACTTGATTTACCAGGTCACCCGAAGATCTTCACTCGTAAACCAATTCTCGTCCTGTGCTAATAACTTTTCACACACTAGCCGAACAAAAAGACAGTCCGTGTAGACATTCGAAGTTAGCCATAAAAGTTCCCACTTTTATACTTCCGCGTATACACAACACATCAAGTTACTTCTTGATACTTAACGATAAAAGATCCCACTTTTATCCTTCCGCGTATACACAACACATCAAGTTACTTCTTGATACTTACGCGCACTGTCTCAGAACAGCTCACCGTCCATTTTCGAACTCTCCGACCGTTACAACACAACGACCGTTACAATACAACGACCGTTAACGCTCCACTCTCCTTCTCCAAATTCTCCCCAAAGTTCTTATTCGTTCGCTGAAACTTTGCTTTCGGTTGCCAGATTCTTCTGTCGTAACACTGCCCCCTTCCTAGGTCTTGTTCGTCCCGAACAATTCTGGATTCCAAAGTTTCTTCAGTTCCTCGATGAAACGGGGCCAAACGATCCACGTGAACCACCTTGCACTTTGTAGCTGGACGTCGACGAATGCGGTATTCCACGTCTGTGTCAAAATGAAAGCGAATCTCATTATGACTTAGATTTCTTTTCTGACTGAAGCCTCGTCCACAAATATAATACGTGTAAGGCCTATAGCCCTTGTGAACACGTTTATGTCTCCGCAGGGAGAAGAATCGACTAAGAGTTTTCGTGCAAAACCTGTAAAAAGTTTTCTTCTTTGTCGAAAGTTTTCTTCTTTGGATTTTTACTTCTATCAACAGTAACAAGGAATGAAAGTCATTAGTGACATAAAATCTAGGGAGGAGTTTCATCCTCCAGTCTGACCCTTTTGTCAGTTGACTTTCACTTAATTCAGAACTGTCGTGATGAACCTTCAGCCATATTTCACCTGATTCAATTTGATCCCCAAGGTGCTTCACAAATATAATATCAGCTCCATAATTCTTTTTAGCTCTTCGGTCCATCTCCTCCTTCCATACTCTTGCTAGAATTGCAGCTTCTAATCCGACAACCTTACCTGTTTCTCCTGTATAAGTGAAATCAGTGATGTGTCGGGCTGCTAGCAATATTTTTTTCTGTTTTATCTTCACATAGCCAGCTTGCAACATCTTCAGATACTCCTTGTTCTATTAACATGTTACGAAACTTGTTCAAAGCATTGCCGTTATGCAGAACCTTACGGACACGTGATGCTTCATCTACCCTATTATCCACAATGTTCACAAAACGCAGAAGTTCTCCTAACTCTTCGACGAGCTCTTGCAGTTCTAAGGATCCGTTACCAAGGAAACACTGAACAGCTTCCATCACTTCCAGAGAGTTGTCAACAGAGTTTTCAAGAGGTGAATCCATGTTGCTGATAACAGCTGAACAACTCAAACTCTTCATTCCACGAGCTTGTGATGCTGCAACCACTTTCTTAACTAAATCAACAGCAACATCTTCTGTACTGATGAGATCAATAGCTCCTTTTCCGAATTCAACATCATAAACCAAAGCACACACTCCTTCAGCCAGCTTTTTGGACACAATTGAGCATATCATTAGAGGAACGCTATCTATGGTAGCCATCAGATCCTTGCAGCGGTAAATCTCCTTATCTGTTGGCAAAAGCTCCTCTGTCTGTCCTACGATGCAGCATCCGACGTCTTCCATCATCTGCTCGATTTTATCTTTAGTGCAGTCGACTGTGAAGCCAGGGATGGATTCCAATTTGTACAGAGTATCTCCCGTCAATTGGAGAGCACGACCGGAGATCATAGGGACCTTGAGACCTAAAGCAGCAAGTGCAGGAGCCAAGACAAGACTCACTTTGTTGCCGACACCTCCTGTGCTGTTTTCATCTACCATCCGATGGCGCCACTCGGGTCTCCAGCAAAACACATGACCCGAGGAGGTCATATTTGCTGTTTCTTCCGAATTCACTTTCTTGGAGCTCTCATTGTAATTAGCCAGGGAAATATCAGTCATGATTGCCAAATTGTTCATTCTGGAGATCAGCGACGAGTTCTGTAACATGATATTGTCCACTTTAGAGCTCTTGTAGTCGTGATAAAACTTTTCTATATCCTTATAATCTAAATGGTTATAATGTCCAAATCTGCACATTGACTGTTCAGAAAAGAAATTCAGCATGGTTTCGTTGAGATTGTCTGAGGGCTTTACTTCTCTCTGATCGTAACTCTGAGGCTTAGTTTCATCCAGAAAGTTAGTCTTTGAAGTACTGTCTCTGCCTGAAGCTCCTTTACTAGCATCACCTGTTACGCTTCTAAGCCATTCTTCGGAATTCCTCTTCCTTAAATCCCCACTTTCTATAAACGATTCAAGTGTGGCTATATGCTTCGGAAAAATCTCTCCGACTTTCCGGGTAACGTCGAATGGCACTTTGTTTCTATGATGAATGGACGCCTCTTCTTTACTCGGACCACTCTGCGAAACGTAAACTCTGTTTCGTTCCCCCTCATTACCACTCGTTACTCTGCCTTTGCGATAATTGTCCATGACGCATTTTGCTGACGGCAAGGAATAGAATACCTTTCGTGTGGATCTCTCTTCAGATCGTGCCAGACTTGTATACCTAGGTATTTTGAAGTGCAAAGCGTACTGTATAGTCTCACAGCTCTCTGATCTGTGTGATTGTTCTTCACAGTTCCTAGACATGTCACCAGCGACATAGACATTCTGCCATGCATCACCAGTAGTTGCGTGGTCAAAGGCATTATCTGCGCTATCTCTACGATTCTTGATTTCCAGTAGCAGATCCACATTTTTATATGCGTTGCCTTTCTCTTTTTCTTTTCCATGTTTACAATCTAACTTAACACTATCAAGATCATCTTTTTCACTGACAAATTCAACATTTAAACTATTGCATTGTCTATTGAGTTCGGTTTTACTATCCTTGAACTGATCAATAATCTTACCAACTTGAGGAGCCACTTCATCTCTCATCTCAGTATTTTGTGCGGCCATTTCGGCTTTCAAGTCACCTATTTTATCGCTTTGGGCAGCTAGATCACTTTTAATATCAGTCATCTGCGTAACCATATCGGCTTTCATATCAGTCACCAGCGTAGCAATAACGGCTTTCCTATCAGTCATCAGCGTAGCAATAACGGCTTTCCTATCAGTCATCAGCGTAGCAATAATGGCTTTCCTATCAGTCATCAGCGTAGCCATAATGGCTTTCCTATCACTCATCAGCGCAGCCATATCGGCTTTCATATCAGTCAGCGCAGCCATATCGGCTTTCATATCTTTCATATCGGCTTTCAAGCTATTTATCAACTTTACTAATTCATCCATACTTCTAGTTAACGGCATTCAATAAATTATCCCACTTCTGACACCAAATGTTGCGGATTACAAAAATGGATAGCCACTGAGCGTGAGTATTAAAAGCTATATTTCAAAACCAAATTCAATACAAGGTAAATTGTTACAAAGGAAATATGGATGAAGTATCTTATTAACAAATCAACTATTAACATGCACAAGTCATCAATCTTCCTGCGTAGAGCACACAATATCAGCTCTGTGTATTTTACTAAATACTACCTTTTACTTGATTTACCAGGTCACCCGAAGATCTTCACTCGTAAACCAATTCTCGTCCTGTGCTAATAACTTTTCACACACTAGCCGAACAAAAAGACAGTCCGTGTAGACATTCGAAGTTAGCCATAAAAGTTCCCACTTTTATACTTCCGCGTATACACAACACATCAAGTTACTTCTTGATACTTAACGATAAAAGATCCCACTTTTATCCTTCCGCGTATACACAACACATCAAGTTACTTCTTGATACTTACGCGCACTGTCTCAGAACAGCTCACCGTCCATTTTCGAACTCTCCGACCGTTACAACACAACGACCGTTACAATACAACGACCGTTAACGCTCCACTCTCCTTCTCCAAATTCTCCCCAAAGTTCTTATTCGTTCGCTGAAACTTTGCTTTCGGTTGCCAGATTCTTCTGTCGTAACAATATTTTCAATTCTGTGTTATAAAAGTCTGTTTGCTGCCATGAAACTACCCCATATACACTCTGTTAATTATAACCACCCAATCCCATGTTATGTCAATGGAAAGATAATTTCAAAGCTCTGTAATTTCTAAAATAAACATTTCATGGGAAAATATGACTGAATATATATAAGTTAAAAATCTATCTTAATTTTCTATATTCCAATAATGTTCATTTAGTATTTAAAGAGGCTTCGCTTGGTTACTAACCTGTGTTCGAGCTCTAGGTAAGGCATGGTTGTTCGTGTTGTTTCTCTGCCGGGTTTCCGCCATCCTCACAGACCTACTATGGCATATAAACTTACAGGCTTATGTCAGGCCTCTGTTGTAAGCAGCTGTTTGAAGAGGTATTTTATTATATATCAACATCTTAAACAGTAATGCGCATTCTGCAGAGTTGGTGAAAATTTAAATAATTGTTACATTTTCTGCTAAAACTATGCTAATAAAATTTAATATGGGATACTGTTTTGAGATTAACTTATTTCAACTACTTCCCAGATCAATATTTTAAAACAGCCATTGTTCATATTAAATATCCCAGTTTTCATAATTCTTTGATTTTTAATGAACATAGATTTAGATAAATTTGATTGAGATCTTTAATTGATCTTCATTTCATTTTTTTTTCATAAAAGCTCATTTTCAAAGTTACAAAGGTTTGAAATTAGCTTTCCATTGACATAACATGGAATTAGGTTTCATAATTACTGAGTGTATATGGATATTTCAATGTGACCTTTACAATGTATAATACTCATTGTATTTTATATTTCTGTTGTATTTTGAATCTGTTCAAACCTTTTGACCACATGTATTTAGATGTTGCTTTCATGTTTCTTCAGAATTTTTTTTCTATTATTAATATTATGATATATTATTAATATTATGATAGCAAAAAGGATAAAAATTTCTATGTTATGTGAAGAAATTAGTTTTAATATGCATTAGGGTGAAAAAGTTTGGGAAAGCAATTTTTCTTTTCTTTTTATTTAAAAGTCATAGTTGTCCTAGAAACAGTTTTTATTAATGTGATGCATTTTAAAAACAGCTTTCATTATTAAACTGTTTAAAAAAAAGAGTTCAACTGGGATGAATGGAATATCATAAAATTTTCCTTTTCAATTTAAATAGTATTGCACAATATTAAGTTCCTTCATATTGCTTAAAAATTCTCCCATATGATTGGTGAATTTTCCTGTTTTAATTGCACAAATTTCTTAAAAATAAAGTAAACAATGAAATATTTGTTTCATTGTAATGTGTATTCTATATATATTTGTTTTCTCATATTGTAAATAAAAGTATTTTTTTAATGAGGAATTTGTTGGTTGTTTTTCTTAACATATGCAATGTTGAAACATACTGTTTTCATTAAATAATGTTTAGACCTCATATATATATACATACATATTTGTGAAAAAAAATAGATATCTGTGGTATTTTGTAACAAGTAGTTTTTTCTAAATATATTTCGCTCTTCTAGAATCCTTTAAGAGTGAAAATTTAGTACTTGTTCAATACATTAATCGATCGTTTGCAAAATTCGTTAAAAGTTTTGAAATTTCCGAACATTTAAAGAGTGTTATTATCTAAATAATAATTTAAAGCTATCTGTATAATCGGAAACGGTAATTAATGGTTTACAATACTAGTCAAAGCAAAAAAAAAAAGTTATCTCTAAAAAAAAATTAGAAAAATGTGGGATTTTTTTTTAATTATATGAAAACAAATTATTTTAATGACTTATTAGTGAATATTCAAAATCTAAATGGGAAGTTCTATTAACAAGGATAAGCTATCTCTCAATCTATTCTGCCGGCAGTCCGGTCTAGTAATGCTGTCGTCACAAATCAGTGGTACGGCCTTCTCCTCTAGGTGGTGTTGACACAGCTCGATATGTTCCGACGTACATTAACGCTCAGAGTCCCTATACCCTAAACCCGAATGAGTGGAGGGATAGGTCTTGACATTGTCCAAATTTGGGGTCATCGGAATGTTTTCCCTTTATGTAAATTCAGATCAACGTCATTAAATTATTCCTTAGAGAAGCCAACACCATTTCAACACATGAAGCATATTTCTTTCTTTATCCTCTGGTCTTATGTCCCACTTCATATGTTGTCTTCTTGAAGGAAGTTAGTAGGAAGAAAATTGATTTGAAATACATTTGAATACATTTCAATACATTTGAAATTAACTTTGAGAGGTTTTGGAACATTTTCCATCAAAATCGAAACTAATAATATATTCCATGGCAATGGCTTAGGTTTACAAATCTGGTTTTTTTTATGTATAGTGCCTGATGATTCACTCTTATTATCTTGTGGGACGTTCACTTCAATCAGCAAAAGTTAATTTGAAGCTCTAACCTCTAACTACCGCACATTGACTTTTGTGAACGGCAAATGAACGAAGTGTTTCGCAGCGATTTTCTTATACATATAATAATGTTGCGGATTACAAAAATGGATAGCACTGGGCGTGAGTATTAAAAGCTATATTTCAAAACCAAATTCAATACAAGGTAAATTGTTACAAAGGAAATATGGATGAAGTATCTTATTAACAAATCAACTATTAACATGCACAAGTCATCAATCTTCCTGCGTAGAGCACACAATATCAGCTCTGTGTATTTTACTAAATACTACCTTTTACTTGATTTACCAGGTCACCCGAAGATCTTCACTCGTAAACCAATTCTCGTCCTGTGCTAATAACTTTTCACACACTAGCCGAACAAAAAGACAGTCCGTGTAGACATTCGAAGTTAGCCATAAAAGTTCCCACTTTTATACTTCCGCGTATACACAACACATCAAGTTACTTCTTGATACTTAACGATAAAAGATCCCACTTTTATCCTTCCGCGTATACACAACACATCAAGTTACTTCTTGATACTTACGCGCACTGTCTCAGAACAGCTCACCGTCCATTTTCGAACTCACGACCGTTACAACACAACGACCGTTAACGCTCCACTGTTCTCAAATTCTCCCAACGTTCTTATTCGTTGGCTGAAACTTTGCTTTCGGTTGCCAGATTCTTCTGTCGTAACACTGCCCCCTTCCTAGGTCTTGTTCGTCCCGAACAATTCTGGATTCCAAAGCTTCTTCAGTTCTTCGATGAAACGGGGCCAAACGATCCACGTGAACCACCTTGCTCTTTGTAGCTGGACGTCGACGAATGCGATATTCCACGTCTGTGTCAAAATGAAAGCGAATCTCATTATGACTTAGATTTCTTTTCTGACTGAAGCCTCGTCCACAAATATAATACGTGTAAGGCCTATAGCCCTTGTGAACACGTTTATGTCTCCGCAGGGAGAAGAATCGACTAAGAGTTTTCGTGCAAAACCTGTAAAAAGTTTTCTTCTTTGTCGAAAGTTTTCTTCTTTGGATTTTTACTTCTATCAACAGTAACAAGGAATGAAAGTCATTAGTGACATAAAATCTAGGGAGGAGTTTCATTCTCCAGTCTGACCCTTTTGTCAGTTGACTTTCACTTAATTCAGAACTGTCGTGATGAACCTTCAGCCATACTTCACCTGAATCAATTTGATCCCCAAGGTGCTTCACAATTATAATATCAGCTCCATAATTCTTTTTAGCGCTTCGGTCCATCTCCTCCTTCCATACTCCTGCTAGAACTACAGCTTCTAATCCGACAACCTTACCTGTTTCTCCTGTATAAGTGAAATCAGTGATGTGTCGGGCTGCTAGCAATATTTTTTCTGTTTTACCTTCACATAGCCAGCTTGCAACATCTTCAGATACTCCTTGTTCTATTAACATGTTACGAAACTTGTTCAAAGCATTGCCGTTATGCAGAACCTTGCAGACACGTGATGCTTCATCTACCCTATTATCCACAATGTTTACCAAACGCAGAAGTTCTCCTCCTAACTCTTCGACGAGCTCTTGCAGTTCCAAGGATCCGTTACCGAGGAAACACTGAACAGCTTCCATCACTTCCAGAGAGTTGTCAACAGAGTTTTCAAGAGGTGAATCCATGTTGCTGATAACAGCTGAACAACTCAAACTCTTCATTCCACGAGCTTGTGATGCTGCAACCATTTTCTTAACTAAATCAACAGCAACATCTTCTGTACTGATGGGATCAATAGCTCCTTTTCCGAATTCATCATCATAAACCAAAGCGCACACTCCTTCAGCCAGCTTTTTGGACACAATTGAGCATCTCATTAGAGGAACGCTATCTACGGTAGCCGTCAGATCCTTGCAGCGGTAAATCTCCTTATCTGTTGGCACCAGCTCCTCTGTCTGTCCTACGATGCAGCATCCGACGTCTTCCATCATCTGCTCGATTTTATCTTTAGTGCAGTCGACTGTGAAGCCAGGGATGGATTCCAATTTGTCCAGAGTATCTCCCGTCAATTGGAGAGCACGACCGGAGATCATAGGGACCTTGAGACCTAAAGCAGCAAGTGCAGGAGCCAAGACAAGACTCACTTTGTTGCCGACACCTCCTGTGCTGTTTTTATCTACCATCCGATGGCGCCACTCGGGTCTCCAGCAAAACACATGACCCGAGGAGGTCATATTTGCTGTTTCTTCCGAATTCACTTTCTTGGAGCTCTCATTGTAATTAGCCAGGGAAATATCAGTCATGATTGCCAAATTGTTCATTCTGGAGATCAGCGACGAGTTTTGTAACATGATATTGTCCACTTTAGAGCTCTTGTAGTCGTGATAAAACTTTTCTATATCCTTATAATCTAAATGGTTATAATGTCCAAATCTGCACATTGACTGTTCAGAAAAGAAATTCAGCGTGGCTACGTTGAAATTATCTGAGGGATTCACTTCTCTCTGATCGTAACTCTGAGGCTTAGTTTCATCCAGAAAGTTAGTCTTTGAAGTACTGTCTCTGCCTGAAGCTCCTTTACTAGCATCACCTGTTATGCTTCTAAGCCATTCTTCGGAATTCCTCTTCCTTAAATCCCCACTTTCTATAAACGATTCAAGTGTGGCTATATGCTTCGGAAAAATCTCTCCGACTTCCCGGGTAACGTCGAATGGCACTTTGTTTCTATGATGAATGGACGCCTCTTCTTTACTCGGACCACTCTGCGAAACGTAAACTCTGTTTCGTTCCCCCTCATTACCACTCGTTACTCTGCCTTTGCGATAATTGTCCATGACGCATTTTGCTGAGAGCGAGGAATAGAATTCCTTTCGTGTGGATCTCTCTTCAGATCGTGCCAGACTTGTATACCTAGGTATTTTGAAGTGCAAAGCATACTGTAGAGTCTCACAGCTCTCTGATTGTTCTTCACAGTTCCTAGACATGTCACCAGCGACATAGACACTCTGCCATGCATCACCAGTAGTTGCGTGGTCAAAGGCATTATCTGTGCTACCTCTACGTTTCTTGATTTCCAGTAGCAGATCCACATTTCGAGATTCTCCTTTCTTGCGAAGATTCGATTCTTTTGTAGTCTTCCTCTCGCAGTCTTCTCGCACTTTCTCCATCTCTCTCGAGATCTCTTCAATCCATATGGTTTCATCAGAACGCCGCTGCCCCAGCGAGCTTCTCCTGTCCATCGAATTTTGTAGAAACGAATTGAATCTACATTGCTTCTTTTTCAGACAGCGAAGAATCCCGGAATGTTTTCTGGTTCCGCATCGTTTCTTAAATTGCTTCTTTTTCAGATAGCAAAGGATCTTGGAATGTTTTCTGATTCTGCATCGTTTCTTTCCCGCCTCAGCATTATGTTCATCTGTACTACAGCGCCCACTGCTGGAGATATATTCATCTTCAACCAATTTCGTTGTCTTAACTGTAACTGTAACAACATCTCTACCAGCTCTCGCCTCTTGCATAATTTTGTTCCTATAATTTTTATACTGCTCAACAATATTCTTATGGTTAGCATCTTTAAAACATTGTTCATCTGTAATGTTACCTCCAGTGCTATTAGTTTTGCAAATTTCACCTATTGGTTTTGGATTCACATTTTGATACGCGTTGCCTTTCTCTTTTTCTTTTCCATGTTTACAATCAAACTTAACACTATCAAGATCATCTTTTTCACTGACAAATTCAACATTTAAACTATTGCATTGTCTATTGAGTTCGGTTTTATGATCCTTGAACTGATCAATAATCTTACCAACTTGAGAAGCCACTTCAGCTCTCATCTCAGTATTTTGTGCGGCTATTTCGGCTTTCAAATCATCTTTTTGAGAAACTATCTCCGTTCTCAACTCATTATTTTGTGCGGCCATTTCGGCTTTCAAATCATCTTTTTGAGAAACTATCTCCGTTCTCAACTCATTATTTTGTGCGGCCATTTCGGCTTTCAAATCATCTTTTTGAGAAACTATCTCCGTTCTCAACTCATTATTTTGTGCGGCCAGGTCACCTATTTTATTGCTTTGGGCAGCTATATCAACTTTCAAGCTATCACTTTGTCTAGCAAGGTCACCAATTTTGTTTGCTTTGGGCAGCTAGATCACCTTTAATATCAGTCATATCGGCTTTCAAGTTATCACTTTGTCTAGCAAGGTCACCAATTTCACCTTTAATATCAGTCATCAACTTTACTAATTCATCCATACTTCTAGTTAACGGCATTCAATTAATTATCCCGCTTCTGACACCAAATGTTGCGGATTACAAAAATGGATAGCACTGGGCGTGAGTATTAAAAGCTATATTTCAAAACCAAATTCAATACAAGGTAAATTGTTACAAAGGAAATATGGATGAAGTATCTTATTAACAAATCAACTATTAACATGCACAAGTCATCAATCTTCCTGCGTAGAGCACACAATATCAGCTCTGTGTATTTTACTAAATACTACCTTTTACTTGATTTACCAGGTCACCCGAAGATCTTCACTCGTAAACCAATTCTCGTCCTGTGCTAATAACTTTTCACACACTAGCCGAACAAAAAGACAGTCCGTGTAGACATTCGAAGTTAGCCATAAAAGTTCCTACTTTTATACTTCCGCGTATACACAACACATCAAGTTACTTCTTGATACTTAACGATAAAAGATCCCACTTTTATCCTTCCGCGTATACACAACACATCAAGTTACTTCTTGATACTTACGCGCACTGTCTCAGAACAGCTCACCGTCCATTTTCGAACTCACGACCGTTACAACACAACGACCGTTAACGCTCCACTGTTCTCAAATTCTCCCAACGTTCTTATTCGTTGGCTGAAACTTTGCTTTCGGTTGCCAGATTCTTCTGTCGTAACAATAATATATCTTACTACTTTTTCCTTTCCCAAATGGCATGAATTTCAGTAGGTGAGAAAATTGGATTTCAGTACTACCAACCTCATAAACTTTGTCGTTTCTGCAAAGTGGAATCCTTTATTTGGAAATGGAATGTGTGAGAAATCATAATCAAGGAGTTAAATAGCAGAGAGCCCATAGGACTGATATTACGTTCCCTTTAGCTGTAATTAAACAGCTGAACAGAGCGCAGTAGGAGGAAGAGGCCAAACTGCAGATGCGAGATGATCCACACTCAGTCCGTTGCAGCTGCTGACTAGCATGCAAAGTGGCTGAGACAATCTGGCCATTATTCAGCCTGTCATTGCAAATAGGTGACTGCACTGTAGTTACCGTTCAAAATAGGAATCTGAACTGAACTGCTGCTCTTCGCCATTTGCATCAAGCTGAATTCGGGTGAAGAGTTCTCCTGAGCTTTATTTCTGAACCTTCCAGTCTTAGAAATATGTACCATTTATTCTGAAAAAACATTAATTATGTAATCACAAGGAAGAATATCTCTTAATCTAATATAATCGGTTTTAGCTGTGTTCCTACATAGAAGACGCACTATAAATATATTTTACAGGTTGCAAAAATCAGTGCTGTTTAAAAATATTTAAATTAAATCTGGAAATCTTTCCAACAACAACGAAATAAACTTTCAAAAGGGCAAGGGCTCTGGCTCTGTCGGTAGTCACGCCAGGCTCGTATTGAGCAGTTCCCAGGGTCGAGTCCCGCGTGTGCCTGGGGATGGGGTAGTCTAGGTAGCGCGCCAAGCTCGTGATCTGTAGTTCCCAGGTTCGAGCCCCAGCTGGGCCCATTCAGATTTATCTCCGCAAAACTTCGGCCCCTCCTACGGTTAGTAGGGGACACCGATAGGCTTGGAAAGGCATCCATCGGATGGGACTTATCCGTGGCCCCGTGTGCAGGAGAGCCATATCTTGTGCACGTTAAAGAACACGCTAGATGGCTTAACGAGAGTTTACCATCTGTCTCCCAACAGCTGTTCCGTTGGGTCCCCTCCCCAACCTTCTCGGAGCCTCCAGGGTCCTTGTGGCCTGTCCATTTAGACCATAGATTCCCAACGGGGGCGATACCGCCCCCCAGTGGGCGCTGGAGCCTTCCATGGGGGCGGTAGCTGATCCAGAGGCAAATGGGGGGCGTTGAGGCAGTCAAGAGGGGCGGTCAAATAAATAAATAAATTTAATGGAATTTTCTGTGACAACCTTTTTATCTCTTCTATTCTGTGGTGTCTTCTTGGTGATTCTGGTCATCCACTACCTCATCCGTCATGTACAGCTTTTCAACTGCAGCTTGGACAATAAGTTCCCTGCAACCACCTACTAGCGTACTGGTACGTCTGAAGTCGACTGAGATGCTCTCAAAAGTTCTCTTCAAGATCACAGATTGGATATAAGCTTCAATATATTTTCCCACTCCAAGTCGCTTTGAGTATGCTTTATGGTACGTAGTTATAATACCATCCCACGTCAGAACGTAAGGTATAATATTAACATTACACTTGTGAATTAGGCTCAACTCATTAGCCAGCACATCATACTTCCTCTTCTTTTCAACCTCTACTGTCTGCAGGTTATCCTGAGATGTTATTCCTACTTCAATAATTGTAATCTCATTTAATAACTTTTCATGCACTACTATATCAGGCTTATTATGTTGGACATGTGTGTCCGCCCTGATAAGCAAATCAACCTTGATGCAATAATAATATAATAATAATAAATTTATTATATTTAATATTTTTTAATATAATAAAATATTTTGAAAATACCTGTTTTCATGAATAAATATTTTATCTAGCTATGTAAATTATCTTATTGTTATCGCGTTAATAAGCATTTTTAAATTAGCATTAGGTATACCTATACCTAATTTGTTTTAGTTTAGAATAGATTGACGGTGACAAGTCCTTGCAAGTTGGTAGGCAAACACGCGGTTCATGCAATTTAACATGTTTCGACAAGAATATGGGAGCTTGAAATGACTTGTTTACGGAGCAAGTGCGCCGACATCGCAAACATACAAGTTAATGCGTGCACAAAATCAGATCTATAAAAGCGATAGCTCTAGGAATGTTTTATTATTTTAATGTGCTTCGCCGTGATAAATAGTCGTGAGTGATAAGTGTTATAAGTCATTATAAACATTATTTTTATAACTATCTATAAATCTGTTGAGAAGTTAATTTGTATTTGAAAATGTCGGAATCTACATCTAAAAAGAAATGCCGGCAGTACAGTATTGAGTATTTGAAACATGGATTTACGTACTCTCCTACAAACCAATCATTACCTATGTGTTTAATTTGCCGAAAAGTTTTTTTTTTCAAATGAAGCTATGAGACCTTCTAGGCTACAAGAGCATTTATATAAAATGCATGCTGATAAAAAGGACAAAGATTTATCCTATTTTCAAGAATTGGAAAAGCAATATTTAAAACAGCCAACTATGTCAAACCTTTTTGCGTCGGCTTCTAAACAAGATGATGATGGACTACGAGCCTCATATAACGTTTCATTGTTAATCGCAAAAGCAGGAAAACCACACACATTTGGCGAGGAATTAATTTTGCCGGCAGTCAAAGAGATATTAAAAACTGTTCTTCATCATAAGACACCGTCAGATATCATCAAAAAAATCCTCTCAGTAATAATTCAGTGCAAAGAAGAATAGATGAAATGGCAAAGGACGTTGAAATATCATTATGTGAATGCTTAAAGACTTGCAAATTTTCCATTCAACTCGATGAATCAACTCTACCAAATAACGAAGCTCTACTTTTATCATACGTACGATTTATAAAAGAAGAAAAAAATTCATGAAGAGTTATTATTCGCTAAAAATTTGGAATCTGATACAAAGGGAGAATCTATATTTAATACATGCAAAAGTTTTTTCACGAGAAAGAAATTCCTATTTGCAATATTTTGTCTGCTGCTACTGATGGTGCTCCAGCAATGACAGGGCGTCATAAGGGTTTCATAGCGCATTTGAAACAAGAAGTACCAAATGTACTCGTTGTACATTGTATTATTCATCGTCAGCATTTGGTTGCAAAATATTTGAATGAACGTCTGCATACGTCGCTCCATTACGTTATTAAAGCAATCAATAAGATTAGAAGCAATTCATTGAATGACCGATTATTTGGTAAGCTTTGTAATGAAAATGATGAAGATTACAATCACTTGCTGCTGCACACAGAAGTACGTTGGCTCTCTAAAGGTGTTTGTCTGAATCGTTTTTTCAATCTATTTGATTCAGTACTGGACTTTCTTGAAGACAGAGACGAAAAAATGCGCGAAAACCTGATTACGTCAAAAATGACATCAATTATTTGACAAACCTGTTTAAAATATTTAATCAAGTTAATTTACAATTGCAAGGTGATGAGTTGAATTTAATTAAAACATAAAACGTCATAGCTGCTTCTGCGGGAAAACTTCTATTCAAACGAAATCTAGGTAGAGGTGAATACAACCACTTTCCCACATTATCAGCAGTCTCTGCAAAACCGGAAGATTTACTTACTTACTGCCAACACTTGGAAGTTCTTCATGTTGATTTTACGGAGCGTTTCCAAAATATTTTAAACATGAATATATCGAGTTGGGTTTTAGATCCTTTCGCAAACACAGATACTGAAGAATCATCAAATTTGGAAGAGGAACTCTTAGAACTCACGACTAACGAAGACTTCTCAAAGTAAAATTCAAACATGGATACCAAGAGTTCTGGCTTCAAACATCAATACCAGTTCTCTACCCTGGATTGTGGGCAATAGTACAGAAGTTTTTAATCGCATTTCCTTCGTCCTATATGGCTGAGCGTGGATTCAGTGCAGTAGCAAATATACTGTCAAAGAAGAGGAACAGACTACACATCACTGAACGTGGCGATCTGCGATTGATGTTAACGAAATTGGAACCCGACATTAAGAAATTGTTAACATTCCACCAGCCTCAACCATATCATTAATTTTTTTATTTATTATTAATTTTGTGTTTATCTCATTATTTTTTATTTCTTATTGATTCTGTGTTTATTTTTAAAATTTTAATGAACAATTTTATTGTACATTTGGTTGTCGTTTTATTAATTTCTGCTTTATGATTTTTAATAGATAAATAAACAGATAAATTAGGTACAGATAATATGCAACAATATTTTAATATTTCATATAAAATTAACTATTATGGACTAGGGGGGCGTTGAAATTTTTGTTCTCTTCTAAAGGGGGCGATGGTCCAGAAAAGGTTTGGGAATCACTGGTTTAGACCATGCTGTGAATTCCAGCGTTATAACCTAGATATTCTAGGCTTGCAAGAGACCAGATGGACAGGTAAAGATGAGATACTTAAAAATAACTGTAAATTTCTCTTTAAAGGGAGGGAGGATGGAAAGCATCACCAAAGCGTAGGTCTGCTGCTCAGCAGACATGCTAGTGATGCTCTTCTAGGATATGAGTGCATTAATGAAAGGTTTCTTACAGCAAAATTTCAGACAAGTATTAAAGAACTGAATGTTATCTGCTGTTATGCCCCCACTGAGGATGCCGATAAGGATGAGAAGGATAGGTTTTATGAACAACTTCAGGATATTTTGAATTCTGTCAAGAAAGGAGATATTACCCTTGTTCTTGGTGACTTCAATTCCAAAGTTGGTACTGACTCTGACCTTTGGGGAGGAGTAATAGGCCCTTTTGGTATTGGTAGCTGCAATGGCAATGGGCAGCATCTCCTACAGGTAAGTAAACTCAATGGATTCAGAATAACTAACATTTATTACAAACACCGCGAGATACATAAGTACACATGGGTTTCACCCGATGGGCTGCATAAGAATATCATTGATTATATATTAATTAACAGCAAATGGGCTAGTTCTGTTAGGAATACCAGGGCATATAGTGGAGCTGAAATTGGATCTGACCATTATCTTGTTAAAAGTGTCTTGCAACTTAAACTTAAAAAGTGTTGTGCTAAAGTTAAAAAATTTACCTTTAATACTGAAGCTCTGAAAGATCTAGTTATAGCTAAAGCTCACCATGATAGGTTACTTAGTCATTATGACAGTCATGGTTTGCTTACTATTGAAGTTGAGGAAGAATGGGATCATTTTAAACAGGCGTTTTTGGACACTAACAGTACTCTTTTAGGAAAAAAGGAGCAGAAGAGGCAAAATTATCTGAGTGATAAGGCACTTGAGCTTATTTCGGAAAGAAAGAACTGCAGGAATGTCCTTAATCAATATCCTACTAGTCCTAATAGAAAGCATTACAGAGAGCTTAATAAACATGTAAAGGATCAGTTAGCTGCTGATAAGAATCTTTGGCTTGATGGTTTGGCTGACAAAGCTGAGGAAGCAGTAAGGCAGCACAACAGCAGAGAGCTGAACCAGATAGTTAATGTTTTATGTGGTAGAAAACGGACAGGCATACAAGGATTGAAGGATAAATAAGGTAAGGTTATAGAAGGTGAGAGTTCCTAGGTGGGCTGAGCATTTCAGTGATGTTCTAAACAATGTGGTTAGTTCTACCCCCATTGTTTGCAATGATGATATGTATTGGTAGCTTTAATGTTGGCCCTCTAACACAATCTGAAGTTATTTTGACTATTTCTAAACTTAAATTTCATAAATACCCAGGGGTAGATGAAATTATTACAGAAATGCTTAGGGCTGGGAATGTTTTGGTTACCACTTGGATGATTGAAATTCTGAATATCTTTTATGATAAAGACAGGGTTCCTAAGGATTTTACCAGAGCTATTGTTATCCCTATTTTCAAAAAAGGTGATCGCAGTTCTTGTGATAACTATAGGGGTATCAGCCTACTCTCTATTCCAGGTAAAGTTCTTTCCATGATTGTGCTTAATAGAATTAAGAATCTGGTTGACAGTCAATTGCGTGATGAGCAATGTGGATTCAGAAGTGGTAGGGGATGTGTGGATCAGATATTTTCACTTAGGCAGATTCTTGAGAAATGTTTAGAGTTTCAGAAACCTTTGGTTGCTAGCTTTGTTGATTTCAAAAAGGCTTTCGACTCTGTTGATCGTCTTAATTTGTGGTTGATTGTGAAATCATATGGTATTCCTGACAAGTTAGTTAACATAATGAAAGCCCTCTATAATAACACTGAGTCATGTGTGAGAGTTGGTAAGGCTTGTAGCAATTGGTTTAGCATTGCTTCTGGTGATCGACAAGGGTGCATTTTGTCTCCTTTTCTCTTTAGTTTGGTTATTGAATACGTTATGCGAAATTCATTGCAAGGGAAAGATTTTGGCCTTAAATGGTCTGGAGATACCGAAATTTCTGATTTAGATTATGCTGATGATATAGCCCTTTTGGCAAATAATGTTGATGAGATGAACTCTTTCATTCGAGCTGTTGATGAGACTGGTAGTAGAGTAAGTTTGGTTATAAACAGAAAGAAAACTAAAGTGATGAAAATTGGTCAGTCAGGTTGTGATTCTGTTCATCTGAATGGTTGCAGTCTTGAGCAGTTGTCACAGTTTAATTACCTTGGGAGCTATGTAACAGATTCTGGTGATATGCGGCATGAGATTAACAGACGTATAGGGATTGCTGCCGTGACTTTTAAGAATCTATGGAGATTGTGGAGAAATATGCTTATACACCTAAAGACTAAAATTAGACTGTATAATAGTTTGGTTCTTTCTAGGGTTAGTTATGGTAGTGAAACTTGGACGCTGTGCAAACAAGATAACAGGAAACTAGATGCTTACATAGTATCTTGGGTATTAGGTGGTTTAACTTTGTAACTAACGATGAGGTTAGGCAAAGGAGTCCGCAACTTCCTTTAAGCAGCATGTTGTGCAGAGAGAGATTCCGCTGGTTTGGCCATGTTGCCCGTATGGATAATTATAGATTGGCGAATAGTGTTATGAACAGTGTGCCTTAGAGGCCTCAGAAGGAGGGGGAGACCTAGGATGCGGTTGGTAGACAATGTCAAATAGGACCTTGTTAGAATTGGTGTGCAGTGGCCGGATGTAGCTCAGGACAGATATGCTTGGAGAATTAAACTGCACGGTCTGGTCGGACCTCCGTAACCCTTGGCTGCTTGAGGATGATGATGATGTGAAAAAAGAGTGCCTCAGAATTAAAACTACCCAACCCACCTGTGCCAGCGTTGAAATTTATCTCCGCTAAATCTCTACACTGCCTTCGGTCAGAAAAGGGACACCGGTGGGCTTATATTAGATATTGATTAAATTATAAAAATATTAATTATCAATTAAGAAATGTTTTGAAGCACTATATTTACAATGCATTGTTGTCTTGAGCGACGTGTTTTGTGAAAGAGTTCACTGTTGAAGTCATAGAAGAGGCACTTTTTTTTCCCATAATCAGTGCATGACCTTGAGAGGCACCACCATGACGTCGTGCTAAAGAGTGCCTTGAAAAGTAGTAGAGATTCACTGCTTGAGTGATATACACAAATGCAGTGCCTTGTTAAACTCCGAATTCACGAAAACCATAACATTCTTCATAAAATAAAAGCACAAATGTAAAACGCAAGAAAAAATCGCTTACCTTATAATGTGATATTAAATCGAATTCCAAAAGATCCATTTTTAAAATTAAACATAAATATTTATTTCACTAATAGACAAATAGAAATGTTGAATCACTATTACGAGCTATTCTTAATATTCCTTATTATAAAAGGATCACAAAAAACACAAATTCTACCAGTAAGAAAAATTATCTAAAAGAGTCACTAATATTGCTGTTTCATTTTCTGACGATTCCCTCAAGTATATATATTGCATGAATTCATTATGTTTATCTCGTTTTCAAAAAAAAAACCGAGATAATAGTTTCGCTTTGTCGTCCGTCTGTAAACATCGAGCTTTTTTTTTACAGAGATAAATTAAAAATCCTTTTTGTGTTGGATAGGTATTGATTAAATATTACGATATGCACTTTCCGAATATCTCTAAAACTATAATTACGCCTTCTAGCCGTGGAAAAATTTGAAAATTCGAAAATTTCAAACGAATATTGCAAACGATGCATTTATAGCAGAAATTTAAAATTTTGGAGGTGGAATGTGAAGGTCATGAAGTTTCTATTGCTAACAATGAATTGACCCCTTTGACCCAAAGGGGGTGTGAAAACACACCTTTTTAGCTGATAATTGTTTGTTTTTACAGAAAAAAAAATTCTTTTTGGGTTAGATAGGAATTGATAAAATATTATGATTCACACTTTTTAAATCTTCCAAAAACTATAATTACGCCCTCTAACAGTGGAAAATTTTAAAAATTACAAAATTTCAATCAAATATTGCCAACGATGTATTTAAACTAGAAATTTTAAATTTAGGTAATGGAATGTGAACTCCGTGATGTTTCCATTGGCAACAATGAATAGACCTCTTAGACCCAGAGGAGGAGGGCGGTGAAAGACAATTTTTTGTTTTAGCAGATAATGTTTGCATTTACAGATAAATAAAAATATCTTTTTTGGGTTAGATAGGAATTGATAAACTATTATGATTCGCCCTTTCATAATCTTTGGTACACTATAATTGCGCCTTCTAATGGTGAAAAAGATTGAAAATTCCAAAATTTCAAACAAATATTACAACGATGTATTAATGATAGAAATATGAAATTTTGGTGGTGGAATGTGAACTTCATAAAGTTTCGGTTGGAAACAATGAAACAATGAATTCGATTGGAAACAATGAAAATGATAATTATAAAACGTTTTTAGTTTGATTAATATTATTGAAATATTATATAATTCGCATTTTTCGAATACTTAGTAGTGGTTTAATATACATATATATCTTTACAGATCACTGAAATGATGAAACAGCAGAGGTGTTAGCGAATTCTACAAATAATACATGTATAGAATAGAAATTTGAAAAATTAGTGGTAGTTTTTAAGAGATAGTCCACTAACAGCAATAATCTACCTACTTTTGTGGGAGAGGTGTGGGAAATCGGAGTTTTTAGATTTAAGAATTAAAAGACGAATACTTTTATGTTATATAATTACTATGAAATACTATTTGCATTTTTCTCCATGATCTGCTAGCTCAAATTGAAACTTTTAAGGAATGAAACAGTAGGTAAAAGAGAAATTTCTTTCTCTTTGAAAACGAGATTCTCATATGCGCCCAGAGGCGATACGCGTCCTTCTAGTTTTTACGCAATATCACTGTCATATATTGTGCCCTTGATATTTATTACTGAAGTCTGTTCCGTCTGAAGCTGAAAATACATTCTCCTTATACGGCAGTGGCTAAGTGAAACTTCATTTTCATCTTCTCTTTCGTTAACTTGGTTGTACAACGGTTGTGTTCGCAAGCGCATAATTTTTACGAACATTATCTTTTTCTTTTGCTTTAATTTTTCCGTCTTATATATATTAATAGTAAGAGCAGAGGGCTATATTTTTCGAATTATCCGGGTAATTTTGTGTGAAATTTTCTTATTGGGTCAAAAATTAAAAGAACAATTCGAATTACAAAGTTTCGAATTAATCAGGTTTTCTGTGTTATGTACCAAGAGAATAAGAAAAGCAAGTACTGGATCGTGTACTCCTCTTTTCAGATGAGAGTCATTCCCAGGACATTAATTTGGTTCAACAGCGAGCTCTGGCAGATTTTGTAGTGTAATTATTTTATGTTTAGTTTTAATTTTATTTATGAGTAAATATTTTACTAAACTTTAAATATTAGCATGTTTTCTACTGTATACGTCTCTGTTGTTTGCATTTAATCAAATATAAATATTTGCTTTGGATACATTGGTGTTTGGGCTTATACCCTATCTCACTGAATTGCAATTTATAATACCCTAAGCTACTAAGGATTTCGCTTAACACGGAGTTGCCAGGAAAGCATCCACCGCGTTAAGCGGAGTTTATCTGGAATCAGAAACCTCTGTTACATATTGTTCGGAAAAATCAGAATCGATGGTTGAGCCATCACCTCTTCCATCTACATGCTAAATATTCCAAAACCCATGTTTGATATAAACCAGAAAATGTACTGAGAAAAAAAGGCAGACCTTATAAATATTCTTGAAAATAAATTAGATAGCTCATCAATGAAATGAAGATTTGTCTCAAGGCGAAATTTATTAATTGGTCCAAGTAAAAAGACTTCCAGTCAGAAATTGTTAGTAAACTCTAATTTGACTGTATTGTTTATTTATCCATAATTCGAAACCTTTTTACAATAATATAACATTTTGAATAAATAATGACAGTGCTCTAGAGAGACAAGAGTTCGCTCAGTCGATGGCGCTCCAGTCTCGTAATTTGGTGTTTTCAGGCTCAAATTCCAACTCTGAGTGCCAATTCGCGAATACAAGAATTCCAGACTTACAAGAGTAATATTATTTAATGATATTTGAAAAATTTTTGACTTTATATAGGTATATGCGCCGATCATTTCAGCGTGAAATTTATTACACTGGATTGTAAAAAAATCTCCTGGCATTGATAATATCAAATACCAAATTTCTAACTTTGAGAATTGACTCTCTCAGAACAACTTTCTAAACACCTAAACAGAATTTTTAGTACCCATATAGTTCCTACCGAACTTAAAACTTCAGTCATTAGACTAATTTATTGGTCAGTATAAAAGAAGCAGTGTGATTATTATAACCTATTGCTATAAGCCAGCAATTGCAAAGTATAATTAAACGGCATGTTGCAAATATGCTTAAGGGTTACCTATAAACATATCAGCTGTTTTCCAAAATTCAATTTGGCTTCGTAAGGAATACAGGAACACTAAATTTACTAGAACATTTTTGTGATGAAATTGGTGCAAACTTAATCTAGAGTAACTTTATTGGATTATTACGCCTTGATTTCCAAAAAGTATTCCACACGTTAGACCATAATATCTTGATTAATAAACTGCATAATATAGGGATTAGAAGGCATTTATTTTACTTTATTAAGAATTACTTTAAAGATAGACTTATTTTAACAAAAATTAGTAACGTCACTAGTAAAGTCAAATAAGTCTGCTATGGTGCTATATTGGGACCATTACTTTTCCTTATCTATATTAATGATATGACGAACCTAAAGATTAACTCTACTAACTACAATATATGATGACGACACTGTGATGTTATGCAGTTGTGAAGATTTGGAAAAAAGTTTATATTTGCATACACAGTATTCAAGCAGCCATGTGCTACGCAGGTCCAACCAGACTTAGCAATTTAGTTCTCATTAGAATTGTCTACTGTACGCCAATTTTAACTACGTCGTGTTTGACATTTTCAGCCCACCGTATCCTAAGTCTCCCCTTTTTCTAAGGCCCTAGGCACACTGTCAATGACCCTGTTTTCTAATCTATAGTTATGCATACGGGCAACATGTATATTATGCATACGACCGTTCTTTCGGTCGAGACAAAAAATATTTTCATCTGTAATATTTAAAATGCCCAGATTTATAAGATTTCTATTTGCCCTCACACTACGAGCGTTCCGTTGAAAAATCTTTAGGTTCATGAAACAAAAAACAAATGTAAAAGATATTTTATAACAGTTTGAAAATATTTTTCAGTGCTATTGCTGCTTTCTGTAGCATCGTTTTTTGAGCTCGACTGAAGTTTAATAAATTTATTTTTTGAATAACTGTCTAGCAAATCCATTGGAAACGAGGTTGTAGAGCAATCAGTTGAATCCTGATGACAAGATGATCTTAATACATGTCTGAGATAACCTATCGTAAGGAAGCACTTTACCGTCCAGCTAATCCATTATGTGGCAAAAAAAATAGTTGACATTTACTTACCGAGAGGAAAGTTCACAATTCTACACTCCAGATGCTGTTGATGCTCTATTATTTAATCATCTACCAAATATTTTTGTTTTATATGGCGAGTTCAATTCTCATCACCCCCTTTAGGGTTCTACTCATACTACTGTATCTGTACTCCATATCGTTGACTGGCTGAATGGGAAAAACTATGCCTTTTGAATGATTGTTTACCAGTACGGAGTAGTTTTTTAACCGCTTAGTGCGTTGATTTGTCGCTTTTTTCTGCAAACTTATTCCTTGAGACTTCTCGGACACGCTCCCTATCCTATGGGTAGCAATCATCATCCCATCAGCATTATATTTCCTGAATATGAACCTAAACTCGATGAATTCAAATGACTTCTTTCTCACAAATTCGACCAAATTCAGGGAACTGTTATCAAATAATCTGGAATTTTCAGTGAATACTTTTGAAGAATTATAGCAACGAATCCTCTGGCCACACAAATCTGTCACAACTTTACATCAGTTTATAGATCACTCTCACCCACTGTGGAGGACAGTAGTCTATCGTTTGGTCCTAAGAAATAAACATAGTGCTTTCTATAAAGCAAAACAACTTAACCCACAAAGACTGGATTCACTTTGAAAAACAAGTGGTGAAACTTAAATCAACAACCTGTATAGAGAGAACCAAATATTGAAATAAGCTAGAGTTTTCGTTTACCAACTGATATTTATGTTCATTTTAATAAACTCCTGAAATGCATGGAAAGTGAATCAATAACTGCTGTTAATTAAATTTTGAAAAATAATAGTTTCGTATCCGAGGAAGTCATCCAGGAATCTTCATTTATGAATCATTTTCAAAAATTTTCTACTCCCATTCGAAACCAAAATCTTCGAAATACAGCTAAAGATTTTTCTCATATTCTGGATCCTCCTTTTATACTCGACGAATTGCAAGGTGCTCTTAAATGATAGAAAAATACAGCAACATGTGCAGATGAAATCTCAGCTGCTATGATAAAAAAATCTTCCAGGAAAATGGCATAGAGAACGGTTACACATTTTTAAAATTATTTGAATTGAAGAAAGAATTTCAGAATCTGGAAAAACATCAATCATTACCTCGATCAAAAAACTGAGCAAAAGTGCAGATTTACCTATTTCTTACAGGCCAATATCACTAGTACAAATTATGGTAAAATTATTCGAAAAACTTGTCTGGTCTCTCCTGGATGCTAACAAAGGAGTCTATTTTTCCTTCAGAGACATAGATTTATACTTTTTAAAGAAACAGGTCATGCTTTATCACCTGCCTTTCTTAACTATCAACAAGCTCTCCAGCGTCAACATTATGCCTTGGTAATTATTCTTTATGTACAACAAGTTTATGATTCGGTTTTATCCCAACTCTAATCCAGAAGTTATCACATAGAGGCATCAAAGGAGAAAGTTTATCTTGGCTTTCAAACTACAGTATCGTATGAACCGCGAATTTAAAGTATGGATGGCGTGGAACCTAGTATGACTCCCATCACATACATAATGGAATCCCACAAGGAAGTGTATTATCTCCATTTTTATTCAACGCCTACAAGCACGATCTCCCAAGTCATATTATTAATCCTTTCAGCATATTACATTTTGCTGATGATATCATCCTATTTCGATATGGAGCCAATCTTATCAAAATAAATGAAACTGGTCTATGCAAACTGACACACTGACAATCTGACTTGGGGCTTGTCATTATATGCAGTGAAAAGTAAAACTGATATAATCACAAGAAGGAAAAAACACTCTGTTGCTCTTCTACTCATTAATCATATATTAATTCCTTGACTTGTCTTCTGCCAAATTTCTTGATGTTTACATACAAAGTAATAGTTCCTGGAGGATGTATTTCCACTGTTTTCGGATTTCATGTCTTCGTTTATTCAATGTGATTAGGGAAATAACAGTCCTCAAGCATGGAATACCAATTTCTGCTTTTCCCAGTTAACTAATGCTATTATTCGGGTAAAATTCACTTTTTGTAGCTTTTTATATTCATCTGTATCTACATCTCTTTGTAGTAACATTAACTGAAGTCATTTCTCTCCAAACGTATGCTCTTCAGCTCGCAGCAAAACTTCCAACAAAGAAAAAAACTTCTCCTTTTCCACTTTCATAGAAACCTGTTTAAATCCTGACTATCGCAATCACTATCGATGGAGACAACAACGTCGTCCTTTACCACTACTTGTACAAGATTCCTTGACGGATATGCATCTGCTAGACGTCAACGTACACCCAGAACTTTGAAACATCTTCCATAGCTCATACACAAAATTGTCATTGACATTTTCGGGTATGAGTTATGGAAGTTTCAAACGCCTAAAAGGTCCCTATGAAATTACAGCGAAAACTTCATAGAGCAATGCTCTTTGGACAAGCACAGATTCTTCGGGAACAACTCAAAATGTTTGCATTGGGATCGTTTGTGCTAAAAAGAATTCCCGTTTATCTCGTAACCTTCCTTCAACTACTTCCATCTTCACTGCCGAAACAGAGTTTTTTCGCATCGCATTAAAGGAATTTGTTGCACAACTAGGAGTCAATGCTATTTTTCGGGCAGTAAATAATTTACGAAAAGCTTTAACACTAATTCCATTATCTTTATATGGATTCCCAGACACTGTGGAGTCCCCATTAATGAATTGGCAGATGCAGCTACAAAGCGTGGCAGTGTTTTGCAGGAAAATCTTTACAATCAATCCAACTCTCAATATTATCATGAAAATTTAAAAATGTCCATAAAATATCGTTTTTGATTGAACACTGAACAACGGGAATTCTTCAGTTATCACTGAACTGTTCCCTATTTATCTAGGTTTGCAATGCCTGTAATATTCTCATATTTCTCACATCATTTTGTAGTAATTATCACCAGATAGAGAGAGAGTAACTCCTCCTAACTAGTTTCTTCATAGAAGTCATTAATGAATTGACAGATGCAACCACGCTTTGTAGCTACATCTTCCAATTCATTAATGGGGACTCCACAGTGTCTGGGAGTGCAAATAAATAAAAGGGAACTAATCCGATAAACAGGGAGGATAAAAACCAGTCTGACACGGATCTGTCTTCACTGTATATCGGTTGAAACTGATAATTATTATTATGCGTCAATGTTCCCATTACTCCAATGATAGAAGAAAACTTATGCAATGATAGAAAGTGAATGGTCTTCGAATTTTTATACGACATCTAAGGCATGAGATTCTCTTCCTGAAAAATCAAGTTTTGAGCTTTGGAATTATATTTACCAGAATTTTACCATAGACATTCTCGCATATTTGTTGATTCACTCCTGGCACCATCAATGCGGGAAGCGGCCAACCAAGCTGCCTTGTATGATGGAAATGTTATTTTGTCACTGACGATCAGAACGTTAAATGTATAATTCAGTAGTAAAGTATCACAGGAAAAGTTCTGTATTTCTTGTGATACTTTACTTCCTGTGATACTTTACTACTGAACTATTGATTTAACGCTATGAGCGTCAATGACAAAATGTTATTTCCACCATACGAGTCTTCCCGGCATAGAGGGCGCCAGGAGCGTATCAACAGATATTTGGGGATGTCTATATGTTACATTAACTGAGGAAACAATTAGTTGCTGATGATCTAGTGATTATGACTGCTGGAAAGTTTCTGGGAGACGTAAGTTCGAATACTATTTACGACAAAACCAAATTTTTTCAGCTATATATTTCATAAATCCCATGTCTACAGGACTTTTCCAGTGATACTTTACTTCTTGTTACATTCATTCTCGACCTCAGATCTTTTAATCTTAATACAACAATTTTTATGCTTCATTTGCAAGATACTTTTAAGAAGGTAAGTTCCGACGCAAGGCATCACTGACATTGCTGCTGAGAGGCATAGTTACACCTTTATAAATGTTTGTTTCGACACGTCCTGAAAAGAAAAATGTAAAATTTCCGTATTTAAGTTTCTGACCTTTACCTGTAAGATGCTTAAAAATATTTTAAAAAATTTCTCATTTCAGTGAGGAAGAATGGAAAGCATCTCCAAGGTGTACGTTTGCTTCTTAGCAGACACCACAGTGATGCTCTTCTAGGATATGACAGTATTAATGAATGAATTTTTACAACTAAATTTAAAACTAATATTAGACTTGAATATTATCTGCTGTTATGCCCCCACAGAAGACTCTGATGAGAATGAAAAAGATTGGTTTACAGACAACTTCAAATATTTCGAATTTCGTTAGGAAAGTAGATATTTCTCTTGTGCAAGGTGACTTCATTGCTAAAGTTAGTACTGATTCTATCGTCTGACCTTTGGGCAGGATGATAGATCCCTTTGATATTAGTAGGTGCAATGGCAATGGGGAACGTCTCCTATAAGTAAACGGTTGCATAGGAATATTATTGACTATATTTTAATTAACAGCAAATGGGTTAATTCAGTTAGGAATACAAGATCATATAGAGTAGCCAAAATTGGTCTGACTATTACCTGGTCAAAAGTATTTTACAATTGAAGCTTAATCACTGTTGTGCTAAGGTTTAACCTTTAAAAATGAAGCTGTGAAAGATCCATATGTAGCCAAAGCATACTATGATAATCTACTTAGTCATTATGATAATTGTTGTTTTCTTACTGCTGAAGTTGAGAAAGAATGAGATCAGTTTAAACAGTCTTTTGCTGAAACTAACAGTACTGTTTTGGGCAAAAAGAAGCAGAGGAGGCAACGTTATTTGAGAAATAAGGAACTGGAGCTTATTTTTTAAAGAAGGAACTGCAGGAATCATCTTAATCAATATCATTCTCATCCCAACAGACAATATTACAAACACCTTAATCGACGTGTAAAGTAGCAGTTAAACAGCTGATAGAATTTTCGTCTTGATAGCTTGGCTGACGAAGCAGTTGAATGCAACTAGACAGCACAACAACAGGGAATTGCACCAGATAGCTAATCTTTTGTGTGGGAAGAAAGAAGATGGTATGCAGAGATTGAGGGGAAAGCGTGGTAAGGTCATTGAAGATGAGTATATTTTCATGGATAAATGGGCTGAGCATATCAGTGATATTCTAAACATTGTGGTTAATTCTACTCCTATTGTTTCTAATGGGGATAGAAGGAATAGATTAATTACTTGCTTTAGTTATTAATCTTCCTCATTATCACAATTCCTGTTGCTATATCGTTCTATATCACAATCTGAAGTTATTTTGGCTGTCTCTGAATTAAAGCTTCATAAATCCCCCATATGTGGATGAAGTTACTACTGAAATGCTTACACTTAGGAATGTTTGTGTTGTTAAATGGGCTGACTGAAATTTTTAATATTTCTTATGATTTGATATTGTTCCTAAGAATTTTAAAATGGCTATTATTATCCTTATTTTTAAAAAAATGATCGCAGTTTTTATGGTAATTAGAGGGAAATCAGTCTGCTTTCTATTCAAGGTAACGTTCTTTGCACTATTGTCTTAATGGAATTAAGAATCTGTTTGATGCACAACTGCGGGAATAACAGTGTGGATTCAGAAATGATAGGAAATGAAGAGATAAAATATTTTAACTTAACAGATTGTGGAGAAATATTTATAGTTTCAGAAACCTGTTTACTTGATTTAAAGGTTTCAAAAAATCTGTTGATTTGTGGTTTATTGTTAGATCATATAGCACACCTGGCAAATTAGTTAGCGTAATGAAAGTTATTTATAATAACACTGAGTCATATGTGAGATTTGGTAAGGCATGCAGTAATTTGTTTAGCATTTCCAGTGGAGTTAGACAAGGATGTATTTTGCCTCTACTTCTTAGTCTGGTTATTGATTATTTTATGCGGAATTCTCTGAAAGGGGGAGATTTTAACCTTAAATGGTCTGGAGATTTGAAAATTTCTGATTTTGATTATGCCTATGATTTGGCCCTGTTGGCTAATGATGTTGATAAATGGAATTCTTTTATTAGGGCTGTTAATGAGACTGGTAACATAGTAGGTTTGGTGATAAACAGAGAGAAAATTAACGTAATGAAAATTTGCGAGGCAGATGGTGTTTCAGTTACCTTGAACGATTGCCCTCTTGATCAAGAATCCCAGTTCAGTTATCTCGGGAGCTGTTTAACAGATACTGGCTCTGTGCCTGCATGAGATAAACAGGAGAATAAGGATGGTTTCTGGTATTTTTATGAATCAGTGAAGAGTGTGGAAAAATAGGCGTGTAAACCTAAAGACTAAAATTAGGCTGTATATTAGCTTGATTCTTTCTAAGGTTATTTATGGTAGCTAAACACGGACCCTTTGTAAGCAGGATAGCAAGAAACTTGATACCTTTGATTCTAGATGCTTATGCAGTATCTTGGGCATTAGGTGGTTTGATTCTGTACGTAATGATGAGGTTATAAGAAGTCAGTAATCTTCTATGAGCAGCATATTGTTACGACAGAAGAATCTGGCAACCGAAAGCAAAGTTTCAGCCAACGAATAAGAACGTTGGGAGAATTTGGAGAAGAAGAGTGGAGCGTTAACGGTCGTTTTGTATTGTAACGGTCGTTGTGTTGTAACGGTCGGTGAGTTCGAAAATGGACGGTGAGCTGTTCTGAGAGAGTGCGCGTAAGTATCAAGAAGTAACTTGATGTGTTGTGTATACGCGGAAGGATAAAAGTGGGATCTTTTATCGTTAAGTATCAAGAAGTAACTTGATGTGTTGTGTATACACGGAAGTATAAAAGTGGGAACTTTTATGGCTAACTTCGAATGTCTACACGGACTGTCTTTTTGTTCGGCTAGTGTGTGAACAGTTATTAGCACAGGACGAGAATTGGTTTACGAGTGAAGATCTTCGGGTGACCTGGTAAATCAAGTAAAAGGTAGTATTTAGTAAAATACACAGAGCTGATATTGTGTGCTCTACGCAGGAAGATTGATGACTTGTGCATGTTAATAGTTGATTTGTTAATAAGATACTTCATCCATATTTCCTTTGTAACAATTTACCTTGTATTGAATTTGGTTTTGAAATATAGCTTTTAATACTCACGCTCAGTGGCTATCCATTTTTGTAATCCGCAACATTTGGTGTCAGAAGTGGGATAATTTATTGAATGCCGTTAACTAGAATTATGGACGAATTAGTAAAGTTGATGAAAGATATGAAAGCCGATATGGCTACGCAGATGACTGATATGAAAGATATGAAAGCCGATATGGCTACACAGATGAATGACATTAAAAGTCAAAATAATGAGTTGAGAACGCAAAATAATGAGTTGAGAACTGAGATAGTTTCTCAAAAAGATGATTTGAAAGCCGAAATGGCCGCACAAAATACTGAGATGAGAGCTGAAGTGGCTTCTCAAATTGATAAGATTTCTGATAAGTGTAAGGACATTATGACCGAACTAAATAGTGTAAAAGATGATCTTGATAGTGTTAAGTTAGATTATAAACATGAAATTGAAATTGTAAAAACTGATTGTGAACGCCAGTTTCAGATTTTGAGAAATGAAATGTTACCTTCTACTTGTGATGATAATAATTCTAGTGGAAATAATGTTATTAAACATATCGCTAAAAATACAACTAAACCTTCTACATATGATGGTCAATCGTCTTGGACAGTATTTAAAACACAATTCGAAGTTATAGCTACAGCCAATGAGTGGAATGAATTCCAAAAGGCCAGTTTTCTTGCAGCTTCCTTAAGAAATTCTGCTGCGGAAGTTTTGCAGTCTGTTCCAGAAGAAAAACGACTTGATTATCAAAGTTTAGTTGCTGCATTAGAACTAAGGTTTGGTGATAGTTATTTAAAACAATATTACGTGACTCAATTTAAACATCGCATGCAGAAAAATGGTGAAACTTTGCAAGAGCTTGCTAGTGATATTGAGCGTCTAGCTAGATTGGCTTATAGTAACTGTCCACCAGAAATTCAAGATAATTTAGCTCAATTACAATTTATTGATGCTATTGCTGACCCTGACACTCAGCAATCTCTGAGGATGTTGGAAGGTGAATCCTTAAAGTCAGCTGTGGTACATGCTATGAAATACGAGTGCTCCAGGCTTTCCTCCCGAGCGAACAAACGTGCAGTGAGATTTGTGAGTGCAGAAGAAACTGTAGAAAAGGATAATGAAATGAAAGAACTAACCAAAGCCATACTATCCGTTTTGAAAGATATAAAAGGTTCTTCTTCAAAACCTACAACAGACCTTCAGTGTTGGAATTGTGGCAAGACCGGACACATTCGTACCAACTGCACTAGGAAACGAATGATGAGTCCAAGTCCATCAACTAGACAACAGGATCAGGGAAACAGAAAATTAGTCAGTCTTGCGGGGCAAAGGAAGGCAGTTGATTGGTTGGCCCCAGGGGAAGTCGCCCACGTTTCAACATTACATGGCGATAATAATGGATTAGTAGCTGATGGAGCTATAAATGGAATACCTTGCCGTATGATAGTCGACACTGGTGCAAATGTAACTTTACTCAGAACGGATATAATAAAGAAAATAATACCTCACCCAAACTTGAATACTACACAGTCTAGAATAAGCCTACAAACGGCCACTGGAGATCGTGCAAAGGTTCATGGAAAAATAGAACTTAATATTCGAGTTGGTAGCTGTCTGGTTCGCCATCCTGTTTACATCGCTGACATCTACGACGAATGCATATTAGGCCTTGATTTTCTTAAGAAACATGGATTCAACATTAGACCCAGTGATAACCTACTCATCTATGAGACAGAAGAGATTCCTCTGCTTAGCCGGACGTCTGATTCTTTATCAAGCGTAACTCCAATATTAGTGACGGAAGACACAGAGATCCCAGCACAAAGTGAAGTTATAGTCCGTGGACATCGGGCGGATACTTCTGGGGCCTTCCGATTGGCAGTTACTGATGCCTCTGGTAAAGGAGCTTTGGCTCATAATATCCTGGTTGCAAGGACTTTAGTCAGAATAGATAAAGAACAGATCCCTATCAGAGTGATGAACTGTAACAAATCCAGTAGAATGTTAAAAAAAGGTGAGGAATTAGCAATATGTGAAGCTGTTACCTGTGTAACAAGTATAAATAAAATAGAAGTTACCGATTCACATCAAAATCATACAGACATCCCATCTCATCTTACTGAATTATGGAGAGAAACAAGACAAATATTAACTGAAAACCAAGCTGTTAAGGCCGAGAACCTATTAAAAGAATTTTCTGACATTTTTTCTGCCACATCAAATGATTATGGCCGTACTAACCTGACAGAACATAAAATCAACACTGGTGATTCTCCTCCAGTCCATCTGCCGGCAAGAAGGCTTCCATTGGCAAAAAGAGAGGAGACGGAACAACTCGTAAAGGACATGGAAGCTCAGGGCATTATAGAACCATCACAGAGTCCCTGGACATCACCAGTAGTTCTTGTCAAGAAAAAGGATGGATCTACACGATTTTGTGTAGATTATCGCAGATTAAATGACGTAACAAAGAAAGATTCCTTTCCTTTACCCAGGATTGACGATACACTAGACACTTTATCTGGGTCAGAATGGTTCTCAACATTAGATTTAAAGAGCGGCTATTGGCAAGTTGGTATACGTCCTGAAGACCGTGAGAAAACAGCTTTCAGTACAGGGAATGGACTTTGGCAGTTTAAGGTGATGCCATTTGGACTTTGTAATGCACCTGCCACATTTGAGCGACTAATGGAGTCAGTGCTCAAAGGTTTGTCTTTGGAGGTCTGCCTGGTTTACTTGGACGACATCATAGTTCTTGGAAGAACTTTTGAAGAACATTTGAGCAATCTTCGTCAAGTATTTGAAAAACTTAAGGCAGCCAAGTTAAAATTGGGACCGACAAAGTGTAAACTGTTCCAGCAAGAAGTTCATTACCTTGGTCATGTGATCACTACAGCAGGGATTAAGACTGATCCTAGTAAGATAGAAGCTGTAAGAGACTGGCCTCCACCACAAGATGTTCATCAACTTCGTAGTTTTATTGGACTTTGCACCTACTATAGAAGATTTGTCAAAGGTTTCTCCAACATCGCAAGGCCATTACATCGTCTGACAGAAGAGGGCCAACGGTTTATGTGGACCACCGAATGCGATGTAGCCTTTCAACAGCTAAAGAAAACTCTTTCCACAGCACCAGTGCTAGCGTACCCACAAACTGGAAAACAATTCGTAATAGATACTGACGCAAGTAACACAGGAGTTGGTGCTGTGCTTTCACAGGAACAAGACGGACAAGAGAGAGTTATTGCATACTTTAGTAAAACTTTATCCAAACCAGAGCGGAATTACTGTGTAACACGCAAAGAACTGTTAGCAATAGTAAAAGCAATAGAACATTTTCATCATTATCTCTATGGCCAGAAATTCCTTATACGTACTGATCATGCTGCACTTAGATGGTTATTAAACTTCAAAAACCCTGAAGGACAAATCGCTAGGTGGATACAACGGTTACAAGAATACGATTTCTCCATCGAACATCGAAGTGGTAAAATGCATAAGAATGCAGATGCTCTTTCCAGGCGCCCATGTATTGACAACTGTAAACATTGCTATAATGCAGAACTGAAATTTGGAACTAAAGAGATAATGCCCATAAGACAAATAGTATCGACACAAACAAACAATGACACCCCTAACATCTGGAATCCAATTGAAATCAGGAAGGCTCAACTAGATGATGAAGACATAAAACCAATATTAGAATTGATTGAAAAATCTGTTGTAAGACCTAATTGGGAGCAAATCTCGAGGTATAGTCCAACTACTAAAAGTTACTGGGCACAGTGGGACTCCTTAAAAATGGAAGACGGAGTATTATACAGAAGATGGGAGAATCCCACTGGACGGCTGATCCGTTGGCAGATAATCCTTCCTCGATCCCGAGTGGAACTTGTGATGAAAGATGTACATGATAGTGCCACTGGAGGACACTTCGGTGTTAATAAGACATTAGCCAAAGCCAGGGAACGATTTCATTGGTTGAAAAGTAGGGCAGACGTTGAGAGATGGTGTAGGCAATGTGAAGCCTGTGCAGCAAAGAAAGGCCCTAAGACTAGGAGTCGGGGTAAGCTGCAGACGTATAACGTTGGTGCCCCTTTTGAAAGAATAGCCATTGATGTAATGGGTCCGTTTCCTAGAACTGATGATGGAAATCGATATTTATTAGTGGTAATGGATTATTTCACAAAGTGGCCTGAGGTATATCCCATTCAAGACCAGGAAGCAACAACAGTGGCTGAGATGATAGTTAATAACTTCATTAGTAGGTATGGAGTACCTTTACAACTCCACTCTGATCAAGGACGGAATTTTGAATCCAATGTGTTTAAAGGCATCTGTCAACTATTAGGCATTCATAAAACCAGAACAACTCCCTTACACCCTCAGTCGGATGGTATGGTTGAAAGATTCAATAGAACAATTGCTCAGCATTTAGCATTATTTGTGAACGACCACCAACGTGACTGGGATCGCCATGTACCACTCCTTTTGCTGGCATATAGGACGGCAGTGCATGAGACAACTGGACAGACACCTTCCATGATGCTTTTTGGAAGAGAGTTACGTCTTCCCTGTGACCTTTTATATGGTCGGCCCGAAGCAATGCCTGTGTCCACTCCACAATACGTACAAGAATTGCAACAACGACTAGAAGAAATCCATCACTCCGTTAGACATAACATCGACATAACAAGTGACAGAACCAAAACAAGATATGACAGTAAAATAAATGGAACTATTTTCAATCAAGGAGATCTTGTCTGGCTATACAGTCCACATAGAAAGAAAGGACTATCTCCAAAACTTCAGAAACCTTGGGAAGGCCCATATACAATAGTTAACAGGATTAATGACGTGGTATATCGCATTCGTCGACGTCCAGCTACAAAGTGCAAGGTGGTTCACGTGGATCGTTTGGCCCCGTTTCATCGAAGAACTGAAGAAACTATGGAATCCAGAATTGTTCGGGACGAACAAGACCTAGGAAGGGGGCAGTGTTACGACAGAAGAATCTGGCAACCGAAAGCAAAGTTTCAGCCAACGAATAAGAACGTTGGGAGAATTTGGAGAAGAAGAGTGGAGCGTTAACGGTCGTTTTGTATTGTAACGGTCGTTGTGTTGTAACGGTCGGTGAGTTCGAAAATGGACGGTGAGCTGTTCTGAGAGAGTGCGCGTAAGTATCAAGAAGTAACTTGATGTGTTGTGTATACGCGGAAGGATAAAAGTGGGATCTTTTATCGTTAAGTATCAAGAAGTAACTTGATGTGTTGTGTATACACGGAAGTATAAAAGTGGGAACTTTTATGGCTAACTTCGAATGTCTACACGGACTGTCTTTTTGTTCGGCTAGTGTGTGAACAGTTATTAGCACAGGACGAGAATTGGTTTACGAGTGAAGATCTTCGGGTGACCTGGTAAATCAAGTAAAAGGTAGTATTTAGTAAAATACACAGAGCTGATATTGTGTGCTCTACGCAGGAAGATTGATGACTTGTGCATGTTAATAGTTGATTTGTTAATAAGATACTTCATCCATATTTCCTTTGTAACAATTTACCTTGTATTGAATTTGGTTTTGAAATATAGCTTTTAATACTCACGCTCAGTGGCTATCCATTTTTGTAATCCGCAACAATATTATGCAGGGAGAGATTGCATTCATTTGGCCATGTTATCCATATGCATAGCTGCAGATTAGCGAATAGGATTATGAACAGTGTACCTAAAGGCCTCAGGAAAAGGGCGAGACCTAGGATGTGGTGGGGAGACAGTATCAAACAAGACCTTGCTAGAATTATCCTGCAGTAGCCAAATGAGCAGCTGTAGTCAGAACAGAAATATTTGAAGAGAAAAATTACATAGTCCGATTGGACCTCTATAGCCTGTGGCTGTATGAGAATTTTGTAAGTATGTCTGACCTTTACCTATCCATCTGATCTCTTACAAGCCTAATATGTCCAGATTATACCGTTGTGTGAATACATTCAGAAAGTAGGCTGTTAAGAATAATCACGTTCCAGGGAAAGAAGATGGTAGAAAGGAAATGGTTAGTAAGATTTTTAAAGACACTAGATTTACTGAGATAGGAATGGCCAATATCAAACAGCCCTCTAATCACTGGTGTGGGGCAAAGACCCGTTCCCCGTTTACCAGGAACTGAAGCCAACATTTTTGTAGGAAATCAGACAAGAAATTGAGTTCTCTAGAATTAGAATTAAGCAGGCTCTTTCGAGAGCTAGCAAAACAACATCTGAGATACATTACTTCAGTTCAGTGTTCGGCGATGCAAGAACTAGCTTCAAGAATTCAGGTACATGCAGTGATTTCTGATCAAGATCATCTGGTAATGGATGTAAAAGTCTCCTTTGTATCTCTTTAGTTGGAGTTGGTAACCCACAAATAAACAGGACAATATAAAGGTAGATTATCTTTCAAGAAAAACTCACCAGTGCAGCTAATCCACGATCCAAAAACAAATCTTAATCAGTACCACATCCGTGGTAACAAACAAATTATACCTTTCTATTAATTGGTTAAGGCAATCTCATCAATCCTTAGCTATGAGGTTGTATGAAGAGATTATGATGAAATTTTATTAAGACAGTCTAATTTCAGGTCTCTGGAACATCTACGTCCTGAGATATATCGCCGTAAACTCGAAAATACCGATTCGCTGTAATAATCTCATATTAAAAATCGTAATTTGTGAACAGTAGATGTTACAGTACAAATGATTAAAGGATGAGTTTTTCATTTCCAAAACAAAAGAATGTCGAATCAAAAGGCAAATGGTATTTGCAAAAATTATCAAAGAATTAATAAATTAAGTAAACGAAAACTTACGGGTCCTGGCAATTTTGAAAGGGTCTTCGCTGTCCACAAGGTCTATGACAGGCTCTACTCGAAATCTCGCTTGGCTGTCGTTGGTATTGTGCAAATGAAAACTGTATTTTAGCGCTGTCTGTAACTCTTCTGTTCCTGGAGGGAATATTGCACCTGAAAGAGAACACAAGTGATAAATGCTTTGTTATAGAAGCAATGCTATTTCACCAAAAATAAAATATAGGAATGAAAATATACTACCACATTATTTTATTGCGTCTTCTCAACTCGGTTTATGCAGCTATTTGTTTAACGAATTTCTCTAAATGAAATTTACAGAAAGTTCCAATTAATATTTGTTAGCTATTATTTTCCTCACAATTGATTAATGCAACTTCCAGAATATTTTTACATGCAATTTCAATTCACATTGATTTACAGCTTGATTTGTAAGATGTATGCTGTTCCAATAGAAATGTAACCCAATTATACCGGCCAGACTTAGCACCTAATGTCCGACCCCGCCTTCTCGTGGAGCAGACCGTTAGTAAAAGAGATACTCTCTTGTGGAAGTGAACGGAAGGGGAGGGCTGCCAGATTAGTGTGGCCTACTGATCTGGACAACTATGGCTACTTTTCTTTTTTTCCTACCCTGCTGAGGAATGGTCAACCACACAGGGTCCTGGTGCTGACCATATAAACCCACTGGACTGGACAGATATATGGCTCTGAGCTTGATTATGAATCCTGATTTTGCTGCACTGGTGGGCTTCTGTGGAGGGATAATCTTCCGCTGTGTTTTCTGTTTGTTTGTGGGTTGACAGCCCCAAGTGAGTAGATTCACATTATATGTTTATCAGCTGGTGGATAATCCTGAGCAGAGGTCATCGCAGGCATCTGAACTCTTTGCTTCTATTGGTATCGTCAAATTCTACATTGGAGGAAGTCTTCCTATGTAGATGGCTTCAGCCTTTAGTGGTGGGGGATCGGGTCTTTGCCCCATGTCTGCGATTAGGGGGCTGTTTGATATTGTCGGCATTCCCTCTCTCAATAAACATAGTTTCTTTAAACATCCTACTAACCATTTTCTCTCCATAGGTAGTTTGAATGTGAGGACTCTGCACAGAGCTTTTTCTCTTGATGTCCTCACACAAGAATTCCACCACTATAATTTAAATATTCTCGGCTTGCAAGAGACCAGATGGACAGATAAAGGTCAGATTCTTAAAAGTAATCTTAAATTTCTCTTTTCAGGGAGGGACGACAATAAGCATCACCAAGGCGTGGGTCTGCTTTTCAGCAGACACGCTAGTGATGCTCTTCTAGGATATGAGTGCATTAATGAAAGGTTTCTTACAGCAAATTTTCAGACAAGCGTTAAAGACTTGAATGTTATCTGTTGTTATGCACCCACTGAGGATGCCGATAAGGATGAGAAGGATAGGTTTTATGGACAACTTCAGGATATTTTGAATTCTGTCAAGAAAGGGGATATTACCCTTGTTCTTGGTGACTTCAGTGCCAAAGTTGGTACTGATTCTGACCTATGGGGAGGAGTAATAGGCCCTTTTGGGATTGGTAGCTGCAATGGCAATGGGCAACGTCTCCTACAGGTAAGTAAACTCAATGGATTCAGAATAACTAACACTTATTACAAACACCGCGACATATATAAGTACACATGGGTTTCACCCGATGGGCTGCATAAGAATATGATTGATTATATATTAATTAACAGCAAATGGGCTAGCTCTGTTAGGAATATCAGGTCATATAGGGGAGCTGAAATTGGATCTAACCATTACCTTGTTAAAAGTGTCTTGCAACTTTAACTTAAAAAGTGTTGTGCTAGGGTTAAAAAATTTACTTTTAATACTGAAGCTCTGAAAGACCCAGTTATAACCAAAGCTCACCATGATAGGTTACTTAGGCATTATGACAGTCATGGTTTGCTTACTACTGAAGTTGAGGAAGAATGGGATCATTTTAAACAGGCTTTTTTGGACACTAACAGTACTCTTTTAGGAAAAAAAGAGCAGAAGAGACAGAATTATCTGAGTGATAAGGCACTTGAGCTTATTTCGGAAAGAAAGAACTGCAGGAATCTCCTTAATGAATACCCTACTAGTCCTAATAGAAAGCATTACAGAGAACTTAATAAACGTGTAAAAGATCAGTTAGCTGCTGATAAGAATCTTTGGCTTGATGGTTTGGCTGACAAAGCCGAGGAAGCAGTTAGACAGCACAACAGCAGAGAGCTGTACCAGATAGTTAATGTTTTGTGTGGTAGAAAACGGACAGGATAAACAAGGTAAGGTTATAGAAGGGGATGATTCTGTCATGGCTAGGTTGGCTGAGCATTTCAGTGATATTCTAAACAATGTGGTTAGTTCTATTCTTATTGTTTGCAATGATGATAGATGCATTGGTGGCTTTAATGTTGGCCCTATAGCACAATCTGAAGTTATTTTTGATGTTTCTAAACTTAAACTACATAAATGCCCCAGGGGTAGATGAAATTACTACGGAAATGCTTAGAGCTGGGACTGTTTTGGTTACCACTTGGATGATTGAAATTCTGAATATATTTTATGATAAAGGCAGGGTTCCTAAGGATTTTACCAGAGCTATTGTTATCCCTATTTTTAAAAAAGTGATCGCAGTTCTTGTGATAACTATAGGGGTATTAGCCTAATCTCTGTTCCAGGTAAAGTTCTTTCCATGATTGTGCTTAATAGAATTAAGAATCTGGTTGACAGTCAATTGTGTGATGCGCAATGTGGATTCAGAAGTGGTAGGGGATGTGTGGATCAGATATTTTCACTTAAACAGATTCTTGAGAAATGTTTAGAGTTTCAGAAACCTTTGGTTGCTAGCTTTGTTGATTTCAAAAAAGCTTTCGACTCTGCTGATCGTCATAATTTGTTATTGATTGTGAGATCGTATGGTATACCAGACAAGTTAGTTAACATAATGAAAGCTCTCTATAATAACACTGAGTCGTGTGTAAGAGTTGGTAAGGCTTGTAGCAATTGGTTTAGCATTGCTTCTGGTGTTCGACAAGGGTGCATTTTGTCTCCTTTTCTCTTTAGCTTGGTTATTGATTATGTTATACGAAATTCACCTCAAGGGAAAGATTTTGGCCTTAAATGGACTGGAGATATGAATATTTCTGATTTAGATTATGCTGATGATTTAGCCCTTTTGGCAAATGATGTTGATGAGATGAACTCTTTCATTCCAGCTGTTGATGAGACTGGTAGTAGAGTAGGTTTGGTTATAAACTGAGAGAAAACTAAGGTGATGAAAATTGGTCAGTCAGGCTGTGATTCAGTTAATCTGAATGGTTGCAATTTTGAGCAGGTATCACAGTTTAATTATCTTGGGAGCTATGTAACAGATAATGGTGATGTGCGGCATGAGATTAACAGACGAACAGGGATTGCTGCTGGGACTTTTAAGAATCTATGGAGAGTGTGGAGAAATAGGCGTATACACCTAAAGACTAAAATTAGACTTTATAACAGTTTGGTTCTTTCTAGGGTTAGTTATGATAGTGAAACTCGTTTTGTAAGCAATCCTGCTTACAAAACGAGTTTCAGGAACAAACGAGTTCAGGAGAGGAAAACGTTGCTTACAAAACGAGTTCAGGACAGGAAGCTTGATGCTTCTGATTTTAGACGTTTACGCAGTATCTTGAACATTAGATGGTTTGACTTTGTAAGTAATGATGAGAGGTTAGAGAAAGAATTTGGCAACCTCCTTTGACCAGCATATTATTCAGAGAGATTCCATTGGTTTGGACATGTTGCCCATGTGCATAATTATAGATTACGGAATAGGGTTATGAACAGTGTGCCTAAAGGCCTCAGAAAGAAAGGGAGACCTAGGATGCGGTGGGCAGACAATGTCAAACAGGATCTTGTTAGAATTGGTGTGCAGTGGCCAGATGCAGTAGATGTAGCTCAGGATAGACTTACTTGGAGAACCAAATTGCACGGTCTGGTTGGACCTCCGTAGCGTTTTTTTGGTCATGAGAGGGAGAATGGCAATACTCTGTCTTCTCGGATGAGTCGTGCTTCTGTTTGGGTGCATATGATGTCCCATCAGGGTTTGTCATCTCAGTGGCCAGTGACAGGATCTAGTACACATCTAGGAGTGCCACAGTGCTTGCCGACCAGCGTTCTGGTGTGGGGTGCCATCAGTTATGACTTTGGAACACCTTTAATGTTTGTCCAGGGAACTTTGACCTGTCAATGATATATGTCGACGACGATCTGGTGCCTGATTGTCTATCTTTCCTGCAGTATTCTTCTGGTGCCATTTTTCAGCAGTATAATGCATCTTCTCGTAAGCACAGGTTGTCCAACAGTGTCTAAGGGATGTCAGGACCCTATCTTTGCTCTATGTGTCCCCGGATTTCTCCCTTACAAAGCACACATGGGATGTTCTGGTTCAACATTTCCATCAGCCAGCACACACACTGGGCACACATCTCCATTTGTAGGAATAATGGTGGACAGTGCCTCAGAACACCATTCGCGATCTGCATGCATCGATGCCTCAACATCTGGCTTCAAGCATCGCTACCAACAGAGGCACATTGAAAGTCCATATTGGGGGGGGGGGGGCACTAAATTCATCTTTAATATGCAGCAGGTGATTGCGCGATTAATCATTACTCTCTTGTAACATGCTCTACCACTCTTCTCAATTTCACCGAGGTTCAAGGCCCGTTTCATTGTGTTGTAATTTTTTGTGTCCATGAGTGTATAATTGATGTAACTCTAAACACTAAACTAGTGCAGATATTTACGAACTGTTTTATCTATCGTATTGTTAGGACAGATGAACGAGTAACAATGAAACCGTGATGTGATGCGTCATTTTGATCATCGCGTGTGAATTACGTCACGAGTGAATTAGAACAGTAATTGTTAGTTCACGAGTTGAATTAGAACAGGAAATGGTAAGGTTATTCTTGATAAGTTACAGATTTATTCGCCAAGTATGATTATGCCACTTATTGAGTATTGTAAAAAGCCTTATTTTATGCTTTGAGTAGAGATTGTAAGAATTATAAAGAAACAACTATTTGAAGGAATAGTGAAAAGGTGATATATTCTTCTGATGGTTTATTTTCATACTGATGAAGATAAAAATTTTTGTTAGTTGAATTTAGTTTATATGAATGTTTTTATTCATACTTTGGTAATAAATTACATTATTTTAGAATTACTATTGCTAAATATTATTTTGAACTCACGCTCAGTTTCCATCAGTTAAATTTAGAGCAGTATATTTCTTTCTTTCTTTTCTAATCATTTCAGGTTATCTTATCAAATACCTGACTTATAGCAAAGGTCGAAAATTTCGCGTTTGAACTGCTCATTAATTCCGATTTTCATATGCATTGGCCTGTTGGGCCAGAAATTTACAGTTATATTTCAGTGTCAAAGGATCAAAAATGAAATATTAAACTGTTCCTGCTGTCTCTTTAGCTTGGTTATTGATTATGTTATGCGAAATTCACTTCAAGGGAAAGAATTTGGCCTTAAATGGACTGGAGATACGAAAATTTCTGATTTAGATTATGCTGATGATTTAGCCCTTTTGGCAAATGATATTGATGAGATGAACTCTTTCATTCGAGCTGTTGATGAGACTGGTAGTAGAGTAGGTTTGGTTATAAACAGAGAGAAAACTAAAGTGATGAAAATTGGTCAGGCAGGCTGTGATTCAGTTAATCTGAATGGTTGCAGTCTTGAGCAGGTGTCACAGTTTAATTATCTTGGGAGCTATGCAACAGATAATGGTGATGTGCGGCATGAGATTAACAGACGAATAGGGATTGCTGCCGGGACTTTTAAGAATCTATGGAGATTGTGGAGAAATAGGCGTGTACACCTAAAGACTAAAATTAGACTGTATAAGAGTTTGGTTTTTTCTAGGGTTAGTTATGGTAGTGAAACTTAGACGCTGTGTAAACAAGATAACAGGAAACTAGATGCTTTTGATTCTAGATGCTTACGTAGTATCTTGGGTATTAGGTGGTTTAACTTTGTAAATAACGATGAGGTTAGGCAAAGGAGTCTGCAACCTCCTTTAAGCAGCATATTGTGCAGAGAGAGAGTCCGCTGGTTTGGCCATGTTTCCCGTATGGATAATTATAGATTGGCCTCAGAAAGAGGGGAGACCTAGGATGCGGTAGGCAGACAATGTGAAACAGGACCTTATTAGAATTGGTGTGCAATGGCTGGATGCTACAGATGTAGCTCAGGACAGATATGCTTGGAGAATTAAACTGTACGGTCTGGTTGGACCTCCGTAGCCCATGGCTGCTTGAGGATGATGATGATGATGCTAAGTCACGTATTTTATAAGATAACCCAGTACGGTAAGCGGATGAAATGATCAGAAAGAAGCGAAATATACTGTAGAGAAAACGTGTTCAAATATCTGTACTGGTTTAGCATTTTGAGTTAAGCGAATAATATTATGAAATTTGTATTCCGCTCAGACAATTACCGCTGTCATTTTTATTCTAATCAACTGATCTATTTCATCTTCAAACATAATGTTAAATAACTTTTATATGAAAAGTCAGTGTACCAAACACCAGGATGATCACGGCACTCGTTTGAGAGTTATTGCCCCATAAAATGCACACAACTCATACCTCCAATGGCATTTGTGCCCAAGGTAAGGTAGAAGGTGCATAAGAAAATTTCCCTTTTTCTGTCTTAGGGCATCTCCATCACTTTCTTGACGCCACGATTACAATACCAGCATAATGTATGTACGCGCTGAAACTGTGCGCAGGAGTTGGAAAGGTGGAAGAGGTTAAAAATCGGTATTTTAGAAAAAAATACTTTTTTTCCATTCTCTATTCATAGCTCCTTCATTTGCAAATTTTAATTAAGAGCCATCAACTGTTGCCAGGTCCCCCCATATTCCGAAAGGCATTAGTATATTAAGACGTCCCGTTGCAAGTTGGGGCCTGATTTTATAACCTAACATGTGGTCGCACAAGGGAAACCCGTGTACAAAAATTGGTACCATTCGGGCAAGTGACACAGGAATTTCAGAGTACCAAAACTGTCGGAAAGAAAATAGAATTCTCAATAGTTGAGTAGAATGAATGGCTATGAGTAGAGCCCTGCGCGGATAGCGAAAATCCTATCCGTATCCTAAAGGTCTCATCCGCAAGCCCTTATCCGCACTTGCATCCATTAAACTTGATCAGCATCCTCTTATATGGCCTACTTAATAACCGTCGAGATTTTGCGAATGCACGGATTGTATAATAATATAAGTTAATAATCCGAATTGAATAATTATATAAAATGTTATATATTGAAATTAATAGATATATTGAAGTCCGCTATATGTTTGGGAGTAAACGAAATCAGTCTCTAATATCCACATGCAGCCACAAGCTACGGATGTCCTACCAGACTGCATAACTTTGTTCTCCACACCTGTCTGTTCTGAGCTTTTTGTTTTGCTGCATTTGACCACTCTAGGCCAATTCTAGCAGGGTCCTGTTTGGCACTGTCTGCCTATCGCATCCTAGGTCGCCCCCTTTTTCTGAAACACTTGGGCACACTGTTCATAATCCTGTTTGCCAATCTGCAGCAATGAATATGGGCAACATAACCACACCAACGCAATCTTTCTCTGCACAAAATGCTGCTCAAAGGAGTTTGCTGATTCCTTCTTCTTACCTCATCATTAATTGCAAAGTCAAACGACCTAATGCCCAAGATACTGCATAACGATCTAGAATCAAAGGCATCACGTTTCCTGTTGTCATACTTAAAAAGGGTTCGTCTTTCACTACCATACCTAACCTTAGAAAGAACCAAACTGTTATACAGCGTAAGTTTAGTCTTTAGGTGTACAGCCAATTTTTCCACACTCTCCCTACATTCTTGAAAGTCCCAGCGGCCATACCTTTTCTTCTATTTTTCTCATGCCGCACATCACCACTATATGTGCTAAAGATCCCAAGAAAATTAAACCGAGACATTTTCTCAACAGTGCAGCCATTCAAAGCAACTGAAGCACCAACTGCCTGACCAATTTTCATCACTTTAGTTTTTTCTCTCTTTATCACCAAACCTACTCTATTATTACCAGTCTCATCAACAGCCCTAATGAAAGAATTCATCTCATCAACATCATTTGCAAACGGGCGAAATCATCTGCATAATCTAAATCAGAAAGTTTGATACCTCTAGACCATTTAACACCAAAATCTTTCCCTAGTAAAGAATTTCGCATTGCATAATCAATAACTAAAGAGAAAAGGAGACAAAATGCACCCTTGTCTAATTCCACTAGCAATGCTAAACCAATCACTGCAAGACGTGTACCAACTCTCACACATGACTCAGTGTTATTATAGAGAGCTCTCATTACACTAACTAACTTATCAGGTATTTCATATGATCTAACAATCAACCACAAATTATATCGATCAACAGAGTCAAAAGCCTTTTTGAAATCTACAAAGCTAGTATCCACAGATTTCTGAAACTGTAAACATTTCTCAAGAATCTGCCTAAGTGAAAATATTTGATCAATACTTCCCCTACCACTTCTGAATCCACACTTTCATTACATAGTTGTCCATCAACCAAATACTTAATTCTACTATAATCATGCAAAGAACTTTACCAGGAACAGAAAGTAAACTAATTCTCCTATAATTTTCAAGAGAACTACGATCACCATTTTTACCTATCTTCCTATTTATTTTGACTTTGACATATGTCTGTTGGTCGGTTGGTCGGTGTGTGGATTTGACAAAATGTTGTTCCACCATATCTTTCAAACGCGATAGAGAAACTTAATTATTTCCGTGCCAATTAAAAGCTTTTGACGCGGGGAGTGTCTTAGATTATAAAAAATTGACCCCAGTGGTTCTTTCCCACTAAAAATGGGGAATGTGGAAACTATTCTTAAGCTATATCTCCAGAATGCGAAGGCCGAGAGTAACAAGATATATGTCGAATGAAAGCATCTGATGCGGGGAATGTCGTAGGCTAAGGATTATAATGACCACCCGTGCTTTCTTCCCACCTAAAAAAGGGGAAAATATGAAAATGATTACCATATATCTCCTAACACGAGTGCGGAAAATAATGAGCTATGTGTCGAATGAAAGCTCGTGACACGGTGAGTGTCGTAGACTACAAAAATTAACCCCCTATGTTTTCTTTCCCCCTGAAAAACGGGAAATATGAAAGTCGTTCTACTGTATCTTCCGAACGCCAGGTCCTACAATTATGAGTCAGTGTCAAATTAAAGCTCTTATAATGACGGTCGTTAACTATTTCGAATTTCGCTCCCACTATTCCCCCCTCACAATATGTGGGGAGGCGGATTTTCGCGTGGGTTGACTTTAATGAGTGATATCTGAAATTAAAGCTTATGATGTCACCAACGTCGTAGTCTACCTCAAACGTGACTCCAAAAAGCGGTAAATCTGCTCGATGTTTATGGGTCGCTTATCAATGTTCCTGAAGGTAGGTGTTTTTAGTGCAACAAAAAAATATAAATTAAAATTTAAAAAAATACCTATCTTTCTATAGGCCCTAAAAAGTAGAAAACAAACCTAAAGCGTATCGATGGTGCAATCGGTCACTGAATTCGTATTCGCATCGAAGGAAGATAGGGCGCCGATTTTCCTACTCGACAACATTGCCGGCGTCTTATCTTCCTTTGAAGTGAATACGAACTCAGTGATCGATTGCACCATCGATATGCTTCAGATTTATTTTCTACTTTTTAGGCCCTATAAGAAAGTAGATATTTTTAAATTTTTTAATTTATATTTAAAAAAATAGGGATCATAATAGCTCTGGTGAAATCCTTATGAACAACATCTTTATCATAAAAAAAATTCAAATATTCAGACAGCCATGTGACAACAGAAATATTCTCAAATCTAAGCATTTCACTGGTGATTTCATCCACCCCTGGGGATTTATGTAGTTTTAATTTAGAGCTAGACAAAGCGACTTCAGAATACGATATAGGGCCAACATTAAAGCCAGTAATGCATCTATCCTCATTACAAACAATGGGAGTAGAAATAATCGCATTGTTTAGAACATCTCTGAAATGCTCAGCACTCCTAGCCATCACATGATCCTCACCTTCAATCACCTTACCATGTTTATCTCTCAGTCCTTTGTACCTGTCTGTTTCTTCCCACATGAAACATTTACAATCTGGTACAGCCCCATGCTGTTGTGCTGTCTAACTGCTTTCTTTGCTTTGTCAGCCAAGCTATCAAACCAAAGATTATTATCAGCTGATAACTGTCCTTTACACGTGTATTAAACTCATTGTAATGCCGTCTGTTAGGATTAGTAGAGTCTTGATTCATATTATTCCTACACTTCCTTCTTTCAGAAATAAGTTCCATAGCCTTAACACTCAAATAATCTAGTTTCCTCTGTTCCTTTTTAACCAAAAGAATACGGTTAGTACTCTTTAACCAAAAGAGTACGGGTATTCATTCACTTATCTCATTCTTTCTTAACTTCAGCAGTAAGCAACCCATGATTGTCATAATGACTAATAGCTTGTCATGGTATGCTTTGGCTACATCTGGATTTTTCGAAGTTTCAGTGTTAAAAGCAATTCTCTTAACTTTCGTACAACATTTCTTAAACTTCAGTTGCAAGACACTTTTGACCATGTAATGGTCAAACCCAATTTCAACACCTCTGTATGATCTGGTATTCCTAACTGAATTAGCCCATTTGCTGTTAATTAAAATATAATCTATCATATTCCATTGCAACCCATCAAGTGAAACCTATGTGTATTTATAAAGTTCCGGTGTTGTAGTTTGTGTTAGTTATTCCCAAATCATTAAGTTTACTTACCTGTAGGAAACATTCCCCCACCACCATTGGAACTACCAATGCCAAAGGGACCTAAACCTCCTGCCCACAAGTCAAAGTCAGTACAAACTTTGCATTGAAGTTATCTAGCAAAAGAAAAATATCTCCTTCACAGAATTCAAAATATCCTGAAGCTGTCTGTAAAACCTATCCTTCCCATTGTTATCAGAGTCCTCTGTGGGAGCATAACAACAGATTACATTCAAGTCTTTCACTTCTGCTTTAAATTTTGCTGCAAGAAATCTTCCATTAATGCAGACATATCCTCGAAGAGCATCACTGCCGTGTCTGTTTCGAAACAAACCTACACCTAGGAGATGCTTTCCATTCTCCCTCACTTAAAAGAAAAATTTAAAGATATTTTTAAGTATCGCACCTTTACCTGTCCATCTGGTCCCTTGCACCCCTCGGTGCAAGCTCCTCTCCGTTTGTGAGGTGACCATCCTGTGAAGGTACCTGAGCCAGCGGAACCATCACAGGATCCTGAACGCTCGCCCGCGTGTTTGCCGTGCGCGGAGACCGGTGTCCCTGGAAAGGAGGATCCTAGCAGTTGATCGGAGGTCCCCGTCTTCTCTCCTCTGCTCATGACTGATGGGGTCCCCTTTGGCCGTTTTGTCATTGAGTCTGTCGCGGGGGCTTAGCAAACTTTCTTTTCTCACTTTTCTTTATTTTTCCGATACTTTTCTTTTGTGAGACCTCGGATGAAATTCTCGCATTTCTCTTTTCATTTTCATTTTGTATAGTTGTGAGAGCTTGGTTCACTGGATGTGTGGGTATAGGCCCAGGTAGTCCGATTGGCGTCCCCTTGTTGGACTCCGTGGTAAGTGGGGACAACGGACACTGAAACTCAAAACCCAAACATGAGTCCCAAAAATGAAATTACATCGGAGAATGCCGCAAAAAGTGCTCGGCACGAGCCCCGTCTTATATGTCTTCGTTGTCATCGTCGCAGTCGTCTTCATGTCTTCCTTCGTCCCCGAGGTTCCTGGTCATCCACTCTACGGGTGATCAGGTTCTTGGGAACATGTCCCCTTTTTTTTTTATAAACAAGAGTTTGAAAGCTCTTGCGGAAGAACCGAAATTTGTCAATCACCTAAGATCTGGTTAAGACTTGCAGGTGGAGACTGCTTGCTCCAAACATTCGGAGCTTCTGTTGAATGTGACAGCGATTGGTGAAGTGGCAGTCACAGTCACTCCACCTATTCCTGCGTCTGCGCCTTCTATTCCTACACTGGAAGGCCTCCTCCATCCCGCCCACAGACAGCAAGACCTTCCAAACCCAAAGGGCCGCCACCGGGGCCAAAAAAGAAAATTTTATCCCCTCCTCGCCAGACACGTAATCTATAGTTCCCAGGTTCGAGTCCCAGCTGGGTTAGCTTTAAGATTTATCTCCGCGAAACTCCCCACCCTTTCCACGGTCAGTAGGGGAGGCCGGTGAACTTGTATAGGCCGCCGTCCGTCGGATGAGACGTTAAGCCGTGACCACATGTGCGGGTGAGCCATACCCTGTGAACGTTAAAGAACACACTGGATGGCCTTAATGAGAGAATATCATCTGTCTTCCAACAGCTGTTCCGATGGATCTCAACCTTCTCTGAGCCTTCGTGGTCTTTGTGACCTGGCCATTTAGCCCATTCTGTACAAAAAAGTGCCGCTCAGAGGTAAAACAACCCAACCCAACAACCCTACCTCCCCCTCTGTTTAAAATTTTCTCCCTCTCTTTTAGGGAGAAAAGAATGGACGTAGTTCGAGGTACCCATAATCCTCCCCACATCAGAAGTTTCTAAACCAAAAACCGGAATTTCTTCGCTCAGATAATCGAACTTTTCAAATCACTTCGTATCTACCAGAGTTCCTCGGATACAATTTGCTAGACGTAGGTAACTTTATAGCAAAAGAAAATTAACTATGGTCTGAGGTGCATAAAAAATGTAAAGGTACAAAAAATTATTATTATTAAACAAAATTATTTACTACTTAACATCATATATAAAACATTTATTAATTATTTGTATATATTTTTTTAGTTTCGCATATTTTTCGAATTAACTTATGATTTTGAATCTGGTGTTCTGCTCGTGCATAATTAGAACGACTTCAATATCCACGGACGGTCGCGCTCTTGAGCCCATGGAAGTAGGAAGAGAAGGAAATGCCCTACGCTTGAAAACTGTAACTGACGTCACCATATTGCTCTTACTCGTAAACGTGCGTTGTCTATTTTAACGAATGGGAGATTGTGACAAAACGTTCGCCCTCTGTAACATATTCCTGCAGAAATTAACCTGCGAAACAGATAAAAGGAATAGCATTTCATTAGTAAGGAGTTAAAATAAAAGTTTTTGTTCCGGAATTTTTAAATTTTTCGTTATTTTAATTATATTAGAAAGTAGCGTAAACAACTGCTACTACTGCTATATATTGCTAAAATTACTACTGGTTTGAGATGTCCCCTCACCCCCTTTTTTAATTGAAGGTATTATTGTTCAATTGCTTTTATTTGATATGTAATTTAATACGATAGACGTCCAATATGGACCTCAACAACCGTTTTTAAAAACCACAGACAAATTTGATCATGGTGTTCAACTACAGATATTGCAAACACATTGAAACACAAAAAAAAGTCAAAAAGGAATTAAAAAAGAGTAAATTCCCGTATATCTAGTAATACTACTGTTATTAGGAAATATTACGATTTAATTGTACCAGTACAAAACATTCACACATGCGATGACAACTGACCTTTCAGCGTGACTCTCAGGGTAGGAGTGACATGGCAGTTTCGGTTACACTAGCCAACTATGCTAACTGATAGTAAGGACGCCTCCCCTATTCCAACCTCCATACTTGAACCAACAGACTGAACAGTGAGGTTATCACTCGAAATCAAAAAGAAATTAGTTTCATGCATTCATTATTTCAAATTTAATGGTGACAAAAGTTATTTCGAATAATTTTCAACTGTTAATTTTTAATCACGCGAAATCAGATCTTACTTTAGTTTGATGTATTTCTTTTTTCAAATTTATCAGTGGCAACAGTTATTTTGAATAACTTTCACCCGTTAATGTTAAGTCTATGGGGATTTTGAGAAATTCACACTCGCCATCCCAATTTTGGTTGACCCCAGCGAGTTCGCATATAGCCTATATTCTTCACCTGGGTGAAAGGAAGGTTCATGCAAAGTTTGGTGTCTCTAGCTCTTCTGGGGGCTGAGTGCGTAAGCGGACAAACACACAAACAAATAAACTTTTTTCTTTATATATATAATATTAGCCCTATAAAAAACAAAAAGCATACCTCATTTATCCCTTAATATGCAAAAGCGTGATTTTCTAACCCCCTAGGGTTAAGTGCAAATCATCCAGTATATCATCACAAAAGTTTTTTTTTTTCATTATTACTATATTACATATTATTGAAAATTTTAAAGGTGAATTCTAAATTTATAAAAATAAGGAGCAACTGGTCGAATTTTAATCAATTGTAATCAAATTAAAACTCGTTTCATTATCAATTATTCCATTTTTGCTTCAACCCATTCCATCAAAAGAATTTCCGATTTATTACATAAATATATCGTTTCTAATATTTCTTCAAGTTTGTATTTCCTACATTTAGCGCCCTCTATAATTGGTAAATTAAGACGATTTGGACGATTTAAAAAATATGAATTATTATATTTCGTTAATACTATTCAACTCAAAAAGAATTTTTCATTCATCTCTCAAAACAAAATGTTGCGTTTTTCCACTTACCGGGGGGGGGGGGGGGAGGGGGGGGTGAAGGGGCAAATTGTTGATGCCAATGACAACCAGTTAATCATCAAATCCACCACTAAAATATGAAATTTCTAGTCCAAATTGATTGGTTACGATATTCCTTTAAACTTTTGAAATTTTCAAAACTTTCTGCCATCAGGGGACGCAATTATAGCTTTCGGGAGATTCTAAAATTGTGAATCACAATAATTATAAATACTTATCCAAACCCAACAAGAATTTTCAGTTTATCTTTAATTCAATTTGTCTTTATTATTAATTGGGATCTTAAGAAAACATAAAAATTACGTTTCCCCACTCCCTCTGGGAGGTAAATGTTAAAAAATCACTATTGTCAATACAGCTTTCATGACATTCAAATTTCATAACCAAATTTTCAAACTTCTAAAACTAAAAATTAAATATTAGTTTAAAATTTCACAATTTTTAACTTTTTCCACCGTTAGAGGACGCAATTATAGCTATAGGAAGGTTCCGAAAGTGCGAATCGTAATATTTTATCAATACCTATGGAACACAAAAAGAATTTTTTTCTTTATCTTTAAAAACAAAAAAATGTTCGGGTCTACAGAGGGACAGACAGACAGACGACAAAGGGAAAACATTAGCTCGTTTTTTTCTGAAAGCGAGCTTAAAGAGGGATAGGTTCCGAAAAATTTCTTGTTAAAAAATAAAATGCACATCGAAAGCTTTATTTCAACATATTTACTCTTCAGTTGAGCAGTAATAATAAATATTATTGTAACATTGTTTTGTACTTTATTTGCACTAAATTCAAATAACTTTAGATAATTTCTGATACATCTCTTTTTGGTTACGAAAAATACTCATAGTTAATGTAAACACTATTGAATTGAAGATCAAATTTGAAAGAAGGGTATTTGTGTACTGAATATAAATTGGAAATTAAGTATTTGTACCAATACTTAATGCATAATGTTGTAATGTTAGCATTTTATGATATAGTACACTTAAGAATCAGCTGTATTTAGCCTACATGTACCTAATAGAATGCAAACTTAAACCTGCTGCTAAAAATGAGATAAAACACAGTTTTTACCAGTCTGAAACAATTCAGTTTAGAAAGGTTAGATGCTGTTGCCGAACGTAAACAGGTTTTATTTCTAGAACACTGCGCGGATGCTCATATCCACATTCGAAAGCTCTCGGCGGATACAAAATTAATCTTAACGCGGATAGCGGATAAAACCGCGGATAAAAAAAATTATGTTAACGCGGATGGCGAATAAAGTCTCGTATTTGATAAGATGTGCAGAAACATGAGTAAACATTATTGCGTTATTGGTGGTTGACATGCGTGAAAAATAATTGAGATAATGTTAAAAAAACCTGATTTGAAAAGTCAATGATGATATATACTCTAAAAAAGAAAACAAAGTCCATTGTAATAAAGTCACAAGTTACAAGAAACTTATCCTATGTGAAAGAAGTGATCTTTTTGATGGTAAAACAGAATATAATTTCAAAATATTACTGGGTTGTTATGTTGAAAACGGGAATTAAATATTAGTCGAATGAAAATTTCAGTAGGAGAGGTCACGAAGTTTCAGAGGAGAGTTACTGGGTAATAAAAATGAGTGTCTTCCTATTATCGCAGATAATTGTATTTAAAAGAGCAAAATTAATTCAGAAGAATTTGCAAAATTAGAATTAGGTAAACTTTCACCATATATTTTTTTCAGTTATTAATTATTCATTAATAAGCCATTGGACCGGTTTCTTTTACTCGCCAACGTACATCGGACTTAAAGCATTTCGAAAATCTTGACTCTATTAAGGAGCCAATATAAGTGGATGCTGATAAAGGTTTGCTGATGAGGGGGCGAAAAAGATCTTGCGGATGCCGATAGGACTTTTGCTATCCGCGCTTGGCTCTTCTTATTTCATTAAGATGTCGCCAGACAATGTGCATTACAATAACAAGAATACAATTTTAGCGAACTAATATAAATGTAACTTGTTACAGATGACAATTTTATTAATATAAGAACTTACTCTTAGAATTTACTATTATCTATCTATTTTGGAAAATGAATGATATCAGTTAAAACCATTGAGTTCATTTTTATTCTGAGATGGCAATCTAATATTCTCCCTTGACGCCAATTAGATGAGCGCTTTTCAAAAATGTGTATAAAACTTGAATTCGAAAGAGGTATTTTTTTATGTTTCTATGCTCTCAGTCACAATTACGTCTTACAAAAACAGCTTTAGCGAAATGAAAGAAAGTGCGTTTTTTAATTTGAGTTTGTTGTCAAATCTGCACCCCTAAAAATCAAATTCTTGATTTTTGTGATTAAACATGATTTAATAGCGTAATTTCCAAAATAGGGAATATTATTCTAAATTAAATAAAATGACTGTCGTTTTTAAGTGCAAAATTATTTTGTACATATATATACCTAATGTCCGACCCCGCCTTCTCGTGGTGCAGACCGTTAGTACCTTTCAAAAGAGATACTCTCTTGTGGAAGTAAACGGAAGGGCTGCCAGATTAGTATGGCCTACTGATCTGGACAACTATGGCTACTTTTCTTTTTTTTCTACCCTGCTGAGGAGTGGTCAACCACACAGGGTCCTGGTGCTGACCATATAAACCCACTGGACTGGACAGATATATGGCTCTGAGCTTGATTATGAATCCTGATTTTGCTGCACTGGTGGGCTTCTGTGGAGGGGAAATCTTCCGCTGTGTTTTCTGTTTGTTTGTGGGTTGACAGCCCCAAGTGAATAGATTCACATTATATGTTTATCAGCTGGTGGATAATCCTGAGCAGAGGTCATCGCAGGCATCTGAACTCTTTGCTTCTATTGTATCGTCAAATTCTACTTTGGAGGAAGTCTTCCTATGTAGATAGTTTCAGCCTTTAGTGGTGGGGGAACGGGTCTTTGCCCCATGTCTGCGATTAGGGAGCTGTTTGATATTGTCGGCATTCCCTCTTTCAATAAACATAGTTTATTTAAACATCCTACTAACCATTTTCTCTCCATAGGTAGTTGGAATGTGAGGATTCTGCACAGAGCTTTTTCTCTTGATGTCCTCACACAAGAATTCCACCATTATAATTTAGATATTCTCGGCTTGCAAGAGACCAGATGGACAGATAAAGGTCAGATTCTTAAAAATAATCTTAAATTTCTCTTTTCAGGGAGGGACGACAATAAGCATCACCAAGGCGTGGGTCTGCTTCTCACCAGACACACTAGTGATGCTCTTCTAGGATATGAGTGCATTAATGAAAGGTTTCTTACAGCAAAATTTCGGACAAGCGTTGAAGACCTGAATGTTATCTGTTGTTATGCCCCCACTGAGGATGCCGATGAGGATGAGAAGGATAGGTTTTATGAACAACTTCAGGATATTTTGAATTCTGTCAAGAAAGGAGATATTACCCTTGTTCTTGGTGACTTCAATGCCAAAGTTGGTACTGACTCTGACCTTTGGGGAGGGGTGATTGGCCCTTTTGGTATTGGTAGCTGCAATGGCAATGGGCAACGTCTCCTACAGGTAAGTAAACTCAATGGTTTCAGAATAACTAACACATATTAAAAACACCGCGACATACATAAGTACACATGGGTTTCACCTGATGGGCTGCATAGGAATATGATTGATTATATATATTAATTAACAGCAAATGGGCTAGTTCTGTTAGAAATACCAGGGCATAGAGGGGAGCTGAAATTGGATCTGACCATTACCTTGTTAAAAGTGTCTTGCAACTTAAACTTAAAAAGTGTTGTGCTAGGGTTAAAAAATTTGCTTTTAATACTGAAGCTCTGAAAGACCCAGTTATAGCCAAAGCTTCCATGATAGGTTACTTAGTCATTATGACAGTCATGGTATGCTTACTATTGAAGTTGAGGAAGAATGGGATCATTTTAAACAGGCTTTTTTGGACACTAACAGTATTCTTTTAGGAAAAAGGAGCAGGAGAGAGAATTATCTCAGTGATAAGGCACTTGAGCTTATTTCGGAAAGAAAGAATTGCAGGAATATCCTTAAACAATACCCTACTAGTCCTAATAGAAGGCATTACAGAGAACGTAATAAACGTGTAAAAGATCAGTTAGCTGCTGATAAGAATCTTTGGCTTGATGGTTTGGCTGACAAAGCCGAGGAAACAGTTAGACAGCACAAGAGCAGAGAGCTGTACCAGAGAGTTAATGTTTTGTGTGGTAGAAAACGGACAGGTATACAGGGATTGAAGGATAAACAAGGTAAGGTTATGGAAGGTGAGGATTCTGTCATGGCTAGGTGGGCTGAGCATTTCAGTGATATTCTAAACAATGCGGTTAGTTCTATTCCCATTGTTTGCAATGATGATAGATGCATTGGTGACTTTTATGTTGGCCCTATAACACAATCTGAAGTTATTTTGGCTGTTTCTAAACTTAAGCTTCATAAATCCCCAGGGGTAGATGAAATTACTGCAGAAATGCTTAGAGCTGGAAATGTTTCGGTTATCACTTGGATGACTGAAATTCTGAATATCTTTTATGATAAAGGCATGGTTCCTAAGGATTTTACCAGAGCTATTGTTATCCCTATTTTTAAAAAAAGTGATCGCAGTTCTTGTGATAACTATAGGGGTATTAGCCTAATCTCTGTTCCAGGTAAAGTTCTTTCCATGATTGTGCTTAATAGAATTAAGAATCTGGTTGACAGTCAATTGCGTGATGAGCAATGTGGATTCAGAAGTGGTAGGGGATGTGTGGATCAAATGTTTTCACTTAGGCAGATTGTTGAGAAATGTTTAGAGTTTCAGAAACCTTTGGTTGCTAGCTTTGTTGATTTCAAAAAGGTTTTCGACTCTGTTGATCATCATAATTTGTGGTTGATTGTGAGATCATATGGTATACCAGACAAGTTAGTTAACATAATGAAAGCTCTCTATAATAACACTGAGTCGTGTGAGAGTTGATAAGGCTTGTAGCAATTGGTTTAGCATTGCTTCTGGTGTTCGACAAGGGTGCATTTTGTCTCCTTTTCTCTTTAGTTTCGTTATTGATTATGTTATGCGAAATTCACTTCAAGGGAAAGATTTTGGCCTTAAATGGGCTGGAGATATGAAAATTTCTGATTTAGATTATGCTGATGATTTAGCCCTTTTGGCAAATGATGTTGATGAGATGAACTCTTTCATTCGAGCTGTTGATGAGACTGGTAGTAGAGTAGGTTTGGTTATAAACAGAGAGAAAACTAAGGTGATGAAAATTGGTCAGACAGGCTGTGATTCAGTTAATCTGAATGGTTGCAGTCTTGAGCAGGTGTCACAGTTTAATTATCTTGGGAGCTATGTAACAGATAATGGTGATGTGCGGCATGAAATTAACAGACGGATAGGGATTGCTGCCGGGACTTTTAAGAATCTATGGAGAGTGTGGAGAAATAGGCGTATACACCTAAAGACTAAAATTAGGCTGTATAATAGTTTGGTTCTTTCTAGGGTTAGTTATGGTAGTGAAACTTGGACACTTTGTAAACAAGATAACAGGAAACTAGATGCTTTTGATTCCAGATGCTTACGCAGTATCTTGGGCATTAGGTGGTTCAACTTTGTAACTAATGATGAGGTTAGGCAAAGGAGTTTGCAACCTCCTTTAAGCAGCATATTGTGCAGAGAGAGACTCCGTTGGTTTGGCCATGTTGCCCGTATGAATAATTATAGATTGGCGAATAGGGTTATGAACAGTGTGCCTAAAGGCCTCAGAAAGAAGGGGAGACCTAGGATGCGGTGGGCAGACAATGTCAAACAGGACCTTGTTAGAATTGGTGTGCACTGGCCAGATGCTGTAGATGTAGCTCAGGATAGACTTGCTTGGAGAACTAAATTGCACGGTCTGGTTGGACCTCCATAGCCCATGGCTGCTTGAGGATGATGATGATGATATATAATTTTCACTTATTTTTAATATTTTAATGTTTCCGTCCTTTAAAGTAGCAAAATGTAGGAAAGTGTTTTTGATAGCAACTAACATATATAAAATTATATACAGATATTTGGTCTTTGTATATAATTTTATATATTATTTGAAAATGCAAACCATGATAACGTAACACAAAAACAAATAACATGAAATTCTGTTAATAAAAGAAATGGTAAAAGACACATTTCGATAGCAAGACCACACACGTAAAAAAAGAAGGCCGAAAGTTTTCAAAATCTACTTTGTACATATTCATGGTAATAGAAAAAAGAGTAATGTTAAATGTTACCGAAAGCCGTTAGTTTTTTTAATCTGTTTAAGGAAACCAGACATTTAATACTATAAACGTAAGCAACATTTCATATCAGGTAATCACTCTCATCAAATGCTGAATTCTCTAACTATTGCTATGATAGAAACTGTTGCAATACAGAAAGAAAAATATCTGGCTATTTGATTTTCGAAGGGACACAACTTTTCTTGAAACTACCTAATTTGCAATACAAAACACTACTAAGCAAATTTCGTATATAGAAATTATGTTTTATGCTTTGATTTAAATATATCTTTATAACAGAATAAAATATTTAATATTTTAACAGAAAAGAGACAACTAAATTCAAAGCCGTATTATCCAGGCACTGTGCCTGCGGCCTACGAAAGATTTTTTGACCATTTTTGTTTTCTTTTATGATAAGAACTATAACACTCTTTTTGAAGAAATAGTGATGAAACCAGCTGTTAAGGCCAATTAGGTACCGTTTTTTTTTTATCTAGGAAAGATTATTCATAAAATGATTCAACATAATTCTGATTACTCGTCTACCGATCGAAATCGATACACCTATAAAAATGAATCCGCCAAAAGGCTTACGAACAGAAGTGTCTAGGGCCTAGAAGGACCTTAATCCTACCCTGCTTAAATCTATTAACAAATATTCTTTAATTTAAAAGAAACGTATTTTGATGTTATTATCTACGGAGTGTTATATATATGTGCATCCAATAAGTTGTGTAAGAAGGCAATATTCGGAATTTCTATCTGAAAGATAAGATTTATAATGCTCTGTATTAAAAGATATTTTACAATAATACAGAAATTTGTGAGCGATTTTTAGCTATTGTGGTTGCTTATGTATTTGAACACGTGCACCTGTTACACCTGTTATACTAAAATTCACATGAATATTGCACTGCCACTTTTTATAATAAATTTTGTGTGAATTCGAAGCCTGCGAAAGGGCATTTATTTCGTGCGAAATTTATTCAACTGTTTTAAAGCAGACACACCAAGGGCATCGCAATGTAATACTCGACATTTGCCACACCCGGCTCCCACGTGGCAGGCGACAGGTAGCCCGCAAGCAGACAGTCACTGAACGCATCACTACTTACCGATGGGGATTTTTTCCGGCACAGCGGCTGCAGCAACCAAGAGACAAGTGGCAATAACCACCTTTCCTGGCAGCATGTGGCCCGGGCATCGGGTCAGGAGGGTAAGATGCGAAAGCATCAGACAAACGGCAGGCTTCACGGTCGACACGAGCGACACAGACCTTCGCTACCTGAACTTTGCACCAGCGCTGGGAAATTCCAGCACACGCCGGAGCACGGAGAGCAGGCTACCATAGCGCAGGCGCAGTGGATGCTCATCACAAAGTCAGTAGTTGTGGCTTCTGTCGACGTTGCGCAACTTGATGGGAGGTCTCACTTGTGATGCAGAGAGCGGCCATGACCGGGCGGAGCCGTCTCACCCCGCCTCTTTCCACGGATGTAAGCACCGCTTTAAATAACATGTGTTGGATTGTCCGCTTCATATGCCCCACTATCCATTTGCATTCTGGAAGGCAGGGATGGCGAAATTTGTCTTTTATATTAGATTGTAATATTTTAATTGGAAAGTAGTGCAAAGCAAGATAGTTTTAAAATTTAATCGAAACTCGAAAAAAAAAACGATTGAGTCGGCATGATGCAGATTTCAACAACTTGAAAATTAAATATGGCGTATCCTACCTAATTGCTTCTGTGTATGTAATCGCAAAGAAAACACAGTAAGAATAATTTAGGAAATTCTGTTATTACATCAAAGTTGGTAGACACTAAAATTATTTTTTCTCTCAACGCGATTTTAAAGGAGGCTAATTTTTGATCGTAACAAATTCAGGAAATGGAAGTTGCATTTTTTAATATAACAGTTGATTTATTTACATTCTGAAATATCTACATCTCAATTTCTAAAATGGATACCAACTCAATTCTCAAGCAAGTAAATGTTACAAAGCTCAACAAATACCACAATTACGTTCTTCCGACTGATTCATATCTATCCTTCGGTTAACATTCTGAAAATAACATAATCACTCTTTTTGTAGTACGTGGTCAAAATGTTAAGACGTACTGCAATGTCAGGTACCTTGTAAACAACTTGGATCCTTCCTTCTATCAATTTTACGAGTCTCTGAAATAATATTGAACTGTTGTGATCTCATTCCATTCCAATGACCAGACAGCCTCGTCTTCCTGTATCATCGATGTCTCCTATATCTCATATATTAATACATCCCTCAAGTATTCCAAAGGGTTGAAAATCTTATCTCAACTGTGGTATTTTGTCATGGGGAAGCGGGGCTTATGATACATATATTAAACCGCTGGAGGAAGTCTAAAACCATATAATTAGGTGCATGCTAAGAAAGAGAAGAAGAGAAAATGTAATTCAGGAATATCAAATTTTGGGCATCTTGCAAGTGAGAAAACTTTATATTTTTAATGTAATCAAACATGTAGAGAAAACTTGGAATGAAGAAAACATCAGACCCTTTGCGGTTAATACTAGATAACCCAAAAACTTATTATTGGAAGATCTTTTTGCAACAAACAATGTTATTTCCAGACATTACATTTATACAGGATGTCTCAAAAATATAGGTACAAACTTTTAGGGGAGGTAGATAACATCTAAAGGAATAAGAATTGCATAGGAACCCATAACCGGAAACGTCATGGGAAAGTGGCAGCAGAGGTACAAGATCTGAAAGGACACAAGACAGTGATTAATGGGAAAACATTTATTGGACATAATTATTACAAATGGCGTACTAGATGATACATTTCATAATGTCTGCTACCTCTTAATGACCCATAATCGCGCAAATTTTGATGCGCACTCACAAACTTACGGTGACGTTTTCGGTTATGGGTTCCTATGCAATTCTCATTCCTTTAGATGTTATCTACCTCCCCTAAAAGTTTGTACCTATATTTTTGAGACACCCTGTATATGTACTATAACTGAAAACTTAATTGTTTATTCTTTTTTATTGTAATGAATAGTTATAATTAGCTTGATTTTTAAAATATTTATTCTACTTAGGACAATCGACAGGAGAGAAGAAGTTAATTTTTTTATGAAAGAATTTAAATTGTGGCCCATGGACTCTGAAAACTCCAAATCCAGCATGAGAACGAAAAAATTTCCTTCATCCATGATTTAGATCCTCAATTTATCTCCATTCTCATTCCACAAAACAGTAAGGAAGTTTGGCAATGATTTGGTAGTCCTCTATAATTATACGTAATAAAATAATAAACGGATTGAAAAGAAATTAGTAGAAACAAAAATTCCTTTAAAAAATTTAGTCTTCTAATTCTTTTTTTTTTTACCAAACTAAGATTTTGAAGAGGGGAGGGTCTGGTTTATCTGACCGCCCACACCTTTCTACCTGATTGGTGTATTTGAAACTCTACACTAATGTACGCATTAACACAGCAATATTAAATCAAGCCAAATTTAAACAAAAATTAATTAGGTCACCAAACTGCACATCTTGTTCAATGCCAATAAAATATAAATCATATATTATTAAACTGTAAAAAATATCACCAAAGGAAAAAATTGACATTTTTGAATTTAGAACTGATCTTATTTTAAATCATCCACTGGAATCTAAAAGATTAAAAATTTACAAATTGCTCTTATAATTTTTATACTCAACTCCGCTTTGGAGTAGAATTTAAAATGAAAAAAAAAAAGGTTTTATATTGTTTTCCTATCAAAAACTTTGTATTTCTGTTTTCTTACATATTTTGGGTAAGCCTGAGGAAGGACCTCCCATTGATGTAATGTATATAAATGAATAAATAAATAAATGAACTGTAAAATGAAAAAAATTCTTTGTGAAAGCTGAAATTAAAAGATATATATATATGCCAGAAGTGGTGATCACTAAACTATATTAGCAAATGTGTGGTTAAGCTAATGTGACTTAATGCTTTCCGAATATTGTTTTGCTCGTGGTGCCATCTATGTCGAGAAATGGACAATCAAATTGCTTCTATGGCGGTTATAACACTTTGGCACCTACACTGATAGCGTTAAATCAATAATTAAGTGGCATGACAGGAGTCATGTAGACATGGAACTCATGAAAGAGTAAACTGAAAAATTTTAGTTTTGCGTGAGTGGGATTCCAACCCAAGCTTCCCAGTTATCTGCCAGCAAATCTGACCATTTTCACTATCAGCGGCTACATTTTTCTCCTATCGTGTCGCAAGGATCATCCGGTGTAAACCATTTGACTTATTGTTTAACTGAAATAAAAAATTTCTATCTATTGCATATAAAAATCAAGGGCTTCAAGTTAATTGATACGAGGGGCGTTCAAAAAGACTTTGACATGCATCTGCAGAACGAAAACCATTGTACTTACCTCAACGAAACCTTTACTTTCTTCAAAGTATTCCCCTCCAGTATCTATGCAAAGTTGCAAATATCTACGCCAATTCTGGAATGCTTGATGGTACCCTGTTGGGAAATAGTCCACAACTCTGAATGAACAAATTTTGCAAGGCTTTGCAACATTGTAAAAGGCTTCCCAGCAAGTTCCTTTTTACTATTTGGAAACAACCAAAAATCACATGGTGCAAGATCTGGTGAATATGCAGGTTAGGCCTGGTCCAGATAAACAGTAGCTTAATAGGTTCTGTGAGCACTGGCGTTGTCATGCAGAAGGAGGACCCTTTACTCTGTTGTTGGATGCCGCTCTTTCATCTCCTTAACCATTTTGGGCAAAACAATGTTGGTGTAGTATTGACCATTTAGAGTCATTTATTTTAAATTATCGGCTGGTAGGTTTGCCGGTTTGACAAAATATTATTCCACCATATTTTTCGAACGTGATGGAGAAACTTAATGATTTATGCGCCAAATGACTGTTTGTGATCCGAGCAGTGTCGTAGGCTATAAAAAATTGACCCCCGTGCTTTCTCCCCCCCCCCCCACTAAAAAAGGGGAAATGTGAAAAGTATTCTTAAGTATATCTCTAGAACGCGAAGGCCAAAAGTAGCAAGCTATACATCAAATGAAAGCTTCTGACGTGGGGATTGTTCTAGGCAATGAAAAATTAACCCACCCCCATGCTTTCTTTCCCCTAAAAAAGGCGGGAAATGTGAAAATGCTTGTTCCCCTATATCACTTAAACGCGAGTGCGGAAGTAACGAGCTATGTGTCTAGTGAAAGCTTGTGACGCGGGGAGTGTCATGGGCTATGAAACAAATGACCCCCATGCTCTCTTCCCCCCTAAAAACGGGAAATATGAAAGTCGTTCTACTATATCTTCTGAACGCGAGGGCCTACAATTATGAGTTAGGTTTCAAATGAAAGCCAGTATAATGACGGTCGCAAACAATTTCGAATTTTGTCCCCACTATTCCCCCCTGATAAAATGGAGGAGCAGATTTTCGCGGGGTTCGACTTTAACAAATCGTATCTGAAATTAAAGCTTGTGACGTCTCCAATGGTCGTGGGCTACCTCAAACATGACTCCAAAACGGGGGTAAATGTAATCGATGTTTATGAGTCATATATCAGAGTTTTTGAAGGTAAGTTTTTTTAAACCTACCTTCAAACAAAAAAATGTAAATATCAAAATTTTAAAAATACCTGTCTTCCTACAGGGCCCTAAAAAGTAGAAAATAAACCTAAAGCATATCAATGGTGCAATCAGTCACTGAGTTTCGGTTCGAAGGATGATAAGGCACCGATTTACCTATTGAACAAGATTGCCGGCACCCTGTCTTCCTTTGATGTGAATACGAACTCACTGACTGATTGCACCATCGATATATTTAGGTTTATTTTCTACCTTTTAGGGCCCTATGAGAAAAAAGGTATTTTTTGATTTTTTTAATTAATTTTTTTTAAGTAAGGCATCCAAAGCTATCATTCCTTGGGAATGTAAAAAAATTGTGAACATCCTCTTCTTTGAGCAAAAGTGTTGCCAGATGATTTGGGGACGTGGTTTATCTTCTGCAACACAGACATAGTGTAGATTTTTCTGGGAAGCGTATAGTACTAAGACCACGTCTCATCATCTGCGATAATGTCTGTTAACCGTTAGGGCCACAAGGTTCAAATATTGCCAGCAACGCCTTGCACGAGTCGACTCTTTTTCGCTGTTCTGTCAATTTGTGGGGTATCTCTTTGGCACAGATCTTTCACAATTTCAAATGCTGATGAAAATGCTGTTTAATTGTTTCCATACTGACATCTAAACTTATTATTTGAACGATGATGTGTGGGTTTTCCTTAATCAGTTCACGAACAACACCAATGGTTTTCTCGTTCACGGCCACATTCGGTCTTCCTACACTAGGGAGGTCTTTGAAGCTCTCTCATCCTTTTCGGAATTTACGCATCTATCCCATAACAATGCAATATGAACCGATATACTTGTGATAAATCGGCATGAAATTTTTTTCTGTCTTCTCCAAGCTGCATTCTTGTGAAAATGTAAAATCTCTCCCCTTCTTTAATAGGCTCCATAGCAACAACGCACAAATTTTGCAGACTGAACATTTTACATGCCGCCTGTGAAGAGAGAAATGATATAGTCTTTGTTTTTAACACGTAATAACAAGTTTACATAAGCTTTCAAACAAGTAGAAGGTGGTTAACCTTTTAGGAAAGAGGCAAATCTACAAACACGTCTCAAGAACTTTTTGAACACCTTCTGCATTTCATAATTCATATCAGTTTCAAGCTGACTCTATATAATCGGGTACTTACTTTTTATCTATGTTTTTTATTATTAAATAATCTTTAGTTTAGCCTTAACTCTCAAAGTGGTTAGGCCTTATCAAAATATTAGAAGATAAATTTTAGAAAATAATATAGCATTAACTGTCATAGTAGTTAGGAAGCTAAAAGCTGTTTCAGGAGGGCAAACTTTGTGTTTTGTTAACTCTAACTTAGACAGTGCTCAGCAGTGACTTCAGTCTTAGTAGGGCATGTCCTTGTATGAGGCGGCCTGTAAACGCTACGAGTAGCTTTTAGAAACTGCCCTGTATGTTACAAATAAAAAAAAATCTGTGAACTATAAAGATAGGTGTAATTTCTTTAATTTTATCTCAAGTTTGAACCATATTCTTTCAGTATTAAAAGAATTTTGTAAGCTAAAATATGTCACAAAAGAGAATACATCATAATAATTTTCCTCAGAAATTAATTAAAACTTAAGTAAAAAACATTTTTTGAAATCCTTTAACTAAATAAATATACATTTTTTCGAAGAATAATGATTACTTCAATATTAGACATTAATGAATAATTTTTATGAAGCAAAATAATTTATTGTTAAATGTTCCAGATTCTATAACTCTTTCAATATGGAACAATGATATGTAAAATCAGGATTTAAAAAGATTCAGTTGTGATCTTTCATTTATCTTCATTCACATTTCTCCATTTAATGCACATTATAGAAATTATAGAGATGCAAAATTAGATTCCCATTGACATAACATAGGAATTCTCAATAATTTTGGTGAGCCATAAATGAGGTATAAGAAATTCCCACAAATTTTCATTATTTGACGCTTATGAAATTCTTTTCCGATTTCTATAATTTACAGGAGGGGTTACTAGGACGAACTACTTTAAAAAATAAACGTAGATCAAAAATTCAGAAGTGGTTATCATTTTCTATGAAAATGTTTAATGGTTTTTAAAAATCGATAGGATGGAAAAGAGGAAAAAAATGTAATAAAAATTAGAACACTAAGTAGGACGAAAACGTGTGGAATTGTCCACTATAATAGAACCGTTTGTGGGATGGAGAAATAAATTTTTATGGTAACTTAATAGTATTCTTATTGTTGCCACCTTAGTGAAATTGGTATTTTTTTTATACATTGTTGTGAATTTTTAAAATGGATAGGCACTGAGCGTGAGTATTAATAATTATATTTTAAAACCAATTACAATACAATGCAAATTGTTACAAAAATATGGATGAATTATCTTATAAACAAATTAACTACTATCATAATAAGTCACTCTTTTTTTACAGAGTATACAATATCAGCTCTGTCTGTTCTACTAAAATTCGACCTCTTCACTTTGTTTGCCATGTCACTTGAATGAAAATGTTTAATTGTTTGCCAAGTCACTTGAATGAAAATCTCTCGTCCTGTGCTAGTTCACTAAACTTTTGTTACTAACAACAGAAAACAAACACCCGCGCACACACTAATAAATATACTTCTTAGTTCCACTTATCGCGCACTGATTCAGACCATCTGAATGTCCTTTCAGATCTCACAACTTTAACACACTGCACTTCTATTTTTTTATTCTTCCGAATCGTTCTAAGTTCTAATTCGTTGGCTAAAATAAATCTCACGCAGAAGCACACACGATCGTTCAAGTCACGTTATGCCATGAAGTCACTGTTGCTCGCCCATCTGTCGTACACTGCCCCCTCCTTAGGTCTTGTTCGTCCCGAACAATTCTGGATTCCGAAGCTTCTTTAGTTCTTCGATGAAACCGGGCCAAACGATCCACGTGAACCTCCTTGCACTTTGTAGCTGGACGTCGACGAATGCGATACACCACGTCGTTAATCCTGTTAACTATCGTATATGGATCTTCCCAAGGTTTCTGAAGTTTTGGAGATAGCCTCTTCTTTCTATGTGGATTGTATAGCCAGACAAGATCTCCTTGATTGAAAACTGGTCCATTTATTTTACTATCGTATCTCGTTTTGGTTCTGTCCCTTGCTAAGTTGATGTTATGTCACAAGGAATGATGGATTTCATCTAGTCGTTGTTGTAATTCTTGTACGTATTGTGGAACGGATACAGGTATTGCTTCGGGCAGACCATATAAAAGGTCACAGGGAAGACGCAATTCTCTTCCAAAATGGATCATGGAAGGTGTCTATCCAGTTGTTTCTTACACTGCTGTTCTGTAAGCCAACAAAAAGAGTGGTATATAGCGATCCCTGTCATGTTGATGGTCGTTGACAAAAATTGCTAGATATTGTGCAATTGCCATATTAAATCTTTCAACCATAATATCCGACTGAGGTTGTAGGGGTGTTGTTCTGGTTTTCTGAATGTTTAATAGTTGATAGATGCCTTTAAACACATTGGATTCAAAATTCTATCCTTGGTCTAAGTGGAATTGTAAAGGTACTCCATTCCTACTAATCAAGTTTTTACTAGAATCTCTGCAACTTTTGTTGCCTCCTGATCTTGGATTGGATAGATTTCAGGCCACTTCGTGAAATAATCCATTACCACTAAGAAATAGCGATTCCAGTCATCAGTCTTAAGAAACGGACCCATTACATCAATGGCTATTCTTTCAAAAGGGGCACCAAAGTTATTCGTCTGTAGCTTACCCAGACTCTTAGACTTAAGGCCTTTCTTTGCTGCACAGGCCTCACATTATCTACACCATCTTTCAATATCTGCCCTACTTTTCAACCAAAGATCTCGTTCCCTGACTTTGGCTAATGTCTTACTAACACCGACGTGTCCTCCAGTGACACTATCATGCACATCTTTCATCACTAGTTCCACTCGCGAGCGAGGAAGGATTTTCTGCCAACGGATCAGCCGTCCAGTGGGATTCTCCCATCTTCTGTATAATACACCGTCTTTCACTTTTAAGGAGTCCCACTGTGCCCAGTAACTTTTGGTAGTTGGACTGTACCTCGAGATTTGCTCCCAATTAGGTCTTACATTAGATTTTTCAACCAAATCTATTATTGGCCTTATATCTTCATTGTCTAGTTGGGCCTTTCTAATTTCAATTGGACTCCAGATGTTAGGGGTATCATTGTTTGCTTCTGTCGATACTATTTGCCTTATGGGCATTATCTCTTTAGTTCCAAATTTCAATTCTGCATTATAACAATGTTTACAGTTGTCAATACATGGGCGTCTTGAAAGAGCATCTGCATTCTTATGCATTTTACCACTTCGATGTTCGACGGAGAAATCGTATTCTTGTAACCGTTGTACCCACCTAGCGATTTGTCCTTCAGGGTTTTTGAAGTTTAGTAACCATCTAAGTGCAACATGATCAGTGCGTATAAGGAATTTCTGTCCATAGAGGTAATGATGAAAATGTTCTATTGCTTTTACTATTGCTAACAGTTCTTTGCGTGTTACACAATAATTCCTCTCGGGTTTGGATAAAGTTTTACTAAAGTATGCAATAACTTTCTCTTGTCCGTCTTGTTGTTGTGAAAGTACAGCACCAACTCCTGTGTTACTTGCGTCAGTATCTATTATGAATTGTTTTCCAGTATGTGGGTACGCTAGCACTGGTGCTGTGGAGTTTTCTTTAGCAGTTGAAAGGCTACATCACATTCGGTGGTCCACATGAACCTCTGACCCTCTTCTGTCAGACGATGTAATGGCCTTGCGATGTTGGAAAAACCTTTGACAAATCTTCTAAAGTAGGTGCAAAGTCCAATAAAACTACGAAGTTGATGAACATCTTGTGATGAAGGCCAGTCTCTTGCAGCTTCTATCTTACTAGGATCAGTCTTAATCCCTGATTGTAGTGATCACATGACCAAGGTAACGAACTTCTTGGTGGAACAGTTTACACTTTGTCGGTCCAAATTTTAGCTTGGCTGCCTTAGGTTTTTCAAATACTTGACGAAGATTTCTCAAATATTTTTCAGAAGTCTCTCCAAGGATGATGATGTCGTCCAAGTAAACCAGGCAGACCTCCCAAGACAAAACCTTTGAGCAGGGACTTCATTAGTAATTCAAACGTGGCAGGTGCATTGCAAAGTCCAAATCGCACCACTTTAAACTGCTAAAGTCCTTTTCCTGTAGTGAAAGCTGTTTTCTCACGGTTTTCAAGATGTATACCAACTTGCCAATAGCCATTCTTCAAGTCTAATATTGAAAACCATTCTGACCCAGATAGAGTATCCAGTATATCATCAATCCTGGGTAAAGGAAAGCAATATTTCTTCGTTCGTTCATTTAATCTGGGATAATCTACACAAAATCGGGTAGATCCATCCTTTTTCTTGACAAGAACCACATGTCCAGGGACTCTGTGATGGTTCTATAATGTCTTGAGCTACCATATCCCTTGTGAGTTGTTCTTTTTCCTCTTGTTTTGCCAATGGAAGCCTTCTTGCTGGTAGATGGACTGGAGGAGAATCACCAGTGTTGATCTTATGTTCTGTCAGGTTAGTACGTCCATAATCATTTGATGTAGCAGAAAAAAAGTCAGAAAACTCTTTCAGTAGGTTCTCTACTTAGTAGTTTGGTCCTCAGTTAATATTCTTGTTTCTCTCCATAAGTCAGTAAGATGAGATGAGATGTCTGCATAGTGTTGGTTTGAGTCAGTAACTTCTGTTGTGTTTATACTTGTTTCCCAGATAACAGGTTCACATATTGCTAATTCTTCACCCTTTTTCAATATTCTATTGGATTTGTTACAGTTTATTACTCTGATATGAATCTGTTCTTTATCTACTCTAAATTCTTGCAATCAGGATACCATGAGCCAAAGCTTCTTTACCAGAGGCATCAGTGACTGCCAATCGGAAGGCCTTAGAAGTCTCTGCCCAATGTCTATGGATTATAATTTCACTTTGTGGTGGTATCTTTGTGTCTTCCGTCACTAACATTGGGGTCACGCTTGATAAAGAATCAGATGTTCGGATAAGCAGAGGGATCTCTTCTGTCTTGTACATGACTAAGATGTCACTGGATCTAATGCTGAATTCATGTTTCTTTAGAAAATCAAGGCCTAATATGCATTCATCGTAGATGTCAGCGGTGTAAACAGGGTGGTGTACCAGATAGCTACCAATTCTGATGTTGAGTTCTATCTTTCCATGGACTTTAGTGCGATCTCCAGTGGCTGTTTGTAGGCTTATTTTAGACTGTTTAGTATTCAAGTTTGGGTGAGGTATTATCTTCTTTATTATGTCTGTTCTGAGTAAAGTTACATTTGCACCAGTGTGTACTACCATACAGCAAAGTACACCATTTATGGTTCCATCAGCTACTAAACTTTATTATCACCATGTATTGTTGAAACGTGGGCAGTGTCTTCCCTTGGGGCCAACCAATCAACAGCCAGCCTTTGCCCTTCACGTTGCTTCTGCTGGTTCTGTTGTTTGTTAGACGTGCTTGAACTTTTTATCCACCACCGTTTACAGTTGGCTCGAATGTGTTCAGTCTTGCCACAGTTCCAACACTGAATGTATGTAGAAGTTTTTCAAGTGGAACCTTTTATGTCCTTCAAAACGGATAATATGGCTTTGGTTAGTTCTTTCATTTCACTATCCTTTTCTACAATTTTTTCTGCACTCACAAATCTTACTGTGCGTTTGTTCGCTTGGGAAGAAAGCCTGGAGCACTCGTACTTCATAGCATGTACCACAGCTGACTTTAAGGATCCACCTTCCAACATCCTCAGAGATTGTTGAGTGTCAGCGTTAGCAGTAGCATCAATAAATTGTAATTGAGCTAAGTTATCTTGGATTTCTGGTGGACAGTTACTATGAGCCAATCTAGCTAGATGCTCGATATCACTAGCAAGCTCTTGCAAAGTTTCACCACTCTTCTGCATGCGATGTTTAAATTGAGTCATATAGTATTGTTTTAAATAACTATCTCCAAACATGAGTTAGTGCAGAAACCAGACTTTGATAATCAAGTCGTTTTTCTTCTGGAATAGACTGCAAAACTTCCGCAGCAGAATTTCTTAAGGAAGCCGCAAGAAAACTGGCCTTCTGGAATTCATTCCACTCATTAGCTCTAGCGATAACTTCAAACTGTGTTTTAAACACTGTCCAAGATGATTGACCATCATATGTAGAAGGTTTATTTGCATTTCTAGCAATATGTGTAAAAACATTATTTTCGTTAAAATTACCATTATCACAAGAAGAAGGTAACATTTCATTTCTTAAAATCTGAAACTGGCGTTCACAATCAGTTTTTATAATTTCAATTTGATGTTTATAATCTAACTTAACACTATCAAGATATTCTTTAACACTGTCAATTTTTACCTTTAAACTATCACATTGTTTGTTAAGTTCGGTTTTAATGTCCTTACACTGATTAGTGATTTCACTGATTTTTGTATTCAGATCATTATTCTGATTAGTAATCTTACCAATTTGAGAAGCCACTTCAGCTCTCAACTCATCATTTTGTGTAGCCATATCGGTTTTTTAGTCATCATTTTGTCTAGCAAGATCACAAATTTTACTGTTTATGCCATTATTTTGGCTGGCTATTTCAGCTGTCAAGTTATTATTTTGTGCAGTCATTTCGGCTTTCAAATCATCTTTTTGAGAGACTATCTCAGCTCTCATGTCGCCAATATCACCTCTTATATCAGTCATAAGTTTTACTAACTCATCCATACTTCTAGTTAAAGGCATTCAAAATAATAACAATATCCGTACTCCTGTCACTAATGTTGCAAATTTAAAATGGATGAAAACTGAGTGTGAGTGTAAATAAGTATATTATACAATACAAACTGCAATACAATGCAAAGTATTACAGAAGTATGGATGAAATAACTTATAAACAAATTAAATACTATCGTACATAAAGTAATAACCTTTTTCTACAGAAAGTTAAGACCAGCTGTGTCTGTTCTACTAAATTATTGGCTCTTTACTTTGATTGCCATGTCTCTTGAATATCTTTACTTCAGGCGTAAACAATCCTTTTATGTCACTGGATTTTACACTAATAAAACTAAAAAACCACCCGTGAACTCACCACATAAAAATATATCTTCTTTTTTTGACTATCGTGCACTGACTAAGGCTATTTTATGCATCCTTTCTGATCTGTACAACTTTAACATTGTAATTCTATTATTCTTAATTTTCAGATCGGTTCTATGTTCAAATTCGTTTGTTACATAATTCTCAAGCAGAAGCATAGGCGAGCGTTCATGTCACGTTTTTCATAAAGTCACTGCAGCACGTTCATCTGTCAAAACAATATGTTCTAATCGTTAACCTTCCTCTCCAGGGAATCTTGCATCATCCAACCATAACTCTTGATTGGGTTTATATAACGTTAGGAATTTTTCAACAAAATACAATAATTCAATATTGGTTTATTCTTGAAAAGTCTGTTTGTAGAACCGTTCCTTTTTCATTATTATTGAAATGAAGTAATTGCCAAATTTGAGTAAATCTGTTCTGCTTATCAGTTTTTCTGAAAATGAGAGTTTCTAAAAACTGTTTTGTAGACCAATAATCTTGTATATGAACTCTTTTCAAATGTAGCATAAGAATCATAAGTGAAAGAAATTGTTTCATTTCTTTTATCACTACATGTACCCATTTCACGGTTTTGCATATATTCCTCCACTTGTGTTCATTTTAATGATGGTACAATTAGTTTTTCAGCAGAGGAATTGGAAGAAATCGTCACCAAAACATATTTGCGACTTCCAAAACATTGGAAGAATCGGAAGGAATTTTCTTTACACCTGGATTTCCCTTGAACATATCCAGGTCTGAAATTTTGTCTTCTTTCCTCCATATAGTTTCTGCAGTTGTCAAAATGGGTTCATTCTGAAGATTTTCATCACTAACGGTACGATGTTAGTCACTCAGCAAAGGACGCACAGTTCTAATGATATTTTTCAAACAAAAAATCATTATCGCTACTATTATTAGTCATTTTTATCTTCACATTCATCGTCACTTGTTGGAGTATGTGATATCACATCAGCATATAATTCTACAATTGATTCTTCACACTGGAGCTGCATGTTTGAATGAAGGATTCACAAGTGTTCACTCTGGTCTACTAAAAAAACGAAAAATGTTTATTTGACATTAACAAAATGTCCCTTCTAGAACAGCAAAGTGTTTATTATTTTGTTCAATTTATCCTCTGCTGTACGCATCATATACATTGAGGATCATATATATTTTTGTCTGATAACAAGGTCTCGCGAGACCACTCGAAAGACGTGAATCATCGTTTCCGGTCCTCAACGCTTCAAACATAAAAGACGCCGATTCTCGTTTCCGGTCTGCAATGTGCTAAAGAGCCAAATAAGTTTGAATATTTACCAGTATCAATACGTCATAACATACACAATTGATGGATATTGAAAGAATAACTAGAAAATTTTTTCAAAATATACACTAATTACTAAAATGATTTGAAATAATTCTTATTTATATTTCAGGGACAGTGAAGAAATAAAACAATGTAAAAGTCACTGTAAACTCGCATATAGTGATAACTAGGTATCCTACTAAATCATGGATTGTCATTTCTTAAAATTGTAATTACTCTTTTGGCTTCAGTATATTATGTATAAAAATAAGCTTACCTGACACTAGAGGTCCTGTATAGTTAGAGGCTGGCCTTCTTTTTCTTCTTGCACATCCATCAATAGTTCTGGACCTCTTTGTAAAGAGGGCCTCGGCCCTCTTATCATCAGGTCCACAGGCAAAGTGGGCAGTAGCCATCTCGGTGATTCACTGCCATTAGTTGATTGAGTCATGTGGTTTATGGACGCTATGTTGTACCGTTAGACGATGGCCTATGAGTTAGTGTATGTACCAAGTTAAAACTTCTCAGTTTTGTATATTTCTACCACTTTTTTTGTCTGTAAAAGCTGTCATATTTTATAAATGCCTCACTGCGCTGTATTTGGGCATTTTGAAAATTTTAAATAGCTTTAATAGCGCCCTCTAGCGGTGGGAAAAGATGAAAAATGCTAAAATATCAGTTGAGCATTACATGAGATACAGTCTCAGGTGTGCTGCATGTAGCGAAGAATTATATTTGGGGGGGGGGGGGAAGAAGAAATCGAAAATTTTCGAACTCGAAAATCAAATTTTGCCAACTGAGAATATAATGTCTGTCTCGTTCATACCCAGATTTTCACTCCGTGGGGGTGGGAGGTTTGAGGCAATTTTCACAACTCTCCTGCATTTTGCCTTTGATTTCCAATTTTGCCAACTAGCCATAATTTCACAGAAATAATTCCAATATTTACATCTGATCTGAATTGTAGCATGTCAGTGGGAATTTTCTCAACTCCCCTTGATTTGGCAAACTCTCCTTTAAAAAAAAACAATCCCGATCTTTGCATCTCTCCTAAATTTTCCCAGTCACTTCAAATTTTTCAAACTCCCCAAGATTTTGCCAAGTTTTCTCGATTTTGTCAACTCTCCTTAATTTCAGAAACCCAATTCCAATTGTCACAAACAACTCGCCAGTATTTTGCAAGTAGATTAAAATTTTACCAACTGTTCTACATTTTGTTAAGTTTCCTTGATTTGTCCAACACTCCTTAATATCACCAAACTAATCTCAATTTTTACAATTCGCCTATATTTTACCAAGTGGATTCGAATTTTGCCAACTCGCCATAATTTTACATGAAAAATCGCAAATTTTACATTTTCCTGAATTTGCCAAGTCACTTCGAATTTTATCAACTCTCTTTAATTGCACAAGAAAGGCACAATTTTCACAAATCCCTTGCATTTTATCAAGTGGCTTCGAATTTTGTCAACTTCCCTAGAATTTGCCAAGTTGTCTCGATTTTGTCAACTCTCCTTAATTTCACAAAAACAATCCCAATTTTCACAACTCGCCCGTATTTTACCAAGTGGATTCGAATTTTGACAACAGCCCTAGATTTTGCCAAATCGCCATAATTTTACAGAAAAATATCCCAATTTTTACACCTCACCTGAATTTTGCCAAGTCACTCCGAAATTTACCAACTCCCCAAGATTTTACGAAGTCACTCCAAATTTTGCCAACTCCCCAAGATTTTGCCAAGTTGTCCCGATTTTGTCAACTCACCTGTATTTTACCAAGTGGCTTCGAATTTTGCCAACTGCTCTAGATTTTTTCGTCTCTACATTTTCCAAACTGCCCTAGATTTGCCAAGTTGCCTCGATTTTGACAACTCCCCTTAATTTCACAAAAAAAAATTGTAAATTTTCACAACTCACCTAGATTTTACGAAGTCGCTTCGAATTTTGCGAACTCCGAGTTACTTTGGTGGGGAGCTTCCCTCCCATCCCCCCATAACTATGCCCCTGCCTGTAGGAGACGTTTCCCATTGCCATTGCAGCTACCAATACCAAAATGGCCTTCACTCCTCCCCAAAGGTTAGAGTCAGTACCAATTTTGGCATTGAAGTCACCTAGAACAAAGGTAATATCTCCTTTTTTGACAGAATTCAAAATATCCTGAAGTTGTCTGCTGATTTTTGAGCTGCTACGGCTTGCCATGGAATGTGGCGATCGAGGCGTTGAGACATCCTCCTACATACACATCTCCCACTACGGCGATACACGTTACCTTCCTCCAACTACTGTCAACAAATTCGGCCGACAGTTGTTATAACCCGATGCGTTTGGGCCACAATATGACGCAGGAAGCAACCAGCCGTACGTAGCCCTATATTCCAGATCACATCTCCCAAGCATTCTTACTCTGACAGTTGCTTTCGCCACCGAGATCACTCTGATGCAGTGGTCCACACGCCAAGGTAAGACGACCAAACTTAGCTAGGCAAAACCGTTTTTCCCTGTTATCACGTGATTGGTTTGCAACTGTACTCATTTACATAACTTAACTATCGACATATACCCACCTATTTGCATTGCGCGCCGACGAATACTTCCTGCTGGGCATTTTCCAAGTCGAGCAGTGTATTATTCTAAGCACAGATTCTTCTAAGTCGATCACATAGAGGAACGCAATCTGCAGCGTTAAATGCAACTAACCTTTGAAATGATGGAATAAAACAAACACATATCCACATTGTTTTTTCGTATATGAGTGTGATAGTTTGGCCAAGGTGATAGTTATGATCGAAGATATTTCAAGACTTTTATTTTCGAAGATATATATAGAATATATAGTATATGTAATATTATGATTTAAAACGGATATTTCACACTTTAATCGTCAGGTAAGCTGAAACTATTTGAACTCTTTGAACTTTAGGACAAAATTCTAAAGGGCCACAAATTACTAAGAGACCGCATGGAAATTTTTAACTGCTTAAAATTGTCTCATAGTAGTTTTTTTCTTTTAACTGCTGTCATGTAAATCCATGTTTAAGTGTGCTATGTATAAATGTTTATTATGTTCATTTCGTTTTAGAGGTAAGTACAGATGGTTAATTATGCTCATTGGTCTGACCTCAATGTTACCCCCCCCCCCCCAACGGTAGGATTTCATGGGTTCTTATTCCTCTTCGCTCAAGACACTTTTTTGTGTAAAATTGATATTAAATTAAGAATGATACCTTCCTTGAGAGTTAAACAAAAACATTGAGAATGTTATTTAATTTTATATTTGACATCTTAGTGACATACTAGGGGTGAGGATGTCTCAGTAGGTAATGTGCCAGGCTCCTAATCTGGGGTCCAGGTTTGAATCCCAGCTGGGCCAGCATTGAAATTTATCTCCAGAAAAGCCTCCCTGTCCTCGGTCAGTAGGGGATACCAGTGTGTTTGGAAAGGCCATTGTTCTTGTGTGGGAGAGCCATTCCCTATAGATATTAACTCACTGGATGGCCTTTACAGGGGACTACCATCTATCTCCCAACAACTGTCCAGTGGGCCCCCTCCCCCAAACTCTGAGCCTTCAGGGACCATGTGACCTTACCATTTAGCCCACTGTGTGCAAAAGAAGTTCAGAGGTAAAACAACTCAACTTCATGACTTGTCATCTGTTTCTTGATGCTGTTTGTGAGCAGTTGGGGCAATGCCTTCGTGAGATAGAAAAATTGGGTATTATAGGTAGAAAGTTGATAACAATTATAGGAGATCTTGATCAGCTGATGGTAGCTCAGCAGTCAGAGCACCTGACATTATCTGGATGTTGTGGGTTTGTCAATCCACCCTGGCTCAAGACAATTTTCCCTCTAATATACCTTATACTGTGACAAATGTATTGAGTAATGTTATATGTCATATGAGTATGAACATCTCATAGATTCTAGGTTTTGAATATATTATATATTCATCTGCAATACCGTGGTTAGTCGAGAATTAAACAATAAATAAATACCCCCTCAAACAGCTGCTTGCCAGAGAGGTCTGACAGGAGTCTGTCAGTTTATATGCCATAATAGGTCTCTAGTATGGCAGGACCTCAGCAGAAAAACAACACGAGCATCCATGCCTTACCTAGGGCTCAAACCCAGATCCTTTAGATCATTAGCCAGGCATGCTACCCACTCAGCCATGGAATGACTTTAATGGAAAGTTGTATTATATTTGAGATTTGTTGTATTGGTATACTGTCATGTGCAGTTGATATATCACTATTGTGATGATGAAAGAGCAATAGGTGAGAATCCAAATGGTGAGCCATTATTGGTAGAGGAATTATTTTTCAGTTTTGAAGGAATTGATATACTCCTTGTAGAATGTTGATATCCCTTTTGGATATACAGATATGACTTCAAGATGTTTACAAGGAAGAATCGATGAGCACAAATACAACATCAAAATGAAGATACCAGCAATTGTAATATCTAATACAGTAATCAACCATAATGCAATACCAATTTTTGAAGAAGCTACCATCATTTACATTTTACACTCTCCTATGCTGAAAAAAATAATCATTCACATCAATCAACATTTTGTTGCAACAATGAAATGCCTACTTTACCTGCTGCTTGGGAAGTTTTATTGAAAAGAATTTCTTGAAATCAATACCTTGATCTACAACAAAAAAGCCATCATTTTCAGTCAACATACTTTAACAATAGAAATGTGTTATTGATATTTCATCATCTTATTAGTGATATATGAACTACACATAACAGCATAAAAATAAAACAAATCCCAAATATAATATAATTTTCAAATTTACTTTCAATTCCAATTTAATTTTTCAACTAACTATTATTGCTATTGAAAATTGTCTTTCAAAATATAGAATCTGTGATAAAGTCTTTTAAGACATTACAATGAGTTTAAACAGCTTTAGATGTGAAATTTGTCAAACACCAAAAGAAATCAACAACTGTTTGTTTATTAGTGTAACTTTTTCTTCTTAACTTCACTACAATTTTCTCTATTTTTTTATTGACTCGGTGCTATAGCTCATATAGATTATTGATCTAAATTATGTACAATAATACATCAGTGTTTAATGGTAACATATCTATTTACTATATGTACACTGAGAAGTATTACATTTCAAAGTTTAAAGTTTTTTGTTTTGAATTAATGCATGACTGGTAAAAATGTGAACAACCCAAAGAATCGATTTATTTTTGTCCTCCAATATCAAAATATCAGTATCAACTATTTGTGTGCAAAAGTTGCATTTTCTTACCCTTCCTAGGGGTAAGGATGGTAAATCATTGCTGACAATGTGTATGTCTTTGCTGTCACAATTAAAAGGACCTTCTTGTTCAGAAATTAATTAAAATAACTTAAAATTCTCTTTCATTGAACAATAAAATTTTAAAGCTTATACTTCAAACTATTTGCATGTTAAGAGTTTTTAGGAGAAAACCCAAAAGCTTTTCAGATCAAGGACAGTGCTCTGTCTTCAGTGAAGTGACATTATGTGGTGACATTAGGGCTGTGTTTATAGCTTCTTTCCACATGTCGTGAAGGACAATTCCAGTGTCTCGGTTGCAGATGGGGATGGGCAAGATCATTATTTCGGTAGCCTAGGGGATTATGGTTCTGTAGGAAGTGGATGCACATGCAAGCAATGTGGCATGCTCCCAGTCTATTGTTGCCATGTGTTGTACTGCTAGCTTGGTAGCATCCATCATTAACTTATTTTGGCTGACATCTCTTTTTGACTCCCCCTTTTTCTGAAACCCTTAGGCACACAGTTCATAATCCTGTTTGCCAATCTGCAGTTATGCATAAGGGCAAAATGGCCAAACCAACACAGCCTCTCTCTGCACAATATGCTGTTCAGAGGAGGTTGATGACTCTAACCTTATCATTATGTACAAAGTCAAACCACCTAATGCCCAAGATACTGGTAAGCATCTAGAATCAAAGACATCAAGTTTCTTGTTATCCTGCTTACAAGGGGTCCATGTTTTACTACCATAACTAACCTGAGAAAGAACCAAACTATTACACAGCTTAATTTTAGTCTTTGGGTGTATATGCTTATTTTTCCACACTCTCCATAGATTCTTAGAAGTCCTAGGAGCAATTCCTATTCCCCTATTTGTCTCATACTGCACATCACCAGTATCTATTACATAGCTCCCAAGATAATTAAACTTGCTCAATAATACAGCATTCAAAGCAACTGAAGCATCATCTGCCTGACCAATTTTCATCACTTTAGTTTTTTTCTCTGTTTATCACCAAACCTACTCTATTACCAGTCTCATCAACAGCTCTAATGAACAAATTCATTTCATCAACATCATTAGCCAACAGGGCCAAATCATATAAATAATAAAATAAAATAAATAAATACCCCCCTCAAGCAGCTGCTTGCCACAGAGGTCTGACAGGAGCCTGTCAGTTTATATGCCAAAGTAGAAGATCTGAGAGGATGGCAGGACCTCAGCAGAAAAACAACACATACATCCATGCCTTACCCGGGGCTCGAACCTGCATAATCTAAATAAGAATTTTTGAAATCTCTAGACCATTTATGGCCAAAATCTTTGCCTTGCAAAGAATTTCAAATAACATAATCAATAACCAAACAAAAGAGAAAAGGAGACAAAATGCACCCTTGTCTAACTCCACTAGCAATGCTAAACCAATCGCTGCAAGATGTACCAATTCTCACACTTGACTCAGTGTTATTATAGAGCTTTCACTCCACTAGCAATGCTAAACCAAATGCTGCAAGATGTACCAACTATCACACATTACTCAGTGTTATTATAGAGCTTTCATTACACTAAAACTAGTCAAGTATTCCATATGATCTAATGATTAACCACAAATTATGTCTATCAACAAAGTCAAAAACTTTTTTGAAATCACAAAGCTAGCAACCACAAGTTTCTGAAACTCAAAACATTTCTCAAGAATCTGTCCAAGTGAAAATAATTAATCAATACATCCCCTACTACTTCTGAATTCACACTGTTCATCAAGCAGTTGTCATCAACCAAATTCTTCATTCTATTAAATATAATCATGCAAAGAACTTTACCTGGAACAGAAAGTAAACTAATTCCCCTATAATTATCACAAGAACTGCGATCACCTATTTTAAAAATTAGGACAACAATAGCTCTAGTAAAGTTCTTAGGAACAACACCTTTATCATAAAAAATGTTCAAAATTTCAGTCAGCCGTGTGACAACACAAATGTTCCCAGTTCTGAACATTTCAGTGGTGATTTCATCCACCCCTGGGGATTTATGCAGTTTCAATTTAGAGATAGCCAAAGTGACTTCGGAATGTGATATAGTGTCATCATTAAGACCAGTAATGATTCTATCCTCATTACAAACTATGGGAGTAAAAATAATGGCATTATTTAGAACATCTCTGAAATGCTCAGCCCACCTAACCATCACAGAATCCACACCTTGAACCACCTTGCGATGTTTATCCCTTAATCCTGTCTGTTACTTCCTGCATAAAACATTAATAATCTGGTACAACCCCCTTGCTCTTGACGCTGTCTAACTGCTTCCTCAGCTATGTCAGCCAAGCTATCTAGCCAAAGATTCATATCAGCTGAACCTTTACCTGTTTGTTAAGCTCATTGTAATGCCTTCTGTTAGGACTAGTAGGGTATTGATTCATATTAATGCTGCACTTCCTTCTTTCAGAAATAAATTCTATATTATTTCTGAAATAAAAAGAATAATATATTATTTCTAATAGCCTTATCACTCAATTTTGTTTCCTCTGTTCCCTTTTAACCAAAAGAGTATTATTGGTTTCAAGAAAAGCCTGTTTAAACTGATCCCATCCTTTCTCAACTTTAGCAGTAAGCAAACCATAGTTATCATAATGACTAAGTAGCCTATCATGGTATGCTATGGCTATATCTGGATCTTTCAGACCTTCAGTGTTGAAGGTAATTTTCTTAATCTTAGCACAACATTTCTTCAAGCTTTCAGTTGCAAGACACTTGGCCTTTTGACTTGAAATTAACAAATATTAACAATATGTAATTTGTTAATGTCAATTTTAGTTCCCCTGTATGATCTGGTATTCCTAACTGAACTAGCCCATTTGTTGTTAATTAAAATATAATCCATCAGGTGAAACCCATGTATATTTATAAATGTTCCAGTGTTTGTAATGTGTGTTAGTTATTCGTAAACCATTAAGTTTACTTATCTGCAGAAAATGTTCTCCATTGCCATTGGAACTACCAATGTCAAAGGGACCTAAAACTCCTGCCCAAAAGTCAGAGTAGAAAATGATTAGTAGGATTTTTAAAGAAACTAGGTTTATTGAGATAGGTAGGGCCAACAATATTAAATAGCCCCCTGATTGCAGGCATGGGGCAAACACCTGTTCCTTCTCCGCTAAAGGCTGAAGTCACTTATGCTGGTAGGAACTTCAAGCACCACCTTTTCAAGAGTCATATGACTTGCCTGAGACACATTACTCGAGTTTAGGATTGGTGATGCCCAACTAGTTAAGGGAAGTTCAACTACCTGCGATGTCCTCTGATCAAGATTATCCACCTGGTGATATAAGGTATCCCATGCCTCTGTTCACTTAGGGTTGGCAACTCACAAGCGAACAGAAAACTCAGTAGGATTGAAAATTTATTTTCTAATTCATTAATAAAATTTTGCCTAGTGTATGAATGTAATCTATAAAATGACATTAAAAGAAAAACTAAATTATTAATTTTAAATTTAATTTCCAGCATATCAGCACTAACAAAATTTGTATTAATTTCATATACTGTAATATATTCTTTCAGAAAAATAATTAGCCCTCCAGATCTCATTTGATTTTGACATTTATGATATATTTTATAACCAGGTATCATATATAATTGTAATTCATCATCAGTTATCCAAATTTCTGTTAGGACTATTATGTCAAGGTTAAAATCTACTAGGTTTAAATAGATCAAAAAATGGTCAAAAAATTTTCTCAAACTTCATATATTGCCCATTATTAATTGTAATCATTCACACTCCATGTGAAGGAACAGATGATATTCTATAATGTTTCTCAAGCTGTGCACCTTATTCAAGCAAAATAGTAGTCCATGTTCTTTTTATCAACTCCTAACCTTCAATTAAAGTTGAAATTATATCTTTTACTTCATATAGAAACAGATAACTTACTCATTATATTCTCCAATCAATCATTCAAAGATCAAACAAATTTGGGAGAATACACAATTCACAAAAGGAAATTAACAAAAACTGAAGACCATTTAAAATAGCATACCTATATGCTATTATAATCACTGTTGCCATAGGATGTATCCATCAATTTGTCAGTGTTTGCCATATATCAGTTTACCATTGTTCACACATGTACTAATGTTAATATTGAAACAAAATACTGAGATTTTAACAATGTTTTTCACTTGGGAGTCCATAATGCTTTTCTCATCATAAAGATAATTATTCTAATTGAAAATGTGTATTAAAATTTATTGCACAACTGGCGTAGAGCTGTAAAAGTTTTGCCTATTTCTGTTTATTCATATAAAATTTTATTTGAAGTTTTATTTGTTTGCTATTAATTATTAAAAGATTTGTATATTATGAATAATATGTTTTGTTACTTATTTTTTCAGATTTAGCTTTACTATGGACAGTGATGAAGAAGGTGAAAATGAAAGGCTTTCATTAACTGGTTTTTTATTTGGTAACATTGATGAAGCTGGGCAGCTGGAAAACGATTTTCTGGATCCGGTGAGTTTCATGACATCTTATTAAAGGAGAATAGAAATTTCTTGCTTTACTTTTTCTTTCTTTTACCATCTGTCTATTCCTTTTCCCCTGATTTCTCCCTTTGCCCTTCCATTTTTATTTCATTTATTCCTGCATTAATTCTCTTTGGATTAATTTTTTGTATTATTCTTCTCTGTCTGTCAAGTGATGTATATATAAATTTAAGTGAATTATATGGTTTGAATTGACATAGTGTTGGAAAATGCCTATTTACAGAAGTTTTAGGACATTATTCTGAACTTAGAACTCTAGTTTGTAAGCTAACAGTAAGTGAACACAGTGGAAGTAATGATTAACAAATCTTTAATCTACAATTTCACTCTTTAATATTAGCAATATTTTTAAGGATTTTTATACTTACCTAATTTCAGTGCTAATTAAGAGTGCAATTACCCATTAGCCCATACCTGTTCTAGTGGTTAATGAAGTTAGTCTCATTTTAAAATAAAAATAATTACATACATAATGTGGCAGACAATGTCAAACAGGACCTTGTTAGAATTGGTGTGCAGTGGCCAGATGCAGCAGATGTAGTTCAGGACAGTTATGCTTAGAGAGTGGCTGGAATCAGCTTGGAGGAGTCATGATGTAACATCACCTTTTGTTAGTCAGAAATTTTTTTGTAGTGCTGTTTCCAGTCTGTTGCATCCACTAATGCAGTGGTCCTAAAACCTTTTCAGTAGTAGTCCCCAGTGCTGTGGAGTCAGAGTTGAAAGCAATTTTGGTGCTGCTGGAGTCTGAACATTTTTACCGACTTTGACCTTAATATAAATATTAATAAAGTATGTTTTTGTGTGTGACATTACTGACAGCTATGGTGGTTAAACCACTTAAATAATAGACACAATGTTTTCCATTTCAGACACTGTCATTAATTCATATTTTCTTTTCAGAAAATATTTTTGGTTTTTAATGTTTATTTAATTTTGAGTTCTTTCTAAATTTCATAAGTTTTAAACTTTCAAGTCTAAAAATTCCTTTCACAATGGCAAAGAGTTCCAACGAAGTGTGCAGTTTTTGAATATTTTACAATAACCACAGATGGGAAACATTTCACGTGTCAGTGTATGATAGAAGATGATGATGGTGCAAAATTATGTCAAGCACAAATAGGTGATTTTAGTGGCTCTGGTAAAAATGAACCAACCAGAGCATCAAATTTAAAAAGACAGCTGCAGTGTTTCCACCCCAAAATTTTAGAAGTTGTCATTGAGAAAGATAGTAATAAAAACCTTCCAACTGCTTCAGAGTTAACCAAAGATCAGAATCTACTGAACAACAAGCACCACTTACAAGATTCTTTACAACAGACAAAGTTATTGTAACAATGACCACGGAAAAGTTAAAGAAGCACATCATCAAACTGATAATAAGAAATGGTGTAGCCTTGTCTTTATTTTCACAACTAGCCTTTCTAGTTGTGAAAATAAACTAGGCCTAAATGGAGAAATGGCCAAGAACTTGGAGTTTCTCTGGAAAGACAAAGTATCAGAAAAATTATGGTTGAAGAAGCTACAAATAAAAAGGAAGAACTTCAAAGAACTCTTACCCTTCCAGTGTCCATGTCGTCTGTATACGTTTGCAGAATCCGTAATGAGAGGTCTAGGACATCTGTGTACATTTTTAATACAACAAAAAAAATCGTTTTTTTTTAAATAAAAATTGCAATTGTAAAATTTTTTAATATATATGTTATAAAAATATATAATTCAGGCTTGAAAATTAATATTTTGTTTTTTCAGTTGATGCATATTTTATTAAACTACAATATAAATTACTTGTTAAAGCTATCTAATTGCCATTTCTTAGAAGCACTATAAAATATTGCTTATTTGTTTGTTAACATTACACTGAAGCAATCACCTGATTTAAGCTCACAAATTTGATTTGAACTATTTTCAAGAAATATTTCCTTAAAGGTTTGAAAATTTCCTAAAATTAACAAAAAACTGCTATTTTTAAAAACGTAAGTTTTTGGTTGTAATTACAAAGTACATACCACCATTTTTTTCCCCATTTTATACTCCTTTCTGCCACAAACCTATTACACTATTACTAGAATTGCTTTTATCATTTATCCCAGCATTCAATGTGTCTTTCCCACCCTTCAGATCAAAACTGTAACTAACAAAAGCTTTCATGGAAAGTAATCCAAGTTGCAGTCTAAAGTAGATCATGTAGCAGGTGCAGTTAAGTATGATGACCTCATTATTGTTCACACATGTAGTAAAATAACTCTTTAGTGAATGTTTTACAGAAAGAGTTATTCTCGGATATAGGATAATGTGACCATGCATCTATTAAGTCAATATTAACTTCATTTTCATTTCTATAGATTTATTCTGCAAATTAAAAATTTTTTTGTCAACAGATCTGTTAATCTTTTGGGGTTATGCTACGTCAAATTGCTGGTTTTACAAGTCATTGCAGATATTACTTAATATCGCGTTTAAGTTATATATTAATATTTCTTTTATTATTTCTTGTGAAAAAACTTTGATTTTGTATCATTTCCTGAAAATGAAAGGTATTGATATTGAAGCAAAAAGGACTTCCTTGGCATGGCAAGTTGTTTACATGAATGATTTAATACTTCCTCCCAACAAATTGAATTATAAATTCCCTACATAAACTTAGTATTTTTTTTTATAATGAAACCTTAGTTTTCATTTCTGTTTCTGTAAAATATTGATCTTTCTGTTGATCGATAATTATCTATTTTTCAGATTTAAGCTACATCAGGTAGCCAGCTTGCAACTTTTGCTGTGGATATTTTATTTAACATCGCATTAGGAAACTGCTAAGTTTTCTTTTGTTATTTATTACTTTTGCAGTAAAATTAACTTTGATCTGGTATCATTTTCTGAAAATGAATGAGGTCTTCAGTATTGAAGCAAATTTATTTGTCGATATTCCCGTAAATTAGCTATATTTTGTTCAGCTGATTTAGCGATCTTTTTGAGTAACGCTACATTGGATGGGTGGTTTTAAAAGTTGTTACAAATATTTTATTTAATATCCCATTAGATTATATGTAATTTTTCTTTTATTATTTCTTGTTTTTTTTTTAGTAAAAAAACTTTGAACTTGTACCATTTTCTGAAAATGAATGAGGTCTTGGATATGGAAGCAAAATGGACTTGGCACAGAAATCAGTTCTGTTGTGAGAGAGCAATTTTGAGAAGTTTTACCCCCCCCCCCCCCCCCTAACTCACTGTGAATGTTTCACTCGCCCACCTCCCTTAAAAAATTTTCATTTTAAATAAAAATTACAAGTTTTATTTATATTGAATGATTTTAAAAACACCCCCTAGTATCTTGGCTGTGTCACTCTGATGATGTAATGTTTTTTTTTTTTGCTTTGGTGCACAAACTTTTCTGCACTTAGGAAATCTCCAAACTTTAACACTCAAAGAAAAAAAATTCATAATGTTTAATAAAAAAGGCAGCCAAGAAAGCTTTATTTTTTCCTTTTCATAACCAGTTCAGAAAATCCCATGAATGTGAGAAGTCCAAGTCACTTTGTAAACACTGGCCATGTTTAAAATATACGATACTGAAAGGAATCATTAAAAGAAATAATCATGTTTCAGATTAAATATTTTATTATTCGGGAATGAATTTCCTTTCAATTAATATATAATTTAACTATTTTTATTCATCAGGTTTTCCAAAATTAAGCCTTAATTGTATAGTGTGATCTATTTTTTCACCATATTATATTGCTTGTAAATTTGTTTATATTATTTATTTTCATAAAATTCGTAATTAAATTCTATTTCCTATACAACCTATTTCCATTGATTGGTTATTTAAAAAAAAAAATTCTGAAGTTGACTCGTTTATCTGACTCAGTACAATTGGCTGAAAGCCTGGAATTTTCTCAAAATATATCAAGAAAAAAAATTACAAAACGAGAGAAATATTTACTTGAAACAAATTTTTTTTTTGTTATTCAGAGATAAATAACCTTTCTATTCATGTGCATTATAATCATTTCTGTCTTATTAGTTTTTTTTTTTAATTAAATTTTATTTATGTTGCCAGATGCATTTTTTTTTACTGCACGACTCTAAAAAAAAGTCCTATTAAAATAAAACGTCATCTTTCTCTGAAAGATCCAGTTATAGCCAAAGTTTACCATGATAGGTTACTTAGTCATTATGACAGTCATGGTTTGCTTACTACTGAAGTTGAGGAAGAATGGGATCATTTTAAACAGGCTTTTTTGGACACTAACAGTACCCTTTTAGGAAAAAGGGAGCAGAAGAAGCAAAATTATCTGAGTGATAAGGCACTTGAGCTTATTTCGGAAAGAAAAAACTGCAGGAATGCCCTTAATCAATACCCTACTAGTCCTAATAGAAAGCATTACAGAGACCTTAATAAACTTGTAAAGGATCAGTTAGCTGCTGATAAGAATCTTTGGCTTGATGGTTTGGCTGACAAAGCCGAGGAAGCAGTTAGACAGCACAACAGCAGAGAGCTGTACCAGATAGTTAATGTTTTGTGTGGTAGAAAACGGACAGGCATACAAGGATTGAAGGATAAACAAGGTAAGGTTATAGAAGGGGAGGATTCTGTCATGGCTAGGTGGGCTGAGCATTTCAGTGATGTTCTAAACAATGTAGTTAGTTCTACTCCCATTGTTTGCAATGATGATAGATGCAATGGTGGCTTTATTGTTGGCCATATAACACAATCTAAAGTTATTTTGGCTGTTTCTAAACTTAAACTTCATAAATCCCCAGGGGTAGATGAAATTACTACGGAAATGCTTAGAGCTGGGAATGTTTCAGTTACCACTTGGATGACTGAAATTCTGAATATCTTTTATGATAAAGGCATGGTTCCTAAGGATTTTACCAGAGCTATTGTTATCCCTATTTTCAAAATAGGTGATCGCAGTTCTTGTGATAACTATAGGGGTATCAGCCTACTCTCTGTTCCAGGTAAAGTTCTTTCCATGATTGTGCTTAATAGAATTAAGAATCTGGTTGACAGTCAATTGCGTGATGAGCAATGTGGATTCAGAAGTGGTAGGGGATGTGTGGATCAGATATTTTCACTTAGGCAGATTCTTGAGAAATGTTTAGAGTTTCAGAAACCTTTGGTTGCTAGCTTTGTTGATTTCAAAAAGGCTTTCGACTCTGTTGATCGTCATAATTTGTGGTTGATTGTGAGATCATATGGTATACCAGACAAGTTAGTTAACATTATGAAAGCTCTCTATAATAACACTGAGTCGTGTGTGAGAGTTGGTAAGGCTTGTAGCAATTGGTTTAGCATTACTTCTGGTGTTCGACAAGGGTGCATTTTGTCTCCTTTTCTCTTTAGCTTGGTTATTGATTATGTTATGCGAAATTCACTTCAAGGGAATGATTTTGGCCTTAAATGGGCTGGAGATACGAAAATTTCTGATTTAGATTATGCTGATGATTTAGCCCTTTTGGCAAATGATGTTGATGAGATGAACTCTTTCATTCGAGCTGTTGATGAGACTGGTAGTAGAGTAGGTTTGGTTATAAACAGAGAGAAAACTAAAGTGATGAAAATTGGTCAGGCAGGCTGTGATTCAGTTAATCTGAATGGTTGCAGTCTTGAGCAGGTGTCACAGTTTAATTATCTTGGGAGCTATGTAACAGATAATGGTGATGTGCGGCATGAGATTAACAGACGAATAGGGATTGCTGCCGGGACTTTTAAGAACCTATGGAGAGTGTGGAGAAATAGGCGTATACACCTAAAGACTAAAATTAGACTGTATAATAGTTTGGTTCTTTCTAGGGTTAGTTATGGTAGTGAAACTTGGACACTTTGTAAACAAGATAACAGGAAACTAGATTCCTTTGATTCCAGATGCTTACGCAGTATCTTGGGCATTAGGTGGTTCAACTTTGTAACTAATGATGAGATTAGGCAAAGGAGTTTGCAACCTCCTTTAAGCAGCATATTGTGCAGAGAGAGACTCCGTTGGTTTGGCCATGTTGCCCGTATGAATAATTATAGATTGGCGAATAGGGTTATGAACAGTGTGCCTAAAGGCCTCAGAAAGAAGGGGAGACCTAGGATGCGGTGGGCAGACAATGTCAAACAGGACCTTGTTAGAATTGGTGTGCAGTGGCCAGATGCAGTAGATGTAGCTCAGGATAGACTTGCTTGGAGAACTAAATTGCACGGTCTGGTTGGACCTCCGTAGCCCATGGCTGCTTGAGGATGATGATGATGATGATGAATTCCTTTCATTAGTTATTTGACATAATGAAAGGTATGGGCCAATCAAATGGTCATGGAGCCCAAACATTTATGGAGAAACGCAGCTGGTACGAATGTGGATGTATGGCGTGCAGATTACTGGTGGCCCACTCATGTGAATTGTGGGTATTAAAAATGCCCTCACGTGTAAAGGTGCATTCGTCAGTGAATAAGACGTGCATCAAAGTCCGGTTGCACTGCAGTCTGCTGCAGGAACCACTGTGCAAAATCCACACAAGGCCGATAATCTGCAGGTGTCAAGGCGTGCATCCTCTGTGCATGGTAGGGGTGTAATCGTTCATCTCGTAGAACTCGCCACACAATCGATTGGGGCATGCTTACGGCATGAGAAATTGCTTGCGTGCTACATTCGGGACACTCTCCAACCCTAAGTAGAATTTCCTCTGTAACACGTGGCGTTCTCACACTCCTTGCATGCCATGTATCCTGCAAGCCGCTGACAAAGGAGCCGATTTCGCACAGATCCCGGTGCAATAGCTGATAGGTTTTACGATCAGGCACGCGTCTGGTCGGAAAGCGCTCCCGGTACAGTCTTTGGGCTTCACTCGCATTCCCGTCTGCAGCTCCGTACGTGAAATGCATGTCTGCCTTCTCCTGATTCGTGAAACAATCCATCCGTTCTGCACTCCACGGTAGAAATGATGACGAGTGCAAAAACCAGCACTTACAAGTGTTCACTAGAAAGCGCCCTCTAGCGCTTCACCGCTTGAGTTCCAACCATGCATTGTTTGACGAAAAGTGCTTGTTTATGTGTGTTCTATCACCCCTTAAAGTTTGGCCCAAGAGTTTTGAATCACCCTGTATATAAGAATTATATAGAGAATATGTGCATCAGCCTGACAGAACACTGTGCACATAAAAGAATAAGTGGACGAACATGAAGAATCTTCCATCAATCTCTAAACAGCTGTTGAGTAGATCACCTTCCCATGCCCAGATATAATTAAATGAAATATTTTGTGTAACATATGGTAATAAGCTGGTCCATTGATGAAACTTGAATTAACAAAAGAATATTCTTGTAACTGAATGCTCCAGACAATAGTAGATGACAATTTATTCTTCAACTTTCATATAGAAACAATGTTAGACCATCACCTGGCAGCCACAACCACCATTCTTTTCTGTTGGGTGCCCAGTCACATTGACATAATTCATTTTTTTTTTAAATTTTAATTGAAAAAGGAAGAAGATACTTACCCTACACAAAGGATGGAGATAACCTAAAAGCTGTATTATGCTTCTCCTTATTTCTCATACAACATACAAACTCTTACACAAGGATATGCCCCGCTGGTCTTCGTAGTCAAGTATGCTAACTACTTGACCTGGTAGGGTCTGACTTGGCAGGTGATGCTGCCAAGTCTGCTATTTCCCTATCTGGCTTTCCACTGCCAGTTCCATAACTGGACTTTTGACAGTGTTTTTCCTTTGAGATCTTGGTTCGGACATATCTAATATATAAAGAAAATTTGTTTGTTTATTTGTCTGTCTGCTTATGCACTCAGCCCCCAGAAGAACTAGAAACACCAAACTTTGCATGAACTTTCCCTTCACCAGGGGAAGAATATAGGCTATGTATGAACTCGCTGGGGTCAACCAAAATTGGGGTGGGCAGGCTTGAATTTCTCAAAAACTCCATGGACTTAACATCAACAGTAGAAATTAATTTAAAATAACTGTTGCCAGTAATAAATTTGAAAAAAGAATACATCAAAGTAATTTTGTGTGATAAACTCATTGTTCACTGAGTCAAGAGCTCAAGCATCTGTGGATATTGAAGTCGTTCTAATTAAGCACGAGCAGAACATGAGATTCAAAAACTAAATTCGTATTGGAAATTAAAACCATTAACTTAATTTGAAAAATATACAAAGGCTAATAAAGTATATACAAATAATTAATAAATGTTTTAAAAATTATGTTAAGTAATAAATAATTTTGTTTAATAATAATATTTTTTTAGTACCTTTACATTTTTATGCACTTTAGACCATAGTTAATTTTCCTTTGCTCTAAAGTTACATATGCCTGGTAAATTGTATCTGAGGAGGAATATCTGAATGAGGAAATTCCATTTTTTTGGTTTAGAAACTTCTGATGTGGGGAAGATAATGAGTCCCTTTAAAAAACTTTCGACATGCAGATAGTTTGAAGGATAAACTTAAAAATTGTATTGCTCAACAACAGATAATTTTAAGTTATTTTTAATTAATATCTCAGCAGGAAGGTTCTTTTAATTGTGTATGTCAATTTCCTTTCTCCTCTAAAAGAGAGGGAGAAAATTTTAACTGGAGGGGGGAGGTTGGGTTGTTTCACTTCTGAGCTGCACTTTTTTGCACACAATGGGGTAAATGGCCAGGTCACAGGGACCCCAAAGGCTCAGGGGTGGGGGAGAGGGGATTTATTGGAACAGCTGTTGGGAGACAGATGGTAGTCTCCCATTAAGGTCATCCAGTGTGTTCTTTAACATGCACAGGATATGGCACTCCCATACACATGGCCATGGCTTAATGTCCCATGTGACGGGCAGTGGCCTATCCAAGCCCAGCGGTGTCCCCTTCTGACCTTGAGCAGGGCAGGAAGTTTTTGCAGATAAATTTCAATGCCTGACCCAGCTGGGACTCAAACCTGGGAATTACAGATTACATGTCTGGCACGCTACTGACTGAGCCACTCCCACAACCTGGAAAGGGAGGAGACCGAGTGTAATGATATTTATGCCAAATGAAAGCTTATGAGGTGGGGAGTACCATCTACTCTACATTTTAGGAAGTTTCAGACCCAAGCAACACTGGATAAATCTGCTAGTTGCAAATAAGCTCTTTGAGATCAAACCAATTTTCAAACCATGGCAGTCCTGTTTTTGCAGGAATCACAAGGAAGAAGATGTACTAGCTTGGCTCTGCTTAGGTCATTCTTTTATTACACATTCTTTCATGAGTAGATGATAAACCTATGTGAGTTTTGTGACACCATTTTAATTGTAAAGCATATTTTGATTGATTTTGTTGCTTTTAACTCCCGAACATCATTTTGCTTTTGGCTTCCACGATTTTATTTTCAAAACTTTTACACTCAGACATCTTTTATCTGATGGCTCATTTTTAACCCATTCTCATACTTTTATGTTATACTAGTTAGTTTACTTATATTTAATGCTTTTTACCTTTGTGATATTTAGACTTGTTGCTTTTTATTGTATAGGCCCTATACACTCATAGTTGCTTTTTGTATTTTACATTTGTTTCTCTTTTTATATGTGTCTTTTATTGCCCTTTGTAGTTATATGGTTTACATTTTGTGTCCTTTATTTTTTGTCTTTTAATTTTAATTTTGGTTATGGTTAATATGACTTTTATCTTCATTTTTGTCTTTTTACCCCGTGTTTGGCACAACATGGTTTCAGTTGTACTTGCACCATAAAATCACAAACAATCAAATCATTGATTGCCATGTTTTTAACCTTGGACAGTGTTTTTATTTTAGCTTTCATAACTTTATATCCAAGCCCCTTACATTTCGGCATATTTTATCTGATGATTTGCTTTTACCACCAGTTTTTGCCTTTTTGCATTATGCAGGTTATTTTAAGAGATTTTAATATTATGTCATTTTTGTCTTTGTGCTGTGGTTTTACCTGTATCTTTTATACCTGGGTTGCTTTTATCTTGTGTTTCTATATATATATACATATTTTTTCTGTCCTTTTTTTTATCATTTTACAATTTTTCTGTTTGTGCTTTTTGGTTTTTGAAAATTTTGGTTCAGGATTTAACTTCTTTTATTCTTTATTTTGTCTTTTGTTTGTGACATTACAGCCTAAGTTACTAATCCACCATAATATCCCAAACAACCAACATAATGCCAGAAATATAAAAGAACCTGTGCACACAAAAGAATAAGTTGGATGAACACGGAGAATTTTTCATCTGTATCTAAACAGGTGTTGAGTAGATCAGGGCAAATATATATATAGGGTGGTGCCAAAAGGCTCTTTTTTACCAAGGTCATTCCAGTGTTGCTGAGAGGGCATGCTCCATGACATCACAAAGGGTATAGCTGAGCTAAAGAATTTATATAACCTTGTGTTCTTTTTGTGCCTTTCTTTATTCGTCACTTGGTAAATCCTCTCTGTAAAGTCTTTCAGATAATTTTTTGATCATGCCAAACTGTGCAGTAGTAAAATACGTGAATACTTATTCTAAGAATAAGAAAAGCAATGTTTCATATACATTTCCATCAGAAGCAAAAATTTTAATGAAGTGGGTGTTGCAGTGTCGGCATGAAGATAAATTCAATGCACAACATGCTATTTTCCAAATGCCTCTTATGATCGTGACCTATGAAGCAAACTCTTAGGATTACCTTTTAAACAAAAAAAAAAAAAATGAAATGCCATTCCAGATAAAAAAAAAACTTGCACATGAAAATTTAGTTTTGTTCTTGACGTCCAATTCTATTCCGACCAAACCTTATTATACCTAATAAAAAAATTTATTATCCCTGGTTAAAAATTGAAAAGATAGTTGGAAAAATAAACCAAATCTGAAACTATGACACTGTACCCAATTAAAAAATAGCATTATCTCAGGCAATTAATAATTCAAATACTTTGCCTTATTCTGGTGTAATGAACCCTTCATTGGAGGCTAATTTTTCCATGATCTTGCATTAACTTGAACTTATACTGCACTGATTCATGAGAATAAAAACTTCTGTCAGTGTATCAGAGTCTACACATAAAAAATTTAGAGCAGTAGTTTCAAATTGCTATTGAAAAACTAAGTAAAGCTGAGAGGGCCTTCATGGTGTTTCTCTGTGGTGACCATGCACTTGCCACTATAGAACAACTAGTTGTAAACCTCTGATGTTACTGTTCCATTCAGTTTGGTTTTCCTGTGTAGGTGTTACTTTGGTCAAAGTGGGTTTGTATTGCAAAAACATGGTGGTATAAATTTTAATAAATTACTACAGTGGAACTTGGTTGTAACGAGCACAGAAATAACAAGATCATGGCTGAAATTGTGATGCCCCTCATTCACTTTTACTTTACCTTAACCAGTTTTGCTTAATTTACATTATATTTATCATTTTGGGGATTTTAATTTTATTTCTGGCAACACAGCGCTTTTTACCGAGAGCATAGGAGTTGCGCATGGGCAACTCGACCTTTTGATTGTCACCAGCTAAAGTGTGTGTGTTCAAGGACACACCCTCTCTTGCATCATAACTTGCACACTTGTCAGTTTATGTAAATGTCTTTCCCGGTGTGCAACATGACACTTGCGGGCCTTTTGTACAACACATGATATAGCAGTAACATGTGGTCACAGAGTTAGTTATAGTTAGTTGGTGGTAGTTGAGTATAGTTGAAAGAGAAGGAAGAGAACTGAGTTGTAACAGAGTTGTAGTTGGAGTAATAGAGATGTAGAAGTTGTAGTCAACATTTTCATCAGATGTTGGTGAGTTTTAATATTTGGAAATAAATTTGTTATAAAAACTTTTTGAATCTTTGCTATTTTTTATCTTGAGCAATGTAGTAGATAATTTTTTATTATATATATTATTGACAATCATTTATTTTTGAATTCTTACTTGTTAAGTAATGCCTGCTGTTATATATATTCGAACCCTAATTTCGACTTTAATTGGCAAATTATTAATTGCCTGGCGCCTGAGCTATCCGGAGTTTGATAAATATTGGATCAGATAAAAGGTCCGAAACTTTAAAAAATATTTAATTCTTTGACCTGTTACAAAATGAGCAAAAAACCATAATGATTTTAATTTATGCGTATTCCCATACAATTGCTCACTTTTATAATGAGTACTACACGGATATACTGTACAAATTTTGGTAATGAAGAAACTTGCAAACATTCTTAATTGCTCGGATAGTCAGAAATAGTACCCATTTCTTGGAATAGACAAAAATGTAATAGGTGACTTAGCTTTTATGACCACATGCATTGAATTACAGGCAGGTTTATGACCTACCTTGTCCCTGGGGACTTACCCACTCTACCTACCTCTCAAGTGTCTTGCCTCAGGCCCTGCTCCTCCACTTTATTCAAACACTAACATGATTGTAAAATACAACCCTCCCATCGGAAACATGTCTACTAATAAAAGAAAGTGTCTTGATTCACAAAAAAGTTGAAATTATTCATGAGTTAGAATGTGGTGCAAAAATTGTTGATGTGTGTTAAAGGTTTTCTTTGTCTGTTCAGCATTATCGATATTTTGGAGGAATTAAAGATGTTAAAAATAACTTAAAATTCTCTGTCATTGAGCAATAAAACTTTTAAGTTTATCCTCCTAAAATCTTTTAGCGTGCAAATATTTTGAAGGATAAACTTTAAAATTTTATTGCTCAATGACAGAATTTTAAGTTATTTTTAATTAATTTCTGAGCAGGAAGGTCCTTTTAATTGTGTAAATAAAGATGTTTACATATTGGCACTGGAAAGCAACATCTTTCTGATCTTTTCTTCTTTTTCAAAACAAAAAAAAGTTAGAAAGTGCAAGCTTACAAATGTCAATGAAACATTGTACATTAGTAAATTTTTTTGAAGAAACTGAAGCAAATAATCAGACTTTTAATGCATTGAATGTTTTAAGGGGAAGTTTGTGAAATCTTTAAAACAAACATCAATTTTAGGATTTATGAATAAAAAGATTAATTGAAATCATATTTATTATTAATTAGTATTGTCTTAATTATGGAGAAATAAATTGTGTTTAGTAATAAGTGTATGGTGTTAAAATTATGGACAAATCAATTGCATTTAATATTAAATGTATTGTAGTGGTTAGCATTCTTGGCTATTGATCTAAGGGACCTGGGTTCGAGTCCCGGGTAAGACATGGATATATGAGTCGTTTTTTCTGCTGAGGTCCTGCCATCCTCTCAGATCTTCTACTGTGGCATATAAACTGACAGGCTCCTGTCAGACCTCTGTGGCAAGCAGCTGCTTGAGGGGGTATTTATTTATTATTGTTAGTTTATACAAGTATTAATGCAAATAATAAGTAGGTATGTAATTATATTTTTTCTCTCTCTAATATTTCTTTTGTTGTTTGGATCTATATTTTTATCAAGGTATTGAGAATTAAAAAAATAGGTGAATTTAACTCATCATTGATATAGTGAGTAATGGTTATAACAAGGAAATTTTGCCTGTTCCCTGGTGCTTGTTATAATCAAGTTCGACTGTATTTATCATCATCATCATCCTCAAGCAGCCATGGGCTACGGAGGTCCAACCAGACCGTGCAATTTAGTTCTCCAAGCAAATCTATCCTGAGCTACATCTGCTGCATCTGGCCACTGCACACCAATTCTAACAAGGTCCTGTTTGACATTGTCTGCCCACCACATCCTAGGTCTCCCTTTCCTTCTGAGGCCTTTAGGCACACTGTTCATAACCCTATTCGCCTTTTTTATAATCATTCATACGGGCAACATGGCCAAACCAACGGAGTCTCTCTCTGCACAATATGCTGCTTAAAGGAGGTTGCAAACTCCTTTGCCTAATCTCATCATTAGTTACAAAGTTGAACCACCTAATGCCCAAGATACTGCGTAAGCATCTGGAATCAAAAGCATCTAGTTTCCTGTTATCTTGTTTACAAAGTGTCCAAGTTTCACTACCATAACTAACCCTAGAAAGAACCAAACTATTATACAGTCTAATTTTAGTCTTTAGGTGTATATGCCTATTTCTCCACACTCTCCATAGGTTCTTAAAAGTCCCGGCAGCAATCCCTATTCGTCTGTTAATCTCATGCCGCACATCACCATTATCTGTTACATAGCTCCCAAGATAATTAAACTGTGACACCTGCTCAAGACTGCAACCATTCAGATTAACTGAATCACAGCCTGCCTGACCAATTTTCATCACTTTAGTTTTCTCTCTGTTTATAACCAAACCTACTCTACTACCAGTCTCATCAACAGCTCGAATGAAAGAGTTCTCATCTCATCAACATCATTTGCCAAAAGGGCTAAATCATCAGCATTATCTAAATCAGAAATTTTTGTATCTCCAGCCCATTTAAGGCCAAAATCTTTCCCTTGAAGTGAATTTCGCATAACATAATCAATAACCAAGCTAAAGAGAAAAGGAGACAAAATGCACCCTTGTCGACACCAGAAGTAATGCTAAACCAATTGCTACAAGCCTTACCAACTCTCACACATGACTCAGTGTTATTATAGAGAGCTTTTATAATGTTAACTAACTTGTCTGGTATACCATATGATCTCACAATCAACCACAAATTATGACGATCAATAGAGTCGAAAGCCTTTTTGAAATCAACAAAGCTAGCAACCAAAGGTTTCTGAAACTCTAAACATTTCTCAAGAATCTGCCTAAGTGAAAATATCTGATCCACACATCCCCTACCACTTCTGAATCCACATTGCTCATCATGCAATTGACTGTAAACCAGATTCTTAATTCTATTAAGCACAATCATGGAAAGAACTTCACCTGGAACAGAGAGTAGGCTGATACCCCTATAGTTATAACAAGAACTGCGATCACCTTTTTTGAAAATAGGGATAACAATAGCTCTGGTAAAATCCTTAGGAACCATGCCTTTATCATAAAAGATATTCAGAATTTCAGTCATCCAAGTGGTAACCGAAACATTCCCAGCTCTAAGCATTTCCGTAGTAATTTCATCTACCCCTGGGGATTTATGAAGTTTAAGTTTAGAAACAGCCAAAATAACTTCAGATTGTGTTAGAGGGCCAACATTAAAGCCACCAATGCATCTATCATCATTGCAAACAATGGGAGTAGAACTAACTACATTGTTTAGAACATCACTGAAATGCTCAGCCCACCTAGCCATGACAGAATCCTCCCCTTCTATAACCTTACCTTGTTTATCCTTCAATCCTTGTATGCCTGTCCGTTTTCTACCACACAAAACATTAACTATCTGGTACAGCTATCTGCTGTTGTGCTGTCTAACTGCTTCCTCGGCTTTGTCAGCCAAACCATCAAGCCAAAGATTCTTATCAGCAGCTAACTGATCCTTTACAAGTTTATTAAGGTCTCTGTAATGCTTTCTATTAGTACTAGTAGGATATTGATTAAGTGCATTCCTGCAGTTCTTTCTTTCCGAAATAAGCTCAAGTGCCTTATCACTCAGATAATTCTGACTCTTCTGCTCCTTTTTTCCTAAAAGAGTACTGTTAGTGTCCAAAAAAGCCTGTTTAAAATGATCCCATTCTTCCTCAACTTCAGTAGTAAGCAAACCGTGACTGTCATAATGACTAAGTAACCTATCATGGTAAGCTTTGGCTCTAACTGGATTTTAAGTTGCAAGACACTTTTAACAAGGTAATGGTCAGATCCAATTTCAGCTCCCCTATATGCCCTGGTATTCCTAACAGAACTAGCCCATTTGCTGTTAATTAATATGTAATCAATCATATTCTTATGCAGCCCATCAGGTGAAACCCATGTGTACTTATGTATGTCGCGGTGTTTGTAATAAGTGTTAGTTATTCTGAATCCATTGAGTTTACTTACCTGTAGGAGACGCCCATTGCCATTGCAGCTACCAATACCAAAAGGGCCTATTACTCCTCCCCAAAGGTCAGAGTCAGTACCAACTTTGGCATTGAAGTCACGAAGAACAAGGGTAATATCTCCTTTCTTGACAGAATTCAAAATATCCTGAAGTTGTTCATAAAACCTATCCTTCTGATCCTCATCGGCATCCTCAGTGTGGGCATAACAGCAGATAACATTCAAGTCTTTAACGCTTGTCTTAAATTTTGCTGTAAGAAACCTTTCATTAATGCACTCATATCCTAGAAGAGCATCGCTAGCATGTCTGCTGAGAAGCAGACCCACGCCTTGGTGATGCTTATTGTCGTCCCTCCCTGAAAAGAGAAATTTAAGATTATTTTTAAGAATCTGACCTTTATCTGTCCATCTGGTCTCTTGCAAGCCGAGAATATCTAAATTATAACGGTGGAATTCTTGTGTGAGGACATCAAGAGAAAAAGCTCTGTGCAGAGTCCTTACATTCCAACTACCTATGGAGAGAAAATGGTTAGTGGGATGTTTAAAGAAACTATGTTTATTGAGAGAGGGAATGCCGACAATATCAAACAGCCCCCTAATCGCAGACATGGGGCAAAGACCCGTTCCCCCACTACTAAAGGCTGAAGCCATCTACACTGGAAGACTTCCTCCAATGTAGAATTTGACGATGCCAATAGAAGCAAAGAGTTCAGGTGCCTGCGATGACTTATGCTCAGGATTATCCACCAGCTGATAAACATATCCTGTGAATCTATTCACTTGGGGCTGTCAACCCACAAACAAACAAACACAGCGGAAGATTTTCCCTCCACAGAAGCCCACCAATGCAGCAAAATCAGGATCCGTAATCAAGCTCAGAGCCATATATCTGTCCGATCCAGTAGGTTTATATGGTCAGCACCAGGACCCTGTGTGGTTGACCACTCCTCAGCAGGGTAGAAAAAAAATAAAAGTAGCCATAGTTGTCCAGATCAGTAAAGTAATTAGTAACACTAATCTGGCAGCCCTCCCCTTCCGTTCACTTCCACAAGAGAGTATATCTTTTGAAAGTTACTGACGGTCCGCACCATGAGAAGGCGGGGTCAGACATTAGGTGCTAGGCCTGGCCGGTTCTATGCATCATCACAGGGGATTGGTGCATAGCTCTCCTTCCAGTGACTACCTAGCTACCATTTACAGACCTCTGTATTTATATTAGCCTAAAATTCTAAGAATCATAAAAGAGTATATTTTGTTGGTGATTCATTTGATTGATTTGTAGTAATTTTCTTAACTGTCTATTTTGAATATCAGTGCCGAAAACTATATTTATTTTTTCTCTAAGAGTTATTGTTGCTCTCCAATGCTCGTGTGTCATCCTGGCAGATGTCTCTCATGTTTAGGGGTAGACCAATAATAAACAACAGAAGTGTGCACTCATGAGTCCAAAAGTACCTATCCCACAAACCTTTGGTAGGTGTTCGATAAATTTCACAAAGGCTTTTCATTATGGTGATCATCAGCTGTCTCGTTATCCAAGATGCCAACATGCTGAAGGATCCATTAAATTGCTATAGTTGTTTTTAATATTTTTATGCATTTTAGTGAATTTAGCAGTTTTAAGTGAACACTTTCCTTGGGTGATGTTAGTGCTTGAAAGACTGATTTACAATCAATAAGAATTAGAATGTTTACTTAAATTCTATATAGTTTACATGGAGTTCTGTAATTTAACTTTAAATAAATTTAAACAGTATTATTTTCATAATGCAAAACCTTGACTTACAAACTCATATCATGTAACCCATGAAATAATGAGCTGGAAAAAAATTGGTTTTGCCATGAGTGGATCTGAACCCACATCTCTAGGAAACGTGCCTGTTATGCTACCACGACACCACCAATGGCTAACCTTTTCTCTGCTTGTGTGATGTTATAAACTTTTCAAATTTTTTTATTTGATTCGCACAGTGGGGCCATCTATCCAGGAAGTGGACAACTCTGTTGCCTCATTAGAGATGGAATTAATATTTGTCACTCATGCTCAGAGTGTTAAATCAATAAATCACTAGTAAAGAATCACAGGATAAATCCTGTAGACATGGAGCTCATGAAATAATGAGCTGAAAAAAATTGGTTTTGCCATGAGTGGGATCCGACAGGCATGTTTCCTGGAGATGTGGGTTCGTATCCCACTCATGGCAAAACCTATATTTTTCAGCTCATTATTTTGTGAGTTCCATGTCTACAAGATTTGTCCTGTGATTCTTTACTACTGCTATATCATGTAGTATCTTCAGTATACTCTAACTTCTAAATGTGCTTAGACAGCTGGGCACAAAGGCACTGTTGCCAAGTTTTTTCTAGCTGCAACAACTCCATTGGTGCACCAGAAATTGCTTTCCTTTCATTGCTGCCAGCATTAAACTCCAAGTAGTCTTTTTAAGTTGTTATGGTATTGTTGGTAATCACTCCTTATGTATGCTGAAAGTCAGAACACATACACACACATTTGTCTGTGAGAGAAAATATTATACTCTCTTTTAGTTGAAAAATAAAAATGTACAAATATGTCCAAATAGCCTCTTTACATGTTTTGTTTTAAAATAAAATTTCCTCAGAAGAGGCATAAAATCGTATAGTATTTCAAAATTTTCCTTTGGAGGAATTGCTCACCTGTCGGCAAGGCTGCTTTGGGCTGATCCCTTCAGTGTTGGGTAGTTCCTTCGCATCTCACTATCTTTCTGATCTTTTCTTCTTTGTCTATCAATAATCTCCATGGTTGGAAGGGGAAGGGGTATAGTTTCATCATTAATGCATTTCCCCTTTTTCTTATAAATCATTAATTATTCTGCTATATCTAGTCAGTAATTTATAGTTGTTGCTTCTACTGTTTTCGCATTTTGAAAATGTTAAAACAGTAGCAGCTCCAACTACAAATTATCGACTAGATATAACAGAAAAATTAATGTATTTCAAGAATAGGGAGAAATGCATTAACAATGAAATTATAACCCCCCCCACCACCACCACCACCACCATGGATATTATTGATAGACAAAGAAGAAAAGATCAGAAAGATAGCGAGATATGAACACCTGTTCAACAGCAAGAAATTAGGAATTACCCCAAGCATTGAATAGCTCAGCCCAGCAGCAGCAACAGCAGTCTTACAGATGGGTGAGCAATTCCTGTAAAGGAAAACTTCGTAGTGCAATACAATTTTATGTCTCTTCTGAAAATGTTTTATGTTAAAACAAAACACACAAAGAAGATATTTTTTTTAAATGGTTTGTAATGTGATGTAGAACATTGCTTTACTGAGGAAATTTTTCTCTTGATTTTATGGGAGTGACTCTCTTATTGATTTGATTTGTGACATATAGGACAGAGAAGAATCCTTGAAGCTACTCCTAGCTTTTAGAGGCCTTATACAAGGACATGCCCTACTAAGACTGAAGTCACTGCTGACCACTGCATCAGTTAGAGTTAGCACAACCAACAAAGTTTGCCATACTGGAACAGTCACTAGGCTTCCTAACCACTATCCCAGTTAAGGCTGTCATTTGGATGTATTTGTATATTATTCTTTTTCAGCTAAGAGTGAGTAAAAGATTTTTTTATCTCAGTTGAATGTGTGTTCTGACTTTCAACTTAAGGAAAGGAGTGACGACCAATAATACCTTATGAACTTAAAAGGACTACTTGGTGCTTAATGCCAGTAGTGATGAAAGGAAAGCAATTCTTGGCACACCGATGGAGTTGTCTCAGTCAGAAAAACCATGCCAATGGTGTTTTGGTACCTGGCTGTGTAAGTGCTGTAGAAAGTATAGTGTATGTAGCATACTATATGATATACATTTGCAGGTCAAGGTTTCATGTTATAAAGATAATAGTGTTTGAATTTATTTAAAGATAGAACATTTACTTTGTCCAATTTAATACCTCATCTAAGGCTGAGAATTCCAATGGGCTTGGAAAGGCCACGCCCATCGGATAGGATGTAAAATCATGGCCCTGTATGCAGGAGAGCCATACTCTCTGCATGTTAAAGAAATGTTGGATGGCCTTGACAGGAAGCTACCATCTGTCTCCTAACAGCTCTTCAGTAAGTCACCTCCCCCCTCCCCCAACCTTCTCTGAGCCCTTGGGGTCCCTGTGACTTTGCCATTTAGCCATTGTGTGCAAAAAGTGCTGCTCAGAGGTAAAACAATCCAAAAGCCCATATGTATAACTACAGATTGCTGAATAGAGTTATCAACAGTATGTCTAAAGGCCTCAGGAAAAAGGGGAAACTTAGGATATGCTGGACAGACAATGTGAAATACAGTTGCCAAGTGTTTCAGCTGTAACAGATGTGTTTGTAGGATTAAATTGCACAATCTGGACCTCCATGGCACATGGCTGCATGGGAATTATGGATGGATGGGAGGGTGGGTTGATGGAAGTTAGTTAATATTCAGTGTGTGTATATATACACTATTTTACTTATTTTAAATGTATACATATGCAGTTATGCCATCTTAGTTTACTTAATTTGCAATATGTATTTCTAGCATTCAACAGAAAGTATTTTGTAAACTTAAAAAATAAAAATTATATTTTTTAAATAATTAACAGCTGATTAATAATTTTTTTAAATATTAATCAGCTGTTAAAAAGTTGTCAGTAAAACTTTTAAAATACTAATATTTTGGCAAGATTTTATTTAAATATTAAAATGTGTGTATAAACAAAGAAATTTATTTTACCAAATTATCACTAAATTGTTTATGCATTAATTTTTTTAGGAATCAAAGCGTCATTTGCATCAGCTTACTCAACTGGGAATAGGAACACTTCTGAAAGAAATAACTGAAGATGTTGAAGAATCTGGACATGTGTCTCCAGGGGGTGAAACAGAAAGGGCTGAAACCCAAACTGCCCAAAGTGATGATGGTAAAAATCTTTTAAAACAACTGTTTAGTTAGTAAAATTCTAATAAAGTTTTCCATATATTTTTAATCCTCAGCCAAAAGCCCTGTTTACTTTTGCCAGCAGAATGTGTAACACATCATTTGCTAAAATTGCAAACCTCTACAGTTTATTATCTCATGTTTTTTAATCATGATTTTTGAAATTAATGAAGAACATAGATTCACATTCAATAAAATCTCACTAATATTGCAAAATGAAATACATATTATAAATTTATTAAATATTTTTGCTTTGTAATACATAAAGAAAAGGCTAGTCTGAGAAGAGGTAATAAAGGTATGCTTAATCCTTCGTGTCCAGCCTGAAAAACTGGTTTCCATCTAGAGGCCAAGCTATTTTCTCACCTATGCTCAGCCAAAAAAATTAACTTTAGAACTTTTTTGCCAAATAGCTAATGAAAGGAATTATGGCATGTTGTATGCCAAATTACAGTACTGTGCAAATTAGTTGGGACAATAGGAAAATACAGTAACAAAGACACAACTAAAATATTTATTTATTTAATAGTGTAGTTAATAGTGAATCTGACCCCCCCTTAGCTTTAATTACTTCTTCCACCCTATCAACCATTAATGCCACTAGCTTTCCACACATCTCCTTCACTTCAGGGTCATGGTACCACACTTTCATGACACTTTCTATCATTTTGGTTTTCGTTGTGCAATCCATCTTAAATATGCACACTTTAATAATGGCCCACAAATTTTCAATGAGGTTTAGATCAGGTGGATTTCCTGGCCACTCCAATACCTTCAAATGTTGCTGGGTAAAGAAGCTCTTAGCAAGCTTAGAATTGTGGCATGGAGCCAGATCCTGTTGAAATACCCCACTGCAGTTAGGAAACAGCTTCTGCAGTGTTGGGATCATTTTCGCCTCCAGAACGCCTATGTACTTTTTGCTGTCCGTCATTCCTTCAATGGAGTGAAGTGTCTGTGGCCCAGAAGCTGTGTAACATCCCCAAAACATGACCCTTGGTGGTTATGAACAAGTTTAGACTTGCAGCGGAAGGGACTTAGCGTTCCTTCACTTGTCCCAACTAATTCGCACAGTAGTGTAATCAGCATTTAATTCTGGTTTTTCTGAAAATAAAATATTTAACAAAAAAAAACGTTTTATTTTAATAGGACTTTTTCAGAGTCATGTAGTAAAAAAAAGCATCTGGCAACACAAAAATTAAAAAAAAAGCTAATAGACAGAAATGACTATAATGCACATGAATAGAAAGACTATTTATTTCTGAATAACGAAAAAAAATTTTTTTTGGTTTCAAGTAAATATTTCTCTCTCTTTGTAATTTTTTTTCTTAGTACCATACTTTGAGAAAATCCAGACTTTTAGCCAGTTTTGCTGAGTCAGGAAAACAAGTCAACTTTAGAATTTAAAAAAAAATAACCAATCAACAGAAATAGTCATGTTATATACCAAATTAAACAGAATTTATTTACAAATTTTATGAAAATAAATAATATAAACAAATTTACAAGTATATTGATTTTAATAAGCCCTTTTCAATGAGATATGGTAAAAAAAAAGATTGCACTATACAATTAAGGCTTCATTTTGGAAACCTGATGAATGAAAATAGTTAAATTATATATTAATTGAAAGGAAATTTCCTCCTGAATAATATAATTTTCAACCTGAAATATGATTTTTATTTCTTTTAATGATTCTTTTCAGTATTATATATTTTAAACACGGTCAGTGTTGTAGAAAGTGACTTGGACTTCTCACATTCATGGGACTATCTGAACTGGTTATGAAATTGAAAAAAAAACTTGGCTGCTTTTTTTACTAAACATTATGAATTTTTTCTTTGGGTATTGAAGTTTGGAAATCTTGGCTAAGTGCAAAAAGGTTTCTGCACCAAAGCAAAAAAAATAGCATTATATCATCTGTGTGGCACAACCAAGGTACTGAGGTGGGAGTGGGGTGCCTTTAAAATAATTCAGTATAAACATAAAAACTCAGTTTTAAAAACTATATATTTTTCATTTTTTTAGAAGTGGGGTGGGGGGAGGGGAAACATTCAGAGTGAGTTTAGAGGAGGGGAAAGCCTTCCTGAAATTGCACTCCCACATGACAGCTGATTTCCATAGCAAGGAAGTGTATTTTGTTTCCATATCCAAGACATTCATTTTCAGAAAATGGTACAAGCTCAAAGATTTTTTACTAAAAAAGCAAGAAATACTAAAAGAAAAATTACATATAACCTAATGGGATGTTAAATAAAATATCTGCAACAACTTGTAAGCCAGCCTCCGATGTAGCATAACCAGAAAGATAGATAAATCAGCCAACCGAAAGATTGCTAACTTACGGAAAGAAATCTACAGAAATGACTATGCTTCCATGTCCAAGACTTCATTTGTTTTCAGGAAAGAAAATGAAAAAAGTCCAATATGCTGAACCAAAACTAAACAATATGGGAGCTACTTATAGCACATGGAACAGAGGTAGCATGTGTCAGTCATCTGCCTCTTGTTTGCCTCAGTGAGCCATAACATAATTAAATGCAGCTTCAGCCAGAATTTCTAAGAAGGGTTTTTTACTTCCAGTTTTGATTTTAAGAGCAGATAAGATGCATGGAATGCTAGGAAAAATGATAAAAATGATTTTGTGAATACTGAAATAGGTATGACAGAAAAGAGTGTGAAACGGGAAAAAAATGGCAGTATGTACTTTGTAATTACTTCCAAAATCTACCGTTTTTAAAAATAGCAGTTTTTCTGTTAATTTTTAGGAGATTTTCGAAAATTTAAGTAAAGATTTGTCGATAATAGTTCAAATCAAACAAAAAAAAAAATGTGAGCTTAAATCAGAAGGTTTGCCAATACCTTTTAGTGCTTCTAAGAAATGGCAATCAGATGGCTTTATCAAATTATTTATATTGTAATTTAATAAAATATGCAAGAAATTAAAAAACAAAATATTATTTTTCAAGCCTGAATTATATATTTTTATAAGATATATATATATAAAATTAGAACAATTTTTTTTTGCTCTACTAAAAATGTATACATGCATCCTTGGCCTCTCATTTCAGATTCTGCGAACGTTTACAGACAACATGCACATTGGAAGGATTAATGCACTTCATGATTGATTGACTAGTTATATCTGCCATAAATTTGAAAGTCCTGTTGAATAAAAGTAATGTGTTATTGAGATTGTTTTTCTGTTAGCATTTTACACTAAGCTTGTATTTATTCAAATGCTGAAGGACTTGTTAAAATCTTTGTAATGGTGTCTATTAGGACTAACAGGGTGCTGATTCAGATTATTCCTGCAATTCCTTCATTCAGAAATAAACTTCATAGCCTTATCACTCAAATTACTATTTCCTCTGCACCTTTTTATCCTAAAGAATACTATTAGTTTCAAGAAAAGCCAATTTTAACTGGTCCCACTCTTGCTGAACTTCACTAGTATGAAACCACACTGCCTTCGATGAGAAAAGGAACACCAGTGGGCTTGCAAAGGTTGCTGACCTAAGATGAAACATAAAGCTGTGGTTCATGTTCAGGAAAGCTACACTTTGTACATATTAATGAACACATTGAATGGCCTTGATAAAAAGTTAACAGCTGTCCAGTAAAAGTACTAATCATTTATTAAGTAAAAAAAGTTGCCAATAATAAATTTTTTAAATAATACTAGATATTTTGGCAAATTTCATTTAAACATAAAACATTTGCTTAGAAATAAGGAAATTTCTTTATTTTACCAAATTAGCATTAAATTGTTTATGCATTCATTCTTTAATAGTCAAAGTATCATTTGCATTAGCTTACTCAACTGGGGACACCCTTATCCTATTGAAATACCTTATCAGAAAGGGGGCACTGGTGGGCGTGGAAAGGCCACATCCATTGGATGGGTATAAAGCCATGATTCTATGTACAGAAGAGTCATACCCTGTGCACATTAAAGAACACACCTGATAGCTTTGACAGGAAGTTTGTCTGTCTCCTAACAGCTGCCCAGTATCCCCTTCCCCAACCTTCTCTGAGCTCTTGGGGCCCTTCTGATTTGGTAGGGGTGGCTCAGTCAGTAGTGTGGCAGGCTCATAATTTCAATTCCCAGGTTCGAGTCCCTCCTGGGCCAGCATATCTCCAAAAAACTCACCATCCTTCCCTCAGTCAGTAGGGGGGATACCAATGGTCTTGGAAAGACCACCTCTGTCAGATTGGATGTTATGCTATGGCCATTTGTGCAGGAGATTCATACCCTGTGCATGCTAAAGAACACACTGGATAGCCTTGATGAGAGACTACTATCAGTCTTCTAACAGCTGTCCAGTGGGTGCAGCAACCCACCAACCTACTCTTGAGTCATGACCTGGCCATTTATCCCATTCTGTGCAAAACAAATACAGCCAAGAACTCTGGAGAAGGGAGAAGGATGAGGAGAGATTTTTCAAAACATTAGTAAAGCAAATATTTCTTTGAAATAAGGGAATGTAAGGGGAGGGCTGGCAGATCAGTGTGTCCTACTGATTTGGACTGTTATGGCTACTTTTTTTTTCCACCCTGCTGAGGAGTGTCAACCACACAGGGTCCTGGTGCTGACCATACACACCAACCGGAATGGAATAATGGCTCTGAGCTTGATTATGCATCCTGAATTTTCTGCACTGGTGGGCTTCTGCTGAGGGAACATCTTTGTGGATTGACAGCCCCCAAGTGAATGGATTCACAGGATATGTTTTATCAGCTGGTAGATAATCCTGATCTGAAGTCATCACAGATACCTGAACTCTTGCTTCTATGTGCATCGTCAAACTTACATTGGAGGAAGTCTTCCAGTGTAGATGTCTTCACCCTTTAGTAATGAATCACAGGTGTGAGGTCTTTGCCCCATTCCTTTGATTAGGGTGCTGTTTGATATTGTTGGCATTTCCTCTCTCAATAAACCTAGTTTCTTTAAACATCCCACTAACCATTTTATTTCCATAGGTAGTTGGAATGTGAGGATTCTACACAGAGATTATTCTCTTGATATCCTCACACAATAATTCCACAGATATGACCTTGATATTCTCGTCTTGCAAGAGACAAGATGGAGAGATAAAGGTCAGATACTTAAATATAATCTTAAATTTCTCTTTTCAGGGAGGGAAAATAAGAAGCATCTTCATGGCATAGGTCTGCTTCTCAGCAAACACACTTAGTGTTGCTCTTCTAGGATATGAGTGCATTAATGAAAGGTTTCTTACAGCAAAATTTCAGACAAGCATTAAAGACTTGAATGTTATCTGTTGTTATGCCCCTAGTGAGAGTGCCGATGAGGATGAGAAAGATAGGTTTTGCAGACAACTTCAGCATATTTTGAATTCTACCAAGAAAGAAGATATTATCCTTGTTCTAGGTGACTTCAATGCTAAAGTTCATACTGACTGATCTTTGGGGAGGGGTGATAGGTCCCTTTGGTATTGGTAACTGCAATGGCAATGGGCAACATCTCCTACAGGTAAGTATACTTAATGGTTTGAGAATAACTAACACTTATTACAAACACTGCAACATACATAAAGTGTTCACCAGGGTGTTTCTGCATAAGAATATGATTGATTATATATTAATTGGCATCAAATGGGCTAGTTCTTTTAGGAATACCAGTCATATAGGGGAGTTGAAAATAGATCTGACGATTGTCTCGTTAAAAGTGTTTTAAATTAAACTTAAAAAGTGTTGTGGTAAGGTTAAAAAAGTTATCTTTAACACTGAAGCTCTGAAAGACCCAGTTACAGCTAAAGCTTGCCATGTAGGGTTACTTACTCATTATGGCAGTCATGGTTTTCTTCCTGCTGAAGTTGAGGAAGAATGGGACCATTTTAAACAGGCTTTTCTTGAAACTAACACTACTCGTTTAGGAAAAAGGGAACAGAGGAGGCAGAATTATTTGAGTGATAAGGCACTGGAGTTTATTTTGGAAAGAAAGAACTGCAGGAATGTCCTTAATCAATACCCTACAAGTCCTAATAGAAAGCATAACACACACTATTCTAGAGAAGTGTTTTATGACTACGCCATTCCCAACTGCTGCATATATATGTATGACAAGAAAATAATCTGACATCTTCAGAATATTATTTTTTGGAGGGGGTCATAGAACGATGTATTTTGCCCTACCCATTATTCAAAAATCCCATTTTCAGCACTGGTAAGCTCAGAGCAATGTGAATGCAAGCACAATGCATTCATGACTGACACGTTAGCTATTTAAATAGCATCTTGCACTCTGCCATGACCTAGTTTATGTAGTTAATTGTTAGAACAACTATGTTTTTGGTTTCAATAGTGAGAGATTGATTGAATGCAGTGATGAATGATAAAAATAATTCTAGAAATACTGAATAGTTTTAAGTATTTTAAGGCAGAAAAGAGAAAGTAATACAAAAAAGATTGATGTAGGTACTTCACATAATTGCCACCAAAAATGCTTTGATTTCAAAAAGAGCAGTTTTTGGGAGAATTTTGCAACTTTAGGAAAAAATGAGTCAGCAGTAGTTCAAATGAACTAATGAGCTGAAGTCGGGAGGTTGCTTCAATGGAGAAAAATGGAAACAAACAAATCATCTTTGCTGTATATCACATCTAAAAAGCAATCAGTTGGCTTGAACAAATAATTTATATCATAGCTTAATAAAATATGCATGAAATGAAAAAAAGTATTATTTTTCAAGCTGGAATTGCATTTTTATAAGGCATATATATATGTGTGTGTGTAAAAAAATTATCAAATCACAATTTCTGTTTTTAAACAATTCAGAGTTTCACGTATTGTAATAAATATGGATATAGCTGTTTCAGGCCTCTCATTTTGGGTTCTGTCAACATGTATGGTGGGTGTTCAAAAGGTTCTAGACACATCTGTAGATTTACACTCAATCCTCCAAAGTTAACAAGTTGTGACTTGTTTGAAAGCTTATCTAAACTTGTCATTATGTGTTAAAAACAAAGGCCGTGCTATCGTTTCTATCTTCACCGATGGTGCATAAAATTTGGTCTGTGAAATTTGTCATTGTTACTATGGAGCCTAAAGAGGGAAAGATTTTGCATTTCCACAAGGATGCAATTTGGGGATGAAGCGAAAAATATTCATGCCAATTTATCACAAGTATATGGTGATCACTCTTGTTTATATGGTATTGTTATGGGATAATGCGCAAATTCAGAGAAGGATGGCAGAGCTTCAAAGATCTTCCTTGTGCATGAAGACTGAAGGTGGCTGTGAACGACAGAATAAAATCTGCTGTTCATGAACTCATTAAGGAAAATCCATACATCACTTTTCAGGTAATAAGTTTAAATGTTAGTGTATTGATTGGCAATGTGAAAACAATTATTCATCATTTAAAGTTCTGAAAGTTCTGTGCCAAATGGGTACCTCGCAAACTGACAGAACAGCAAAAAGGGCTAGAGTCAACTTGTGGAAGGAGATGCTGGCAAAGTTTGAACCTAATTTCCTGAAACGGTTAACAGACAGTTTCACAGTTGATGAGATGTGGTTTTATTACTATACAACTCCCAGAATGATTGACAACTATGTTTGGGTTGCAGAAGATGAACCATATCCCTACAATTCACCAACAAGGCTTTCATCCAAGGAAGGGAATATTTCACAATTTTTTTTCAATTCCCAAGGAATGGTAGCCATGTGGACACCTTGCTTGAAAAAATGACTATAAATGGCCAATACTACACCAATTTTTTTTTGCCTGAAATGGTTAAGGAGATGAAGAACAGCATTCAACAACAAGCATGTCAAAGGTTTTCTTTCATGACAATGGCAGTGCTTGCAAAACCCAGCAAGTTACGGCCTATCTGGAGCAGGAAAAAAGCAAACAACTACCCATCTTGCATATTCACCTGATCTTGCACCATGCAGTTTTTGATTGTTTCCAAAAATCAAAAAGGGATTTGCTGGGAAGTCTTTTTCAAGGGTGCACGATCTTGCAAAATGCATTCATTCAAAGTTGCAGAATATTCCTCAACAGGAGTACCACCAAGCATTCAAGAATTGACATAGACATCTGCAACTTTGCCTAGATGCTGGAAGGGAGTACTTTGATGGACAGTAAAAGTTTTGCTGAGGTGTAGAAGGGTTGCTGAGGTTTTGATGGGAGTAGAAGTAATTGTTCAAGATGTCTCTGAAATGCTCAGCCCATCTAGCCATGACAGAATGCTCATCTTCAATAACTTTACCATGTTTGTCCTGTAATCCTTGGCTGCCAGTCTGTCTCTTCCTACACAAAAGAATAACTATATGGTACAACTCTATGCTGTTGAGCTAACTGCTTCCCCTGCTTTGTCAATCAAGATATCAAGCCAAAGATTGTTATTCAACTGATCATTTATACATTTATTAAGCTCTGTAATGCTGTCTGTTAAGATCAGCAGGGTATTGATTCAACTCAGACCTGCAACCTCATGTTTTGGAAATAAGTTGCACAATCTTTTCACTCAAATGACTTATTTGCTCTATTTGCATCAAAAATAGCATTGTTGGTTTTCAAGAATGATCCCATTCATCATCATTCTCAGTAGTAAACAAATCACAAATATCTTAATGACTGAATAACTTATAACTTTTGACTATCTGAGGATCTTTCAGAGTTTTATTGTTAAAGGTAATTCTTTTAACTTAGCACAATATTTCTTAAGCTTCAGTTGCAAGACACATTTAACAAGAATAGTGATCAGACTCAGTTTCAGCTCTCTTACATGATCTACTTCTCCTAATGTAGTTAGCCCATTTGCAATTAATATGCAATCAGTCTTATTCCTCCGCAACTCCATCAGGTGAAACCCATGTGTATTATTTAATGTCCTGTTGTCTGAAGGAAGTGTTTTTCTTTAACCATTAAATAGCAGATGTACTTCATTGTTATTTCAACTACAGTTTACAAAGAGGCTTATCACTCCTGCCTAAGTGTCAGACTCAATGCGAATTTTGTCATCTGAGTCACCCAGCACAGGAGTAATATCTCCTTGTAGTAATTAGGCAATTGTGAAAAAATCCACCCATCTACTTCCTGGATGCAAACTTGAGATCTGGTTACATGCCAGTTTTGCTTTTCCATTTTTATGATGGGGGCATTTTGCATCTGCTTTAAGGAGGGTTATGATGGTTGATCATGCTATGAAGCTCTACCATAGCTTTCTTTTGTTTTATAAATTGTTAACAAAGTTCACAAGGGATATATTAAGCCAGAAGAGAAATTCTTTTGTATCCCATCACACTCGTGGTGGATGGTGTATTAATTTGGTAGTAAAAGTATATAATTTTGAGTACTAAATTTGAAGTGGAAAACACAGGCACCTAAAAAAGCCATAACACCCACAGACATAGCATTGCAGGCACCTGATTTCAATTGTCTACATCAGTGGTCCATACACTTTTTTTTTTGACTCCAGCCCAATATTTTTAAAGTAATTTGTATAAACAAATTTGAACAATTTTATCCATCTATATATATTTATATGTAGAATGATAGTTATACTAATACCCTAACCTACCAAAATATTAGAGAATTTCCAGGTTATGTCAGTAGTAATCTAACTTTGAATCGCTAACTTCGGAAATATACATTTAATAGAAAAATGTGACTAAAGATAAAGATCATAATTAAATCTGTTTAAATCTTGAGTTTCAACAATATTCATTATTTAAAGGGTTTTGGAAACTGGAATATGCATAATAATAAAAGATGTCTGACTCAATATCAGCAGACATCTTTTATTATTATAGATATTCATGTGGCAGCCATAACTCATAGTGAAATCATGGCGGACATTTCAAAACTTGACAGTGTTTTTGGTTGTCTAAGTTGCAGTGGCCAATTTCAAGTTGAAATTCCACAAAGGTGACTTTCTAGAAGTTAAATTATTTACAATGCTATTCCTATGGGAAACAGTAATTGCTGCCAAATCCATTATTGCCATTATGAGTTTGTGTGCATTTATTTCATAATAACTTGATCTATTACCTTGATCATCTTGATTATTTAGTACACTGATACTTCCTATCAAAGTGTGTATCATGTTTAAAGATGAAATAGATCTGTTGATTAGAACAAAAATCAGTGGCATTCATCTAAGTGTAATACAAAATCCATAATATAATTTGTCTAACTCTAAATGCTGAATCAGTACAGGTATTTGAAAACAGTTTCTCTATCATATGTTTCACTCTTTTCTGATTACACTGGGCAACAGATTTTCATAAAATCATGCCTCTCAGATAAAAGTAGCCATTTCTTAAAATTTTCAAGGTGCTGAACACGAATATGACAATAAAAAAAAATTGGCTGCGATTTCTGAGAAATCTGCAATAGTTTCTTATATATTAGAGTAATACATACATATGACATGTATCGATAAAACTCTCCTGCTTCTGGCATCGCTTTGCAGTCGCTTGTACAGCTGCTCAGGATCATCTCTGGAATGTCCAACAGTAGTCAGCCAACATTGTAGACTTTGGCACGACACTGATTGGCTGCATGCGTGCTTCTTTGCATAATGCAGGGGTGGTTTTAATGTATTGGCTGATCGGTGCATATATTTGTTGAATCTGTGCTAAGGGGCAGAGGGTGGTACTCACAAACTAACCTTTAGCACAGTGAAAATCAGAATATACAGATTGCATCCTAAAAGTGAGACCCAGGCACCATCGGGTACAGTTCGGCTAGTTTAACAGTAAAGTATGTTTCATAAATCATTGATAATTGTCTAAAATTGAAATAATCATTATGCAAACTTCTAAAATGCATATTTATTTTATTAAATGGTTTGAAACAATACTTATTATTTTAATTTTAATTAATTTCTGTGGTAAATATTTATGACTCTTTAAATATTGACTGAATATTGTTGAAAATCAAAATTAAAATAGATTTGATTATATTTATCTTCAGTCACATTTTTCCATTGAATGCATATTTTAATATTTGTATTGCTTTTAAGTTAGATTCCCATTGACATAACATGGAAATTCTATAATATTATAGTAGGATGTTGTATATGGTTTGAACTCAAAAATTTTAAGTTTTTGGAATTTTGACAGCTTTTATTTGAATTTCAAATTTATCACATTAGAATCAATTTAAACTGTGTTCATCGTCCAAATTTTTTTTGTCATAATCCCCTGTCGGTCATGGATCACAGTTTAAAGAACACTGGTCTATGTTGATATTCTCTAAATTGACCACTCATTGCAGGTGAAAAATAAAGGAAAAGAATGGTCACAGAAATCCATATCAGTAGGCCAAACTTATCTAGGAGCTCTCCTTTTTCAGTCCACTTCAGTGGATAGAATATTTCTCTGAAAGGTTTTGACAGCCTGCACTAAAGATGGTTGATTGAACATGTCAGGCTGGTTCTGTGCATCATCATAGAGGAATACTGCACAGCTATCTTTCCAGTTATGCCTAGCTGCTGTCTCAGAAATTTGCAAAGTTGAAATTTTTTAACTGAAATAGTGTTATTGCTTAAAAATTTTCATGAATATGCTCACTTTAATTCCTGGACATGTGTATATCATAATAGTTTGTCATAGCAGCTTTCAAATAAATGTAACATATTAAACAAATTTTAAAATTGAAGTAGTTTAAATCAGCATTATATATTTGTCTCATGGATATTGGTGGTATATGCTTAAACAATTTTAATTTTATTGATATGTAGCTCTTTTCCCACTGTGTCATTTTTTAAATTCAGTGCTTTAAATTGTACACAGAGAAGCATATATGAAAGCCCTCCATTTAAGTAAAAAACTAATTTTTTTTTCTAACAACTAAATGGTATGATATTTAGCCTAACTCTTGTATGAATATTTTCAGAGTAGGTGAAGATATTTTCTATAGTCAAATGTGATATTCTGATTGTGGGCAATATTACCACATCTGCTTAGAGAGAGTATTCAAAAAGTAGTTGAAAATGCATTTTAGTTTTTCACTGAAAAATAAAAAGGAATGCAGCAAAATTTTTAAGCCTCTCATGAAATAAAACAGCAGGTTTTTATGTTGATTTTATATTGGAACTTTTTTTTACAATATGAATTTTATTACAGAATATGGAAGCAAATCGCCATCAGCTGTGGATTATTTTGACATAACAGAACTGGCTGAAGAGTCTGAGGAGCACTCAGCCTACAGAGCTGCATTGGCTTCACTTGTAACTACAAAAGGTTAGTTTGTGCAATAATTGAATTGAAATATCAAATTACTTAATTATAACTAAATTCTGTACATTCTGCATTAAAAAATGATAAAATTTTTATAATGGAAAGGTAAGCAAAAGTAAAGGATCCTATCTGAATTCTATATAAGCCTTCACTACTTATGTCAGAAACCCATTTTCATATATCTGATAGTGTAGTTGTAGCTAAGATTTTATTCTTTCTTTTGAATTGTTTCTTGTCAGAGTCTCATCTATGAAACTGATTCAACTAACAACTCATGCAAGAACTTTTGCACTCATTGCATCTGACTTCAAAATCCTTAATGCTGGATTGATTTATGACATGTTTGTTAATATTTGACTCCCTCACCAGTACATATTCATGTTAAGTGCTTACATTGCAGGGTTGTTGATTATTTAAAATGTACAATGTATGCAAAATTTTTTATGAAATTTTAATTGTTTCCTGTATATATTTGTAACACTATATGTCTGATATATATTTATCAACACTATATGCTAGAAAGTGTAATTGGCTATAATCAACATCTTTTAGAAAACACATTGTTGTGCCCTAGAGATAACTGATCATTAACATTCTGCATCTAATGGTAGTACATGTATCATCTCACTTTCCTCACCAAGGACCTATTCTTCACTTGTTGCAAGCTGCATGCCTGAAGTTTCTGCACTATCGGTTTGAGCTTAATTGTTTATGAACTGTAACCAATGCATAATGATGTAATTGAAGTTAATTGTCAAGAGGTGAACATGAAATATAAAGCTGGGTGCAGTGATTGACTACATCAATGAAATTGGTGTGGACAAATGAGACCAAATGCTGGCATGCTAGTTCTTCCAAAGAAAGTCAGTAAAATGGTCGAAAAAAATAATTTTTTCTTCTTTTTGATTTGACTATTGGGGAGGAAGCCAAGATCTGTAAATGGTAGCTAGGTAGTCACTGGAGGGAGAGCTATGCACCAATCCCCTGTGATGATGCATAGAACCGGCCAGGCCTATCACTTAATGTCCAACCCTGCCTTCTCATGCAGCCATTAGAAGCTTTCAAAAGAGATACTCTCTTGTAGAAGTGAATGGAAGGGGAGGGCTGCCAGATTAGTGAAAACTATAGCTACTTTTTTTTCTATACAGCTTGAGGAGTGGTCAAGCACACAGGGTCCTGACCAAATAAACTTACCTGACCAGACTGGAATTAGGCTCTGAGCTTGATTATGGATCCTGAATTTGCTTCACTGGTGGGCTTCTGTGGAGGGAAAATTTCACTGTGTTTTTTGTTTGTGGATCCTCAAGTAATAGATTCACAAAATATGTTTTATCAGCTGGTGGATAATCCTGAGCAGAAGTCATCGCAGTCACCTGAACTCTTGCTTCTATGGGCTTCATCAAATTCTACATTGGAGGAAGTCATCCAGTGCAGATGGCTTCAGCCTTAGTAGTGGGGGAACAAGTGTTTTCCCCACGTCTGCAATTAGGGTTATTAATTTGTTTGATATAATGTTATCAATTTGTTTGCTATTATCAACATTCCCTCTCTCAATAAACCTAATTTCTTTAAACATCCCACTAACCATTTTCTTTCCATAGGTAGTTGGAATGTGAGGATTCTACACAGAGATTATTCTCTTGATGTCCTCACAAAATTCCAGAGATATAACCTTGATATACTCGTTTTGCAACAGACAAGATGAAGAGAAAAGGGTCAGATACTTAAATATAATCTTAAATTTCTCTTTTCAGGGAGGGAAAATAAGAAGCATCTCCAAGGCATAGGTCTGCTTCTCAGCAGATACACTAGTGTTGCTCTTCTAGGATATGAGTGCATTAATGAAAGATTTCTTACAGCAGAATTTTAGATATGCATTAAAGACTTGAATGTTACTGCTGTTATGCCCTCAATGAGGATGCTGTTGAGAGGATAGGTTTTATGGCAACTTCAGGATATTTTGAATTTTGTCAAGAAAGAAGATATTACCCTTGTTCTAGGTGACTTCAATGCCAAAGTTGAAGTGAAGTACTGACTGACCTTTTGGGAGGGTTGATAGGCCCCTATTGGTATTGGTAGCTGCAATTGGCAGTGTCTCCTACAGCTAAGTAAACTTAATGGTTTCAGAATAACTAACACTTGTTACAAACACCATGCCATACATAAGTATACATGGCTTTCACCAGATGGGCTGCATAACAATATGATTGATTATATATTAATTAATAGCAAATGGACTAGTTCTGTTAGGAATGCCAAGTCAAATAGGGGAGCTGAAATTGGATCTGACCATTACCTTGTTAAAAGTGTCTTGCAACTTAAACTTAAGAAATGTTGTGCTAAGGTTAAAAAAATTGACCTTTAATTCTGGAGCTCTCAAAAACCCAGTTATAGTTAAAGCTTACCGTGATTGGTTACTTAGTCATTATGACCGTCAAAATTTGCTAACTACTGAAGTTGAAAAATGGGACCATTTGAAACAGGCTTTTTTGAAAACTAACAGTACTCATTTAGGAAAAAAGGAGCAATGGAGGCAGAATTATTTGAGTGATAATGCACTTGACTACTAGTCCTAATACAGAGAGCTTAATAAACATGTAAAGGATCATTAGCAGCTGATAAGAATCCTTGGCTTGATGGCTTGGCTGACAAAGCTGAGGAAGCAGTTAGACAGCACAACAGCAGAGAACTGTACCAGATAGTTAATGTTTTGTGTGGTAGAAAATGGACAGGTATACAGGGATTGAAGGATAAACAAGGTAAGGTTATAGAAGGTGAGGATTCTGTCATGGCTAGGTGGGCTGAGCTTTTCAGTGATGTTCTAAATGATGTGGTTAGTTCTACTCCCATTGTTTGTAATGATGATAGATGTGGT